>CM034354.1:112498402-113881864 GCA_019925275.1 Mytilus edulis
TGTTTATTATAGAGAATACCGAAGTAATATGTAACTATAACTATTGATTATAGAGAAACACATTGAAAAGATGACAGTTACCATATTTTAATAAACATTATTTTTTCCTTTTGTTGTTTAATTAACCTTTGATCTTTTGCAATTACTGTCAACACTGAGGTTCTGAATTCGAAACCCGAACATGGCAAGTACGCTCGACTAAAATCTTAATTATTGACTATGGTTGTCATTTTCCTGCGGAAGGTCGTTGGTTCTCTCCGAGCACCCTGGCAACCGCAACCCATAATAATTGACCACCATGAAATAGCACAATAGTGCTGAGAGGCGTTAAACACCAATCAATCAAGAAATATATGAAGTCGAAAGTCAATCACACGGAATTTTTATGTAGAGTTGTCTCATTGACAATCATACTATGTATCCTTCTTTTGTATGGTGACTGAAACCTATGATCTGAAGTTTCCAATTTCATTTCAAGATTTTATTATAATTGTGTTGTTTTCCTATATTTTCAGTTACGTTTAAAACTGTCACCTAACTTTTACTTTGTCTACTTTTGTTTTGTAAACATACATGTATGTAGCATTGTTAACGAGATACTTTTACTTTTACTTTGTCTACTTTTGTTTTGTAAACATATGTAGCATTGTTAACGAGAGGAAGAGTAGTGTTCCACTTGAATAAACAATGAACAAAAACCGAAAATCGTTTTTACAACAAATAAGATTGTCAAGCTCTATCAATATGAATGTAATTATCTGATTGGTCGTGATGTATTATATTTTAATGTTTCTTAAACAATACGTCATGTACCACATGATTTAACTATACATATATATATACTGCTGTCAGTTGATACAAATCATAAATGTTTTAAATTGAATAAGTAAAAGCGTTAACGATGAAATCATTAATTCTTATCATAGCAGTTCTTATTGGGATGTTATTTGTTCCAGCGATAGAAAGTAAGTTTTTAATCTGTTCGTATACATTTCAAGGAAAATCACGGAAAACATGGAAAAGGCAAAGATTTAAAATAAACTCAACGTAAGAGGCTTGTAAGTTTTGTGTAAAGATGGATAGCCGGAGGGAAGGCTTTCTATCCAAATAAATTGAATTTCAATGCCTCCACCAAGTCAGGAATATGGCAGTTGTTTCCTCCTTATATGAGATGTGGATTTTGCCAATTGTACAGGGATTTTCCTTTTTCAATTTGCTTGGATTTCGGTATTTTTGGTGTTTTAGTTTTTATGAAACATGAGACATTACAAAATACAGAATCAGATATTATAAATATTAAGAAACACTTTTTAAATTTATGAAGTTATAATGAAATAAGAAAATATATTACAATTGATATGGTTAAGAATGTTCGCTGTACTTGATTTTGAGTTTTTGCCTTGTATTCCAAATTCTCTTGTTATGTCTATGTAGTGCTTTAAAAAAAAATGCCCCTACTTTAGTCTTCATAGGTTTATAACATATAGTTTAAAATCCATATTTGAAAATCTGATAAAATTGTTTTTATCTTTTCATAGTTTTTGAAAGAAAAAAGGTGCCAATGGGAAATGTATTAAACATTTAAAGAAAATCATTTCCAGCCAAATTCAAAAGTTAATATCTCGAAAACAAGCACAAGGACTCTTCATTTTTTCTTATTTTTAGTTCTTTTATTTTAATTCTATTAATTCATAACAGTCTTTAAAAAAGCTTGTTAAATTGAAACAGAGTACCAAACAAACTTAATGAAATGTTGCTAAAGTTTTTGTACATAAACAGAGTGTTTTTCATTGTTTTCAATATCTAAAATATTCTATCCAACAATGGAGGCAATGAGTTGTTAGATCTACTTTTGAATATAAAGTATTTTAATGGAAACACAATATTTGTTTTACTACCAGACACAGCAAACATTTATTTCATTTGTGATAAAAGACAGCCATATAATTATTTCTAATTTAACCCAGTCTGTTATGGATAGCCAGAACATTATATTCCAAAAACACGTAAAATATTTTTTCTCTGATTTCTAAACAAAAAGTGCATAGTCTTGCATATAAATAAAAATAAATTAAATGGTAGAATTCTATGTACATGTGAATGTCTGCTCATGAAATATCAGGCATTGGTAAGGGGAGGGTGGAGGACTCACAAACATGTTAAACCCCGCCACATTATCTATGAGCCTCTCTAAATTCAGGAGCCTGTAGTTCAGTGGTTGTCGTTGGTTAATGTTTGTAATATTTGTTTTTGTTTGTTTTTTTGTTAAAATTAGGCCGTTTATACTATTCAATTGAATTGTTTCATATTTTTCATCTCAGGCCCTTTTATAGCTGACCCTACGGTATCTTTTTGTTCTCTTTGTTGAAGGCCATACGCTTGCCTATAATTTCTTACATCCATTTCATTTAATCTCTGGTGGATAATTATCTCATAGGCAATTATACCACATCTCATTATCTTTAAGTTTAGTTTAAACATATTCTATTTGGTGAATTAGAGCAAAATGGATTATACACAATTAAATCATACTTATGAAGTCTTCTCCATAATACAATATAAATAAACACAATTATAGTATAATGAGCATGCATTTAAAGCAAACAGTTTATAGAATATAAATACAAGCTTTCATAGGTAAAAAAGAAGAAAGGGAGAGAGAAAAAGAAAAAGAAAGTTTGAAAAGTCATATAATTCTGTGATGAAGACGTGGGTGTTGATGATTATGTTAATGATGTGACGTGTCATTATCAATAACACTTTATGAAAGTAAAAGAAATCTGTTTGACCTTTTGATGAAATATTTATTATGTTTTTGAAAATTGAATATTTTTTTCTTTCGAAAGTTCCAAAATTCCGCAAATTAATAGTTTTGTATCTAAAACAAAGTTTTCGGAAAGCCAGTTAAGATTTTCTACATCAAGTTTATTTGGGACAATGATGGACATTCTCAATATCTGATCCACATTGGCAAGAAGGATCATTTATAATACTAGCTCGAAAAAGGTCATAATTTAAGAATAAAGTGGAGCATCGCAATTGCGTTACGATAATATTCAATTTCTTCGGGCCGAACAACAAAAAAACGTTTCAACTATACTTAGTAGACCATCGTTCTTCAATTCTTTCTTAAATTTAGAAATAGAGTCGACACTGCGAATTTTTGGGTCAAATGTATTCTACCCACGTATTGTAGAGCGATAAGCCGATTCAGTAGCAAGGGAAAGTCTACAAAATGCCACAATAATAGCATGACAATTTCGCTACGGATAGTGGGTTGTACTTTGGCAACAATAATAGCATGACAATTTCGCTACGGATAGTGGGTTGTACTTTGCACACAATAATAGCATGACAATTTCGCTACGGATAGTGGGTTGTACTTTGCACACAATAACAGCATGACAATTTCGCTACGGATAGTGGGTTGTACTTTGCACACAATAATAGCATGACAATTTCGCTACGGATAGTGGGTTGTACTTTGACAACAATAATAGCATGACAATTTCGCTACGGATAGTGGGTTGTACTTTGACAACAATAATAGCATGACAATTTCGCTACGGATAGTGGGTTGTACTTTGACAACAATAATAGCATGACAATTTCGCTACGGATAGTGGGTTGTACTTTGACAACAATAATAGCATGACAATTTCGCTACGGATAGTGGGTTGTACTTTGACAACAATAATAGCATGACAATTTCGCTACGGATAGTGGGTTGTACTTTGACAGCAATAATAGCATGACAATTTCGCTACGGATAGTGGGTTGTACTTTGACAACAATAATAGCATGACAATTTCGCTACGGATAGTGGGTTGTACTTTGCACACATTGAGGTACAAGAGATTTATTAGTATTATTAATTTTAAGTGTATACAGTGTATTGATGGTTCAGTAATTACCACAATGTATTGGTTTTTTAGAAACCAGAAGTCCTTTATATGGAGGGAATATTTTTTATAAAATTTAAATCGATAATCTGCATATTAGAAAATAGTTCCCAATTAACACATGAAGACATAGTCACTTTTTTATAATCCTATAATATATAGAACAGTAATAGTTGTTGTTCTTTTAAGATTTAACTTCCAATTAATTTTCAATATTGTCGGGTATAGAACTGGCATCTATTTTACTTTTAAATTTATTTGGAATTGCAGTTACAATATTATAAAACTCCACGATATTAATATTGATAAAAAATTGTTTAACTTATCATATATTCTATGAAAATTAGTCATGAATCAATATATTGTAATGGTAACATTTTGAAATTTTCCTAAAATGTTTGCTCGTTAGAATTACATTTGGCTCATTATACCTGTATTGGTGAAATTTTAAAATTGTTATAATGATAATTTAATCTTAATATAATCTTAATAATTTAAATAGAGAAATATTTGACATTGAAATAATGATATTTGAATCATTATATTTCAAGGTTGGGGTGGAAGAAGATATTATCGAGGAACCCGTGTCACCTTACCTAGTATGTTTATTAAAATGATATTTGAATTAATTAAAACACTAAAGAACTGTACACACCATTGCACTAACTAAAACACTAAAGAACTGTACACACAATTGCACTAATTAAAACATTAAAGAACTGTACAAACCATTGCACTAATAAAGACACTAAAAAACTGTACACACCATTGCACTAATTAAAACACTAAAGAACTGTACACACGATTGCATTAATTGAAATACTAAAGAACTGTACACACCATTGCACTAATTAAAACAATAAAGAACTGTACACATAATTGCACTCATTAAAACATTAAAAAATTGTACACACAATTGCACTAAATAAAACAATAAAGAACTATACACACAATTGCACTAATTAAAACACTAAAGAACTGTACAAACTATTGCACTAAATAAAACAATAAAGAACTGTACACACAATTGCACTTATTAAAACACTAAAGAACTGTACAAACCATTGCACTAATAATAACACTAAAAAAACTATACACACCATTGCACTAATCAAAACACTTAAGAACTGTACAAACTATTGCTCTAATTAAAACGCCAAAGAACTGTACACACCATTGCACTAATTACAACACTAAAGAACTGTACACACCATTGCACTAATTAAAACACTAAAGAACTGTACACACCATTGCATTAATTAAAACACTAAAGAACTGTACACATCATTGCACTAATTAAAACACTAAAGAACTGTACACACAATTGCACTAATTAAAACACTAAAGAACTGTACACACAATTGCACTAATAAAAACATTAAAAAACTGTACAAACCAGTGTACTAATAAAAACACTAAAAAACTGTACACACCATTGCACTAATTAAAACACTAAAGAACTGTACAAATCATTGCACTAATTAAAACACTAAAGAACTGTACACACCATTCCACTAATTAAAACACTAAAGAACTGTACACAGGATTGCATTAATCAAAATACTACAGAACTGTACACACCATTGCATTAATTAAAACAATAAAGAACTGTACACACAATTGCACTAATTAAAACATTAAAAAACTGTACACACAATTGCACTAATTAAAACATTAAAGAACTGTACAAACCATTGCACTAATTGAAACACTAATGAACTGTACACACCATTGTACTATTTATAACACTTAAACTGTACACACCATTGCACTAATTAAAACACTTAAGAACTGTACACACCAATGTACTAATTTAAACACTAAAGAAGTGTACACACCATTGCTCTTATTAAAACACTAAAGAACTGTACACACCATTGCATTAATTAAAATACTAAAGAACTGTACACACCATTGCACTAATTAAAACACTAAAGAACTGTACACACCATTGTACTAATTAAAACGTTAAAAAAACTGTACACACAATTGCACTAATTAAAACACTAAAGAACTGTACAAACATTGCACTAATTGAAACACTAATGAACTGTACACACCATTGTACTAATTAAAACACTAAAGAACTGATAGTCAGATACCTCATCACAAAAAAAACCTCAGTGCAATCATTGTTCTTGTTGATTCATCACAACTATGTCTGGTTATTTTACTGGTATTTTCAATTAATGACTCATCTTAGACTTTTTTCGTTTTTCCTGACAAAATAAATTTTGATCTGAATATTTGCTTAAACAGGATTATGGAGTGTTTCTCTCATTACATGGCCTTCATCAATCAACTTCGAATAGTTGTATGCTTACAAAAGATGACTGATTACCAGCTCAAATGTCTACGTCTGCTCATTTTGTCTTTGCTTTGCATTGTAAATCCTCACATGTCCTCTCTTGATGTTTCGGAATTCTTTCCAGTCTATTTGATTATAAGGTTTTTCAGCTCCAGTGACTTCAATACCTACCTATGTTTCCTTTTCGACATAGAGTGGTCATAACTGATATTGTATATACGCATTTTTTTTGTGGTAAAAGGTAACTAAGCCTTACATGCTAAACTGCAAGTAAAAGTATGTATGTATTTCTTTAGATTGCATGCCTTATTGAGCACTTGGTGAATATATCCTATATGAATAGCAACAGTCATAAATAAATAATTAGCAAAACTAGTTGTAAATGCATAAAAAAAACTTAATATAAATTCAAATAACAATTTAGGATAGCGAATAATGATATATTGGAAATTTACGTTTTTAAAATGGCCACTGTTCAAAATGGCAACTAATACTTCAACTGTCCTTAGTTGATAGTCTTTGTCATTAGAATATACAAAAGGTTATCAAAATTGGTAAAGTAATATATTTTTCATATTTTTTTAATAATTTTATTAAATTTTTCGAAATGATTTCAAAATGGCCGCCCAGAGCCGCCATTTTAATTTTCTGAATTGGGTTCATAGCTATAAATATTAGTTAAGACCCCAGCTAACACTCTGCAAAGTTTGATGGATTTACCAATCAACTGGACTACTGTTCTTTTTATATGATGACTTACAAAAATGTCCAAACAATAAGACAAACTGGTTATATTTTATTAAAAATGAGTTGCTCATAATAGGGTCAGATGATATTTTGTATAATCAAGGTTTATTTTTAGATAGTAAGCTCTCTTGTTTTTTTTTTTTAACTTGATAATTACACAACACCTGTTTGATTGTCTGAAGTAAGATTTTGACAGACAATTGAATAATTTAGTTAAATGTACAAGTTATAGATATTTAGTTCAAATTTTATACAAAGTTATTCATGTAAACAAACACCAGTTATTTATTATACATGTATTAAAATAAAAATAAGAATTAGTATTCATGATTTAGATAGAGAATGTGGTCGCTATTCTGCAGTTCCTAGAAGTAATATACTATGCAGTTTTTGTAAAAATGACATTGAAGATGAGATGCGTTTTATTTTAAAATGTCCTACTTATTAAGGTCTTACATCATGTACATCTTATTTTAGAAAACCATATTATTGGAGAAAACATTTTATGTATAAATATATACAATTAATGAGTTCTTATAGTCTTAGAGAATTATGTAAGTTGCGTAAATTGATATTTCGTGCACAAAAATTAGGATCTTAATTTAACATGCTGTAATATGTTTCATACTACCTTCTGCTATCTATGTATATGTTGTATGCCTACAGTTATTATGACTAAGGTAAATAAAGACATACATATTAAAGTCCACGTCTCTATTTATATATTTCTTTTAAAAATGACACTAGTAATTTTCAGGTTTACCGATACTAGATAATATCCTGAGATGACAAAGGCTATAATAATATGAGTGTTTTCCATACAACAGACTTATAAAGGAGGTTTATTCATACTCCAGAAAAACCGCATATCATTTATTCATTGGTATATGACCCAGTTTGCATAATAATTAATATCTACCATTATGGTTTTAAATTAAAGATAACAGGTCAGTAAATGTATAATTTATACTATGTTTAATACATTTATTATGTTGTACTTTTTGCGTTTTCCATGATACCTTTATTTTATATGTTGTTAGATGTCTGCTTTGTTTGCTCATCCTAATAATTCAATATTTACGACACGATCGATTGATCAATTGGACATTTAAATACGGCCTGTTTCGTTCTCTGCTACTAAAAGTTATTATTAGCTATGAAATCTAATACGTAACGCGTATCTATTGACGACGTATATACCTGTCAGACATGTTTCTAAAATTAGATTATTTTAACAAAATAGCAATGATATCATATTGACGAATATACCCGTATGTTAAAATGACTCGACTTGACGTAATTCGAGCAAACTAATGTATACAAATATGAAACGAAAGTTAAAGTTCTTTTCACACAAGAAGGCGTTTTAATTTGGTGAAGGTAAGTTTGATTAGTGATATTAAATATTAGTACATATACTACCTTATGCAGACATTAATTAAAGGCGTAATCTACCTTAAATATGTGTCTTACACTTACCGCATATCATTTATTCATTGGTATATGACCCAGTTTGCATAATAATTAATATCTACCATAATGGTTTTAAATTAAAGATAACAGGTCAGTAAATGTATAATTTATACTATGTTTAATACATTGATTATGTTGTACTTTTTGCGTTTTCCATGATACCTTTATTTTATAAGTTGTTAGATGTCTGCTTTGTTTGCTCATCCTAATAATTCAATATTTACGACACGATCGATTGATCAATTGAACATTTAAATACGGCCTGTTTCGTTCTCTGCTACTAAAAGTTATTATTAGCTATGAAATCTAATACGTAATGCGTATCTATTGACGACGTATATACCTGTCAGACAAGTTTCTAAAATTAAATTATTTTAACAAAATAGCAATGATATCATATTGATGAATATACCCGTATGTTAAAATGACTCGACTTGACGTCATTCGAGCAAACTAATGTATACAAATATGAAACGAAAGTTAAAGTTCTTTTCACACAAGAAGGCGTTTCAATTTGGTGAAGGTAAGTTTGATTAGTGATATTAAATATTAGTACATATACTACCTTATGCAGATATTAATTAAAGGCGTAATCTACCTTAAATATGTGTCTTACACTTACCGCATATCATTTATTCATTGGTATATGACCCAGTTTGCATAATAATTAATATCTACCATTATAGTTTTAAATTAAAGATAACAGGTCAGTAAATGTATAATTTATACTATGTTTAATACATTGATTATGTTGTACTTTTTGCGTTTTCCATGATACCTTTATTGTATATGTTGTTAGATGTTTGCTTTGTTTGCTCATCCTAATAATTCAATATTTACGACACGATCGATTGATCAATTGGACATTTAAATACGGCCTGTTTCGTTTCAAGGGTTTGTATACATAAAACATGATAACAATTATTTAAGAAATTTTATTGTGACAGCGTCCTTTAAGAGGGAACGGCAATAAAACTTTCTATCAGTTTTTGATTAACATTTATACATGTTAAAATCAGTGAAGGTGTTGCACTCTGGGGTGATATTACATTTATCTGACCACATATGAAATACCATCTATGATCTGACCAAACGTCTTTCATATGCATTGTATTTTGGAATTGAAATATCTTCATAATGAAAGATGTAAAATGGGCAATAAGAAAAAAAGTGTTTAAGTTGTGACGAATTTATTGGAAAAGAAGGTGATATTATTGCGGCTATTTTGCTTCTTAACAAGATGATGAGCGGGGACAATATTGAAATATAACAATAGGTCTGTTTTTTGTTAATTAATATATGACAAGGTATATATTTTTGATTAACAAAATATATGAAAAGGGTGGGGTACTTGATGTCTCAGCTGCTCACCCCTACAAAAAAAAGTTTGAAGTGCCCCACCACCCCCCCCCAGGCTTAAACCTTTTATTCCCCCTGTTAAAGATCTTCATCCGCCATTGATCGTAAGAGTTTACCTCCTGTTCTTCATATTTCTATCCTTGTTATGAAAAAACCCGAATCTATTCAATGATCTTCAATAAAAGACTACATTCAATAATAATTACTTTCCAAGTAATTAATTCACTTACTTATAATATTATCAAATTTATATTAAAAAAAAGAACAGTTATTGTTTTAAAGTATTCTAATTTTAGAAAGTACTCTAAAAGGTTTTTCAGTCGTACGCCTTTCGTATAAGATTACATGTCTAATAATAACTTTAAAAGGAAGAACAACACGATACAATCCGTATTTAAAGGTCCATGTAACAAAGAAGTATACTTTGAAATGATCGAATCACGTGTCGTATATTATTTCGTATAAACTTATTACCTTTCTTTTATTCTTTATTGCAACTACCTGAAGTATTGTATTATCTCAAAATACAGGGCATTTACTCCCGTATCATGTTCACCGAAGAGAAAGTCCAAGGTATATAAACAATGAACGTGTATGTAGCGATTATTTGAAAATCATCGCTCCTTAATAGACTACTACTTTTGCATTGCATGTTCGATTTTTATTTCAAATTAAAAGATAAAACTTCACCGTGCCCCTTGCAGAGTAGGAGAAATAAGTAATATGTCTTTATAAAAAAATATCGTTTCGGATTGACAATGTAAACAAAAAAGTTTCCGTAGGTGTTGACAACGTCATAGTATATCATTTATTAAATGTGTGTATGTATTTTCATTAGAACAAATGAAATGCTTACGTTTCTCGTTAACTGATTTTTATAATTTTGGGTAGGTTCTGGACCTGAATTTATTTAACTTTTTCATATATATATAAGTTTGATAAATTGACAGGACTACAAGAAAGGGATTGAACCTGTTTCAATAAGTGGTGTGAGTTTGTAAACAAGAATAAAAACATGTCATTGAAAGTGGAATGACATGGCATGCTTCCCAATCTTAGATTGGTGGTTTTCCCTATTCTTCAACTTGTTATCAAATATGTCTTTCAATTAATGTGATGCGAGTGTGAACAAACGGGTATCTGGAGTAATCAATTTAAAAGCACGTTATTTTTTTAATGATTCTTTTTCTAGCTTACTCTGCATCACAGAAACCATCTGTCGACAAAAATAACATGGTAAGCGGTATTTAACTGTTTTTGATTTGCACATGTGCTTTTAACGTCTATTTCATTGGTAATAATGCTACGCTTACCTATGTATATGCATATAAACAGTAAATTTAAACAAACTATTTCAGTCTATAATCGAAATGCACTTTTCACCCATCGGTTTCACCTCTCTTTGATTTTTTTTTTTAAATGTCAAAAAAGCCAATGCAGTAACACTAGTCTGTAAGTAAGAAGCTGATGTGTTATTTTTTACCTTGATTGACTTTTTTATAGACATTCTCCATTTACCCATATGTGTTTAGTGTTATGGTCGTTAAATCGTAGATACGTTTAACAGAATCTCAAGTTTATTGAAGGTTTTTACTAGATAATTAAACTCTGGATACATATCTTTTTTTTTTCAAAGTGCCATCTTTGTTTTTCAGGTATACATAGCCCATTCAGTAATAATGGTCATGATGATATAGGTTTTTTTGGCCATTAGAAAACTTTCTGCAATCATGGCACCTCTCTCTGAAGAAGAGGAAAATTATGTCCGCCTTGCCTTGTTATTGAAAGGAGTGACACCAAGAGCAGTCCGTACTTTTTTTGACAGAGAATTTCCGCCTATGTATCTACCATCAACACTGAATACAAACCACAACACTCTTTTGGACTTGAAATCAAAAAGAATCATAAACCAGGCTCAATGGAATCTTTTGATTCCGAGAAATGGTACGTCTTTATGTTACTGTAGGCATTTAGATTTAGATTTCATAAATATGAGATTCAAAATTTGTGCTGTCTAAATAATGATTGACGTCTTCAATAATTCTCTTCTTACAAATTACTTTTTACAAGCCGTGCGTGTTGACTAATTATAATCATTCCTCTATTGCCTAGATGTAAAAGGCAAAACTTTGTTTATTTGTTGCAATCGTATAAATATGATATAATAGTGTCAGGTGTATTACTTAAATTAACTTTTCAAAGTTGACGTCTCTCTGTCCTTTCGTCAGTGCGTCCGTCAATATGTCTTTTCATATGTCTTTGAAGCGCATTTGTATTGATACTCTTATCATAATTCATATTTGCAATGTATTGGACAAGATTGCAAATCAGTGATGATACAAACAAAGAAAATGTAGAAATAGTTATGCTCCTTCGAAAGATTGTTTATTTTGGTAGTTACATTGTTATTGCTCTCATCGTGTACCAAATGTTTATCATATTATTTTGAAACTTATATTCATAGATTATTTATTCAATGATTGAGAAGTTCAAAAATTAGTGTCAATCGTATGCTTCTTAAAACACGTTATGCCCCTAGGACATATGTTGGAAATATAATTATATGAAATAGTGTATTGTATTTGTTTTCAAACTGTATTTGTCTGAGATATTTGTAGAAAATTTCATAGATCCTTATAGGGTTTATTTCCTTTGGCTTGGCCATACATGCAACGCGGTGGAAATTAGAACTTCGTTCTTTTTTAAAAACATATCAATATATATATTTATCAAGATTGTACTACCATATGCAAGTTATGTCAGACATCTGGTAATTTTTACATGAAGCACTTAACCCCCATAAATACAAGTTGCCTTCCAGATGCTTTTTGGTTGTTATTGACGTTTTTCAGTTGAACATTTAGTGGTGTATTGGGTCTTTCAAAATAAACTTTCTTGACAATCTCGAAAATAAGTAGATATCAATAGATAGAGACATATGATATAGCGATTTGGAGTTATTCATACTATGTTAAGATTACTTATAATCATGAGGCATGGATTTTAGTCTAGGCGAGATATAGGTACTACTATTATATCCATGTTGACTTATGTGTTCCTTATTTTTGACATTTATACCTATCAATTCTGTTTGTTTTGTTCACACATTAAATTTAATGAGACTGTCATAAAGAAAGAAACTATACATCCGGTTTTATTCATCATTTTCTAGTAATCAATTAGTAAGCAGTAGTTCAATAACATTCAGTGTAAATTATTGTATGATGAACACGTCAGTAGGACAGGTGTCATGTGACATTGACCTTATCTAGGTGTTTGTATTTTGTTCCTTTATTTTGGTCTAATACTCTTATAAAAGTTAATTACTGTGAACAAAAATTAGTGGGTATCAATTTTCGTGGTTTGATCAACATTTACATGTTCGTGTGTTTTAAAATTCGTTAATAGAAATGAAAAATTTAAGCCATTAGATACGAAGTTACAAATGGTATGGATTAAAGGAAATTACAAAGTAAACATTGACTTTATTCGATCAAAAGTATTCTTCAGGAGAATTAAAGATCAAAAGTTGTACAGTTTAGGTTTTAAAATGATAAATGATAAATGGACAAACTCATGCCTGCAGTTGTAGTTCACAGTACGTTTGACTTGTGACTACTATTATAGTATTCTCAGATTTGATGATATTCAATATTTTCATATCAGTTGTTAAACCTACAGTGGATCTTTTTATGGTTCTTCTATAATAACAGTTGTTTTATTTCTTTAGACACTTAAATTCGTGGATAAAGCCATTCACGCAAACCACGAAAATTGTTTTATTTCTTTAGACACTTAAATTCGTAGATAAAGCCATTCACGCAAACCACGAAAATTGGTTCCCCACGAATTAAGGTACTTTCATAGTATATTAGTTGTGAACCCCCTTTTTTGGGCCGATCAATGCATTTGAATGGGGAAATATAGTTGGACCCCCCTCCCACCCTTTGTCCTCGGTTGGGACCCCACTTTTTAAAATGGCTGGATCCGCCCCAAGAAAAATGATTGTCTAAATGATTTAAAAAAAAAAAGAGCACATGTATTGTATGGAAGCTGACGTACACAGGTATTATCTAGATATTGATATTTTTTCCATAAAGATATGCAACCCTTAAATTCAATGAATGGAGTTTTTTTATATTGTAGGAAGTAATGGTATACAATTTTTTTAACATTTAGTAATTGTCTCTTTTTGCAAATAACATACTATGTGTGAATATTTATACTAATTTTATTATACTCAGATATATCACATTTAAACATTGATTGCACGACTACTAGTGATACATCTCTCTTGCTTTTGATGACAGGGGTTCCGGATTCCAATACATTCGATGTAACGTTGATGATCTGTTTAATCAGAAATTTGACATCTATCAGTCATCCGATCGATGGATTTGACAGTCTACCACTGCCAGGAGAATCATCTCTAGGATCTGATCTAGCCAGATTGAAATATTATAGGAAGAAACTAGCTCATCATGATAGTAATACAATAGACTCTGCTTATTTCAATACAGCATGGGAAGATGTATCAAAAGTAAGTCTGAAAGATACCATTATCTAAACTGACAAGGAAAGATTGAGTTTTCTACTTTTATTTTTCAGAGAGGTGAGACAATCAATTTTGGATTAATGAGTATTTACATGTCAATATCTAGAAAAATCTACTTCTTTTAAACTTAAATTTTAAAAACTAAAAACGATGTAACAAAATTGACGTACTTTAACTCCATCAGCAGATCATGGTATGTCTGTGTTAATAAGTTGCTGTAATATCGGTAAATTTTACATACATCATATATTTCGATACAGTCGAGTTAATTTCCATTTTTAATTTATAAGTATTGTGTACTTACACAAAGGTTCCTGGTTCGATTTACGTTCCGGGACAAAACTTTTAGGGACTGAATTTTCGTTTCTCCCTCGACACCATTTGCGAGTATGGTCTTGAGGAAACGATGATAGTCCGTCGGAAGGGGACAATAAATGGCTGAACCCAGAAAACAAATCTGGATTACAAAATTAAATTGAGGGAAAATTATCAACGTTAACAATGTATAAGAGGAAACAAATGGAACAACAGAAGCACTGAAGTGCAACCAAACAAACGCCATTAATTATGACGTCGTCACTGCAGTTAGATAATTGTTGTTATTTGTGGTTAAAATGTTAGTTACGTAACATTACACTATTTATTAATGCGTTTGTTTGTACTGTAAACCTGTCACGTAGTGTTGTCATTCTAAAAACGTTTTAACATTACCATATCAACGTAAGCTTTGGCTAGCCATAAAATCCAGGTTCAACCCACCATTGTTTTCTCAAAATGTCCTGTACCAAGTTAGGTATATTTGCGTTAGTTTTTGTTGCAATTTAGTGTTTTTGTTGTTCCGTTGATTTTCTCTGATAGTGTGTTTCCTCTGATTTTTGTGTGAAGCCTAAATTTGTTTCATCTATATCGATTTATTACTTTTGAACAGCTATAAAGTACTGCTGTTTTTCTTCAACACTAACATAATTCTTGGAAATTCTTTCATCTAGGAAAGATAAATTATTATCCTAGAAATATCAACATCAATCTTGTTAAAATCAAAATTAATGTTGGAAATTTCAACTTAAGTTTTGGAATTGGTAACTTTATTCTTTGAAATATAAACATTATTTTTGGAATCATCAGCATTAAACCTGCAAATAATAATGTTCATTTCCACTAACATCACAACGTTAAACAAGGCCTAGAGATATTCTGAAATGACTAGGACGGAGCTAATGGTGTTTGAAATAATTAATAACGTATAGTAATACGCACTCTTTCACTTCCATATTTAAGGCAGGAATGCAGCTTACTTTACGAAAACTCATACAGTCAAGCAAATAATACACCGAAGAGGATATCACTTCCATGCTGGACTTTTTAATTGACCATATATTTGTTGAATTTGGAGGTTTGGTCTTCATACAGACTATTGAAATCCCAATGGGTACCAATTGCGCTTCTCTACTTGCAGATTTTTTTTATTCTTTAGAAGCAGAACTTATCCAAGGGCTTGTACAGAAAGAAAAAAAAGAAATTAGCACAGTCTTTTAATTTCACTTTTCAGTATATTGATGATGTACTGTCTCTTAATAATAATAGATTCAGTGATCACTTACATTTAATATATCCACGTGAACTCAAAATGAAAGATACTACCTGCACAGATAAATCTGCTTCATATTTAAACCTTTTTCTCAAAATTACTACTGATGGAAGGTTAAATACCAAAATTTATGACAAACGCGATGATTTCAATTTTCCTATAGTTAACTTTCCATTTCTGTGTAGCAATATTCCAGCGGCACCAGCAAATTGAGTATATGTGTCTCAATTGATATGTTTCTCTAGAGCTAGCTCAAAATACGTTGATTTTGTTGAAAAGAGAATACTGCTTTCTCAAAAGTTGCTAAAACAGGGCGATGAATCAATCAAATTAAAGTCATGATTCATGAGATTTTACGGTCGCTATCATGAGCTGATTGGACATTATGACAAAAGTGTGTCAGAAATCATATATGATATTTTTCCTCATTCAAATTAACTTTCCATCATTACCGAACTGAACATAGAACTAACACGACGTGTACCGTAAAAGGCGCCGGAAATGCGTACCCTTCCGGAGCACCTCATTTCACTCCCGGTTGTTAGTGGAGTTCGTGTTGTTTCTTATTTATTATTTATAACTGTTGATGCAAATGTCCTTTGTTTTTTAAGTCTTTGTTTACTCCTTGGTTTTGATTGTTATTGTCTTAACTCTTCACATTCAAAAAAGAATTGCAGGTTGCCACACAGCTAAGAGGATTGAAGGCTGAAATTATGCATTCATTAAACAAGCTAGAATCTGAATGACTACAACGTGTGATAATTCAATGGAGTTTCATGAGATTTCCAAAAATTTGCCACTTGCTAACTGTAACACAAATATCAAATTGTATGCTTACCCTAACATTACAAATCCGTTGTATGAATTATAACATAATAGCTGAACAGATGACAATTCTGCAGATAATTAAATCCAGAAGGGGGAGTGGATAATTGTCTAGAACGGATAACATTAATTTATTGCTGAGGTGGATTATTCAGTTTTGTGGAATCTTATGGATGTACTATTAAAAATAAAATGTTGTTATATTCTACATCATGTTGTTTACAAAGGCAACACATCACCTAAAGTTAAATAAACCAACATTCTGTATGAACTAAATTGATAAACTTTAAAACACATAATGTATACACATGTTTGTTTTTAATTCAATTTAAGTATTAGGAAAAGAGCATACGTCACGTAGAACTCTTTATGGTGTAACTCAGTTCCCGTTCTTTTATTCTTGTTTATCTTGTTAACACAATTGGAGTGCTCCTTTTTCATGCATCGTCCTGATTGTGATATAATTTGATGCGAATGTCTTACAAGGTAGATATTGAGCTAGCTATAATAAACTCATCATAAATACCAGGATAAACAATTTATATTTACGCCAGGCGCGCGTTTCATCTACAAAAGACCAGGTTAAATCCACCATGTTCCTCATTAGAAATGCCTGTATCAAGTCAGAAATATGGCAGTTGTTATCCATTCATCTGGTGTGTTTGAACTTTTGACTTTGCCATTGAATTAGGGACTTTCCTTTTTGAACTTTCTTCTGAGTTCATTTTTTTTTGTAATTTTACTTTTTATAAACGGGCAGATGACTGGCAATTTTGATTTACAAGAAAGACTTATTCAAATAGTTGGCGAGATAAATGTTCGGAGGCATGATAGAACAACAAATGCTTATTTATAAATTGATTGATTCCTTTAATGTATTTATTTCAAGGCTGTAGGTCGATTGGGAGGTCAAAAAATGTATCAAGAGTGTCAAGAGTTAAAGGTGAAAATCTTAGATGCAGCTAGTCAGGAAACTATATCGGAAATGCAACAATCACAAGAAGAGATAAAAGAATTGAGACAAACAATGAACAATTTGGAGTCGGACCACGCAAACACCAAAGGTATCTAATAGTTTTTCATATAGCAAAACGTAAAATATTAACTGATAGTAGCTATAGTTTGTGTTTTTATTTCTTCAATTTCTTATATATCTGTCATTGCTATGTAGATCTGGTGAACATTTGTTACAAGCAATTTAGGAATGTGGTTAGTTCAACGCTCTTCACTTGCTGACTATTTTGGTTGGTTCATATCTTATTATTTTAATTTATTTCTCTGAGTATGCAGGGTTAGCCAAAAAAAAAATCAACATACACACTATCTTAAGGATGTATTCTTGTGAGGTTTTAGTTGAAATGTTGTTGGGAATTATTTCCATACATTTGATAGAAATGGCAATATTGATACATTAATAAAATATTACAATCAAACTAAACGTTTTACTAAAAATGTATACTTGAAGACCGTATCTTGACCTTATGGTTTACTTTGATAATTGTGACCCGAAAAGAGAGTTGTCTCATTGACACTCATACCATATCTTCATATATCTATTGATAATATATAATTTTTGAGTTTTATAACCAATCTGGTTAGTGTGATCAAACTAAAAAGTTAAAAAATAAGTGAGGGTACAAAAAAAATGTTGTTACCAAAAATGTATACATTCAATATCTTTTTTTTTTTTAAATTTTAAAACCTTAATATATATATTTTAAGAATCATTTATAACATTATTACAAAGAAGTTGAAATAGAATTTTTTTGTTAAAAAAAAAGAAAACAATGGTATACAAAGCAACAGATACTTCTTTCTAATAATAAAACCAAACTATAGTTTATTGTTAGTTAAATTAATTCAAATTGGCCGACTTCATCTTTAGTGAAATATGTGTAAGTATGAAAAAAGGTGTAATCATAAAATTATGATTTTGTTCATGACAATTGCAAATGGAAAAAAAATGTTGGAAAATGGGAAAATCATAAAAAAAATAGTAGTTGCATATGCATGATATGGCTGTAGCAAAAAAAGAAGAGCACCACCATATGATGTTTTCTTTATCAATTTTTTTTTATAACCGTCATATAAGCTCACAAACTGGTTAAAAAGAAAAGTTAAATTATAGAGTTTTTTTTTTTGCTTCTCAGATGCAGTCAACGTTTAAGAGCTGGTTAATTGTGATTCATATTTTGTATGCATATACATGTACATCGTGGTCTCATATACTGTTGCCCAATGTTGTGAATATGTGACCTCAAAACAAGCTATAATAGTCTTTGCATAATCTACATGATGTTTGCGATACACGGGGATTAACTATTCGGCATCGTCGCAAATCTATTTGTATAAAGCTTTTTAATTAAGAAGGATGCTTCATACCTTGTAACCCGGATTTGTTTCCTCTCAATCGATAGATGACTTTCAAACAGCGGTAAACAACTGTTACCCTAATGTTTAGCATTATACTAAAACGTTTCTGTCTATCATGTGTCCATTGTCCTTGAACCCATTTTCATATTTCAGCGATTGCAAGTTTTTTCATCTAGTAGTAATCAAAGTAATGTTGCAATGATCGATTCCAAATTTCAGATACTGTAAGTATAATACACCAACTATATTTGGTGTAGGGAATGCTTGGTATGTGTACTTGTATATGTTTAATCCCGCCACATTTTAAATGTGTGTGCCTGTCCATAGTCAGGAGGCTGTTCTTCAGCGATTGTCGTTTTTTGCTGTGTTACATATTTGGTTTTCGCTCAATTTTGTACAATAATAAGCCGTTAGTTTTCTCCTTTGATTTTGTTTTATATTTGTCATTTTGGGGACTTTCAAAGATGACTCTGCGGTATTGGCGTTGCTTAATGAGTAGGACCATATGGTTTCATCTGAACTTGACTAAGTTTCTATTGTTTATTGAAAGTATACATTTTTCATGGGGAGTTTTGTTTCTCATCTACTATTTTAATATGACGTGCTTCTTTCGCTTTGTGAATAAACCCATGCTCTAAATCCAATAACACTTGTTTGAACAACCGTTTACGTTACCTGTTCAAAACTCTCTCCCTCTGAAAAATCACATTGTCAGTCGTTAGCTTGTAACAATAAAAAAGGGAGGTTCATAGAAGAGCCTACACTAACGTCTAACACTTATACACATCGGACATATAAATGACCTTAATTGTCCTAATAAGAATCGAAATAATTGATGCAAGCTATACTTTATCGTAGTTTTAACATGGGTAGGCATTATATAACGCTCGGGCAAAAGAATCACGAATATATACCTACCCATGTTAAAACTACAATAAATTATAGCTTGCATCAATTATTTCATAAATCGGAAAGTCCCTATTCGCATGGCAAAATCAAACGACAAAACACATAAAAAACGATTGGACTAGAAGTGTTATATTCTTGACTTGATACAGGCATTTTCAAATGTCGAAAATGGGGGATTAAGCCTGGTTTTATAGCGCTTTTTTATGATGAACATGTCTGTCTCGCAGGATTTATTTGACCTTGACCTCATTTTCACGGTTCATTGCTCAGCGTTAAGTTTTTTTTTTAAAAACGACTGCAAAAAATGATGCGGCCGTATCACGTCGTCAGTGTCGTCCAGTAACATTTGGTTTCCAGATAATAACTTAAGTTAATATTATAGAAATTTATCAAATTTAAACACAAGGTTTATAACCATAAAAGGAAGGTTGGGATTGATTTTTGGGGTTACAGTCCTAATAATTTAGGAATAAGGGGCCAAAAAAGGGGCCCAATTAAGCATTTGTCTAGTTTCAAGACAATAACTTGTGGAAAGGATTATCGATCTTTTTGAAATTATACCACAAGTTTGCATACAACAAAAGGCTGTTAGGATTGGCTTTGGAGGCTATGGTTAAAACCGTTTAGGAATTAGGGGCAAAAAAAAGGGTGAAAACAAGGATTTCTGGTTAATGGACAATTAAAAAAAAGTACAATGTAATGTTTGAATTACCTCCGTTACACTGCTTTTAAATTATATATAAAGACATGTTGTATTGTCTTGAGGTGATTAACTGTCAATCTATTTTTAGAAGTTATCATTTAAAAATGTTGATCAAGGAATGTTAATTTTAGACATGATTATGTATGTCATTTTCAATTTTAAGACTTTTATGATGTATTTTAATGGGTAATTATGGTAGCAAACTCCATTGGAAATTTTAATTGAAATTATGACCATATCTTGAGGGAAAGAATTTTTTCGGGGGAAAAAAGAGGGCGGTAAACTAAATTGATGTAAGGGAGGGATAAAAAAGAAATTGTGACGGGGGGGACAATAAATAAATTCAAATCATATAACCAATTCTAAGTTTTTTTACTACAGTTAGTTTGTGTCAGAAACCTATTATGTATCAAATATTTAATTACAATCCAAATTCAGACCTGTATCAAGCGAATATTTTGTCGATTTGTGTCCCAACTGTTCAGGGTTGGACCTCTGTGGTCGTATCATCTGTGCACTGCGAAGCAATTTATTTTGTGTGGTTAAAACAATAGGTCAACTATATTTGTTGTACGAAAGGATTGTAAGGTGTGTATGTCTGTCTATCAGGTATCATCTAACCTTGACCTCGTTTTTATGGTCCTTTGATCAATGTTTATGTGTCATGGTTAAGCTTGATTCTTAGATACTATACGCAATATTTCAACTATATTTAATGCATAGATTGTTTGTAAGGCGTCTGGCATGGTTCATCTGACCTAGACTTTATTTTCATTGTTCATGTGTCTTTGTTTAGTTTTCTTAAGCAATAGGTGAACTATATTTTGTGTATTAAAAGATTGTAAGGTGTACGTGTATTTCTCGTTTGATTTATCTGACCTTGACCTTGACCTCATTTTCATGTTAAGTTTAAGTGATACACATAGTAAAGATTTATATGTAGGGCTTTCAAGATTAAATCAATGGTTTGTAAAGAAGGCGAGACATTTCAGCGTATGCACTCTTGTTTTTCTGCTTCTGGGGCACACCTATAACGTTACCGTAAAATGAACAAAACGGACACTTCAATAACCAGGGTTCAAAGTTGTTTTATACAAAATATGCAAAAAAGCTTTGTGAAATTTGTTCATAAGACGAACCCATATGTATGGTAACTTGCCACAGGCAGTTTCTGTCAATGTAGGGTTTACTATCCATACCAGTACAAAAATAACACAAGGTAGCTAACGGAAATTTTCAATGTGTTCGCTTCAACCAACATTTTTTTTTAATTTCACTTTACTTTTTCACGAATAAAAGTACACCAGTCTGTCGGTAATTGATTTATCTTTACAATGAAACAACTTTCACGTACCTTGAGAATACCCCTCAAACAGAATAACACACTTGAGATGAGAATTATTGACCTTTTTCCAGACCATTGAATTTGTAAGGACTTAACTTCCGGTTAACTTAGGAAGTGAATATAACTTTTCGCATGAAGAATTAATATCCGTTTCTTAGTTATTTTCCACACATAATGGCTCAAATTGATGATGTCAATTGTCTTTAGTTTGTCAGTAATCAGATAAAGAGCTGTCTATACCGTCCATAGCGAAATTTGACCTAAAAGTGCCGAATGATCAGGTTATGAACAACAAAATTTTACGAAACATGTTTTTTACTCTTGAAATTGGAAATTTAAAGGCATCATTTGAAGAATGTAATATCCAATGTTTCAAATGTTAGGAGTCAGAACATCACTAGCTTCTATCATGACTAGGTTTTGTTACCAGTTTGGATAATTTGGAGCCAACGTTGGAGCCGGCTAGAGTCTTGATTTCCATCTTTTTTTAATAATGAAAGTGTACTTTTGTGCCTTCGACATGCATTATTTATAGCTTGTACAGTGGAGGAGGCTGTTTCAACGAAGTCTTTAGTTTTGGTATATGCAAAGAAGCAAAGAGACCCTTATCAGAGTTTTGTTGGATGCAAGTGTTTAAAATGAAAAAAATATAAGAATTACATTTTATAATTAATTGATTTTTCATGAAAGGTTTTATATCGTATATTTTATGATGGTATTATACTTAACCCCCTAACGGGAGGAATGTGCTTGATTTTCGTATCAGGAAGAAATATTCTTTCGATAAGTCTAATTGAGGTCTACATCTGAAGCTGGCATGTCTGTAAATGCTAGTTGTCTTTTGTTAATTCATGTATCTTTGTTCTTTTGCTTCTGTTACCTATTCTAACTTTGGGCCCAGACTTCTTTCAATCTGATTTTTAATGTTCGTATTACTGTATGTTTGTTTATTCCACATTGGCTAGAAATGGATGGAGAAGTCACAAAACATGTTTTACCCCGCCATTTTTTTGGCGCCTGTCCCAAGTCAGGAACATCTGGCCGTTGTTAGTCTTTTTTTATTTTTTTTTATTTTGGTTCATTTATATGTTTTGGAGTTTAGTGGGACGTCCATTTTCGCTGAACTGGTAAACATAATGGTTTAGGGGTGAGCTGAAGTCTTGCTCTAATGTGTGATTTTGTCACTGTGTTAAAGACCCATTGGTGGCCTTGGGCTGTTTTCTGCTCTTTTGTTGGGTTGTTGTTTCTTTGTCACATTCCCTCTTTCCATACTCAATTTTATTAGATTTATATTTTAATCTCCAGTCATGTCATCTACGAAAACAAATCAACCGAGTGTTCACTGTCAGATGGTATTTGAAAGTCAGATAGAAGGAATAATTCATCCAGAAAGTTAATATGTACGATGGTTTATTCCAATTGATAATTGATATCTTTTGAAAGAGAGTGTGGTCTTGTGTTTATAATAATTACCTGTTTAACATATTTATGACCACAAGGCTTCAAATAGAACAAAAGAATATTTAAGGAGTAGAACCATGAACCCAGGGGCGTATCCAGCCATTTTCAAAAGGGGGGAAGGTTCTCAACCTAGGATTAAAAAAAGGGGGGTTTTCCAACCGTATGTCCTCATTTCAATGTTTTGATCTTCCAAAAAAGGGGGGTCCAACCCCGTCCCCCTATATCCGTCACTAGAACCCTATTTAAAAGCCCTGTAAAGGTGTTTTTTTTCAACTTCAATAATTAAAGTAAATCCCATGGGTATTCATTGATGAAGGTATGATATCTAAAAGTATAAAACATATTTGATATGCTTCATATTCATAAATACATTAGCCTGAAGTAGGAAGATATTTCATTTTTGTCCATTTTTCTAGAAATTTGTCAGTTTTTCCATCTTTTTTCATTATTTTGTATTTGGCACATTCATTCGCCCATTGAATTTTTTATTTAAAAGTAAGGATAATAATATTTCACCATAACAATTTATGGCCGAGGTGTGGCGCCACTGTTTATTTTTCAGGAAACTTTGATAAATTTTGAAGAATTCTGCACAACATCAGATATTTTGCGAAATTCCCCTTCATTATGACGTCACAATTACGTTACTAATGACGTAATTAGTTTATACATGATTTGACTGAAACAGTTGGACATTTTAACATATGTTTCAATCAGGTTTTCACTACATTATTTCAACGAAATTTTTTAGACTTTTAGGACCAAAATTATGTGTTAGTGAACCAACTCCTTTCGATCAACTTTTAATCATTTAAAAATCTGTCAGTCAGCACTCATTACTTTAAAGGTAAACTTCTAGTCATCAGTTTTATGAATGATTATTGATAATTACAAATTCACACTAGTACTTTCACGCTTTGTTATTTATTGATAACTACTTAATTTATTTTTAAATCCATATCATATGTGCTATAGGGATGGAAAATAAAATTGTCAATATTTTGGGGGACCATTGTTATATGATTAATAAGAATGTGGACAAAATGGAAGCACACCTCAAATTTTAGGGACCATATGTTGCTGGACACTTGCTAAATTCCATCCCTATGCTCCTTCAACAAGATTATTTGTATGCCCTACTTAGGAGCATTATGGTTTTCGGTGTTTGCATCCGTTCGTTCGTCTTTTGATTCGTTCATCTGTCTGTCCCGCTTTGGGTTGAAGTTTTTGGTTAAAGTTGTTGGTCGAGATAGTTTTTGATGAAGTTGATGTCCAATCAATTTGAAACCTAGTATACATGTTCCCTATGATATGATCTTTCTTATTCTAATGTCATCATGGTCATATTAGAGTTGTGACCCAAATTCCAGGGTCCACTGAACATAGAAAATGGTAATGGGAGTGGGGTATCTGTGTACATTCTTGTTTAATTTCTTAGTCAGAATGTGGTATACTACATTAAAGATATGAAAAATGAAGGCCAATTTGTTCAAACTGGTTCAATTTTCATAGTTTTCATTTGACTTATTCAGAGTTATGGAGGGAGAAATTTAATATTGCTATATGAATTTATTTATCACTAAATTAATTTTATTATTTCAGAATGAAAGATGTTTTGCAAGACTGAGTTATCTGACTCAATGTCACTATCATGTGTCAATCATTAACTCATCTTCACTTCCCAAATCAAGGTTCTCTTATGAACCTACAGGAATTCATTTTGTAGCAAACGTATGGGTTAAACCAAGGATGTAAATACACCTGGCCACCTTACGAATTTCAACTGATTAACACAGGTTAGAGATCTCGTTTCCGTCTGGTGACCAGGATTGCTCTTGATTTATCATTTTCGATATAAAAGCTTCTCCCGGAGAGGTTCGAATAAAATCTTCCCAGCATATTAACACAAGTGACATATATATACCGACACAGAGTCTGTCACATAACACTTGTACTTAAAAAAAAAATAAAAAAATAAAAGATAAATGAAAAGACACTTGGGACAAATAATAAAGCTATGGAAATGATCTTAAATAATTAATAGCCATTCCTATCTTTTTATTTCACCAATACATTTATGATAGGGTCCATATCTTGATTATAATTTAATCTTTTTTAATTCATTGTTGGTAGCAAAACAAGCTTTTATTCTTTTATCTTGATTTTTTTATATACATTTATATATGATCTTGAAGTACATTAAACATTCCACTGAGAAAATCTGCCTTTTTAGATTTTATTTAATTTTTACATCTTTACTTATTATTTTAATATATAGATCTTATTAAATAAAACCTCTTTTAATGTATTTTTAGGCATTAAAGAAAAATCAAATGAAACATACTTTAATTATGAATAAAACTGAGGTACTTATATTAGTGAATATGGTCAATTAATTTGTATTAAAAAGGTCCCTGTAAATATGCCATACATGACACTTTTATTGTTTATATGTGCTGTACATATGTTGGAAAAAACGTTTATGTTCTTTAAAATTTTAAAGTTAAGGTAAAACGCCAACAAATCCATATGGAGGTGCTCCTAATTAAAGGAGGCTTATACTAGGAAGAATAATTAACATTGGTTTCTTTCCCTTGCCAGCATGTTCAATCAATGAATATTTTTTTTATTTTGTATTATCAATATAGAGAATCATTCAATTTGTGGGGAATTTATAAGTCTTGAATTTGATCTATTTTACATCGGACATCGACTTTTCACTTGTTCCATCGGACAAGTGGTATGGTGAATCTACTTGCCCGACGTCTGTGTCCACCTGTCCCGGACAATCGGACAAACGGTAATGTCGAGCCCTGTTTAGGGTATCTGATCACTAGATCACCTCTCTAGTTTCTGTTTTTTTTCTTTCTTTTAAGAAATAGCAAACTCATAAATAATGATAAAACATGCATCTACCACATCCGTATGTTATTTTACATGTTTTTTTTCAATAAAAACCAAAAATACAAGATTCTTCATGATTGCTTTTTGTAAAAGATTTCTAGTTTTTCATAGGCTGTATCATATTTTCAGGACACCATAATGGAAAAAAACTATCATATATATATATATATATATATATATTGTTGTTAAGTATACTTCTTCTTCTCTGTGTATAACATCTTCCGTTTAGGAATACCAAGGATTTGTATAGTAAGAAGGATTGGGATCTCGCGGTTTATCGTAATCGCTTCCGAGGAGAGACTTCGATACTCGCCACTACTACTATTCGTCACTTACGATATCGGAACGTGATTTTTTTTATCACATGAGTTGTTTTCATATTTTTATCACGTTATAGACAATGTTGCGATAGTAAACGACTTTATTCATTTTTAAATGTAACTATTATTGATTACCACCCAAGTTTCAATTGACGAAAAAACGTAATTCAAGTGTTTTATTTGATGGATATTGTAATGCAATGTATATAACGACAGTTGACAATGTGTTTGTATGTTAACTTCTGTAAATATTTATTTTCAGTCAATGGCCAAAGAAATGAAAAAAAATCTCATTCTTGTAATTGATGTCATTATAGTTGGTAAACCCTATAAAACTGCCTCTGCATGTTACTGTAGCCGATCATCATAAACATGATAAAGGCATTAAAGAAACGTTAGCCAGTGTGTTATAAATAATCAACTGCAAGCAATTTTTTTAATTGTACTAACAACATTACATCTTTAAATACACTTTTCTTTCTTGTCAGATCACTTAAATCAATTTTTTTTGCATGAATTAATTGGGCAACCTTATAGTGTCAGCTCTCTTTCATAACGGCCTCTCAAGTAGTCAATATATGAATTATTCCTGGTTATGTATTATACATGTACATTGTATATGATTTATTATTTGAAACAAAGAATAAAAAATGATCAACAACTGTCTCCAGTTGTTTAAATTAGAGTACTGTCATGTGTTTACTCAGTAAATGAACCAAGACTTAAATTAAATGAGATTCATATTTCAACTATGTTTTATTTCAAACATGCATATAAGAGATTTATATATCATTTTGACCTATGTTTTATAGTGTACTATATTGACAGTTTTATAACCTATAATTACATTTGTCATCAAATTAAAAGGATAATTCCGTGCATGTTACATTTGCATAATCATATATATATATATCCTTTACATAAGTTGAACTATTTATTGGACTTTTTGTTAATTTGTTCAAGAAACTCCCAACATTGTAATAAACTGTATTCAAATATGTATGTTTAAAAATGACACAAATAAACATAAGTCAGTAAAATAGAAAAAGAATTGAAATCTATTAATAAATGACCTAAGATATACAATGATTGATTTAATAGTCGATGGCATTGCAAACTTGTTATCACCAATTATCTACGTTACAAACCAAACTGTCAAGATTGTTTGATATTTCGGATATTCAGTAGGGTTCTTTCTAAAAAAAGAACCAACTGT
The DNA here is from genome assembly GCA_019925275.1 of Mytilus edulis. Taxonomy (NCBI): domain Eukaryota; kingdom Metazoa; phylum Mollusca; class Bivalvia; order Mytilida; family Mytilidae; genus Mytilus; species Mytilus edulis. The sequence goes on from CM034354.1 coordinate 112,526,391, forward strand.
GAACATTACATTTGGAACGGGGCTTTAAATATTGTGTCTGTAAAGTTCATATTTTCAGTTACAAATACGTTGAGCAAAATAATTGTGTTTAACTTGATTAATTCTTTTTATTTGTTGTTTTGTAGTAGCATGTCATTGACTGAAACTACAACTAGATGTCATGAACAAAACTCGTATCAAATTTAAACGTTTCATTTCATTTTTTTTTTAAACCGGATTATGAAACCGTTTCTAGTTCTCTTGTTATCACACATCACCTTAATCTATTTATTGTTTAAATGTGTAATGCCGACCCTATAATTTATGTCAGACAGATGTGTTACATCTGCATTGCATGTTCTACGGTACTGAAACATCCTTACTTTGGTGAGACGTATTAATATTTCTGTTTGCTAAATACGGTATGCACTAGCTATGTGTGTACATTATTTCCCTATCCTTAATTGCTTGGATAGAGGCTGCTGAAAACTGGTGATTAATCATGTAGTTACCTTTTGTATGTATCATTTATCTATTTATTTTATAATGAGATTACATTTAATTTACTTGTCGTCATCTTTTACAGAAAATGATATTCAACTCCCTTGGTTGGTTGATGCTGAGGAATTTGAACGCATGCTTCTTCATGGAACATTTCTATCTTACGAACACTGTTTGAGTCTAGGTATTAGCGTTAATAAAGACGAATTATAAGTATATATATGCAAATAATTGTTGTTAAAATATTCAAGTGAAATACCATTGATACCCAACGTCCAATGAGAACAAACAATACAAAAATAAAAGTTTTCGTAGATGTTAATCTATTTTTAACATAAAGTTCAAGGTATGAATATCATTTCTTGAAACAATGGCGATGATTGATTTATTTGACGGGAAAACATCTTTGTGTAACAAAAATCTGAACCAGGCGATCGCGTGCAAGATGTTTTGGCTGGGTAGAAGACACATTGACGGCTTTGGTCTGTTTTTTGCTATTTGGTTAGGTTGTTATCTCTTTGACGCATTTCTTGTTTTGAGTCTCAGTTTTCGATCTCATTGCATACTAACTTTCAAATTACAGTTATTTACTAGTGTATTTTAATTTGCAGTATTATTATAGAGGAGAAGCAACAGTACTAGTTTTTTAAATGGTCTAAACTTGCTGATATTTTTTAAATATTTACACTGTGGTTATAAAATAAAATCTAAATGCAACGAGACTATATGCGAACACATGACGATATTTTCCTGATATATATTCGATAACCGTCATGCACATTCACTAAATTAGGTCAAAATGTTACAATTAAACATATATTAATATTGATCAACACTTATTTAAATTTCACAATACGATTTAGGCTGCCAACAAATATAAATGAAGCTTACAGACATGATTCAAACCCTGAAATTCTGCATACAGAAGTTGAATAACTTAAAACATCCACGACATAATAAGTTTGAGAATTTGATGACAGCTCTCAGTTTTTGTGTATAGGGATAGCGGCGTTTACTAATATAAATCTATGTGTATATTAAAATACCATTTTTTCAAAATATACGTTTAATTGATCATGTATTTTTTTTCTATAAGGTGGCCCTTGTCGGGCAGGAAAAAGTACCCTAGCAAGTGTGCTAATTGGTAAGGAAATACCACTAACGTGGAATTCTACGGACGGATTGGTTATATATTTTGGCAGAAATGGCATTGATATCGACAAGAAAAAAATGGTTCCACTTGAGGAGGGTATGTGTATGTAAGGTATTTTTTTCTTTTGCCATTAAAGCGTGAGGTTTGGCATGCCACAAAACCAGGTTCAACCTATCATTTTTTTTTCTCAAAATGCCCTGTACTAAGTCAGGAAAATGGCCATTGTTATATTTTAGTTCGTTTCTGTGTGTGTTAAGTTTGGTGTTGTGTTTCTGTTGTGTCGTAGTTCTCTTATATTTGATACGTTTCTCTCAGTTTTAATTTGTTAACTGCATTTGTTTTTTCTTCATCGATTCATGAATTTCGAACAGCGGTATACTACTGTTACCTTCAGTTATACTTAATAAACCTACTGTGTATAGTTTAAATAACTTTACTGTTCAGTCCGCTATTCAATTTTGTCGTTGCTGAGTGTATTTATCTGGAATTGTGTTAATTGGCTTTATAATTATGTTATGCAAATATGTCAGTTACAAACATTTACGTGAAGGTTATCACAATACTGTCAGTACGTGTATTAAAATTGTGTGTTTGAGGCCGTGTTCACACCAGACGCCGTGTACAGTAAACATGTTTACATTTGGTTTAATGTTATGTACACTAGTTGCACATTAAATTTGTTCGCATGTATACACCTTGTTTAGCTACCTGTTCATAAAATTTGTTCCGCTTGTAAACTATAGGTCATTTAAATGTTCATTACGTAGAACCGAATTCAAATGTTCGAACAACTTTTCTAGCAGTTAGGGAATGACCATTTGACTTTTGACTTTAGAAAAAAGGGGGATGGATTTTTCCACTTTTTGATTAAAAATTAAATCGGGTCATTCAGATGATTAGAATGAACAAATATTCTGAATCCAAAGTTTCCACATACATTATAGTGTTAAATATTGAATTGGGACCATCTAGACTAATTATAATCTTTCGCGCGAAAAAAAGTTCTGACTCAGCATCCCCCCTCCCCCCTTTTTTTTTAAGTAAAGTGCTTGCTCCTTTGACATGTTTAAGAAAGTCATTTTGGATGATTTGCAGTATTTTAAATATGTCTGTGTTGGCAAAGGGAGGGGGTAATGGTTTTTTTTATATTTCTAATTGTATCTTAACGGATCTGAGATACTACACAAACCGGGAACAACTAACCTCACCCTTTTTTCAGTAATGCATTTATGAGTGAATCGTTGTTTGAGTATAACGACCAGTGGCAAATATTTCTGTCAGTTTTTACGTCCAATCGATTCGGGAAGACCTTTTCAAATGAGTTATGTGTTCGGCAATGATGATGGATGAGTCTTGATTAGGGGTTAATAAGGCTACGTAAAGTGTTTTTATAACAAATAAATATATCAAGTTTAGACAAATATTTCTGTAAAGAACTTTGTTAATAAGTGCTATATGTATCAATAATATGTAAAAAATGTTTTTTTTTAATTATCCATTGGAAAATTAAAGTTCTGAATGCCTGGTCAATGTGAACACGGCCTAAGTTGTGGATGAATTTCAAATTTAACACACACATTTAGATAACAAAAAAGCACTTATAGAATCGCCGTCTAATACACATATTTACCTTCTTGTTATTTAACAACGAGAAACAGGAAGTCTCTGTCAATTAAAAAATGAAGAAATCGTGTCGATATTTGAAACAATAAAACAGGAAGGGTGCGAATGAAGCAATCCAGTTCCAATTATAACCTCTTAAAAAGGTTTGTAGTCACGCACCAAATGATTTCACTGAAGCCCTTCACAGTCTATGTTATTTATAATCAATGTACGTTTTTATTTCTAATTTATATGTGAATGACTACTTTAACTCAAATAAGAATTTTCCATTGTACGTAACTAGTATACTGATAAATTAAGCTGTGTAATAGAAATATTCAGAATTTATAGTCCTCAATGATATTTACTTCATACTGTATTTAGCAATTAAACTGTTTGAATTGATTAGCGTCTTAATTACAAAAGTGGTATCTTTAGTGATTTGTTTTTAATGTTTCCATTTAAGTAATTGTCCATGAGTATATAACTGAAAAACTTATTCTAGGGAAACTAGTTTTATACTGCTTTATCGTATTTATAAGTCGTATAGCTGGCCTTTTATCTGTTATATAGATGGAAGTGGAATTGACGTTTTTGCTCAAATTCTAAGAGGAAAGCCGGATGTTCAAACTAATTCAGAACGCATAACAATGGGACAAATGACAACGCATCGTCAAAGAGAAAACAGCAAATCCGAATCATTGGTCCTAGAATCTTCCTCCAAATATTTATCTGCAGACACTAATAGGACGCAAACGTTTGAACGTCAGAAGCTTCATTCCGGTATTTTGGATGAAGTAAGGAATGGAAAATATAGCATTGAAATAGCACCGTCTGACCTGATTGATTTTGGTGGGCAAAACACATATGATATGACCCATCAGCTGTTCATACAACATAAAGGATCCTTTTTGTTGATGTTTGATGGTAGATTTGATTTACATAATAAGTTAAAGGATTATCCGGAAGGAGTTACTGCTGCGTGTAAGTATAATGGAAACGCAACCGTATGTTGCGTGTTTAGCTCAACTGACCTGAATGTTTTACCATCACTTGGCGTCCGTCTTCCGTCGTCGTCGTCTGCTAATTTTTACAAACATTTTTCCCTCTCAAACTACAGAGCCAAATTTAACCAAACTTTGCTACAATCATCAGTAGGGTATCGAGTTTAAAAATGTGTCCAATTACCCCGCCTGCCAACCAACATAGCCAACATGGCTAAACATAGAAGATAGAGGTAAAATGCAGTTTTTGTCTGATGTCTGTTAAACTAAACCATTTAGAGCAAATCTGACTGAGGTTAAAATGATCATCGTGTAAAAATCTAGTTGCTGTGAATTTTATTTTATGAACTCTACAACCCATTTTCAGGTTGCCGCCCCTGAATGGGAGATTTAAAAAGAAATAAAGTGTTTGGTTTTTATCTTGAATGTTATGATAGATTAAGACAAACTGTTGACAGCAATGATGTTCATCAAAGTAAGATCTACAAAAAAAGTCAACATGACCAAATTTGTCGTTCGACCCCTTAAGGAGTAATCGCCCTTTATAATCAATTTTTAATAATTTTTTGATAGTTTTTGTTATCTGAAACCACTGAGACAAATTTTACAAAACTTGGCAACGCTCATAGCTAGGGTATCTAGTAACAAAAATGTGTCCGGTGACTTCAGCTGCCAAACAACATGGCCGACATGGCTAAAAATAAAACATAGGGGTAAAATGCAATTTTTTGGCTTATATCTCTGAAAATAAAACATTTAGGGCAAATCTGACAGATGGCAAAAATATTTAACAGGTTAACATGCATTTGCCGTGAAATTTGTAGACGAATCCTACAATCCTTTGTTGGGTTGATGCCCCTGAATTGGTGATTTTTAGAAAATTTTGCAGTTTTTGGTAATTATCTTGAATATTATCATAGATGGGGATAAACTGTAAACAGCAATAATGTTCAGCATAGTAAGATCTACAAATAAGTCAACATGACCAAAATTGTTAGTCGACCACTTATGGAGTTATTGCCCTTTATAGTCAATGTTTAACAACTTTTCGTAAATTTTTGTGATCTTTTACAATGAACTTCTACTCTGATCCTACTGAGACAAATCTAACCAAACTTTGCCATACTAATCATTTAGGTATCTAGTTTTTAAAATGTGTCCAATGACCCGGCTTCAAAACCAACATGACAGACATGGCTAAACATAGAACATAGGGGTAAAATACAGTTTTAGGTTTATATATCTGAAACTAAAGCATAAAGAGCAAATCTGATGGTGGGAAAATGTTCATCAGATCTAATTTATTTGCCCTAAATTTTTTATGACGAGTAAAACAACATGTTGTTGGGTTGCTGCCGCTGAGTTAGTAATTCAAAATGTTTTTTTTAGATATCACTATGGTAATTATTAATATCTTATATATAATACTATTAATTAGGATTTTCACCTTATCTTACATGATTTCCAAAGCATCAGTTAATACAGGTCAGCGACGTAGCCTCTTGAAAGCCTCTAGTTTAACCCTCAAATTGATTCTTCATTGCATATGTTGCTGTTTAACAATATAGTTGGTGTACACCATTCTATTTATATCCCTATTTAGTTTACTACTGAATATCTAGGATGATGATCACTTTATTGTTTTTTCATTATATCAAGTTTTATTATTAAATCTTTATTTAAACCTTTCGATGCATTCATTGCTAAAAATGTGATATACATTTTATATATTTCATTTTCTTACTAGTAGATACGTCATATATATTCATTAGAAATGAAAATGGACGTCCTTCTCAGGGGAACATTTCACAAATATAATTTAAAAGCAGTCACTAATACTTTTTTTTATAACTAAATATATAGTTGATATTTTTTAGAATATTGCAGATTATTATTTTCGGGTCAAAAACTGACACATGGTGTATGACCTAACAAATTGTTTTGAAAAAATGTTTCCTTTTGAGACTTTCGGTTATGGGTAATTGTGGCTTAATGGAAACTTATAGACTATATTAAAAATGGCTAATGATTTAAATCAATCAAGAACAATAACTTACATTTGTTTTCAGCTATATTAAAACACTGGGTTGATTCTATTTTGACCTACACAGCAGATACAGATGACATTATGCCAATGATTTTGTTTGCAGCAACACACAGGGATATGTGCGGGGTTAGTATACTTCAAATATAGGTGTATTTTTTGGTAGCTGATTTCTTATATGACTGGTTGAAAGAATTGCTCCAAATTAGTTTCATTAAATGAAGTGACCAAACGGCTATATTGTTTCAGGAAGCGACAAACTGCATTTTGTAAAAAAAAGCAATGATGATTCCAACAGACAATTGTAAGAAACTGACATTATCAAATATCTGAATTCTTGATTTACAGAGTATTTGTTACGTTTTGAACACAAAAGAAATCAGCACCAGGGTATCAAGAGATACGTTGAAGTAAACCACTTGAAACTGCACCAGTTGTTCGTAATGAAATGTGAAATGTCGTTATAAGCAAAACTTATTCATAGCGTCTGAAGTCAATCAAGATGTTCATAAACACACCAATGGTCATCACTTTAGAAAAAATCTAATTATGCGGTTTATATATGCATTGTGAAAATTCGTTCTTGAACTATTGAATATTTCCAGGATAATAATTTAGTACGCCAGACGCGCGTTTCGTCTACATAAGACTCATCAGTGACGCTCATATCAAAATAGTTATAAAGCCAAACAATTACAAAGTTGAAGAACATTGAGGATTCAAAATTCCAAAACGTTGTGCCAAATATGGCTAAGGTAATTTATGCCTGGAATACGAAAATCCCTAGTTTTTCGACAAAATCAAAGTTTTGTAAACAGGACATTTATATAAATGACCACATTATTGATATTCATGTCAACACCGAAGTGTTTACTACGGGGCCGGTAATACTCTCGGGGACGAAACGTCCACCAGCAGTGGGATCGACCCAGTGGAGTAAATAGTTATCAAAGGTACCGGGATTTTAGTTTAGTACGTCGGACGCGCGTTTCGTCTGCATAAGACTCATCAGTGACGCTCATATCAAAATATTTATAAAGCCAAACAAGTACAAGTTGAAGAGCATTGAGGATCAAAAATTCCAATAAGATGTGCCAAATACGGCTAAGATAATATATGCCTGGGATAAAAAAATCCCTAGTTTTTCGAAAAATTCAAAGTTTTGTAAACAGGAAATTTATATAAATGACCGCATTATTGATATTCATGTCAACACCGAAGTGTTGACTACGGGGCCGGTGATACTCTCGGGGACGAAACGTCCACCAGCAGTGGGATCGACCCAGTGGAGTAAATAGTTATCAAAGGTACCGGGATTTTAGTTTAGTACGTCGGACGCTCGTTTCGTCTGCATAAGACTCATCAGTGACGCTCATATCAAAATATTTATAATGTCAAACAAGTACAAGTTGAAGAGCATTGAGGATCCAAAATTCCAATAAGATGTGCCAAATACGGCTAAGATAATCTATGCCTGGGATACAAAAAATCCCTAGTTTTTCGAAAAATTCAAAGTTTTGTAAACAGGAAATTTATATAAATGACCACATTATTGATATTCATGTCAACACTGAAGTGTTAACTACTGGGCTGTGTTATAATACAAACAGTTTGAGTACATGTATGCACACACTTTTTATAAATTTGGTTTCATAAGACATTTTATTTCACTAAAGCCCCCACATGGGGCATGTTAGTACAACATTTTTTTTAACAAACAATAAAGGTGTGAACATATTTTCATTTGAACAACATTGTCAACAAAGGTGCAATAATAGTATTTATAATTAATACAAATTTTTTTGCGTATTCAAGTATGTCCAAACTTTCGCTGCAGTTTGTGTCAGCGGTCACAGTTATTTTTTCCATTTTGTGTCAGAACTGGGCAGTGTGCTTTCTTATACATGTAGCTATAATTTCAAACAAATCGTATGTACATGCATATTTGTCACAATCCAAAGTGGGATCAACATCAGAGTTTTCATCGTTTATCTGCGTCTTTTTGTAAATCAATGTTGTAATTGTATATATTATCGGATTATGCTAGTTAAATAATTATAGTTACAATAAATGCAAATTCAAAGTCCAAATATAGAGGTTCATCAACCATCAGAAAAAATTAAAGACATTCAAATATTGTGTGTACTACGATACTGTAAGGTATCAAAATAAAAGACAGGACGCTGATTGTGATTTCAATGTAAAAGAGCTTTGCAAAAAGGTACAGCACATTGCATTGCGGTAAGCCAATTTCGTACAGTTCCGCATAATCCTAGAATTTGTTCGAAACAAACAAATCTGTTTTTTTGTATTATTTTATTTCAAATGCAATTGTACTACTCTGCAATTGTAAGTGTATTGTAATAATTTTTCATCTATGAAACAAAAACAGTATGGCAGTTGCTTTTCAAAAAAGACAAATGAAAATACAAAAAAAAAAATGTTGAATTATAAAAAAACAAAATAAAAATGAAACAATAGTACAAGTAATGCAAATAAGTTATTGCGTCCAGGGAGTAGTTTGATGTGTTCAATGAACATTTTATTCGTTATCAAGGTTACTTTGTATTTGTCTTTCAGAAAAATATTGAAAACTTTAGAAAAAGCTTCAAGGAGGACATTACAAATTTGTTCTGTAATCATGACAAAAAGAATCATTTACACTTGGAAACCGTTTATTTCATTAATGCAATTAATGAAAATGACGAAGAGTTAAAACAAATGACGGATCAAATCGTCATATTTGCCATGAAGCAATCAACATGGGGACAACGACGACCGATGCAATGGGTTCCACTAGAGCTACAATTAACCAACATGAGAATGAGAAAATGTAACATTTTAACAAAGGATGACATCGCAAAGGTGAATGAACTAAATGAAGACCTAGCGTTAAACGAAAGTCAGTTGGAAGATTTTCTAAACGTACAGCATTCTTTAGGAAAGCTGATTTATTACCCGCTTCCTCTGTTAGATAACTTTGTGATTATTTACCCACCGGCATTGGTTAACATATTGAGATCATTTGTGACGTGTTCACAGTTCTTTCCAGAAAAGGAAAATCTCAAATCAATTCTGCACAATTTGACAGTGACAGGAAAGATTTATAAAAAAGACCTATTCAAACTTTGGAATCAAGATCAGTTTCAACAATATATGCCAAATGATGCAACTAAGGAATTTATTGTACAGCTTCTCATACATTTGGACATTTTGATAATTCCAAAGGCGTTTAAACCTACAGATTGTTCAAATGAGCTATATCTTGTACCATGCATGATAAAGGAGTCTAGACCAGTAAATTGCTTTCCGGTCTACAATCAAGGAGACAAAACCATTTTTTTGAGATATTCGTTGATCTCTGGATCCATTCCTTCTGCATTAACTTACAAAGTAATTGGGGCAGTATTAAGTGTGTGGCCATTAAAAGAAGAAAACGATAGACCGTGTCTTTATTACAAGGCTGCAGTGTTAAATGTAGTTGAAGATAACGAACTACGAGTATGGGTTGACAACAATCAAATACTAGTACAGATGACAAACGCACAATCGTTACAAAACATGTCAAAAGATGTCGCAGCAAGTATACAGGAATGCCTCACATGGAATCTTGAATCATGCATCGAGTTCTATTCCCGTAGCTTTGGTCGGAAAATCAAACTTACAGATGTATCAAAATTGTACAGTCTGGAAGTAGGCATTCCACATCATACTGATGTAGGCATTCCACATCATACTGATGTTTGCTTTATATCTGTAACAAAGGTCAATGATACAGATACATGGGTATGCGAACAGGGTTGTGAACACAGTACACGATATTTACGTTACTGGATATTCAACAGAGTAAGTTTAATTAAGCTGTATAATATAATCACTTTGCATAAATTTCATGCGTCTGCAGAATCCGCTTTTCCTGGTTTACCTGCAACAAACATTCATGAAGTTAAAAGTTTATAGTCAACAGTATGATGAAATGTATACCATCTCAATGCATTTTTGATTCTTTTAAAGTAGTATTGTTTTATAATCGATTGTATACCTATGGGGATTTTTGAGCATTCAGATCATATATATGGGAAGTTTTGTTCGTTTATTCCTACAGAAAAAAAACCCATTATGTTAGACAGAAGAAATAATTGTGTAGAAATACAAATGATGTCTTTATAACAATGTCGCTAATCTTTTCTATGCAACATAATACATTTTATGACTTCACGGTTACAATTGTTATACAAACTGTAACACTAGACACCGCTCTGTTTATCAGTTCATGCAATCGGCGTTCATACCTTAACTGCACTTTGTTTTATGTTTAGAGTCAAGATAAATGTGAAGCTGGATGTACAGGTAAATAATCAATCGTATATTAGAATCAAGCAGGGTTACGAGAGACAATCGTCATAAGTGCAATACGCTGGATTGTAAAATTATGCATATGTACCGAAACATATATATAAAGACTGATAGACGCGTCAATGCTATTTGTAAATGAATTCGAATATTGTTTATTAAACCTAGCTGCTTAAACGATGTAAGTACTTCAATCCATATGCGAACGTTTGGGGCACTTTCAAGTATATCTTAACCATGTTAATAACTTATATTTCCTTGACATTGGTTATATGCTATTATATAATATCACAATTATCGTTTTGTATTCACTGGAACACCATATAAATAAGTTAATTTACATTTGTATAATTTTTATCTTTATTTCCAACGTGGAGTTATATCAAAATATCAAACTAGCTGTAGCGTGATATTTATAAGAACCGATATTCTAGAGGGAATATGGTGTATTTTTGTTTATCGATTAAACAATCGAATTCTAGTTGTGACTATTGAAGTGTTAACACATTTCTGTGAAAGGAAGACACCTAATATTATTTTAGATATATTTTGCAGATCACATGAACATGAAGTTAATGTCCAATCATTTGCGAATGATATGTTTTATCCTGATTTACTTTGTTGTGTTTGTTGCTCAAATGGAATATCTTGTAGGTCTATCAAAAGATGAATTGGAATCCGAACCAAATGAGAAGCATTTGGTACGATTGGGGAGTACATTTGGAATTGAAAAATTTAAGGATTATTATAGTAAATTGGGAATGGATGCTACAACCTTTGAGAACATTGCATATGATTTCAAGATGCATGGATCGCAAGGAATTATATCAGTTGCAATGATAAAATGGAAGATGTCTCAGCCACTTGCCAAAAAAACACCCACCATGAACGATCTTTTCAATGCTTTGGGCGACTCGGATGCTACTCATCGTATGTGTAAAGTACGTATTTGACTTGGCGAAGAGTTCGCGGGATTAACGAAACTATGACCTTAATTTTGAAATCACACCTTGCATAGTGACTATAGTCATGATTAAAGTACACGTCCACTCCAGCGAGTAGATGTAGGTCTCTTCTCTTGTTTTTGTTCTCTATAGGATTGAGCAGTATACATGTTTGGCCAGGTATGTTTCAGTTGTCGTAGCTACAACATGACATCACTGAGAGACTATTCTCCTATTTAAGGATATGTGTTGCACACTATTTTTTAAAACTTAACTTTCAAAGTAATACCTTGTTCTTTAATGTTGAATCAATACCACTAGATGATAATATTCCAACAAAAACACAATTCTCATTTTCCTGCGTTGTAATTAAATGCATCATTATTGACTTTAATTCTATTTTTCGTTTTTGTCCTGCAGGTTTTTAGAGAGAAAATTTCAGGTAAATATAAACTAATTAACAGTACTAATTTAATGTTCACACATGTAATGGAATAAAAAGTCCGGAGAACAAATATATTCGATCCGTTTAACTCGAAGTCAATATGCTTAGTCTGGATAAACTTTATTGATTTCTGCAACCATTTTATAAACCATATCAAGATAAACTCTCGAGAGCTCAACAGTCCGACAGGGTTGTTAAATAGCTGTAAAATTACCTGCAGATGGTTTAGTGCTGCGACTGTTTGCATGACTTCTGAAAAAAATAACTGTTGACACGTCCGCGTACGGAGTAACTCATTCGATTCAATTTATGTCCATACAAGTCTTGCCAACTTGAAAAAGGTGACACGGACAACCTTTCTGAACCAATTCGTCCTGAAGATATCTGTATACCTTGGTTTATCCAGTCCAAGGTAGAAACTAGGCATTGGAAGGGTAAGAAATGGACGTTGCAAAATCCTGCATTCTAGACATTTTTAGAGAGTTTGATTATGTTTTGAATTTGGACACTTTTTATATAAATTTTTCATATTTAAAGACTTTTACTTACACTAAATTTTTAACAACTTTATTTAAATTCATACATGTTATATGCAAGATAATCATTCAAATATCACAGATTTTAGCCTTCTGCCAGAACATATAACACACATCGATTCAGTAGAGTTTTCCAAATTTTTCTATGGCCGATTTAGTCAAATCGTTTAAGAATCATAATTTTGTTTGCTGATATCCTTATCGCGACGATATGGAGCATGGCAAGACCGCAAAATCTTTCGCCACTCATGCATGCTCTTTTTCAAGTTTTCAGTCGTTTCAGGGACGTCTGTATTTCTTAAGGTAGCACATTATCGTCAACACAATGACCAATGTCTTTTTCCAATGTATGGCAAAGTTTTTACAACTTAATCTATGGAAAGTTTTGTAATTTCCTAATCTATGGTGGATTTATGTTGATTTTCAAGTCTATGGCAAATTTTATGCAAGTGGAAAACAATGCAGTACATTTTCGTTGAATGACTTGTCTTAAGCAAATGGAAATTGACGACAACGGGAGCATGCCTATACTCATTAATGAAATAAACATTCCATGATGATCAACCAAAAAAATAAATAAAGGAGATTAATTTTATATGATTAATATGATGTGCTCCGTAAAAAATTAAACATTTTTATTAAGTTTAACACATTCATTACACCATCTAATAAGTCCCACAACAAAAAAGAATGACGTTTTTTTTTTATAAATAAAATAATAAAGAAGTAACAAATAGAAATGATCAGTTTGAATTTTCAAATAATATTTATTTCAGCGATATCGTTAATACATCTTTTTTATTTGTAGACATTTGAAATTAAATTTGTATCCGTTATTTTTATCTTTCAATTTATAACTGTGTCAGTTGTAGATAGTAAACTACTATCAATTTTTTTTTCTATAATATGCGGTACTATGAATAGCGGCGTCCTTATTCATTCTGGGCATATACCGCTGTGGCTGATCCAGGGGAGGGTTCCGGGGATTAAAACCTCCCGTTGTTTTAGGACGATCAATACATTCGAATCGGGACATATAGTTGGACCCCCCCTTTTTTGTCCAGGATTTGAAACCCCTTTTTAAAATGGCTGGATCCGCCCCTGGACCGATACAGCACATTTTGTCACTCTTCGAAATAATAGGTCACACTGCGACAGCTTCCTTTAAAGTTCCCGATAAGTGTTGTCAGGAAAATACCTTCATATTGAATAGTGTTTAAATATATGGGTTCCGCAATCGTTGACGGAGGCGAAGATGTAGTATGGCGTTGTTCAATTGTGACGTAATATGATTCACTTTCCCCAAGATCTGACATACATTTTGAAAAAACAAAAATCGGCCATAGATTTGATTTGTTTGGCGTTTGTAACGTCACATTTGCCATAGATTAGGAATCTGTCATAGATTTGGAATCCGCCATAGATTTGAGTTTTACATATATATTATAGGTACAGAGGAATTGGAATAGAGTGTTTGGCGTTCACATGTAGGTCCGTAATTTCAAATTATTTTTGAAAATAGTTGGTGGTATTTTAGTTCCAGAATCTATAAATTTAGGGGTTAGGGGTTGGGGTGTCCCATTCCGAAACCCCGAATATAAAGAAACGAAATTCCGTACTCCCGAATAAGTAAAGACAAAATCCTGTGTTAAAGGTTCTACCATTCCTCAATAATATCAAATTGGAATATTGGATATTCTTTCAATTTTTAAGGTTAAAGAAACATGGATAAAAACTATTCCAAGCATGTTTCAAGTTATTTATATTTTATTTACATGTATCTGTAAGGAGAAATATTAAAGATCGTGAGATAAATGCACAGACAGTACTGTACCCTTGCGAATCCCAGTACTTACTTGTCAGTCTACTAATTATTTTTTTTTATTGTTCTAATGAAGTTATATGCAATACTCAGACTATGTTCACAAAAACAAAATAAGCTTACAGAATTATTCCTTCTTTACCTTCAGTATCGCTTTTCCTTTTATGCAAGAGTTTGTTTCAACCAGAGATCCATGATGATTATCGTTACTAGGGTAATTTAATCCAGAAACAACACCCGTTGAGATGCTGAGTTATATCCTGGAAAAATAGTGTGAAGGAATCATGACAAGTTATAGAAATTTAGGTTGAGACAGAACAACAAATTATTATTATCATATTTATATATTATTTATAAAAAAAAATATCAGTGTTGAAATTTTAGTTAGGCAATGTGTCACTTGCCTCAAGGGTAGTTATGGCCTTGTGACCACGCTTAACCCATCATGTTAAAAATGACTGATTTGTCTCTTACTATGAGATATTTTAAAATGTCCGTTATTCGCGATATCCATATTGGCATGCAGGATTTATTGTATAATACACCCAGCAATACAAAAAATATCAAAAAAATAGGGCATGAATTATACAGTTTATAACATTTAGCAATATATTTTCTTTAGATCCTCTGTTAATAAATCTATTCTAAACGTGTTATGCCGGCAAAATGTATACCGGTATAAATATATTCACAGTCAGTGTAATTATATTTTGACGGCGATTATGCCATATATGATGTCTACATACATTGGACAATGTTGGAGAAAGAGGAAATAAATAGTCAAGATTTTTATCAAATTTTGACATCGTACTGAATCTTACTTTAATAAATGTAATAACCATGTAAAGATTTTATTAAAGACTAGCTAGCTATAAAGTTCAATTGCCCATTGTCTACATAAAAAAAAATGCCTGTACTAAGTCAGGAATATGTTTATATCCATTCTTTTGGTGTGATTGGGCTTTTGGTTTGGCAATTTGATGAGAGGCTTTCCTTTTTATTTTCTCGGAGTTCAGTTTTTTTGTGATTTTACTTTTAAATTCACTGTGTACAGAAATAACATTTTATCTCAAACTCGGTTTAATGTATTCAAACAACATTTATTGCTTTTCAATCTTGAATCATTACTTACAATGAAGTGTCGTAACATCATTAAAAACTCACTCCGTATGTCTCGTATCAAACATAACTTCGCAAACAATGATTGTTTTTGTCCCGGCTGATAAGGCAACTTTAATATCAATAGTATGTGACGCAAATTTTATATTGAACCTCTACAAATCGAATTTATGAACATTCCAACTGAGTTCGTTTTAAAAATGACATTATTAACAAACAATAACTTTTAGAATCCACTTTACAATGCAATACAATTAAGAATCGAAATTGTAAATGTGTTAAAAAAAACAATAACCAATGGCTCTCCAACACCGCAAGAAAATCCCGCACCGTGAGTTGGGCTGTAGCTGGACCTTAAACAAAATGGGTACTTACTTTTTACTTACTCACTTATCCTCTTCGCTCCGATCTGAGCATCAGGTCAACACAAGTCCTCGCCATTCTGGTCTGTTCTTTACCATTGTTTCTGCCTCTCCCCATGTCATCTTTAGGTCTTTTAACTCATTCTATATTGTCCTCCGCCATGTTGTTTTGAACGTCCTCTTGGTCTTTTTCCCTGTGGTGTCCATCAAAGGACTGTTTTTGTTATACTTGAGTTTTCCTTTCAAAACATGTCCAAGCCACCGGAAACGCTTTTGTGTTATCTCGTCGATTATACATGACGACTCATTTTTAGTAGGTTGGTGTTCGAGATGGTATTAGGCCAAAACATTCTGCAAATTTGTCGGAGCCAGCTGTGATGAAATGAAGAAAGTGCCCTCATATCTGTTTTCGTATCTCTCCAACATTCACTTCCATACAAAAGAACAGGTTTCACGTTGCTATTGTATAATTTGATTTTTGTTTTTTCGGCTGTATTGCTTTGATCTCCAGAGGTTCCTTAGATTTTGAAATGCTGTTCTTGCTTTTACCAATCTGTGTTTGATGTCCTTTTGTGTAGAATCTTTAGTGCTGATGACTGTGCCCAAATAAATAAATTTATCAACTTTTTGAACTTCATTTTTGTGATTTTACTTTTTTCCATCAACCTCTAGTTTTCTTTCAGATGAGGTTTATAATCTCATTTCCTCTGTTTTCTGTGTGTTGAGTTGGAGTCCGGTTTGGCTTGCGAAATGGCTGAGTCTGTTGGTCGTTTCTTGCATATAATCATGCCGAGATGATAATAAGGCAATATCATCTGCAAAATCAAGGTCTTCCAGTGTTGTAAACATAGACCATGTTATTCCTCTTTTCTCGTCACTTGTGGTTTTTCTCATTACCCAATCGATTGCAACTAGGAATAAGATAGGAGAGATGATTCATCCTTGTCTTATCCCGGAGTCTACTGCAAACCATCCTGTCTCTTTGATGTCTAATAAGACAGAACATTCACATTTTGTGTATAAGCATTTAATGAGGGTCACAGTCTTGTCTGGTATTCCGTATGAACTTACAATTTTCCAGAGTGTATCTCTATGGACGCTGTCGAAGGCCTTCTTGAAGTCAATAAAATTGATAAAGAGTGGTGTTTTCCATTCTATTGACAGTGTTTTTCAGTGCAAAGATTTGATCTATGCATCCTTTGCCTTTTCTAAATCCTACTTGTACTTGTCTTAGGATGCTATCTAGTTCTTTATCTATCCTATTGAGGAGTATGCGACAGAAACCTTACTAGGAATTGATAGAAGGGTGATGCCTCTCCAATTGTCACAATTTCCTAGATCACTTTTTTGGGAAGCTTCACTATAAGACCTTTTGCCCAGTCTTTTGGGATGATGTTTTTCTCCAAGATAGTATTGAATAGACTGTACAAAACATCTGTTGCAGTTACTATGTCGGCCTTTAAAAGTTCAGCTTGAATCCCATCTTTGCCTGCAGCTTTTCTGGTCTTCATGGATTTAATGGCTATTTTTATTTCTTCCTTAGATAGGGAGTTGATATTTATATTAAGTTCACATTGTTGTTGCATGCCTTCAAATGATACTGTTGGTTCTGGCCTGTTCAGAACATTTTTGAAATGTTCTACCCATCGTTTGGTCTTTTCATCATGTGTTGTTAACAATTTACCATTTTTGTTTTTAACAGGTGGCACTTGACTGGCTTTTCCACTAAGTTCCTTGGTTATTTTATATACTGTATTTGAATCACCTTGCTGCCCTTTCTGCTTCTTCAGCACGTGTCTCGATGAAATTTCTTTTTTCCTTTCTTGCTGATCTTTTCACCTCTTTATCCTTTTGACTGTATTCTTTCTGCAGCTGTTCTTTTAGTCTAAGTGACTTGGTGTTAATGACTTTTTCTTTAATCTTTCGTCTCTCATCAATTATTGTCCAGATGTCTTGTGTTACATGTAGCCATTGTTTATCGTTCTTTCTACGAAATCCAATTGTTTTTTCAGCGGTCTCTTGATAGACTTGTTTGATGTTTTCCCACTTATTTTCTAGATCAATTTCTTCCATCTGACTGATATCTTCTAATGCTTTAAACCTTATCTTAAGTTCAATGCAAAATTTCTTTGTAACTTCTGCATCATAAAGTTGTTTTGTATCTATGATCTTTCTACATGTTTTTTCAATTTGAGTCGTACTTTTGCTATTATTAGATGCTGGTCAATATTTACATCAGCTCCCATATATGATCTTGTATCAAGAAGTGATCTTCTCCATTTGCTGTTTATTATAACATGGTCTATCTGATTTTTGTCACGGTTGTTTGGTGAGTTCCATGTTATTGTGTGTATGCCTTTGTGTTTGAACAAGGTACCTCCAATAACAAGCCCATTTGTCAGCAAAAGTCAGCTAGTCTTTCTCCATTTTCATCCATGATTCCAAGCCCTTCTCGGCCAATTGATCGTTCATGTTGGCTGTTATCATTACCAACCTTGGCATTCTGATCACCCATTATCAGAAGGACATCATGTTGAGGTGTTTTGACTATCTGTGTTTGTAAAGCTTCATAATAAGCAGCTTTCACTTCATCTTCTGCATCATTTGTGGGTGAGTAACATTGGATTATTGTGGTCTTTGCATAGGTGGAATTGTATCGAGCTTGTATGAGTCTTTCATTTATTGGCTCCCATTCTATTAAGCTTTTAGCACTTTCTTTGTTCATGATCAGCCCAACTCCTTCTTTATGTTGGTCATCAGCTCTTCCAGAATAGATGATGTTGTGGTTGCTTGAGACAGTTTTCCCAGATCCTGTCCATCTACACTCACTTATTCCCATGATGGCTATGTTGTATCTCTCCATCTCTTTAATAACTTGCGCCGTTTGTGATACCTGGTACATTGTTCTTACATTCCAGGTACCAACCTTTGGATCCATGAGGTTACGATTCCTGCTTAAGGCCTCCCTTTGCGGGCTTTCTTAATGATCATTCATATCGTTACTTGTATTTAACTAACTCGTCGCCTCAAGGTTTCCAACTGTAATTTGATTTATTGTGTTGATTTCTGTAATAGTAGTCTTTTTACAAGATGGGGTTATTAGCCTCATGCTTAACCCCCACCTAGGAGGACCAGGGGTTTTTCCTCTAGGTTCCCGTTCTATAGATCAGTTGCATACCATGGATATCGAGTTGTGATCTACCCGGTTTAGTTAGAGTTTACTCTCATAGATGAGTTACCAACCGAGGTTAACGACCCTCATCTGGCCAACTATTTACCCATAGCTGGGGCAAGGTTGATGAGTGCTAGGGCATGTCCACACGCCAATGTGCCCACACACTGCATCTCTGGGGTCCTTGCTACTCCGAGATCCTCTACAATTATGCCTAGGGTAATATACCCTAGTTACCGTGTGCCGTCGCGTGGAGGCATTGCATAAGTCTTGAATAGTGCACAGCCTTTGTACTGACAGAAAGACTTACTCACTCGGCTTTATTTTTCACCTGCAAGCAGTCTAGCCAGCGGTGATAATAAGCCTATGGCTCTACCACACTAGACGCATGCACAATCATGTGGTACAACCACCAGCAAAATGGGTACTAGTTCAATAAAAAATCGACTACATACTTAAGTCTTAAACTAATATGTACAAGAAACAACCATTTAAATTGTTACTATTGAAGTGTAAACACACGGAAAAGTAAGACACCTTAATAATGTTTTATGGCCTTTTGAACTTTTTTTGCATTCGAGCGTCACTGATAAGTCTTTTGTAGACGACCTATTTGTATTTTCGCATTTTTGCATTTTGGTCGGATTGTTGTTTATATGACACATTCCAAATTTCTCATTTTTATCTTTAAATACATAACAGAGTACATAGTATACAACTCTGGTAAAGTTTTAGTGTGGTCTTCTTACTGTACTGCAATGATTTCCATACAATGTTCAGTGATCATAATATATTCCTGGCTTTGCTTAATATGTTCGTGATCTCATTTCGTGCACCTTCATCGTTTCTTATTGAACTTCATAGGTATGTTAATTTTTCTATGAAGGGGAGATCTCTTTCATCTACCTGGATCGGAGTTAGGTTATTGATGTTAAGGGTTATGATATATGTTTTTATTTGGCTGATGTTAAGTCCAACTGGACTAGCATACGTATTTAGGCGTTTTTTCGTCTCTTGTAAATGGTTGTGGTATGTGATAAAAGAGCAAGATCATCAAGAAAAATCAAGATATTCTTATGCTGTTGAAATTTTCAATCTTATTTCTCTTGGAGCATCTTCTGTTGTTTTTCTCATCACCCAGTCAATGACGACATTGAAAAGAAGAGCAGGCATCACCCAGTCTTGTCTAACTTCTGTTTTTTACCTCACACCAGATGTTGCTTTGTCCTACTCTGCAAGTTAAATTGTAGTAGAAACTTTTGATAAGCTCAATTATTTCTTTTGGAATTCTATACGATCTCAGTATACGCAACAAGGTCTTCTTGTTGATTGCCTTCTGAAAATCCACAAAATTGATGTAGAGTTGCCTTTGCCATTATATACATTGTTCTAAGATGTTACGTAATGCAAAGATTTGAACGATGAACCCTCTACATTTACGGAATCATGCTTACTCTTCTCTTAGCTGTTTATCTATTGCATCTAGAAGTTGATTTAAACAAACTGTTAGTTTTCCATACCAAAAGCTTAAGTACAAACCCTGCACCTTTTCTGGCCGAACAAAATATCTAATGAAGATCTTCTAAGACAGTGTCATCAAGATAGCATGGGTACATTATTAATGAGAAGGTGTTGGAAATGGATTGGGAATTTGATTACAAGAGATAGTAATTCCATCACTAGAACAGCATCAACGTAAACTCCAGAAGTAAGGCATAAGCGAGGAAGATCAAAGAAAAAAAAAACCATGGAGATGTACTGTAGAAGGAGAACTGAAGACCATGAACAAAACATGGGAAACAAAAGAAAAGATAGCTAAAGACAAACAAAAATTTCGAACCTTTATTGCTGCCCTAAATGCCGATGGCATAACGGGCAGTTAGTAAATATTAAGTAATTCATTGGTTCCTTAAACAAGTTCTCAATAAATTGAGCTAAAAATGATAATAAATGATTTATTTGTTGTGACCACGGATTTACATTTTGGAATGCATACATTTTGTTTTAAACTGCAGCTTGACTAATATGTTATTTTACAGACGATTCTAATGTCAATTTTCTGAATAGTCCTACGGACGAAGCATTGAGTGATTTGTCACAACGTTTAGGAAGTGGTACTGTACAATTAGGCATTGAATTGGGATTGAATTTGGCTGAAATCGAACAAAGTTGTTACAATTGTCCACGTTTACAAGAGCTTAATAAAGATATCTTATTAAAATGGAAAAACAAATCAAGAGTGAAAACAACAAGATGTCTCATGATGGCCTTGCAAATGGTGAACAATGGTGGCGCTACACACCTAAACGAATTAGTAAAGAATTCAAGTATGTTTGAGAGGGTAAGTTTTGTTTTAAATGTAATACATTTATATAAATGAGACAATATCTGCAAAAATCTAATGTCCATATCCCGCCATTCACCAGCAAGTATTTTTTCATTCAGGCATCTTTTTCGAAAATTTTAAGTTGCAGTATTAACTCGAGGATAAAATGCACCAACTGCAACCAATTAAACATTTTTTTTTTAATATTTCATCTAAATAGTCAACCCCCCAAAAAATTCATGATGTCCGCAGTTATTTTCTGAAAATTAAAGCATTCAAAGAATATCTAAATTAAGTAAACAACCTTCCAATTTTCACAAATCTGATAGATTAGATAAAATACTTATGTCTGTGAAGTTAGCAGCCGGTTCGTTATTCGATATTCGATATTCAATATCCAACCGGCTGCTAGCAGTCGGTTGGATATTCAAAATTAAGTTGAAAATAAAAAAATAATAATTCTTAATAACATTAAAAGCATGATTTTTATAGTTAAAAGAACTGATAAGATACGTAGGAAATAGTTTCATGACCTCTTCAAGCTGTCGCAAATTCTCGTTGTTCTCGAATATAAACCCTTTTCTAATTTGCATATTTGTCTAAATATAATATAGATTGTTGTCAATAAAAAAAAATTCAAAGAGGTACAGTACTTTTATACAGGATTTTTCTTAAAAACAAAAACAAAAACCGATTACTCTAGAAAACAATTAGGATTATAAATAGAAATATTTATGGAAAGCCCAT
The DNA here is from genome assembly GCA_019925275.1 of Mytilus edulis. NCBI lineage: Eukaryota > Metazoa > Mollusca > Bivalvia > Mytilida > Mytilidae > Mytilus > Mytilus edulis. The sequence continues at coordinate 112,548,500 of CM034354.1, forward strand.
ATTAGAAATATATAGTGAAAAGCTAGCTGAGACCGCTTAAATGAGGGTGAGACCCCTGGTCTTTCAATGCCCACAAAATTTTAGTAAATCATAGACTCTGTATATATAAAGGTTGTATCAGAAGGATTGCCCAGAATAATGTCATATTCGATATCTATGGAGGGCTTGTATTGTCGCTTTTCAGCTAAAAATTATCAAAACTTTAGGACAAAGGGCACAGGGCAATGGTGAGAGCCTCATAATTTCTCAATCTTTCTAATATTATATAGACATTTAGTCAATAGGTAGATACACACGTGACTAAACGGAATTCGGATAGACTTCCGGTCGTTTATGTTTACGGAAAGCCCAAAGTGCCAGTTGGATATTCAAAATATATAGTGAAAAACTACCTGACACCGCTTAAATGAGGATGAGACCCCACTGGTCTTTCAATGTCCACAAAATTTAAGTAAATCATATAATCTGTATATATAAAGGTTGTATCAGAAGGATTGCCCAGAATAATGTCATATTCGATATCTATGGAGGGCTTGTATTGTCACTTTTCAGCTAAAAATTATCAAAACTTTAGGACAAAGGGCACAGGTCAATGGTGAGAGCCCATTAATTGCTCAATCTTTCTAATATTATAATGACATTTAGTCAATAAGTAGATACACACGTGACTAAAAGAAATTTGGGTAGACTTACTGTCTTTTATGTTTACGGAGCGCCCAAAGTGCCAGTTGGATATTCAAAATATATAGTGAAAAGCTACCTGAGACCGCTTAAATGAGGGCGAGATCACCCTGGTCTTTCAATGTCTACACAATTGAAGTAAATCATAGACTCTGTATATATAAAGGTTGTATCAGAAGGATTGCCCAGAATAATGTCATATTCGATATCTATGGAGGGCTTGTATTGTCGCTTTTCAGCTAAAAATTATCAAAACTTTAGGACAAAGGGCACAGGGCAATGGTGAGAGCCTCCTAATTTCTCAATCTTTCTAATATTATATAGACATTTAGTCAATAGGTAGATACACACGTGACTAAACGGAATTCGGATAGACTTCCGGTCGTTTATGTTTACGAAAAGCCCAAAGTGCCAGTTGGATATTCAAAATATATAGTGAAAAACTACCTGACACCGCTTAAATGAGGATGAGACCCCACTGGTCTTTCAATGTCCACAAAATTTAAGTAAATCATATAATCTGTATATATAAAGGTTGTATCAGAAGGATTGCCCAGAATAATGTCATATTCGATATCTATGGAGGGCTTGTATTGTCACTTTTCAGCTAAAAATTATCAAAACTTTAGGACAAAGGGCACAGGTCAATGGTGAGAGCCCATTAATTGCTCAATCTTTCTAATATTATAATGACATTTAGTCAATAAGTAGATACACACGTGACTAAAAGAAATTTGGGTAGACTTACTGTCTTTTATGTTTACGGAGCGCCCAAAGTGCCAGTTGGATATTCAAAACATATAGTGAAAAGCTACCTGAGACCGCTTAAATGAGGGCGAGATCACCCTGGTCTTTCAATGTCTACACAATTGAAGTAAATCATATAATCTGTATATATAAAGGTTGTATCAGAAGGATTGCCCAGAATAATGTCATATTCGATATCTATGGAGGGCTTGTATTGTCACTTTTCAGCTAAAAATTATCAAAATGTCAGGACAAAGGGCACAGGGCAATGGTGAGAGCCCCCTAATTGGTCAATCTTTCTAAAATTATGCAGACATTTAGTCAATAGGTAGATACACAGGTGACTAAAAGGAATTTGGGTAGACTTCCTGTCTTTAATGTTTATTGAACGCCAAAGTACCAGTTGGATATTCAAAATATTTAGTGAAAAGCTACCTGAGACCGCTTAAATGAGGATGAGACCCCCTGGTCTTTCAATGTCTACACAATTTAAGTAAATCATAGACTCTGTATATATAAAGGTTGTATCAGAAGGTTTGCCCAGAATAATGTCATATTCGATATCTATGGAGGGCTTGTATTGTCACTTTTCAGCTAAAAATTATCAAAACTTTAGGACAAAGGGCACAGGGCAATGGTGAGAGCCCCCTAATTGCTCAATCTTTCTAATATTATGCAGACATTTAGTCAATAGGTAGATACACACGTGACTAAAAGGAATTTGGGTAGACTTCCTGTCTTTAATGTTTACGGAGCGCCCAAAGTGCCAGTTGGATATTCAAAATATACAGTGAAAAGCTACCTGAGACCGCTTAAATGAGGGCCAGACCACCCTTATCTTTCAATGTCAACAAAATTTAAGTAAATCATAGACTCTGTATATATAAAGGTTGTATTAGAAGGATTGCCCAGAATAATGTCATATTCGATATCTATTGAGGGCTTGTATTGCCACTTTTCAGCTAAAAATTAACAATATTTCAGGACAAAGGGCACAGAGCAATGGTGAGAGCCTCCTAATTTCTCAATCTTTCTAATATTATGCAGACATTTGGTCAATAGGTAGATACATACGTGACTAAACGGAATTCGGGTAGACTTCCTGTCGTTTATGTTTACGGAAAGCCCAAAGTGCCAGTTGGATATTCAAAATATATAGTGAAAAACTACCTGAGACCGCTTAAATGAGAATGAGACCCCACTAGTCTTTCAATGTCCACAAAATTTAAGTAAATCATATAATCTGTATATATAAAGGTTGTATCAGAAGGATTGCCCAGAATAATGTCATATTCGATATCTATGGAGGGTTTGTATTGTCACTTTTCAGCTAAAAATTATCAAAATGTTAGAACAAAGGGCACAGGGCAATGGTGAGAGCCCCTAATTGGTCAATCTTTCTAAAATTATGCAGATATTTAGTCAATAGGTAGATACACAGGTGACTAAAAGGAATTTGGGTAGACTTCCTGTCTTTAATGTTTATTGAACGCCAAAGTACCAGTTGGATATTCAAAATATTTAGTGAAAAGCTACCTGAGACCGCTTAAATGAGGGTGAGACCCCCTGGTCTTTCAATTTCCACAAATTTTAAGTAAATCATAGACTCTGTATATATAAAGGTTGTATCAGAAGGAGTGCCCAGAATAATGTCATATTCGATATCTATGGAGGGCTTGTATTGTCACTTTTCAGCTAAAAATTATCAAAATTTTAGGACAAAAGGCACAGGGCAATGGTGAGAGCCCCCTAATTGTTCAATCGTTCTAATATTATGCAAACATTTAGTCAATAGGTAGATACACACGTGACTAAAAGGAATTTGGATAAAATTCCTGTCTTTTATGTTTACGGAGCGCCCAAAGTGCCAGATGGATATTCAAAATATTTAGTGACAAGCTACATGAGACCGCTTAAATGAGGGTGAGACCCCCCATGGCCTTCAATTTCCATTAAAATTCAACCAAATCATAGATTTTATATATATAAATGATTGTATCAAAAGTGGAATGTTCTTGAACGGACTGTTTGCTGCAGATCAGATCAGACCAGAACCCTAGGCCTAATAGAATCGATGACCTAGTTTCAAATACAAACCGATCTATACGTTGAAGGAAAAATATACAGACCTTTATCACGCACCTTCACACAGCTCACACAACCACCCCTTTTGATGTAAAATCCCAGGACCAAATGCATTGTTGATCGCTATTTCACACAGACAACTTTGGGCTCCAACATCTCATGCTGACATGAATTGTCTTCGCCAACATAGGAAGGGCTCGCATTGCCCTTTCCGCTAACATGGATAGGAATCCACTTTCTTTTAGATTGTTTTTCTTCAATTGGTTAGTGCTTTTTTTCCACTAGAACCATTTTGTAGGAGCTTGGTGATCTTTTCAATCTGTCGCGGGGTAAGCAACATCTTGTGTTCACCTTGCAGGTTTGTGTGGGATAAACGAATGGTGACCGGGAAACCTTTTTTGTCTGCTCTCTGTAATATTTAGATTGACCTTTTATAAAGTTCAAACCGTATTTCGATAGACTATTTATCCATGCCTCGCGAAGATGGAAGCGGATGGTGAGATGTTCTCTGCGGAGATTGTGGAGGATCGCCGTCTGGATCGGTGATGTATGTCTGCATGCGATTGATGGTTCTCAAGATCACGGGTAAGTACACCATATTTTTTGGGGGTTTCAATGATCTTTACCCCGGGATCGAATGCGGCGGGGGGGGGGGGGAAGCTTCAGATAATGGACTGTTGGGTGCCGTGTATGTAGCTGCTATTGATGATGCCACTGTTCACCAGGATGCTGTTGATGCTTCTGATGCTAACAATGTATTCACCCTCTTTGTAACATTTGTTGCCCGATCAAATGTGTAGAGCTGTCTCTTAAACCCCAATGTGGTGTTCGATTCCTTAGTTGTAGTTGGGGGAGGGGGGTTGAACCGAGTAAAAATGCGACTGTCGTTTCCAGAGACAAGAATGGAAAACCCTTGTTTTTGGTCTGTGTTGTGGACGATTTGCTGCAACAGTGTGGTGTCCATTTATTTATTAAAACACGACGTTCAACTACTGACCGACCGATTCGAACTGGAGGCCTATGACTCCTACGGAGATTGGAAGTGAAAATGCTTCGGTGTTGGCGGGAACATAACGTTCGAATTCCGATCGAATCTGGATGTCCGCTCGGACTGATGACTTACATCGATGACAAACAGCGGCTATATGTCTGAGGAGGGTGTCAATGTTGTAGAATTTCTTTCTGAAATCTACATTCTCCTTGAACTCTATGGCAACCTTGTTTCGTGAAAAAAAAACCGGCATTAAAGTCGACGGCTGAGTAGCGTTCAGCTTTGAGGGTGACATGGATATTTTGCAATCGACAGCGATTGAACACGGAAGCATTATGGGTTTTGTCATTATCTCTGTCGGTTTGAAAGGCAACGATAATATATCTTGGCTTTTCGCGACCACTATTGGCAGCTAGGCGGCAGTTAAACTGTGAGGCTTGGGGAACGGCTATGAAATCACACTGTCTAATTCGAAATCCACAGAGGATCGTGGATTTTTTCTGGATGGTTTTGTACAGTTGCATCTTGTTTTCGTCTGCAGGAGTGACGCTCCAGAGCTGGTAAGTTGGGCGCCGGCTTAAGGTTCGACTTCGTGAACCTAGTATTAATATGTTTGAAGACTTTCATCGAAGGTCAACCCTTCTGTGATTGTAAGGATGTCAGACATTATGTATTTATTTATAGCATTGGAGGAAGTTACCGATGCCATGACCAGAGATGAGATTGTTTAACTGGGTTTGGTTGTTGGGATTTCTGCGTTTAACACTGAGCTGTTGATTGGGCTTGCTGCGTTGGTCAATGGGTTTTCGAGTGCGGTTCACTTTGTCAACGACACGGTTGACGACTACCACCTACCACTCCTATCATAGCTGCATTGGTGGCAGTGCTCAAAGGCCTGCTTTTCAATGTCTTGGCAGCAGAGGAGGTGAACATGCGACCAGCGATACTGGCGATAGTGTCAAAAAAACTTCTACCACCGTATGCATACTTTCGAGCAAAACGTTTCTTAATTGAGGATATTACGATGGAGTTGCTTATATTCCTTGATGCTGATGTGTTCACCTTTCTTTAAGGCATCAAGGATCGCCATAATCGCGTTGCGCACACCATTGTTTCCAACACGGTATGCAGTGTTGCACAGGTCCAAGCGATAGAGGAGCTGGTCAAAGGCGGAGGGTAGAAACACGGTTTGAAGTCCGCTACAATGCTTATCTTGCTTTAGTTGTGAGACACAATCTTCGTCAACTTTTATATCTTTATCGCCTTAGGGTTCTCGAGAGGGTTAATTGCCTTGAAACATGGCACCGGAACTGTTCATGATCTCTGCATAGTCGACAAGGTCTTAAAAACTTCGGGCTCGAAATATTCTGATTTCTTTTTCACCATGAGTTCCCAGAGGTTAAGGGTTCCTTTGTACCTCACTCCATCCACGAAAATATCATCGCCGTCAGAAGTAACTGGTTAGCTTCCGATAAACATACCATCGTTTTCAGTTCGAGATCCAAAGGTGTGGTCGGAGAAGGATCGTTACTGATCTGCCAATACTGCTGTGCTCAAAGTCCGAGGATGGTGTCTATTGGTTGTGCAATGGGTAGTGGGTAGTCAAACTTGGGCGGTAGAGGATGGAGGGCTGTCACTGCTGCAGGAAGGTAAACAATCGTTTAGGTGATCGGTGAAGCTGCCTCTCGCTGAGCCAGAGGCTTAACACCTTGGAAAGGTCCCGGTTCAGTCCAATCTCGAGGCGATGCTGCATGTTACTGGCTTGAATCTTCCGCTTGATCTCTTGCAACTCCCTGGCGAGCGCCTCACACGGTTTAGGGTCTGTAATCTTTATAAACGTTCATTTTATTAAAAGCGTTGACGTGAACCTTCCTAAGTGAAGGTTTGAGTACCTGTAAGTGTTTGTTTGAACGCCCCTAAGCGTTGGTTTGAACAGTTGTACCTTTCCTGAAGCTATAGGCATATATCTATCGAAAGGTTAAAAAAAACACACATGCATTTTTGCTCTTTTTTTCCATAAATTGAATTGAAAAGGTCGAGCGATCAATTTTTGTTGATAAACACTTCAATAATTTATGGACCTATGGGTGGTACGGATAGAAAAAAACGGACTGTCAAACAGATAAATACCATATAAAACATGTTAAAACAATCTAAATGTTCATATAACCCCACTAAGGAGGCTATATTATTCTTCAATTATCTAAAAATCTATTTCATTGTACAAAAACTTTCATATTTTAAAAATTCACCATGGCCATAATGCGACACTAAACTTCTAATTGCCTTGTGGTTGACGCAACACCCTTTGTTGATTGTCAGAACTTCCTTGCTATAAACGTGGTTCAAGCACATGTAGCCTTCGATCAGCAGTAAGTTGAGTTCTCTCTCCCGCTGTTCACCAACGTTTGAAATGTGCAGCGGGTATACTTCACTATCATCTATTCTAAATACATTAACCGCCAGGGTGGAATTGGCCTTCTCAAATTAATTAATATCCTTAAGGCTTATTAGATTGAGCTCTGTGTAACCCTGTCCGGTTTTTTTTGGGTCTACCTGCAAGGCCGAAAGTATGGCCCACTTGAAACACTCCTCGTCGTTATTTTTTTTACATTGATTACAGCCTTCTTGGATTTGATCCACGCCGGCTAATCAATGTACTGTGACCTACCCAGCGGTCGTTGGTAATATTGACTTGAAATTTTACAATTGCTTTCGATGTCCAGTCACTTTTTTCAGAGGTCCACTGTGCAATCTTCTCTTCGATCTTTTCATCCATCTTCTCACGGGTTTCAAGCAAGTCCATGGTTGAAGAGAAAATCCGGTTTCCCGAGTAGAAGTATTCAACGTTCTCATCATCCATCTTACCTGTTGGGTTAATCTTCACAGTGCAGCATCACATTGACTTGTTATCCTTTCAATGCCCAATCGTCTATAAGTTCCACCCTTGACATATGAGAGACTTCAAGGAAGGTCTGCACATCCATTTCAATAAACGTGGTCATCTTTCAGGTAGTAAATACATCTTTGAAGGCTTTCTTAAGTGGATGTACCTCAATTTTATCCCCAATGATTTCCTATCTTCTCTTGTCTGTTCCTGTAACTTCTCCAGTAGTCGATCTTTCGACATCCTGCTAACCTCTATGAACTCATGCTGTTTGGCTTGGGTGATCATATCCGTCCTAGTATAGGGTTAGGACAACGCTAACAAATGTTGGTCTTCGTTCCGATCAACTGATCCAACTGATCCTTCCTCATCCGGGAGTACCATCGGCGGTGGTTCATTTGGCAATACCACTCAGGGCTTTGACGTTTTCAACAACTAATTCCAGCTATTAATAGCTATTGGATCGATGTCTTAATCTTTATAACAATCCAAAAATAAAATCAATTTCTTTCACCCAAAACCAATATCCACGATTAAATGGTTTTTAGACCCAGCTTTTGATCTTTCGATCCTATCGTCCATATCAAAATATATAAAATTCGTGGTAATCATACCCGGTGCGCCTGGTTTTTTCATCCCATAGCTCACAATGTGCCGAGCTCAATCGGTCTCTATCTTTGTCAAGACGGTGGTCAGCTGCTGGTTTAATCTCTCACAACCCCAAGTGGGGATAGTTGCACCCTTCCAACATAAGGTTATAATTTCTGCCTACCTATTAACTAAATGTCTGCTTAGTAATACAAAGATTGAGAGGGCTATCACCATTGCCCTGTGCCCTTTTTCCTAAAATTCTGATAACTTTTAGCTGAAAAGTGACAATATAAGCCCTCCATATATATCGAATATGACAATATTCTGGGAAATCCTTCTAATACAACCTTCATATATACAGAGTCTATGATTTAATTAAATTGTATAGACATTGAAAGATCAGGGTGACTCACCCTTATTTAAGCGGTCTCAGTGAGATTTTCACTATATATTTTGAATATCTACCTGGCACTTTGGGCGTTCCGTATACATACAAGACAAAAAATGTACCAACATTCCTTTTAGTCTTGGTTGTATCTACTTATTAACTAAATGTCTGCATACTATCAGAAAGATTGAGAGATCAGGGGGCTTTCACCATTGCACTGTGCCCTTTGTCCTAAAATTTTGACATTTTTAGGCTAAAAAGAGTCAATCTAAGCCCTCCGTAGATATCGAAAATGACATTCTTCTGGGAAATCCTTCTAATACAACCTTCATATATACAGAGTCTATATTTAGTTGAATTTTATGGACACTGTAATATCTGGGGGGGTCTTACCCTTATTTAAGCGGTCTCAGGTATATTTTCAATATATATTTGAATATCCAACTGGCACGTTTGTATCTACCTATTAACTAAATGTTAAATATTAGAAAGATTGAGAGATCAGGGAGCTCTCACCATCACCCTGTGCCTTTTGTCCTAAAATTTTGACATTTTTTGACTGAAAAGTGACAATCTTAGCCCTCTGTAGATATTGAAGATGACGGTTTTTCTGGAAAATCCATCTAATACAATCTTTATATATACAGAGTCAATGATTTGGTTGAATTTTATGGACATTGAAAGACCAGGGGGGTCTAAACCTCATTTAAGCGGTCTCGGGTAGGTTTTCGCTATATATTTTGAATATCCAACTGGCACTTTGGGCGCTCCGTAAACATAGAAGACAGGAAGTGTTCCCAAAGTTCTTTTAGTCACGTTTGTATCTACCTATTAACTAAATGTCTGTTAAATATTAGAAAGATTGAGAGATCAGGGAGCTCTCACCATCACCCTGTGCCCTTTGTCCTAAAATTTGGACATTTTTTGACTGAAAAGTGACAATCTTAGTCCTCCGTAGATATTGAAGATGACGGTTTTTTCTGGAAAATCCATCTAATACAATCTTTATATATACAGAGTCAATGATTTGGTTGAATTTTATGGACATTGAAAGACCAGGTGGGTCTCAACCTCTTTTCAGCGGTCTCGGGTAGGTTTTCGCTATATATTTTGAATATCCAACTGGCAGTTTGGGCGCTCCGTAAACATAGAAGACAGGAAGTGTACCCAAAGTCCTTTTAGTCACGTTTGTATCTACATAATGACTAAATGTCTGTTAAATATTAGAAAGATTGAGAGATCAGGGGGCTCTCACCATTACCCTGTGCCCTTTGTCCTAATATTTGGACATTTTTTGACTGAAAAGTGACAATCTTAGCCCTCCGTAGATATTGAAGATGACGTTTTTTCTGGAAAATCCATCATTACAATCTTAATATATACAGAGTCAATAATTTTGTAGAATTTTATGGACATTGAAAGACCAGGGGGGTCTCAACCTCATTTAAACGGTCTTGGGTGGGTTTTCGCTATATATTTTGGATATCCAACTGGCAATTTGGGCGCTTCGTAAACATAGAAGACAGAAAGTGTACCCAAAGTCCTTTTAGTCACGTTTGTATCTACCTATTGACTAAATGTCTGTTAAATATTAGAAAGAGTGAGAGATCAGGGGGCTCTCACCATCTCCCTGTGCCCTTTGTCCTAAAATTTGGACATTTTTTGACTGAAAAGTGACAATCTTAGCAATCCGTAGATATTGAAGATGACGGTTTTTCTGGAAAATCCATTTAATACAATCTTTATATATACATAGTCAATGATTTGGTTGAATTTTATGGACATTGAAAGACCAGGGGGGTCTCAACCTCATTTTAGCGGTCTCAGGTAGGATTTCGCTATATATTTTGAATATCCAACTGGCACTTTGGGAGCTCCGTAAGCATAGAAGACAGGAAGTGTACCCAAAGTCCTTTTAGTCACGTTTGTATCTACCTATTGACTAAATGTCTGTCAAATATTAGAAAGATTGAGAAATCAGGGGGCTCTCACCATCACCCTGTGCCCTTTGTCCTAAAATTTTGACATTTTTTGACTGAAAAGTGACAATTTTAGCCCTCCGTAGATATTGTAGATGACGGTTTTTCTGGGAAATCCATCTAATACAATCTTTATATATACAGAGTCAATGATTTGGTTGAATTTTATGGACATTGAAAGACCAGGGGGGTCTCAACCTCTTTTAAGCGGTCTCGGGTAGGTTTTCGCTATATATTTTGAATATCCAACTGGCAGTTTGGGCGCTCCGTAAACATAGAAGACAGGAAGTGTACCCAAAGTCCTTTTAGTCACGTTTGTATCTACATAATGACTAAATGTCTGTTAAATATTAGAAAGATTGAGAGATCAGGGGGCTCTCACCATCACCCTGTGCCCTTTGTCCTAAAATTTGGACATTTTTTGACTGAAAAGTGACAATCTTAGCCCTCCGTAGATATTGAAGATGACGGTTTTTCTGGAAAATCCATTTAATAAAATCTTTATATATACAGAGTCAATGCTTTGGTTGAATTTTATGGACATTGAAAGACCAGGGGGGTCTCAACCTCATTTTAGCGGTCTCAGGTAGTTTTTCGCTATATATTTTGAATATCCAACTGGCACTTTGGGAGCTCCGTAAACATAGAAGACAGGAAGTGTACCCAAAGTCCTTTTAGTCACGTTTGTATCTACCTATTGACTAAATGTCTGTCAAATATTAGAAAGATTGAGAGATCAGGGGGTTTTAACCATCACCCTGTGCCCTTTGTCCTAAAATTTGGACATTTTTTGACTGAAACTTTTTTTTCGGCTTTCCATAAATATTTCTATTTATTGTTAAAAATATTGGGGTTTTTTTTTGTCGTAAGAAACATTATACACAAAAGTACATCTTTGAAGTCGTTTTCATGACAAAACTCTATATTACATTCATACAAATAAGTCGCACGGAAAAGGGTTTATATTCGAGGACAACGAGAAATTGCGACAGCTTGAAAAGGTCATTTAATGATTCCTACGTATCTTATCAGTCCTTTTGACTATGAAAATCGTGCTTTTTATGATTTCAAGTATTTAATTTTCTTATGATTTTTCACTAAATTTTGAATATCAAAGTGGCTGCTAGCAGCCGGTTGGGTATTGAATATCGAATAACGAATAACGAACCGGCTGCTAACTTCACATACATAAAATACTTCTCCATTATTGGTATTATTTTGTTATAACTAAAGCATGTAAGAAAATTAAGCATTTTCAAAGGTCTTTTGAATTTTGTCCCCAGTGGTACTTTCCCTCCTGTTACCGCTTGTTCTTTTTCCACCTGTTGACAAGTTTTAAGGATCAAACATTTATTTCTTGTAATATAATGTGAAGAGCATCATTTCCTGAATGTATGAATCCATTTGTTTTTGTGAATAGCAGCCAGTTTGAAAAAAACGGAACTCCCCAAAGATCAGAATTGTGACGAAAATATTTTTTTGTTCTCTCCTGTACAGCATTGTTGTGTACCTTCTGATAGTATTTCATTGTTATCACTATTATAGTAAATGTGTTTTCATTGTTTCTTAAATTGATATGCAGATGAAAGTAAACTTCTACCCAATTCGAGTAAATGAACAAAACGTACTGCGTAGTTCCTTTCTGTTACGTTCTGTCATGTTACCTGATAAAAAGTAACAGCATAACCATAATCAGTCACAAGAAGGATGTTCAAGACAATTTCAATGATAAATCAAAAAAATAATCTACTATATGTCAACCATTTCATTAAATATAAGTTATAATCACCATATTAAATAAATTTCAAAGTAATATACAGTATATTGAATAAAAAAAAGGTTTTTTTGCTTTTGATAACAGCAGAGATTACTGTGCAATTCGAGTATAGTAGATAGTATAGTAGATAGTAACAGAAAAGAATTTATTTTTGATTTTTTCCTTACCTACAAATATAGGCAGACTTATCATCTGGCAAATACAGCTTCAGAGGATAAATGACATTGTTTGCTGTTTTTTTTCAATGGTGACCAATCTGAAAGTATGTATTTTTATGCTCCACCTACGTTGGTAGAGGGGCATTATGTTTTCATCATTTAATGATGTTTTTACAAACAAAAAAATACTATAGCTTTGGTTATGATATTATTTTGTAATCGTTAATGGATGAACACGATGCCTTTTGATACATGTTTCTTTTTTCAGATCACATACCCGAAGCGTAAGTTTAGATGTGATTTAAAGTGGTTGTCAATATTATATATTTGATGCATCAATGATGAAGAGTGTAACCGTATTTATTCTGTCTATGTTATTTGCTTTGTTATTTCCTTTGGTTTTTTGGACGACAGAGTGTGATGGTATCGTATTAACTTTGATCCTAATCATCTGTCCAATTCAAGTAATGACGGCAAATCCGAAATCTCTGTCTGTAACACAAAAAACGATAAATACTATTTTTATTTATACCTATGATATCTATATAATATTTGCTTTTCATTTGCATGATCTATGATTTGATATTGTTTGAGGGAACAATAAAGTGACATTTTCAGTTTGGAATATGGTTGATATTTGAACAGATTAGTGTTTAAAATCCAGTGATGAATAGTACATGCATACCAGGAAAAGCACGTGTTATTTAATGTGTCTGTGTGTTACGTTAAGCTGCATTAGTAGCGTACTTTTTTACAAGGACTTATATCAAAATGCTGCAAAAGTATGGCAATAGGAATTAAGGAAATAAAGGTTATCTTTCCTCTTTTAAAGAGTTGCGAGATGGTGTGACATCAACAGACATGGTCGCCTTTGTTCTTGGCGTCTTTGTTGTTCAGAAGAAACCAATAAAATTTGACGTCATAATTAAATGTCTACCAATCATATGCCTAGAACAGATCTTCTTACACCGGTCAAGAAAGGTTGAAATAAAAAAAGAGAAGAAATTAACGTTTATAAATTTGAACCTACTGTACGATACATATGTAACATATCCATTTATATTCACTAATCATTGTACTATTGTACATTATATGCCAGTGACTAAGCATCTACTTTACTTTCCGGCTCTTTTGAAATTATTTTCGACTTAAAATTTGTTATTAAAGATTCCTAGTAATTCATCACTGTACAATGAACTAATCGATTATTTTTAATGATGTTTCATATTTCAAAAAAAAGGAAAAACTCAACTCAGGGAAAGTTTAACACGGAAAGTCTTTGATCAAAATCAAAAGTTCGAACTCTTCAATTAAACGGAAAACATCTGTCATATTCTTGACTTGTTATAGGCATTTTCTCATTTACAAAATTGTTGATTAAACCTTGTTTTAAAGCTAGCTTAACAATTCACCTGCATGACGGTCGCATAAAAGGCTATCATATTGACAACAATGAGTAAACAAAACAGACATACATAATTGTAAAAAAATCAAATTTAGGGGTATAGGAGTCATCACTGTGTTATAACTTAAATCAATATACAACAAATAACTGTGTCAACTAAGAAAAACAAAATAGTATGAAATTAGTGGAATAAATACGAAACATAATTGATGCATAATTGATGTTTGTTTATTCTTTTTAGAGATGTTTGATAAACCGATGGATCCACATGGATTGCTGTTAGAAGGTATTGCATTATATATAGTACAATTATTATTCAGTTAACACAATATGATAATGTTTGTTTATGCATTGTGACTACTTAAGCTTCTTGATGGATTCAGAAGTTAGTAAATTACATTTTAACTCTCTGGCGCACAGTATACACCTATGTTGATCTGAACGTCACTCATTAGTCGTATGTAGACGAAACGGACATCTGGCGTATTAAATTATAAGCCTGATACCTGTAATAACTGTTGACCTTCGGAGTTTGTATATCATTATGGTAAACATATCGAGTATTCGAGGACTCCTGCATACTTTGCTTGCAAATGTTAACCTGTATGGTTTTCTCCCGAAAGTATACCCGATAAAGTGGTCGAACGCATCAACCACTGCTTGCAAGAGGGTATCATCAACTAACTTGACAGATACTGTTGATTAATTATTTTTCTTAGCTACCAATTGTCGTGTATTTAGGAAAACTTACATTTTCGTGAATGTTCATTTTTAGTTTTGGTAAAGTCTGCATATATGTATTTATGTATATTTCATTCGAAAATTTGTTTTTCGTTGTATATTTAAATACGGGCTTTCCCTGTACCCATACAAACCACAAAAATTATTAATAAATTCGCATTCACCAAAAATGGTCTAGAACGAATATAAGTATAGGAGAAAAGTTAATTTTTATTGCAGAATCCGATAATTTTCCAACATTATTCCTAAACAGCTTGGTTAAAGGTATGAGATCGGACGAGTAACAATGTCGGATATATTAAATATTGCAAATAATTTCCAAGCCTCCGAATAAAAAATTAGGCAGAACTGCATAAACGACAGCTTCTATATATTTCTTTGATTGTAGAAATTTATGAGAAAAAGGCAGGCCAAACAGGATTGGCAGTCATTGTGAATTACAGTCATAAAAGACATGGTATGTTAATTAACTGACCAACATATGTCATGAATTATATATGCTTCTAAATAATGTTTTTCGCGTACGATTAAACAGTAAATTGATGTTTTCGTAGCCATTTATTTTTTTAACTGATTAATACAGATGAGCTTTTTTCTACAAGATATTGTAGTAAACTTTATCCTTAGTTTTTTTTAAGGATAAT
The DNA here is from genome assembly GCA_019925275.1 of Mytilus edulis. NCBI lineage: Eukaryota > Metazoa > Mollusca > Bivalvia > Mytilida > Mytilidae > Mytilus > Mytilus edulis. The sequence goes on from CM034354.1 coordinate 112,563,574, forward strand.
TAAAGCGGAAAGTGTTTTACAGCCGATGTCATTGAGTGTGTAGGGAAAGTTATAATCCTTGGTATTGCTTGTTAGCTGAACCGTGAAGTCATTATAAAGTAAGTTATACTACCCTCCTTTGGAAGTGGTCTAGTCCTACAGACATGTAGATTTGTAATCTGTCGACCTAGTCTACTCTTAAAAGGGGGTGGTTCATAATTCAGCTAACAAACAAACTAACCAAGGTTCTACCTTTGCCTATATACTCACTGAAATCGGCTGTAATAATTAGGTCTTTCCACTTTTCTGTGGAAAGACCTATTGTTTTTCTTCTGATTATTTTTTTTTTTCTTCCGCCTAATTTTGTTCTTGCGATAAACATTTGTTTCGCAATATGTCGCTTAGATATTTGGTATATGATATCGAACAGTTTATGCGCTTCTGAAATTTACCCTGCGTAAACGAATACTTTACTTTGTAGGAGTTATCTCCCCAAACACTGTTTTCCTTGTTAGCGCAACTCCTTCGCAACCGTAAAATATTATGACAAATTTATTTTACAAAATTGCTCGTTATATCCTTTACATGATTTGTCCTATTTTGACCGAATCGATATGAACGCTCCATATGAGAGTTATTTCCCCTTATGCATTTGAAATAAGTGATATGCATTTCTATCTTGTAAACCATAAGTGCTAGAGACCAAGGATCTTTTGATTTGAAGTCCTTGGTCCAAAAAAAATGAAAATTAGGTCAAGGTTAAAGGTCAAGGTCATATTCTAATTTTTGAATTTGGCTGATTATCTCATATTTCCAGAAACTGTATAAGATAACGACAAATTATTTTACCTAAATTGTTTGTTGCGACATGTCGTTACACGTAAATTTTGATTGCAAGGGTACGTTGAACGTTAAAAGGGAGTTTTCTCCCCTCTTGTATTAAAAAATATGCGTATGGTGATATAACTCATTAACCTAACTATAAATAAGACCTTTAGTCTTTTGATTTGAGTTCCTTGGTTTGTGACCTTGAAATTGAGGTCAAAGTCATAGGTTAGTAGGACGTTCTAGATTTTGACCTTCGCTTTAAATTCATATAAATACATCATAAAGCCATAGGAACTAACATTATTAACTGGTTTTTAATATATCAATATCTAAATAGATCTTTACTAGTGGAAAGACCTTCAATTGTTCTCTGAACAATTGGTTTTTAATTTTTATATAATTATTTCCGCATTTCCAGAAATTTATCTCATTTTCATCGAAAGCTACATAAATTCGTGTACTATCCCGATTTCATTTACTCTGATTATGGGAATAAGACACGGTACAAATTTTATGTGTGAAAGAAAAGTGATTTTGATGAAATTATCAAATAAAAAACCAACTAACAAAAGACGGAAAATATAACATTTATGGAAGGCAAATGATAAGTGTTAATATCTAAAACAACATCTCTGAAGATTCTTGTATAAAAATGCCGAATTTGGAAATTTTAGTAGGTCAAAGTCACAGTTATTAAACATCTGAGGGAAAGTTGTAAAGCTGCATCTTACAAGTACATATGTCAATTTCAAAGGATTGTTTACAAGATAAATATCAAAGTAGTATTGAATATATTGACTATAATTATAATCCTCTGAAATCTGTGAATTCCATTTGCTATACACGTTTACGTGTATGGGCGGCAAGGTGTCTAAACATGAGTTCACATTACTTGAAATTTAAGCGTTGACTTCTGTCACAAATTTAAAAAAAATATAGATGTCGCAACTTCAATACACTAATGTTTTTATATAGGTAATATTTTTTTATACTTGGTTTGATCATATTTAATAGTTGCGAAAATGTAACTACAAAGGCATGCATAAAAGAGATTAAAAAGCATGTTAAATACCGATTGATATTAACATTTAGCATATTGTTTGTCTGTTTATCTCTTTCGTTTTAAGCCATGGCGTTGTCAGTTTATTTTCGATTTATGAGTTTGACTGTCCATCTGGTATCTTTCGTCTCCCTTTTAGCAGTCTTGATTTAGATACAAATAAAAAAAAACATAGAGAGGTTTAAATATAAAATGACATAATAAACGTCTCTTCTCGCTTTATCCGTCTTGCAAAACATACTCATCATTTTTGAATAAGGCGCAAAAGCAAAAATGGCAGTAATCTATTTTGTTTATACCAGCATAGACTTTGATTTAACAAGACATTGCTTCTAATTTATAGTTCAACCGAAATGTTATTTGAACTCATTCGGCATTCATGACATTGCAGCTGGTTTTAAGATCCATTAAACGCCATCATATAGTCTTAGAAGAATGTTGATGTCACAAAAAACTTCATCTTTTTTCTAGAATAATTTCATCTGAAGATACTAATACCTTGTTGATAAATATTCAGTATCGAATTTAAAAAATATCCATGCTGTTCTTAAAATATCGATTATAAGTTCTGACCTTGTTTATTGTTTTGATAACGTAATTAAGTATACAAACAAGGATATCAAATATGTTACACATCGATAAACGACAACCACTGAATTACAGGTTCTTGACTTATGACAGGCACATACACACAGAATGTGGCGTGGTTCAATATGTCAGTAGGATCCTATCCCTACCCTAACTGCGATAGTTGGTGTTAATTATAACAACAAACAAACTATAAACAAGGCTTTACGCATCAGATAGATATAAATTGATAATATCCAACAAAACAAACTGAAATGACGTGCACGGGTACAGCTGTAGTCACATCCTACCAGAGAGCTCGAATGGACCCGCACGCAAGAATAAACAGTTTTAAGTTGACAATTGTTGTATCCGTTGGAATCCATTTGTGTAATGACCAAATAAAATGGACGCGTGTCGAATGTCTAACGGACACATACAGGCGATGTAACGTAGGAGAATTGGAAACGTACCGGAGAGAACAGATGTCGAACGTTATCCAACGGACAAGTACCACATTAAACATGCACATAACGGAAACGTATCTGAAACATTAACAACATGAGCGGAAAATTAAAGGCGGCAACAATTATACAAAAGTTAAATGACATACACGTGACCTTAACCTATATAAACAAAATTTCGTGTATGAATAAGCACTTATGACGCCCAAAAAATCTGACATATCATTAAGTGGCCTTACTGACGCGAAATTTTCAATTGGTATTTATCAGTTTCATAATTGGTATGATTACGTTTTATCCGTTATCCTTCCGATCATGTCCGTTTCACATGCTTTTATCATCTGTTTACTTCGTTTAACGTCCGGTACAAGTCTGTTGGTGAATGGGTACACCACACCTTTAACGGATATTTAACATACAAGTAACGGATAAATAACGGAAACGGAATGGACGAGTACCGTAAATAATTATCAAAAGTACCAGGATTATAATTGTATACGCCAGACGCGCGTTTCGTCTACATAAGACTCATCAGTGACGCTCAGATCGAAATAGTTGAAAAGCCAAACAAATACAAAGTTAAACACATATTTCATAAGTTGGAAGTCCGTTGAAAATTTGAACATAATCAAATGATTCTCACGGGATAGAAAGACGTTGACGGGTAAAACGGACGCTAAACGGACATGGAACGGATATGGACGGTCATCTGATGGATGCAAACGAACGTCTCACGATCATAAACGGATTGTAAAAATACGTTCGGCCAATGTTCGTGCTATCCGATATGATCGGGAATTTACTGTTAAGTCAATAATGGGAAATAACATGTTTGCGTGGCTCGGTATGTGTACATTACACCACTAGATCATGATTGTAACAAGTCAGAAAGATGACAGCATTTTTTTAGTTTGCTTGGTATGTTTTACTTTTGATTTTGCCATCTGTTAAAATATTTAAGGTTTAACATTTTGTTTTGAGATTGGTGCTCATGTAATTTGATTTTCTTGTAACGCTACGTATTCATTTGCATTTTCATATTGAGATATTTATTTAGACGGAACGCGCGTCTGTCGGCTAAATTATAATACTTGTACCTTTGATAACTATCCTGCGCATGCCCTGATCCATTTTTTCATTACTACAGGGCCGAATTATTTTCAAATAGTAAAAATCCAAAAGCATATTACATTATTTGTGAATATGATTGCCTAAATTTGATTAATTATAGCATCCGAAGCAGATGTCGAAAGACTGAAAACATTCTTTGTGAGAATAGTGAAATATCATGTGGAAATTGTGGAAGATAAAGCCAAATCTACACTGATGCAAACATTTGAGTCGATCAGGAAAAATGAAATGACTAGTAAAGCAGCAGATAAATATCATTGTTTTGTACTAGTAATGATGTGTCATGGTGAGAAGGTAATTTTTTGTTTGCAATTATAATTTAGGTTTCCTGTTATGTTATTTTAGTTGCAAGTTTGTTGACTGTTTCACATGTTGTAAGTAAAGGGTAGATCTGGTGACCTGCTTTGTACAAGGTCTACATAGTTGCTTTTTGGAATTTTCTATCCTTTATGCTCCTCAACTTTGTACATGGTTGGCTTTGTAACTTTTGTGATCTGAGCGTCACTGTCGAGTAAGTTATAGACGAAATGCGAGTCTGGCGTATTACAAGCGTTGTACATATGATTACTTTTTTTTTTACATAATCCTAATATTGCTATTTTCTCAGTATTTTATTATCACGATAATGTTAAAACTCGAAAACTGGAAGTACTTTGACTGAGCAGGGTATGGTTTAAAAAACCTTTAATTAAAAAAACAAACAGCAAATTGATCATTCTGATTCAGCAATGGGAATATCCTGATAGCATATGAAATGTCAAAGTAAAAGAAAAAAGAAAGTATATTTCATAAACATATCTATGTTACGATATGGAATGATAAAAAAGCATTAAATGTATAAACTCAATGCGCATAAATTTAAAAAGGGTAAATTCCCACCGAACCATTTAACTGCTTTGAGACTTAAGAATTATTGGTATGACCATGTCGCTTTTTATCAAACAGCAACCCTGGATTTCTGGTATTAACAACCATGAACGCTTCACTTGAATGCTAAACTAGTGATGTATATTGTTAACATCAGAAAGTGCAATTTGTTGTTGAATAAAAATTAAAAAAAATAAAACAGCAAACAACAAATAACCAATCAAAATTAGATCAGAAAGAAAACTCATTATAATCAAAACAGAGAAATTTAAGGGAAATCACACTATTCATACTACGTATAATGATTCATTGAAATTTTGCATGTTAGTACGGTGGCTTCGTGAACATTTGTGCACATCCTGCTTTAAACATTAAATTTGGCATAGACCTTCCTCAACCATTACTCTTTATATTCAGATCACTTCCGGTAAAATCAAAAATGGTGGACACCATACTTAAATCAGCCTAATATCGAGGGCTAGTATGTGAAAAGGTGTTATTATCGTGCTACTATCATAGTATTTGGTAAAAACCTTTGTTATGTTCTTTTTTTCGGATATATTATATAGTTTTGATGTCTGCAAATACCCTACTCATGGTAAAATCCAAAATTACGGACATTGTACTAAAATAAGCTAATTTTCTAAGTAGGGTAATGTAATGTGTTTTAACGCATTGTTACGATGATTATATTGTTCTGAAACCTTTATTTGGTGCTTCTCATGGATACAATTTGTAGAACATATGTCTTTCAAAATGTTTATAAAATTGAGAAAGGAAATGGTGAATATGTCAAAGCGACAACCACCCGACCATAGAGCAAACAACAACCGAAGGCAACCAATGGGTCTTCAATGTAGCGAGAATTCCCGCACCCGTAGGTGTCCTTCAGCTGGCCCCTAAAATATGCATAATAGTATAGAATGTTGTTTTTTTTGTTTGTCATTAAACTTTTGGTTTCAAATTATCCTCAAAACCATTAATGATATTATACTGTAAATGTTTGAATACAAAGTTAACACTTCAGGTGAAAAAAAAACAATATTGCTTTTAAAGATGAGTCTCCAATCCATATCTTCGATGAAGTGTTTTTGAAAGATTGATTTTAACAAAATAAAATCACCAAAGTACTAAACAAAAGTTAGAACTAAAGCTATAAGGCCAAAAATATATGTGTATTCAAACACCACCACAAGCACACACAGCAGTGCTGAGAAGACCCTTTTGTCTATACTAACAACGACCGCAGCATCCTTTCTTACATGCATAATGTAAAAACTTTTGACAAAATGATGAGTCCTCAAAGGGTTTGTTAAAAGGATTTCCATTGATCCACTTTATTCATTTGCCATCCCTTAGCGCCTGGACAGGGTAGCATCAGAGCAAATCGTCCCTCTACCCATCTGCCCTAGTATACTGCACGTTTTCTATGCTGGAAAAGACTATATACAGTTGGGGGTATAGCGTCAAGTAGCCTCCTTTTAAGATAAGGACATAATACCCAATCAGCATACTCGTTTTGAACATCTTGAAACTGTAACTACAGTGGATGTAGTCTCGTATGCGTAAATAAACAATACAGGTAGTTTGAAGGTTGCTACAAGAAGCTAGAGCTACATGTATGGTAAAGGAAAAACACAGACGAATCCAGGTTCATAACAAATTCCTCAAAATTGGCAAAGTGTTTTGAAAGATGACGACAATAAGAAAGAACGTTTTAGTTTTCAATCACAGCAGCTTGCTCAATAAAAGTTTGAGGAAAAGGTAGTTGTAGCAACAAATGTTTAGGATGTTCTGTGTTATCCACCACATGATGATATTTCAAATGTTTAGCACCATTTTCTCATGAAACGGCTTGCACTAGAATCAAGATACAGTAAAACACGAACATAACTGAGTCATGACTCGAACAGTCGATACTAATGTTGCTGTCATTGCTGTTTCGCTTTTCCGGGACATAGGGGCACACAAATTTTAGCTTGCGTTTGAAAGTGTGATAAGCTTTGTATGCATATCTATTCAAGACCTTTCAAATGCACTAGGCATTAAGTGACTAAACATCAGCATGAAAAGGAACTACGTTGGTGACATGGATGGCGATTGAAGATGTGACTTTATCATTTAAAACATTGTATAATGATGATTGATTAGATATTGATTTGATGTCATTGATAAAACAATACTTGGTTTTATTCTAAGCTCGAACGAACTTATTGGATGGGGTTAATGAAGCCAGAAAACATGTGTTTTCGAAAGAGGAAAGACTTGTTGAGGCTTTTTCCACGACTCGTTTTAGCTAGTCTTTATCAGCATGTGAAACTTGCAATATACCATGGCGGGTATGAAAGAGTAAAAAACTTGGAATTGGTTCCTGTGTTTACAAGTCGAGACTTTTATGAATGTCGAAGGGACAAATATGATCCATGGGTACCCTTTTTGACAACTCTTTTGATCTTATCAAGCTTGTAGGTTATTGATGTAAGAAAGAATGCCTTTTTTGAATGTGGAAAACCAGGTCTCCTATTGTGAATAATAAAATTGAGAAAAGAACTGAGGAATGTGTCAAAGTGAGAACAACCCGACCATAGAGCGGAAAACAAACATGTATTTGTGGACATACTAAAGTAATTCTAATGATTTTCAGTACTTTAGTGATTTTATTTTGTTTTAATTGATCTACCCAAAACTCTTCCTCGAGTTAATCGCCATATCACCGGAAATGTTTATTTTGTATTCAAACATTTACAAAATAATGATTAGTGGTTTTGAGCATAACTTGAAGCCAAACGTTTAATGAACAGCACAAAAACAACATTTTATTTACATTTTGAAAACATTTGAATACATAATAAAAAAATATATTTCTATGTCTGCCATATAGAGTATTACCGGAAGTAGAGTTTTAAAGACATATATCCTATGAATTGTATCCATAAGAAACACCGACGAAATGCTCCTGCACAATAAAATCATAGTAGCAACTCATTGTAATTACTCTCCCTAGAAAAAAAGCTTATTTTAGTACTTTGTCCATAATATTGGATTTCTACCGAAAGAAGGGTTTCATGCTTGTAGCAGGATGTGCACAGTTTGTCTGAAATATGCTTGTAGCCGATGCACTATGTAGACAGATAATACTGCAACAAAATTTTGTAGCTAAAAAAATGTTGGTCACCGGTGTTGTTTACGTATATATTTAAAGAATTACATTGTACCAAAATATAGGAATAGCGTCCTAAGTTGCAAACAAACACAAATTATGAAAAACCGATGATTAAATTTGATAACAAAAACAGTCAAATATTACTTGTACAACTACCAGGTTTACCTTATAACATTTATTTTATTAAACAGCGAAGTTGTTGGCATATTGTATTCAAACCTTGCATTGGGTTGAATTAAACATTTTCACTTCAAACTATACTATTAAATTTGAATTTGTTTACAGGTACTTTGATTATCGATTATTTAATACTTGCATCAATTTATGAAATCGTTAGATAATCAGTAACACTTTATTATCACGTAATGAAGTCTTATTTTTGAACTGTATTTGCAGTATCTTCGTTTTCCTTATGCCGTATTATATATTTTTTTCTCGGCTTGCAGATTAAGACTACTCTTCTTCTGAAGACCGAGGTTGTCTGGTCTGAAAAGAAACACGTCCCTTTCTGACTGCTGGCAGAATACATTGTCCATTTGAATTGTAAAAGTTAAAATCTAAAATGCAGTGATGAAAATTACAAAAACGTTAGAGAAAAACGTAATGACACTATTTTAGGCAGAAAATTACTTTTCCTTACCTACACAACGCTTCATCATCTATTCGAACTATGATAATCAAGTTGTTTTGTGAGTCCATTCATCCCACACCCACGTTACAATGGGTAAAAAGCATAATGTATTACTTCTATGTTATATTTTAAAGTTATGTTTTTTATTATTACACTGTTAAGTGTCAATTGTTTATCATCATAATTATTATCTACAGGACACACTCCATATAACTACAACAAAAGGTGTTGTTGAAAATATGAAAGTGCAAGAAGTGATAGACCAATTCAAGCTTACCGATTTCTCTGGTATGTTCTAAAGAAATGTTCCTAAAGTAATTTTAACCTATATGACGCTTTTCTTGGATGACTTCTCATCTAGAATGCGATTAGTTTTTCTTAACGAAAAAAAATAAAACACGAAACATAACAAAAACTTTAATTATAATAGCAGACACTCATTTATTCATAGTCATCAAATAAGAGTATGCCAGATGGATCTTTAGATGTATGTATAAACGAACCACGGAACCTGGGATATATTCAAGAAAAATGCATGATAAGTACATTAACATAAGTGAGACGTTGTGAACAAAATTTGATTTCAACAGTTTGATTTTATGCATCATAAACCTGCATTACAGAAGTTAAAAGGTATGAAAAGATTATTATTTTTTTCAAAAATTGCATACATCTTTACTCGATATTCTTTCTTTTTTTGAATTATGTTCAAAATTCTTAACAAAGCATTCACAATTTAAATTGGGCTACATTTGTAATTATGTGTTTGATTGTTCTTGACAAATGTCTTGACAGTATTAAAATTGTCTAAAAATGTATCGACACTTTCTGTATAATCAGTCTTTAAGTTGTTTCGATCAATATTTGACTGTCTTGCTTTGTCTCGATCAGTCGTGATATATTGTTGACATTCCTAATAATGTCTGGACACTATCTCTACTGTGTATAGACACATTCCGCTTACATCACTTTATTTTGCTGTGATATACTTATTTTCACTTGGTTTTAATCAATTATTTTTATTATTTTTTAGATTTAGATTTTTGTCGTGACTTATATCAACATACCGACATCAGTTTTTTGTAAAAAATTTGAAATTTCATACTCAAATTATGTATTTATAAGAACATTTGTATGCCCAAACATATAAAAATATTTACATGTCCAACTGGCTTTTCAAAACTCCTCCTTCTGAAAAATCAAATTGACAGCCGCTTGCTTGTTTACAAACAAAAAAGGGAGGTTCATGGTAAAGCGTACGCAAACGCTCTACGCTTGTTCACACAGGACTAAATTTAGTATATACGCCAGACACGCGTTCCGTCTGCTAAAGACTCATCAGTGACGCTCGAATCTAAAAAAGTTTAAAATGCCAAATAAAGTACGAAGTTGAAGAGCATTCAGAACCAAAATTCCTAAACGTTTTGCCAAATACAGCTATAGTGCCTATCAAGATTGTGTGAGGTAGACGAAATTGACTTTAAAACGATTGTATTGACTTTTGATGTGCAGAAATAGGCAGATCGAATATATTTTGACTGTAGTTACTTACTTCTTAAGTTTGGGATTAATTGTAATGAACATATTCCAATGAGACTGAAAAATGCTTTTTTTTTTTTATTGTGATGAATAATAATTTTACCTGCCGTAGTCGTGCGTAATATATATTTCGGCATTTCTCTTACGAAAATGACTTGTTTAATGGAACAAAACGTATTATTTGTAAACTTTCTCTTTAATCTCCACAATAGGCTTTTAAAAAATAACCTTTCAACTGTATATTCCGACAAATTTTTGAAAATAGAATAATTGGCAATTCTTACCTTTCATATCTTAACTTTCATTGATAAAACATAATATTGACTCGTCCAGTGTCCAGTCTGAAGGTCATTTTAGTTACCGTACACATTCATGCACGTTTTAATTAATCAATAGTCATGTATGAAAAGCATAAACAAGTTTGAAGGTAAACTAATAACAATTTAATCCAATCAAATTGCCTACGATTCAATAACAATGATCAGTCCACATCATAAAAATGTATAGGGGTAAATTGGGTAGGGAGAAAATGTCAGATATTTTAAGTTCACTATTTTGCAATAACGAATAAAAATTTGTTAACCAATAGATTTGTTATAATTTCATAAACATGTCATTGTGTATTGATATAGTTTTTGGATCTTTCATTAGCGTATTTAGAAAGTTTGGCCTTCAAAAGTCAACATAATCATTGACTTTATACAGAAAATTCGCCTTTTTAAAACATTGAATGTTTCTCAACTAACTAATACGCGACAACAAAGCAAAATCATTTCTTAAAACACTGCAAAAAAAATAATTCTGATTGATGCAGTGGTATTGTCATAAATTGCACTGGAGTAAACTGTGGTACAGCAAACGTCGAATTCCCTCACACAATGTTATCACACACTATAAGTTAATCTAGAGAAACATCTGTTTTATTTTGATGTAATTTCATCAGACATGGTCGCATTTTTGCGTGACGCCACAATCAGACAAACCTTGCATGTGATCAACAGGTCAACAACATAATGCATCGTCTAAAAGTAACGGAAACTGCTTGCATATTTTTATTTGAATTCTTTAAACGGAGATTTTGTACTGCTTTATTGTAGATAAATGCTAAGAAGGGAAAATGTTCTGTTTATTTAAGGAAAACCAAAGTTTTTCATATTCCAAGCATGTCGTCATCAACCGGGAACAAGAACTGATGAAGCAGACAGCCTTGAAAGTCAAAATCTGAAGGGAGAACTGCATCAAGATGCTGACTTACTTGTATCTTATGCCACCACCCCAGGTTATATATATCGTATCAAAAGACTGAAACCGTCCTACCATATCTCAATAGCTCGCTATCACATTTAAATTTGTTTAACCGACATGATTGAATCAACCTAATTACCCATTGAGATAACCGATCGGAACAACGTCTGCATATCTGAAATTTTTGACGTTTTTGTTATGACTATGGCTCGATCAAGCTAGGAATAATGACAATAAACGTCTTGTGTCGTGAACTATAATGAACTTACGGTACAAAAACGACTCTAAATGAGACGTATTTACTTTTATACGGTTCACCAGTTACATTACCGATCAGTTTAAAACAATTGTGTATTTCTCTATTCAACAATCTGCTCCATGTTGAACCAAATTTAGACAAAGTTAAACATATCCTTGAATTTTGTTATGCCCCATTTATGGGCATTATGTTTTCTGGTCTGTGCGTCCGTCCATCCGTCTTCATATTAAAGTTAATGGTCGAGGTAGGTTAAAGTTTTTGGTCGAGGTAGTTTTTGTTGAAGTTAAATCAGTACTTCCAAGAACCGTTCACTCTGATCAAAAAGAGTACATAAAAAAAAGATATATATGATTTTATATAAGACAAATCCAAGACATCATTGATTATTCTGAAAAATTTAATGAAGATGGTGCAATTTTATTTTTAGACTTCACTTAAGCTTCGGACTGACATGAGTGAGGTTATATGTTTAAATCTTTAAGAAAAATGGCTTTAAAAAGTAATTCATAAAATGCGTTAAAACTATGTATACCGATATAAAAGGATGGATTTTAAATAATGGATGGCTGTTTGCCCCCTTCCATACATTTCGTGGGATTTTACAAGGGTGAACGTTATCTTTGTTTCTGTTCATTTTATCTGTTGAAATAATGGCAATTGCATCAAGGAAAAATAAGGAATTAAAACGGATTTGAAATCAAATAAGATGAAAAATCATGCTCACTTAAAATATGACAATTATACTTATTGGAATTGTTCAACTGTATTTAATAAGTATAACTAACTTTCTAGATATACTTCAAAAGTTATTTTTTAAAAGATATTCAAATACTAATTTAAGGGATACTTAATTGAAGATGTAGATTGAGTAAATAATTTATGAGGAAAGATACAATAACACTTTTTTAATTTAAAAAAAAAGTTAAATTGCATGTAGATCTCAATGCATTAGAATATTCCCTAGAATAACCCTTCACCCCATTTATATGCATAAGTATTATAAACAATACCTTTTACTCCCGGTTCTTACAGCTACAATGCATCTAAAGCTCTTTAGTTTGACTAGAAATGGGTAAATCAATTACACATCCCTAGTTATTATGATCATATTAATCACAATTCTAATTCTTTTGTATCGAACGTTTGAACTCTTGAACCCCTGACAATAGAGTTCTGCATGCATCCCAATAGACTAACTATGGAATTTGGATATTCATCAAAATAAAATAGTGTTTAAATTTTTTAAAAGTTCATGGGAATTTAGTATCAATTTTATCTGATAGATACTACAGATAGGTCTATTGAAACAATGATCGGGGATGATGATGGTTGCAACAAATATTGATGTGATTGTTGCCATCTACAGAAAGGTTTAATACTTGTCTCCTAGATAAAGGCAACAGTAGAATACCGCTGTTCGAAAGTCGTAAATCGATTGAGAAAAAAACAAATCCGGGTCACAAACCAAAACCGAGGGAAACACATTAAATGTAAGAGGAAAACAACGGTACAACATAATTACTTACGTACAACAACAAAAAACGACAATGCAAACATGTCTTCAAAGGTTAAACGCGGTGTTTTTCGGGAAACTGTGTTTTCAATTTGTACTGTCCATTGCAATGAGCTGACATAACATCTTTTTGACATCCCGGATTGTTACATATTATTTACTAAATGATTGATTTGAATCGATCTGAGCTCTATGTGCCGTGCAAAATGCTTTTCAGAAAGAAAAAAAAAATAAGAAACTGATTTTGGAGAGGCATGCGGACCAACTATTTGCAGAAGCGGTATCTATTTGTTTTTTATTGAAAAGTAAATTTCTCAAAAACAATGCGGGAAAATCCAAAGAACAATTAATCAAATTGGTGTTGCCTAATGAATAAGTAATATCTAACATGTCCTCGTTTTCAACAACTTGTATATATAATTCTAAAGGTTAGTTGTTGATGTAGTGTTCCTGAATGATCTTATAAATGTAATGTTGTTCATTCGCTTTTATAGGTTACAAAGCCTACCGAGAACTGTATACTACTGAGGAGGGCTCGTGGTTTATTCGAGAGATGATAAATGTTTTTAAGGAAAGGTACGAAGAAACAGATGTCATAAATATTATGATGGCAGTAAGAAGAAATGTAGAGAAATGTAGAACTTCTGAAGGTAGAATTCAAATGACCCAGGACTTGCTGACTTTAAGGAAGAAATTCTTCTTGTAAAATATTAAAATCAACTGCAACGTAATTAGTCTTTAACATGCTTACCATTATAACTTAATAAAACGAGGTTTTTCTATCAAACGTTCCGGCTTACATTCTACTACGAGTATCTGAAATATCAGAAAATGGCGAATACAGTTTGGAAAAAAAAACATTTCATTCATTTATGCAGATGCATTTAGTTGCGTTTAACTAACATATTAGTGTGATCATGTATAGTAGTCATAACAATATCATATATATGTAAATGCGTTTGTCGTAAAATTAATACTTCATTACTTTATAAACACATGTTAAAGTGCTTATTGAAATAAACTGTTTTAACTTTCCAAACAGTTTTACAATTATCATGATTATCGTTAGAAACCTTAACAGTATCGTTGATATCTTTCAAAATTAAAAAAAGACACATAAAAAGTTTGGACTTTATTAATTGATTTACAGTCATCACATCTTAATAAAATTATACATAATAAAAGAAAAAATTGTAAGTATTTGTCTTCCTGGCTAGAACGTTTACAAGTTTTGTAGAAGTTTAGCAATATAGCATTTTCCGCCTTTGTCTTTGCTTTCGTTGTTATTTCGTAGTGTATTTCTTTAAGACAATATATTCAAATTAAATAAAATCACTTCTGCTCTATCTCGAAAAGATTTTTACATTGTAGTGTACTTCTAATAAGTCAAATTATATCAAAATCTTTGAAACTTCGACAAGCTCTAAATCAAAATACTGACAATTCTGTACATGTGTTAAGGGGTCTATAATTCAGTTTGACAGCTTCAGGCTAATTTTTGACCATTTTTAACTTAAACAATTCAATGCTTAACATAAAGATTCAGCAATTACATTTACAAATGTCATTGCATTCCCTTGCTTACATTTACTGTATTAGATATCAAGAAATAAATTGGGATATGTGGTAGGTTTTCAACTCGTGGCAAAATCTTATTTCCTAAATTAAATAATTTGACTAGAAGTGGTAATGAAAACATCAAAGGTATGTCTTTCTTTGCAGTTGAATTTATTAATTCACACAATCAACCCATTGAAAGAATAAGTTACACTTTTGTAAATCGAATCAGCGGATTGTGATTAAGGATATCGTTATTCATACTCAAAGGTGAACTTAATTGGACACACATACAAATACATTCGTATTAATACATTTTTTAAAAATCAAGATGACCTATTTATAAAAAGACTATCTGCATTAAAAAAAAACAACACATATGTTACTTCTTTGAACCTTTTTCATAACTGTTGTAAGGTAGATGCCATTTAAGGGTTGAGCAAGAAAACGAAAATATTCTATATCGTTACAATATACTATATACATAAGGAAGAACATATGTCACTGTGTGACTAAGTTCATCGGATCTGTGAAATGAGTGATACATCTATACATGCAAAGCAGTACTAGTGTTAAGAACTTCACTTCACGAAATAAAATGCATTCAGAGTTCTGTTCCTATATTATATTTCGTCTCCTTGGTGAAAGGATATATTGGGCTTATATATCGTATCATAATTTGCTTTTCTTGGGTTTCAATGGAAAACATGTAATTTGAAAAGATGTTTCTCATGATATACTAGTAACTCCAGAGGTTGATTGTCGCAATCGTAATTTTATCTTTTTTTTAGGAATATCATTATAAATTGTCATTGCCAAATCTCCTTTTAATTGCATCATTAAGCACGCATCTCCGAAATCTAACTTCATACGGGCAACGCAACATTAGCCATCTGCGTGGCCTTACTAGCTTCCGTTTCCAGAAAATCTGATATTAAATCAAATTGTAGATTGAGTTGATATTACTCGTTTGATAAAAGTGTACAGTGTTTGACTGCCTTTTGATTGTCGTCTCGTTCCGTTTTTGGCTACGGTATAGTTTGATTCAAAAGCTGTTATATGATATATCACATTATGTTTTAATGCACGTTGTTTAACCAAACATAAAGTATTTATGTGCTAAAATGCTCTATTTTGAACATATGTGTAAATAACTGACCACATCCAATTATTTACACTTCAACATTTCTAAATACAATAAAACAAACACAAGTTTGGATACTGAATGGCGCAGTGACCACCTCAAATGTTATTTTTTAAACACTATGTATCTGATCTGGTTCAGTCCATCAAACCTAAATAATAAAGTCCATATAAAACACAAGATGTTAGAATCTTGGACAATATGTTCTGCAACAAAATAATCTACAAAATAAAACTTCTACCTATATATATATATATATATGACGTGCGCGTATTTGGTTAATACCCAGTCCTCGATAACTAAAAACCCGTGCACTTCACTGCTATACTGACCGTCAAACCGGTTAACGGCAGTAATATACAACTAACATGTATACAAAATCTCCTTTATTAAATTAATGCGCAATCTTTCAAATACCTTCCGCATACCGCACATAAATTCATCTCATCTTGGTACATGTGTAATTTGTCTTTTTTTATATAATCATAGTAGCACACGGTAATTATAACTTACTCTGTGATAAACAATTGCATGAAGATTCCTTTAGAACATTTTGTATTTCAGGGTTACCTCCCCTTAATCGGCAAATTTGAAAACTTTGAAAACCAAGCAATAAGACTCATCAGGGACGCCAAAGTAATTTGTTATAAAGTCAAACAAGTTTAACGTAGAAATCTTTTGCGCTCTGTTAATTTCCAATCTAAGATGAAAAAAGAGACCCATACCACCTTAATTACTATTTAAAAAAATTGCTTCAACAATGAAACACAAAATGGCATATAGACAGAGTATATATTCAAACTGTTAGATAAACAATTTACAAAATATATATATATCGATGGGGTATGAGTCATGATGACTGACAAAGAGACAAATCTCCATCCAAGTAACTATTTATACAAATAAACCATCATTGCTCAAGGTACGTCCTTCAACACGGAGCATTGGCTCACACTGAACAGCAAACTATAAAGGGCCCCAAAAATGACTAGTGTATAACCTTTCAAACGAAAAACCCAACGTTATAATCTACATAAAAACGATACACGAAACACGAAACACAAGTATAAACCACATAAACTGATGACAAACAGTGAACATCAGATTCCTGACTAGGATAGGTGGAACCAATTGCAGCGGGATTACACGTCATAATGGTACGAAAATTTTTTCCTTTTCTGTAACAATAGCATGGTATCACACCATAGTAAGACACTCTATTAAATATCAATTGGAAAGCTTAACTCAATCAAAAACAACAACAAATGATAATAAATTAAACATTATCCAACCGAAACCATACATGTAACAGAAAAATAAAACAAATAAATGCATGCATGAATTTTGGATGTATTACATACAGAGACACCCCGTATAGCAATGTAAATACACACTTAGTAAAAACAAATTACTAGTTAAGTGACATTCGATGCAAAACAAACGTCATATATATATATAATGAACTAAGATTAAAAGAAACATACAAAACGTAACAAAGGTCAGAGCCGCCTGACTCTGGACTTGCGCAAAAAAAGCGGCTGGGTTAAACATGTTTTGTAAAACTACTAGCATTAACTGACATACCAGCTCCAGACCTCCTTTCAACTGATTGAAAAATTATGTCGTCATAATATGAAAATAAACTTAATCATTCTTGGTAAGGGTTTAAATAATAATATCATATGAAGAGACAAACATAACCCGTTTCATATCAACCACTTGTTTTTATGAATGTTGGATGTAGAAAAATCCGAGACACGTCGTATATCAATGATAATTCACTCGCGGTATTCCAGTTATATTTGGGAATAGGCCACGTTCAGTACTTTGCAGACAAACAAAATAGATGTTTAGGCGCAATCTAAGGTGTGGTATAATGTCATTAGTAAGTTCAATGTCTGGCAAATCATATAGATCAACCGATTTGTGATGGTGATGGTGTTCGTAAAATTAACGGATTGTCATTTTTAATCTGTTTAAAACGCACATAAATAAAGTTTTTTTTTTTTAATTTTTTATCAAATATGATGGTTTCCATAGCAACTAAAAACAATACACTCTATACAGACAAAACAAAATGCAATAATTTAAACAAAATATACAACTTGTTCAGCTTTAAAAGAATAAAAAGCTTAAGCATATGGTATCTTGTAAGTTATCATAGCTTAATCATTTATTTTAAAAAAATGCAGTGAAAAATTATTTCTGCTGTTGCTATGGTTACATAAAATACACCATTTTTCCCATACCAATTAAAATAAAAATCGTAACAGTTATTTTAAAGTTCTTTATTTTTCTCCGGTTCATTTATAGTATTAGCATTTATGTTAATAAATAAAGGGTAGCAAATGATTAAAAAAAAATGAAGATTGGGGATAAGTAAAAAAAAACGTTAGTTATCAGAATAGACTTAAAAATACCCGTGTTTTATCATACCATGAAAATTACCATATATATAAACAACACTTAATATGTATCACACATAATCGGATTCAAAATATCGATATTTTGAAGAAAAATATTGTATAGCAACCAAAAAAAGTTCATAGCAACCTATTCTAGTATTTTTTTTATCAAGATTTGAGCACAGAATATCTTTTTGATGTATTGAATATGGGTTTATAATTGTTTACCAATGCCAATTAATGCTGGCTGTACCTTGTTCATTAAACATTTGTACAAAAGTGGTAAAAAGGTTTTAAAAAAATCTTAGAGCGATTTAAAAAAAAAAAAATAAGATAAATTTTGGATTTTTGATTTTGCAACACAAAGCTGTTTATCTAATCATTCCGGTCAAATATGCTCCATTAAAACTTTTTAATAAAAATAAGTGTATTTTTTTTACTTAATAATTCTGTGTCAAAAACAAATCAAAGTTCTTAATTTGACCCTGATAAAATATTCCCTAGATTTCCCGAAGCAAAACTAGCATGCTAACCACTGCACCATCGAATTAAATGTGTTTCTTTTCTGACTTCAGACTATCGCATTTTACATTTGTATATCTCATTGTATCTGTTGAACACAGTTAAATTTTGGTTTAACTGATATTTTATGTATTATTATTTTTGAATATTTATAAATGCGGGATGTTTTGGGAAATATCGCCCTTTAACCAAGGTCTAGTGGTGAATAGCTCTGATGAAAAAATCATAAAAAGTGTATAGTTATAGAAGAGTAAGTCATTAAAACAATGTCTAACAATCAAAGAATGATACCAGAACAACAAATTGAGAGCAACAAGCAAGATTCAGATGGTAAACAACCAGAAATTGAAAAAATCTCCGTCCGGTGGTAATGACGATATTTCGGCGCCATTTTTCTCCAATGTTGTCAACATCATAGTGCAAATTATTAGGCCTACAGTGATACTGAACCAAAGCTTACATGAATCAAAACATTGAGATGCGTGTTTAGTCTTAGATGCATGATTTTTTTATAAGTTGTTAGTGGCTTTGAACTAGCTGTCAGATTACTGCGAGTACTCTTAGATCTGTTCATTGTGTCTTTTTGTGTCGGGATGTAAAAGTAAACGACCCCGTGCACTTTTTTTGTCTATTTGATGAGTTAAGCCTTTTTAACTGATTTTTATATTTCTTTCTTATGTGTACTGTTATATCACTGTTCTAGTTTAGGGAGAGGGTTGGGATACGGCTAACATGTTTAACCCCGCTACATTATTTATGTATGTACCTGTCCCAAGTCAGGAGCCTGTATTTCAGTGTTTGTCGTTTGATTATATGTTACCTATTTGTTTTTTTTATACAAATGAGGCCGTTAGTTTTCTCGTTTGAATTGTTTTACATTGTCTTATCGGGGCCTTTTATAGCTGACTTTGCGATATGGGCTTTGCTCATTGTTGAAGGCTGTTCGCTGACCTATAGTTGTTAATGTCTGTGTCATTTTGGTCTCTTGTGGTCAGCTGTCTCCTGGCAATCATACAGTATATGTCACTGAACAAAAAAACAACACCAGTTAACACCAAACAAGACAGAAATAAGGCAGAGAAAATCTGCTAAAAAGTCTGCAAAAAAGAAAGGAAACAAAACTTCTAGTGATACTTCTGATCAACAGGCATCAAAAGCAGCAGAAGCAAATATAAATTCTTCCTCAACTTAACCTGCTGACATTTCGAAATTTAAAACCCCCAACAATAAAACAAAAGCAGTCAAGAAAGAACACCACCTTATCAACCAGATGGGAAAACACAATCAGTACATCTATAAATTATAGAACATTTTATATATAACAAAAAAACAAAAAAAAACATGTTTATTTGTCTTGTCTTTTGTATTTATGTTCGTGCGTATTGAGTAATTACATCAAGATAATTGAATAGAACAAAGATTATTAAACAAATGGTACAAGAGTACATATGAAAAAAAGAATGGTAAAATTTTTAACACATTGTATTATAACATATATCTTAAATATATATATGCTATTTAAAATCTTTCAGGATCATAACTTCTATTTATAGTAGACGCATTCAAAAATATCAAAACAAAACAAAAGATGGTCCGTCCTACCATAACATCTCTTCTAAATTCCTCTTCACACCATAAATCATATAAAGTAACTGAAAATGGAGAAAAAGAAAATATTATTTCAAAATTAAATACACTGTCAAAATGTTATGAAAAAAAAGAGTATTTTTCTAGAGCTTCATTTATTTAACACTATTTTTAGATTACTAAGAGAGCAAATAAGAGACATTTTATAATTGTTTTTTCTCAGTCAAAACCATACACTGGTTACAGGTGGTACACAGCAAAAAATGTGTTATTTTTTAATTCAGTTATCATGGTTATAGTTCTGTATACATTGTGTGTTATATATTTCAAGTATGTAGTAATTGTGTATGAATATGTATTATATGTTTCAAAATCAGCATGTCGATATCGGTCAATATACAATTGTGAAACAGACTGTAACAGTTTTGGTTTATCCAATTACAAAAAAAAGAAAATTGGGAACGTAATTATTTTCACAGGTAAATCCCACCGTAAAAACTTACGATTAAATGTAGGAGAAATAAAGTTTACTTTAAAAATGCTACCCAAACATAAAAGTACGATCCATTATTAAACGTAATATAAAAATCAAATAACTTTTAATTAAAACATTCTTTATAACCTACACATTTGTACAGCAAATGTTTAAAGGACTTCGAGATAAACAAAAGAGATTGAGACTTTATCAATGGATAACAAATCAGAATGTAACATATCTTTTATTTAAGAAACATACTTCAATACATCCCTATCAAACGATCTAACTATAAAATCAGATAATTCTTGTTATTATATCAACGGAACGACCTTAAGCAGAGGAGTAGCAATATATTATTAATAACAAAATGAACTATAAATTGAAAGATGAGCATAAAGATTTAGAAGGTCGAATAATCATGATAAATATTGAATTTGAAAATATAATTTATTCTCTTATAAACATATATGCCCCAAATATAGAAACTGAACGAAATAGCTTGTACAAAAAATTAAATGACTTTAAAAACTAAAACGCAGTTGCTACAAAAATTTTAGGCGGAGATATGAATAACGCCCTTAAAATTGTAGATAAAAAAAATAAAATATTCGTAAAAAAAACAAGTAAACCAGTCAATAGCCTAGATTTTAATAAAATCAAATGATCTTATAGATATATGGAGACATGTTAACTCTCAAAAGATCCAATACACAAGGAGACGTAAAAATGCAGTCCAGTCTAGTATAATTGACAGGTTACTTCGTGTTAAACTTAAAGTCATGTGATATTAGACCTATTCTTATTAACAGTACTGACCACCAAAAAGTATTCATACAATTACAATATGTATAATCTGAAGCAAGAGGCAAGGGGTATTAAAAAATTAACAACGGTATTCTCAACGAGCAAGAATACGAAGGCAATATAGATAAAATTATACAAACACATAGTAACGAGATAGGAAACAATTAAAGAGATCCTAGACTTCTGTGGGACTCCCTCAAATTGGAAATAAGGGAATATAGTATATAGTATAGTAAAAGTAAAGTTAAAAATAGGAAAAATGTAACACGTAATTTAGAAGTACAATTAAAAATATTATATGAAAATTCTAATAATGAAGATAATGATTTTATAAAAGAAAAAATATCCACTTTAGAGAAAGAGCTAGAAAACCAATATAAATACATAGCTAAAGGAGCTCTCAAATAAGATCACAACAAGAGTGGGTAGAAAAAGGAGAAAAAAATAATGCGTTCTTCCAAGGTCTTGAAAAATCTAAACAAACGAAAAAGACAATACCTAAACTGAGAAATAATAAGGGGGTAATAGTAACAGATCAAGATAAACTATTAAATAAATAAACTCATCATTAAAGCTTGAAACAGATTTTAATGCTAATGTATACGACACTTAAC
Organism: Mytilus edulis; assembly: GCA_019925275.1. Taxonomy (NCBI): domain Eukaryota; kingdom Metazoa; phylum Mollusca; class Bivalvia; order Mytilida; family Mytilidae; genus Mytilus; species Mytilus edulis. The sequence continues at coordinate 112,585,931 of CM034354.1, forward strand.
AAAAACCGGATATAGATGTTGAAAAATACATTTCTATAACAAAATGTAAATAAAATTGTCAGAAGAAGAAAGTAAGTCTTGTGACGGAAACGTAACTCAAGAAGAATTAATCTTAGGATAGACAAAAGTCCTGGAATGGACGGAATAAGTATAAACTGTTATGATATTTTGGGAACGTCTTGGACCGCTACTTGTATTCTTTTTTATAAACATCTGTCATTTTCATTTACGCAAAGATAAAGTTTACTGAATCTTATTTATAAAAAAAAATGATCCTTTAGAAATTGCAAATGACAGACCAATATCATTATTAAATAGTGATTATAAAATACTGTCATACACTCTAGATTTAAGAATGAGAAAAATGTTAAATTTAATCATTAATACGTTGTACGCCAAATACAAGATGTAATAGATTACGCAGATATGTTTAATATAGCAGGAGCAATTTTATTCATAGATTTTTCGAAATCTTTCGACACATTAGAATTGAATTTTATGTATTATACTTTAGATTATTTTGGTTTTAATTAAAACCCTTCATAAATTGGAGAAAAAGCTTGTAAACAAATATCAACAGTTCTATCTTTAATAAAGGTTGGATATCTACCCATTTCAGACCCCTAAGAGGTATCCTGCAGGGATGCCCATGCTCATAGATATAGGAAGATGTGGTGTGAGTGCCAATGAGACAACTCTCCATCCAAATAACAATTTAAAAATTAAACCATTATAGGTTAAAGTACGGCCTTCAACACGGAGCCTTGGCTCACACCGAACAACAAGCTATAAGGGGCCCCAAAATTACTAGTGTAAAACCATTCAAACGGGAAAACCAACGGTCTAATCTATATAAACAAAACGAGAAACGAGAAACACGTATATATTACATAAACAAACGACAACTACTGTCATCTTTACTTTTTGTTATGCCAGTAAAAATAATGGTTAACCAACTAAGGCAAAACGAAAATATAAGAGGCATAGAATTAAAAATCGATAATAAAAAACATAGCTTGAAAATATCACAAGTTGGTGATGATATAACTTTATTTCTTAAATCAGAAGATGAATTAAATTTCACGGACAAACCTGTCAAAGTGCTAGGTAAATATGTCGGCATTAATAAAAACAGATTGTGAAAAATTGAATTGTGATTTGAAAAGAGTCAAAATCTGATAACATCGTGGAAAAAAAAGAAATCTAACCATTTTAGGTAAAATTCTCATAGTGAAAACTCTCATTATATCACAATTTACTTTTTTAGCAAATGTCACAGTTTTGAGTAAATCAACAATAATTGATCTAGAGAGGGCTTAATATGAGCGACATAAAAAGCTACTTCTTCTCTTTTAAGATAAGATGGGTTTCTAGATTGCTACAGGCAAAAAAATAAAATTGAACAATACCAAAGCTATTTTTCAATAAATTAAAAGAAAATTTCCTCATTTTTAGAATAAATTCAAACAACCAAACAACCAAACTTTAAAAAAACTTGATCACATAACTAAGGATATTCCAGAATTTTACTTAGAGAAATAATAACAAATAAAAAGTGGGATTTTAATTCATGATACGGAACAAACAGAATTGAAAAACTTTGTCGACATAATAAAGCAAGTTATCTGGGGTAATAAATTTATAAAAAATCAAAACAAGCCGCTCATTATGCATAATTGGATTCAAAGTCATTTCATTTGTATTAATGATATTATTAACGATAATGGAAAAATTACCCACGATAAAATATTTAAAAAAAACTATGAAACACTAAAAATTGGATTGCAGAAATTTCAAAAATAAAAAACGAAATACCAACCTCATGGTTAAAAGCCTTGCACATAGGAAATTGGTTAAAAAAAGAAGGATTATGATAAGATATACTGGATTGTTCCTGAACACGATTGACTTTAACAACTTATAATTTTTCCAAATATATGTTAAAGTTTATACACCAACATTTTAAATTGAATAAACTTAAAATATTTAGATGGAAAATTAACAAGTTGCATTTTACCGAAAAGAAGAAAATATCTACAATTGGAAAATCGACAATTGTTCGTTTTGTCAGCTTTGTCAACTTAGAGACACCTTTCAACACTTTTTTATGGAATGTAAATTTCTAAAAAACTTTTACAAAATTATAAATAAAATCTTATCTCAAATGAATTTTAATAAAAAAAAATCAATTGAAAAGATATCGTGATAGGCTATAAAATAACAGATAATGAGTATATCGGATTCAATATAATTCTGACAATTATAGGATTTGCTATCTACAAATCGTACTATGTATTCAAATAAATAAATCTACCAATGAATTCAATCTCTTTAAATCTGAATAAGATCCTACAAACTAAAAGAATTTACTACAGTCCAAGTGCTTCAAACTTTAATTTCTCAAAAGTAAATACTTTTACGAAATTTCTAAGACACCTCAACAAATATGAATAAATAAATTACTCAACTTATATGTTTAAAATCCAAATAAAACAAGAAATAAATTCGCCAAATTCAACACATATCCTTTAAAAAACATGCTCTCACCTTTCTACAAGGTAAACCATCCGATCAATAAAATCGATATGCCACACACTTAAACCATGTTATTTTTAAACGAGATAATTAATTTGGGATAAGTGTATTATATTATAACATGTATTGGAAAAAGGTATGTCAACAATTTTAGATCAGTGTATTGAATAAAATTGAGAATGGAAATGGGGAATGTGTCAAAGAGACAACAACCCGACCAAATAAAAAAAACAACAGCAGAAGGTCACCAACAGGTCTTCAATATAGAGAGAAATTCCCGCACCCGGAGGCGTCCTTCAGCTGGCCCCTAAATTCTATTAAATTATTATTGAACATTGTAATTAATTGTAATATTCTAATATGAAATATAAGAAAATAATACTGATCTATATGAAACCCTGTTCTTATAGATACTAACAATTGCAGGGTACCTTACAGTTAAAGCTGTAGTAGTAAGGTCATTGTTAACAGCTTTAGTGCAATACATTTATATTCAAGTGTTAAAAAATATATATAAATATGCAGCAACTTTTTATTTTATATACATGATATAAGAAGGATGTAATTTAAATATTTTGGCTCATGTAGAAATGGTGACACACACTCAACATATCATAAACCATTGCAAGAACACTTTGAGTTTGAAGGAACTGTAAATGACTTGTTTCAAGGCGAAATATTGTCCCTGTCTATTCAACATCATAACAACATATACCACCTTTTTTTCAGTATAAAAAGCCGATCTCCGGTGTTCTGGAAGGGTAAGCAGATACTGCTCTACATGTACATGAAGCACCCCTCGTGTAGCTCATGTTATTACAAACCCGGTAAATAGTCTTATTCAGAAGGTCATGATCATAAAAAGGGAAGGGGATTGTAGAACGATGTCAAAACCATATCCGATATCATCTCTGAAACAAACTCATGATGGCGTCCGTAAAATTTACGAAGGAATAATTTCATCGTCTCCATTCGGAACTCTTTGTCTAATAGCTTCCGTATGATAGGAAATATAAGCACGGTAATATCGTATCAATTGGGAGATATATAGTCCCTTATTTTGAATTATTTAGCGAGAGAACATCATCTATATTATGTATATACATGTAGCGGTAAGTAAAGTTAAAGGATACTGCTATCTTTTTATTTTTTATCATAAGAAGTTCCAGTATGAAATCAGCCTCATAACAATAAATAAACAAGTAGATTGGCACAATTTGTTTTAACAACAAAATTATTTCCCATTTGAATGCCGACAATCCTCCAAACGTAACAAATGTTTTGTCAATCAAGAAACTAGGCATCTTTATAATGTCAGTTTCAGAGAATTTTTTGTTAGAATCAGTGTGATCCTTTACAAAGAAGGATTTCTCCCCCTCCCTAAGACTGAACAATATACTTGTCTCTACGTTGGCCATTCTTTTTAATGAAACAACGCAATACCAACTCCTGTATTTTGTCTCTTAGTTTGGAATTGGGAATACTTGTGTAAAGTGTAGAAAAGGCAAATGTTTTAATACTATTGCTATATGATACAGTCTTAGATTGTATGTACTCTAAAGATCTTTTGAATTATTTAGTAGTTGCATCTTATTCACGCAACCTCTAGAATATGCAGTTTTACAATAACTGTGAAGCCAAGCTTTGATTGATGATCAGATGGGTGTTTATTATTTAGAAAGACACTTATTAGTTCAGGTATCCAATACAGAAATGGAAGAGCCAGTCCTTCATCTTTGTTAGAAATTCCAAAAGGAGCATAGGACAGACCTAAGATTATCAAGAATTTCTTCTATGATCAATGTTTTAAGGGTATATGCTGAGTTTCCATGTGAATTGTCAATACCTAATTCATTGATTAAGCAGTTTATGTACTGATAGTTTCACACAAAAACGATGTTGTTTGGTTTTCTTTCTGCATGGACAACATCATATGTGTCATGGAGGTAGGACAAGTGTTTTGCAACATTTGGGATATTAAAGATTGTTGTAGCATAGGTATTGATAGACCCATTCAGTTTCTAAATTATGATTTGTATCAACGACATCAAAGCCTTTATCAAAACACGTAAGTAGAAAATAAGAAATTAAATCAGTTGATTCCAAGTTGTAAAAAAACGAGTGCGTCAATAGTGTAAGAAGCTCATGCTATGAGAACTAATCATAGCATACAAATGTAAAATAGTATCCTTGTAATGAATGGCATGGGTAGAAACGTGTAACTATTAGACAACGACGAAAAATGCGTAAACTATTATGATTGTATTTCCAGTTTATAAATGTTTACCAAGCGTTTACTTATGTATCGTAAAACCATCAAATATTCGATAATAATTATACCTTAATATGTTTTTCTATACGGAACGACTTTAGAAACGCAACACTCATTTTGTTGATTTTTTTTTATCAAATCTTGTGTGATTCTCTTACAACAACTTCTCAAGCTTATCACGCTTCTTTCTCCTTACAAAAAAATTAAATCTGACTTACCTGTGGTTATTGAACATACCGATTTTTGGAAGTCGCACGAATTTCTTAAAGCGAAATGTTGGACCCATGAAAGATTGTTTCAGTTTTTTTTGCTTTATGAAACAGCCCTTTCAATCCTTTGCCTCACTTAAGGTGGTATAGGTGTCTTCCTACATCTTGGATTGTAAACAACAGTGAAGTGAAGGTCCATATTTTCTATCAAGTTAGCAAAATGTGATGCAGGAATGCCGATACTTAATATGAATTTTAATTAAAAAGAACCAATTTATAAGAATATAACTTATAAAAATTAATATTTTTGCAAAAATTGATTAGTTTTGTTTGTTTTTTATCTATTCTTTAAATCGCCATTTTAAGGGGAGGTAACTCTAAAATAGTGCATTTTCTGAAGGATTCTACATGGAATTTTTCTATTTTGTAATTTAGCTGGAAAACACTCACGGTGACCCTATCTTTTCTTTTGAAATTCTCAAAGCATTATCTGAAAGCTATCTTTTCCTTCCGTATTTAACAATTCTATCATTTTGTTTAGTTTTTTTACCACAAAATGGTGTTTTTTTCCTGTATAATCCTTACAAAATGTGTCATTTTGTCGCGTCCTGTAGCTTGAGAAAATGCTCGGTGACCTATCTTGTTTATGATATATTTCAACATATATCAATAGATACTACGTTTTGGCAAAGTATGAACACATTCTATCATTTTCATTTTAGACTCCCATACCACCTTAAAACAGTTTAAAAATGTTGCATCTCCATTTTGCCAAGACTGAGAAAAACTGAATTAGGACTTAAGAATACTTCAAACATGAAAATATAAACGTGCTGCAACCATACTGTATGACTTCAGAATCTCGTCTTACTGTCCTTCCGACAACGATACAAGTAGACACGATTTGTTGCTAGCCATCAATAAACCTATCAACGTGTAGTGACAATGAAACGTTAACAGATTTGATTATGCAACGTCATTTGCCAGACATGCTTACGGCTGCAACGTCAACTGCTTATCAAATTGCCGAAAACCATTGGGTACAGATTCATGCTATAAATGTTTCCCATCAACTGAATTGCCAAAGAATCGACTGAAGGAAAACCTGTAAAGCCCTCAAGTTCCAACTGCTTAATTTCCAGAACCAATTAATGGGTTGAACAAATGCAAAATCAGAAGGTGTAAAACAGAACCCAAAACATGTCAGACAGAATTTGTTGTCCTTTCTGACAATCATTTTGATGATTGTAACAGGCAGTCATCGCTTTTGACGGTGACACATTCATTCAAAAATAACACACAATTAATCTATTGTTGCGTTTTTAAAGTCGGTCAGTATATATAAAAAAGAAATAATGAAATAGTTGAGCTATTTCATTCCACAGACTATTTGCCAGTCAGTAGTTTCAAAGGCTATTACCAGGGTTAATAGTTTTATAATTTACTTTCCCGTACTTTTTCATGTTTATTTTTCGTTGGACAATAATTACCTATTCTGCTTGGATTTTGTGTGCTTGGCAACGTATATAATATGTTTGTGATGACGCAATTATAAAATAGAAAGACATTTTTGCGACGCATCTCTTAAGATCTAAAATATAGAACTTAATTTATAATATGGGTCTGTCGTCGTTTTCTAGACCTGTACATGCATTTGGTGAACTTTAGCTAGAATTTATTATATGCACGGAAAGTTTAACACGATTATTCCTAGTCATGATTGCAATTAATGAAGTATTTACAAATACAACACGGACTATAGAAAAACAAACGTATAACTCATCTTGTGCATGTGTAGTTATGTGACATTTTTCTTTTATTTAAGATGATGTATGTACACTTTTAGAAAGTTAGTTAGCTTGGTATAATAAAAAAATAATGATTGTGTTGTTCAAAATAGAAAACACCCAATGACTGGATGTGCAAGTAATAGCAAGTTTGTTGCCCCCTTGTATGCAAACGTATGTCCTCGACTTCGCCTCAAACAATAGTTTGTATCTCACAGACAACAAACTAGCTATTACCCTCGCACCTAGTCAATAGGTGTATACTGTAAATTCATTTATTTTCGTGGGTACCAACTTTCGTGGATTAAAGAAAACTTACATGTTTGTGGATATCTAATTCTTGGTTTTGCTGACATCTGCATACAAGCCTATAGATAATTTGGTATTCGTTGAACATTTCATTTTCGTGGTTTAACTGTTCCTACGAAATCCAGGAAAATTGATATTCAACAATAATAATGAATCCACAGTAGTAATGTTTTAGTCGAATATAAATCTCTAAACGTTCCAAATAAAGGCAACAGTAGTATACCGCTGTTCAAAACACAAAACATTTATGCCTTTGTCATAAATGCAAAGAGGGCAGATAGATATCACCATTGTGTTATTGGCTTAAATGTGTTTAACTTGTATCAACACATTTGATTCTAGTAATATTTACAACACATTGATTTCTGTACTAAAAAGGTAGTGATACTTCCCGAACCGAGAAGGTCTTTTTCATACCTTCATTATACGAGTATCGTTCAAGAAATAATTCATGGGAAATTAAATTCATACTTATTTTATCACTTGTTGACCCTTTCTGTTTCATATTTTACCTCAAACGACAGCGAGGGGGGAATTATTAAAAAATGGTCAAACCTGTGGTAAAATCAGTATACATTAAAGCCCCAATAAACTGTTTCTTTACAACTTTGACACATGTGCATTTATATAGGATTGAAGTGCTCTAGATGAAGGCACTTGCAATTCCCTTAAAAACACAAAAATATATTTGCATAAAAGAATAATGAAAAATATAAGCACATACTTCTTTTGATATCTAACTCGACATGTGAATTTGTATCAATACTTGAATTCTGGGTTGAACTTTCTATTTCGAAAAAGTCTGTTGGTGACATTAAATCATTCATGAAAGACATATTTAACGAATGTACAGCTGTATTAAGACAACATTGCATTGCGGCGGCCATCGAACACATAACTTGCGACGTGTCTTTAAAGCGTAAAGATTTTTTTTCCGTGAGGAGCATCCTATAATTACTGAAGATTGTAATATTAAATACACTTAAAAACTCACTTATCGTGTCAACTGATAAGAAACACAATACGTTTCGATAAAAAGTGTGCATCGCTTAAAACAAATATACTATGAGAGTACACCGGATTTATTTAAGTTTTCCAAACTTGTTCCTAAAGCCCATATTTGAAATTAATGTCATCTTGATTTAGTTTAAACATATGTATTTATAGTGGTATGGGAAACAAGTTTTGCAACTTATATTAATCCATTTCCACTTTGCGGCTGTGAGTGCTGCCTTGTAGAGGCATTATCCTTGTATTTTCGAATCTACAAGGGTGTCTTTAACGTTTAAGAGATATGGCTCTCTCTTAATACGGGGTCAGCCATTTATCGTCCCCTTCCGACGGACTTTCATCATTTCCTCAAGACCATGTACTCGCTAATGATGTCAAGAGAGGGCTGAAAATTCAGTGCCTGAAATTGTCAACCCTACACAGGAATTGAACCAGGAACCTCTGAGTCATTTTGGTGCCCTTTATAACGTGCTGTTGGGTGTGAGCCAAGGCTCTTTGTTGAAGACAATACTTTGACATGCGATAGTTTACTTTTATAATTTGTGACTTGGATGGAGAGTTATCTCATTGGCACTCATACCACATGTTTCTATATATATAAGCTTAAATCGTATCTATAAATGAAAAATACAAGAATAAAGTATTTCAAGGTTACTAGTGTTACACAGCTACCAATTATATTTATAGCAAGAGATATACTACGCTGATATGAAAAATGAATTCGACATATTAGAGCTTTCTCAGCATCCTACGAACGAACGAAAATTGCCCTAACTTCACGTAACTTGCCGTAACGAGAAAAGAGGGAGCATTAGTTTTTTTTCCTTCGTATTAATTCATTATCGGCTGTTCTCTTCTTCCATTATCCATATCTTTCATATAAAACATATATACATGCTGTCTTTTTTAAAGACCATAATCTTAGACTTGATTTTAACAATATATGATATGCAATTTACGGTTAAATCAACACAGTTGTAAATCTTATTGATAACACAATTATGGCGACGAATATAAAATACTTAGACCAAAATAATGTCTACCTAACCTTACACTCAACAATATCATTATTACTTTTCATTGGAATATGTGTCAATGTTTAAAATGACTCCTGTTATCTCTAAGAATGTTGAATTTGATTAAGGACCTCCGTATGAGATTATCCTAGGAATTCGGAATGTTTTTGTTATTTTAACCTTTTTCTTCACATGAGTACAAATGAATAGGAGTTTCTTTCTAAAATATTTATCATTGTTTATAAGGTCAATTATATCTAGGCTATATTATTCTTTTGTTTACACACTTTGTACATAGATAAGACAGATCATTCATTTTAAAGTTAAAATGGTAACCCACACTGAACAACACTGTAATAACAGAATAGACAGGATAGCCGTAGTAGGGGTCAGTTGTTTTTTCTGAAGTATATTTGTGTATGACGGTTTATCTGGCACTGAAGGTTTTCAAACTAGAAGCAGTCATAGAGACAACACCAAATGGAGTAAGTGTATAACGGTTTATCTGGCACTGAAGGTTTTCAAACTAGAACAATAATACAGACAACACCAAATGGAGTAAGTGTATAACGGTTTATCTGGCACTGAAGGTTTTCAAACCAGAAGCAGTCATAGAGACAACACCAGATGGAGTAAGTGTATAACGGTTTATCTGGCACTGAAGGTTTTCCAATTAGAAGCAGTCATAGAGACAACACCAAATGGAGTAAGTGTATAACGGTTTATCTGGCACTGAAGGTTTTCAAACTAGAAGCAGTCATAAAGACAACACCAAATGGAGTAAGTGTATAACATGTATAACGGTTTATCTGGCACTGAAGGTTTTCAAACTAGAAGCAGTCATAGAGACAACACCAGATGGAGTAAGTGTATAACGGTTTATCTGGCAATGAAGGTTTTCAAACTAGAAGCAGTCATAGATACAACACCAGATGGAATAAGTCTATAACGGTTTATCTGGCACTGAAGGTTTTCAAACTAGAAGCAGTCATAGATACAAAACCAAACAGAGTAAGTATATAACATGTATAACGGTTTATCTGGCACTGAAGGTTTTCCAACTAGAAGCAGTCATAGAGACAACACCAAATGGAGTAAGTGTATAACGGTTTATCTGGCACTGAAGGTTTTCAAACTAGAAGCAGTCATAGAGACAACACCAGATGGAGTAAGTGTATAACGGTTTATCTGGCACTGAAGGTTTTCAAACTAGAAGCAGTCATAGAGACAACACCAGATGGAGTAAGTGTATAACGGTTTATCTGGCACTGAAGGTTTTCAAACTAGAAGCAGTCATAGAGACACCACCAAATGGAGTAAGTCTATAACGGTTTATCTGGCACTAAAGGTTTTCAAACTAGAAGCAGTCATAGAGACAACACCAAATGGAGTAAGTGTATAACATGTATAACGGTTTATCTGGCACTGAAGGTTTTCAAACTAGAAGCAGTCATAGAGACAACACCAAATGGAGTAAGTGTATAACGGTCTATCTGGCACTGAAGGTTTTCAAACTAGAAGCAGTCATAGGGACAACACCAGATGGAGTAAGTGTATAACGGTTTATCTGGCACTGAAGGTTTTCAAACTAGAAGCAGTCATAGAGACAACATCAAATGGAGTAAGTGTATAACGGTTTATCTGGCACTGAAGGTTTTCATACTAGAAGCAGTCATAGAGACAACACCAGATGGAGTAAGTGTATAACGGTTTATCTGGCACCGAAGGTTTTCAAACTAGAAGCAGTCATAGAGACAACACCAGCTGGAGTAAGTGTATAACGGTTTATCTGGCACTGAAGGTTTTCAAACTAGAAGCTGTCATAGAGACAACACCAGATGGAGTAAGTGTATAACGGTTTATCTGGCACTGAAGGTTTTCACATTAGAAGCAGTCCTAAAGACAACACCAGATGGAGTAAGTGTATAACAGTTTATCTGGCACTGAAGGTTTTCAAACTAGAAGCTGTCATAGAGACAACACCAGATGGAGTAAGAGTATAACGCTTTATCTGGCACTGAAGGTTTTTAAACTAGAAGCAGTCATAGAGACAACACCAAATGGAGTAAGTGTATAACAATTTATCTGGCACTGTAGGTTTTCAAACTAGAAGCAGTCATAGAGACAACACCAGATGGAGAAAGTGTATAACGGTTTATCTGGCACTGAAGGTTTTCAAACTAGAAGCAGTCATAGAGACAACACCAAATGGAGTAAGTGTATAACGGTTTATCTGGCACTGAAGGTTTTCAAACTAGAAGCAGTCATAGAGACAACACCAAATGGAGTAAGTGTATAACGGTTTATCTGGCACTAAAGGTTTTCAAACTAGAAGCTGTCATAGAGACAACACCAGATGGAGTAAGTGTATAACAGTTTATCTGGCACTGAAGGTTTTCAAGCTAGAAGCAGTCATAGAGACCAAATGGAGTAAGTGTATAACCTCAGTTCTGTCTCATCACAGTTATCCTTTTTATTTTGTTTTAACAGCAATATTTCTTTCACGTTGGAATTCATTGTAACAACTTGTTGTTGCTGTCTCATGATGTTGCTTGTCCCCTAAATGTCAATTTCTTTTTATTTTGTTGTGTCGGTATTGTGGAGGAATTGGACTCTATTACTAATTGTTTATAGTCTTTTCTATAAATGTTTTCAAGCTTATTTTTATTTGTAGGTCGAATGTGATATACATGGAAACAGAATCGTGAAGAGATCCAACGCATTGGTGCAACAACTGATAAAAGTACAGGTATATAAAAAGTAAAAACACAAAAATACTGAACTCCGAGGAAAATTCAAAAAGAAAAGTCCCAAACCAAATGGCAAAATCAAAAGATCAAACACATCAAACGAATGGATAACAACTGTCATATTCCTGACTTGGTTCAGTCATTTTCTTATGTAGAAAATGGTGGATTGAATCTGGTTTTATTGCTAGCCAAACCTCTCGCTTTGTATGACAGTTGCATCGAATTCCGTTACATTTTCAACGATGACAACGATGTGTGAACAAAACAAACAGACAGAATAATTAAAAATGTCAAAAATAGAGGTACAGCAGTCAACATTGTTTTATCATCTTAATCACTATAAAAACAAGAAATGTAACGAATAAGCATAGATACCAGGATTGAAATTTAATATTAACGCCAGTTGCGAGTTTCGACCACAAATAACTCATCAGTCACGCTCAAATAAAAAAATGTTAAAGAAGGCCCAAAAAAAGTACGAAGTTGAAGAGCATTGAGAACCAAAAAATCCTAAACGTTTTTGTCAAATACAGCTAAGATAATTTATTCCTGAGGTAGAAAATACTAGATAATCGTTCCTAAAATATATAGCTATAGGAAAATGAAGTGTTAGTGCCAATGAGAGAACTCTCCAAAAACGTCTTTAATATTATGCAATCTCTAAAAATCTGAAACATGGGTATGAAATTAAAGATTATTTTGAAATGTTCATATGTTGATATATTTCATTGTTTATATGACAGGTCACTTACAGTTCATACCCCATATGTGCACAATTTTTATGCTAAACGCTGACATTATCAATTTTAATATGGCATGGAGCTACCGCTTTGAGTTCCCAAAAATGAAAAGGACGTCGGATTTTTTTATGCTTATTTTTTTATTTTTAAATAATTACAAAATAAGCCAACCCTGTAAAATTTGTATGTTTTATGGCGGTAAATAATTGTATTCATTTAGATTTTGACCCAAGTAAGATTAAATCTTTGTATAAAATTTCTCAAGTTTCTTATTTTTGATAATAGTTACTTTTCCTTTTATATTTGCATATCTTAGAGTCAAATACTGTTGGAACACTGTCGTAATAGTACCCACATATGTCCAGATAATGAGTCACGTGATTGCAAATGCAGTTGTAGGTCAACTATGTATACACCAATCAAGAACATAGTTTGAAATCGTTACGTTTAAATGTAAAGTAGCTTTTTTTTTAAAATAAGAAATTTGAGAAATTTTATATAAATTATATAAGTTATTACATATATGTGTATGATTCAAAGTAGTTACAACAAACATCTAAATATGTATGTGCACCTTTTATGAACAGAAAACATCCCCACTCACGATACATTCAGCGTCATAATCCCATAGACGTCCTCACTCACGATACATACAGCGTCATAATCCCACTAGACGTCCTCACTCACGATACATACAGCATCATAATCCCACTAGACGTCCAAACTCAGGATACATTCAGCGTCATAATCCCGCTAGACGCCCTCACTCACGATACATACAGCGTCATAATCCCACTAGACGTCCCAACTCAGGATACATTCAGCGTCATAATCCCACTAGACGTCCTCACTCACGATACATACAGCATCATAATCCCACTAGACGTCCAAACTCAGGATACATACAGCGTCATAATCCCATAAGACGTCCCAACTCAGGATACATTCAGCAGCATAATCCCACTAGACGTCCAAACTCAGGATACATCAGCGTCATAATCCCACTAGACGTCCTCACTCACAATACATACAGCGTCATAATCCCACTAGACGTCCCAACTCAGGATACATTCAGCGTCATTAGCCACTAGATGTCCTCACTCACGATACATTCAGCGTCATAATTCCACTAGACGTCCTCACTCACAATACATACAGCGTCATACTGTGCATTCATTATTAGTCGTTGTATACCGATTTTCGTGGTTTTCGTGAATACAGGTGATCCACGAATTTAAATGTTCAACGAAATATTTTTTTTAATCTGGTCGTATGCAAAACCAAGAAATTACGTATCCACGAAAAGGAACGTTTTCTGCAGTCCACGAAAATTGGCACGCACGAAAATAAATTAATCAACAGTAATCCATTAGACTACTGTATGATAACCATTGCCTCTGATATCACCTTGTTTTAAATGTAGCTTAAGTCATTTGCCTCATTATATCATATCGATTCCTGCATATGTAACGATATAAGACCAAATCAAAATATAATTACAATACAGTTGTATTCAAAAGACATTAGTGTATGAGTGTAACATATTTATACAAACCAAGACAAATATTTCAAATTATGATACCCAAAAGTGCATTTTATATTAATCGCCCTTACTGATGAACAAATTGATCCTCAATCTTCTAGAAATAATTCAAGAAATTAGTACTATTTGGCCACAAATACATGTTTATTCACAATCACCACCACAATCCACAGACACTTGTTTCTATCCATGGGAAGACCCATTATCAACATATAATATAGTGGGTCTTGCAATGGATAGAAACTAGTTGCTGTGTCACAAGCACACAAAGCAGTACACGGGAGATCCGACTTTCCTCATTTACGCTGACCGCTGCATCTTTTCTTACATCCATAATGTACAAGCTCCTCACAAGATGATGAGCCATCGGAAAAATGTGTTGTATAAGGGTTCCAAAGGATTATCGTTGTCTCTTTGTCATCCATTGGGGCTTGGACTGGATAGCATAAGATCCTATTCCAAGCTCGACCCCTTAACACCAGACTTAGTATATTGCATTTTTCATGATTTCAGCGAATTGTAAACTGTCCATTTCTATGTAGCAACATTCCAGCAGCAAATGCATACGAAGTATATATCTCCAAATTGAGATGATATTCCCGCGCTTGTATTTCCAATCATGATTTCCTACAATCACCTTCCCTTTTCACGAATGTAACTTACCGAATCAAACTATTTCCTGGGTTTGTATAAACAGGGGCAACACAACGGGTTCCACATGTGGAGCAGAATCTCCTTACCTTTCAGGAACATCTGAGATCAACCCCAGTTTTTTGTTGCCCATTATTTAGTGTCCTAGTTTGTATCTACACTAGAATCATGATGCATGTGTCTGATACAAATGAGTCATAATTAGAACAGTCGATACTCATGTTGTTGTCATTGCTGCTTCGCTATTCCGTGATATAGGAGCAGACGAACTATAGCTTGTGTTTGAGAGTGGGAAAAGCTTTAGATTTATGATTATCCATAACCTTTCAAATGCACCTCGCACAGAGCGATTTCACGCGTACTTGATAAGGAAAACAGACTGCGTGGGTGATATGGATGGCGTTTGAAAATGTGACTTTAGAATTTAGAAAGATGATTGATCAGCCAAACATCACCAGATATTTATTTTTATAATGATTACCATGACGGGTGTGAATGAGTAACATGCTTGGTATGGGTTCCTTTGCTAAATTTTTCAGACGCTAATGAATGTCGAAAAGACATAAAAACTGTTTTCTTGGTTTCGTAGAAGAATGTTTATATTTAAATTTCTTGTAATTTTTGCCAAAAAATACATCTATAAATGCAAGCTAGAAGAAAAGCTTCCAAATGAAATTGAATTAAAAAATAGACTGAAAAACTTTTATAACTTAGAGTTATATACAGCAAGAAAGTACAACAAAGTTTTTGAACTTGAAAAACTTTGGGCCCCTATGCTTATTATTTATCCTGAATGGTAATCTTAAACAACAAAATTTATATCAATATATATCTTTTTCACCTGTTTTTGTAACAAAGCAAACAACATGTAATGTATGCATAGCACATGTAAACCTTTTTTTCTATTATATAATCTGAAGATATTTCTATATGAAGAGATTGTGACAAAAGACAGAAAGAGTCTCAGAGAGAGAGAGAGAGAGAGAGAGAGAGAGAGAGAGAGAGAGAGAGAGAGAGAGAGAGAGAGAGAGAGAGAGAGAGAGAGAGAGAGAGAAATAGAGAGAGAGAGAGAGAGAAAAGAGATTAAAAAAAAATATATTTTCGATTGTTTAAATCTTGATAAAACAATAGTCTTTTGTTGTTAAATATTTGAAACGAAGTACAACCTTAGTCAGGTGGTGCTGTAAGGGTGATGTTAAATCCTGATTATTGAAAAAAGAAAGAAAAAAGAAAAGAAAAAAAGAAAAGAAAAATATGATCCATGGGAGCTATTTTAAACAACTCTTTGTGAGGCTTTTTCATCTTGTGAGGAGATTGTACATTATATATGTAAGAAGAGATGACACGGTCTTTGTAAATGTGGCAAATCAGGTCTCCAGTGCACTGCTTTATGTACTCGTGGTGGTGATTGTGAATAAACATGTATTTGCAGTCATAAAGTAGTAGTTATAAAAATGTTTGAGTACTTGAGTGACCTTATTTTGTTAATAACTCATTCTTAAACTAATCGAGGATACAGATTGAAGGCAAGAAGATATGATCTATATAATGTATCCATGAGGAGATCTAAGAAAACTTGCTGCGCAATATACACCTTAATACACATTTCAAATACCTTCCAAAAAAATTCGCTTGTTAAAGTTCAATGTTCACCATGTTGCCATGTTGGATTAAACTGGAGGTGGTTTATTTTAAAGTCATAAACTCTATAGAATATATCTAAAAGTAGAACACAACAGAAGTTTGTGTCGAATATAATGATAGTTGCATAATAATACAACTTTGTAAATATTTCAGCCTTCGATATTAGGTTGAATTTTGTACAATATCCTCCATATTGTATTTTACCGAAAGCGGTGATTTTTTTTAAATGCCTGGCTAACTGAAATTTAAGAGTAATACATTGTACTAGATAAAGATTCATGCTTGTAGCAAGATGTTCTCATATTTTCACGAAGCCGCCGTACTATCTTGTTTACTATTGAAGTAATATATGTTATTTAAAATCCAATTTGAATCTGATTTTTTCAGAGGCGCCTTTGATCCAGAATTCAACCAATCAAATGTATGCAACAAATAAAACAAACCTACTCATCCCGTGTCACGTTACCGGATATCCAATGCCTTATGTCACGTGGACAGTAAACGGAAGAAGAATATCGACCAATGAGAAATTTCAAGTCAGAGAAGATGGACTTCTGATTCAACGTGTGACATATACTGATTATGGAAATTACACATGTACTGCACGTACTATTGTAGGAATGAATAGCAAAACGGTGACTTTGGACATTATGAAATCAATTTAAACATATCTTTTTCAAATATATGTTCAGTTGTATATTTAAAATTGAGTATGGAAATAGGGAATGTGTCAAAGAGACAACTACCCGACCATAGAAAAACAACCAAAAAACCAACAAATGCAGATTATTGGTTTGTTTGATTTTGTATAATATATAAGTACATAAAACGTTGAAAAAACAAACTTGATTTTGATATACTGTTCTTTTGAACAATACAATATATTTCATGTGTCATAGACATTCCAAATTCTTATGTTGTAAACATTCCTTTGCATATTTGCAAGATGGACGAAAGATACTAGAGGGACAGTCATAAATCAAAAATAAACTGACAACGCGATGGCTAAAAATTAAAAGGACAAACAAACAAACAATAGTACACATGACACAATATACACAAACTAAAGAATAAACAACACGAACACCACCACTAACTAGGGGTGATCTCAAGTGCTCCGGAGGGGTAAGTAAATCCTGCACCACATGTGGCACCCGTCGTGATGTGTATGAGATAACAAACCTGGTATACTAATTCGGTAGGTCACATTCATGAAAGGGAAGAGGATTGTAGTTACGACGTAAGGAACATTTCCGATATCATTTGAGAAACTGTTATTGCATAACGGTCAACAAACTCATGATTGCGTCCGTAAATTTAACGAAGAGATGATTTCAACTTCACCATTTGGAACTCTTGATTTAATAGCTTCCAACGAAACAAGTCGGCAAAAAGAGGGGCATAATTCGTTTCCATTGAAATGCCGACAGTCTGTTGAAAAACACGTCCTCCGAACGTAAAAAATATGTTGATAATAAACGAAGTAATATGTCTTATTCGGTAGGTCACATTTGTGAAAAGGGGACTGTTCGAGAACATCATCTATATATATTTTTTCTTCATAAGAAGTTCCTGTATGAAGTCAGGTTCAATAAAGGAACAAAGGAAAAATGCAATATTCTGCAAAAAACCTTAATAAGTATTCAACGGAAAGACAACTTGAGTTTAATTAATTAAAGTTGTTAAAGAAGAGAAAAGGACGCGGGTTCGTTGATTATCCTTCATTAATCACGTTCAAACATAAACATTTGAAAGCTAGAGATGTATAAGCGAAAATCCAAGCGTTTACAATTATATGACCAAGAAGGTGTAAAATGAACAGCAAAACATGTTCTTAATTTTTTTATTCAATACAGCAGCTTTAAAGATGTGTCGTATCAATTGACATGTGTATACAAATAAACCAACATAGATTCCTTATAAAAGAGGGACACAAAAGATACCAGAGGGAGAGCCAAATTCACAAATCGAAAATAAACTGACAACGCCATGGCTGAAAATTGAAGAGGAAAAACAGACAAACAATAGTACACATGACACAACATAGAAAACTAAAGAATAAACAACACGGACCCCAACAAAAACTAAGGGTCATATCAGGTGCTCTGGAAGGATAAGCAGATCCTCCTCCACAAGTGGAGTCAAGAATCAAGACGAACTTTTAAACATATCAGATCACGACAACTACACAAGTATGTCCATTGTAACAGTCATACATACTTTTGCTTGTTAACTATTTGTCATCGGAGGCATCATCAGCTCGGGTACTGACTTGACATATAACAGACCTTTAAGTAGCTGTCCGATTATAAAATTATAAAGAAACCAAGATCATTTAGTTTATCTATTTACTGAAATTATATCTATAACGAATTTAAATAAATCTACGTTATCTACGAACAAATATAGTAATGAAGGTGTTTATTCATTGTGTCCTAGTGTTAAATGAGGATGGTAAAAAAAGAGTTAAAACCAGTAGTGGTAACACTGCCTTGTATATTGTAATATGTTTGTTCAAAGTCTGAAACTTTATAACTCATTGTTGTATTTCATAGCTTTAAGAACAGTATTTGGATGTATTTAAAAAAAATATCGATAAACAATTAGGACCTCTAAAACCTTATTGAATAAAACGTTATGCTAAGTGCTTTTTGTGTCTCGAATGTTGTCTGATCGACATTTAACTACAATATATGTAAGCCATTTACATATTGCATGTTTTTACCTGGTGGTAGTTTATTGCTTAATTACCATCGACAATTCTCATGTATATATTTTTCTTTGTGTTATGAAAGTCTCAGTAACTAAGCCCTGTGCACATTTATAAAGTCCGATATTCGAACGCATACCACGAAGGAAATCTGCAATCATCATCTGGCCTGCTGTTAAAGGGATAATTCGCGATTTTTCACTTTTCATCTTATTATGTTCATAATACCATAAAAAACATATTCACCAAGTTTTATTTTGATATGAAATCTAATAAAGAAGAAAATTGGGAATTATTATTTTTATTTTTTTAAACTTCCTGACTTATGTGACGTAGTTTAAGTCTTTGATGCATGCCGGGAGTGAAAATATCTCATTTAAGTCTTGTTCGTTAACCATCTAATAACGCGGTTTAAAGCGCATCGACGACTTTTGGTGTGTCTATCAACCAACGAAAAATAAGTGATTGCCATGAACTTTTAAAATTAGATCGTGTGGATTTTTTAAAACGAATTTTAATAATAAAAGTAAATCATACAATAGAACATTTTTATGATTTTTTTTCTAAAAATACTTTAAACAAACATATGAAACAGACATGATCGATACTGTATTAAAAATACATGTTTGTATTCTGACCTTTTTGCCTCATTCCAGCAATCATTTTCACTTGCTTGTACGGTGGAAACAATAAAATGTGTATTGTTTTGTGACACCTAAAGAATGTGGAATGCGTAGTTTAACTCAAGGTAATTAAAAGATTAGTATTATGTAATTCTAATCTTTTGATCTTCATTCAGTGATATCTAGGCGTCACGGTTCACTAGCATTTCAGGTGTGAAAAATATTGCGTATCAATCTGAGACTACTATAACACATGGTAGTCTCAGTATCAATTGTAAACGGGAGTCAGACAAAGTTTCAGACACATGAATGTAAAAAAAAATAATTAAAATTAATTAACGGGAATAATAAGATCGCACAATAACTGGATAGCTGTTGTATATTTTTATATTTTGCATAAGATCACTTTTAATGAATTATGACTGTTGATAACTTAAGTAACGATAAAATACTGAATTATTTTAATTGAAGTATTTATAAATAAAAATAGCCTTCTTAACACGAGTTTATGAACTAAAAATTGTACTATTTCAAATTAGGATCGGCAGCCTTAAATATTTCAAACAGATTATTAACAATTGCAATAATATATTTTAGTCCATTCAAAGTGATCTTTAATTACCTATTCAGGAATTAATGTGCTCATCAAAATATTTTAAATCTCACAACACATGAATACTTCAGATATTTGAAAAAAATGTTTTAAAAATAAAAAAAAAAATTTAAATTCAATCTAATTGGAATGGAATCAACAAATTACGGACAGATATGCTTTTTAAGTGTGAAAACCATCAACAAAATTTAACATAATCGGGAATGTCCTTCTTAAAATACTCTTCGTCTCACACCGTAACTATATATAGTACTTTAGCTATTTGACCAACGACGTATTAAGAAAAAAATGAACGAATTAAATGTCATCTTTCCCTATTTTTTAATGTAATTATAAGTCTGTTTCAAATGGCAAGAATACCACTAAAGCGGACAAGCAGTTTATTCTTTAAATTGCTGTCATTGAATATTAAGAGAGAAACTAAATCCCGAAATAGATTTGAAACTTTGATACTCAATAGTTTTCCTGGAAAATATTCACATCCCTCGGTATTAGTGTACGTCCAGTTGCGTATATATTACATGCATGTCGGAACAATTTTGATGAATGCGAATTTCTTCCTTTTTTCAAGAACAATCTAATTGATATATAAATATCCATAACTTCGATGAGCCAAAAAAAGTTATATATCGACCTGTATTTAAATCTCTTCTTCTTCTTCTTCTTCTTCTTTTGGTATACAATAGTTTATCGACATTTGATGATTACATACTGTTGGCATACGTGGACTTGTCATTTCACAAAACTTTTGCCCCAATTTACGCAAAATGTATGTTTCTTTCTTATGTACTATGTATACATGTATATATTTTAATTTGAGCTATAGTTCCGTAACTTATATACGAATGGTCGACAAGTGCGTACATTTTTTTAAATCTATATTTCTGGCCTTCACCATTGACATCGAGTATATATTACATTTTACCAAATTTACCCTTGGAAAAAATACGTATATAGATTTTTATTTCATCAAATCTGTTTGGTTTTTTTTGGCATTATTTATATTTTTACAAATCATTTTATTTTCACCAGAAATGTTATTCATAAACAAGCGTATGAGTTTAGTAATATCACTTTCGGACACGCAAGATAGAGATGTATATTATACACCTAATAGTTCAAAATGGAAAGTTATAAGTTATCGGCCGTGTACACTTATCAATACACTAAGAAGTGAAACGATGCAATACAATACAATACAATATTTTATTAACGTCTCACCTTTTACAAAGCAATACATAACACATTGATTAAAACAAATTACACATTTGTAAAAGCCATTCATATAGAATTATGATAGACGATTATTTACAAATTCGAAACAAATTTCACACCGCTTAAAACATTAAAAAAAAAAAGTATATATATACTAAAAAAAATAATTTAAAAATAAAAAAACAAGCAAATACAAATGCATGAACTTGCAAACTCGAAAGAAAATCGCTTGAAGACCTGGACGTGTCATCTCACACCCCCTACAATACCTTTAATTTGGGAGTAATACCTTTAGCCATGCGGGTGATAAGTGGAGCAAAGATCCTAATGTATTTGAATAAAGTTTATTACATACTTATTAGATTTCCGAAAACAATTCAAGTTTCACGGAAGACTTATTTATGATTTGAAATATTGACTTTTCACTAATTCCTATATTCTCAGTCTAAATATAACAGATCATGGTTATTTAAAGAGAAAAAAAGAAGAACATTTTCCGTATCAAGTTAGTTAACTAGTTAACTTGTCTGATAAAACAACCGTACGATTGACGAGATATCGACACGCAATTACGACTACATCGGGTTACTATAGTTTTGGTCCTTAGACACATCTTGACTGCAAATCGGAGAAGGTGACAAAATGGCGGACCGGAAAGAAATGATACTCTAAATTTAAAATCGATGGTGATCTCTTATCTAGCAGAATAAAACTTTAATATCTATGAATTTGAGCATTTTCATACAGAATAAACATAATATCAATTTTTGATTTTTTTGCGAAGTTTCCCTTTAATCTGTTCAAAGATTATGTAAGCGCAGCTTTAGCAAAATATGATAAATCAATGTTAATAACTAACGATAACTATCGAAATCAAAAAATTACAAATAAAACCGTAATTACTGGTAAAATTTACTATTGTTACATTGAAACGATATTTTGGAATAAAGAAGCCATTATTATATATTATATTTGTATTGTGTTATGACATACATGTAATACATCTCATTTTTACTTTCAATACTATCAAATTGAAACTCATCTTAATTTTGTATTCCTCTATTTATCCAGATCGACGAAACCATATAGCTAAAATCAATGGTCCCATGCTACTCATATCAACTGACCAAAATCATATCATGGGACCCATTTCATTTGTTTCATTCAGAAATTTTTTTGTCAGATAAATGGACCAACACTTCGCAGAATAAACGCCTTGTCTTACTAAAAAAACAACGAATTCATGCTACTCAGATCAACAGGCCAATAGTACTACTCTTAGACAATATAGGTAGAGTGTCTTGAAATAGGAAATTTATTTGTATGAGGCTTAAAAACAAGGGAAATGCGAGGTTTTATCGAGAATTTTCCCTGTTTCTTGCCAAATACAAACAAATTTCATATTTCAAGACACTACACGTATATTGTTTTTATACAGAAATCGATAAAAAAAAAATGTAACAAATATTGTTAAAATAAGTGTTTGGAATTTCCCTCTTGGGTACTATTTTGGGGTATGTCCCTATGACCGTAGTCAAGGCGGTAAGACATAGACATTTTAATGAATTCAACAGGGAAAATGAACTTAATTAATAACATATAATAAACATGGTATATAAATTACCAATTTGAAGACATAACACATTTAAATTCATAACAGTTTGACCATTGTTACTTCACGTTGTCATGGTTGTGACGTGACGTTGTTGATGAAATACAGTAGTTCCAGAAAGTAGGCGGGGCTGATAGGTTAGTTGAGGTCATTGATGTATAAAGCTAACGTTTATACGTATATCTTTATCTAAGTAGTAAAATAGCTGATTGCAGTTTAAAAATCAATTGTTCCACACAACCTAGATCAACGGACCCATATTATCATATCAATGGATTCATACTATCATATAAGCGGACTCAAACTATCATATTAACGAACCCATACTATTAGATCAACGGACCCATACTATTCAGATCAACGGAAACATACTATGCAAATCAACAAACAAATACTATCCGACCAACGGACCCATACTACTTAAACCGACTGTTTAAACCTATTCTCAGCCTCCTTTCGTTGTAACGGACCCATGATACTTGGCTCAACGGAACCATCCGTCTTAGAGCAGCGCAGCTATACTTCACAGATCATTGGATTCGTACTACGCATGGCAAATATGTATACAGACCAATGCATACAACTTAAATCAACGAACCCATGTATGTCCGTTATGTATGTTTACATCGTTTTGGCTGTTGAATCTCAATTATATTAAGATTATCATGTTATGTCTGGATCTGTTTTGTGTGCTTATGCATTAATGTCAATATTTACGATACGATCGATCGATTGATCAGTTAAGGCTGAAATTGTTTGTTTGATGGACCTTCAAATAATTACTTTTCATAAAAGTTATTTTTAGCAATGACATTTAATTCGAGACGATTAATTATAGACGACCGATAAACCAGTCAAACAAGTTTCTAAAAATAAATTATTTTAACAGAATAACTAGATGACATCATCTAACGAATATACCCGTATGTAATGTCTAATTGAAGTTTGTATTTATCATCTTGCCTGCTGTAAATCTGTTCATAAATTATTATTAATTCATACTAATCAAATATACCAACTCATACAACTTTAATCAACGAACCCAAGTATGTCCGTAATGTATGTTTACATCGTTTTGCTTGTTGAACCTCAATTATATTTAGATTATCATGTTATGTCTAGATCTGTTTTGTGTGCTTATGCATTACAGTCAATATGTACGATTCGATCGATCGATTGATCAATTAAGGCTGCATTTTTTTGATTGATGGACCTTCAAATATCAAATTTCTTTTTATCTTCCTCTCATACAAGTTAATTTTAGCAATGACATTTAATTCGAGACGAGTAATTATAGACGAGCGATAAACCTGTCAAACAAGTTTCTAAAAATAAATTATGTTAACAGAATAACTAGATGACATCATCTAACGAATATACCCGTATGTAAGAATGTCTCTACTTGTCGTCAGTCAGTAAAATTAATATGAAACGAAAGTAAAAGTTCTTTTTTAACAAGAAGACGTTTTCAACTAGTGGAGGTAAGTTTGATTAGCGATATTAAATATCAGTACATATAATACATTATGCAGACATTAATTTGAAATATAATCTACCTTATATTTGTGTCATACAATTATTTGACCTTTATGAAGAGAATCAAATCATTGGTCGTAAGAGTGTGCTTCCTGTTTTAATATCCTTATCGTTGTTATAAAAACAAATACTTTTCAATAGGAGACTACACACAATAATGGTTTGTCAATAACTTTTAAAGTTATTAATTGACTTACTAATGATATTATCAAATTTATATTAAAAACAAGAAAAGTAAAAACCGAAAGTACACTCTTTTTTCAAACTTATATTATATTTATTCCTTTAAATTATTCTAATTTTAGACAGTATAGTCTGACAGGTTTTCAGTCGTACGCGTTTCGCACGATATAACATGTCTTATAATAACTTTAAAAGGTAGCAGAGAACGATACAATCCATATTTATAGGTCAATGTAACAAAGAAGTAGACCTTGACATGATCGAGTCACGTGTCGTAAATTATTTCATAAAAACTTATTACCATTTTTCATTCCTTATTGCGACTATTTGATTTAATGTACTAGTATTATTTAAAATCCTGCGTATTTACTTCTGTATCATGTTCACCGAGGTGTAAAATCAAGGTATATAAACAATGAACGTGTATTTAGCGATTTGAAAATCATCGTTCCTTAATAGACTACTACATTTGAATTGGATGCTCTATTTTTATTTAAAAGGAATTATAAAATAACACTTTACCGTGCCTCTTACTGGACAGAAGGAATAAGAAATATGACTATAAAAGAAATAACGTTTCTGATTGACAATGTGAACCTAAAAGTGTCCATATGTGTTCACAGAGTCATATAATATTCATTTATTAAATGAATTTATGTATTTTGTTGAGAACAAATGAAATGCTTTCGTTTCTCGTTGAACAGTTCACTGATTTTTATAATTTTGTGTAGGTTCTGGACCTTAATATATTACACTAACTTCGGTGAATTGACAGGACTACACGGAAGGGGTGAGAGTTTGTATACAAGAGTGAAAACACCTCATAGTAAGTGGAATTCTTGGCATGCACCTCCCATATTCCAGTAGAGTAAGCATGTTTAAGGGCTCCATGTCATAGCAGAAACAGTAAAAGTAGACACAAATCAGCACCGAAATGTAGATCGGGTTTCTTCGCTTTCAGTAAGAACTTCCGCGTCTACATTAATCGATTCAAATCGTACAAACTTTATCAGAAAAGAGGAACGAAATATAACAACGGGACAGTCAAACTCAAAGATTAAAAATAACATGACAACGCCATTTATTTTGCGTAAAAAAATTAACAAACAGATAAATATTAGTACACAAGACGCAACAGAGAAAACTAAAGACTAAGCAACACGAACCCTGCCAGAAAACGGGGGTGATCCCAGGTGCTCCGGAAGGGTAATCAAATCCTTATTCACATGAGGCACCCGTCGTGTTACTTATGTTATTACAAATCCGGTAAATGGTATAATTCGGTAGATAACATTCGTGAAAAGGGGATTTTGTAGTTACTGTTCATGTGGTATCTTTCGCCTCTCTTATAATGAGTTAATCGAAAAAAAGCCATGATTTCAGAGAGGACGATTGTGATTTGGTTGTAGGTCAAAATTCTATAGCACAATTATCATGATTCATTTTTGTATATGCATGTTGTATATGCATGATGTATATGCATGTCTTGATTGAATAATGGTATTGATACGACTACAAATGATTTTTATTTGATTGAAGGATGATGTTTTGATTGCAGATTGGTGATTTGGCAAGACAAATGACTCATTGGTGTCTGATTGCAGTCAGATATTGTGTTGCTTACAGGATTACATGTAAATTGAATATAAATAAATTATAAAAGCTACCTGAACTCTTCCATCAAATGATTTATTTAGAATTTAATCTGAAAATGATCTAACATTAAAGCCATGATATTACTTTAAATTGTGCCACCCAATTTGATTAAAAAAATGAATGGTTTTCGTATCTGCAACATGTTTGGCCTATCGGCACTTTCAAGTCATCTGCTAATGTCTATTAATTGTGATCTTTGAAGAAAAAAAAATCTAATTTTCAAATTTAAAAAAACAGTTTTGATATTACAAATGTAATCTATT
The DNA here is from genome assembly GCA_019925275.1 of Mytilus edulis. NCBI lineage: Eukaryota > Metazoa > Mollusca > Bivalvia > Mytilida > Mytilidae > Mytilus > Mytilus edulis. Next base: position 112,612,809 of record CM034354.1, read on the forward strand.
TTGAGTTATATTTATATGAACATTGTAAAATAAATACAATACTTATGCCAGTATGATATTTCTATTTAACCATGGAGTACAGATCGTTCTGTCCACTATCAATAATATATTATAATTGTAGTGAAGACATTTGATGAATATGAAGTGTTTGCTTCCATTGCTGATTCTGATTACCTGTCGTTGTATTCAAGGTAATTGAAAGTTTAGTATATTTAGATATTTAATATGGAATTAATGTCAATCATCATCACGTGTTGGTCCAACATGATACGATCAATTAAACAGAGGAATGAGAGTACAGGCTACCATTAATGCCTTTGGGTCTTTTCATGGTTTCATTTATTTGTTCGTGGTTATATTTTATTCTCATATGTCATAGGCATACTGTCAATACTTTTTGTATGTTTATGTGTTATCAAGTCTATTTCTACTAGAAGCAACACGCCAACTTTATTGTATAAGTGCAATAATTGTAATGTTTAAACTGCGCGCAAAAAATACAAGAGGAACATTCATACCCATAAATAAAAATTCCAAAGCCATGGCTAAATACGACAGACAGACAGACAAACAGTTTTACACAACATACAACACATAAAACTAAAATCTAAACAATACGTACCCCACTAAGAACTAGGGTTGATCTTTGGGGCTTAAGACATGTAAGCAGATCCTGACCACGTGTTGCTTATGTTCGAAGATATCCAGTTACAAGTCAAATTCGGTATGTCATATTCGCGGCAAGGGCGTGTATTGTGGGTAAGTGATTAACATGTCTTATAGTCACAATGGTTTCACTATACATATCAAACAATGATGCAATTGCTGCTAATACTGGGAAACAAAAATCAGTATTACAAATGTTTGACAGTAACATTTTTTTGTGTTCATTAATTATGTATTTTGATGTACTTTTTTAGTGTATATATATTTATGTTTAATATTTGAAATGGAACGTTGAAACAATTATAAAAAAACCCAAACATTTCAGGTGTTTTAGAATGGACTGTTTTTGGAAAGGTATCAGAGTATGGACAAAACGTGACATTATTTTGTAATGTTTCAAACTGTTGTCCCAACTATGCTGGTTGGGATAGGTGGACTCCTGTACAACAGACACTGTTTATAGATGTTAAAACAGGACAAGCAAACGCAAAGTATGATGGAAAGGCATTACAGAATGGATATACCTTAATTATTAAAAATCTGTCTAAAACTGATCTAAATGTTTCATATTCCTGTGTGTATGGTGCAATTTTTGGGCAAAGAAAAATTCTATTGGAAGAGGACGTTTTCTACTGTAAGTACAAACACTCGATTATTTTTTTTCTGACCAATATGAATACAAATATAATGTGACATCAGTCAACATTAATCAGGATGCCATCATTGCCGCAACACATTACAACACAAGAAAAAATTTATTATTTTTTCAAATATATGTCTAGACTTTGATTATGGTTCGAACTTCTTCTTCCAAGCTTCAAAATCGTCTGAGGCTTCTAATACATGTAAAAGCTAGAAAATGGGGATCACAAAGAGATAACTACGTGTACCCACCAGAGACAAAGTCACCATCAAATAATGATCAAATTTCAAATGTATTGACGATATTATAAGCCCTTACATTACAAAACTAAAATACTTTAACAACGTTATCCCCCAATAACAAGATATATTACAGGTAAGTAACACAGGCATGAACACAAATATGTGATCGAGGTACATGTCCAGGAGTCAACACAGCAAATACACCAATATTAGAAAAAACGACATATCATGGTAAAGATAAGAAAATAATGGGATTCTATCAAAGGCACATCGAAAAATTACATTCAATATATATGAGCCATTTTGGGGACCTTGACTGCTTGCTTTTCGGTGTGAGCCAAAACTCCGTGTTTACAGTCATATCTTGACCTATAATGGTTTAATCATTCAATCAGTTAAATTGGTGTTTGTAGCTGGCATGTCACAACTGCTGGTAGTTCTTTGTTACTGTATGTATCATTGTAATTTAAAAATGGATATCGAAAAGGGGAACATGTCAAGGAGACAACAACCTGACCATAGAGCGGAAAACAGCCAAAATCCACCAAGCGATATATTTCATCACCCGGAGGTGGACCTCATATTTCCCCTTAATGGAATCGTGTTTTCGTTTAGTTAAAATAACGTCACACTAATCTGCAAACACATAAATGATCTTAAATAAAAAATCATACAAGACTAACAAAGCCAGGGGCTCCTGCCTTGGGACAGGCGCAAAAATGCAGTAGCTAAAATAGTTTTTTGTGATATATATCTATATATATATATATATACTTTATTCTAATAAACCGCTGTAAATACAAATATTTGCAGAAGAACATAGACATTTTTCAATATTACACAGGTACATATGTTTGTAAAATAGACAATACAATAGAAAAACATGTATATATGTTGACATGTTATGTGGAAGACTTTACTTATATATACTAACCCTCCACTATACCGCTAGCAAATGCAGAATAAAGAATTCTAATATGACGTGCTTCTTTAGCTTTGTAAAGAAACCATACTTTATTATCCAATAAATTTAGTTTACACATGCGTATATTGACTACGGCAGAAAAATGAATTTTATCAAATTGGTATACGCATGTAATGTATTTTATTAGCTTAGGACACTTTCAAACACTAAAATGATACACATTTTGTTACTAATACTTTTTACAATGACAACAATGTGTTACAATTCGAAATTAGCATATTTGACCTCGATACCGCAACGTCATGTTGGCTGTTCTAACTTCAAAACCCCTCCCTCTGAAAAACACGTTTCATCTATCCTGTTAAAATGCATGTATTATATAATAATTTCATTGATATGACGATAAAATATAAAATAAAGTAAAGGTTGATTATAACTGTTGTACTGAATTGACAAAATTGGTTCATATTTATGATAAAATGGATTGCCCCTAGCAGGGAATCGAGCCCTATTCTCCTATAACAAAAATAGGCGTAATTATCAATATACCATGAAGGTTTCCAATCCATTTTACAAATGCAACAAGATTGTCACTCATTATTAATTTTAATCATCATGTAATACAGCATTTGAAATCGTCAGATGCACAACGTCGGGCCCTTCATCATCTTTAATGAGTTTAGCTAACGCAAGTATAGTCCAAATTATTATGACGTCTTGCAAGGCTATAAATAAATAAACTTTATTTAGAGTCGGCAAGGTATATAAATATAGACAAACTAATGAGTTCTTAACCGACATTAAAAGCAAGAAGGCGTCCCAGAATAAAATTAAAATAGCCTTGCCAGACGTCGTAATTAATTGGACTACCCTGAGACAATATAGTAGTCTCAGGACTACCGCTATATAAATGAATCTCTGTCAAAGGGCCCCTCCTGCCAAGTTTAGAATGTCAGCACAACTTTATCAAGAAATCCTCTATCAGATATGAACATATTTACCAATGCTACAATAATCTGCAGATATTTTACAATTAGTTTCGTGAATAAAGATCGACCTACCCGATTCTCCATGTGCATCCACCGCCATTGACAACTGACTTGAAAATGTGCGTGACAGAAATTGACCTCAAAGAAAAAGACGTTGAATTATAACTGTTCTGTTTCATTGTGACACAAATATTGTTTGAGTTAATAAATTTGATAATTTCTGTTTCAATTTTGAATTTTGGATATTTTCAACTTTGCAAAGTTAAACTTGTTTGAACTAGTAGGATACAAATCGACAGGGAGGTTGATGGAAGAGCCTACACAAATATTGTACACTTATAGACAGCGAACATAGAAATTACCGTAATTGACCTAATCATAATCGACATAATTGATGCCTTAGTTATCGCTCTGGCAAAAATAATCAAGATTATAATGCCTACAATATAGTATAACTGGCATCAATTATTTCTTAAACACAAAGCAAATTTTATATCATTATATGTTTTGAAGAAGCACACCTGCGGGTACGGAATGTGCTAGCTGTGAAGCATTGGTGTCTTTTGACTGTGTTCTACTCTTCGATCCGGTTATTATCACATTCCCCATTTCCATTCTTACTTGTACTTCGAATGTCAATAAACAATAGTTCACAATAGTATTTAAAATTCCTGTAAAGTATTAAACATTCTGATATCATGAATTAACTCTCAACAACAATTTGTGGAAAGATAAATAAGTAATCTTTTATTAGACAAAATAGAAACGACGTCACGTGTTCGTTTCTGACAGGGGACAAGCATATCAACATGCGGAAATGTTTTTAAAAAATATATTTTTTTTTTATCAGTATGGATACAGAAGCATATCTTAATAGTATCAATACAAGACAAACACTCAGTATGCTGATAACATTTACGGTACCAATTTTTCTGCACCAGATGCGCATTTCGACATAGACGTCTCTTCAGTGATATGTGTGGCCATTAAATGTGAGATCTAAAGCTGATTAAAAAGATGAAGAGCTACAATCCAAAAATTCCAAAAAGTATAGCCACAATCCGTGATAGGTATCAGAGCTTTGTATGCGGGAGATACAGTCCTTAATTTATAATAATTTCTAACATTTTGTAACAGCAAATTTAATAACACAAAAAAAAATCCGTATTTTTATGCCAATACCGGACTACTGGCTACTGGGCTAGTGATACCCTCGGGGACTAATAGTCCACCAGCAGAGGCATCGACCCAGTGGTAGTAATAACATGAACGGTACCAATTTGTTTGCACCAGATGCGCCTTTCGACAATACATGTCTCTTCAGTGATGCTCGTCGCCAAAAACAAGCACAAAACGAGATTAACGTCTATTGGAATAAAACATGAAAACTCCAGGCAGTCGTTCATTCTTCTTGGTCAAAGGAGTTGGTTCAGTAAGACCCCTTTTTTGCCCCAAAATATAGCAGTGTTACAAAATTATGAAGATATAATCTTTTATCTATTTATTGGAAAGTAGAATGCTTCTGCGACATACATATGGGATGTTTTTGACAAAACAATGCACATATATCGGATACTAGCACCATTAAGTCGTGCTAAATAACTGAGATCTTCCCGATTATAGCATTTGAGTTAAATTTTAGACTGCTTCCGTGTTAAATGAAAGTGGCCGCACTCGTGTTCATTCATAATATTGAAATACATGTTGTATTTGATGATAATACATTACATATATAAAGGTTAATAATGTACAAGGATGCGGCCACATTCATTTTTAACCAAAAAAACATCTGAACAGGGACGTTTATTGGCATATTTGATAGATTTTTCATGTTTAAGCTTAAATCGGGTCGTTTTTAATTACTAAATCAGTTAAAATTTTTCATATTAACTAATTGAATCAATTGAAATAGACACTTAAGTGTTTGAAAAGTGTCCAAAATGTTTCGCTAAATGAACCTGAAATTTGACGCCAATACAAGCCTTTACTGGACCTACTCCTTTAAGAAATCTTCTTTTCTGAAACTAAAAAACAACTTTATTATTATTAAATATTGTTCGAGTAAAAAAATGTCGGAATTGGTAGCACAAAGTTCTCATCTGATCTGATTATAAAAATTGTGCTTAAATGAAAATTTCCATTTAAAGTTTATGGCAAGTCCTTTTTTTAACCATTCTTTTTTGTCAATTCAATGTTAACATGTTATAATCCACTTTGATTTCAGTCATAAGTACTACACAACCAAATATCAACAGTAGATTATCTCAAAGTAGCATGTAAGTAAGACGTATATTTTCATAAAAAGTTTCAATAATTAGTTTACTATGCACATTAGTAAAGTTATTAACGGTTTCACAATAAGTCTATATGCAGGCAATGTTACAACATACAAAAGTGTTCATTTTCATATACTTGAAGATTTTAAGTGTTTACATTTATTCTTACTAAATAACACTCAACAGTTAACACTAAATACACTTAAAATGTTTAGATGGAAATTGAGAAGTTACCAAACAGAGAAAATCTTTACAATTGGAAAATCGAAACTAATCCGTATTGTCAAATTTGTCAACTGCAAGACACGTATCAAGTGGAATGGGATTACTATAAGTTGCAAAACTTTTGTGTCTCAATCCACTATAAATAAATATGTTTAAACCCACCATTTGTTTTTTATTAAATGTTAACTTCTAAAAGAAATTTTGGAAATTATAAATAATGTAATCGCAAGTGCATTTTAATAAAAAAAAAAACCACCACAAACATAAAAGATATCGTAATAGGCTACAACATAACAGATAGTGAGTAAATTGGATTCAAAATAATTCAAATCATATTATGTATCTAATCAAAGAAATAAAACTACTTATGTATTCATCTCTTTTAATCTGAGGTTGACGAATACGTAAGATACTGCAATGTACAAAAACAAAAATTCAAGCGCTGAAACAGTGTTTTTTTTTTAATGCACAAGGTTTTGTATTTTTGGAAAATAAGTATCTGGCGGTAGTTAAAGAGACATTATGTATTTACAATGTCGGACAGATTAGTTATAACAGAAAACATATCATATTTAACAAAGACCTGTTCGAGGTTGTATGCTCTGTTACCGGCAGAGAGTCAGTCTAAAGGTCTCTATATAATTAAACAAAGGTGAACAATTCAATTGTGTACTATAAATAACAAAGATGTGGTATGAGAGACAATGATAAAACTTTCCACGCATGTCACAATTTATAAAAAGCAAACTTCGTTATGTTCATAAAAAATCTAGTATTCCTGCAATTTCCGTTTATTTCTTACGTTTTCAACGTTATCATAGTCAGTGTCCACCGTATATAATCTAAAATTGGTAACACAAACAATGCATTTCGAATTTTTTTTATAATATGAATAAGAGATATCTACATTCACTCATTTTTTTTTATTCGAAATGATTGGCAACACTTTAATAAGTGTCCTGTTTTCCCTATAGTTGCAACCCTCAGAATCTTGTGTGAAACACATTAAATGGAAAACATGTTTAACAATTCCTATTCAAGAACCTGCAACACAAAAGCAGGGATAAGATGCATTATATTGTTTTACTGAAATGAAACGAAGAAATTACAGTTTTATTGAGAACAAAATTTTCTATGAGAAAAACATGTAACTTTTGCACAAATTTGCGTGTATAAGGTTATTGCAGAAATATATGGCTAGCAATTATCATAATAACTTTGTATAGATTTTTTGAGACATAAGGTTAGTGAAAAAAATCAATGTAATCTTAATATCAAACAGAAAAACACTTTTTGAAAACAATTGTATTATTACTGTTTACATTGTACAAGTGCACAATTTTTATGTAATGGATTACGAAAGAGAAATATTATTGTTCATTGAATGATTTTATTCTTAACCCCTCAAACCTACCTCATTCAACCTTCTTTACAAATCAAAATGTTGACAAATATTTTGAAAAATACCATTGAACATTAATACTATTAGCACGTTTTTATAATTGCTGTATATATTGTTTGTTTTTGTCGATTTTGTTATTGTTTTATACCTCAGATTTTCATATTGTTGAAGGCTGTACAGTAACCTATAGTTGTTGACTTCGATGTCATTACTTTGCAGATGGTAAATTGTTTTCATTGCAATCATTCAACATTTTTGTTTCATTTTTTTTAGGTTATGCTATTAATACAGGTTATGTGAACATTTAATACAAATCTTAAATGATATAATGTTGTATGTGTATATTTTAATAAATTTCAGAGCTTTTATTATAACTGGGACTACTATTGTGATGGTGGTTGTTGCAGTTTCTATTTACTGCTGGAAAAAAAGACACAAAAGTCAAGGTAAATTGTCCTACCTATTAGCAATATACCAACTTATCTGCATGTGTAATATACATTGCTTAAACCATTTGCTAGTCAATAGCTTGCAGCTCGTTTTTGGTCATCTTAACTACCAGCTAAAGTCCTTTTTATGTTCTAGTATATTTTGTTTAACCTTTACTGTTTAGTCTGTCGTTGATAGTACTCATGGCGTAAATTTATACTTGTACATCCTGTTGTCGTGTTGGTGTGCTATGGTTAATTTGGAATTTTTGTCTTTCATTTTTCCTGAATTTTTGTTTTATCTCTGTGCCTTTTTTGTTGATACAGTTATTGGTATCTGATATAGAGTATAATTTAATTGTAGATAACTGATGTACAATATAATTGCCATCAGGTATGTAATGGGGAAATTTGAAAAGTTTCCGAAATCAGGTGATACGTGTTATCAATATCAGATAGTTCATGTAAATGTAATTTGTATTGGATATATAATGTTAAATGCAACCAGTATCAAATATATGTTGTAAAACAAAAATCGTAAACAATAGTCTCTTACGGTATAAACACATTTATGTACTGTTTTCAGGAAGAGATACTAATTCAGATTTTACTCAACAGTTATTGAACACACATGTACAAGATGCGCAGCCAGACATTATACCAATGAACATAAGAGGTAAGCTAGCATGTCTTTAGAGACCTAATATGGTAGATAATAGGAATCATCAAACATATTGGTCAGCAAAGCCGGACTCTTCCAAAAAACAGAATAGACTTACAGAAATATCACATTCCCAAGATGTTTAGACTTGGTGCAAACATGAAACAGTTATGAACTTGAGTCAGTTCGCATGCGCACACAATTATCACCATAACAATCCATATACCGTTAAATTAATAATTTCTCAAAATTAACTGGCCTTTCACAAATATAATCAATTTCATTATAGCTTTATGATAAGGCTATCTATATACTATTTACTTGAAATTATCAGATCATCTAGGTACAAAACTATTTCCCTATGTTTTCTTTATACGTCTATATTAGCATACATTACAGATCTATGCTAGTTGTTGAAAACTTTAAACAATTTTACTAATCTCGTATCCTACGCCGTTAGGGATGTTTTATCCTATTAAAGAAACAAAAATACGAAATCAAAATATTGAAAAATTCAATCTTTGAGTATCAAGAAGACTAGACTCCGACTCATTTTCTCATCCAGTTGTGGCAATATTGTGTAATGAATTTGACTAGACCAAACAAAACAAATAATGATTGCATCAATTAAATTAAGAAAGAAACAGGAGAAAATGTGTGACAGTAGTAAATAAACATTTCTGCGATCTTAAACAATCTGATGAATTTTATATCTTCTGTTTAGTAATCAGATTTGTTAAAAACTGACGTTATTTACACCATATCATTTGAATGATTAAATGAATAAATTGAGAAGGTAAAAAGTAAAATCACAAAACAAAAACTGAACCCCGAGAAATTCAAAAGGGAAAGTCCCCAATCATATGGCAAAATCAAAATCGCAAACACATCATGTATTCTTGACATTGCAAGATTATTTCTTATGTAGAAAATGATGAATAAAAGCTGGTCTTAAAGCTAGCTAAACATCTCAATTGTATGACAGTCACACCAAATTCTATTATATTAACAAAGATGTGTGAACAAAACAGACAGAGACAATATAGGTAAAAATATCAATCATAGGGGTACAGCGGTCAACATTGTTTTAGAATTTATATCACTATAGAAACAAACTAATATGTAACAAAGAAGCAGAAAATTGTATATAGACCAGGCGTTTTAGCAAAAGATAAAGACAAGAATACACAATTTTACTATAGTACAATAACTCAATGGATTATTAGTATGAGTACGTTGTTACATCATTGATGTATCAAAGAAACATAATTTATCACTTTACTTTATTTTTAGAGCAGACACAAAATACAATTAAAGACTGGCGAAAAAAAGATAAGATGTTTGTTGATACAAAAGCCAGTGCTTTTGTCATAAAATGTTTACAGAAAAACAGTTGTGTTACTTTAACTGCTCCATCCGGAGTTGGGAAATCTTTTATCTGTAGACATATAGCGCTTGATTTAGAGAGGACAGGATACATTATTATACCAGTGGAGGTACCGACAGACATAAAGACTTATTATCAACCCGGTAGACAGACAGTTTTTATTGTTGATGATATGTGTGGAAATTTTACGGCCAGCCAACAACAGATTGATAACTGGAAACAACTGCTACCTGTGATTAACACAATAATTGCAGACACATGTTGTAAGATTATTGCATCATGTAGGTTACAAGTCTATAGAGATGATAAGTTTAATATATTATCACCTTTTAAATCCTGTGAATGTAATTTAATATCAGATGAGTTAGGTCTTACGTCTGTGGAAAAAACAAAGATAGCAAAAACCTATATTGGTACAAATTTAGAATATATTGATGATATTTCTTACAACTGTGATTTCTTTCCACTCTTGTGTTCTTTATATAATGAAGAAAAATACGGAGACGTTAAAGAATACTTCAAAAATCCTTTTGATGTCTATAAAAGTGAGCTAGACATATTGTGTGAGCATGGTGATGAAGGGAACTATAAAACGTGTAGTCTTGCTTTTATGTGTTCTTTTTAATAATCGTCTACCAGAAATATGGTTCCAGAATAAAGTGACAGATGCACAACGACATATCATAGAAGACGCTTGTGAGGCTTGTGGAATCAACAGAAGTACATCCAAGACAAGATTAAAGAAAGCACTTGATAGTCTAGTTGGTACATATATTTGTAAACTTAACAGTAGCTATAGCACTCTACATGATAAATTGTTTGACTTCCTTGCTCATTACTTTGGTCAGAAAATGATTGAATGTTTAATAGACCATGGTGATAGTAATTTATTACATCAACGTTTTATTTGGCAGAAATTTGATGACAAGACAAGTAACATAGATTTTATTATTGAAATACCAGATGAGTATTTAGAATCGTATGTCCAAAGGTTTATCAAGGACTGGTTAGCCGGAAAGGTTGCATATGTGTTCTATAACAATAATATGAAAGAATCATCATTCAGACACAAGTTAATACAGTACTTGCAACAACTTGATCAATTACAGCAGGTTAAATTAGCCAACACCAAAGATACAGTGATTCCACTTGGGAGCTCTTGTTCAGGTTCTACTCCACTGGTAGAGACTTGTTGTTGTGGTTATACTGATATGGTACAGTGGATGTTATGTAATGATGTGGATGTTGATCAGTGTAGAGATGATGGGGTGAGTGGACTGTTAATGGCAAGTCAGAATGGACGTACTGACATAGTGAAGTTACTATTAGATAAGAATGCTAATGTAAATCTTTGTAACACTGAAAACAATAGTCCTCTGTTAATGGCAAGTTCTAACGAACATACTGATATTGTACAGTTACTGTTAGAGAGGAATCCTGATGTCAATTTATGTGTCAAAAATGGCTTGAGTCCTCTGTTACAGGCAAGTCAAAACGGACATACTGATATAGTAAAGTTACTGTTAGAGAGAAATCCTGATGTTAATATATGTAACAAGGATGGCCACAGTCCTCTGTTACAGGCAAGTCAAAACGGACATACTGATATAGTAAAGTTACTGTTAGAGAGGAATCCTGATGTTAATCTATGTGACAATGATGGCTTGAGTCCTCTGTTAAAGGCAAGTCATAATGGACATACTGATATTGTACAGTTACTGTTAGAGAGGAATCCTGATGTCAATTTATGTGACAAAAATGGCTTGAGTCCTCTGTTACAGGCAAGTCAAAACGGACATACTGATATAGTAAAGTTACTGTTAGAGAGAAATCCTGATGTTAATATATGTAACAAGGATGGCCACAGTCCTCTGTTACAGGCAAGTCAAAACGGACATACTGATATAGTAAAGTTACTGTTAGAGAGGAATCCTGATGTTAATCTATGTAACAATGATGGCTTCAGTCCTCTGTTACAGGCAAGTATATGTGGACATACTGACATAGTTAGATTACTACTAGAGAGGAATCCTGTTCCATGTGACAATACATCACTGAGTACGTCATATGTCAATAACAACATCAGTATCAGTAACAGTCCGAGTCCTGTCCAGTCATTAATGAAACATAAACCAGACATTAATGCCCAGACATATGTTGGAGGTAATGCTTTATATTTTAGTGCAAAAAATGGAAACATTGAGATAACACAGTTACTCTTAGAGAAGAATGCTGACTCTAATATCTGTATCTATAGTAAACAGTATATAGCAGAAATGATAAAAAATCATCCAACTGTAACTTTAGGAAAAATAAAACAAAGCATATTCAATAGCCTTGTAAAGAGTTCATCATCACGTGTAATAGACTACGTCAGTAAGAAGTCAGTAGATTATGCCTTTGATGTAGTAGCTGGTTCCACTCCATTACACATAGCCTGTTTTATGGGTAGGACAGATATAGTCCGTTCCCTAATAGACTATAAATCTAACATAAATATGAATAAAGAAGACGGCACCACACCCTTATTTTATTCATGTGAAGTAGGACATAAGGATATTGTACGTTTATTGTTAGATAAAGGAGCAGACACACAAATATGCAGACTTGATGGGAAATCTCCGTTAAAGATTGCAATTGATAATAAGCATACAGCTATAGTTGAGATTGTAACAGAACAAATTCATAGGACAGAACCACTTCTTTAACAAGTATTGCTCCTTAGTTAGTGGTTTCTCGTGACATGAACAAACGGCAAAAAGATTCGGAAACCACTGTTTTCTTTATTATTTCTTGATTTGTGTTTTTGTTGATATTTATTCACTCCATTTCCTTTGTCTTTACTTTAGGTACACTTCTATTCTGCCGATTACTTCTATCTATGTTAGATATCTACTGTTATTCATTCGATAACTTATGGATGTGTTAGATATCTATTGTCATTTATCCCATTGCTTCTATCTCTACTTCATAGTTACTTGTATTTGTCCCAGTATACATGACTCTGCTTGATATATACAGCTTTGTATGTGGTTTCTCCTGTTTCTGTTTAATATCTACTGTTATTCTGGCTATTACGTCTATTTATGTTTGATATTCAATGCTATCCATCCCTATACTTTTGTTTGTGTTTGATATCAACTTGTTTTCATCCCATAACTTCTGTCTCTATTTAATACTTCTTTGTTCTATTTTTAATACCAACTACTATTAGTTCGATTACGGCTGAATTTATTTGATCTATACTATTTACTTCGGTCTGCAATGTTATCATGCCGCATAATTTTACTTAACATAATTTTTTTCTGGTTGTTCCACCATAAACAGAAGAGATAATTGATAAACAATCTCTGTTGATTTCATTGAGTTTAATTGTTCCACTTTTAGTATTTCTGGTTGTACACTGTTCCATGAATATTTTTTCAAAGTATATTTAGTTTTGAACAGCGTTATACTACTGTTGCCTTTATTTATATATTATATTGCCTGTATTGCCAATGATTAAAGTGATTAGTATATTACTGTACCACATTAAGTAAACAATGTTATTAGTATATTACTGTACCACATTAAGTACACAATGTTATTCTAGCATATACATTATTTTGAAGTTTTATCAAATAATATTCCTCTAAGGTCAACCTTTTACTAGACTATTGTAGTCTGATCATATTTTGTCATATTTTCATGTTTATGCTGTATCTACCATTTTAAACAGTATTTGTCTATTTTAATTTTCATGCTGTATCCTCCATTCTTAACAGTATTTGTCTATTACAATTTTCATTCTGTATCTTCAATTTAAAACTGTATGTGTCTTAAAAGAGGGACACCAAAATACCAAAGGGAAACTCATAAATATAAAACAAACTGACAACGCCATGGCTAAAAATGAAAAATACAAACAGAAAAACAATAGTACACATGAAACAACATATAAAACTGAAGAATAAACAACACGAACCCCACCAGAAATTAGGGGTGATATCAGGTGCTCCGGAAGGGTAAACAGACCCTGCTTCACATGTTGCACCCGTCGTCTTGCTTATGTTATTAAAATAACTTACATGCTGTATCTCTCATACTGTCTCAATTGTCTGATCATATTTTAAATGCTGTATCGTCCGTATTGTTTTTTTAATTTGTCTTATCATGATTTATATAATATATTTTCCATGTTGTTCATTTTTGTCTCATCATGATTGTCATGCTGTATCATCCATATTTTCCAGTTTTTATTATACTCTGTATTAATATTGTACCTTTCGTATTTAACAACTTTTGTGTTTTATGATTATCATGTAGATTCTTCCATAAAGTTATTATTTGTATGTTATATATTCTTTTTTATATATTCTTGTGTTTGGCTTAAACTTATAAAAGCGCTTTGTCTAAATGCAATTCTGTTTTCTTGTTGACATGTCTGTTTGTTTTTGTAGTGATTAAGATTAAAACACAATTTTGACTGCTGTTCCCCTTTTTTTGACAATTGCATTTGTATATTTTTAGTTTTACTCAAACTTTATTACAATATAGTTGAATTTGATACGACTGTCAAACAACTGAGTTTTTTTTTATGATCTTCATCCTGTTTATTCTATGTTTTACTGAATGTATGTAACGTGACGGTACCCAAATTGCACCTATTTTGACAGTTTTTTCACCTACGTTTTTTTATGATCAATAAAAAAATGTCCATACTGTGTTTATTTTGTAGCCCTATCCTTCTTAATGGTATAGGTACACCAATTTAAATTTTAATCCATATTGAGTCATTGAAAAATGGGTTTGAATCAACCTCCAAACTATCCATGATTCTGTAATGAGGAGTACCCAAATTGCATCCATGCTTAGATTCACATCGTCAAAAGTCTAATAACCGGGCTTTTGTTTAATTTCTTCAAGTATTTTGAACAATTGGATATTTGTCCATGCTTACTCTTCATATTTTACGAAATGGATACTTATAATATATTGTATTTGCTAATTTTAAAAAGATGACGTTTTGATGACGTCGCATTGTGACGTTTTTGTACATTTTGCTTTTTCAGTAAACAGTCCATCTGTTGATAAAAACTGTGAACGTTTTGTGTATATCTAAATATGTTTACCTATGTTGAAAGACGTGCATAGTATCAAATCATAAAAATACAAATTGTTTAGTCTCTAGGAAATATTGTAAGATATCTATTGCTATTTTTTTCTAAATAGGTGCAATTTGGGTACTCTGTGCAATTTGGGTACCCTTACGTTAGACGTGATTACACTGTACACAAGAATCAGCAACTAGTTTAGGTTAATTGTTATGCTATTTCAATTGTTTTATAGCTGGATTACTGTCTATCAAATGTGTGTGGTTTGTTTTATAATAAATGATTTTTCAGACTTTATATTACAGTTAAGATGCTGGAAAGAAAGTAAACTAGCTTAACTTAATTTATCTCAAATTATATAGTGAGTGGATCAATGTTAAGACGCAACCAAACACCTGTGTGACAACCACACACAACAAATCTAAAAAAGGTGTGCAAAATATGTATATATACATTAATACATATTCATTTAAATAGTTCTGACTTCTTTTCACACCAATTCTTCTTTTTATAACTGGATCTAAATGTGTACTCTAAAATATTACTCAATTCATAAGATATTATAATTTTTCAAAAGAAATACACCCAGATTCTTCTGTAAGGCAATTCGTATACATATTGAGATAATTTTCAAAAAGGGTCATTCCTTTTCATTGATACATTTCCCCCCGTATTCGTGTAACATGTGTTCTAATTAGTATACAGAGTTGCGAAATTGGTTTAGACTTTTGGACCTATAATTAAATTTGGAAGAATTTATCAAACAATCATTCCATTAATATAAATAAAAATGCACTGGAATCTGATTTTTTTACGTAATAAGGAGCCATGTAATTATAAATTGAAGTAAATATATATATACTCATTGTTACTTTTGTTTATTGTTATGATAAACTTATTGTATATATTGTAATAAAAAAGTAATGTGTTGATAAAAATCATATCTAAAAAATAATCAGAATAAAATTAGTCAGTGTTATTTTGTGTTTACTTCTCTTCGATTATTTTAAATTTTGATCAAAATAAAAATAAGATTATGTTGTGTGATTGCTAAAGTGACAAACAACCTACAGAAAATAGATAACATAAACGTTATGTCATTTAGAGAGAAGAACATGTTATACAATCAATTTCAGATCTTTCTTAACAACAACAGGGATTGGGATTAAATGCGTCGATTGGAAATGTTGTTTTGTAATACAGATGTCAACACAACTGAACTCATTTCTCTAAGAAATATTTCTAACATTTGGAGTTATTAAGTTCGTTTTGATCCCTGAATCCTCCCATAAACATACGTTTTAGTTAAATATAGGTAACTATTATCTTCAACATGTTCAACACAGGCAAAACAAATCCATTGAATCAGTCATAAAATGTGTCTGCGTGACAGATGAAAACAAATTATAAACCATTAGATTAAACGATGTAATTTATAACTGATGTATTCAGGTTATCAGCAATATAGAGATTCAGTGTGATGTGTTTATGGTCAACATATTATTACAGCTAACATTTACAGAGTTTAACAGACTGACCAATAAAATAGTGTTATGTCAATCATTCCGTTATTTCAAATTACAAACCTGTTCGTCACATGTACATTGTTTTTCAAGGCAAAATATTTATCTAAGATACCTGGGACAATCTAACTTTGAAAAGAATATATTTTGTTTAGAGTGTACCTCGAAATCTCTTAACCCGGTGTAATTCTTTCCGTTGAGGTATAATCTATTCAAAGTTAATCGTGACTATTTAGATAAGCCCTCTTTTAATCCAGGGTTTTGAAATAAGGTCGGCGAAATAACAGTCAGCAAAATACCCTACTTTATAATTTCAGAGAACTACAGTGCTTTTGATTTTTTTTATATCTGGTCAACAAGCAGGCATGAGTCATGTGAGTTGTAAAATAAACATGTTCGAAACCGGGAAAAATTGGTTACAAAAAAGGTCCATATATGTTTTATCTGATCTACTAAAATTGGACGTTATTGATTGTTAAACAGTGTCGTTTTTGTATTGACATTCGTCAAGAGTGGAAATATAAAAGGGACCTTATACATGTAGTGTACCGTGCTATTTGATATAAGTTCCTAGTAGGGCATTCTGACAGTTTTTCGTCTAGCCAACGCTATATTTTAATAAATTGTCACTCAAATATTATAATCATTAACTTCAGGTCGTTCAACTTTGCATCTAGTCTTAATTATGCATGACATATCTGCCACTGGACATACAATGCTATCAATTAAACAAAATCAGCTTTATTTAGTGTTGTATACTCATTAGCTTTCTCTGGATAATTGTCTAAAACAGTTTTCCAATTTTATGTATTTGGTTTTTTTCAATTTATATTTTAATTTTAATTTCTGTAAATATAAAAAAAAGAAGATGTGATAAGATTGCCAAGAGACAGTTGTCCACAAGTGACCAAAATAACTCAGACATTTACAACTATATGTCATCGCATGGACTTCAAAAATGAGCAAAGAACATACAGTACAGTTGTCATAACAGCAAATATTGATTGAAATAGTTTTCAAAGGTACCAATCGTATAAATTGATACATCAGACGTGCGTTTCATCAACATGAAGCTCATCTATGCCTGGGATGGGAACTTCCTTAGCGTTCGAAAAATTCACACTTTTGCAACTTATAATAATGACCATATGCAAATGTAATTGATCACCTAAGTGCTGACTAGTGCGGGAGATACCCTCGAGGACGAAACGTCACCCAGCAGTGGCATCAACCCAGTGGTGCAAACAGTTTTCAAAGGTACCAGGCCCATACTTGATACGCCCGACGCGCGTTTCATCAATACAAGACTTATCAGTGACACTCAGATCGAATAAGTAAGAAAGCTTACCATTTAAAAGTTGAAGAGCATTGAGAACCCAAAATTCTAAAAAAAAAAATTGTTTAATACGGCTAAGGTAATCTATGCCTGGCATAATCTTCGCATTTCAAACAATTCATAATTTTGCAAACAGTACATTTATTCAAATGACCGTATTATTGATATTCATGACAACACTGACTACTGGGCTGGTGATACCCTTGGTACGAAATGTCCACCAGCAACGGCATCGACCCAGTTGTGTTAACAGTAAATGCGTCAGAAAATATGCCTAAACTACGTACATACAAAAAAATTAAAACTGACTACAAAATGATGCCATACTTGAAAAAAAATATTATCAAGACAACACCGATCTGTGAAAGTCCGGATGCGAAGCAGAACTTTACATGTACAGATTTAAAAGGTAAGATTGCGTAATGTGCCACTTGACCAACGCCGTAATGTGCCACTTGACCAACGCCGTAATGTGCCACTTGACCAACGCCGTTGTACACTATGCAAGTCTCAATCCAAACAGGACGAATCCAATCCATTGCTGTTTTGAAAACGCTATGAAAAAATAAGAAAAACATCAAATGATATCCAGAACAATACAATAGATATTTAATTACGCTACCAGCGAACATTAAATTAAAACATTTATTTTAGTTTGATACCCCGATTTTGTTTTTTGTCCATGGATATATGAGTTTTGAACAGCGGTATATTACTGTTGCCTTTACTAATGACAGCAAGCTTGTTTTTAACTTTATTTTGAATTGTATTACGATCAGACAATCTGTATTCAATTGATAATGGGCCTTACAATATTTGGCATGTTTTGAACTATATATATATTTATTGATTCATTATTTACAAGATTGGTCGTTTGTATAAATATACAGTGTTAATGTCCATTGTTCAACGTGAGCGAATATTTTAGACGAGTACATTATATGAAAACTACGGTTCCTTACTTGTGCATTTTGATAAGAAAAGTCGTAGGTATAATTTCTTTCATTTGTTTTCAACTTTGTCTTGTATTGTTCTGGTCGTACTATTGCAAATATTCCCTTTCATGACGGCATCAGTTGTTTCTATCAGGTTACCATATTGCTATCACATAATAAAGTTACAAAATTAATGGTACAGTTTAACCCTAGTTTTAAGTGTTTCAATGTCTCGTCTTACCGTTTTATTTATTGACATAACTGCACGACACGATTTTCAATTAACAGTGGTAAGATAATCGTTGCAAAGAATCATGTGCAAACTTTTGTGAAAGACGGTTTTATTCTTGAAATGTTGCGAGAGTTTATGTTCTATGTTGAAGGCATTTGTAGTGACCTGCAATACAAGTACGTTGATTGAGTCATATGTCTTTTCTGTTTCTGTCCCTGACCCATGTTCTCTGTATTTGACATGTGTAGTGCATCATGACACAGGACAATGTTACGTGTCAATGATGAACATTCTTGCAGGACTGCTTTGTGTATATTTGACATAGAACTCTTGACCAGACTATGACTTTTTGACTCTTGACATATGCACTTTGTGTGTGTAATCGTGATACAATGTATTACTTGGTATATTACCATGACCTAAAAGTATAATTCTAAATTGACATTTCTTCTGAATATGTGGCATGAAGCTGTATTGCCATAAGATGGTGAGTCTTGTGACACGAGAAACTTCATATGAGCTTGACTTTTGCCCTCAATGTACAACTCGTATATTGTGTTTGAATCATTTTGAGAATTGTCTGATTGCAATCATACCACATCTGCTTACATGTATATTTACATTAGGTATATAGATATGTTTGATAATTTTGTGTACCTAGATTAACATTTCCTCAAAATATGCTTTGTGGTTTTTTTTTCATTGCACTCTTGACCAGTCTATGACTTTTTGACTCTTGACCTATGCATACAGGGTGTGCCTCTTGGTATGGTTACCTTGACAAAGTCTCTGGTTTTTGTTAGTCTTGTATGTGTTTAATTATTACTTTGGTTTTATGGTTTGAAGTTTGAAGTTTGAACTAGTACACATTTTGTTGAGGGGCCATTTAAAATCCGCCGCCAGGCGATGGATTTTCCAGCTTTGTTTAAGACCTGTGTGTGGCATTCGACTGCTGTTTGCTCTTTTTTCATGTTACTGTCTCTTTTACACATTCCACATTTCCAGTCTCAATTTTTGAAATAAAGATATTTTAATGAAATGAAATTTAAATCCTTTAAATGCCTAGGAAAATTAGAAAGAACATTTGCTGCTTTAGTAGCACCATGTGCTGCCAGTTGTGATAGATTATTCAAAATGTTTCAATCATTTTAGCTTGGATTTTACTTCATGGACATGTGACAAAAGACTAACAGTGAACGTGTATATCGAAACTTTTGTGTTGGTGGCAATGTATTTATCTAAATACCAGTATTGACTGGCGAATCTGTCGATCCGTAACAGGCAACATATCTACAGGAACTGTCAGAAATGAAGGAAACTGGTACTCCTGTTGAAAGATAAGAAGAAGTGCTTCCGAAAGTTCAAACCGATTAAGTCATGTGGACAATATTTTCATTTCTGTAAATAAATGAGGGTATATTGGAGTAGTAGCTTGAAGTAACATTTTGTTTTATAGATCTGGAATTTAGTAACGTTTTGTAATGGAAGTTATAATTGTGAACCTCCAAATATATTATATATATGTAACACTCAGAAACGTGTCCTTCCCCCCAAACGTGTCCACATTGACGTCGCTGAACTGCAAAACATGTCTAGTTTAAAACATCGCCAAAGCGTGTGATTTGTATAAACGCCCAAACGTGTCAATCTTCAAAAAAAAAAAACGTGTCCATGTCAAGCGTTATGTATACTAATTTTAGCATTTCATTAAAAATATAGATAAGGTACTTTTTTAAACCGGCAGAAAAAAACTGGGTAAAAGTGGGGCATCATTTCGGCTATGTCGTAGGTAAATTGTAAGCAAACATGTTTAGTTAAACTGTACGGTTAACGGAAAAATGTGTCCCTTTCTCTGCACATTAAAATGTGTATGCTCTCTCTAAATATTGTGAAACACCGGCATTTGGACGATCAACAGTCTAAAATAAATGTATCAGTACAAATGTAAAAAAATAAAAACGAAGATGTGGTATGATTACCAATGAGACAACTATCCACAAAAGACCAAAATGACACAAAATTAACAATTATAGGTCACCGTACGGCCTTTAACAATGAGCAAGGCCCATACCGCATATAGTGAGCTATAAAAGGCCCCTATGCCCTATGTTCTCTCTAAATATATATGAAATACTTACAACTGGAAAATACACAATCATCAGTTTAAAGATAATTTAAACAGTATATAGAAAACAGTAAAATCATTAAAACATGTATGTTCTCTAAATATGCATGAAATACTTGCAACTGGAAATGCGCTATCAACAGTCTAAAGTTAATTTATACAGCAAATGTAAAACTATTTCGTTCTAAATATCCATAGAGTACTTGCAACTGGACAATACGCAATCAACAGTCTAGAAGTGAATTTATACAGCAGAAATTAAATTTGTAGTTACGGTAACCACTAATAACCGGCGTTGATCACATAACATTCATATTGATAAAAAGAATCTATAAAACCAATACATGAAATATTTGGAACTGGACGTTATGGTCTCTTGATCGTGTGTCTTTAGTGATGCTGGAAATCTAAAATTTATTAAAAAAAAACAGATAAACAGTTTATGATTTGATGAGGTTTTTTTAAATACACACAAATTCAGATGGAGAACTATTAACAAAAGTTTAAAAAAAAAAACGCTGCTTAACTCCCCCAGGCAATATTCGGATAAATTTAAAACGCATCATTGGAGTTTATAAGTACAAAATAATTTACAAAGTCACCGATTAATTCAACTCTCTAACTATGTGCAGATTCGCTCTTAATGAGTTTGAAATACTTGCAACTGAACAATAAGCAATTTCAGTCAAAAAAAAATTAACAATTAAATTTTACAGATTAAATTTTGAATTATGATATTCATTAGAAACCTACATTTAATTAACTAAAGCTATTAAATGAAAACTTTGTCACCTGTGTCCCCATTAAAAATTGTCGTCAACGTTATCAGCGATTTTTTTTAGGAAATACATGTATTAACGCTAAAAACATGAGACGTTCTGGCGTTAAATATTGGACACGTTTTGGCGAATAACATTGATCATACACGTTTGGGGGTTATGAATTCGGACACGTTTGGGGAATATTGTACATTTCGGACACGTTTAGGGAGAAAAGACACGTTTGGGGGAATCGGACACGTTTGGGAGGAAGGACACGTTTGGGAGTGTTACATATATACATGTACTTCTGTACGATAAAACCTGTGAACATTAACACTGTTACATTATCATGTTTATAGAGACATATATGCGAGTGCTACATTAACGGACAAAAGAAGTTATCAATCCCGGATACATATTTCCGAAATAATGCTTTGTAGTTCCAAAATACATATACACACGAAAAAGCCCAGTTATATAACTGTAACGCTTGTTGGTCCATAACACTTGTCCATATTGTAATTTTGTTGTCTCTGCGGTTTGCGGTAGACTTACTTTCAGAGCAATATATGTATATGAGACCCCGCTTAGTAATCAACGTTATCTAGCTTTGGTTTTCTACGGACCACGGAGTTATCGTCTTTGCCATATTTTATAATGTGATTTGCGTTTTTGTCACAGGACATTGTCAGAACATTGTCATGACATTAGTGTAGCCCATCACTGCCTCGGATTTTGTCTATGCTAAATAAACATGAGGAGACTATTAGGTTTGTCTCTTTAGGTCTAACACAGTAAGTAGATCTATATTGTGTTTGCAGCAGACTGCTTAATAAATGTTACTTTGTCGATGAAACTGAAATTGTAATTTTATTTGCTCCACTTAACGATATTTTAACCATGTTTACAATCAACATGATAGTAAATCGTCTAAACACAAACTCTATGTTGTCATGCTTTATTACACCTTCATGTCTTCCACAGTAGGTAAATCTATATTTGTGTTTCAACAGACTGGTAAATAAATGTAAATCTATTGATAAAACTGAAATTGTATCTTTATCTGTTACATTTCATGATATCTGAACAAGCAGTATAGTATATCGTCTGAACACAAACTGCATGGTTTCATGCTTTAATACAATTTCAGGTCTTCAACAGTAGGTTAATCTATATTTGTTGTCTTGCTATAATACACCTTCAGGTATTCCACAGTAGGTTAATCTATATTTGTTTTCATGCTTTATTAAACCTTCGGGTCCTCCACAGTAGGTTAATCTATATTTGTTGTCATGCTTTAATACACCTTCATGTCTTCCACAGTAGGGTAACCTTTATTTGTTTTCATGCTTTAAAACACCTTCAGGTCTTCCACAGTAGGTTAGTCTTGTAATATTTTAATTTTAGTTTCTTGTGTACAATTTGGAAATTAGTATGGCGTTCATTATCACTGAACTAATATATATTTGTTTAGGGCCAGCTGTAGGACGCCTCCGGGTGCGGGAATTTCTCGCTACATTGAAGACCTGTGGTGACCTTCTGCTGTTGTGTTTTTTTATTTGGTCGGGTTGTTGTCTCTTTGACACATTCCCCATTTCCATTCTCTATTTTATAATCTATATTTGTTGTCATGCTTTAATACACCTTCATGTCTTCCACAATAGGTTAATCTATATTTATTTTCATGCATTAATACACTTTCAGGTCTTCCACAGTAGGTTAATCTATATTTGTTTTCATGCTTTAATACACCTTCAGGTCTTCCACAATAGGTTAATCTATATTTGTTTTCATGCTTTATTAGACCTTTAGGTCTTCCACAGTAGTTTAATCTATATTTGTGTTCATGCTTTATAAAACCTCCAGGTCTTTCACAGTAGGTAAATCTATATTTGTTTTCATGCTTTATTACACTTTCAGGTCTTCCACAGTAGGATAATTTGTATTAGAGTCCATGCATTTATAACCTCCAGGTCTTTCACAGTAGGTAAATCTATATTTGTTTTTTCAACAGGCTGGTAAATAAATTAAGTTTACTGGTAAAACTGAAATTAAAATTGAGAACGGAAATGGGGAACGTGTCAAAGAGACAACAACCAGACCATAGAAAAACAACAGCAGAAGGTCACCAACAAGTCTTTAATGTAGCGAGAAATTCCCACACCCGGAGGCGTCCTTCAGCCGGCCTCTTAACAAATATATACTAGTTAAGTGATAATGAAGGCCATACTAAACTCAATATTGTACACAAGAAACTAAATTTAAAATAATGCAAGACTAACAGAGGCCACAGGCTCCTTACTTGGTACAGGCGCAAACATGCAGCGGGGCTAAACATGTTTATGATATTTCAACCCTCCCCTATACTACGAGTCAATGTAGAAAAGTAAATGCATAACAATACGCATATTAAAATTCAGTTCAAGAGAAGTCCGAATCTGATGTCAGAAGATGTAACAAAAGAAAAACAACAAAATGACAATAATACGCAAATAACAACAGCAGACTTCTAGCAGTTAACTGACATGCCAGCTCCAGACCTCAATTAAACTGATCGAAAGATTATAAATATCAGACACAATCCTTCCCGTTAAAGGATTTAGTATCATACCATCATAACATATATGAGAAGAACATAACCCGTGTCATGCCAACATCTGTTTTATGTTAATAAATGTGTTTAGTTCCGATACAAATACCCTATACGTGTATTTGTTTGTGTTTCATGTCACGATATCTGAACAAGTAAAAAGTAAAATCACAAAAATACTGAACTCCGAGAAAAATTCAAGATGGAAAACCAGTGTCAAGTAAACTTTCAAATAATACAAGAAGAAACATTTCTCAAACCGGATGTAACAAATTATCTCCCTTATTTAAAAAAATATTTTATAGAAACCATATATTTTTAGAATCAGCGTTCAAAAAGCTATCATTTGACGCTGGAAATAACATTTTGAACCGAATTTTATTACTTTCATATCAAAATACATGTTTTTTGTCGGAAAGACCTGCAATGGTTTTTAATTTTTTTTATCATTCTTTGATGTTGCCATTTTGATGATACAAATATGTAGACCCTAAGTATTTAAAAGAGCGTGAACATTCACGCCAACAACATTTTTCATTTTTGTTTTCGTTATTGCAAATAAGAAATTATTCTGTAATTCATAGTGATCCTATAATGCTATATACATGATATATGAATAAACCAAAAATGATTGAAAAATAATAAAAAAAAAAAGAAATCCCCTGTTATACAACAACAAGACATTCTATAAATAGATGTATAGACATTATATAGAATAGAAAGTAGTTTATCTTAAATAATCAACAATCCCTACAATCAGTACATCACTTAGTCAACAACATATTTTAATTAGCATTTAAAAAAATGAAATACTGCTCAACAAGTACAGTTTAATATAAAGTTTTAAATGTATATAAGATTTCTTCCGATATATACGGTTGATGCATATAGAAAACACTTAATTGTCACCTCTGTTGTGCATAGTAATTGTATAGGTTAAAAGGTGCATATTATTGTTTCCTATCCAATAGGAATATTGATAACCTTTTCTTGGATTTTCACCATTTTCTGACACTAACTAAAACTCTACATACACATTGAATGAAGTACATGCATTAGAAATGAATTTGAATATTTTTTATGACTGTTTAGTTTTTTTGCTATATTTATAAACATAAACAGTCTATGGAAGAAGCGATTCGATAAAAACTTTTCTTATATCAACGAGCGATATTGTCTTATATCAACGAGTTGCATTGTGGGAAATTTCAGACGAATGTTAGCATGTGTACGAAGATAGTTAAATATCCAGTAACTTCTTTTGAGTTTTTATTTACTTTGATTTTATTAAATCGACATTATGGTCAGTATATGTAAAATCATAAGTGTCATATCGCATGTAATACAAATTTCATCACTTACTAGAATATAGTCAATTCTTGAAGATTCTGTCTATTTTTGTCTTCTCCAGGTAAATTGTGTTTATATTTGTGTATTTTTTTCTCCAGACATCAGTTACTTATATAGTCTTAACCAATATCTTAATGTTATGAAATGGTTTATCAAACTTGTATTTGCTATTTTTCCTCTCTGGAACTTATATCGATAATACGTAGTTGAAGTCCCCACCAATTACGTGCTCAGCTAACTATAATTTTCAATTAATTGTTTTACCTACCTAAAGAAAAGGATTTCGTGTTTTAGAATCACATGAATTATTAGGTTGATATAAGTTCACTAAAGTATATATGTTGTCATCTTTGTCAATATTGACTTGTATGAATCTACCCTTCGATTATTTATATTGGTCAATAATCTTATATTTAAATTCGTGTTTTAATCCATACAGCCGCCACTTTAGCAAAACTTAACCTTATTCCGTTTTTATTTCTTGTTATTATTCTAAAGTATTAGTGAAATGAGTTCCTTGTGAAAATTTTGTTTTATTATTTTCTGAACAATATAAGTATAATATGTATTTCAAAATATTTAAATGCTATTGTTGTCCGTGAAAAAGGAGCTATGCCATTCAGCTTTTCAATAAAGTATCCTTCAATATATAGTTATCCGTTAGAAAGTCATATTTTCACTGCGTTTATGTGGATATGTTTTTAACACTACAAGGACAAGTATCGACCGTTAACCTCTACAATAAATAAGCATGTTCGTATCAATCAGTGTAGTTGATAGGCAAAGATTGGTAAAATAAATCCGTATTTGCAGATGTTAGATTTATAAGTATGGTGTTCAATTTCGTTTTGCTTTTCCGAATAAGCTCTCTTTAGAATCACTCAAAACAAGACAATTTGAAGGTCAAATATGCGGGTATGCCAGTATGTATTAGGCTGATCAATCTTAGATGTTCATTATCATTGATATAAACCAAATAATAGAACATGTATATAACACGATAAAATAAGGTACGTCCAAATCCGCCTTTCTTGATTGAATGAAACATGATTAGTCATTATCCATATTTGTGAAAGATGAACTTCAGTGGTCATTTTATATATCAGTTAGAGTCGAACAATAGTCATGATCTATATATGCGACGGGCGAACATAGTTAGTCATTGTCTATATAAGGGACCGGCAAATATAGTTAGTCATTGTCTATATATGTGACGGGCGAACTAGTGTGGATCTAGCCGTCGATAGCAGCCGGCGTTAATATTCATGAGGCCAGCCTTCAATAATATTCATGAGCCGGCAATAATATTCATGAGATGACTTGCGTTCGAAGAAGTGTTGTTAGAAACTATGAACGATAACTATGATTAAATAACGTTCCTATTTATATGTGATATTACTTCAAACAGGCATGTCGATGGGTGTCTTCTTCGAGGTCCGCGTATACTAAATTAACTTTTGGTTTTCTTCAAGGACTTCAAGGTCTGCGTCTTTAAATAACAAGGTAAATGTAAAAAAAACAATGCAAATACTTCCATAAATATAAAACAAAGTAATGGTCTTTTAACATTCTGTGATTAGAGAAATAATGTAAACTGAAGCAATAACAAGTTGAAATAAATATAATTAAATATAGAAATTTAATGGGACATTACAACAAACAAATAAAGTAAAGAACAGTTCTTATTAAAATTTTGTGATTATTGAATTAATGTAAGCTAGAATAAATAAAAAAAATTGATTGAATACTAGTATAGAAATTTAGGAATTACAGAGAATTGATGGTCATATGGGCATTCCATAATCTGTTCGTTGTCTACAAATATAGTCCAATCATGAAACTAAAACATACAATACATACGACAGTATTTTCTATTCAAACAGATCAGAAAAAATAGAAACATAGTTAATTGCAGAAATAAAAACAACAGAAAAATAAAAATATAATTTCTTCAAAATTACGGAGACCAATCTCAGTCATTAATCTTAACATAAACCATGTATATTATTGCCTTTAAAATGGCCCATAGCACTTATGCCCTAGACCCGTAGAAGTTAGTCAGGAAAGGATAGGGGGGTACCCTGGTATATCACAAATTCGAAAATGAACTATTGTCGGCTGGCCAAACGAAGAGATTCTCCACGTGGGCAATGATACCAGAGGAAGAGGTACTTATTGCCTTTAAAATGGTCATTAGCACTTGTACCCTAGACCCGTACGAGTTTGTCAGTAGAGGGTTAAAAGGGGGGATATGGTATTCCTGTTTACAACGAATTCGAACTGAACTATTGCCGGCTGGCCAAACAAAGAGATTATCCACATCGACCATTATACCAGAGGTAGAAGTTGGTATTGCCTCTAAAATGGCCCATAGCACTTATGCCCTAGACCGTACGAGTTAGTCAGGAAAGGATAAGGGGGGTACCCTGGTATATCACAAATTCGAAAATGAACTATTGCCGGCTGGCCAAACGAAGAGATTCTCCACGTGGGCAATGATACCAGAGGAAGAGGTACTTATTGCCTTTAAAATGGCCTTTAGCAGTTGTACCCTAGACCCGTACGAGTTTGTCAGTAGAGGGTTAAAAGGGGGATATGGTATTCCGGTTTACAACGAATTCGATCTGAACTATTGCCGGCTGGCCAATCTAAGAGATTCTCCACATCGACCATTATACCAGAGGTAGAGGTTGGTATTGCCTCTAAAATGGTTCATAGCACTTATGCCCTAGACCCGTACGAGTTAGTCAGGAAAGGATAAGGGGGGTACCCTGGTATATCACAAATTCGAAAATGAACTATTGCCGGCTGGCCAAACGAAGAGATTCTCCACGTGGGCAATGATACCAGAGGAAGAGGTACTTATTGCCTTTAAAATGGTCCTGAGCCCTTGTACCCTAGACCCGTACGAGTTTGTCAGTAAAGGGTTAAAAGGGGGGATATGGTATTACGGTTTACAACGAATTCGAACTGAACTATTGCCAGCTGGTTAAACTAAGAGATTCTCCACATCGACCATTATACCAGAGGTAGAAGTTGGTATTGCCTCTAAAATGGCCCATAGCACTTATGCCTAGACCCGTACGAGTTAGTCAGGAAAGGATAAGGGGGGTACCCTGGTATATCACAAATTCGAAAATGAACTATTGCCGGCTGGCCAAACGAAGAGATTCTCCACGTGGGCAATGATACCAGAGGAAGAGGTACTTATTGCCTTTAAAATGACCTTTAGCAGTTGTACCCTAGACCCGTACGAGTTTGTCAGTAGAGGGTTAAAAGGGGGGATATGGTATTCCGGTTTACAACGAATTCGAACTGAACTATTGCCGGCTGGCCAATCTAAGAGATTCTCCACATCGACCATTATACCAGAGGTAGAGGTTGGTATTGCCTCTAAAATGGTTCATAGCACTTATGCCCTAGACCCGTACGAGTTAGTCAGGAAAGGATAAGGGGGGTACCCTGGTATATCACAAATTCGAAAATGAACTATTGCCTGCTGGCCAAACGAAGAGATTCTCCACGTGGGCAATGATACCAGAGGAAGAGGTACTTATTGCCTTTAAATGGCCCATAGCACTTGTACCCTAGACCCGTACGAGTTTGTCAGTAGAGGGTTAAAAGGGGGGATATGGTATTCCGGTTTACAACGAATTCGAACTGAACTATTGCCGGCTGGTCAAACTAAGAGATTCTCCACATCGACCATTATACCAGAGGTAGAGGTTGGTATTGCCTCTAAAATGGCCTATAGCACTCATGCCCTAGACCGAACGAGTTAGTCAGGAAAGGATAAGGAGGATACCCTGGTATATCACAAATTCGAAAATGAACTATTGCCGGCTGGCCAAACGAAGAAATTCTCCACGTGGGCAATGATACCAGAGGAAGAGGTACTTATTGCCTTTAAAATGGTCATGACCACTTGTACCCTAGACCGTACGAGTTTGTCAGTAGGGGGTTAAAAGGGGGATATGGTATTCCGGTTTACAACGAATTCGAGCTGAACTATTGCCGGCTGGCCAAACTAAGAGATTCTCCATCGACCATTTTACCAGAGGTAGAAGTTGGTATTGCCTCTAAAATGGTTCATAGCACTTATGCCCTAGACCCGTACGAGTTAGTCAGGAAAGGATAAGGGGGGTACCCTGGTATATCACAAATTCGAAAATGAACTATTGCCGGCTGGCCAAACGAAGAGATTCTCCATGTGGGCAATGATACCAGAGGAAGAGGTACTTATTGCCTTTAAATGGCTTTTAGCACTTGTACCCTAGACCCATACGAGTTTGTCAGTAGAGGGTTAAAAGGGGGGATATAATATTCCGGTTTACAACGAATTCGAACTGAACTATTGCCGGCTGGCCAAACTAAGAGATTCTCCACATCGACCATTATACCAGAGGTAGAGGTTGGTATTGCCTCTAAAATGGCCCATAGCACTTATGCCCTAGACCCGTACGAGTTAGTCAGGAAAGGATAAGGGGGGTACCCTGGTATATCACAAATTCGAAAATGAACTATTGACGGCTGGCCAAACGAAGAGATTCTCCACGTGGGCAATGATACCAGAGGAAGAGGTACTTATTGCCTTTAAAATGGCTCATAGCACTTGTACCCTGGACCCGTATGAGTTTGTCAGTAGAGGGTTAAAAGGGGGGATATGGTATTCCGGTTTACAACGAATTCGAACTGAACTATTGCCGGCTGGCCAAACTAAGAGATTCTCTACATCGACCATTATACCAGAGGTAGAGGTTGGTATTGCCTCTAAAATGGCCCATAGCACATATGCCCTAGACCCGTACGAGTTAGTCAGGAAAGGATAAGGGGGGGGGTACCCTGGTATATCACAAATTCGAAAATGAACTATTGCTGGCTGGCCAATCGAAGAGATTCTCCACGTGTGTAATGATACCAAAGGAAGAGGTACTTATTGTCTTTTAAATGGCTCTGAGCACTTGTACCAGAGACCCGTACGAGTTTGACAGTAGAGGGTTAAAAGGGGGGATATGGTATTTCGGTTTACAACGAATTCGAACTGAACTATTGCCGGCTTGTCAAACTAAGAGATTCTCCACATCGACCATTATACCAGAGGTAGAGGTTGGTATTGTCTCTAAAATGGCTCATAGCACTTATGCCCTAGACCCGTACGAGTTAGTCAGGAAAGGATAAGGGGGGTACCCTGGTATATCACAAATTCGAAAATGAACTATTGCCGGCTGGCCAAACGAAGAGATTCTCCACGTGGGCAATGATACCAGAGGAAGAGGTACTTATTGCCTTTAAAATGGCCCATAGCACTTGTACCCTAGACCCGTACGAGTTTGTCAGTAGAGGGTTAAAAGGGGGGATATGGTATTCCGGTTTACAACGAATTCGAACTGAACTATCGCCGGCTGGCCAAACTAAGAAATTCTTCACATCGACCATAATACCAGAGGTAGAGGTTGGTATTGCCTCTAAAATGGCCCATAGCAATTATGCCCTAGACCCGTACGAGTTAGTCAGGAAAGGATAAGGGGGTACCCTTGTATATCACAAATTCGAAAATGAACTATTGCCGGCTGGCCAAATGAAGTGATTCTCCACGTGGGCAATGATACCAGAAAGAGGTACTTATTGCCTTTAAAATGGCCCATATCACTTGTACCCTAGACTTGTACGAGTTTGTCAGTAGAGGGTTAGGTAGCAATACACAGTTAGGAGTTTAGTTTCGCATTATGGCCCCTGTGGATTTTTCAAAAAGGAAAGTTATTGTGAAATAAAATTCATTTTTAGACAGATGAGCGCTAATTTAGCCTTCAAAGGTGGTTTATAAGAGCATCAAGATTATTTTTTACATGTTTTATGGGCTGTTTTCTGTTTGAAAGTCCGTATTTTCATAGCTAGACCGGCCATCGGTCCAGAAATTAATGTACTGTTTACAAACACTCTTTTTCTACACGAAGTTTTTGACGCAATTTTACAAAAAAATGAGATGAAAGACATATGATTTTCATTGGATTTGCTGAATGATATATGTACACAGTTTCAGAAAAGGTATTACTTCAAGCAATTGAAATTCTACTTTTAGTCAAATTTTGGGGAAATATGTGACATCTTTCCCCCCCTTTTTGCAATATTTTATAACAAATAAATGCAGATTGTTGCCATGGATATACCAAAAAGAAATTATATTTTACCATTTTATATACTGGAAATAAAATCTATGGAAGATTCTAATTACATACATATGCCCATATATGACACAAACAGTAAGCTTCATATTGCAAGAAAGCAATGAAAAGGGAATGGTAAAATTCATAAGGGCACATTTTAGTATTTTTTCCTAACTGTTTATTGCTACCTTAAAAGGGGGGATATGGTATTCCGGTTAACAACGAATTCGAACTGAACTATTGCCGGCTGGCCAAACAAAGAGATTCTCCACATCGACCATTATACCAGAGGTAGAGATTGGTATTGCCTCTAAAATGGCTAATAACACTTATGCCCTAGACCCGTAGGAGTAAGTCAGGAAAGGATAGGAGGTACCCTGGTATATGACAAATTCGAAAATGAGCTATTGCCGCCTGGCTAACTGAAGAGATTCTCCACTTAGGTAATGAAACCAAAGGAAGAGGTAATTATTGCCTTTAAAAATTGCCTATATCATTTATGCCCTTGACCCGTACGATTTTGTTAGCAATGGGTTAAAAGGGGGAGCGGGTACCTCTGTTTACAACAAAGTCGAAATAAACTATTGCCGGCTGGCCAAACTAAGAGATTCTCCACGTGGGCCATTATACCAGTGGAAGAGGTGGGCATAATATCAAAGGAAGATGAATGATGAATCGGAGTACAACATCCCCCTCTACTGACAAACTCGTACGGGTCTAGGGCAAAATGACTATGGGCCATTACACAATTACTACATCTACCTCTGGTGTTATGACCTATGTGGAAAATGTCTTAGTTTGGCCAGCTGGCAATAGTTCATTTCGACTTTGAGATATATAAAGGTACCTTATCCTTTCCTGGCTAAATCGTACGAGTCGAGGGCATTAACGATTTGGTCATTTTAGTGGCAATGAATATGTCTCCCTCTGATATAATGGCTCGCGTGGAAAATCTCTTCGTTTGGCCAACCAGTAATAGTTTATTTCGACTTCGTGGTAAACCGGGTAACTACCCTTTTAACCCACTGCTGACAAACTCGTACTGGTCTAGGCTATCGTTTAGTGGATAAATCGGGCAACTTTATGGCTAACAATAACAAATATATCTAATGTTACACTTAGGTGACGTTACAATGAATAGCGGCAGCGAGAACGTTATGTTTGTGATTTTGCTCTTAACATGCTTTTAACATGCTTGGGTCGCACATGAATTACATAACTTTACAATAAATAAAAATGATCACAACTTTAATTATTAAATTTCTAATAAAATAAAGTTTATATGTAAAATATTTAGCAGCCCACGGTGTATTTTCATTTTAATGTCCATATGTAAATTTAATCACACATTATCATTTTACTTTTCACAATTTACATTTATTCAGTATTCAGTTCTAACGGATAAAGTTTGATAATTGGTCTAGATATCAAACCAATTTTTGTTCGAAATATAGCTGATCGTGTAAGTCCATCTTTGCCGTAAAATAATTTGTCTATGATTGCCAAAGTCCAATTTACTTGAATGTTCTATGTGTTTCAATCTGTGTATCAGTAATAGCGAATTTATGTATTCCTGCTTTCATCTTTTTATGTAGTTTTTGAGATCTAATGACAGAAAGTTCGATTTTCGAAGTTTCTGGTTCATGCATAGTGTCTTTGGTTCCTGGTTGTGAACTACAGTCTTCAATGCCGTTATACGGTAGCGTATTGGTCCGTTTTCAATATAATAAATGTGACGGAGCATGGGGTTCGTCGTACGTTTGATCCGATGAAACGTATGTTAGTGGGCGATCACTGAGTAAACTTTCTACTTCAGTAATTATCGTGTTTAGTGTTTCCATAAGTGCTCGTCCTTATACTTTTTTATGCAGTTTTTCGCTATTCCTCTCAATCTCTCCTACGTATACCATCCGCCGAACAAAATTGTTCCATAAGGATTAAGCTTCTCGGTTCCAAATGATGATTTTGATAAAGGTTCAATTTCTTATGCTCTCGCATCATACAAATCATTTACAAATACTAAACGTGATGCATGGAAGAAGTCTAACGAAGCTCTTTGTTTATTAAAGCTCGAAATAATATTGTCAACATAAAAGTCTTTCTTTAGCATAGTTGTCCAGTCAAATGTTTACAGCATAACAGCATCTAGGATAATCGGAGATAAAGTTGCTCCAAATTATACTAACTTGAATCTGTGTGAGGTTAGTTGACTATGTGGGTCATCCGGGTTGCTAAGCTAAAATAATCTAGTAACATCACGATCCTCTTCATCCAACCAATATTAAGAAAGGCTTTTTTTCTATATCTGTCGACACGGCGCACTATTTTAGTATTTGTGCATTCGAAAAATTCCGGTTAAATCAGTAAAGTTTGGCCAAAGATCCATCACACAATCATTTAAGCTCAGACTAAAAGTGAATGTTTGCAGCTGCAGTCAAATACAATTCAGACTGGCGTGATTGACGACTTTTTACGGAAATGATGGTGCAGTATGGAATAAACATTTGTTTTGGTTGATAGTTCATCAACTCTCTCGATAAATCCACGTTTTCTTGTTCGTTTATAATTTTTCCGTTTTTCTGTAAAACTGTAAGTTCGCGACTAAGTCGCTTAATGGCGTTTTCTGTTCTCCGTTGTGCAATACTTATGTTGTCTAGTAAGGTGTGGTGTTCCTCCTTACAAGGTAACTTAGCAACATATATTTCTGTTTCCATATGGTAACCTCTATAATTTGATTCATATACATCTTGGAATTGAATGTTTTCAGATTTGTTGTCAGTATTATTTATACTAGCAGCTTTAACTTCCCAAAATTTCTCAAATATATGCTCTTCAACTGTACGTGTGACCTACTAATATGTTCATTATTGACGTAAGTGTGTGGTCTGGATTTGCAGGTATTCAATTGCTTGTGCCGGACAGAAGGTTACAGATTTCAAACTTGACGGCAGTAGTTCCTGCTCCTCATACTATTCTATCATAGACAATTGACCATCAATAATCGAATTAGATAGAATTCAATAGAGAAACTTCAACCATTGGCTCATGTGAGACCGGATGGGCTTATTTCAAGCCATACAAATACTTTAAATTGGTAATATAATGTACATAAGTCTTCATTGAATTGGTACAGCTTTTTCTGGTACAATCAAAACGTTGATAGGTCATTTTCCAATGTCTGGAAGTAGGCAAATGATACCATTATTTAGATGTCGAACTTTTTTGTCCTCACTTGTGTCACCAAAATTCCTGACAACTTTATGGTCTCCTGTCTGGTAATTGTCAAATTAAGCTCTGTAGTTTATTTTCTGAGATGAAGGACATATGTGCGCCCTTGTCAAATAATGTGTTTGTGTTAGTACATGGAATGCCCAAGCTTACTTGCGCTACGGCAGATTTTAGTCTGTGTCTGTGAGTTAAGAAATTTACACGTTCTTCGCGTTGTGTTGTGTTTCCTGAATTGTGTTAATATTTATATTAATGTTACTCTGTTTTTCATCTTTTCAACCTCGTCTTTGCATAAATAAGTATGGTGCCATATTTTACATTTCCTGCAACTTTGGTGTGATTTGCAATCAGCTATATTGGGAGGTCAAAGACAGTTAAAACATAAATGATATGTTTAACAATAGAAATATTTGCTGTGTGATCAATTATCTTAGTGCCGTTAACGGGGACATGTGATTCGTTACACAAATACACATGGTTTTACGTTTATTTTTCTGTTGATTTATTTTGTACTTATCTTTGCATTGGTGTGAAATGCTGCTGTAGTGGCATAAGTTTCCGTATGATCAGAGGAATTGCCTTCCTCCATAATGTTGAGTTCGTGAGATAGTATTTGTAGTAGTTCATTTATTTGCCAACTATTTGATTCATGGTGTCTTGTTAGATTTATGCGTACGTCCCCCGGTAACTTTTTTAATATATTAGGGACCAATAATGGGCCATAATCTGTCAGGCAAAGGGATTCTTAACCACGTACATATGTTTCAATTTTTTCGTAAAAAATAACGTAAGCTTTTGTATGAAGGTATGTAAAATAATGCATTCATGTACTTTTGCGTGATGTTGTGAACTTGTGGCATTTGTGTTTAGCGTTAATGTTTGTATTTAGATTTTGCTATTTGACGTATTTTTGCTTCTAAATTAAGTAAATACTCATCAGTGTTAACGATTTCTGTTGCGAAAGTTCATCGGAATCTAAAAGTTCTGTTCCGCTCTCCCCATTTTCGTCGAATTTTTGAAATATTCTGGAAACGCTGCTTCTATGTCCTGCTAGTATTGATTTCAGATTCAAATCCGTCCTGGTTACTTGACACCAATATCGTTAAGAGGGTACATCGGGCAAATATATAGCTAACAATAACAAAAGCGAATAGAATGTATGTATATCTATTCGGACCCTAATGGCAACACGTCACACTTAGGTAACATAATACTGATTAACAGCAGCGAAAACTTGATCATTTACTCCTTAACAAATTGTCTAAGTATCGGTACCCAATACGATTAAAGTACGTAAGTACGCGTAGCGTTGAGTTCAAAGTGAAGTGAACGCTCGTGTGTGTCTGTCACTATCAGTTTGGTAAGTAAATGATTCGCAGGTAAAAATACGGAAGTTTGGTATTCTCTGAAATTGTTGCGTTGTGAATCCTTCCATTGCATCTCACAACGCTTACGTCATCTATGAAGAGTCTTAATTGTCTAATGCTAGGATATTTTCTTGTGTTTTTATCTTAGATGTTTGGTATATCAGTATATAAGTAGTTGGATATGAACCGCTGAACGTAAGCAGTTACACGAATCGCTTTCCTGAAAGATCCATATTTCGAATTGTCTATAACGTTACTGATACCATAGTGATCAGTATTCATTGTTTAGAAATTCCTCGTCTTCGTTTTCTTCTGTAATTGCCAATACCGTTAACTAATTCGGTCTTTTTTTAATGACACTATCGATGTATTCCTCGTGTTAAGAGATCGGTTGGGTTGCATTCTTTTAGGCAATATCTCCATTAATGTTGAATTTGTAGATTTTGCTATTTCTCGCACTCGATTCACAATAAATCGTTTCAGCGGTTTCGATGTGTTTAACCAGTGCAATACTATACAGCTATCTGACCAGAAAACCACGTTTTTACATTCAAAGATCGATTTTACATTAAAAGCTAGTCTAGTTCCAATAACTGCGGTCATAAGTTATAGTTTCGGTTATGTAAGGGTTTTCACTTGCGATCATCTGATTTTCGAAATCACTAACGTAGTTTCGTTTCCGTTGTTCAGATATTCAGTCGCAAAATACGTGTAGTTCAAGGTATTCCGAAGATTAGATGTAGCAAAGGAAAATACAAATTTCGATGAAGTAGAAGTCATTTCAACACTCGGAAAACTTCTGGAAAAAGTGTGCAAAAACAAACACTGCTTTAGGACTTGAATGAACAAATTCTAAATTTAACGGAACCGGAAGATGTGGTAAATAAGATTATTGAAGATTCGACACGTACGCAAATTCATACAAAATGTCCAAAACCCTGCAGTCCCGTCATATTGAATCAAATACTAAAGTACTAGAACGCACACTTTAAACCCAGAAACTATACCGTTTGTTTCAACGCACCCAATATAGCCAACCCACACAACGCACAGTCGTTTGAAAACCAGTTTGCCCAAGCCAGTCTCACAATCAACACGCAATAAAGTACATTTCCTGCAGCCATTAACCAGTCGCGGCCTACCAAAACTTACGCTTCCAACTTTCTAAGGCATCATTTTAGAATGGCAAACCTTCTGGAACTCATATGAGTCTGCCATACATCCGAACCTTTCACTTACAAAAATACAAAAGTGTAACTGCTTGAAAGCTCATGAGCTTAAACACGAAGAACTAAGTTTAGAAACTCCTTCGGCTATGAATCAGTTAACAAGCTTACAAAGTTTTTGCGATCAAATTGAAGGTAGCGGCAGGGTCTAGAAACTTTGGGTCAGATACATGAAACATACGGCACGCTACTTGATCCCATTATTGTTAACAAATTACCCGTGGAAGTCAGAAAATATCTCGCGCGAGAACATAGAACAAAACCCTTGGTATAACGGGACCTCCGTAAACACATATTAGACAAGATCGTTATGCCGGCCACAGGACATTAGAGTCGACACCCAAAATTGGTGAAATCTAAATCTTACAAGAATATTGAGAATAGACCTAGCGTTTTCTGTCACGAAATACATGCACCAACTCATTACAGTAAAATAGCCGACACAGAATCCCGTATGAACAGATTAGTTATTCATTAACTGCCTTGGTATACATAGACTAAACGAATGTAAATCTAAACACACATGTACAAATTGTAATGAGAAAATCCATACAAACTTATGTAATGCACTTCTAAGAAACAACATAAAACAAGGGAATAAGGTTAGCCATAGAAACAAGGGTTGTTACTCAGCGCATACGAATTTTCGCGCAAAAGATAATCAGAGCAGCAACCCGTTAAACCCACTATCTTCAAATTCGACCACGTGGAGAATCTCTTCGTTTGGCCAGCCGGCAATAGTTCATTTTCGAATTTGTGATATACCCGGGTACCCCTCCTTATCCTTTTCTGACTAACTCGTACGGGTCTAGGGCATAACTGCTATTGGCCATTTTAGAGACAATACCAACCTTTACCTCTGGTATAATAGTCGATGTGGAGAATCTCTTAGTTTGGCCTGCCGGCAATAGTTCAGTTCGACTTCGTTGTAAACCGGAATACCATATCTCCCCTTTTAACCCTCTACAGACAAACTCGTACGGGTCTAGGGTACAAGTACTATAGGCCATTTTAAAGGCAATAAGTACCTCTTCCTCTGGTACCATTGCCCACGTGGACAATCCCTTCGTTTGGCCAGCCGGCAATAGTTCATTTTCGAATTTGTGATATACCAGGCTACCCCCCTTATCCTTTTCTGACTAACTCGTACGGGTCTAGGGCATAAGTGCTATGGGCCATTTTAGAGGCAATACCAACCTCTACCTCTGGTGTAATGGTCAATTTGGAGAATCTCTTAGTTTGTCCAGCCGGCAATAGTTCAGTTCGAATTCGTTGTAAACCGGAATACCATATCCCCCCTTTCAAC
The DNA here is from genome assembly GCA_019925275.1 of Mytilus edulis. Classification (NCBI taxonomy): domain Eukaryota; kingdom Metazoa; phylum Mollusca; class Bivalvia; order Mytilida; family Mytilidae; genus Mytilus; species Mytilus edulis. Next base: position 112,651,889 of record CM034354.1, read on the forward strand.
CCTCTACTGAGAAAGTCGTACGGGTCTAGGGTACAAGTGCTATGAGCCATTTTAAAGACAATAAGTACCTCTTCCTCTGGTACCATTGCCCACGTGGAGAATCTCTTCGTTTGGCCAGCCGGCAATAGTTCATTTTCGAATTTGTTATTTACAGGGTACCCCCCCCCCTTTATCCTTTTCTGACTAAAACGTACGGGTCTAGGGCATAAGAGCTATAGGCCATTTTAGAGGCAATACCAACCTCTACCTCTGGTATAATGGTCGATGTGGAGAATCTTTTAGTTTGGACAGCCGGCAATAGTTCAGTTCGAATTCGTTGTATCCGGGATACCACATCCCCCTTTGAACCCTCTACCGACAAACTCGTACGGGTCTAGGGTACAAGTGCTATGGGCCATTTTAAAGGCAATAAGTACCTCTTCCTCTGGTACCATTGTTCACGTGGAGAATCTCTTCGTTTGTCCGGCCGGCAATAGTTCATTTCCGAATTTGTGATATACCAGGCTACCCCCCCTTATCCTTTTCTGACTAACTCGTACGGGTCTAGGGCATACGTGCTATGAGCCATTTTAGAGGCAATACCAACCTCTACCTCTGGTATAATGGTCAATTTGGAGAATCTCTTAGTTTGTCCAGCCGGTAATAGTTCAGTTCAAATTCGTTGTAAACCGGAATACCATATCCCTCCTTTTAACCCTCTACTGAGAAAGTCGTACGGGTCTAGGGTACAAGTGCTATGGGCCATTTTAAAGACAATAAGTACCTCTTCCTCTGGTACCATTGCCCATGTGGAGAATCTCTTCGTTTGGCCAGCCGGCAATAGTTCATTTTCGAATTTGTTATTATCCAGGGTACCCCCCCCCCCCCCCCATTATCCTTTTCTGACTAAAACGTACGGGTCTAGGGCATAAGAGCTATAGGCCATTTTAGAGGCAATACCAACCTCTACCTCTGGTATAGTGGTCGATGTGGAGAATCTCTTAGTTTGGACAGCCGGCAATAGTTCAGTTCGAATTCGTTGTATCCGGGATACCACATCCCCCTTTGAACCCTCTACCGACAAACTCGTACGGGTCTAGGGTAAAAGTGCTATGGGCCATTTTAAAAGCAATAAGTACCTCTTCCTCTGGTACCATTGTTCACGTGGAGAATCTCTTCGTTTGTCCAGCCGGCAATAGTTCATTTTTGAATATGTGATATACCAGGCTACCCCCCTTATCCTTTTCTGACTAATTCGTACGGGTCTAGGGCATCAGTGCTATGAGCCATTTTAGAGGCAATACCAACCTCTACCTCTGGTATAATGGTCAATTTGGAGAATCTCTTAGTTTGTCCAGCCGGCAATAGTTCAGTTCGAATTCGTTGTAAACCGGAATACCATATCCCCCCTTTTAACCCTCTACTGAGAAAGTCGTACGGGTCTAGGGTACAAGTGCTATGGGCCATTTTAAAGACAATAAGTACCTCTTCCTCTGGTACCATTGCCCACGTGGAGAATCTCTTCGTTTGGCCAGGCGACAATAGTTCATTTTCGAATTTGTTATTTACCAGGGTACCCCCCCCTTTATCCTTTTCTGACTAAAACGTACGGGTCTAGGGCATAAGTGCTATGAGCCATTTTAGAGGCAATAAAATGGACTGGTAATGTTGAGATAAAAGACTCTTATTGATCTCTGTAATTTTGAAGAATTATGTCATTGAAATAGTAATTGACAGTTTCTATTTTTCTGTTTATTATATTCCTTTAATTAACTATGTTTCTTGTTTTCCTGATCTTTTTAATTGTGTGATACTATCGTATGTATTGTATATTTTAGTTTTAGAATTGGACTATATTTGTAGACAACGAACAGATTATGGAATGCCCATATGACAATTAATTCCATTTAATTACCCTATATTTAATCATCTTGTTTTAATTACTATAATTTTCATTGATTCAATAATAACAACATTCTAATGTTCATAATTGTTTTGTGTTGTGTGAGGCAATGCAATTAATCTTTTCATATACTTTCATTTTAAATGACGCGGACCTTGCAGAAGACACCTATTGGCTTAATTTTTCCTAATTACTTTATATTGCTATAAATAGTATAACCATAATGGATATTAACAGCAAAATTTATTTTATTGTCACAATCTAATAACTACCCAAAACATTTCATCGAACGCGGTTTTGATCTCATGAATATTATTGACGGCTAGCCTCATGAATATTAACGCCGGCTAGATCCACACTAGTGACGGGCGAACATAGTTAGTTATTATCTATATATATGACGGGTGAATACAATTATTCAATATCCATATCAGTGAAAGTCGAACATTCTTAGTCATTATCTATATAATGTTATCATAAACTATGTATCAATAATATTATACATATATTTTATTTTATTTCATCCAAAAAAAGAGGCTGATTTTTCAAATTTCAAAAAATCAAGGTGTTGCAATACTTTTTTCCATGTGTATATATCAGTTAGAGTCGAACTTAGTCATTATCTATATATGTGACGGGCATACATAGTTAGTCATTATCCATATATGTGACCGGCAAATATAGTAAGTCATTGTCTATATATGTGACGGGCGAACATGGTTAGTCAATATTTATGTATGTGACGGGCGAACACAGTTGGTCATTATCCATATCAGTGAAAGTCAAATATAGTTAGTCATAATCTATATATGTGACGGGCGAATATAGTCAGTCATTATCTATATACGCGGCGAAAATAGTTAGTCAATATCTAAATATGTGACGGGCGAACATAGTTAGTCATTATCTATATATGTGACGGGCGAACTTAGTTAGTTATTATCGATATATATGACAGGCGAATATAATTAGTCATTATCTATATATGTGAAGGGCGAACATAGTTAGTCATTATCTATATATGTGACTGGCAAACATAGTTAGTCATTTTACATATCTCTATCACGTAATTAGAGGTAAAAATCAAGACATTTGCATATATCAAAATTCCATCTTCGATATTTTATTGGCAATAGTTCAAATCCCGGCGACAGATCTTTCATTGTTGGGCTGATGTTAAAACAAGTTGCATAATTATGTGCTCAGATGTAAAAATACTTTATACATGTAAAATGTGACTACAGGTAACCAAAATCAATAACTGTGTAGGGTTATCCAAGGAAACCAAAGTAAACATATGGGTTAAGTGATCCGAAGAAAACTAGGTCAAAATGTTTATAAGGTGAACACAAAAGTCAATATTGCTCTTAGATTACTAAAGTAGTTCAGCATCTGAGTAGAAAGACAAGAGTTAGCTAAAGTCAGTACCCATCATGTATGTCTATGTTACGTGACCATAGGTAACGAAAGTCAGTACCTATCATGTGTGTCTATGTCTGGTGACGAGAAGGAACAGCAGTCAGTACCCATCATGTGTGTCTATGTTATGTGACCAGAGGTAACGAAAGTCAGTACCTATCATTTAAGCCAATGTTAGGTAACCATAGGTAACCAAAGTCGAAATTTGTTTTAGTGTAATAAAGGTAACCAAAATCATATTATTTTTATTTATCTTAATTATGTTTTACTGTTTTATTGAAATGTCAGTGTCATCTGTTACCTGAAAGAACTTATTTACATCTACAGCTTTTTCCTCCTAATTCTTCAGAAAATGCAATCAAATTTGCAATAACAAAACATATTAAATGTGTCCTAATTGAAGCCTGTACTAGTTAATTTTCTATAAAACTTTCAAGTTAGATAGTTTATAAATGTTAATGTATACAACTCAACAAAAGCGTGTCAGATTAAAAAGTAATATACAACATTAAATCTTATTTATGATTTTTATAAGTATAAATAAAAAGATGCGATATGGTACATCTATGATGAACATGCAATTTTGATATTATTCAAATTACGAAATCTCTATAGAACGAACAAGTTTTAATTCAACGTAAACGAAAACTTGTCTATCAATTGATGCAGAAAACTTTAATTTCCAATTAAAAAGATTAAACTTCTTTCTCATTTATGCATTTGCCAGCAAAAAAGACAACGTTTATAACGCGTTAGTGAACTAACTTTGTGATTTTATTTGAAGGAACTCTAGTTCGTAGTTTCGAATTATTTTATAGAAATAGCAATAATGGTGAGTTTAAAGTTTAAACATTTGCATTAATATCTTTTGGATCTATCACATGTAAACCTCTAACATTTTCAAGTGGTAAAAAGTGCTGATTATTGGGCTGGAGATACTCTCGGGGAATAACAACTCTACCAGCAGTGGCATCAATTTTGTAGTTGTAAATCAAATCATCATATATACCAGAATGATGATGTTGTAAATCAAATCATCATATATACCAGAATGACAAGTCATTATGTTTTGCCAAATACAATTAAATATTTATTTCTGAGATCGAAAACTCATAGTACTTCAAAATGATTGTTTTTTTGACAATACTATGCATTTCCACAGATAAGCTGCACATACACAAATCCAAGAATTCGTTAATGTACTGTACATTCTTTTGGTAAATGGTTATGCGTATAAAGGATTTATGTTTGTAAATTGCAGGTCAATACGTCAGTACAGCTTGGGATTTGCGTACTTGCCCTTGTAACTATCGAATTATGTTCAGGTATGATGCTAGTTTTAATTATCGAGTTATGTTCAGGTATGATGCTAGTTTTAATTATCGAGTTATGTTCAGGTATGATGCTTGATTTAATTATCGAGTTATGTTCAGGTATGATGCTTTTACTAACTATCGAGTACACAAAGTTTACTACAACGGTAAAACATGCATTTAAAGGTAGCTTTTTACCACCGTGGTACAGGTATGTTTTAAATGGGAAGGTTTTTTTTTTTAAATAAAATGATTAAAGCTAGCCGTTACAATCCACAAAATTGAAAACGTTATACAAAATAAACCTATGATGTATAAAACGAACATGTAGAAAACGGCAAAAATGTATGAAACTTGAAACATTAATTAGGCATTAAATATTGTTTTAACCTGAAATTTGTACAAATTAAACGTATTTCCTGCATTACCGCACAATAGTTTTTTTTTCGACGAGCTACACAATACAAAAATTTAAAGAACTAGTAATTTGGAAGAATTAATATAAGAAATGTTAGAAAAGTTTTAAAAAAAATGTTCTAGCTATTTTCCTGTTTCACAATAGACTCGATATTCAATATTTGCATTTAAAGGAGTATTAAAAAATCTGCAAATTATGAATGGTTCGATACTCCCGGCTGAATCCCTGATTTATTAAATGTTCAGCTATTATGTTACAGTTATCCATTTTCTAAATAAATTGTTTTATATACTAATGCTGAGTTCACATGTGATGCGAATTCGATTCGCATTAATTTAACTAATTCGAATTAATTAATTCGCATTTAAAACGTTTTACGTCCTAACGTTATTCTAATTCGAATTGCAATGTGCGTCAAATTCGCATTACTGTCCAAACGACGTTACCTTTTAGTTCGTATTAACAAAAAAGTATTTCTAATGCGAATTGGATAATTCGAATTAACCAATTTGAATTAAAAAAGAAGAGTGTTAGACAATTCGATTCGCATTCGATTCGAATTCAATTCGAATTAAATGTTCGTGTGAACGAGGCATTAGTGTCCAATGTGATTGTTACGCTTACGTTTTCTTGGAGGAAATGCCGACGTCGTAAATGATATTAGTAATTTGAAGACGTTACGTTTGTGGACTCAGCGTTATGCAGGCCGTCACAGTATATGACTGAGAATGTTTACTTTATTATAGCTGTACACAACGAATGCACAGTAATTGACTGAGAAGGTTTACTTTATTATAGCGACAAAAATTGAATGCACAGTATCTGACTCAGAAAGTTTTTGTTGTATCATGCACACAATGAATGCACAGTATTTGGGGCAATATGCGCAAAATATTCTCCATAAGCGGTTATGTTAACGTTTTCTTCTGTTGCTCAGGCCAAATCGTAAACTTGGATAGGTATGATAGCTCGTTTTGAAGCTGAGACACTTGCACATGTGTGGTGCGATTTTCGAGGTAGCAAGTGTGATTCGTTTTCCCGTTAAGTGCCAAGCTCCGAAAGATAGTGAAACATGTCACTATCCACAGGAAATAATCCCAAACTTCTGACCATAAAAATCTTTAAGAAATATGTCCTCTGTAATTTTTTGATCAGGTTTATTTTTGTATACTTTTTTTCACATCACATCAGCTCTATAAAACACCTGTCCTAGTTCATGTATGTCAATTTTTAAAATCACAGCTCTCACATATGCATGGCAGACTAATTTTTTAATGTGAGTAAAAATCTGTGTTCCTCATTTCAAGGTCCTTTAGGGGTATTGTCCCATTTGCCTGAGAATGTTTCTTTTATTATAGCTTTAAACATCGAATGTACAGTATTTTAATGAGAAATTTTATAATAGCTATAAACATTGGTGAGTTTTGTCCGAATAGAAATGAATGCGCAGTATTAGACTGAGAATGTTTACTTTATGATAGCGACAAACATTAACTGTTTAGTATTTTACTGAGAATGTTTATTGTATTATAGCAACAAACATTCAATGTACAGTATTTGACTGAGAATGATTTATTCATGAAAGCGACAAACATTGAATGTACAGTAGTTGACTCAGGAAGTTTTCTTCATCATAGCTGCACACAATGAATGCACATTATTTGACTGATAATGTTTTCTTTATTATAGTAATAAACATTGGTGAGCACTGTACTACAGATAGTAACTGCACCGACACAATAAATGGTTCAGAATGTTCAAGTTGTGTATGTAAATGTATTGACGCAACTCATTACAACTATTCTAACGCATGCGTAAAAAGTAAGTGACATTCTTATCAATTTTATATAAAAAAAAAGTTAGTGGCACTTTTATCAATTGTATAAAAAAAGTAAGTGGCACTTATCAATTTTAGAAAAATAAAAGGTAAATTTCAGGAAAAAAGGTAAGTGGCCATTTTATAAATTTTATGATAAAAGTTAGTTGCACTCTTTTCAATTTTAGAAAAAATAAAAAGTAAGTGGCATTTATATCAATTTTAGACAAATGAAAAGTAAGTGGCACTCTAATCAATTTTATAAAAAAAAAGGTAAGTGGCACTCTTATCCATTTTATAAAAAGAAAAAGTAAGTGTCACTCTTATCAATTTTATAAAAAAAAAAAAGTAAGTGGCACTCTTATCCATTTTATAAAAAAAAAAAGTAAGTGTCACTCTTATCAATTTTATAAAAAAAAAAGTAAGTGACACTCTTATCAATTTTATATAAAAAAAAAGTAATTGTCACTCTTATCAATTTTATAAAAGAAAAGTAAGTGACACTCTTATCCATTTTATAAAAAAAAAAGTAAGTTTCACTCTTATCAATTTTATAAAAAAAAAGTAAGTGGCACTCTTATCCATTTTATAAAATAAAAGTAAGTGTCACTCTTATCAATTTTATAAAAAAAAAGTAAGTGACACTCTTATCTATTTTATATATAAAGTGACACTCATCAATCTTATAAGAAAAAAAGGAAGTGGCACTCTTATCAATCTTATAAAAAAAGGAAGTGGCACTCTTATCAATTTTATAAAAAAAAAGTAAGTGACACTCTTATCTATTTTATATATAAAGTGACACTCATCAATTTTAAATAAGAAAAAAAGGAAGTGGCACTCTTATCAATCTTATAAAAAAAGGAAGTGGCACTCTTATCAATTTTATAAAAAAAAGTAAGTGACACTCTTATCTATTTTATATATAAAGTGACACTCATCAATCTTATAAGAAAAAAAGGAAGTGGCACTCTTATCAATCTTATAAAAAAGTGAGTGGCACTTTTATCAATCTTATAGCAGAGAGTACTACAATGTCTCGTAATTGTTTCGTTATATTACAGTTTAACAAGAAAGCCATCCAACCAAGGCATCGGATAAATTAAAGCAGTCTTATTGAATAGTTTACGACGTCTTTTAACCCAGGCAAATAGTAGAGTTGAACTAGTCTCTTTGTACTGTTAACGAAGCTATTTAACCATGGCAAATAGTAGAGTTAAAGTAGTCTCGATGAACTGTTTACGAAGCCTTTTAAGCAAGGCATCTCGTAAAGTTGGAGAAGTTACTTAGCGTTGAACTTTTAACGAACGCCATCCTACATTTTTACCGCCACGAAATATTTGTGTAATACTCCCTACCATTTGTGTCTAACTACTCAGCTCACCCTTCCGATTTCACTTTCCATGGGCTTGACTTGATATGTACATGCACATGTGCAACCCCCTAAAACACCTGCTGTCAAACCAAGTTTGTTTGTGTTCGTTTGCCCATCGTTTGGTGAATAGTCAGTGTTTGGTGGACTGTTTTTTGTCTACTAGTCGTTATTCCTCAGCAAAAGTGTCTTTTTTCCTGTGAATGGATGCTACCTATTTCTTTTCTACCTTATCGTTATTCTGGCATAACTTGTCATCATATATAAGCTTTGCATATTCGTGTTTAAAGTTCATTCGCAGGTGTAGATATTAGTGTAAGTAACCCCTTGTTCAAAATACGGAACAACATCTATCAACAATCTAGTCTCTATAGTATACAAAGTAACAATATCAAACTCAAATTATACGTTGCCTAACAATGTTTTTTTTTATCCACCAGTTTTCATAAATTATACGGGGTCTAACCATGGGTTCTTGTTATTCACGAGTTATAATAATTTATACGGGGCCTAACACAAAGTAAAATCACAAAAATACTCCGAGGATAATTAAATCGTAAAGTCCCTAATCAAATGGCAAAATCAAATGACAAAACACATCAAACGAATTGACAACAACTTTCATATTCCTGACTTAGTACAGGCATTTTCAAATTTAAAAAGAAAGGGAATGAACCTTGTTTTATAGCGCTAAACCTCGCACACTATAACAATGGGTTCTTGTTATCCACGAGTTTTGATAAATTGTACAGGGCTTAACAATAGGTTCTTGTTATCCATGCGTTTTGATAAATTATACAAGGCCTAACGTAATCCCAACAAAGAAGACGAAAAATTCTTCAAAACATTTAAGCAACAAATTAAGTGGTCGCTTGAACTGAGAGCCGTTGATTGAAAAAAATGTAAAAATCAAGATAAGGTTTTGAAAATCTTTAATTGTATGCATGGTTATAGAAATAACGGTTTTTACTTTCAGAGGGGACACATGGCGAAGCATGCGATCCAGCTGTAGGGGATGGCACGTGCTTACACTCTCTCAGATGTATATCCGACACATGTACATGTAATGACCCTCATATCTCGTACTTTTATAATAACGTTTGTTACCCAAGTAAGATATCTTTGTTTCTATATTCATTTTCTGAATGTGAATAAAATTTTCGTCGTTTAGACGTTAATTAAAGTATTTGACGTGTGTCGATGTATTTGACGTGTATCAAAGTATTTGATATGTATCAAAGTCTGTCACGTATATCAAATTCTGTCACGTCTTTCAAAGTATTTGACGTGTAACGAAGTATTTGACGTGTATTAAAGTCTGTTACGTGTTTCAAAGTTTTTGACGTATATCAACGTATTTGACGTGCATCAAAGTCTGTCATGTGTTTCAAAGTATTTGACGGGTATGCAAGTATAATTTGACGGGGTGTAAAAAACTAAAACCATCATCAACATAGACAGTATGTTAAATAACACAAACCATCTTCAACATAGACGGCATGCTCAATAACACAAACCATCTTTAACATAGACGAAATGTAAAAAAACACGAACCATCTTCAACATAGACGGTTGACGGAACGAAAAATAACACATTTCATCTTCAACATAGACGGAATGTAAAATAACACAAACCATCTTCAACATATACGGAATAAAAAACAACACAAACCATCTTCAACATGAACAGAATGTAACATAACAAGGACCATCTTTAACATAAACGGAATGTAAAAAAAACTTAAACCATTTTTAACACAGACAAGACAGAATGCTAAATAAAGCAAACCATCTTTAACATAGACGAAATGTAAAATAACACAATCCATCTTCAACATAGACGGAATGAAAAATAACACAAATCATATTCAACAAAGACGGAATGAAAAATAACATAAACCATCTTCAACATAGATGGAATGTAAAATAACACAAACAATCTTCAACATAGACGGAATGAAAAATAACACAGACCATCTTCAACATAAACGGAATATAAAATAACACGAACTATCTTCAACATAGGCCGCGTTCACACCAAACGCCGTGTACAGTAAACATGTTTACAATTAGTTTATCGTAATGGACACTGGTTCACATTACATTTGTTCACATCTATACATCTTGTTTAGCTACCTGTACATAAGTTTTGTTCACACTTGTAAACTATATGTCATTTAAATGTGCATTACGTAGAACAGAATTCAAAGTTTTCTGACAACTTTTCTAGCAGAAAGGGAACGACCATTTGACTTCAAAAAGGGGGATGGAAATATTCCAATCGCCAATTTGATAAAAAAAAAAAAGATTCTGGTGATACAGATGATAAAAAAAATATTCTGAATCAAGAGTTTCTCGTTACATTATAGTGTTAAATATTGAAAAAAAAGATTTTGATCACCAGCATCGAACAAAAAATCGAGATAAAAACGTACGCGCGAAAAAAATTAACCCTCCCCCTTTTTGAAGTTAAGTGATTGCTACTTTATGAAAGCCATTTTTATAATTTGCAGTAGTTTGAATATACTAGAGATGTCTCGATTACGCATTAGAAAACGTTAGCTGCAGCAGCATGCTTACAGCCGAAAAAAAGGATTGAGATATAAGGGATAACTACATTTTTATCTTTTCTGTTTGTTTCAAATGGTATTTCTTCTCCAAGGAGTATTTGGTAAGGGAATAGGGTAACGTTTTTTTTTATTATTTCAAGTGTAATTTGACGGATCTGAGATACTAGACAAACATATCATTTACCTCACACTTTGTTTAGTAATGTATTTATGCGTGAATCGTTGTTTGAGTAAAGACCAGTGGCAAATATTTCTGTGTACGACAAGTCGATTCGGGAAGACCTTTTCAAATGAATCAGGCAGCAACTATTTATTTCATTTGTTTTGCATTTTTTTTTTTGGGGGGGGGGGGGGGAGGAGGAAAGGGGTATTAGGCTATAGATTTTTTTTCTACAAGTCGAAATCAGTTTTAGCATAAAATAAAGTGGCAGCTGAGGGTGAAAAAAAAACAAAAAAAAATCATGGACAAAAACTGGAAACAAATTGTTTCTCCAAAAAATAAATCCATAGCCCAACACCCCACCCTCCCCCTCCTTTATGTTTTATACTCAACTATAATAGCCATCCCCCCTCCCTGAAAATTAATTGGTTGCTGCCTGAAGAGTTCGGCAATGGTGCTGCTTTGGGTCTTGATCAGAAATTAATAAAATTGATAAAATTCAGAGAACAATTTCTGTAAAGAACTATACTAATATTTATCAAAACTATCAATTTTACTTAAAAATAGTTTCCTCCTTAAATATATACACTGTAAAACTAATGTCCTAAATGCATAGTTTTGTGTACACTTAACCTACACAAGGCCTACATTGACTATCGACTGTGTGTAGATAAAACATGATTTACACTACATGTAAACATTGATTTTAATCAACGGGAACGCAATTGTGTTTAGTTTACGTGTGAGTTACACTAACACAACACCGAATTTAGGTCAATGTGAACACGTCCATAGACGGAATATAAAATAACACGAACTATCTTCAACATAGACGGAATGAAAAAAAAACACAAACCATCTTCAACATGGACAGAATGTAAAACAACTCGGACCATTTTTAACATAGACGGAAAGAAAAATAACACAAATCATCTTCAACATAGATGGAATGTAAAACAACACAAACCATCTTCAACATAGACAGAATGTTAAATTAGACAGACCATCTTCAACATAGACGGAATGTACTGTTTCAACTATTTACATTTGAGAGATTGTATTAGACTGACGCTGTATAGTTTTAACTGTTCACATAACAGATGTTGCATTGGACGGACCCTGTACTGTTTTATCTGTTTACATTTCCGGGATTGTATTGGACGGACCCGATCAATCCTCCCAATCCTACTAATCCACCTTATCCTCCTATTCCTCCTAATTCACCATTGTTAAGCAGAAGTTAACTGACAATTCCTCCAGATCCACCATTCACCACCGCCAAGGAGTGGGCCACTTGTGATAGCTCCAACATTGACAAGTCCTCCTAATAATGGACCTCCTTTGCCATATGTCAAAACAGAAGCGACAAGAGAAAATAGTAGCAGAGTCAACATCATGATGGGTTATTTTGATCTGTAGAAGATGTGAAGTAAACTCATATATGCATGACCTTTTATACTATGCTGATATTAAAACACGTGCTACATAGCTTAAAAACAGTGGTTTGATATATTATGAAAAAGGAGATTTATAAAATTGCGGTTTTAAATAGTTCAATTCTTGATTATGCAGGTTTTGTTTAAGGACAAAGTATAATACATAGCACGCAACTATCACGGACATAACACATGACCTAATAATATAAAAATAATAACATAGTTGACTGATGTCAATTTGTAAATGAGAAAACTGTAAATCTTCCAACGTTGAATATTGCATCATATTATAGTGCATCTAAGAAGAATGGTTGTTTTTTTTCATTTCATAAGTTCATTAATTTGACAAAACAGATTGATCACAGCATACACTATCTTTAAATCTTGTTAGATTGTTAGACACTGAAGCTTTTTGTCCGACTCATTTTCATGTGTGCTCTACAATATTCAGAATTTCATAATAATAGTATTTTTGTGATTTTATTTTTTCCTATTCACCGAAAACTTACATATTTTCACACTTCTATAATTATCCACTTGCGGCTGGGATATCATCAGTTGACAGTGACTCACAGTTTGACTTGTTTTTATTGAACTACAGCGCTTTTAGAATTGAATAGATATTGATCTATAAGAACATATGTCTTTGAACGTCCTCTTTACTTAATTAAGGCATAACTTTATCAAGTTGTTCCTGGTGTAACTACAAACAAGATCAGCCATATTAACAGTCAATCTGATCAAAGCAACAGTAGTATACCGCTTTTCAAAAGTCGTAAATCGATAGAGACCCATTCTGGTAACAATTTTAAACCCAAGGAAACACATCAACTATAACATGTATAAGAGGAAAACTAGGAAACATCAAATTCAATGAAGTGCAACAGCAAACAATGCAACATAAATAGAAATGAATTATCACAGAACAATTAACCTGGTTTTGTGGTTAGCCAAACCTCTCGCTTTTATTGCAATGTTTATTATACAACTGAAACGGCAACATAACATGAAAAGAATACAGTACAGAAAATGCAGAAACATTTAGGACAGGAAATACACGAACACAAAATACGTTAGTATATTGAGACATCCTAATCCTTATCCTAAACCACATAACGAACACGTAAGACAACCCAGAAAACCACACACAGACAGTACAACACAACTACAAACGCTGTAAAATGACTGTTTTAACGCCACAAAAGTGACGTCACAGAGGTACGAAAGATACCAAAGGGACAGTCAAACTCATAAATCTAAATCAAACTGACAACGACAAACAGAAAAACAATAGTTCACAAGACACAACATAGAAAACTAAAGAAATAAACAACACGAACCCCACCAAAACTAGGGGTAATCTCAAGTGATCCGGAAGGTTAAGCATATCCTGCTCCACATGTGGCACACGTCGTGTTGCTTATGTGATTACAAATCCGGCATATACTCTAATTCTGTAGGTCACATTCATGAAAGGGCAGGGGATTGTAGTTACGACGTAAGGAACATATCCGATATCATTTGTCATGTTTCAAAATTGGAAATCAAGATGAGATATTCGTTATATTTTTTTTAACAATTAGAAAAATATTAATAAAGGATTGTGTTAGAAAAATAGTTATACAATCTAGTTGTGTCGGTATTTTTTCTTACGGTAGATTGATGGTATACCGCCATCTTGGATTGTACAATCACAGAACAAAATAGGTCTAGTTATTTGCCTTAATCTGCAAATTTGAAGACAGCTTTGCAATTCAAAGGTTAGACTGTTATTTTCTATTTGAAGCAAACTTCTTAATTAAATCGTATTATACAAAATATTTTAACAAATATCATTTTTTTTTTATTTTAAAATATTTTTTTCCAAATGAGCCATTTAAGGGGAGATAACTGTTTTAGTACAACATTTATACTGGGCTAATAGGGATTTTTTTTAATTTTACTTGTAGCAAGAAAATAAGTTCGTTGACACCATGTTTTCTTTTTATTTTCTTAAAACATATTATGAAACCTTTCTTCTCACAATTTATTTCAAAATTCTATCTCATAGAACTTTTTTTATGCACACTAGTGTGTTTTTTTTCATGAACAAACTAACCAAATTTTGTCAATTTCCAACGACACATAGCTTGAAAAATAGCACGGTGACCCATACTTTTTATTAAATTTTTGAAAAGAGCATAATAAAATCTTCATTTTGGCAAATTATAAAAAAATTCTGTCTCAATAAATATATACTTGTGATCTACCTTAATACAAAATACTGAACAGATAAAACGTGCAGTTGACAGTTATATCATCAAATCAACTGGGCGATGCAATTCAAACTGCAAGCGATAACCATTTAATAATATCCGAACAGAATCAAAAATAATACATCATAACTAGATTCACGAATGTTGGATAAACACATACCTTGATGTTTCTGTTAACAATGCGATTTGAAAATTAGCAAAACAGTCATGTTCGGGAATAATTCATGTTCGATACTAAAACGATAAAAAAGCGTAATTTATAAACCACAATAGAAGACGTTAATTTATCATCCTCATCAGCATATTTGAAGGAAAGAAAAATGGTAAGTACTTAAAAAAAAATTTAGTCTGATATGTTGATGATCCAGCAATGTATCATTCTATATACGGAGTTTGTGAAATTTTGCTATCAATTAGGATGACGGTAACTTTTCTTGGTTTTCGTTGATGTTGTTAACAAAAAAAAGAAAGACAGATATGTAATTCATCTTTTTTAAATGATTTTAAAGAACATGTAGGATTACCAGTTGTTTAGTTTATTCCAAGTTCTGTTTATAGACATTGCAAATAATGGCTTATACATATAAAGACAATATTATTGAAGTTTTTTTTTCTATTGGAACTATTTTCACATATTCATCTTGCAAAGAGGTGAAATCATCTAGAAACTCTGGATTCTTCAAAGGTTTAGGTTTCTAATGTGTACAGTACATTATAGGTTCTAATTGTCTTTCTGAATGCATGATCGAACAGCTGTGATCAATTCAGACGAAAGTTTCCAGTTCTGGTTCGTTTGGTCGGCACTTTACAAATTTTATAGTAGAGTACCCACCTGTTTTAATCAGTAACCCGTAATTCTTTTTCCAATTGATGGACTGTGGAATTCTATAGTTTTGGTCTAATGGCCAACATCTGTCTTTGTTTTTCATTGGTAACAATGCAAATATTGCTAGTTCTAACCTGATCATGTGGAATCTAATCGTATTGTGACGATGTCCATGAGCAATCTGATTGTTTTGATTTAACATCTTTGAGGTTAAAGACCTTTAAACAAACATATTTGTTTTTCGTTCATTTTTTTTACTTCAATAAGGCCGTTAGTTTTCTCGTTTGAATTGTTTTACATGGTCTTAGCAGGGCCTTTTATAGCTGACTTTGCGGTATGGGCTTTGCTCATTGTTGAAGGCCGTACGGTTACCTATAGTTGTTAATCTTTGTATCATTTTGTTCATTTGTAAATAGTTGTCTCATTGGCAATGATACCACATCTTCAATTTAGATAATCTGTAACAATTACATCTTCATGCCTTATATATCATGTACTGTTGTACGCCACTAGATTAAAACTGACGTTGAAAGGTAACACATGCCCACCCAAAGCTCTTTTTTTGAGAGCCCAGGTGGTTGTGTGGTCTAGCGGGACGGCTGCAGTGCAGGCGATTTGGTGTCACGATATCACAGTAGCATGGGTTCGAATCCCGGCGAGGGAAGAACCAAAAATTTGCGAAAGCAAATTTACAGATCTAACATTGTTGGGTTGATGTTTAGACGAGTTGTTATATATATATATATATATATTATATATAACTGTTCAATTTTCAGATAGCTTTGACAAAATCCTTTGAAAATCTAAATTTTATTTTAAGGAAACAAAAATTTCTTATATCACATGTTCTATGTAAACGTATTGCTAGTCATTGGTGATTATAAGTCTGATATTTATCATCAGATTATACACTGCATTGCAATAAAGATACATAGCACTTCACATGGTATATTTCAACCATTATAGAGTTTCTGAAGAAAACAAAACAAAGACATATATGTATGCTGTCAAAGATAGCAAGCAAATATTAAATACTAGTCTGAGAAAAATCTGCTTCCGATTTCTACTTTGAATTTCATCAGCACTCTAACATGACAAAAACTCGTAATGCCGATGTGTTCTGCTGAAAGTGTTAAAATACTAGATTTATCATTTTATGTCTGGGGTTAACCTTAGTTATTAAACAGTGTCATCATAGTGTAATCTCGAAGTGATGTGTTAGCAGTTGATAATCAGCAAACGACGGCAAAAGCTAATCGTAAATTAATGTTGATAAAACCTTGATTTTACCAAAATGACCGTTTCAGCAGGAACAATTGGTGCTAGTGTATCTTACAATAAATATACCTGTAGAAGTTGGAATTGTTCCACATACTATGTTCTAAGAAAGTACAAACGTTTTGAATAAAGGCAACAGTAGTATACCGCTGTTCAAAACTCATAAATCCATGGACAAAAAACAAAATCGGGGTAACAAACTAAAACCGAGGGAAACGCATTAAATATAAGAGAACACCGACATAACACCGAAACGTAACACACACAGAAACGGACCAAGCATCAGACAAAACACCACGAGAATAACAAATATAACATGAAAACCAAATACATGAATGTGGGATAGACAAGTACCGTGCCACGTCTTATATAAATATCTCAAAAATAAGAGAAAACACAAACGACTCAACGTTAAATTGCAACACACATAAACGTACAATAATATAACAATGGCCATCTTCCTGACTTGGTACAGGACAATTTAAAAGGGGAATCAAAGTGTTGGGTTGAACCTGGTTTTGTGGCATGCCAAACCTCGCACTTTAATGGCAATGTCAAATATAACATTGAGATGACAACATAATATTACAGGACTACAATACAAATAAATAGGAGAACATATTAGACAAAGAAAAACATGATTAATAGATAACAAAAAGCATTAGGTTTGAAATTCAATACGCCAAAAACGCGCCTTGTCCACACAAAAATCAGCAGTGACGCCCAGATATAAAAGATCGAAAGTGAAAAAAGTACAAAGTTGTACAGCACTGAAGATCAAAAGTTGAAAAGGTTTCGCCAAATACGGCATTGTTTTTATGCCCGGGATAAGAACATTCTTATTATATAGAACAATTCATGCTATTGCAAACAGTAAATGTTATCAAATGTATATGAAAGAGTTAACATAAAGAAACTGTATTATCTACTAATTACAGAAAACTAAACCCGAATACATAACGCCAAGATATAAAAGATCGGAAGTGAAAAAAGTACAAAGTTGTACAGCACTGAAGATCAAAAGTTGAAAAGGTTTCGCCAAATACGGCATTGTTTTTATGCCCGGGATAAGAACATTCTTATTATATAGAACAATTCATGCTATTGCAAACAGTAAATGTTATCAAATGTATATGAAAGAGTTAACATAAAGAAACTGTATTATTTACTAATTACAGAAAACTAAACCCGAATACATAACGCCAAGATATAAAAGATCGAAAGTGAAAAAGGTACAAAGTTGTACAGCACTGAAGATCAAAAGTTGAAAAGGTTTTGCCAAATACGGCATTGTTTTTATGCCCGGGATAAGAACTCCCTTATTATATAGAACAATTTATGCTATTGCAAACAGTAAATTTTAACAAATGAATATGAAAGAGATATACATAATGAAACTGAAGTATTAACTAATTACAGAAAACTGAACCCGAATACATAATGCTATTAAAGTTTAACACAGAATAGACACAACCGAATCAGTCCAGGCGTCAACGTAATTAAAAAAATGTGACGTCACATACGATGGCGAAACGGCACAAACGTTATGTCACATTTGAATTTATGAAATTTAGAAACAGCATGACGTCACATATGAAAAACTATCAAAGTGAGATATAATTAGGATTGATTTAAGAGTATATAAGAACTAAATACTGATAATTCATTTAAACAAAATGCATATTGCAATACTTATTAATAGCAATTAACTGTAATATATATATATGTCCAGTTTGTTATGAATCCAACTAAAACGTAAATAATCGTTCAAAATTTAATATAATTAATAAAGGCGGTGATTAATTTTTCTATCCGTAACACCTAATTATAATAAAAAGACGTCAACACATTTGACAAAATCCGATGAGAATTACAAATATAACATTAAACATGTAAACTCAATATATGAATTTGGGATAAACAAGTACAGAAACACGTCTTATAGTAATGCGAATTCACATTCAGCAAAACAGTCACAATCGGGAATAAGTCACGTTTGGTAATTAAAAGATTAGACGACATAATGACAAACCACAATCTACCATGTGGTAAAATGTCCTTAGCTAGTTTGGTTAAAGAGACATCATATGGATCCACCAATTCGTGATGGTGTCCATAAAATTTACGGAGTGTCAATACATACTATGTTCTAAGAAAGTACAAACGTTTTGAAGATTGGCAATAATTTCTCATTTACCTTTTGATAGCAATTATTCGTTCATTTATCTGTCCTATATTTTCTCCCATTTATCTGTTTACTTATTGTAACCCTGTTGTCTAATGTTGTCATTTTAATGTTATGATTAACACTGCCATTCAAGCGGGAGGTTTGGCATGCAACAAAACCAGGGTCAACCAACCATTAAATGTCCTGTACCAAGTCAGGAAAATGGCAATTGTTTCATTATAGTTCGTTTCTGTGTGTTTCATATTTGGTGATGTGTCTCTGTTTTGTCGTTGTTCTTTTATATTTGAAACATTTACTCAAGTTTAGTTTGTAACCCGGATTTGTTTTTTCTCTATCTATTTATGAATGTACAACTGTATTGAAAATCCCGTTTAATTTGAATTGCATTCACCACCGAATATGTTTTATGTTAAGAAGCGTTATTCTAAAGTGCAATGTTTCAAATCATGAATCAATAAAAAAGCAATTTAAGAATTGTATGCCTCTGTGACGATTTTCTTGATATCCATTCAACAGGAATGCATACGGATACAGTGAAGTCCTTTATATAATTAACTGAAATTTATTGAGTAGGGGCAATATGGGCCAAAATCGGCCCCAGCTTAGAACAAATTCATTTTTTTCTGAAAATCAACCCTTAACAACCCACTTTATAGAACTGAAAAGATTTTGTTCATATCTCAAGCCGTTTTTGCGTAAAAAACTTTTAAAACTGATGACAAATAAATTAAAAAAATCGTCTTTTTCTATGGAATATTTTTATTTGTAGCTGTTTTGAAATTTAAATGTAGCATATCCTGTTTTAACATTCAGTTGATAAGGGAAATGTTATTTTTTCAACTCATACATTTGGATGGAGAGTTGTCTCATTGGCACTCACACCACATCTTCCTATATCTATTGTACAAATGCTATTTCATAAAATTTGCTTACAATTCATTATTATTATTATACCATAGTTAGCGTTGCTATGGCAACAGAAACATACCTAAAAATAGTGAAATCCTAGATAAGCGCTTTCAGCAAGCTTGGATGTTTAATTGTTGGACAAAATATTTTAGCAAAGGGGGAAGTTCGTAGTCGAATTGACTGATGTCCCTATTGATTGTTGAATTAAATATCGGTGTAGTTCAAAAAAAATGTTGTACATCAAGGATGCATCATTACTGAAATAAGATCTCAGTAATAGAAGATAGTCACTGAATAATATGGTCAAGTCTTTCTTATGCATAATTTGTTGAAGGAAATTGAAACTTTACATTCTTTAAAAGAGAGGCACAAGATGCAAGTTTGACCGTCAACGTCACAAGTTTATAAACTGACACCGCAATAGCTAAACAGATAAGGACTAACAGACAAACATTACTACACAAAACAAAACATAGAAAGTTTAAGAGAAACACGACCCGAAAAGAATTGGGGCGTAAATCCGGTGCCCTAGAAGGGTAACAGATCCTGGTCTATATAAGGCACTCGTTAAAGGACTTTGTGCACTTTATTTTCAAGCACAGCCCATATTTATTTAGCATATGCATTCTACTGTCCAAAAAATAAATAAATAAATAAAAGTACACATTTTGACAATTTGTAAAACTTCTATATTTTGGATCCAAAAAGGGGTCTTTCTGAACCTACTCCTTTTGCAAAAAGGAAAACTAAAAAAAATATAGAGCACACTTTGTAAATATTATGGATGAGTGAAACCTTAGCCTCATGGAACAGTATTCTTTTTTAACAATCAAGGCTATTGGTGAATCTTCTGACACAATATTTGACAGTTTTTGCTTACGCTATTAATTAACAAGTAATGTTCTTTGTAAAATATTCCATTTCATCCAAGTAATATGATTTCTTCATTTCCACTTCGTGCCCATCTCCGCAAGATTTAAAGATAGTGTATATTTGGATCAATCTGTTCTGTCAACTTATTACACTTTTGAAACCGTGTACGTTCGTCTGAAATGCATGTATAATATGATGCAATATGTAACTTTGATAGGTTTATACATTTCTGATTTACAACTGGCTGACATCAGCAAAGTATTTGTATTTCATATCTATTAAGGTCACTTGTTGACATGCGTGATAGTTGCATACTATCTATTGGAATGAGTCCACGCAAAAAAAACCTGCTTAATCAACATATTCATGAATTGCAATATTTAACTATGATTGATTTATATTTGTCTTATTTGCAACTGGCTGACACAAGCAAGGTATGTAATTTTTTTCCCTAAAAATATCATATTGTATGTTCGTGATAGTTGCATGTTATGAATTGGACTGTGTCCACAGAAGAAGAAAAAAAACATGCTTAATTAACATATGCATAAAAGAGGGGCTACAATTATATATGACCGAAAAGGTAACAAAATGACTGCCAAAAGATATCTAAGTTCAATATCATGTTCTGTTATGATGTCAGAATATAAATAGTAAGGCTGTTTAAAGAGGTTGTTTTATTTGTTAGTTTATTTTCTCTTGAAACGTTTGAAACTGAGTTTGTTTATTCCATTTAGGTCTTTTTAGCATCCCAAGTATGTGACAGGATAGTCAACCAGTTATGAACTTTGGTTCTCAATGCTCTTTAAATCTGTACTTTATTTGGCTTTTTTTTTTAATATTTTTGAATTCGAACGTCACTGATAAGACGCTCGTGGGGTAAATACAAAATGTAAGCCTGGTATCTTTAATGAGTTTATTGACCGTGGCAGCTTACTGGAAGAGATATAAGAAGTATTTATACATCTTTGAATTTTATTTTGCGCGTTTCGAATGAAAGCAAATTAAGAAAATTCATTCGGAAGCACAATAAACTCTCCTTTTTTTAGTTGCACGTTCTTTGGAACATTATAAAAATTATTAAAAGATATTTAAAAAAAAAATATATTCAATTAAATTGTAAAAAAAAAAATATTGAGCGTCTTTTCTTTTCAAATTTGTTTACAGAAATTATATAGCCTCATGCTATCAAAACAAAACATCTAAATGTATGTTTTGTAAGACCTGTTTGTTACCTTTTCCTGTTGTTTTTTCTACGGCCGGGTTGTTGTCTCTTTGACACATTCCCCACTTCCAATCTCAATTTTATTTGAATAATAATGGCATCAGAAAATTTATAATGGGTTAAATTATTCATAATGTTTGAAAAAATGAAATCTTTAGTTTTCTGTATCTTCAGCATATCAGTATAGTGTAGAAAATAGACCAATAATAGTTGTTATCATTTTCAAATCATCCATTACGTTAAGTATTTTGTAGTTCATGCTAAGTTCACACGTAATTCGAATTCGATTCGAATTGTTTAATTCGAATTAGTTTAAATCGCATTCGAAACGTTTTACGTCATAACCTTAATTCTAATTCGAATTGTAAAGCACGTCAAATTCACGACGTTAACTTTTTATTCGAATTAAAAAAAGAAAAGATTGTGAACGCGATTAATCTCGAATTAAATGTACGTGTGAACCAGACATTAGGTATATGTTTTGAAATTGTTAAAATGTACCGACGAAATTCATAGATCTGTATTTGGGTCAGGTTCATAAAACATTGTAAAACATTTAAGAATTGCAATTCAAAAAAAATAATATATTGGAATGCTTTAATATGATTACTCTAAATATTATCTACACACAAAATAAAATTACATGAACTGGTTTATGGAGGTCCAAGTTGAAATGTAAATAAAAACAGTTTAGCAAGACATTCGTTATGCTTGCACAAAACCAAAAACTAATTAAAAGTGAGTGTTGTTTCATAAACTATTACAGCTAGATTAATAAGAGCGTAACTTAATTAACAGATGTAAGTTAAAATTCTTGCCATGTTATTACATTGATAAAATTATTAATTAACCATACTTTTTTCAGTCCATATTTTTGTAAGAAGGGGTTAACGTTGAAGTTGTTCGTTATAGTCGGATTTTTTACACAACTATTGACTTAGGTTACCTGTGGTCACCCTCCTTTTACAGATGATTACTTTGATTACGTCTAATCACCTTACACATATATTGACTTTAGATACCTCTGGTTACCTTACTTACACAATGTTGACTTGGGACCGTTGATTTTCCTGTTTGAGTAGGTATCACTAGTCATGTTGGAGCCCTTTATAGCTTGCTGTTCGGTGTAAGCCAATGCTCCGTGCTGGTGGCCGTACTTTGACCTATAATGGTTTACTTTTACAAATTGTGACTTGTATGGAGAGTTGTATCATTGGCACTCTTATCACATCTTTTGTATATCTATCAAGATGCCTCTTGTTACCTCACACAGACATTGACCAAATGTTAGAATGATACAGGTTATGTTATTCTCACATATTTTATGATTTATGATACTAAATCCCTTAAGGGAAGGATTGTGCTTAAATCTATTATGACATGCTTCTTTCGCTTTGTAAACAACACCGTGATAACATTCTCGATATATCTATACTTAGCGCAGACTCCGAAATGTACATAATACTGACTGTTCAAATATACCAACAAGTAAATCCACATGTTTCGTAACCCATGTGTAAACGCTATGTCGATTTCTCGGTGTGAACAGTTGCAATTGAAAAAAACCTACGGAACCTTGTTCTTCTTCTGAGGCATAACAAAAGGAATAAATGCAGCAGAGCTGGGAAAAATGAATCTAATTAAAATGAAATAAAATTCTGTTCACAGCAACCCGAAAGTAAATACATCAAATAATTGTGCACATGAATAGCAGGATAGATGCAATAACGTCTGAGGTTGACCTTTTCAAATTAATTCTTCGCAGCTATGTATTCGTATAATTCTGAATTTTTTTTTGGAATTTTGGATCCTAAATGTTCTTCAACTTTGTAATTGTTTGGTTTTATAAATATTTTGATATGAGCGCCACCGATGAGTCATGTGTAGACGAAACGCGCGTCTGGCGTTCTAAATTATAATCTACTATTTCTGTATAAATAAATTTGATGTGTCTACTGTCTTCTGATTGGTTAAAATTATAAGTTTTATTTTCAATCGTGTTAATTTTTATGGCGACACGCCCATTCTGACGTTGTGTTTTCGTACGCCAACATATGTGTACGTTGTTATTGCTAATATGAAAAGTTCATTGAGCCTTATTTTTGATTAAAAATTCTTTATAATGAATGGCTATAATTTATTTTGAACTTATTGAACCATGAAATAAGTGTTTTGACTCTTCACATTTTACATATTTCACTTCGCAGATTATTCAATGTGACGAGTCAAAAAATTATTTTATGGTTCAATAATTTCAAATCCATGAATATTTATTAAAAGTATGTATTGTATTAGCTGTATTATCAAATATTATTGATTGATTGTTGGTTGCTTAACGTCCAGTGGCAAATATTTCATGCATATTCAGGACGAGAACAAATTCACAATAAATACAATAGGTAGGTTGATACAATATAGGCCTTCCGGGATGATGGTCGGAGAAATGTGGACTGCCACCGGAAAAGGAGTGTATATTAGATGGGACAGAAATTTTGCCTTGCAACAGGCCACCTAAGGACCCCTCAAAGAGTTGTTGTAAGGGTTCTTAACGTGCAAAGAGCGTGGCACTCTCTTAACACGAGGCATCGGATTTAACGTCCCCCTTCTGACCGGACGTGACTGCAAACTTGATACCTCCCGCACAGCCAAACGGACGCCCCACTTCGGCAAGCGTTTTACTGCCGGTCGGGGGAAGACCAAGTGACCATATTTCTATAACCCAGTCACCCTTATCAAATATTAAAAAAAAATCATGTTTTTATCAATACGATAATGTCGTGTTATTGCTAAAGAGACAAAAATCCAAACGAAAACATATAGCATAAACGTTTGGTAATTTAGAGAAAAAAAGGGTTATACAATCAAGTTCAGATCTGTCCTGAATATCTAAAGGGATGGGGCGTAGGTGCTTCGATTGGAAATGTTCTTTTTAATACAGACGTCAACACAAATAACCTAATTTATCTAAGAAATATTTCTTACATTTTGAGTTATTACGTTCAATCGGTCTCGTCTCCATCCCAGAATCCTTCAATACACATAATTATGTTTTAGTTAGTTATATGTAACTATGACCTTCACCAATGAGCTAACCAAATCCATGTAATGAGTTATGAAATGTTCCAGTATGACAGATGCAAACAAAGCCTGATGTAATCGAGATGTTGGCTGATGTGTTTAGATATAGGAAGATGTGGTGTGAGTGCCAATGAGACAACTCTCCATCCAAATAACAATTTAAAAATTAAACCATTATAGGTTAAAGTACGGCCTTCAACGCGGAGCCTTGGCTCACACCGAACAACAAGCTATAAAGGGCCCCAAAATTACTAGTGTACAACCATTCAAACGGGAAAACCA
The DNA here is from genome assembly GCA_019925275.1 of Mytilus edulis. Lineage (NCBI taxonomy): Eukaryota > Metazoa > Mollusca > Bivalvia > Mytilida > Mytilidae > Mytilus > Mytilus edulis. Next base: position 112,677,189 of record CM034354.1, read on the forward strand.
ACGGTCTAATCTATATAAACAAAACGAGAAACGAGAAACACGTATATATTACATAAACAAACGACAACTACTGTACATCAGATTCCTGACTTAGGACAGGTGCAAACATTTGCAGTGGGATTAAACGTTTTAATGGGCCCAAACCTTCTCCCCTTGTCTATTATATACGAATCGTTTCAAGTAGTGTTACTCTTCTGTTCATTATTTATTTTTGTCAACATAAACCGTTTCAGACAGTGTCATATATGTATTTGACTGATATATTCAAGTTGTCATAAATTTATAGATTCACTTTGGTTACAAAAGAGGGACGGAAGATACCAGAGGGACAGTCAAACTCGTAGATCTAAAATAATTCTATAACGTCACGGCTAAAACTGAAAACGACTGACAGACATGTAATAGTTCACATGACCAAATATAGAAAACTAAAAACGTAGCATTTGTATTGATTGGGTTTAATTTCAAAATCTGAAGATAGAAATAAGTCAAACCAGCTGAATATTTATCTCGGTATTTAAGATTACGAAGGACGGTAAATTGTTAGGGAAGGCATCAATTACCATAATTGCCCTTATTATAAAATAAGCTAGGTTATTAATCATGCCACACATATGCAGATTATTATCGAATGTAGTGTCAAGGTATATCCACATGAACAAAGTCTAAGTAAAGGTGTTGTATCAAAAATACTACAAGACATGCATCGACCTGCATTATATATCATCACACCTACTATAGATTTATATGAATATTATTTGTTAATGGAGTTAACGTGGTGTCATATATTTGGCTCTAATACCACACTTTCCTATACATATATGAAAACATCACCAACTTTGTACATGTTTAAACACGTTTCTTACTGTGACTTGCAATACATTTTGAGTCAGTAATCTCCGTGTATTCCGTTAGGACAAGATTCAAGAAAATGTGCAGCCATGTTTACATTTATCAAAGGTACCAGGCGTATAATGTTACAGGTATCTTGTCTTAGGGAGGGATTAATCCTTCTATGGAAAGGATTACTCTATTTCAAACAAAAAATTCTCTGAAACGGACATAATCAAGATGCACGTTTTCCTGATTGACAACAGATTTGCTACGTTCGGAGGAAGAAATACAAGAAGTAAGCAATATCATTTTATTCACTCTACTTTCCGCTGATTGATGATGTTCTTTCACTAAATAGTTCAACATTTGGTAACAATGTTGAACGCATTTATCCAATCGAACTAGAGATAAAGGATAAAACAGATACAGTTCAGTCGGCATCATATCTTGACATATTTCTAGAAATTGACAATGCGGGTCTGTTGGAAACAAAACTTAACGACAAAAAAGATGACTTCAGCTTTCCAACTGTGAATTTCATTTCTTAGTAGCAACATTCCAGCAGCACCTGCATACGGGGTTTATATCTGTTAGTTGATCCTAATTTTCTTGCTAAAGGGAAGCTATTAAACCAAGAGCTCAAAATGAACGCCATCACGAGTTGGTTGACCGTTATGAAATAACCGTTTCACAAATGATATCGGATATGTTACTTACGTCGTAACTACAATTCCCTGCCCTTTCATGAATGTGACCTACCGAATAAGACTATGTGTAATTATGAGCTACGCGACGGATGCAAAATGTAGAGCATGATCTGCTTACCCTTCCGGGGCACCTGAGATCATCCCTTGCTAGATTTGGATTGGATTCGTGTTGCTTTTTTTTATTTTTCCATGTGGTGTCATGTGTACTATTGTTTGTCTGTTTGTCTTTTTTGACAAGAACGTCAATGAACGTAAGGTGAAGGAAGAACAAAATATCAAAGCCCTGTTGACATTAAAATCATAATCTGTCTAAAGAGAACTAAGGGGATTAAAATTGACATCTTTAATGGAGACTTGCGCTAATCAACGTCAATATATGTGTAAGGTGAACAGAGTTACAATGTATACAACGTCATGAAAAAGAACGATTAGCATTTAATGACATCAAACTTTTGGGACAATACACAGATGAACATGTGGTATCAAAACCTTGTACTGAAAATGTTCTGACAAAATAGTCTGATAGATTAATTATTTGATCACTGATGAAAGACATTTAATGACGTGGCGAGAACTTTAACTTACATGTTATATTGATATGCTTAAATGCTAAGGTTTGATACCTTTGGAAATTTAGTTCATTTAAAAAAAACAATCATTTTAGTTTTTAGTAGGGTCCAACCATTACAAAAAATGTTTTGACATCCGTAAACCAGTTTAGATAATTTTATCTTTGTGTGTAGTTAATATTCAACACAATTCTAAATACATGGTTGTTCAAAGGAACAGTTAACTTCCTTAACATTCAAAAACTAATAATTAAATGTTTGATATAACGCGTCTTTGGATTGTCTGGCAGTATTTTGTCTAGCATCTTAAAGACAAAATTGTATCATGTGGCCGTGACGTCAATAGCGTTTAATATGATTTAGATAGGCTTAAAATGAAATATTAAATAAAATTATTAAGATTAACTGTGATATTTGTTCTGTCTATTCAAAATAACATTCTACACGAATCATTTAGTGTGCACTTTTTTTTCTTTTTTTTTCTTTACAGACAGAAACAAAATAGTGCTGTAATTTCTTAAAAAAAGAGATCGTTGTTTTATGGAACATATATTCTGAATACAAAATAGTTTATGTAAAGGGTATTTGAAAATTGTATCCACTAGTACATGTATTATGCTTTTTTAATGATTTGCTGAAATGCATGAAGAATTAAATTACTTACTTTTTCAAACTTTATGAGTAATTTTAACACATTATAAATTTGCATATGCAATTATATATCAAACATTCCTTTTGATGTTATGTTATACAACGATGCTGTATAATTTATTTTGTCAATTTATGCCGGCAAATACATTTGAAAAGAAAAGACGTTTAATATTAGTACTACTTTTAAATATCTTTTATTATTGTATAGCAATATAATATTTCCCACAGAACGTAACCAAAAGTTAGCGTGCAATAAATTCTAATATTGCACTAGTGCAATAAATCTTCAAAAATCATGACGTCATTAACGTTTAAATCTGACTTTAAACCAAGTTTTACTTTCAAATATTATATTGCTATACAATAAAAGGGTTATTGCATGAATATTGGGGAATATTGTCCCTCGTAGAACATATATTGCACTCGCAAGCTCGTGCAATATAAGATTCTACTCGGGACAATATTCCCCAACATTCATGCAATAACCCTATAATACTGTGCCACAGAACTTTAACAACAAATTGACTTTTTATCAAATCTGTGTATCAGAACCAAGATTTACTTATATTAGGAGCACTTAAATACAAAACCAGAGATGTTTTAACACTTGGGTACTAAAATTACACAAAATGAATAATCAAACCCATTTTTGAAAGTTTCAATAGAAACCAAATTAAAAAATTGAAAAAGTCCATACTACAGTATTCCTTTTTTTCTATTTATAATCTGATATCATAACAACAAACATAAGGAATTAAGATATCTTTTTATTGTTTTTTATATTTCATTGTATTACATGAGGGCCTCAGGGAAGTTTAGCTTTATAGCTAACTGTGTAACCCTCTTAAAATAATAAAAAAAAAAATATTATTATTATTATCATTATTATTATTATCACTATTATTATTATTATAATTACTATTATTATTATTATTATTATTTTTATTATTATTATTATTATTATTATTATTATTATTATTATTATTATTATTATTATTATTATTATTATTATTATTTTTTATTATTATTATTATTATTTTTATTATTATTATTCTTTCATGTTGCCATTTTGATGATACAAATATAAAGACACTTAGTTTTTAAAAGAGTTTGAACATTTACGCCACAAAGATGTTTCATTTGTGTGTTCGTTATTGCAAATAAGAAATTATTCTGTAATTCATAGTGATCCTATACATGAGTAAAACAAAAGTGATAGCAAAATACGCAAATTTTCTCATTTCAAAACGTGAAGATTATAACATCGCATTAAGAACATTATATTACTTTTATGCTGTATAATTTCTTATGTTAACATTTATCAAAGGTACCAGGCGTATAATTGTAAGAGGGATTAACCCTGCTATGTAAAGGATTACTGTGATTCAAACAATATATTCTTTGAAACTAACATAAACAAGATGCATGATTTCTGTATTGACAACAGATTTGTTACGTTCGGAAGACGTCTTTTTCAACAGACTGTCGGCATTACAATGGGAACCAATTGTGCCCTTCTTCTTGCCAATTTGTTTCCTAATTATAATAAGGCTGACTTCATACAGGAACTTCTTAGGAAGAAAGATAAGAAGTTAGTAATATCCTTAAACTTTACTTTCCGCTATATTGATTATGTTCTTTCACTAAATAATTCAAATGTGGTAGCTTTGGTGAACGCATTTATCCCATCGAACTAGAGATAAAGGATAGAACAAATACAGTTAAGTCGGCATCATATCTTTACATACATCTGAAAACTGTCAATGCAGGTCGGTTGAAAACAAAACTTCAGCATCCAAATGTGAATTTCTATTTCTAAGTAGCAACATTCCAGCAACACCTGCATACGGGGTATATATCTCCCAAGTGTTATAATCAGCCATGCTTGCTTTTTCTATCATGAGTTTCTTCCTAGACGGAGACAAGAGTTCCAACTGGTGAAGTGGAAGACGTCCCTTCGTGAATTTGACGGACGCTATCACGAGTTGGTTGACCGTTAAGGAATAACCGTTTCATAAATGATATCGGATATGTTTCTCACGTCGTAACTACAATCCCCTGCCCTTTCATGAATGTGACCTACCAAATAAGACTATGTATAACCTAAGTTACGCGACGGATGCCACATGAGGGGCACGATCTGCTTACGGGCTTTTAGACTAGTTTTTCGTTTCGGTCTGTTCTTCCAACGGATATAATTTTGCGATCTGTCTTGTAGTTTAGCCCTGTGCTCGTCCTAAGAAATTCACGTAACAACATATGGAATTCGCATTTCCATCTTCTCCTTTTTCTGCAGTTGTTAACCCTTCTGATACGAGTGGTGCTCGATTTCCTATTTACTGGATGATCAGGATTGGCATTTCTTGAAATTTCAGTTATTTTAGTCACCTTCTTCCTGAATCGCCGTCCTTTATGTTCTTGTATAATTTCTCCGTACCCCTTCAACATATCTGGAGTTTTAATAAGTCTTGTAGTGACGTTATGTATCATTTTCTTCGTAACGGTTGAATTTGTAGGTAATTCATCAGAGTCTTCTTTCCGTGCTAACCTAGCGAAGGCTTCGATATATGTATCATCTTCTTCGATCTCCTTACTATTGATTCCTATAGAGTCCGAATTCCAAAGTTTCTCTGGATTGTATTCAACAGCAACGTGTGAAATATTAAGCGTGTGATCTTTCGACGCGTTCAACTCTTTACTGTATGTAGGTCCTGAAAGCAAATATCCGATCTTTGATTCCACGGCGGTCGGACCGTTTCCCCGTACAATATGGTCTTCTACAATGTCCCATTAGTGATCTGCACCTACAAGCAAGGATATATCAAACGAATCTTGCTCCGTCATCGTGTGCGCTAACTTTAAACCACGTAAATATTCATATTCCTTATCAATGTTACTCATTTGATTTTGTAGAGGCATAGCGATGAAAGGTACTATCAGTACTTTGATTGGCATAACGTGTCCTGCATCGGTTTTCAGGAAGACTGTTGTGTTTTCTAAGTGTCTCGCGGTTTTTTCTTAACCTTCAAATGCCGATAACTGTGTAAGTTCTGTTCCTTCTATCTGTAAGTGAAGTTTGTTCGCTACTTCCTGCGTTAAAAACGATCTTTGCGCTCCTTCATCAAGGAGAATATTCGTATCCATAAAGTGCTGGTTCGATCCAATTTGTGCTACGGCGGTTTCCAACAGTACATTTGATCGTGATTCATTCGATTTTGAATACAAAATGGTAGTATCGTGTTCCGTTGTATGACTACGTTTTACCAGGTGAACGTTTGTCGAATTCAAAGATGGCGGGTTTAGCGAACTGCTACTCTGGTTATCATTTGCGCAGAAATTCGTATGCGTTTAAGTATTACCTCTATTTCTATCGCTATCTTCATGTCGGTTTTATGTCGTTTGATTTGTGGGCATTACATGAACTTGTATGGTGTTTTCTGTTACAATATCTACATGTATTTTCAGATTTACATTCGTTAAGTCTGTGGTTACCAAGGCAGTTAAAGCATAACTTATCTCGTTGTACTACGTCCATGCGAGATTCCGTGCGGGTCATATTACTGCAATAAGTAGGTGCGTGTATTTCATGACAAAAAACGCAAGGCCTAGTCTCAATACTCTTGTAAGATTTGGACTTTGCCGATTTCGCTCTGGCAAAGAAAGCTGATGTTGTGGGCAAAGGGTTTGACGACTCTATCTCTTGTCCTGCATCCATTATATTGATCTCATCTAAAATGCTTTACGGAGGTCCCGTAATACCCAATTTTGTGTTCTATGTTCTCGCGCGAGATGTTGTCTGACTTCCCCGGGTAATTTCTTCATTATAATTGGAACAAGTAGAGTGCCGTATGTTTCTTGTGTCTGACCTAAAGCTTCCAATCCCCTGACGTAACTTTCCATTTTCCGGTTCTGTTAACTTTAGAATTTGTTCGTTTAAGTCCTCAAACAATGTTTGTTTTTGCACTAGTTTTCCGAGTGTTGCAATAACTTCTTCTTCGTTGAAATTCGAATTCTCCCTTGCTTCATCTAATCTTCGAAATAATTTCGTAACAGCGCTTCTGTTCCCCGATCGGACTGATTTCAATTTTACGAGATCCATTGGTCTAGGCACCATACATATAGATGATAGTTCAGGCAACGATATTACAACAACTGTTCAGCCATTACATTTAATATACAAGTACGTATTTCCGCCCAAGGCGACGTTACTAACAATACGACGTCGACAATAGACATGTACAATAGTCGGAACGTTATGTACCCGCGATAATCTCAACAGGTATATTTCGTCCCTCTTTTATATGCCAGACCCGTGTGTAAGAGCAAAATGTGACCTAAGGTATCAACATTTTATATTTTGAAGAAAAAAAAGGAAATTTATGTTTTCATTTTCTCAATTATAGTAGTATAACGTTTTAAAATTTGATAACCTCTCTATTTTTTCAGATATTGACTTGGATAACTCATGTAGGAGCAAACTTTACTCCTTGTAATTTCATACCTGGAGGTTTATATATGTAACGTTTCTAGGGGAAACCTAAGTGGCAAGTTCTTTTAAAAATCAATATATGTGTAAGGAAACTAGAGTTAACCATATTTAATGTATGTGTATTGATCACAATGAGTTATCAAAGTCAAAATGTGAATTAGATTATCAGAGGTATCCGAGCTATGCGTAAGATGAAAGAAGGAACAAAATGCCAAAACCCTGTTGACATTAAAATCATCATCCGTCTAAAGAGAATTAAGGGGACTAAAATTGACATCTTTGATGGAGACTTGCGTTAACCAACGTCAATATATGTGTAGGTGAATAGAGATACAATGTACACACAGTCATGCAAAACGAACGAATAACATTTAAACACATCAAACATTTAGGACAATAAACAGATGAACATGTGGTAGTCAAAAACCTTGTTCCAGTAATGTACTGACAAAATAGTCTGATTAATTAATGATTTAATCAATGATGAAAGACGTTTAATGACGTGGCGAGAACTTTAACTTACAATTGATATTGATATGCTTAAATGCTAAGGGTTTCTTTGTCTGTCAAACCTTTACCAATGTCCAAAGTAAATCAGTGTGCCTTTACATGCCCAAAAGATGCTAAAAGACAAAACATATCCTATTCATAAATCCGCAATTATGTTCATATTTAAATAACATTCATTTTTATAGTAGTAATGCTCTAATCCAGTCGTGTATATTCTTTAATGTTTTAGTACAGTTTTTGTTGAGATATATCCGCTGTCATCTATTATATCGATGATATACAAAATATTACTTCAGGTCAATGATCACAAAGTTCTGATCTTTAGAAACAAAACCGTACAAAATTGTACACTTTCCGCAATCAAGTGACAATATAGTTTGCAACTTTGTTTCATAACTATGAGTTGAAAAAATAACTTACTTCCTATAAATATAATTTAGTTTAGTTTAAACATATTATTTATAGTGGATTGGGAAACAAGTTTTGCAACATATATTAATTTCTTTCCACTTTGCGGGTGCGATTGCTGCCTTGTAGTGGAATTATTCAGCTCCTTTTCGAACTCTACAAGGGTGGTTTTAACGTGCAAAATCACAAAAATACTGCACTGAGAGAAAAATCAATTCGGAAAGTCCATAACCACACGGCAAAATCAAATAAATAAACGCATCAAAAACGAATGGACAAGAACTTGGTACAGGCATTTGAAAATGTATAAAATGGTTGCTTACATCTGTCTCTCTTAACACGGGCCAGACATTTATGATCCCCTTCCGACGGACTATCATCGTTTTCTCAAGACCATACTCGCAAATGGTGTCAATGGAGAGCAGAAAATCCAGTTCCTGAAATTTCATCCCGAACGGGAATCACACCAGGAACCTTTGTGTTTGTAGTCCGATACACTAACCACTACACCACAACATTTTCTCTGTCTAGTAATGTTCTGTCACCCGTGCCGTCGAGTCTAAACATGTTTTGCCGGTGTGGTTCAGACACAGTGAATTTATCAAGGTAAAATCTTTAAAAAATGTACCAGTTATCATTTTCTCTTTTTATAAGTTTTAAAGACTCATCTGATTTGGATAAGATTCTTTATCATTTGGTATCCTCCGTTAATATATGGTTTACATAATAAAATACGTTTAACTTTGTCTTTTTGCCACTCCATATAGAAATCTATATTAGGTTTTTGGACCATTGCTTATACAGAATGTTATACATTCTGGACAATGACCTGAATGTGTCTTATATTAAATCCTATGTATCTGTGTTAATGTAACCGTTTTGATCAAAGTGAATTATTTACGAAAGTACTGACTCTAATCTTTCCGCTATGTCATACGCTAATAATTTTACATAGTACAGTTTAAATATATTTTATTTATTCAGAGTAAAATGGATTGGACACAAATAAGCCATACTGAGAAAGTCCGCTCCGAATAACAATAAATTACAATACAATATTGATATAAGAATGATATAATTCAAAGTATTCAATACTTTACGAGCCTATCAATTATAAAAAATTGCATCATAACTTAAACGTGAATGGTCCATAGTTTTCAAAGGAGAAGGGGAATCATGTTTTATACTGAAGAGACATAGCTTCATTTTGTTTGAGAGTTTGTTAATTAACCTATTTTAAAACTAGTTCTATCAAATCTTTATTGTATCTTAATTTTATCTATAACATATATAGACCATCAAAACCATTGTTCAGATTCATTTTAAATTAAATATCTGTGCATTCACTTACAGTAATTTTCATCCTTCACATGTATTGCTTCATTTTCATTAATTTCATCAGTATCATGTTTAGTTAAAGTACATATTTTAGTATACTTATTAACCTCCTAATGTAGTTTTTGTTTTCTACATGTTACTTGTTTATTTTAATCTTAAGATTGTGTTGTCGCTTGGTTTTTAATTTTGCCTTGTTTTTTCTACACCATAAAAGATGTTTTCACTCCTTCTTCAGTATTTTCAAGTTTTGATTATATAAGACTGGTAATTGCTTTGACCTTATTTTTCCTCTGAAGTGAAATACTGTCACAATCAATTTTAGCATATAATGTTTAATATGTGTTTTCTCATCTCTGAATATTGTCTTTTCTTAATGTAGCTATTACTTTATAGTATTGAATGATAAAATCCCTTACCTCAATTTTAAAAATATCCGATAAAACATCTAGAATCTTAGATTTTTTTATTTTGTATTATATACATATATTGATCAACTTTGATATTATTCTCAGAGAGGTTTATCATCTAGATTACAACTGTTAAATTTTCAGTAACACATTTTTAGTTTCTATTTATTTCAGTGTATTGTAGAATTATTAGTCGCAAAAGGCATGTAATACAACTGCCATTTACTTCATCATTTACTAGAAAATAATTAACTCTTGAAGATTCTGTAATTTGTTTTCCACTTCAGGTAAATTGTGTTTTGTATATGTGTATTTTTCTCCAGACACCTGTTACTTTTATATTCTTAACCATTGTCTTTAGGGTTTTGAACTGGTTTATATTTTTTTTTATTTCCCATTTTCCCTCTATATCTTGTATAGATAATATGTCGTTTAGGTCGCCACCAATTAATGGCTGAGCAATTTAAAAAAAAAGTATTTCTTGGTTTACAATTATTAGGTGCAAAAAGTTCACTAAGGTATAAGTATTGACTAGTATGAGTCTACCCTCTGAGTCTTTATATTGGTCAATAATCTTATAGGTAAATTATGTTTCAATCAATACAGCCGCCACTCTAACAAAACTTAACTCGTTTCTTAAAAGAAGTGTAAGAACTTCCTGCTCAAGTTTTGTGACCCGTCTTGTTGCTCATCGTGTTACGACATTAACAACATATCCACTATTATCTGTGAAATGGACATTCCAACAATCGTGATTATAATTACCCGTAGTTAATGGTACATTAAAAGTAGAGACTACTGTGCAAGTGATATACACAGGAACTGTTAGTTAACTGACAAAGCTATGACCCGAGCGTTAGTAATATAATTGACGATACTAATTGTTCTGCTCATTATGCGCTTTTGACCTTGTTTCTAGTTCTCCTTGGTTTCTGGTGCCTGATTTCCCATGATTTGTTAATGATAAAGAATAATAACATCAACAGATCAACCTCGATACTTTTCTAGGGTTTGTAAATTATCATCGATATAGCATTAAAGGGTTTAATAACATGGCTTACCCTAAACACAAATTCAGGAAAATAGTTATACTCTGAGAGGTAGAACTATTCTATCGTTGCCCAATGCAGCAGCACCTTGCAAATTGTATATTGATGAATATGATAAGGCCATAGAGGTAGAGCTGTGGGGCATTGTCTTTTCAGTTGTGCATTCAATATCCAAGGCCAACACAACAGCAGCCTCTCATTGCTGATAAATAGTAATTTGTCATGACATAAAACACTGACTAATAATGCCAATTCCACAGAATTGATCTTGCCCGATTAAACGAGAGGCTGACTCTAGAAATGCCAAGTTTCCTTTACCACCTACATTTGTATGCAATAAAAGGTAAAATAACAACAACAACAAAACTTCGTTGGACAATTCAAAACGGAACGTTCTAAAATGAATTGCATAACCAAAAGCTGAAACACATCAAATTCTAAAAAAACTGCAATATTCCTGACTCGGTACAGTCGTTTTCTTATGTAGTTTAATTGACCTGTTTTTTAGCCAGTTTAACCCCTCACTTGAATGATAATCGTATACAATTTTAACTTATTGACAACAATTGATGTATATAAATCAAATATCTTACTAAACGGACTATTTTTAATTACTTCTTTTGGTGTTTTATTTTTCGACTTAGAATGGGAAGCACCTGGCTATGTTTAAAGTTATATTGTCTGCTTTAGGAATCCTACAACATATTATGATGATGGAAGATTAGATACAAAAAAAATCACAGATTTAATACACAGATCTGTAAATAAACTCATCATACATACCAGGACTTAATTTTATATACGCCAGACGTGCATTTCGTCTACAAAGACCCATCGGTGACGCTCGATTTCAAAAAGACATTGTTATTTACAATACATGTTATCTAAAATCAAATAACCAGTTCTGACATTCACTGGTCATTATCTAAACATCTTATTCATTTTGACAAATAACATGCCTTTCAAATTACTAAAGGTTCGTATAAAATTATCAACATTTTGCATCATACCGCTGAATTATTAAGAATATGTTAAAGTACAAACATGAAGATACTTTTTTTAATAGTATTTAAAGATGTATTTAACATCAGTGTGTCTGTCCATCTGTCTGTCAGATCCATGAATATTTTTCGTTACATTTTACTTAGGAACTACAATACAAGGATTTCTGAAATTTAGTTTAAGGTTTTATACAAGTCTGCTATACTGTGTGAGGCGTTTCCAGATTCATCACTTAACAACTTCTTGTTTACCGAACACTTGCATATTTTTACACTATCAAAATTATCCACTTGCGGTGGGGGTATCATCCGTGAGTAGTAGCTCACAGTTTCTCTTGTTTTAGCTAGTTTTATTTTCTGACAGCTGCTTTACAATGTTTACTTTAAAATGACTGAAATTTGTGAAATTTCTTTTTGTAGATCATATGGTGGAACCAGCTCATTAAAAGCAAGAGTTTCAGCTGCAGTTCTTCAGAAGAATGAAGGTTATACCAGGGTTAACAAGGTATTGTGTTACAGCTTATATATTATAAATAATGTGTATTTCCTCTTTCCTCTTACCCCATGTAACATAAACATAGTATAGTGGTTGTGACCTGTCAATTTAGGTTTCTCAACAATAATTTGAAAACTGATACTGTAACAGTGATTTTTGCCAAATTTGATGCAAAGGTGAATGACCTTACACATTGTTGTCACCAGGCACAATCTCTGTAAGAATTGGACAGAGGATTGACAGAAAGAGACTCTTACAAAAGAAGAATAGCTCCTCAGTTCTTTTCAAACGTGACAGATTTAAAAGAAAGGTAAAACTTCATGGCATATAATTGGTCAAATTAATGACAGCCATATAAATAAAAAACAACGGATATGGGGTATCAAGTACATTTACAGCAAAAGACACACACAAAGCAAAGGAACAGCTCTTTTATTGCGATTCTTCATCCCAAAGTCACTCTAAATTCTCAACACGGACACATATAAGTCTCACCTCACTGCAATTTATTTATAATTTTTATATCCCCGCTTTAAAAAAAAGGGGGGGTATACTGTTTTACCTCTGTCTGTCCTTCCGTCAGTCTGTCAGTCAGTCAGTCCGTCCATTTCCATGATTATTTTTCGTCACATTTTTCTCAGGAACTACAATACAATGATTTCTGAAATTTAGTTTCAGGGTTTATCTAAGTCAGCTTCACCGTGTGATGCGTTTTCAGATTGATCACTTGACAACTTCCTGTTGACCGAACACTTGTATGATTTTACACATGATAGCCAAGTTGAAAATTTTCATCAAATTTTTCTCAGGATCTACAATACAAGGATTTCTGAACTTTAGTTTCAGGATTTATATAAGTCAGCTATACAGTGTGATGCGTTTTCAGATTCATAACTCGACAACTTCCTGTTTACCGAACACTTGCATATATTTACACTATTAATATTATCCACTTGCAGCGGGGGAATCATCAGTGAGCAGTAGCTCGCAGTTTCACTTGTTAATAATACATACATATATGATTGAATTCTAAAATTGGAGACATATTTAGCCTGTTTCTCAGATATGAAGTGGCTTATTAGGTCATCATAATTTTAATTTATCAGTGCAGTAACCTCTGCTGTATAAATACAGGTATATTGATCTCGCTTCCACGAAATGTTTTGAAGTGATAATTTCAATGTGGATAGGAAAGAGGGCTAAGAATAGGTGGTGTTTGTCTATAAAATTTAGCATATCAACTGTTGTACAATTGAAAGCATGATGTGGCATATATATAAGAGAAGTTATCTCAATAATGATAACACCACAAATTTAAAAAATATAAGCACAGGGACATGGTGAAACATACATGAATTTTGTTAAATTGTAAAAAGGGTAAACTATAATATAAATTGACAAAGACAATAGAAATTGCAATTTGGCCAAAAAATAGAAAACAAGATGATGACAGTTGAAAAGAATGATATGGTTATTAAGAGTTATATTCCATTTATTTTACAAAGTACATGTAACAATACAACCAGGTATAAACAAAACAAAATTCTTAATATTTTCTTTTTGTCTTTTTCTAAAATAAGAAAACCTTTCAACAAATTAAGGCACCAGTTATAGAAGGAGAAACATATCAACCACAAATTGAAGAAAATGTGTCGGTAAGAGACATTGAAAAGATTCCAACAAAATATTCTTTGGAAGGCATATACAATTATGTTGTGTTTGATTTAGAAACAACTGGGTTATCAAGAACCTCTGATATAACACAAATATCAGCATATGGGACAAACATGCTAAATCTTTATTTGTCTCCACGACAATCTATTTCGTCAAAGGCCAGTGATGTTACCTGTATTACTTTCTCTTTTGAAAGAAACCAAATGTATTTGCATGGTGTTCCAGTTGAAAATGTTTGTATAAGAACAGCATTACTTCAACTAATTGAAATGATATAGAAAAAATCTCGTCCTGTGCTTGTTGGTCATAACATCCATTCATATGATGTTCCTGTACTAAGAAATTTGTTGCACGAGTTTAATCTGCTGAGTTCTTTTGATGACCTAATTTATGGATGCATTGACACTTTGAAAATTGCAAAACGTGAAATACCAAAAGCTGATGTTCAAAATTATAAGCAGCAAACATTAGTTCAAAAGTTTCTGGAGATTGTTTATGATGCTCATAATTCTGAGGAGGATGTTAGAAGTTTATACAAACTGTTCCATCTGTAGCTGAAACAGACATGTTCTGGAAAGGATTTATTTCCATTTAATTATTTGTCAATTGTAGAGGGTTTTTCTAGTGTCATTGTTAAAAAGATTATTTCTAAAGACACTGCAATGAAACTTTCCTGCACAGGTCTCAACCTTCATCACCTGGAACTTGCTTACAAAAGAAACAATGACGATGGCGTAAAATCCATCATGCAGGAACATGGTTTGAAAGGAAAAACAGCAAATGTATTCAAGAATTTTTTTTCTGAAAAAGAGAAATAGACTGTAAATATGGTTAAAGACTCAGAAAATTTCATATTTATATGCTATAATTCTGTAGAAAAACTGGTTATGCCTATCTAAAAATCTAATCTTTTGAAACAACCCTTGATAATAGTTGATTATGATTAAAGTGAAGTTGTTACTAAATTTTTAGTAACCAAAGTGTAATAACACTTAAAATATATATAAGAATTAGGGATTTGTTATAAAATTGCAGCATCGTTTAATAATTACTCTGTCTGTATGTATGTCACAGTTTCCTTTTCTGTACAATAAATCAAGTTTTCCTCGACAGAGTGAAACAAATTAATACACACCAAGTATAGTATTTTACTGAATAAATATTTTCCATTTAGTCAATAATGGTGGATAACTTCCTGAAGCCTGACTGATTATTTCTCATATAGATTTTTATTTTGAGAGACAAATTTTTCATCAGATCATTATGAACTTTCATACAAACGTAGGTGCTATTGTAACAATACAAGTCCATATTTATCAAAGTTATCAACTGATTCTTAATAAAGGGGAGATAACTCTAATGTATATACATAAACCAACATAATAAGCATTTAGGCTAGGCCATAGATCAGAAATGAGGGGGACTCATAAGGTCGTATCAAAGAAACAATATTGTCAGTTCCAATGCTTTACCATCTTGCCCCATCCCAAACCCACCATTTTTTCCACATTTTTTTAAAAGATTTGTTGTAGCAATCTGATCTATGGGCAAAACAATTGTTTTATATGAAGTTTTAATGGAATATGTTTTTTTAAAGATTGCAGTTTCAAGAAATTGGACAAACGTTTCAGTGAGTCCCTTGGAAACTGAATCTGCCCCATATGTATTTTTGAGACTAAACACTTTTACAAGTTTAATCCACATTCTCAATGACATGGATATATATATATATATATATATGTTGATATTATATTATCATACTTCTTATATGATTTGCATAATAGAGAATATTTTTATAAAATTGGTTGAAAGGACCTCCAGTAGTTGTTTATGAAGTTGTGTATTTCTCGATAGAGGACGTTGACCAAACTTCTATTTGTAATCAATGAGGCTATATTTCATGTAACATAATCTGACTCAATGTTAAAACTATTTATTTGAATACAAACACAAGAGATTCCTTTGATGATCATAATAAGACTTTTAGTAACATGGAGTACATATTTTTGCGTGAACCAACAAATAAATTTATGTCCCTGGCCAATTCAATGACACAAATATACTGCATGTATTACCCTATTACAATTATGGTGATAACGAGTGTGGATTTTTTTCAATTTTTTTTGCCAAAATTTAAGAATAATATTAAAGATTTAACCATTTTTTACAGGAATTTATTGGTCAATAAACTGGACCAAGTCACTCACAAATATATTTTCAGAGAATGCAGTTTTCATGAAATTGGACAAACATTCTAGTGAGTCCTTTTACAAGAGTCATCCACATTCTCATTCTGGATATGTATTGGAAATTGATGTTATATTATCATAATATTTTGATAATTACTACAGTTGTTTGATATATATTATTGAGACATGGTCCATCTAGATAAAAATCAATTGTTGTCTGTAAAATGTCTGCTCTTGAGTTTTGTTTACATTTATAAATGTGGATGGTAGTTACATAAAAAAATATAATGTGAAATAAAATTTATTTTACATATAAATATTTTCTTTTTTGCTACATCATTAAAATCATGAACAGTGATTTATGAGTATGTTGATATTTGCACTTCCAAGACTTTCACAGCAATCATTCAGACCAAACATTACACTATTAATATAAGAAAAGAAAGATGTATGATTACCAATGAGACATATCTCCACAAGAGACCAAAATGACACAGAAATTAACAACTATAAGTCACCGTATGGCCTTCAACAATGAGCAAAGCCCTTACCAAATAGTCTATATGTTTAGGTGTATTTGAAAAATAAAGATCAACAGTCAATTAAAAGATCTAGATATTTCCAAGCAGTGACCACTCAATAAAACCAATAAACAAGAGCATGATAATATCAAAAATCATACAATTCAAAATTAAAACATCACGAAAAACACATAATACACTGTAATTATATCTATTAATTAGTAGGACAATCCTTTTCACATGAGGTAAAAAAACACCAAGGTATGATAAATAGTTATGAATACTTATTGTTTGAAAGATTTTTTTTTTCATCAAGGATTATTAACCATGAAAATGATGATTATGGTCATAGGTCAACTGTCAACTTTCTGATTATTCAAAACTGATGCAACCTCTTCTCAGCATAAAGAAGGTTAATTGAAATGATAAAAAAGTATTAAAAAGACATGGAAGCTGCAAAACCAATGATCATCAAAGAAACAATCCCATCTTTAGTTAAGATATTAAAAAAAAAATAATGAAAATTTTGACATTTTTCATGAAATCTGCATAAAAGGGTGTGACAGGGTGCCATTCTACCCCCGTAACTTTTTATTTTCCCTGGAAGCATATCTTTATTTTTTTATGACTTGTAGCATGGATACAAAGTATTTTATATACCAATTTAAAAAAAAAAATTCATTGACACAATTTTATTTTTACTTTTACAATATTTTTTGGCAAAATTGTACACAAGACGGTTACAGGCATATTGCAAAAAAGGGTTTTGAAAAAAAAAAAAAAATTAAATTTAGTCTAAAATATTTTTAAATATTCATTTATCATAATGTTCAGAGAAAAAGTAAAAAAAAAATTATATATGCCGGTTTTTGAAGGAACCTTTATAGCTTAAACAGGCTACATAATGACATTTTTAGGACTGCAAAGGGAGGTAACTTTTTCAAAAAATATTTCTAAAAATAGCCTGGAAACCTATTCTAAAATTTTGATATTTTGTTAGGTTCACCCCAATGAACAATATATGGGAAATTTAAGAAAGTTCATTGGCTAGTATTTCCTTTACTATGTGATAAACGCAGACGTTGTTTTGTTCCGGTTTTGCATTTATCTGATGAATTAAGCCATGTTCAACTTATTGTAATTTTCTGATTCTAGTGGACATTTATCAACGCCAACATCTGGTTGTGGTTTACGGTTTTTTTGTTTTTATTTGATTCATGTTTAATGTCGAAGACTTTTATGGGTTTTCTCACTGTTGAAAAAAAGCAATATATAATGATCGGCATAAATAATTCTCAGTTGATCAAGATGAAAACTCAAATTCAATACCAATTCTTTTGAATCATGTCATGCAAAATGATAAAAAAAACAAAAATGTGTCCCAAGTAACCGGAGGCCCCACACGCACTATCATTTTCTATGTTCAGTGGACCGTGAAATTAGGGTCAAAACTTTAATTTGGAATTAAAATTAGAAAGATCATATCATAGGGCACAAGTGTACTAAGTTTCAAGTTGATTAGACTTCAACTTCTTCAAAAACTACCTTGACCAAAAACTTTAACCTGAAGCGAACGGACGCACAGATGAACGGACGAACGGACGCACAGCCGGACGGACGAATGGAGGCACAGACCAGAAAACATAATGCCCCTCTACTATCGTAGGTGGGGCATAACAATATTCCGTATCCAGAGTTTCCCCATGAATTATAGTGTTAATTATCAAAAAATCAAATATTTGATTGCTAGCTTAAAAAAAAAAGACTAAAACACATTCGCTCGAGAGAAAAAAAAAACTCACTCAGAAAACAAAAATATCTCCCTCTTTTTGTATTTAGGTGGTTGCTCCTTTGTTGAAGCTATTTTAATGATTTGCAGTAGATAATTTTACAGATGCTAAAAATGTTGATTATGCATTATCATAAATAGACTGAATCAGCATGCTTACAGACGGAGAAAAAAGGATTGAGAGGTTAAGGATCGCAACATTTCAATTTTTTTCGGTTTGTTTCAAATGGTATTTCTTCTCTAAGGGTAAAATTTTTTTTTTTTATTTCTAGGAGTATCATAACGGACAAACAAATCAATGTACCTCACATTTTTTCAAGTGATGGATTTATTATTAAAGCGATATTTGATTAAAGGCCAGTTTCAAATATTTATGTGTACGTCCAGTCGATCCGGGAAGACATTTTCAAATGAATTGTGTGTTCGGCAATGATGATGATTTAAGTCTTGATAAGGGGTTAATAGCTACGTACAGTTGTTTTTATAAAAAAACGTTTAGACAAGTATGCTTATAAATAGAGTTTATTCAAGTGCGTCAATAATCTCCAGTAATGCAAACACATCATGATCATGTTACATGTATACGATTTTGAAGTAATTTCAAGGCACGATAAGTCATATCAGCATGATGATATTTATGTTTATATAGAAATTTTACAAGGAAAAGATTGATGGCATAGATGAAATTCAATGTCACATCTGGATTTTATCTCTGTCTGATGAACACTGTTTAGTAAAAAGTTCATGATGTCGTATTTATCATAAGTGAAAGCATATTAGGCTTGATGCGTGAAATAGCATACGTTTGTATTGCTAACGTTCTATAGATTAACAAACACGAACTCATTTGACTAAGCGTATTTTCCTCGACCGGCGCATAAAAAATGCAAATTTGGATTTCGTGCTTTTCCTTTTGTATTGCAACATAAAGTGTTGACTCAAATCAATCCATGTGTTCGTAGATAGTAGATGTTTTTTGTGTCCTGTTCAATTGTTCATTTTAAAATTGTTATACGAGGATGACTGATGTACCCATATTTTGACTATTCATTAATTGTGAGTGTTTATTTAACGCATCATGTAAATGTAGCGGAATTTGATGAGACTGTTATTAAAGTGAGAGGCTTAGCGCTATAAAACCAGGTTTAATCCACCATTTTCTACATTTGGAAATGCCTGTACCAAGTCAGGAATATGACAGTTCTTGTCCATTCGTTTTTGATGCGTTTTGTTTTTTGATTTTGCCATGTGATTATGGAATTTCCAAATTGATTTTCCTCTGAGTTCAGTATTTTTGTGATGTTACTTTTTTAGTATAAACAGTGTCTATACAGCAGTTTTTGTAAGCGGCAAATCATAGATAACATTCAATGTCACATTTTAATTTTATCTCTGTCTGATGGACACTGTTTGTAATAAGTACAGATAAATAACAACCCTAAGTTACGCCTCAGACATACCACCATTATTGCGTGTATTTATTGTTATCAACGAGATGATCAAATTTATATTGAACTTTGGGTCACTCTTTTGATATTTTTTGAAATCACACGGTGCCAAAACGTCTGAAACACATCGAAGAATATAATACCATCAATTGTTTCTTTATAAGTAAAGAATCTATCTATCTTTGTATGTTTCCCATTTAATTCTATAATGAACAATGACATACAATGACCGTAAAAGATCAAATACAGATACAATTCGGAATTGATGTGAAGTATTATTGTTTTAAATCAGTAACGTCTCAAATCAATTACACAGTGTTGTCGTAAACAAATCAGTCTTTAAACCTCTTATTCTTAAGACACCTTTTAATCATTTTATTTTTAGAAACTATAAAAAGATAATACAGAAGAATAATGCCATACATTTACAATCAATTGAAAGTACACAAATGAAGTTTTTCTATATCTTTAATATATCTACGCAGTATAGGTACAGTTTTCAAGTTGTAAATGATAATAGTTTTGAAGGGTAAAAGTCTATAATTTTTAAAAATACAAAAGCTAAGTCCCATATTTATAAACTACATAATTTATTGATACTTGCTAGAAAAGGGGTTAAACACTTTTCCAGTTTTGCTTTTTTTTATGTTTCCAAATGTCGTTAATATAACTTGAGGGTGGCAATGCTAATAACTCGAAATCAATCGAGACCCGCAAACAATTGATAAATCTATTTTTCAAATTTAAATGTCGTTTGGGATAATAATTATGGTGTGATCATGTGTGCTCTTTTGTATATTAGCCAAACCATGCTAAAAGGTACAACAAGTCCTTTTGATAAAAACTTTACAGGACACGTTATCAAGTTTGTTATAGTATTTTTGAAAAAACGATTTTATCCGGAAAAAAAATACATTAATGTAAACATTCATAATATTGTCAATTCTATCCCGAATTTGTCAATTAAAACAGAAAAAGACGTAGAAATATCGGAATTTTCGGTATTTGAGTCAGTGTAAAATCATTTGTTTTCCAGACTTATGCTATACCGACCAGAAACTTACAAATTTACGACACTACAGAGTCAAAAGTCAATAATTTCTGTCAGTTCAACAGGTTTAAAGAAAGTAAGACAACATTAAAACGTGAGGGAAAATGCCAAAAATATGACATCTTGTGTTTTAATAATTGAAATTTAACTTAAGTTAAGTTATTAAATATTAAATTATCAAATATTAAATAAACCAACCTTACTTGCACGGGTTCGAATCGTTGCCCGATTAGATTGCATTGATACCAGCATTGTAAGCGAGAGCCTTATCCCCACTGCTACAGGGGTAAATATTATCAATTGGCAAATCAAGCCATTTAAACTGTACTTTGAAAATGATTGAAATATATGAAATAATACATTATAAATCTTGATAAAACTAAGGAGGGGAGGGTCTCAAAACTTGCAGGTGCGTGTAGCTCACAGCTTAATGATATGAGGAAAGGTACATTTTTTGTATAAATCACAAGTCTACTACAAATAATTATGCACACTTTTAGAATATCGTATTTTTTTGTTTTTGTACCTTTTCGCATGGACTGGCTCATATAATATAATATTTTTTTAATGTTGCGTCGACGTTTCGATAATTACACCATTATCACAAAAAGCAATAGTATACTACATATACTGATAATCAACATCTTTGTCAAGTTAAGTAGACGTGGATCAACTCTTATTAACGTCACGATCGTGTTTTGCTTGTCCCATTTAGTTTACTTAATGTCGTTGGACTATCTATTTTCAGCCATAGCGTTGTCAGTTTATTTCGATTAATAAGTTTTACTGTCCCTTTGGTATCTTTCGTTCCTCTTCTTTATCATATTGAGTGTTCGTTAAACTTACGTTTTAAGTTGGGCGGTAGTTTTCTGTTTTGAAATGTTTCACATTTCATGTCAAAGACTTTAAATTTATACCTTTTTATCATTGTTGGAGGCAATATATTATGATCGGCACAATTAGTTCTTAGCTAATCAAGATGAAAACGTAAATTTCAATACAAATATTTTGAATCATTTTATGTATTTTTTATGCATACCCAATTTGAAGTGTTTTAGATATCTTTATTTTTATTGACGCATTGAGATCACACACATATGATTTGACAATTGTCGTTATGTTCTGATGAAGAAAAAAAACGAAAACGAAAATATTAACACCAAACCCACTTTTATGAAATGTTATAAGTACATTTAGAATATAACAGCACAACAGGAAAAACTACATGTGCTATTCGGCTAGGTTGCCCAGTACGCTCCTGTGTACTATATAGCTATTGACATTTTACAGCTTTAGTACTAAAATAATTGAAGTCTAATCTGACCTCAATGTTGTCTAACGTTTCTATTAAATGTGTGTGTTACATGAAAGAACGGTCGCTGTAAGTCATGGATATGTATTTGAAATTGCTTAACTACTAAAATAATTCATTAACAGATTCTCAAATTTGGACGTTGATTACACGTTACCAATGTTGTACTCATGAATGCAAGCATAGAGAATATATGTAGGAAACTATATACGTTAACATTGCTTACTTTTTTTTACAAACTAACACAGATGCACTCATTGTATAAATCGTACTATAATGATATGGCACATCATGTCGGTCTAGTACAACAAATGATGTATATGCATATCAGACATACTCAGACGTCCATATTCTCGTAAAACTGACTGATAACAAAATTCATTCCAAGCGTCTGACATCTTTTTTTTTATAAAAGTTAAAACCATACAGAGAAAATAATTGCCAAAACATATAACGGATGACTTTACTGAACGGATTATTTTTAATTGTTTCTTTTGTTGCCAAAACGACTGATACACATCGAAAAATATAATACCATCAATTGTGTCTTTATATCGACGCTGGTATGTTTAATTCTATAATAAACAATGACAAACAATGACCGTAACACGTCAAGTACGAATACAATTAGGTATTATTGTTTGCAATCAATTACGTCTCCTAATAATTAACCAGTGTTGTCGTAAACAAATCCGTTTTTAAACCTGTTATTCATCGACTTATGAAATATTTTTTCAATAACAAAAAAATCATTTTATTTCAAGAAATATTAAAACAAATAAAATAGAAAAAGAATTCCGTCCATTTACAATCAATTTGAAGTACAAATATGGAGTTAATTGATATCTTTAATATATCTAATAGGTACAGTTTTCGAGGATTTTACGATAATAATTCTGAAGATGTAAATAAATAAATGAATTACAGGCAGTAAGAGGTTATACATTGTCACGTTTTGTTTCCGATTGTATCACCAGCAGAGTAGACATCAACTGTATTCATTATGTGTCAATTGACCGTTAGAGAAACATTACTATCTGTTCAGATAGTTGGTTAACAATAGTCTAAAGCTGTCTCTAGAAAATTAGTACCATGTCTACTGATGGTTATGGACGGGATCGATCATTTACTTATTAAGAGAGATACATGTCTATATTATGAATATTATGACTATCTGGTATGCTGGGTTTAATGAATCATTTCAGAAGTGTAAGAATAAATAGTGTGATATACATGTCTATACAGCAGTTATGTAAGCGACAGATCAACAACAGATAAAATTCAATTTCATCTTTGTCTGATGGCCACTGTTGGTGTCAAAACAACAGATATACATAAAATAATACAATACCATTCATTCTTTCTTGATAAGTACACAATATATTTACGCTGGTATGTTTCCAATTTAATTTAAAATGAATAATAACACACAATGACCGCAAAAGATCTGATATGCTATTATAGGTTTGTTTGATAACATTCAATACTAAGTGCGTTTCCAAATGTCTATTTCACTACCATTAATTAAAAAAAAAATTAAAACACTAGAAATTAAGATGACATACAACAAAGGGTAAAAGTCTATACGGTTCAAGAAGAAAAAAGCTAAGTTCCATATGTTTAAACTTCATGTTTATAGTTTATTAATATTTTTTTGAAAAAAGGTCGGGTATACGGCTATCTTTCCCTTTTTGTGTTTCTAAATGTCGTTCACATAACTTGAGAGTGGCAATGATATTAACTGAAAATAAATCGAGACCCGTAAATAATTGATAAATCATAGCTCTTATGTCTTTCAAATTTAAATGTTGTTAAGATAATAATTAGGGTGGGGACAAAACATCATTTGATCACGTGTCTCTTTTGTTTTATTAAAATGCAAATAGCCTTGACAAGCTTCAGTATATAATATACCAGAAACTGTATAACAATCCCTTTTTTATATTTTCTTGATGTTTCTGATGACACCATTATCACAGGAAAATAATTACACAACAGATACTAAAATCAACATTTTTTATAATTCGGTGAGTACGTTTTCCATTCAATTACAATTTGATGAACACTGATTCATTTTACGATTTGTTACAATTATCACCGACGGATAATAAACAAAATTATACAAAATATGCAGATTTCATTAACACTTGGTCATGATAAGATGTCAAAGTTTATATAAGTAATTCTTTATAAATTAATTTTTTTTGCCTACGTCAGAGAATGCAAGACATATGACGGCCTATTTAAAAGGGGCAATTACTTCATGCACCAATGTTAACTGTTTGTATCAAAATAAGCTTTATTCATGTAAACATATTCAAATTGCTTCGTATCATTTTCAATACTCAGCAAATGCTTGGAAATTTTTTTTTTTTTTCATCTCTTTATAAAGAATCATTACAAGGTATGCATGTCAGTGTTGACATGACTTTGATCAAACTGTCTTAACGGATCAGTAATTAACACCAAGTGTGTGAAATCAAATCTGTTTTTTAAATATATTTTGATATCTATGTCTATATAGAAAATTTGTAATCAAAGATTGATGACGTAGATGGAATTCAATGGCACATCTAAAATTTATCTTTGTCTGATGAGCAATATTTGTTTTTATTTGTATAATAATAAAAGTTGGGAGAAAAGAATTTTTATATTTACCTCGCTCAAAAGTTCCAAATATCGAATATATCAACATTGTAGGCATATGGGGCTTTATGTGGGAAACAACAAACGTTTACATTGTTTACTTTCTATAAAGATACACACACGAATGTATTTTACTCAACGTTTTATCCGTCATATTCAAAATAAATCAAAAAACGCGTCTTTCAAAAAATATTTTCTCGACCGGCGCATTACATGTATAACTGCAAATCTGGATTTCGTGATTTTCCATTTGTGATGCGACATTCAGTGTAAGTATAAACAGTGTGATATGAATGTCTATACAGCGATATTGTAAGCGAAAAATCAATGACAAAGATGAAGTTCAATGACACATTTTGATTTTATCTTTCTCTGATGGACACTGTTTGTATAAAGTATAAGTATAAAATATAGAAAACAACACGCTTCGTAATTTCTTGCGTCCAACGCGCTTTTCTGGAATTACCTTAATCAGGAACACCCAAAGGCAAACATTTGAAATCTGAAGTTGAATACCCTAAGTTATACATCAGAGAGAGAAAGATAGCATACAGGAGAAGTATAAGTACGATGGATGAAAAGTATGATGCGAAGAAATATGTACGATTGCTGCTGAATGTAGCTCAAGACAATACGTATGTGGTCAAGGACATACCTATATTATCTGTTGAGTGTATTCATTGTTAGCAACGAGATAACTCAATTTATAGTGAACTTTGAGTCACTCTATTGATACTTATTGAAATCACACAGAGACAAATGGTGCCAAAACCACTGATTCACATCGAAGATTAAAATACCATAACTTATATCTTTATATATGTACGCTGGTATGTTTCCAATTTAATTGTATAATGAACAATGGCTTACAAAGACCATAGAGGATTACATACTGATAAAATTAGGAATGTATATGGAGTTCAATTGTAATAGATAGATAACATCACAAATTAAATTACCAGTGTAGTCGTTAACAAATCCGTATCCACACCCCTCATTCGTCAGGACTGATCAAATGTTTTTCAATGAAAAACTATTCGAATAATTTAAAGAAACTTTAAAAAAAAACTTAATATTGGAAAGTATTTCCATATATTTACATTGCATTTTGAAGTAAAAATATAAAGAAACTGTATATCTATAACATATCTAAAAGGTACGGTTGACCAGATTTAGTTATACGATAATAGTATTGATGACGGCATTATATGAATAACACGCAATACGACACAACACACGGTCACTGCTGTAAGAGTTTCGTTTCTGATTGTATCATTCAGAACTTTATCCATTATCTGTTAATCGACTAGTACTGTCAGATAGAAATTATCAACTGCTTGGAAAAGTTGAATACGAATTGGCTGAAAGTGTCTCTAGAAATTTGACAAAATGCCTACTGACGATAATGGGCGCGATCGATCATCTCTGCTGAGTTTACTTACTAAGAGAAATACACGTCTCTGATAAATAGTCTCATATGTACTATTATTTGCCTATTTATATTTTTCATATTTAGCCATGACATTGTCATTGTGTTTGTATCTATGAGTTTGACTGTCCGAGTAGTATCGTTAATCCCTCTTTCATGAACGTGACCTACCGAATTATTTACTGGATTTTCTATCACATAAGCATTTCGGCGGGTGACACATTTGGCAGAATCTACCTACTTTTCCGAAGCACCTGATTACACCCCTAGTTTTTAAAAGGGCTCGTGTTTCTTATTTATGTCATTCTTATATTTTGTGTAAGGTGTAGTGTTATTTGTCTGTATGTCTTTTTTTTGTTTTTAGCCCTGGAATTTTCAGTTTATTTTCGATTTATCATTTTGACTGTCCATCTGGTATATTTCGTCCCTCTTTTAAAAGACATACTTTTTAAGGATTCACAAGTTAAGTATCATATTCATAAACTACATGTATTTAGTTTATTGATACTTGCTAGAAAAAAGGTTTAATATTTGTCAATTTTGTATGCACTACCTACGATAGTAGAGGGGCATTATGTTTTCTGGTCTGTGCCTGCGTCCCTTTATCCGTCCGTTCGTCCATTCGTTCGTTCGTCCGCTTCAGGTTAAAGTTCTTGGACAAGGTAGTTTTTGATTAAGCCGAAGTTCAACTTGAAACTTAATACACATGTTTCTAATGATACGATCTTTCTAAGTGTAATGCCAAATTAAAGTGTTGACTCCAATTTTACGGTTTACTGAATATGTAAAATGATAGTGCAAGTGTGGCATCCGTGTACTTTAGACACATTCTTGTTTTTTTTCTATTTCTATATGTCATACACATAACTTTGAAGTTTCGATAACACATGCGAGAACGACAACCACTGAATTACAGGCTCCTGAATTGGGACAGACACATACATAAATAATATGATGTGGTTAAACATGTTAGCGGGACCCCAACCCTCCCCCTAACCTGGGACAGTGGTATAACAGTACAACATAAAAACGAGCTATAAAAATCAGTTGAAAAAGGCTTAACTCATCAGATAGACAAAAAATACCAGTGAAGAAAATATAAGTCGAGACTCGCTAAAATTTTAAATGTTGGCATGCGTTTTTTAGAGATAGATAGATGTGAGTGTCTGAAAGGTGTGATATAGTTTGATTGTTTTTTTTTGTGTTGAATTTTTATTTCTATTCACCAACATTATGTATATCATGTAAATGGAGGAGTATTGGCGGAAGTCACTAGTAACGAAACAACTGTTAATCCGCAGAGGTTATCCTATTTAAACTCGTTGTGATGAAAAAAAACTAATTAAAGAACGATGGCTTTACACTATGGCATGAAACTGGGTTGTGTGTTTTAGGGAAATAAAGAGCGTTTAGATATACTGAGTGCCAATGAAAATGCAACGCTTGGTTTATCAAAAATTAAATGTATATTACAAATGATAATTTTTCAAATAATTGTTCTTGAAAATTAACAGTTTTAACAACAGATCGTAATCAAACAAAAATGTTTCATCGTCATCTTTCGTGCGCAATAGGTAAACGAAACATCTAATATCGAATAATAAACTCACAGTCAAAACAAAATATGTAACGTCCCCTTGGTGCAGCGCAATCTCGACAGCGCCATAAAATTGACCATCTCGGACGTTTGATGAGATCCCGAAGAAAGTTATTCCACTTGTCTCGTAAAGCAAACTCGAGCTGACTTTATAATATTGGTGGTGGTTATCATCGTCTAAACCATGTCAAAACGGATGCAAAATTTGCGCGATCGGACAAATATCCGGCGAAAAGTATGAAATTTGTCCAAGGCGGGTGTCAAGTGTTTATGTAACCACCACTGACGTTTTATGGTACAGAATGAATGATTTTTGTTCTACAAAATCTGATGTTTACGCCAGATGGCCGTGTAGATGTCACTAAGGAAAGATTATGGTGCTCTTTAACAATTTCTGCGCAAATGTTGTTTTACTGAAATTGCTCCATCATTGAACTCTCTTGACATTTAGACAGCCATCAGAGTCGGTATCGAATATGTTAAAGACTTCATGTATCAGTCTTGCTGAGGGTTTCTTACTTTATGTACCTCATGTTGTGGCTTATCATTGATTGAATTTGTGGGTGATTTTGGTTATTGTGGAGGTTACAACTTTAGTCTTCTTTCAATTGTATGGTGCGAAAGGCTTTTTTGGATCATGCTCAAAACTGCATGGTGCTGGTTGTCAGAGAGTCCTGGCATTTGCTCAGATGTTTATTGCAGTTTCTTAACAATAAGTGCGGGACAATTCCTGACATTAGCCAACCTTGAAATGACAAAATCGTGTGTATGTTGAAAAGTAGTGAACTTAGCTTATGTCCGTTCAAATAACTCTTACTGCGCATTTGTTCCAAAAATCACTCAACCGTAAAGTTGTCGACAATTGCCTTAAAAGTCATTTTCAACCAATTATACCAGGTTTTAATATGGATAAAATACAAATAATAGATTTTTTTTAAACACAATTATTGCGTTTTCATAGGCACTCAGTATAATATAATTTGACTTATATACCGTGTATTTTTATCATACCGTACAATAGCAATATCCCTTCTTTCCTGATTCACACATACATCTGTTTCAATGATTGACGACAAGATGTAACTGGTATTGCATAAAGCACGAGACTAATTGTATAAGATAGATAATTACTTTTTGGTTTGGAAAAAAACCCAACCAAATTCATATAGTTTATTAAGTATATGCACAGATATCTTCCAATTACAAGCTTCCAAATTGTTACATGAATTAATCTGATAATGTCGACTAATGAAAAAGCACTAAACACCAGTAAATGTCTGCAATATGCAGTATTTGTATATGGTTAGGATTTGGAATGATATTATTCTAGTGGATATAACATCCACGTCCTTTTTTAATTGTTAAATGAGAGAATGATTTTGTATAGTTGTTTTTTTAGCAAAGTCATTCCTACAAACTTTAACAATAATAGTGAACGAAAATAAGAAAAAGAAGATATCGCTTTATTACAAATCCTTCAATTAAATCTTGACATAGCAACAATCATACATTCGAAGTGTTTTAAGTTTTTAAACCATTCACCAGAACATCTCATCTCTTGCATTCCCCCTCCCAAATAAGTGATAACAAATTTGTTCGAAATTTTAAATTTACAATCATACTGTTGAAACCATATGATATAATGTGTTGTTGTTTTCTTTTGATGGCTAGTCAAAACGACTTAATTTGGTATCCCTTAAACTGAGACTGTACACCTGCATTTGAAATAGTAGATATCTATGTTAACTCCAAACTGACGTTATATAAAGTTATAAGCTTTACACTGTTTCTTGCTTGTCAAGTCATATTTTCCTTTCTTATATCAGCTCTTACAAAAAATGTAGGGGTTTGTGTTAATTTTTGTAAATTTCAATATCTTGGCAGCAACAACTTTAAATTGTAAGACATAAATTGTCGAAATGCACATCTGCTGTAGCAAATTGTTACCACGTGTATTGAATATTACTAATTGTTACAGGATTTCGATAAAACAAATATTTCTAAATACCCAAAAAAGCAACTGGAAACTTAGAAACAGGCGACAATAAACAGGGGATATATTAGCATATGGAACGTAGATGATGTAATACGGAAAAGGTATGTTGGAGATCTTTTCAATACTTTGTCGGATAAAACATATCATATTATGTCTAATTTATCTGTTTGAGGTTTCGTCCGCTTAGTTATGCCAGGTCGGACAAATTAAAACGTATCGAATTGTATCAGATTCGGATAGGTTTACATAAATTGATGAAGTAAACGGAGAATCTTTCAAAGAAACAACAACTTGACCACAGAGCAGAAAAAAAATCAATCGATTTTTCTCCATTACGGCAAACAATATAACCCCTGACGGTTGGATTTGGGTCACTCCAAACCACCAACGTATCGGTTCAGCAAATAATTATTAAAGGTACCAGGATTATAATAAATAAAACAAAATGTGGTATGATTGCCAATGAGACAACTGTCCACAAAAGACCACAATGACACAGACATTAACAATTATAGGTCACCGTACGACTTTCATTATTGAGCAAAGTCCATATCAAATAATAAGATAAAATAGGCCCCGATAAGACAATGTAAAACAATTCAAACGAGAAAACTAACGGTCTTATTTATATAAAAAAATGAACGAACATTTTTGTTCCCAACATTCTATCATTATGGAGAGATAACATCATTCGGTTTTTATTTGCAGCCTTTTAAAAAAATAAAAAAAATGTTTTATGTGGGTTCCAATTATAATTCCCCACTAAAACAATTAGCATAGGTTAAAGTGTCTGATTACATTTTTAACAGACGGTTTCGGTAAAGTCATACATATGTTTATGATTTTTATTATATTGAGTTTAAGTTTTTTT
The DNA here is from genome assembly GCA_019925275.1 of Mytilus edulis. Classification (NCBI taxonomy): domain Eukaryota; kingdom Metazoa; phylum Mollusca; class Bivalvia; order Mytilida; family Mytilidae; genus Mytilus; species Mytilus edulis. The sequence continues at coordinate 112,708,171 of CM034354.1, forward strand.
ATGGCCATTGTAAAATACAAAACAATACATTTGTGTGATAATTTGCCCTTCTTTTTAACGATGAAGTGAAAAGAATTTGTACATTATTGATAATACATTTGTTTTGTAGTGCAGACATTTGTTAGTTATGAAGTGTTTACTGCCATTGCTGATTCTGATTGACTCTCTTTATGTAAAAGGTAATCAACAATGTATTGTCTATTAAAATATTTCATGATGACCTGAATATACATGTATGTTAATTTAAATCAAGATTTGGTCTAAATGCTAGGATCCATCATATTGTTACGACAACAGCAGTGCCAAAATAATTTGATAATATTATTTACGTATGATGTGAAAACTGTTTGTATAATGATGATTCGTCTTTTAATATGTATATGTTTTCATTGTTCTGTCTCTATTTCTACCAACTGTACTTTGTTTTATAGCAGAAAAATTTAGAAAAAAAATGTCGGTAATATGAACATTTGACATTAAAACATTTATTATTATTTATCAATCATTATGTTTATTATTGTTTGTATCCCTATTAATGTAATGTTACTTTGAAAGCAATTGAAATGGAATAGAAAAAACATTTCAGGTATTTTAGAATGGACGGTTGTTGGGAAGGTTACGGATTATGGACAAAACGTGACCTTATTTTGCAATGTTCCGCACTGTTGTCCTAAGGATTCAGGATGGGATAGATGGACTCCTGTACAACAAACCCTGTTTATAGATATAAAGACAGGACGACCAAACAAAAAGTATGATGGAAAGGTTATGAAGGATGGATACACCTTAATTATCCAAAATCTAACAGAAAATGATCTTAATGTCTCATATTCCTGTTTGTATGGTGTAACTTTAGGGGAAAGAAAATTTCTACTGGAAGAGGACGTTTTTAATCGTAAGTGCAAACGCTCGAGAGCTATTGAATGTCGACAATTATTATAAAAATATTATTATATGCATATAAAAATCAAGACAATTAATCCCACAATTGTATCTTTTATATTGCGAAGACCATGATAACGTTCCAAGATCTAACAATTACTCGTTCAGGCAATGTGTAGCACGCGAGAATAAAGACATTGATTGATACTCTTTCCGGTTTAAGGCTGTGTGGTCGTTAATACATGTAAAAAGAAAAAAAAACACTGAATAGGTTAACGAATAGTCATTGATACAATCTTTATAGACCCACATGTTTAAAAAAAACGGTCATACCTTTGTTAAGAATAGGTTATTGTCCCTGCTGATTAATCCCAAAACCATATCGTTTTGTGTTAAAATTTCATTATATAAACTGCTTAAACAATGAATTAGGTATTGGCCATACATTTAGGAATTGAATATATAACCAAAGAGTCTTACAAAAGAGGAAATCCTGGTTAATCATAGTTCTGTTTTATATTTCTTTGCATTTTCAACCAAGTATAGAACACTGGATTTTCTTTCACGATATTCATTACCTTAACTACACAATTATTCTTACAAACAACGTTACATTGCTTGGTCTCCCAACATCAATATTATCAGCGATCAAAGCTGGATAACCTACTCGAAATGGTGCGGGAATCAGATGTAGATAATTTTTAAACTTTCCAAAGATCTTTTAGCATACATACAATATAAGACTATTGTATTTGTCAAAAGTATCAAAACGATTGACCTTTCAAAAGTTTATACACGTTTTCCTCATTAAAAACTGAAATAGAAGTTGTAAGTGTTTGTCTTGCTATGTTTCATACAAAATATCAAACAATGTCAAACGTATATTGTTTAAGGGATGAATAAATCGTTCTATATAGTAATTGACTTTCATTTTTCTCACTACTTTGTCTATATTCCATATAGTGTTTCTTTGTATATACAGTTATATATTTAATCTTATAAGGTTTAAGACTACATGACATCATTGACTGTTGTACCCAAACATTTTAAGTTTTACCAAAAATGTCTGTTTGCTTTGCTCACACTTTTTTGTCAGTATAATGGAATTATATGTGACAATCATACAAGTATGATGTTAAGCTAGATATACAACCATATTTCCCGCATAAGAAAATGTTTGTACCAAGTCAGGAATATGACAGTAATTTTACCTTCTTTTAATTTGTTTCAGCTTTTAATTTGGCCAATATAAAAAAAAATGTCCGTCTTAAATTTTCGGTGGAGTTTGGTAATTGTGTTATTTTCTTTTTTCATACAGGAAATGTGTAGGAAGAAAAGAATACAAGTGCGCAGTATCATTTGTCTTCTTTTCCCACTAAATGTATACTAGTAATATTATTTTGCTAAATAAAAATAAACATTTGGGGACTGTGTTTAACGCATCCATCCCATCAAACTTGAGATAACAAATTCAAGAGATACGATTAAGTCTGCTTCATATCTCGACTTGCATCTAGAAATTGAAAATGAAGATAATTTGAAAACCAAAATTGTACGAGAAAAAAGATGTATTCAGCATTCCATTGAACTTTCCAATTTTATGAAGTAAGATTTCAGCAGCGCCTGCATACAACATATGTATCTCAAAAGTTCATACGAGATTTAAGGGCTTATATTTCTTATCATGATTTCCTTGATAGAGCGTTGCTGCTAACAAGAATTTTTTTAAACGAAGTGTTTAAATGATGAATTGAAAATATCCCTTTGACTGTTTTACGGAAGCCATCACGATTTGGTCAACCGTTATGGTATATCTGTTTTACAGATGATATTGGATATGTTCCAATTTTCGTATATTTTCCAATTCGTGTACAATTTTAGTTGTCTCAGAGGTCACCATACCACACTATCATATTTTAGTATGCATCACAGGCCTCATTTAAATGTTGATGTTAAGACGTAAAAACAACCGAGACACATCATAGTAATTAACAGGAAATTTGATGTGTATGTCAAAAAGAACGTCTAAAAATATCACATAATATAGAGGATAAAAGGTTGTGCCTGTCAATGAGACAGAAACCAAATGGCGTAAAAAAAAACATGTTGGAAAAAAAAAATGTAAGTATAACACTTAATACATTTCCTGAACTAGGAGCATTTTATTGAAACTATTTGCATCAGGGAGGCAACAACGGATTTAGAAATCCCTGGAATTTTTTACACCTACAATGTAATTCAAGTTGAAATGTTAAGTAAAATCCTATACCAACTTTCTTGTTCATATACATTATTTCATTTCAGCAATAAACCCTACACAACCTGATGTTCCAAACGGTCAATTATCTCAAAGCGAAATGTAAGTAAGAACTCTGTATGTCTCAGGCTACCTTCTTAATGTAATTCACATATAATTGAGGACTTGTCATCTCTTAGAGGGGTACCATTTTCTGTCAATTTATTATATCGAACAAATAGAGAGGTCTTAGAACACTTGTTGGTCCCTTGAAAAGGCAATTAAATACTGCATATCTTTCAAATAGTATAATTCAGATGTCAGAGGACAAACACCTGCCAAACATCAGTATCTATTATGTTATAAACCCCAACGTTAGCGGAAATCAGCCTACCTAAATGTCACTGTTTTGCCCATTGTTTGTATTACTTTGAGCTTTGTAGAACATGTAGAGTAATTGGTGATGATTTACAAGCATTTACTATATTAGAATTTAGGAGAAGGAAAACTTTTAAGTCATCTTCTTTTCTATTTTGCCTACTGTTTCTTAATTTTTTGAACCGTTTCCCGGGTGTGCCATTATGCCCTTTTCTGTACTTCACAAGTGTATCACCTCGCCTCGAAACCAATTTGTTCTCATAGTTTGTTGCCAATTTGTGTGTTCTTCAATTGAAAGTTTTAAAATAGTATAACTTTGCATCGGAAATAAACACATTTTTTTCTCAAACTAGTTGCTGGCATCAGATTGTGTTCTATAATATTTAACCCTAAACGGAATCCAGGGATTGTGCTTTGTATTCATATGATGAAGACATGCTATTTCAATCAATTCAATTGAGGTCTGGAGATGACATGTCAGTAACTTCTATTAGTCTTTCGTAATTTGATGTATTATTTTCTTTTTGTTTAGGTTTTTTTTTGTTTCCTATGATGACATCGGACTCGGACTTCATTTAAACTGAGTTTCATTATGCGTATTGTTGTGTGTTCGCTTTCCTACATTGGCTAAACTTATAAGAGTACGGTTGAGATCTCAAAAAACATGTTTAGCCCCTCAACTTGTTTGCGCCTGTCCCAAGTCCGGAGCCTCTTGATCTTTGTAAGTCTTGGATGGTTTTTAATGTAAGTTTCTTTTAATATATTTTGAAGTTAATAATGGCGTCCGTTATCACTGGTCCAGTGTACAGTTTTGTTTAGGGCCAGCTGAAGCACACTTTCTGGTGCGGGATTTTCTCGCTGAGTTAAGACTCATCTGTGGACTTTGTACAGCAAATGTTTAAGGATTTCGAGATAAACAAAGAGATTGAGATTGTATCATGTTTCTGAATGCTTTCTATTGGTAAGGGATATTAATTAGAGTTGTTCACCTCATTGTCAATATAATGGAATTTGATGTTACAAGAGAAAGGTTAAACAAGCTATAAAACTATATTTATTCCGCCATTTTCTAAATTAGAAAATACCTGTACACAGTCATGAAAATACCAGTTGTTATCCATTCGTTTGATGTGTTTGAGCTTTTGATATTGTCGTTTGATTAGGGACTTTCTGTTATCATTTATGTTGTGTTTTTACTTTCTCAGCTGGCCCTTAACATAAACGTCTACTAGTGCAGTACAAAAATAATTGCATACTTAACTCCAAAACATATAAATGAAATTTCAAACAAAGAATAACAAAGGCGTGTAGCACCTGACTTGGAACAGGTGCAAAATACATCGTGGTTAAACATGTTTAGTGAGATGTCAACCCTCTCCATATACTCCATATACTTCTTGCCAATATAGGAATAACAAACATAATTATTACTTGTTTTTTAATGTTCTTTAACATTCTAACTACTACACATAACACAGAATAACTTGAGTAAAAAGCTGCTTGGAACAATTAACCTAAAACTGTGTATTGTTCGACAAAACCTACTTTTCAATTTTTGTATTGTTCTTGTCGTTCTATAGTTATAAGACGTTACAGAAACACGTATATATTTGAACACGTTTTCCAATATTACACATTTTGCTAAGATTATTTACTTATCTTGTTATCACCATTGAACGTATTAATATTATTTTTATTTTGGATATCATCATTAAAAACCTTCAAAGGAGTGTTTTTTATTTATGAAATCCTTTCTTCTATTAGAAAAATTCTAATGATTCATTCCTAGTGCACCCGCTTTGACAAGAATACGAGATCATCAATGCAGTGTTTTTTTATTATATAAACTGATTTGAAAAGTACACATTCTTTTTTTCTTTTGATACCAGATCTGCCTTGATAATTGGAGTTATAGTATTATTATTGCATGTGTTAGGGTCAGTGACAATTTCCATTTATTTGTGGAGACGACGAATCAAAAGAAACAAGAGTACAGGTAACACAGGTATATCATAGTTTTGTAACACAATATTGATTAAAAGTATATAATCTTATCCCAATCATAGATAATCTTAGCCGTATTTGGGAAACCTTTTTTGAAATTTTGGTTCATCAATACTCTCCAAGTTCATACTTGTTTTGCTTTCTTATTAGTTTGATCTGAGCGTCACTGATGAGTCTTATATAGATGAAACGCGCGGCTGGAAGATAACATAATAAGCCTGATACTTTGATAAATAGTATGTCACACACTATGGGTTAAACCTATATCATAGTTGGTAGCGCACATCGGTCAGAACTGAAAATTTACAATAGTACATATGACACAACATAGAAAACTAAAGAATAAGCAACGTGAAACCCCACCAAAAACTGGAAAGATATCAGGTTCTACGGAAGGGTTAGCAGATCATGTTTCACATGTGGCACCTTTCGTATTGCCCATGTTGTAACTAATCCGGTAATATTACAACTCGGTAGGTCACATTCATGGGATTCTAGTTATGACGTAAGGAACATATCCGATATCATCTGTGAAACAGATATTCATTATCGGTCAACTAATTCGTGATGCCTTCCGTAAAATTAACGAAGGGATTACTTCAATATCATCATTTAAAACTCTTTGTTTAATAGCTTCCTTGTTAGCAGCAACCCTCTATCAAGAATAGCATTATAGGAAATACAAGCACATGACTATCGTTTCAATTGGGAGGTATATAACCCGGAGGCAAGTTCTGCTGGAATGTTGCTACTTATAAATGGAAAGTTCACAATTGGAAAGCTGAAATCATCTCTTTTTGTCTTAAGTTTAGTTTTCAACCGACCCTCGTGGTCAATATCTAGATGTAAGTCAATATATGAGACCGACTTAACTGTATCTGTTGTATTCAATATCTTTAGTTCGATTGATTTGATGCATTCAACATAGTCACCAAATTTTGAATTACTTAGTGATCGAACATCATCTAAAAAGCGAAAAGTAAAATTAAAGGGTAAAACTAACTTCTTATCTTTCTTCCATTTGAATGCCGACAGTCTGTTGAAAAACACGTCCTCCGAACGTAACAAATGTGTTGTCAATCAAGAAATCAAGCACCTTGATGATATCAGTTTCAGATAATTTTTGTTTAAATAATAGTGATTTATCCATCCTTAAGACAAGCTACGTGTATTTACGTTGGACATTCTTTTTTTATGAAACAAAGCAATATCTTTAAATATGTCTTTTAGTTTGAAATGTTGAAGACTTGTGAAAAGTGTATAACAGTCAAATGTTTTAATACTATTACTAGGTAAAAGAGACTTAGATTGTATTCACTCCAAAAAGATCTTTGGATTTTATTGTTTCTTAATTCTGATTTCTATTAACGACCTCACAGCCTTAATCCATTCGGAAACAGTGTCTACGCCTTCCTTCTCGGGGGTAGATAATTGCATGGCATAATGCTCGACTGAATCCATCATCATTTTGAAGATGTTTTTCCACTTGATGGATTAAGGGGCACGATATTTCGAACCTTTCGATAACACATTTCGCATTTTTTATTCTTCCCAATGCAAACTGGTTTGAAAGGTTTGTGACTTGCAATATCCGAAATAATAGTTGTAAGTTTGTAGTGGTTTGAATGAGGGTTTGTAACAGAGGTTTCCAACATAAATTGAACAGAGAATAAAGTTTTGAAAGGGGTAATAAATATAGTTTTGTGCGAATATAGTGAATACCAAACGGCTTTTGTATAAATGGCAGCAAGTGATTACTAGAGACATCATGCAAAGTAGGAGATGTATAATGACCCTGACCATGACTTCGTCTACATCGAGGAGTTCAGTTAAAAATATGTATCATATTCATCGAGCTGCAAAAGGTCTAAATAGAATATATAAACCATCAATTTTGTGTTGGAATCATCTTGTGTCGCAGTTCCCAATTGTTTTATCCAGTAGTCTTGTCTTTGTCTACGTAGAAGCGTTACAAGATGAGGATTGTAAGTGCTGTGGTATATGTAAATGAAACAGCGATTATTACAGTGGAAATGAAATTGATGTCAGTAATAATATGCATCTGTATGGCCTTCAACAATGAAAGAATCCTTATATAGTAAAACTATCTATTAAACGCCTCGACATCAAAATTATATGAAACAACTCAATTAATAAAATTGAGAATGGAAATGGGGAATGTGTCAAAGAGACAACAACCCGACCAAATAAAAACACAACAGCAGAAGGTTACCAACAGGTCTTCAATGTAGCGAGAAATTCCCGCACCCGGAGGCGTCCTTCATCTGGCCCCTAAACAAATATATACTAGTTCAGTGATAATAAACGCCATACTAATTTCCAAATTGTACACAAGAAACTAAAATTAAAATAATACAAGACTAACAAAGGCCAGAGGCTCCTGACTTGGGACAGGCGCAAAAATGCGGTGGGGTTAAACATGTGTGTGAGATCTCAACCCTCCCCCTATACCTCTAACCAATGTAGAAAAGGCATAGGGGGAGGGTACTGTCGGTCCAATTTATAAAGCAAAAACAAGTATGAAAGACAAGAAATAACGACAAATCTTAGAAGGGGATTAAAACAACAAAAAACTACAGAAACATGTATCACAGACCTGACAACAATCGCAGTTACTGATAACTAGTTCCAAGCCAATATCAACAAATAAAAAAAAAACGTACATCAGGGTCAAAATACCAATCAGTTCATAATCAGCATCTAGGATATGTTACTTCGTATCAGCAATCAAAATCATGTTCAATATAATCTATCATATGACTCATGTCGATTATGACCTATCACCTAGGTAATGTGAATATAATCGGCATCAGATGCCTCGTGTGATATATGATATATCAAATGACTCAAGTGCGGTATCAGCTTATTCATGTCAATACAATTAGTATAAGATAGCTCATCTACAAATGATCTATCAGATGACTCGTGTTCAATATTATCAGTATAAGATGTTAACATACTTAGAGGGCAATGGCTTATGTTTGATATAAAAGAAGGACGAAAGATACCAGAAGGACAGTCAAATTCATAAATCCAAAATAAACTTACAACGCAATGACTAGAAAAGAAAGAAAAAAACAGACAAACAATAGTACACATGACACAACATATAAAACTAAAGAATAAAAAACACGAACCCCATCAAAAACGTGTGTGTGTGTGTGTGTGTACTGGGAAAGGGGGGGGGGGGTAAATTGTAGATGCTCTGCAATGGTAATCAGATTCTGCTCCAGATGTTGCATTCGTTGTGTTGATCATATAATACCAATTCCGGTAAAACGTCTAATTTGGTAGGTCACATGCATGGAAAAGAAGGAGATTGCAGCAAATATCGATATCATCTGTGACACGGTTATTCTATAATGGTCAAACAACAAGTGATAGCATCTGTAAAATTTACGAAGGCATGATTTCAACTTCACAGTTTGGAACTGTTGGTTTAATAGCTTCATTGTTATAAAAAAATTCCTGGTAGGAAATACAAGCACGTGGATATCGTATGAATTGGGAGTTAACAACCTGTATGCTGGTGCTGCTGTAATGTTGCTACTCAGAGATGGAAAGTTCACAATTGTCGTAAAGTTTAGTTTTCAACCGACCTTCATTGTCAATTTCATAATGTAAGTCAAGATATGAGGACGACTTAACTGTATCTGTTTTATACTGTATTTCTAGCTACGATTGAATATAATATACCATCTGACTCATGTAAATGTAGTAATGATCAGCTGGCTTAAGTGAACTATAATCAGTATCATATGGCTTGGTATATCGTATGTATAAGTACAATATAGAATTATTGCATAAAATTATGTCAATACGTTATATTTCTTTTAAGGAAAATCTGGCAGTCATGGTATTAAAGTAAACTCATTGGACATAGAAACTGATCAAAAAGGTATCGTATTTATAACAATGTAAAGAATGGATGAAAAGTATGCTTGGCAAAATAGCTTCATATGTCAAATTGAAACAACTTTCATGACAGGTTTTAAAATGTCTTTGATTGACATTTTTCGCAGATAACATAAATGTTCTACAATTTGCAGGATCAAATTTCCATAAGATATATAATCAGTATCATAATTATGATGTAATTGTAATCAGCTTCAGTTTACGCACTTGATAGCGCAGCTGATAGTAATCAGTATCAGCTGGGTCATGCACAATAAAATCCGTACCAAATGACTCATTCAGATGCAATCTATATGACTGCTTAGTTGTATTATAATATGTATAAGATTGTTGATGTAAAATAAAGTCCGTATTATATAGTTTAATATATAAATTGTATATGTAATAATACAAAACTTAATAGATATCAACTTAGAATAAGTGCACGAAGTCATATAAAAACATTAACAGTTTTGTTTTCAGAAAACGAAGACTGTTCAGATCCAAAAGTTAAATTATTGGAAAAAGTGACGGAGCAAAAAGGTATATATCTTGTTTTTAAAGAATGCTTATATGTTTGTGTAATCGGTATATTCCAGAGGGTAAGATACCTGGAGTCTCTGTTCTTTGTTTAGAAATGTCCTGTTATATGTCTATTTTTGGTGCCATTGTTATAATTCAGTGACATTTTGAAAACGTTTTTTTAAGATAAGATTTGTATTTTCGTCTAGCAGGTTGCATCTGACCTTGATGTGGTATGATTGCAAAAGAAATATACAATAACAACTACAGGTCACCGAACGGCCTACAAGAATGTACAAATCCCTCACTGCATATTCAGCAATCAAAGGCCCCGAATTGAAATGCAAAATAATTCAAACGAGAAAACTAACGGCATTATGTATTTAGAAAATAATGAACGAAAAATATATCAACTATATCAACAAACGAAAATCACTGAATTACAGTCTCCTTACAGGAACATAAAGAATATGGCGGGTTTAAACCTGTTATCGGGATCTCAACCTTCTCACTAATCTAGGACAGTGGTGTAACAGTACATCATACGAACTAAACATTCAAATCAATTGAAAAAGGCTTAACTCCTCAGTTGGATACAATTGAAAATCTATAAAACAATTAAACAGAGTAAACGTTGACGCATACGTGTGTATCACAAAAAACAAAATCTCTCAATAAATATCTGAGAGTACTCGCAGTTACTGACAGCTAGTTCAAATCCACAAACAAAAAATACACATTCAATGGATTAAGACTTAATTATCAATCAGAACACATCTATCATTCAATGGATTAAGTGTAATGACGCAATTCACAGTCATAGAAAAACATTGCCTTGCACAATGCCAAGATACAGGTATCTACGGATTTTTCATTAAATTGACAGTGTAAATAGGGAATGTGTCAAAGAGACAACAGCCGAAGGCCACCCATTGGTTTTTATTGCAGCAAAAACACCCGCACCAGGGGGAGTCATTCAGCTGGCCCATAAACAAATATATATATATACTAGTTCAGTGATAATGATCGTCATACTAAACTCGGAATTATACACAAGAAACTAAAATTAAAAATTATACAAACTAGCAAGGCCAGAGTCTTCTGACTTTGGAGAGGCGCAAACATGCAGCGGCGTTAAAAATGTTTTTTGAGATCCCAATCTTTCCTCTATACCTCTAGCCAATGCAGAAAAAAAACAAACACACAACAATACACATAGTAAAACTCAGTTTAAGAGCAGTCCGATTATATTGTCCAGGTTGTCAGAATATATAAAAAAAGAAACTAAAAAAAATGACAACTATACATACATTAACAAAAGTCTACTAGCAGTTACTGACATGCCAGATTGAACCTAACTTAAACTTATTCAGAGAGTATGTCTTCATCATATGACTATCAAGCACAATCCCTTCAATTAGGGGTTTATTATAATACAATCATAATATATACGAGGAGATCAAAACCCGTGTCCATGAATTTCTAACAAAAGACTTATCCTGCGGTTATAAATTTGTATTAAAATATAGGTACAACTGCCTTCTTAATCCACAAAAACAAAAGTTTAAGTATTTCAATTGTGATTATATCTGAATTAAACAAATGATTTATCTTCAGGCCCTCAACATAACAAATAACCATTAGAATATTCTTTTATTTCATGAAAAACAACAGGAAAAACAACCAATTCTAAAAAAAGTATGAAAATCCAATGGCGGTCAATAATTTCCATTAAAGTGAAGAAATGATTGCATTCTTGATTAACAAAAACAAAACTTAATGAATATTTTTACTTCAAATATTAACAATTGTATTGGCTTTCAATAATGACGGCTTCAGTATGTAATACTAAAGAAATTTATCCTGTTGAACTTACTTTAATCAAACTAATACTATCAATGACCACTGCCCTTTTCCTAGATCGTGAGATCTATATCATTAACGGGATGCTTAATACAAAGATTTGTGATAAAAGAGATGATTTTTCATTTCCTAAAATTAATTATTCATTTTTAGATGGTGATGTTTCCTTGTCACTATCTTATGGTGTTAATATATCTCAACTTGTAAGATTCGCTCGTGTATGTAACAACTTATTAGATTTTAGCGAGAGAAATTTATGTATTACTGAAAAATTATTACACCAGGGTTTTCTATATCACAAACTAGTCAAAACATTTACTAAATTTTATCATCGGTATAAGAAAATAATTTGTAGATATAACTCAACATGCAGACATCTTATACATGTTATACGTTCAGGTATTTCACATTCAATCTTTTATGGTAATATTCTTAACAAAGCACAAAAGTGTCAGTATTCACCTCAAAAGCTTACAAAACCTTTACAAGACCGTTATGGAAAAACCGTTTTACAAATGATATCGGATATGTTCCTGACGTCGTAACTACAATCCCCTTCCCTTTGATGAATGTGACCTACCGAATTAGACTATTTACCGGATTTGTAATCACATAAGCAACACGACGGGTGCCACATGTGGAGCAGGATATGCTTTCCCTTCCGGATCACCTGAGATCACCCCTAGTTTTTGGTGGGGTTCGTGTTGTTTATTCTTTAGTTTTCTTTGTTGTGTCATGTGTACTATTGTTTTTCTGTATGTCTTTTTCATTTTAAGCCATGGCGTTGTCAGTTACTTTATAGATTTATGACTTTGATTGTCCCTTTGGTATTTTCCGTCCCTCTTTTAAACAGACTTATTAAGAAGGGATATAGTTACAATACTGTTGTCAGGTCATTAAAGATTGCATATTTTGGGTTTAATATTGATTCTTATATGACGTGCTTCTTTTGCTTTGTAAACAACACCGTGTGAAAATTCTCGATATATCTTTACTTAGCGCAGACTCAGAAATATTCAAAATAGTGGATGTTACAATATACGTAAATCCACATGTATTTGAACCTATTTGCAAACGCATTGCCGATTTTATCTGTATTAAAAATTGAAATAAAACAAAAGACAAAAGAATTTTTATTCCTATTCGGATGCATAATGAAAAGAAATAATATACTACAACTAGTTGTGTTTATTTCCTAAATATAGTAACACAGCTTTATTTTGTGCAATGTCAATTTCATCGTGGAACGCTTTCTTTATAAAATCAGGGGTTCATAAAGGGATGAAAATTATCTTGATATTTATGTTACGATTATTAAAGCTATCAATATAATAATTTAAGTTGCAGTATAAAATCAATAGAATGTTTTTTAGTAACCATCGAAGTTCGTATACTATTGTAATAAAATGGAATTCTGAGGTAGGTGTTGTTTTATTATCTATTCTATTGCATTATTCGCATATTAACTGCTTTCAGCGAGTCCACGACATGTCAATTTTGGTTTTGATGGTACCTCACGAGAAAACATTAAAAGTCGCAAATATTGGGTGTGAGAATTGAACATATTTTTTTCTAGCGGTAATTTACGAAATAATCAATGCAAGCTACAGATTTATGTGATTATTTCAGCTATTATATCTAACCAGGAATAAAAAAGAACAACTACACACACGGTATACCCATCCTCGATTCAGTATTTGAATGAACTTATTTGTCCTATTAGAATCGAAATAATTCATGGAAGCCATAGATTTGTTGTAAATTTACACATGGCCTGGGCCGTGATATTCGTTAATTTTATCACTCGCTAACGCTCAGGATAAAATTCGAATATCACGGTCCAGGTCATGTGTAAATTTCCAACAAATCTATGGCTTCCATGAATTATGTCTTAATTCACTTATAGAGCCTTGCATCGGAACTAAACACATTTATTTAAAAAAAAAAACAGTTGTTGGCATGACACTGGTTATATTCTTCTCATATATTTTATGATAGTATGCTACTAAACCCCCAACGGGAGGGATTGTGCCTGATACTCATATGATGAAGACATAATCTTTCAAACTGTTAAATTGAGGTCTGGAGCTGGCATGTAAGTTAACTGCCAGTAGTCTGTTGTTATTTATGTATTATTGTCGTTTTATTTATTTTACTTCTTATGACATTGGACTAGGACTTCTCCTGAACTTAATTTTAATGTGCGTGTTGTTATGCGTTTACTTTTCTACATTGACTAGAGGTATAGGGGGATGGTTGAGATCTCATAAACATGTATAATCCCGCCCCAATTTTGCGCCTGTCACAAGTCAGGAGCCTCTGGCCTTTGTTTGTCTGGTATGAATTTTAATTTTAGTTTCTTGTGTATAATCCGGAGATAAGTATGACGTCAATTATCACTGTACTAGTATATATATTTTTTAAGGGTCCTGTTGAAAAACGCCAACGGGTGCGAGAGTTTCTCTCTACATTGAAGACCCATTGGTGGCCTTCGGCTGTTGTCTGCTCTACCGTTGCATTGACACATTCCCCATTTCCATTCTGAATTGTATTGTGGACACAATTAGTTTATCAACAGGCATGTATAGCGACTGTTTGCAATTGACGATGCATCATTTCTAATACGAGAAGAAATATTTTCAATTTAGGCAACGCATATACAAATTCATAATCTAAGCATATTTTATGAAAAACAACCATTCCGATATACAAAAGTAGTAAAATATTATTGCGGTTTATAATTTTTATCAAAATTAAGGAATATCTGAATTCTTATTCCACAAAAACAAAAGTTCAAGTATTTTCATTCTGATTATATCCGAATTCAACCAATGATTTAAGATCTTTATAATGACTAACAAATGAAAAAGCATCATTTGTTTTTTTCTATGAAAAAATAAAATAATTTTGGTAATTTTAAACAAGGCAAACAACATTTAAGTATGTTTGATTGATTCATTTATTTGTTTACGAAAATAACATTCAATCCTTAACTATAAAAAGTATAAAAAATCAATGGCAGTCAATATATTCCATTAAAATAAAGAACTAAATGCATTCTTGTTCAACAAATGTGTATGCATATTCATCCTTCAAATATTCATACTTATTTTAAATGATAACGTTTTATCTCATTTAAGTGGACAATAAACATTCCGAGCATATAACTTTTCTGCACTTATGTAATTTATTTGGCCAAAATTTAAATAAAAGAATATGAAAAAATACATATAATGCCTGAAAAGTATTTTCTTTTATTTCTTTTTGTTACCAAGTTTATTACAAATTAACAGGTCAAGATGTTTTCGTAGAGGTCCTCGTTCAACAAAAGTAAACACTTTGGAGTTCGGTTTACATAGGTATTTTAAATATATACGTGTCCGTCCGATCCGTGCATGGAATTACTGTACTAATCGATCGCTGACCGTTGTAACGGTAACTCTCACATAGCGTAATTGTTTAGTGCCTAGGTTATCAGTGTCAGAGGTGTAATGCCAATTTGATCAGTGGCATGTGTCTTGCATAACCATTTGTAATCATAAATTTATTTTTGTTTAATAAACCATAAAAACAAGATTATTTTCTCATTTCAGAATTAGAAAACAATTCAGATCTAAAAGAAAAAATAATAAATATTGAAACTGAGCAAGAACAGTGTATTCCAAAGAACATTAGAGGTAAATTAAAGGTTCATTCAGTTTCAAATTTTGAAAATAAAGAAAGACCATGACCTTGCAATCTTTGAACATGCTTGGCGTCTTTGTATGTGTAATATTTCATCAGTTCAACTCAAAGTCAACAATTAATTTTCGGTCTGAATTCTCTAATTATGTTGGTTTTGAATGATAGTTTATAAGGGACTTTCCGATTTGAGTTTTCATTGAAGTTCAGCAATTTCGTTATTTCACATATCTTTTATAATTCATACTAATAGTCAAATATTAAATTTAATTATCTATATGTATCTATTTGTTCAGATCTGATACACATACAAATAAAAGACTGGAAAAAGAAAGATAAAATGTTTGTGTCTACAAAAGCCAGTGATTATGTCATGGAATGTTTACAGGACAACAGTTGTGTAACTTTAACTGCCCCATCAGGAGCAGGGAAATCTTTCATCAGTAGACATGCAGCACTTATTTTACAGAAAAAAGGATATAGAATAATACCTGTGTACTATCCAACCGACATTAGAGATTATTACAAACCAGGTGAACCAACAGTGTTCATTGTAGATGACATTTGTGGAAATTTCGTTGCCCACCAAAGTCAGATTGAGAACTGGAAACAACTATTACCGGTAATTGACACAGTTATTGCAGACAAATGTTGTAAGATAATTGTATCATGTAGATTGCAAGTATATAAAGACGATAAGTTTAATATATTAGTTCCTTTTAAATCTCGTGAATGTAACTTAACATCATATAGCTTATGTCTTACATCAGTAGAAAAACAATGTATAGCAAAACAATATATTGGTACAAGCATTAATGAGATTGATGTCGAAACTCACAACAGTGATTTTTTTCCACTGTTATGTTCTTTATATCATGACAAGAAACATGTAGACGTGAACGAATTTTTCAACAATCCTTTTGATGTTTATAAAAATGATCTGGATAAGTTAAGTGAGCATGGTGACGAAGGGAACTATAAGATATGTGGTCTTGCTTTATGTGTTCTCTTTAATAATCAGCTAGAAGAAAAGTGGTTTCAGGGTAAAGTGACAGATGCACAGCAATATATCATAGAAGACATTTGTAATGCTTGTGATATTAACAGAAGTACATCAAAGTCTAAACTAAATAAAGCACTTGACACTCTAGATGGTACGTTTATCTGTACACAGAATGGTATGTATAGAACTATACATGATAAACTGTTTGACTTCCTTGCTCATTACTTTGGTCAGAAAATGATTGAATGTTTAATAAACCATGGTGATAGTGATTTAGTACATCAACGTTTTATTTGGCAGAAATCTGATGACAAGATAAGTAACATAGATTTCATTAATGAAATACCAGATGATTATTTAGATTCGTATTTACAAAGGTTTATCAAGGACTGGTTAACCGGAAAGGTTGCAGATGTGTTCAGTAACAATAATATGAAAGTGTCATCATTCAGACAAAAGTTAATACAGTACTTGCAACAACTTGATCGATTACAGCAGGTTAAATTAGCCAGCACCAAGGATACAATGATTCCACTGGGGAGCTATGGGTCAGGTTTAACTCCACTGACTTGGAATTGTCATGATGGTTATACTGATATGGTACAGTGGATGTTACATAATGATGTGGATGTGAATCAGTGTAGAGATGATGGGGTTAGTGGACTGTTCATGGCAAGTCCAAAAGGACATACTGATATAGTAAAGTTACTGTTAGAGAGGAATGCTGATGTTAATCTATGTAACAATGATGACTGTAGTCCTCTGTTACAGGCTAGTCAAAACGGACATACCGATATAGTAAAGTTACTGTTAGAGAGGAATGCTGATGTTAATCTATGTAACAATGATGACTGTAGTCCTCTGTTACAGGCTAGTCAAAACGGACATACTGATATAGTAAAGTTACTGTTAGAGAGGAATGCTGATGTTAATCTATGTGACAAGGATGGCATGAGTCCTCTGTTACGGGCAAGTGATGGAGGACATACTGATATAGTAAAGTTACTGTTAGAGAGAAATCCTGATGTTAATCAATATGAAAATGATGGCTGTAGTCCTCTGTTACAGGCTAGTCAAAACGGACATACTGACATAGTAAATTTACTGTTAGAGAGAAATCCTGATGTTAATCTATGTGACAAGGATGGCATGAGTCCTCTGTTACGGGCAAGTGATGGAGGACATACTGATATAGTAAAGTTACTGTTAGAGAGAAATCCTGACGTTAATCAATATGAAAATGATGGCTGTAGTCCTCTGTT
Source organism: Mytilus edulis (assembly GCA_019925275.1). NCBI lineage: Eukaryota > Metazoa > Mollusca > Bivalvia > Mytilida > Mytilidae > Mytilus > Mytilus edulis. The sequence goes on from CM034354.1 coordinate 112,725,917, forward strand.
ACAGGCTAGTCAAAACGGACATACTGATATAGTAAAGTTACTGTTAGAGAGAAATCCTGATGTTAATCAATATGCAAATGATGGCTGTAGTCCTCTGTTACAGGCTAGTCAAAACGGACATACTGATATAGTAAAGTTACTGTTAGAGAGAAATCCTGATGTTAATCTATGTAACAAGAATGGCTGTAGTCCTCTGTTACAGGCAAGTGATGAAGGACATACTGATATAGTAAAGTTACTGTTAGGGAGAAATCCTGATGTTAATCAATATGACAATGATGGCTGCAGTCCTCTGATACAGGCTAGTCAGAATGGACATACTGATATAGTTAGATTACTACTAGAGAGGAATCCTATTCCATGTGACAAACCATCACTTAGTACTTCATATGTTTATAACACTATCAGTGTCAGTAACAGTCCGAGTCTTGTCAAGCCATTAATGACACATAAACCAGACGTTAATGCCCAGACATATGATGGAGGTAATGCTTTATATTTTAGTGCAAAGAATGGAAACATTGAGATAACACAGTTACTCTTAGAGAATAATGCTTACTGTAATATCTGTATCCATAACAAACAGTCTATGACAGATATATTTAATAACCAACCAGAATTAACATTAAACAAAGCAAAACAAAGATTATTTGATAGTCTTGTAGAGAATACATCATCACGTGTAACAGAATACGTCAGTAAGAAGTCAGTAGATTTTGCCTTTGATGTAGTAGCTGGTTCCTCTCCATTACACATAGCCTGTTTTATGGGTAGGACAGATATAGTCCGTTGCCTAATAGACTGTAAATCTAACATAAACATGAAAAAAGAAGATGGAACAACCCCATTATTTTATGCGTGTGAAGTAGGACATAAGGATATTGTACTTATATTGTTAGATAAAGGAGCAGACACACAAATATGTAGAATAGATGATAAAACCCCTTTAGGCATTGCAACAGAAAATAAACATACATGTATAGTTGTGATTTTAACAGAACACATGAAGAAGGAAAACGCACCTCTTTAACAAATATTGCTTCTTTGTAAGTGGTTTCTGACAACATGAACATAACGGCACATAGATTTGGAAACCACTGTCTTCTTTATTGTGTTTTTGTTGATATTAGTTCACTCCAGTTCTTAAGTCTTTATTTGTTGCACACTTCTATTCATCCTATTACTTTTATCTTTGTTAGATATCTACTGTTATTTATTTGATTACTTATGTCCTTGGTAGATATCTATTTTATTTATCACATTGCGTCTATTATCTTTGCTTGACATTTACTGTTATTTGTTCCAGTATTAATGACTCTGTTTGATATATAAAGCTATTCATATCGTTTCTGCTGTTTGTGTTCAATTTCTACTGTTATTCTGGCTATTATGTTTGTGTATGTTTGATATACAATATATACATATATATATTTCTTTATTCTCGTAAACAAAAGTACAATGGTACAGAGACATAGTACAATGGTACAGAGACATATACAAATAAATTAACATAGTATAAATTTTAAATATAAATGTTAAGTAAAGTGATTACCCAGGTGATTCTATGCTACCGATCCTAATACTTGTGTATGAGTTTTATATACACATCTTGTCATCCGTCATCCCATAACTGATGGCTCTGTTTGATAACAACTACTATTCGTTCGAATACTGCTGTATTAATTTAATATAATATACTATTTACTTCAACGTTATCATGCCGTATAGCTTTACTTACCATTAATTTTTTTCGGATTTTCCCACAACAAACAGAAGAGATAGTTGATAAACCATCCTGCTGATTCTAATAAGTGAAACTGTTCCATTTTTAGTATTTCTGGTTACACACTGTTGTTTTTTTGTTCCGTGGACATTTATTTAAAGTATATATCTTCTATTAGCTGTATTGCCAAATATTAAAAATGTTAGTATTGATACCGTACAACATTAAGTAAACAATAGTATTCTATCATATACATTACTTTGCAGTTTTATCAAATACATTTTCTCTAAGTTACACATGTCACAGTTTTACTAGACTATTGTAGTCTGATCAGTTGATCTCATATTTAATTTTCATGCTGTATCCTCCATATAACAGTTTTTGTCTATTATAATTTTCACTCTGTATCTTCCATTTTAACCAGTAATTGTCTTAAAATGACTAACATGCTGTATCTATCATATTTGACAAATATTCTTACTTGTCTGATCTTTAATGCTGTATCGTCGTATTCTATTTTAATTTTGTCTCATCATGATTGTCATGCTGTGTCATCATAAAACCATATACCAGTTTTTGTTATTCTGTTCTTATATTGATATTGTACCTTCAGTATTTAATATTGTTTTCAATTTTGATGATTTTCATGTAGAATCTTCCATATAGTTTTTATCTGTATGTTATATATTCATGTATATGTATACTTGTGTTTCATTTGTGCTTATGCGCTTTGTCTGAATGCCATTCTGTATTTTTCTGTGTTGACATGTGTGTTTGTTTTTATAGTGATTAAGATTTAGACTGCTTACCCCCTATTTTTTGTATTTTTGGGTGTTTGTATCAGCTAGTTTTCATCACATGTTAGTGTCAATATAGTGCATTTGTTTGCGACTCTCATACCAGTAAAAGGACAGATGTTGTTTTATCATGATTTTTATCCTGTTTTCCCCAAATTTAACTGTAAGTATATAGACGTCATTACACTGTACACAAGTATCAGCTACTGTTTTATATATATTGTTATGCTATTAAATTTGTTGTGTACTTGGAATACTTACTTTGTTATTGTTGTTTTTTTTTTGGGTACAATACGCCTTTTAATTGAGTTTTCAGAAAAAAAAGCATATTTATTAAATTAAATTTAAATCAAGTTAGATAGTATGTGGCTCATTTTCAAGACACAATGAAACACAAGTGTGACTTACACATACAAACATAAAAAATGAAACAAATTATTACAAATTAATGTATTCATTTAAATTTTTCTGAATGTTATTCATACCTTTTTCTATAACTGGATCAACATATGTTCTTTCAATTACATGTATGACGCAAATCTATTTTGGATCACACCATTTTAAAACGATATCCTCAGATTTTTCTGTCAGGTATATTTTCTATATATTTAGACCATTCCCATGAAGCGCCATTCCTTATCAATTATACATCAGTCCCCTGCTTTCGGTTTTTATTTGTCGTAATACGTATTTAGACTTGTCATGTGACCACAATTAATTTAGATTGTAGAGCTTATAACAACATTGTTGTACATTTATCATTCTATAAAATTGTGATCAATAAAATGTAAATTGAGTCAGAAAGTTTAACGTGATAATAATATATGTAATTATCAATTTTAAATGAATATATATATATACTAACTGTAACTATTTTGTATTGTTATGATTTATATATCGTATATAATTTGTAATACAGGCATAATCATGCTTAATTTGATGATACAATTCATATCAGAAATATAATCAGAAAAAAATTAATAAGTGTGATTTTTTATTAATCTCTCTTAATTTATTCATGTTTTAGACGATGTCGTGTAATTTCTAAAAAGAGAAATAACCTCAACCTACAGAAAAATTACCATAAATCAACGGTCATTTGAAGAGATAAATTGGTCAACATATCAATTTCAGATAATTCTGGAATAAGCTAAAGGGAGGGGAGACGTCAAAACAAACATTCTCCCTTAGCTAAGCAATATTTGTTTTATTGTTTTACGCTCAATCTGTCTCTTCTCAATTCGTGAATCCCAAAACAATGTTAACATTAGCTCTATGTTTATAAGACTTTTAACAGTGAGCAAAACCGAATTGGTTAAAAATATTATAGAAGATCCCGGTATGACAGATGGAAAAAAAAAACAATAACATAACCGATAGTGGTTTTTTTTTGTAATTCATTTATTTATTAAAAAAAATGATAGTGTCATCATCTATGTGTTGAATTATTCACTGGTTAAAAGAATCGTTTCAGATGTTGCAAACTTTGTGTTGATTATCTAACTTGATTAAAGGACATTTGAAGATAGTGTAAATAAACTGATTATAGATACGAAGATCATATTTACTCATAAAAAAGCAGAACAAACGTCAAATTGAAAATTACATTTGCACCAACAGTCATGCGCATGTCATAAAAACAATCTGAAAGCCAATTGATGGACGATTGCAATAGAACTTGTTTTGTTTTTATAATTCGTCTTTTGAAGGTCACAAAACTAAATTGAAGTATTGGAACTAATTGAAAAAAAAATACAATTGTGTTGAAAATCAATGTCACATGTCTACCAGTATGATTAGATACAGACATGTTGTCAGGTACAAACAGATGAAATACGTACTATGTGCATTAAAATAGTAATGTAAATAATATCTAAATATCTTATTACACAGTTTTATTTCGTCAAATTTCAAACCCTTAGAATTTTTTTATAAAACGTGTTCGGCAAGTAAGTTAACTAAAGTAATCTTTGACAAGAGTTCATTGAATTACCAATGATAACTTGATGTGGTGCATCCGAGACCGAGCTAAATAGAGCAAAGAGAGGAAAGGTTTGGGTGCATTTGTATAAACAAATTGTTTTACAAACAAACATAAATATATTAGGTAGTCAGTTTTTTAAGTAAAGTTGAGTTCTTTTTTATATAGGAAATATTCCATTTCATTTTCGGCAGTGCGATTCGAACACACATTTTCCTGCTAGACGAGCAGGTATGTTATGCAAACCCCTGTACTATTGAAATCTTTAGAAAATCATTCGATTTGAGTAGTTAAGTCTACGACTCAAGACATAGAGGAAAACCACCATCAAGCTTGTTTTTCGTAAAGAAATTATATATTAAAATATATATTAAGATAATATATTAGTCGTTGACAAATTCATCATTCCTAAATTGTTTATTAACACAACTGTCCTTTATCTTAACAAAGTTATTCAACTTTGCAATAAGAACTTACGAAAGTGTTACATATTTTCCCACTTTCGTAAACAAATCAAGACATATATTAATCAGCGTTATTTGTCTCATTTTTCCAATATTTTTTGTAAGAATTTACTAGCATCTTTTTAGTTCACTGCAAGGTAGTGATTACTTTGAACTACATGTTTGACTAGCGAAAAAGTCATCACTACTATTTAGATAATTGTATTCAAACCCGCACTGCACTGTTTTTGTTATGATAGACAAATTTTGGCTTTTACTGGTCCTTCTCTTCCCTAAAAATGAATCAGTTAATAGACTAAAAAAGGAAAATGGGCAAAAAGTAAAATCACAAAAATACTGAACTCAGAGGAAAATCAATACGGAAAGACCATAATCACATGGCAAAATCAAATAACAAAACGCATCAAAACGAATAGACAAGAACTGTCATATTCCTGACTTGGTACAGGCATTTTCAAATGTAGAAAATGGTGGATTAAACCTGGTTCTATAGCGCTAACCCTCTCTCTTTAATAACAGTCTCATCAAATTCCGTTATATTTACATGATGCGTTATATAAACAGTCACAATAAATAAAAAAAGTCAAAATATGGGTACATCAGTCACCATCGATAAAAATTTTAAAAGGGACAATTTAACAGAACACAAAAACATCTATCTACGAACTCATGGATTGACTTGAGTGTCTGACGTCATAAAATTTGTATACGTCACATAAATTTGTCGTTCAATGTGCATACAAACAGTTTTAAAATTTGCATCGGCAATGTAAGCATACAGAGTTAAAAAATCAAAAGTATGTAAGAACAAATTATAGAAATAGACCGAGATTTAAACTAGTCAAAAAGTTATAAGTAGAATTTATGAGAATCCAAAAACAGTTAACTCCACTACGCGATTGAATGATTTTGACGTTTGGGGTTCAACGTATATAGTAATTCATAATAGAAATATATCATAATGACATATAATAGAACAAAATAATACTGACGGGATCTTTTAAAGTACAGAGTCACGTAATAAGAACAAATGAAATACAAAGAGTCGCATATACAAAACAAACCACCAAAAAATGAAAGCCAATACACACTCATTGACGAGATGTATAAGTACCGAGCCACGTCAAACGGATATCACATAAAACCATTCAACAGTAAAAGTAATATTAATAATATAACACAGACAAATGAAAGAACAGTAAAACATGTTCTTAAGATGATAAACAACATCAGTACACAGAATCTATACATCAAGACCATCGCGTATTATTTGAGAAGTTGATACGGAATATTTATCAACAAGGTCTTGGTACCTTCCGATGAACTTTTTTAGAAAAAGGACGAGACGTTCTTTGACATACAAATACTGTTTTGCTTTTAGGAAGTCTTGCAAAGGGATCTACTTACAAAAGACCTTGCACTGTTCTCTGAACAATTATTCCATTTATAATTTTTATTGTTCTTCCACCAGTTTTATATGCGGCATGTACATTTTGTTTAGCTATAAGTATCTTAGATGTTTGGTATATAATATTGCACAGTTTTTTTACGTTAAGAAATGACACTGTAAAATTGAGAATAAAAATGGCGCAAGCCGAAACAGTCAAAAGCCTCCAAAAATTCTGAGGCGGGTTTAGCTGGCCCCTAAACATAAAACGTTTAGTGAAAATGAACGTCATACTTAACATGTAAACATGAAAAGAACTAGAATTAAAAACACATTATGACTAACAAAAATACGGAAAGGTTAAACATGGTTTTTGTGATCTTTACCCTTACCCTTAATTACATTTTGCAGAAATGTAGAATTAACAAAAGTCCAGCCAAAAAAAGTAACATAAGAGGTAACAGAAGACACTAAGAATAGTTATCAAAGGTACCAGGATTATCATTCAGTACGCCAGACGCGCGTTTCGTCTACATAAGACTCATCAGTGACGCTCATATCAACATATTTATAAAGCCAAATAATTACAAAGTTGAAGAGCATTGAGGATCCTAATTCCAAAAACTTGTGCCAAACACGGCTAAGGTAATATATGCCTGGGATAAGAACATCCTTAGTTTTCGAAAAATTCAAAGTTTTGTAAACAGGAAATGTATAAAAATGACCACATTATTGATATTCATGTCAACACGAAAACTGACATTATTACATAGAAAACTACTAGCAGTTGCTAACATGAAGGATACAAAACTCATTAGGAATAATTTAAACATATTTGTTACGTTCGGAGGACGTGTTTTTCAACAGACTGTCGGCATCCCAATGGGAACAAACTGTGCCCCTCTACTTGCTGACTTGTTTCTTTATTATTATGAGGCTGACTTCATGCAGGAATTTCTTAGGAAGAAAAATAAGAAGTTAGCAATATCCTTTAACTCTACTTTCCGCTATATAGATGACGTTCTTTCACTAAACAATTCAAAATTTGGTGACTATGTGGATCGCATCTATCCCATCGAATTGGAGATAAAGGATACTACAGATACAGTTAAGTCGGCTTCATATCTTGACTTACATCTAGAAATTGACAATGAGGGTCGGTTGAAGACAAAACTTTACGACAAAAGAGATGATTTCAGCTCTCCTATTGTGAACTTTCCATTTCTAAGTAGCAAAATTCCAGCAGCACCTGCATACGGGGTATATATCTCCCAATTGATACGATATTCCCGTGCTTGCATTTCCTATCATGATTTTCTTGATAGAGGGTTACTGCTCACAAGGAAGCTATTAAACCAAGAGTTCCAAATGGTGAAGTTGAAATCATCCCTTCGTAAATTTTACGGACGCCATCACGAGTTGGTTGATCGTTATGGAATAACCGTTTCACAAATGATATCGGATATGTTCCTTACGTCGTAACTACAATCCCCTTCCCTTTCATGAATTTGACCTACCGAATTAGACTATTTACCGGATTTGTAATCACATAAGCAACACGACGGGTGCCGCATGTGGAGCAGGATCTGCTTACCCTTTCGGAGCACCTGAGATCACCCTTAGTTTTTGGTGGGGTTCGTGTTGTTTATTCTTTAGTTTTCTATGTTGTGTCATGTGTACTATTGTTTTTCTGTTTGTCTTTTTCATTTTTAGCCATGACGTTGTCAGTTTGTTTTAGATTTACGAGTTTGACTGTCCCTTTGGTGTCTTTCGTCCCTCTTTTAAAGATTATGTCTTCATCATATGAAAATCAAACACAACCTCTCCAATTAGGTTTATAATATACCATCATACAATATTTGAGACGAACCTAACCCTTAGTTAACATAAAATATCAAACTCCAAGATGAATTAAAAAAACAGAACGTGTCCCTAGTTCACGGATGCCCATCAATACTATCATGTTCAGTGGACCGTGGAAATGGGGTAAAACAATAACTTAGCAATAAAACGAGAAAGATCATACCGCAGGGATCATGTGTACTAAGTTTCAAGTTGATTGGAGATTCAACTTCATCAAAATCTACCTTGACCAGACTAAAACCATAAGCGAGACAGACAGACGAACCAACGGACAGGACGAACGGACGCTCAGACCAGAAGACATAATGCTCATTGCATGTGGTCATGTATAAGAGGCAACCGTAGTTTTACAAATGTTAAACACTTTGAAATATGCGCATTCTAGATATATCAAATGACTAATTCATTGTGTATGAAATTTAAAAGAGCAAACAACAATTATGTATTTGTATTCATTGCTCAACATTAGATTGAAGGTTTAATGTTGTTATGATACGGTTACAGTTACAGAAACAACACCCTATCCACAATCGGATAATATCAGTTATGATGAATTTCTTGTAATAAATTATAATTCAAATGACTAGAGTTAAGTTATTTTTAATCCATTACAATATTTCATTTAATGAATTTCTACTCTCTTCCTTGTAAAGCCCATTCTCTGAGGTCGAGTTTAGGAAAGGTCATACAGGATACCAGTGGTTCGCTGAAAAGAAAATGGCAGCCAATCAACGTCGTTATTTTGAATTTTTGAGAAAAATGGTGATACTAATTTGTAAAGTCGACATTTGCTTATGTTTTATATTTTTGGATCATAATCATGATGCAATGGTGAATGACAAGCAAGGTAATTGGTAAGGAGGATTATATTAGTTGATCGTGGAATCTTCTGAATGAGAGTTTGTAGACTGTTTTCGTTTTTGTCGGTGTGTATTTTTTTTGCTCTCTCTAATTTTGACTCTTGTTTTCTTCTACCTGAAATGTCTTCATCGTCACTGTCTCTTCAAGATGTCGTATTTTTAAAGTTACTAGAACACACCCGCGAAATCGCGTGCATTCAGATCGTATTTGAAAGGATGTAAAGTGTTGTAGGAAGAATTTTGTAAAAGATTTAATGACTTTAGAATTTCAGGAAAAGTATCAAAAGTCATAGGTACTTGGGGACAGGAAAATGTTTTTTTAACCCTCCTCCTTTATTTCCAAAATTACCATTTTTTGTTTTCTATTAATTTCATTATGAACATACATTTAGTGTTTATGTATTTTGAACATTCCAGTCAGGAGCCTGTAATTCGGTGGTTCAGTGATATTTGTTTTTCGTTCATTTTTTGTACATAAATAAGGCTGTTAGTTTTCTCATTTGAATTGTTTTACATTGTCATTTCGGGGCCTTTTATATCAGACTATGCAGTATCGGCTTTTGCTTATTGTTGAAGGGCGTAAGGTGACCTTTAAATGTTAATTTCGGTGTCATTTAGGTCTCTTGTGGAGAGCTGTCTCATTGGCATTCATACCACATCTTTTTTTTTGGTAAAACATTTAGTGACTTGAGAATTTCAGAAAAGGTATCAAAAGTCAAAGGTATTTTGGGACAGGATAATTGTTTTTCTAGCCCGGCTCCTCCTTTGTTCTCTATAAATTTTAATGACACATGAATAATTTTAGCGCTTATCTGTATATTATGAACATTCATTAAAAGGGGATCGGGGCAGAGGCGGTTTTAGCCCCCCCCCCCCTTTTCTGGAAAATAATTGGTTGCTTATAATAAGGAATCACTGAAGGATGACCGGAGCGGGCCCGTCTTAGGCAGTCAACGGGCCCTGCCTATGATAATTTCAGGATCCGGCACTGCGGAGGGCCATATCCCGGGCTGAAAAAACATGAAATCCCGAGGTTCTGAATTTATAATACAAATTAAATATCTCGACATACCGAAAAAAATCCCGGTTCCCGAAATGGTCAATCCTGAAATTTCGATCTTAAAAACATCCGTTCTAGAAGTCCTGAAAGTGTATTTTCTGTTTACAGTTAATTCTCAGTTTAATAATTGATCCACAGCGGTCATTGATATATTATTCAGACCCTATCTATTAAATAAACCCTGTGACTGCCGTGGATAGTAAACTTTATTCGTAGTATATGTATTTGTTTCAATGTAAAAAGAAGAACGCAAACCGGACTTCTAATCTGACTTAAATTTCGTCCAATGACGGATATAATACAGAAAATACACTGTACTCGTAGTATTAATGTATGTTCAAAGTATACAGAAAAACGCAAACCGGAAGTCTAATTTGACTTAATATTTCGTCCAATGACGGAAACATACCCGGACGTCTTTTTCTCGTTTTTCACCCAAAATAACTCAATCGGAATAATCATATGAATGGATGACAAATGCGATTATGCACTGTACCCATAGGATACAGAGGCATGATGATGAATTTATTGTGGAAAGAAGAGAAGCGAAACCCAAAATGAGGTCTTCTCGTTTAATAGTATAGATGCTATTTTTTATTGACACATAACTACGATACAATACATCTGTCTTTAAATGGCAATACTGTTAACTGTTGTTTCGTCATAAAATTTAATTGTATTGATGCATTTGGTAGCACTTAATTCTTCATCAAGTTTTTTTCCATATAAAAAGGAAAAAAATATATAATTCTTTCTAAATGTTATCGTTTTTAAGGTGGCATGATTGATAATATTCTTTCCGAAGCACTTGAGATCATTCTAATTTTTGATGGGATTCGTGTTGCTTACTGTTTAATGTTTTATGTTCAAGTAGTGTCTCTTGTACTATTGTTTGTCTCTTTGTCTTTTTCTTTGTTAGCCATTGCTTTGTCAGTTTATGTTTAATCTATGAGTATGACTGTCCCTCTGGTATCTTTCGCTGCTCTTTTCTAGCACCTTATACATTTAATGCAGATTTGATCAGCCTTCAGCTTTCCATGAAGTACTGTTTGGACTTGTTCGTTAATTCGTCATCTTTTGTTGTTTTTTAATCGTTGGCAGTTTCTCTCTTCATATAATTTTAATTTCCTCTTCGCATCTTCCGTCTTTTTTTACGAAGTCTATTAACTCATGTACACTGTTTTCAGTTTAAAGTTCTTGAATACGGATAAGATGGGCAACCAAGTTCATAAACATATTTCTTAACGCTACATCCTATACGGATAAGCCATCTCACACGAAACTTCAAAAGCTTTGGAAACAAAATGAACCCCATGCATAAACTGAACATTTATAACTTGTAATTTTTAAGTTAATACACCAAAGGTTCTTTCCGGCACGGAAGTTCACAGGGCCCATAAACGATTTTGATCTGTGCTAACCAGAAAAGAAAGAGTTCATCAGAAAACAAATTGTATCTTCATCAACCCAGATCTAGGAAATGTGACAGAATTCTAAAGGTATGATAATTCATCTTAGAACCTACTTTTAGGCATTCAACAGGACTCCTGTGGAAATCGTGACCGATTATTATCTAAACCTACCCTGCTTTTGGAGATATGAACGCATTCTGTGGAACAGCAGGTACGTTAACATGACGACACATCACTGATGCTAAACTTTGCTTCTTAATTTGTCGTAATTGACCTAAAAGAGTGAAAAACTCAAATAAGAATACTAGTTACTTGAAATTTCATCAATCAATACACCAAAATGCTTGATATTTATCACATATGGAATATGTTAAGGACATCTTCTAGATTTTAATTGCCCTTAAAGAATACCTGTGTACCAAATGACCACATATATGACTATGATATTATAGCTTAAATCCTATCTTTCCTTTCCTCTTGCAAGCTATTGTAAAAGTGAAAGTCTGTCATATTATTTTTTTGTAAATGTTTTGGTCAAAATCAGCCAGTTATTTTCCTTTATCGTTTAAATTGTTACACATTTTACAATGTCAGTACCTTTATGAGCTGACTGGACATTTGCCTTTTATTAATTGTTAAAGGAATGTTGGTGACCTATATTAACTTACACTTCAATTGTAGTTATCTAATCGGTTATCATATTATATTTTGTTCTAGTTTTTCTCAAACACGTGTCGTCACAACGAGATTTAATATGACTGAACAAACTAGGCAGATAATATACACAAATGGAAATAATTAGGTAATAGTGTGAGGGAACAGAGTATTTAAACATTAATAGGAACGTTAGGTCCTCGACAAACTTCTAACGAAACGAACAATACACAAGCTTTGAATGGACGATAACAATACATTGTTGGGAAATATATGCGGTCAAACCTATGGTCTGTAAATAAAATATAATAAGGAAATAAGAGCTACGGTTTCAAAGCTTGTCAATACAAGTCTTTGTCGATAGGTATCTTGATGACATTTAGTATTTTTTTTCAAAATTTGGTGACTATGTGGAATGCATCTATCCCATTGGACTAGAGATAAAGGATACTACAGATACAGTTAGGTCGGCTTCATATCTTGACTTACATCTAGAAATTTACCATGCGGGTCGGTTTAAAACAAAACTTTACGACAAAAGAGATGATTTCACCTTCCCAATTGTGAACTTTACATTTCTAAGTAGCAACATTCCAGCAGCACCTGCATACGGGGTATATATCTCCCAATTGATACGATAATCCCGTGTTTGCATTTCCTATCATGATTTTCTTGATAGAGGGTTGCTGCTCACAAGGAAGCTATTAAAACCAAGAGTTTCAAATGGTGAAGTTGAAATCATCATTTCGTAAATTTTACGGACGCCATCACGAGTTGGTTGACCGTTATGGAATAACCGATTTACAAATTATATCGGATATGTTCCTTACGTCGTAACTACTATCCCCTTCCCTTTCATGAATGTTACCTACCGAATTAGACTATTTACCGGATTCGATATCACATAAGCAATGCGACGGGTGCCACATGTGGAGCAGGATCTGCTTACCCTTTTTGGTAGGGTTCTAGTTGTTTATGCTTTGGTTTTCTGTGTTGTGTCATGTGTACTATTGTTTGACTGTTTGTCTTTTTCATTCATAGCCATGGCGTTGTCAGTATGTTTTAGATGTATGAGTTTGACTGTCCCTTTGGTATTTTTCGTCCCTCTTTTAGTATCTTCTTTGCACTTTTTTGTTTAAATATGTATCAATTATATGGCCGTTGTTATACATTTCCTGTGTATGTATGAGTTTTTTGAAATAATAAGGATTTTCATATTCTATGCATGGGTGCCTTAGCCGTATTTGTCACACCATTTTATAATTTTTGATCATCTATGCTCTTCAACTTTGTACTTGTTTGGCTTTATAACTATTTTTATCTGAGCGTCAATGATGAGTCTTATGAGGAGAACAAGTCTATCTGGCGTATGAAAGTATAAGCCTGGTTCCTTTGATAACTAATTTAAAGATACAAGCAGTGAAGAATTGTTCCATTGTCAATCATATCATATCTTCTTATTTGGATAATAAACACAATATTATTTTAAACCATTCATTAAAAACATGAGACCTTTGCTTTACACACAACGCGAACCTAAGATTTCAAGCTCATAAATAGACAAATGATGGCATCTTGATCTTTATATATATATGTTAACTCATAAGTCAAATTGTTTGGTGATGTATATCACGGAATAAAATCAATACAATATATACAAAACAGATTAACTTGTTTTGTATTATTATCAAATAATTATTATCACAACTTAATCCACTAATCGATTTTTTTGTTATGGGTATTATTATTGCGCTAACCATGAAACTTTAAAACCATTCAAATTGATACAAACCTTTTGTAAATACTGTTGGATAAAAATCATTTTCATAAAAGAACCTATCTCCGGTTTTGAATAAAGCAAACTGCTCGCCAAGCAAACATGCAAATGTAGGCCCAACAATTCCCCCTGAAACAGGCCTCTCCGCCATAGCACCGGAAATGAGATCTATATCGTCTGGATGTCTGTAATAACATTGCAAAAAAAAGCATGTAAGAAATTGCAATATTAATGTTGCAGAGGGCGAATATCATTTGGTTTAATCGAATCATCAACGTCAAAATCTTAGTTTAAACCATGTTTTCTCAAAGTATTACTTGATATCTAATGACATATCTTTATACGGAAAAAAGTAAGTTTTGGTAGTAGCGGCTCTCGGACGCCAAAAAAAATCAATTGAAATAGTATGTCATATAGAATCCTATACCTCTATACGGACAAAATAGTTTTGAAAGTACTCGGACACAGGAAAATCAAGTATAAGTTCATAAATTAACACATACCTATATACAGAAGAAAGAGCTTTGGTAGCTCCTATGGTATGGTCAGCAAATACCATAATGCCTTTTCCAAAATGGAGTATTGGTCTTAAACCGCAATACTCTCGCCATCTATTGTAGGACGGTAGACCATGATCTCTCCCTCTTTGGATATCAAATGACATTGTGTCAACACTGTTCTTAGGCTCAGATTCCCAAAGCTTGTTTCGTCCAAAATCAGTCATAAATCTATCAGTCTTGCTTTGGAATCGTGTAAAAAGGGTAGAGGACGAAGGAGAGTTAGTAACAATATTGCTGTAATTTTGAAACGTTTCAGGAGAAAATCCTTGAATAACATCTTTTTCAAACGTATCAAAAGTCGAGTGAGCAAATCGGATAGCGGCAGTAGCAAAAACATTACTAGTTGTAGCATCAGTTTTTGGATTGTACATAGTGTTATGCCCATACTGAGTACTTTTTAAACTATATCTCAGCATAACGTCCTGTCCTATAACTGCTGGTACATATTCTGTATACACAATATGTTGATAGACAGCTGACATAATTTTTCGTGCCTCTTTGTACAGACTTTCACCATTCCATCCAAGATGTTTTAAATCTCTCAGGATTTTGTCGTTTTCTCGTAGAAAGTTAACATGAAATATGTTTAAAGTTGCATCAAAACTTTTGGGGTGGCCTACAAATACATATCAACGCATAGTTAGCTAAAGTCAAAAACTTGAAAATAATATTGAAAGATATACGAAGACGTGGTTTCAGTTTTATAAATTAAAAAGGCTACGTTTTTCATACGAACTTCTTTATATTATCAAAATTTAAAAAATGAACTGTTATTGAAACATAGTATACCCGTACACTAAGTATTGATATTTCCCGAGTGGAAAACACGTAATGACTGTAATAACTGCTTCTTCAGGAATAAAATCATACTTATATACCATTTAAGGTAGTTCAGGGATAGAATCAAAAGCAACAGAATTTTCCTAATCTCCCTCTATATAATTACCATATACCAATGACAAGTCTTACCTGAACCAAATTGTCTAAATCTCTGTTCTCCCTCTATAGCATGACCATAGATCAATGACAAGTTTTACCTGAACCAAACTGTCTAAATCTCTGTTCTCCCTCTATAGAATTACCATAGATCAATGACAATTCTTACCTGAACCAAACTGTCTAAATCTCTGTTCTCCCTCTATATAATTACCATATACCAATGACAAGTCTTACCTGAACCAAACTGTCTAAATCTCTGTTCTCCCTCTATTGAATTACCATAGATCAATGACAATTCTTACCTGAACCAAACTGTCTAAATCTCTGTTCTCCCTCTATAGAATTACCATAGATCAATGACAATTCTTACCTGAACCAAACTGTCTAAATCTGTGTTCTCCCTCTATAGAATTACCATAGATCAATGACAAGTCTTACCTGAACCAAACTGTCTAAATCTCTGTTCTCCCTCTATAGAATTACCATAGATCAATGACAATCCTACCTGAACCAAACTGTCTAAATCTCTATTCTCCCTCTATAGAATTACCATAGATCAATGACAATTTTTACCTGAACCAAACTGTCTAAATCTCTGTTCTCCCTCTATATAATTACCATATACCAATGACAAGTCTTACCTGAACCAAACTGTCTAAATCTCTGTTCTCCCTCTATTGAATTACCATAGATCAATGACAATTCTTACCTGAACCAGACTGTCTAAATCTCTATTCTCCCTCTATAGAATTACCATAGATCAATGACAATTCTTACCTGAACCAAACTGTCTAAATCTCTGTTCTCCCTCTATAGAATTACCATAGATCAATGACAATTCCTACCTGAACCAAACTGTCTAAATCTCTGTTCTCCCTCTATAGAATTACCATAGATCAATGACAAGTCTTACCTGAACCAGACTGTCTAAATCTCTGTTCTCCCTCTATAGAATTACCATAGATTCTTACCTGAACTAAACTGTCTAAATCTCTATTCTCCCTCTATAGAATTACCATAGATCAATGACAATTCTTACCTGAACCAAACTGTCTAAATCTCTGTTCTCCCTCTATAGAATTACCATAGATCAATGACAAGTCTTACCTGAACCAAACTGTCTAAATCTCTGTTCTCCCTCTATATAATTACCATAGATCAATGACAAGTCTTACCTGAACCAGACTGTCTAAATCTCTATTCTCCCTCTATAGAATTACCATAGATCAATGACAATTCCTACCTGAACCAAACTGTCTAAATCTCTGGTCTCCCTCTATAGAATTACCATAGATCAATGACAATCCTACCTGAACCAAACTGTCTAAATCTCTGTTCTCCCTCTATATAATTACCATAGATCAATGACAAGTTTTACCTGAACCAAACTGTCTAAATCTCTGTTCTCCCACTATAGAATTACCATAGATCAATGACAAGTCTTACCTGAACCAAACTGTCTAAATCTCTGTTCTCCCTCTGTAGAATTACCATCGATCAATGACAATTCTTACCTGAACCAAACTGTCTAAATCTCTGTTCTCCCACTATAGAATTACCATAGATCAATGACAATTCTTACCTGAACCAAACTGTCTAAATCTCTGTTCTCCCTCTATAGAATTACCATAGATCAATGACAATTCTTACCTGAACCAAACTGTCTAAATCTCTGTTCTCCCTTTATAGAATTACCATAGATCAATGACAATTCTTACCTGAACCAAACTGTCTAAATCTCTGTTCTCCCTCTATAGAATTACCATAGATCAATGACAAGTCTAAATAAGATGTCTTCTGATTCATCTGACTACTTGGACCTGTTATTTAAAAACAACTCTTTAATACGTTATAAAAGAGGGACAAAAGATACGAGAGGTTCATCCAAACGCATAGATATAAAATAAACTGACAGCGCTATGGCTAAAAAATATAAGGGACAAAACAGACAAATAATAGTAGCGCAGCAGACACAACATAGAAAAGTAAAGACTAAGCAACACGAACCACACAAACACTGGGGTGATCTCATGTGCTCCGGGGGGGGGGGGGTAAACAGATCCTGCTCCATATGTGACACCCGTCGTGTTGAGTTTGTTATACAAATCTGATAAATGGTCTCAATCGGGAAAACGGAAGGATATTGTAATTACAACATAAGGAACATATCCGATATCATCTGTGAATAAATTATTTCATAACGGGCAACTAATTCCTGATGACGTCGGTAAAACTTACGGAGGAATGACTTCAACTTCACCATCTGTAACTCGTGTGTAAGCATCCAAATTGTGAGTTTATATTTCTATGTAGAACTATTCTAACAGCGCTCGCATACGGAGCATACATCTCCAATTGATACAATATTCCAGGGCTGGTATTTCCTTCATTTATTTCCTTGATATTATACCAAACGTTCTTATTCAATGGTGAAGTTAAAATCATCCCTTCGTTAATATTACAGACAAAATCGCGAGCTAGTTAACCGTAACAGAATATCTGTTTCACAGATGACAAGGAAAATTGTATAATTGTTGTAATTACAATCTCGTCCCCTTAAGTTTGTTTTTGTTGTGTTTTCTGCTCTTTTGTGAACTGTTGTATTTTCTACTTCTGACTTTGAATGTCCCTTTTGTATCGTGGGCGTCTCTTTTGTTTAGTTTATCTTGAAAATGTCCAAACAATCGCTGAATGATAGAGCAATATACTTTGAATTTTTGAATTTTTGAATTTATTGATGTTTCATGGAATGTTTTTTGTGTTCACATTCTTAATGTACAGAGAGTGGCCAAAAGTATTCGTCACTTGATTTTTTTCCTATATATTGTATATAAAATTACTTTTTTCAAAAAAAATATTTTGGGGTCATTTTTGGTTTGATTTAAAGCAACTTGGTACCAATAGAAGCATACTTGTCACAGGTAGTTACTCGCTAAAGCTCGGATTACACATATTTCTTAGCTTCGTCAAAATACGTGTACAGTTGATATGCAAAGACACTAACAGTTATTGTATATTTAAATGTACTATATATAAATACGCAAACAGGGAGAAAATAGAGCAAAATGTGCATGTAGAATTGACATCGACAGATACAATGTCAGGTCAATGTGAGGAAAATATATTTTTTTTTGTATGAGGCATAGATATTGGAGAAGGACAAGGTTCTACCGAGCCATTCTCCAGTTTTTGCGCGGAGTACAAAACAGTTTATATTGTTATGACGTTGACCTAATATTGTTTTGATGCTGCAACTTAAAGTAAGACATGAAAGGTTTTTGAATCGTTACACACATACTTATGTTCATCCCTTAATGCATCATGATTGCGGAAAAAGTTTTACATGATGAAATTAACATTATACAAAATATAACTATGTTGCAGCAAAAAATTTACTTTACAACAATTTATTTTGATACATGTAAGTTCTAAATCGTTCAAGCATAAAAGGCAGATTGTTCTGTTTTATGCTGGCTGTGCGTCGGCCTTATGTAGACGCATAATATACATTTATATGACGCTATATTAAAGCAATTGGTTTAACAAAAAAATAATGGAAACTATTGTAATGAATGTACCTGGTAAACACCCTTGTGATGGAGCTATTTCTGATCTTACAAAACTCCGACATGTATGACTGAATTCGCCTGGCAGTGTGAAAAACGGAAAACATGCTGGTCTAAAAATAGATAATGTATCATGAGAAAGCGTACTTTAAATTATGAAATTCTTGAGATGTTTTTTGTTAAAGCGAACATTGAAACAGTATCCATGGTATTAGGTAAACAATAATAAAAACTCAGTTGAGTTTTTTCCCATTTTTTTCAATCGCTTCAATAGGATTTAACTTTCTTTCTAGTAATCACAGATTAAAAAAAAAATGCATGCAAGTACATGTATAATGTTTTGAATGTAGAGTATTACTTCTTTGTATATTAAAATGAGTTTAAAAGTTACATTGTCTAAACAGGCACATTATTTTGAATTTCTAACTATTTCTGTAGGTTTTGTTAACATATAGTTGTCAATAAAATGAAACTATATGCAACGGATATACAAGTGAGAGGTTAAGCTAGCTATAAAACCGAAAAATATATCAAATCTAAGTACAAATAAACACGGAAAGTCCCTAATCAAATTGCATTAAAGTTCAAACACATCACTCGAATAAAAAACAACTGTCACATTACTGAATTTGTACAGGCATCGTAAGAAGAAAATGGGTTTATTTCTAACTGAACTTCCTTCTTTTATGCGACCTGTTTATATTTTCGATATATCGACACAATTGGGTGAAACACCCAAATAAACATAAAGGTTAATACACAATAATCATCATAATTAGGTCGTTCCAATGCAGCAAACAATATTTTCATTCCTACCTTTTGACGGGTCGTTCAAATGCAGCAAACAATATTTTCATTCCTACCTTTTGACGGGTCTTTCAAATGCATCATACAATATTTTCATTCCTACCTTTTGACGGGTTTGTCCCCGATACAGCATACAATATTTTCATCGACATCTGCTCAGGGAAAAAAATAAAGTAAAATGAACCATATTATATTACAGTTTATAGAGCATATATATATATATTTACAAATTGAATTCTTCAAATGCAAGAAATAAATCGGTTTTAAGCCAACATATATAGTTTAAATCAAATCTCATAAAATAACACCACTTATCATTGATATTTCATTATTATAGATTCACAATTTGGAAATTAGTATGGCGTTCATTATCACTGAACTAGTATTTATTTGTTTAGGGGCCAGCTGAAGGACGCCTCCTGGTGCGGGAATTTCACGCTACATTGAAGACCTGTTGGTGACTTTCTGCTGTTGTTTTTTTATTTGGTCGGGTTGTTGTCTCTTTGACACATTCCCCATTTCCATTCTCAATTTTACTGTAAACAAAACCTCATTTTTAAAGTACTAAGGTTTTTCTAACTCGGGCATTTGTCAGGAATAGATTTCTCAAGCTGTATTTGGTAAAACCTTTAGTTCTCAATGTTTTTAGCTTTTTATGATTCAAGTGTCAATGGTGAGTCGTTTGCAGACGAATAAACGCATCACAGATACCAGAAATGAAATATTGCATTTGTGCCAATTTTCGGCTACTAATGATTCATCATTGACGCTCTGATAAAAAAAGTTGAAAGGCCAAAAAAATACTTTTTTAGTATACGAAATTAAAGAGCATTGACGAAACGCACGTCTGGCGCAAGTACAAAATTTAAATCATAGTATATATTTTTTTTTAATTAAGACAATACAAATGAAGGAATCAAAAGAAAGATCAATGTGTCTCAAGCTATGTTTGCATTATCCATCATTGAAATCAAAAGCGATGTCACATAAATTCTCCGTTTTTTAATCTAATGCATCCTGGGTTTTCAAAAGTAGACACAAAATGTCGTAATTGATTTAACAGGTCATACTTTAAATTTAACCAATTTCGCTATGTTCATTTTCGGGTACGAACAATAAAATTCACCATGATTCTTTAGATTCTAAAAAAAAAAATTTTGGTATTTTCGTTTTTTATTCAAATTAATGAACAATCAAACAGCTTTGATCCTTTCAGATAAAATGTCCAGTGTGGGTTTATAGTCCTAGCGTATATCAATACTTTTTGTATCACAATTAATTTTATTGTAAAGCTGTTGCTCATATCCAAATGATGATAAAATCTCAAAATGAAGCAGTTTGGTAGTACTTGTCCTGTTTTGCCCTTAATATAAAATTGAGAATGGAAATGGGGAATGTGTCAAAGAGACAACAACCCGACTAAAGGGAAAAACAACAGCAGAAAAGTTAACCAACAGGTCTTCAATGTAGCGAGAAATTCCCGCACGGGAGGCGTCCTTCAGCTGGCCCCTAAACAAATATACTAGTATACTAGTTCAGTGAAAATGAACGCTATACTAATTTCTAAATGGTACACAAGAAACTGAAATTAAAATAATACAAGACAAACAAAGGTCAGAGGCTCCTGACGTGGGACAGGCGCAACAATGCAGCGGGGTTAAACATGTTTAAGCCATGTTAGACGAATTCAAAATATAAATACCGAACATCGGACGGATTTTATTTTGTTGAATTGAAGCTAGCAAAAAGATCAACCTTACTAGACCTTCTCTGATGATGACTTAATAACCTGGCATTACCCTGACGTAATGGGGTGCTCTTATGGACTTACCCTGACGTAATGGGTTGCTGTTATGGACTTATCCTGACGTAATGGGGTGCTGTTATGGACTTACCCTGACGTAATGGGGTGCTGTTATGGACTTACCCTGATGTAATGGGGTGCTGTTATTGACTTACCCTGACGTAATGGGGTGCTCTTATGGACTTACCCTGACGTAATGGGGTTGATATAACATCATGAAAGATTACTAAACCAAAGTACATTAGGTTGATATTATAAGTATGGTCTCTAGGAGCTGTCATCCCAGCGTTGTGTACACTATTACTTATCTCTCTTGGACTAGGCAGTTTGTGGCCCGTTACACTTGTTGAACGTGGTACTACACCAATATCAAATTCTGAAAAGAAGCGCAAGACACATTTCAAAATGGTTCTGTTATCTTCTATATAATTTGGACTGTAAGGGTGGAATCAAAATACTAATTTATTTCCTCCCAAATATCATTTGACTGGCAAGTCCGGAACTTGTCGGAAAACATTGATTGAATGCGTCAGATTTTTCTTTTTTCTACGAAAGGTCGGAGGTTCTCTTTGGAATCTGGCTTCCTCCAGTAGGGCTTAAAGTGGTGTTAAACAACAGTAAATCAGTTATCAAACAATCAAAATTGAATCAATAAACAAAGTAATACTAGTAATATACATAGTAAAAAAAGTAAAATTACATACGATCTCCATAATCTGGTGGCAGAAACCTAATTTGTGGTGAAAACGTGGTACCCCATTCTGGGTGTATTCTATTGTTACATCACCCATCTGCTGACCGATATCTTCAATTGTTTTCACACTTCGCTATTTTCGTCGGGCAATATGGTGCAATAGCCGCCCTGAATGACTCTGCATTCGGTAACTTTCCGCCATGCCTAAAATGAGTCAAAAAAGATCATTTAACTTTTAAACAATATGTATGATTCTTTGATAGATAACCTGTTGTGAGATCTTATTATATAATACTATAAAACCAATATAGGATGTTCACCAAAGTTTATTTAGCATTTATACACTTAAGTATAAGTCATAATATAAATAATCAATGCAATCAATAATGTCAATATACGATCATTGCATGTAGAAATAGGCGAAGAGTAAGAATGTAACATTATGTGAATTACGTCATCGATACATGATAAGCATGATTGATACATATAAACATAGACTTGTTCTGTTTTATATATTAGTGTTAAGCACAACAAACATTCAACTCTAGAATACTGTAATAAGTGTGATACATATGTATGCTTGGGGTCATCGCGAACACATCCATTTGATATTATTCTGTTTTCCTGTAAAACATAAGGTTGCGTCCCCCACCACTATACCTGTATTCATAATACCGGGTTTTTATACTTTGAGAAATTGCACGATATACAGGGTAGATATCATGAATATTGAATATATCTCACTCAACCAAACTCAACTATCAATATTTTGTCATGTCAAAATGCTTTGAGTGAATATCCAAGCCACACATCTTAATGCACCAGGTACAAATTTCGACAGACATATAGATGAGTGTGGCCAACATAAAAAAAAAGGAATAATTACTACGTTGAAGTGATAATAACATTACAAGAAACTGAAAGTATAGCCAACTCTTGGCGATAAATCAGGGCTTTGTCGGATGGAGATTATTTTATTTTCATTTAAAATTGTTTTCTAAGATTTAATCAAACAATATCCATTGTTTTCAAGAGGAGAAAAAAGTAACACGAATTGAATGAATAAAGAAAGCTTATCATATGATCTTCGATTTACTCCAATAAAAAAATTCTCAGTATACATGGTAAATAGATACACGGAAAAGAAAAGATAAGCTCGAATTTGCGACATCAAAAGAAAGGTAACAAAGGGATACTCAAACTCATAATTGATAATGTAATCTTCACATTAAAACTATTTGATGTTAAATGTGAACTGATCAATATTTAAGTCTTAACTAGGAATTGTTTCATAAGGTCAGACGTCTACATTTCTGCATACAGAACTGTAGCAGTTTCAACCAAATCAGCAGCTAATCCATATTTTGCTACAATTTCTGGATTTTCACATCGTCTTGCCAACGCTCCTCTGAGTGATCCGGATTAGCAGGATCCTTTATGACAGGCCGGGGGATAGAAGCTAAAACATTAAATATACTCAGGATTAGAAGGATCCTCTATGACAGGCCGGGGATAGAAGCTAAAACATTAAATATACACAGGATTAGAAGGATCCTTTATGACAGGCGGGGGATGGAAGCTAAAACATTAAAGATACTCAGAATTAGAAGGATTCTTTATGACAGGCCGGGGGATAGAAGCTAAAACATTAAATATACTCAGGATTAGAAGGATCCTTTATGACAGGCCGGGGGATAGAAGCTAAAACATTAAATATACTCAGGATTAGAAGGATCCTCTATGACAGGCCGGGGGATAGAAGCTAAAACATTAAATATACACAGGATTAGAAGGATCCTTTATGACAGGCGGGGGATGGAAGCTAAAACATTAAATATACTCAGAATTAGAAGGATTCTTTATGACAGGCCGGGGGATAGAAGCTAAAACATTAAATATACTCAGGATTAGAAGGATCCTTTATGACAGGCCGGGGGATAGAAGCTAAAACATTAAATATACTCAGGATTAGAAGGATCTTTTATGACAGGGCGGGGGATAGAAGCTAAAACATTAAATATACTCAGGATTAGAAGGATCATTTATGACAGGGCGGGGATAGAAGCTAAAACATTAAATATACACAGGATTAGAAGGATCCTTTATGACAGGGCGGGGATAGAAGCTAAAACATTTAATATACACAGGTTTGGAGGATCCTTTATGACAGGGCGGGGGATAGAAGCTAAAACATTAAATATACTCAGGATTAGAAGGATCATTTATGACAGGGCGGGGATAGAAGCTAAAACATTAAATATACACAGGATTAGAAGGATCCTTTATGACAGGGCGGGGGATAGAAGCTAAAACATTAAATATACTCAGGATTAGAAGGATCATTTATGACAGGCCGGGGGATAGAAGCTAAAACATTAAATATACTCAGGATTTGAAGGATCCTTTATGACAGGCCGGGGATAGAAGCTAAAACATTAAATATACTCAGGATTAGAGGGATCCTCTATGACAGGCGGGGGATGGAAGCTAAAACATTAAATATACACAGGATTAGAAGGATCCTTTATGACAGGCGGGGGATGGAAGCTAAAACATTAAATATACTCAGAATTAGAAGGATTCTTTATGACAGGCCGGGGATAGAAGCTAAAACATTAAATATACTCAGGATTAGAAGGATCCTTTATGACAGGCCGGGGGATAGAAGCTAAAACATTAAATATACTCAGGATTAGAAGGATCCTTTATGACAGGCCGGGGGATAGAAGCTAAAACATTAAATATACTCAGGATTTGAAGGATCCTTTATGACAGGGCGGGGGATAGAAGCTAAAACATTAAATATACTCAGGATTAGAAGGATCATGTATGACAGTGCGGGGGATAGAAGCTAAAACTTTAAATATACTCAGGATTAGAAGGATCCTTTATGACAGGGCCGGGGATAGAAGCTAAAACATTAAATATACTCAGGATTTGAAGGATCCTTTATGACAGGGCGGGGGATAGAAGCTAAAAGATTAAATATACTCAGGATAAGAAGAATCCTTTATGACAGGGCGGGGAATAGAAGCTCAAACATTATATATACTCAGGATTAGAAGGATCATTTATGACAAGGCGGGGGATAGAAGCTAAAACATTAAATATACACAGGATTAGAAGGATCCTTTATGACAGGCGGGGGATGGAAGCTAAAACATTAAAGATACTCAGAATTAGAAGGATTCTTTATGACAGGCGGGGGATGGAAGCTAAAACATTAAAGATACTCAGAATTAGAAGGATTCTTTATGACAGGCCGGGGGATAGAAGCTAAAACATTAAATATACTCAGGATTAGAAGGATCCTTTATGACAGGCCGGGGGATAGAAGCTAAAACATTAAATATACTCAGGATTAGAAGGATCCTCTATGACAGGGCGGGGGATAGAAGCTAAAACATTAAATATACTCAGGATTAGAAGGATCATTTATGACAGGGCGGGGATAGAAGCTAAAACATTAAATATACACAGGATTAGAAGGATCCTTTATGACAGGGCGGGGATAGAAGCTAAAACATTTAATATACACAGGTTTGGAGGATCCTTTATGACAGGGCGGGGGATAGAAGCTAAAACATTAAATATACTCAGGATTAGAAGGATCATTTATGACAGGGCGGGGATAGAAGCTAAAACATTAAATATACACAGGATTAGAAGGATCCTTTATGACAGGGCGGGGGATAGAAGCTAAAACATTAAATATACTCAGGATTAGAAGGATCATTTATGACAGGCCGGGGGATAGAAGCTAAAACATTAAATATACTCAGGATTTGAAGGATCCTTTATGACAGGCCGGGGGATAGAAGCTAAAACATTAAATATACTCAGGATTAGAGGGATCCTCTATGACAGGCGGGGGATGGAAGCTAAAACATTAAATATACACAGGATTAGAAGGATCCTTTATGACAGGCGGGGGATGGAAGCTAAAACATTAAATATACTCAGAATTAGAAGGATTCTTTATGACAGGCCGGGGGATAGAAGCTAAAACATTAAATATACTCAGGATTAGAAGGATCCTTTATGACAGGCCGGGGGATAGAAGCTAAAACATTAAATATACTCAGGATTAGAAGGATCCTTTATGACAGGCCGGGGGATAGAAGCTAAAACATTAAATATACTCAGGATTTGAAGGATCCTTTATGACAGGGCGGGGGATAGAAGCTAAAACATTAAATATACTCAGGATTAGAAGGATCATGTATGACAGTGCGGGGATAGAAGCTAAAACTTTAAATATACTCAGGATTAGAAGGATCCTTTATGACAGGGCCGGGGATAGAAGCTAAAACATTAAATATACTCAGGATTTGAAGGATCCTTTATGACAGGGCGGGGGATAGAAGCTAAAAGATTAAATATACTCAGGATAAGAAGAATCCTTTATGACAGGGCGGGGAATAGAAGCTCAAACATTATATATACTCAGGATTAGAAGGATCATTTATGACAAGGCGGGGGATAGAAGCTAAAACATTAAATATACTCAGGATTAGAAGGATTCTTTATGACAGACCGGGGGATAGAAGCTTAAACATTAAATATACTCAGGATTAGAAGGATTCTTTATGACAGACCGGGGGATAGAAGCTCAAACATTAAATATACTCAGGATTAGAAGGATCCTTTATGACAGGGCGGGGGATAGAAGCTAAATTATTAAATATACTCATGATTGGAAGGATTCCTTATGACAGGGCGGGGATAGAAGCTAAAACATTAAATATACTCAGGATTAGAAGGATCCTTTATGACAGGGCGGGGGATAGAAGATAAAACATTAAATATATTAATTTACGTTTTTGATGGAGTTTAGCCTGCCAATTGATATTTTATTGTATGTTTTTTCTTTGTTGTGATGTTATGTTATTGTTTCAGAAAAAGGAAGAAGGTTTGGTACCATTAAAACGTTTAATTCCGCTGCAAATGTTTGCACCTGTCCTATGTCAGGAATCTGATATACAGTAGTTCTCGTTTCTCGTTTTTTTATATAGATTAGACTGTTGGTTTTCCCTTTTGAATGGTTTTACACTTGAAATGTGGGGCCCTTTATAGCTTGTAGTTCGGTGTGAGCCAAGGCTCCGTGTTGAAAACCGTACATTTACTTATAATGGTTTACTTTTATAATTGTTATTTGGTTGGAGAGTTGTCTCATTGGCACTAGCACTACATCTTCCTATATCTATATAAGAAGGATGAATAGTCAATTGACCCGATGACTCAATAATTACCGTTTGGTATTCGTTGTTTTTACAGAATTATATTACTTGCAAATATTTGTGATACACCTTACCTCTTAATTTTTACATACTTTTCAAATAGCAAGTATTGGAATGAAATAAGATAGTACAAAAATGTGTTCGTGAATTTAAAGTTGATTTGTTTCAGTATAAAATGAACATGAAATTCATAACGTATTTTTTTCAATTTTGTTTCTGTCTTTGAGGTTCTGAGTTCGAATCCCGCATTGAGCAGGTGCATTTAACTGTTATTTTAACGGACGATGATTAATAAAAAAAAACTCTCTGAGCGCTTAGATTTGTTGCTTGTTGTTTGCTTTGCGCCCCATTGGCACAAAAAGGCTATATCGCGGCGAGAGCTAATTCGAATACATTTTCTGAGCGCTTAAAAATTATACTCAAATTCACAAAATAGCTGCTCTTTTACGGGTTTAAAGTGAGATACAATCGAAAAAAAACAGTTAAACTAACAGTACTTATATCGACCAATGCCTATAAAAAATGGTCCAATCGAAAAGATTTAAGGTAAATTATTGCTACTCTTATTAATTTAATTTTAAAATGTAACTTTCGTGTTTATAAATATCTAACCCACTTGTTGCAGGGAAGCAATCCATATTTTTCAACTTGAAGATAGAAATGACAAGATGATACTTAGACAAGTCCAGTTGGAAGTGAATATATATAATAGTACTATTAACTCAGAAGTACGAATTCATAACTCGGTAGAAATGAATGTGAGTTTATACCTGACAAAGCTTAATTGAAAAGTGAGAAGACTAAATTTGCAAGTAAAAATAATCAAGTTGAAAGTAAATAATATAAGTTATAAGTGAAACATGTCAATACTAATGTGATAATTATTGCACATAAAATGAGAGACATTGCTGTAAAAGTCTTCCTCTGTAAAGAATGCTGATTTTGAATATACAAAAAGAAAATGTGGTTTGATTACCAGCTCTCCACAACAGACCATATATCACATAAATATAGATAACCGACGGCCTTCAACAATGAGCAAAGCCCAAACCGCATAGTCAGCTATAAAGGCCGCGAAAAACAGTGTATAACAATTCAAACGAGAATAAAAACTGCTTTGAACTACATAAACTTACCGAATCGTCAAATATTTACTATTTCCAAAGCAGCACTTATAGCTTTTTCAATGTCTCCGTATCTTTCACCATTTACATTCAGAATGACGCACATTGCCAATATACGGACTAACATGTTGCCTAACATGATGTACAGAAATATCGTAGTCTGAAGTTACAGCGACAAAATGTCTGCTCAATAAAAGCTGTTGAATATCAACAATCGTTCACCTGGGTTGAGTTCAATATCGTAGCAGCTACGTAGCTGCTATCACTATCTATATATGAAGCAGCTAGTCTATAGCTACACGTTAAATAGTCAAAATCTACGTAGCACTACGTAGCAGCTACGATATTGAACGCGACCCTGATTTCATCAGTCCATACGATCATGATCAAAATACGTTACTAGTATAAAAATGTCAATTGTGAAAA
Source organism: Mytilus edulis (assembly GCA_019925275.1). Classification (NCBI taxonomy): domain Eukaryota; kingdom Metazoa; phylum Mollusca; class Bivalvia; order Mytilida; family Mytilidae; genus Mytilus; species Mytilus edulis. The sequence continues at coordinate 112,755,055 of CM034354.1, forward strand.
AAACCTACTGAAGTCACTCTTTTTTACTTTAGTGATTTTTCTTTGACAAATACTTATAACATGCAAATGGTAAAAATAGCAAACGAACCAAAAAAAAAACCCAGATCAGCTTAATGTTACACGATTTAATGATTAATAAACCTCGATCATTTATAAAGTAACGGACAATTAGTTTTAGGCATACTGTTATAAAGGGTTCAGTTATAAATAGACTTATGAAATAATAAAGTGTTGACAAAGATATAGTATTGTTGATGATCAATATGTTTAGTTGTTTGAATTTTTTTTTCTGTTTATAACAAATGACTTCTATTCTTAACTTTTATGTATTTGTAGTAAGGATATTGGGTAAATTATTTCTATTACATTGTGTGTATGTCATATATATTCTTAAAATCTTAAATTCTTGTAACAAATACAAAATTGAACAAAAATAAAATAAATTCCTCAGATGAACTTATTGATGTGAAGAACTAATATATGTAAAACAGTGACGAAAGATACCAGAGGGAGAGTCAAACTCATAAATCGAAAATAAACTGACAACGCCATGGATAAAAATGAAAAAGACAAACAGACAAACAATAGTACAATTTATGACACAACATTAAAAACTAAAGAATAAACAACATAAACCCACAAACAATAAGGGGTGATTTAAGGCGCTATAGAAGGACAAGCATATCCTACTCTTCATGTTGAACCCTTCGTAATATACATGAAAGACTGGTATGGACATGTTCAAAATTTATACTTTAAACTTGACATGCCTTACTTACAACAAACTTGACATGCCTTTCTTACAACAAACTTGACATGCCTTACTTACAACAAACTTGACATGCCTTACTTACAACAAACTTGACATGCCCCACTTACAACAAACTTGACATGCCTTACTTACAACAAACTTGACATGCCTTACTTACAACAAACTTGACATGCATTTCTTACAACAAACTTGACATGCCTTACTTACAACAAACTTGACATGCCTTTCTTACAACGTTAACAAACTTGACATGCCTTACTTACAACGTTAACAAACTTGGCATGCCTTACTTACAACAAACTTGACACGCCTTACTTACAACAAACTTGACACGCCTTCCTTACAACGTTAACAAACTTGACATGCCTTACTTACAACAAACTTGACATGCCTTATTTACAACAAACTTGACATGCCTTACTTACAACAAACTTGACATGCCCCACTTACAACAAACTTGACATGCCTTACTTACAACAAACTTGACATGCCTTACTTACAACAAACTTGACATGCATTTCTTACAACAAACTTGACATGCCTTACTTACAACAAACTTGACATGCCTTACTTACAACAAACTTGACATGCCTTTCTTACAACGTTAACAAACTTGACATGCCTTACTTACAACGTTAACAAACTTGGCATGCCTTACTTACAACAAACTTGACACGCCTTCCTTACAACGTTAACAATTTTGACATGCCTTACTTACAACAAACTTAACATGGCTTACTGACAACAAACTTGACATGCGTTACTTACAACAAACTTGACATGCCTCACTTACAGCAATTTTGACATGCCTTACTTACAACAAACTTGACATGCCTTACTTACAACAAACTAAACTTGCCTTAGTTATAACGTTAACAAACTTGACATGCCTTACTTACAACGTTAACAAACTTGACATGTCTTACTTACAACAAACTTGACATGCCTTACTTACAACGTTAACAAACTTGACATGCCTTACTTACAACGTTAACAAACTTGACATTCCTTACTTACAACGTTAACAAACTTGACATGCCTTACTTACAACGTTAACAAACTTGACATGCCTTACTTACAACGTTATCGGACCACATATGAATTATCACGTTGTGATTGGTTTAACGCCGTCACGTGGTGACCCCCTATGAGACCGTATGGGGTTAGTAAGTTTCATATGGGGTTCATGACGCGTTAATGACGACGTCATCTATCAATGTTGTTGTGTTTCATTGTTCATTTTTCAACAAAACGCAGCAGAAAAAAACCAGCGACCGATAAATTCGTTATACGGTTAACTACTGACCTCCTACGGATCCATAGAGGGTGAATAAAATCTCTATGGTTTTTACTAACCCTCTATGGATCCGTAGGGGGTCAGTAGCGAACCATATAACTTATATTAACAAACTTGACATGCCTTACTTACAACGTTAACAAACTTGACATGCCTTACCTACAACGTTAACAAACTTGACATGCCTTTCTTTCAACTATTCTCAGTGCAAAGTTCAATGTGTCTTATGATCAATACTGTAACATATTGCATTTTCTTATAAACTGCACATTTTATAATGATATCAGACAAACTGTATTTAGCGAGATAATAATGGTGCCTGACTATACGCAACTAGATGACTAGATTTACATTTCTAGTGGTAAACCAACCAAGGAAAATAGCTAAATACTTAGCATCGTCACTTTTCTGTAGAAAACAAACAGTTTACTTTAGTTAGGTTAAACATTTTAAAACTTTTTTCACAAACTTTAAATGAATAATATATGAACTATTACAATCGTTAATATTTAATCTTTAATTATTTGTATTTAAATATAAATCGGCAATTAACATGTGATATAAGAACATTTATACTGAATTAAATGTAAAAGATGACTTATTGGTCCATTGGGCCAAATTTATATTTTTTTTTTTTTTTTTTTTTTTTTTACAACTTCAGATACTTTATTTTACTATAATAGTTGTTAACAAATCTCCTTAATGTTACAACAATGGCATTAAGGTTCTGCCCTGTATGGTTAATTACCAATAAAACCAGGGGATTTTATTGGTAAACTTTTTATAATTTTACATACATGTAGTATTGCGTGTTAGTCATGTTAGTTACAATTAACAGAGTAATAGCTGTCTACAACATGTACTTTACTTTACAATGAAAAGAAAAACGGACCTTTGACCGTCTTTTGTTTAGCTTTTAGTTTTGGATTAATCGAAAGTGAAAGAGCATGGTTTCGATCGGATTAAGAGGTCAGTATAATTGAATTATGGTAGTTTTTAGATAGTGTCTTATCTTTCAAGTACGCTAAACATTGAATGATATACTATATATATGATAATCAAACAAAAAATTAAAAAGCAATTTCGTTAGAAATTTGTCTTCTTTTTATTTCAATGACATTTTTGTGATTCTCAAAAATGTAGGTCAATCAACTATAAATATGACAACCAGAGAATCAATTTTCTAAAATTTTTCTTTGAAATTTTCTCAAAAAGGAATTTTCCGGATGATATAAAATTTGTATATCAATTTCGTTTTTTAGGACTGACATCATATTCACATATTTGGTTCTCTTTTCTGATAAATAAAAACATTTATAAATCACAAAGCAAACAATTGTTATAATATGATTAAGTACATGATAATCCACATATTCAATGTTGTACCCTACTACAAGATTTTGTAGACAAAAAACATGTTGCCCAATATTAAGATACATAAATATTTTGTGTAGTAATGTCCAATAATTTTTTACCCATGTGCATTCAAAGAAAAAATGATTATAGCTATCAGATTTAGAACATAGTTCACAGTTTTCACTATTTACTACCTTCCAGCGATACAGATTATGGTTAATAGCTAAAATATTATGCAGTAATTTCCATCTAAACATTTTTAATCTATTATCTTTTAAAAAAAGAAAGGTGAAAGATAAATTTTTCTTAATGAAATATATAACATTTTCACCTGATAGTTGGTTTTTCCATGAGCAAAAACCTACTGGAAGCTCTTTATTAGACCTGATAATAATATTATAAATTTCTTTAAACTTAATTTTGTCTAGATCGTAATACAATCCATTACTTAACATTTTAATGTCTTGTGTTATGTTGATTTTAGTATGTTTTGATATATTGCTCTTTAATTTTTGGATCCAACTTTTGGGTAAAGCTTTCCGAAGGGAACATATTTCGGCGATCCAATTTTGTTTCTTTTTAAGTTTATCTAATATTTTATGAGAAATTTCTCCTTTATCATCAATTACATCATTTACAAAAAATATGTTTTCCTTTACCCAATGACTATAATATAAACTTTTACCACCTGTTTTTATATATTGGTTTCCCCAAATAACTTGCTTTCTTATATCTCTATAATTATCAGGTACTTTTGTCTTTCCTCCTCCATTTTTAATCCAACATTTCAAAATTTCAAAGTAAAATGTAGGTAAGTTTTTAAGGTTTTCTAGTGACTTATGAGTATTAAGATTCATTTTAAATATTAAATTATTTTCCCCAAACTCTCTAAAATAAAAAGTAGGTATGATTTTCCAGTTAGCACAAGTTTCATCAGTTAATCTTTTAACCCAATTTATTTTAATAGCCTCAATGTATGCGTCAATATCTGTCATTTTTAGTCCCCCTTCAATATAATCTTTTCTTAACACTGAGCGTTTAACTTTCTCGCTACCACCCTCCCATAAAAAATTAAATAAGATTTTTTTAAATTGACTAATAATTTCACTGCTTAGATTTATCAATGAAGCAACGTATGTTATATTGGGAATAACTAGTGTTTTAATTATAGTTATTTTTCCTATCATACTCAATTTTCTTTTCTTCCAATCATTTAGTATCCTTTCTGATTTTTCAAACTGTCTTTCTATATTTAGTGTTTCACATTCTTTTTTGTTCAGGCCAAAATAAATGCCAAGACTTTTCACCTTATCTTTCCAATTGATACTTTCAAATTTGTCTTTGCAGTGTTTTAGTTTACCTAACCATATACATTCTGTTTTATTTCTATTAAGTTTAAGCCCTGAAAAAGATCCAAAAGTTTCTATTAAATTAAGTGCATTTTTTATTTCATTTTTAGATCTTAGAAAGAGAGTTGTATCATCTGCTAGCTGTGAGATTTTTAGGCTGTGAGTATTTTTATCAATTTTTATTTGTATCCCTTTCCGATCATTATTATCCCTTATCCTACAAGCCAGTATTTCAACTGATAAAACAAACAATAACGCGCTTAAAGGGCATCCTTGTCGAATTCCCCGTTGAATCCCGAAGGTTTCAGAAATCCACCCGTTATTTAAAATACATCCTTTTATATCATGGTAAAGTGTTTTGACCCACTTTTGAAAAGACTTATTAAATCCAAATTTTTTTAATGATTCCAGCATAAAGTCCCATTCGAGTGAATCGAACGCTTTAGAAAAGTCAATAAATAGTATAGCTCCATCAATATTAAAGTTTTCAGCATAATCTATAATATCTTGAATTTGGCGTACGTTAAATCCTATATATCGATTTTTAACATAACCATTTTGATCTCTATGTATAATTAGGGGTAAGATTTTTTTTAGCCTTTGTGCTAAAGTATATGTAATAAGTTTTACATCAGTATTCAATAAAGTAATTGGACGGTAATTATCTAAGGACAAAGGGTCATTTTTTTTGAAAATCAATGATATTATCCCAATCTTTTGGGTCTCAGATAAAGTTTCATTATCATAACATGTGTTAGAAACATTCAATACAATATGTTTTAAATTTGGCCAAAATTGTCGATAAAACTCAACTGTTAAGCCATCTTTGCCTGGAGTCTTATTTAGTTTCATATTATAAATAGAAAATGTTAGCTCTTCTAAAGTTAATTTACCATCCACTTGTTTGCTTTCACAAGGAGTTAAAGAATGATCAATGGGGGTATTTTCTATGTATGTCTTTAAAATTTCAGTTTCGGGACTTGTACTTTTATACAGAGATTTATAATACTCTTTACTTTCATCTAAAATTTCACTTTGATCAACAGTAACCTCACCGGTTTTGGTCATTAATTTATTAATAGATTTTTTAGCCTGTCTATTTTTTTCTAGAGATAAAAAGTACTTAGTATTTTTTTCCCCTTCCTCTACCCATTTTATTCTTGATCTAACTTGGGCTCCTTTGGCTTTAAAAGAGTATATCTCTTCTAAATCTTTTTCTAAATTTTTTATTTGATTAAAAAGTTCATTATTTTTCCTATCAGGTAATTTGTCTAATCTTTCATTTAAAAGATTTAGTTTGTTTTCCATTATTAAAATATTATTTTTCCTTTCTCTGGCTTTTGATTTACAGTATTGGATAGTAGACTCTCTTATGTCAGTTTTTAGCAGGTCCCACTGATTTAGGACATTTGTAAGATTAAAATTTTGCTCATACTTTTCAATTAACTTATTTATTAGTTTATTGTACTGATTATCAGTCAATATACTGTTATTCATTTTAAAATATCCTTTACCCCGATTATTTGCATAAATGTCTAATTTAAGCGAAATAGCCAGGTGGTCTGTGAATGAAATTTGTGCAGGCCTGATATCAGCAGATACAGTACTTAGGCGTGCTTGTGTGCATATTATAAAGAAGTCTATTCTACTAGCTTCATTTGTAGAATTTTTTCTTTTCCATGTGAATTGTTTTTATCTTTATTTAATTGTCTCCAAATGTCTATCAATTTATGTGTTTTAATTAATTGTTTTAAACCATTGACTGTATATATATTTATAATTTACACATGTCACTATAATAAACAATTTACTTACTTACTTACTTACTTACTTACTTATTGCACTTAACTGTATCAAATCAGGGGCTGACCCAGCCATTTCAAAAAGTGGATGGGTTCTCAACCCAGGACAAAGGGTTTTTTTTTTGGGGGGGGGGATGGATGGGTTCCAACTTTTTATCCCGGGTTTCCAACCCCCGGAACTCCCCTACCCCCCCCCCCCTGGATCCGCCACTGCAAGTCGTCTATATCATTTCATCAGAACATCAACTGTAAAATAATATGTGGATAGTTTTAGAATTTCTGTTGTGTAAAAACTAATACTGTCAAATCGTACAGTTTTGCCTAACCGGTAACTCGTATATAATCGTCCAACAAAAGTTAACTGGTGAAACTGCAGTTTATGCTGATGTTTGAACGTCTAATCCATATTACCGTTCATGTGTATGCTTTATAAAATGACGAATTGATGTTTGTCCATTGACATTATACGGTCTGTAAGGATTTCTTGCTACCTTTGACTTTTATAGGTCAATGTGTTTGTTTTCGAGATATATAAGCCCTTGCAATTTTGGCCGGAAAATGTTCTCTATGTTTTAACGTTTTATTCTGTCAGTTTCATTAAAATTGAGATAACAATATTATATTTTAAGCTCCGACGGCATCAATTAGGGATTTGATGGTCGCAAATACCCGTTTACTGTCTCCGCTAATGCGTCGCCAGTAAACTTAATTTGCGACAATCAAATCCCCAATTGATGCCGTGGGAGCTTTCAATACAATGCAGTTATCTCCGAAATCTCACAAGTCGAAAACAAACTGAAAATGCCATGACAATAAAATGAAAATCTAAAGAAAAAGAAAACAGTACTAAAAACACAAAAAAGAAAACTACAGACTGAGCAATACAACCCAACAACAAAAACTGTAAGGATATTACAACCCAACAACAACATCAAAAACTGTAAGGATATTACAACCCAACAACAACAACAAAAACTGTAAGGATATTACAACCCAACAACAACATCAAAAACTGTAAGGATATTACAACCCAACAACAACATCAAAAACTGTAAGGATATTACAACCCAACATCAACATCAAAAACTGTAAGGATATTACAACCCAACAACAACAACAAAAACTGTAAGGATATTACTGAGCAATACAACCCAACAACAACATCAAAAACTGTAAGGATATTACAACCCAACAACAACAACAAAAACTGTAAGGATATTACAACCCAACAACAACATCAAAAACTGTAAGGATATTACAACCCAACAACAACATCAAAAACTGTAAGGATATTACAACCCAACAACAACATCAAAAACTGTAAGGATATTACTGAGCCATACAACCCAACAACAACATCAAAAACTGTAAGGATATTACTGAGCCATACAACCCAACAACAACATCAAAAACTGTAAGGATATTACAACCCAACAACAACATCAAAAACTGTAAGGATATTACAAAGCCATTTTCAATAGTTATTGTTATAAATGTTTAATTGCTATTGTTTTGAATTGATTTCCAACATCTTGTATTGATACCTTTAAAATATTATATGTTATTGTCCTTACAGTATGTGCCACCTCCTATAAAGGGCATGTATCGACATTTTCAGTACATGTCCGAGTGGCTACGTACAAAGTTATAGTCACTGTGGTTTCTTAGAACTTTGTTGCTATCCACAACATTCTACAAGTACTGGAACCGGAACCGGAATTGGAACAGGTACCGGAAGTCATACCGGAACCGGATCCGGAAGTCACCAAACGAGTAGCGGAGGTAAAAAAATGTTTTAGTCTACATTGGCTGTATACTATTTGTCTATGATTTTAAGCAAATAAACGTCCTCAATGCTCGTTAGCTTCGTACTGTATTTGCCTCTAAAACTTTTTTTATCCCAGCGTCACTAGTGCGTCTATAGGGTTTGAATATTTTCTATTTATTCATCTTGGAGATTTAACTAGTTATAAATTGTAGCACAGCCATGAAACCGATAGTTGTTTTCCCGCCGTTTCGTTGATTGATACAGGCTGAGCGTATAGTTTTGTTCGTTTTCAAAGACTTATTTTGAACTAAACATGGAGATTTTTAGTTTTGTTTTATCATACTATTTTTCCTCAAAGAACGGAAACGAAATTGATCATTGAAAAGTGAAGGAACACTTTGTATCAGACAGAGATAGTTAGGGGGCATACGGACTTTGAACAGCCTTGTTTGGTACAAAGTTTGGACTAAGAGCTGATGAAACAGATGAATCTTTTACCCTGAATCTAATATCAATACTTGTGTACCACGCGAAATCAATACATCGGTCTTGCAAAAGTGAGATTTTTTTTTCGTATTTAACAATCCTCCCCCCACTCCTTATATAAAATGAGCATCCACAACACAAACAATCATAACTGTCATATCTAGTAATTGGATAGTCCCTTTTTACAAAACAAAATGGGTAATAATGCAGAATAAGGACAAAACAGAGAGACACAATAAAGCAAAATGGGTTACTTAAATATAAACAAGAGAATGATGGAAAAATTGAACGGAAAAAGAGAAACATGGAGTAAAAAATAAAAATAGAAAGAAACAAGTGATTCTTTCCTCCCAGCCCTTCAGTGTGATTTCTAATGGGAAAGACATTTGTATATTGTGTTGAAATTTGATTGTTAACGTTGTTGTTGATGATGGTCAGGTATATAGTAGAAAACATTCTGAGACAAGTGCCTATGATTTAGATGTAGGGATATGCAATCAGGCAATGTCAAACAAGTGTTTAATTCCGATGGGGAATAGCTTAGTGAAATAAAACAATGAATTTTCACGTCAGTATATTATTTTCAAAATTAGAGATATTCTATCGAGAAGGACTCACTGCCGGATCAAAAACTTTTCAAAAAAAGGGGGGCCCCAGCCCCAACCCCTTTATTATTATTATTCACAGTGCTTATATAGCGCTTATATACATAAACATTTACTCTAAGCGCTTTACAATGCATAAAAAAACAATGAACATGATGAAACAAGTACATTTATCCGCCTATGTGACTCCCAATAAAAACTTTAACTGAATAAGAGGGCATATATGATGATTACAAATTAGAGAAAAATGGAAAAAAGTGTAAAATGAAGGACGAAGAAAGCAAAGAATAGACAGAAATATGAAATAAAAATGTTCTAACATATGGCATAATTTTAAAGGATAGAGAAATATGGCATAACAATGAAAGAAAACAGATTGTTTGTTCATTTATACATATATTTTTTACATTTATTTTAAAGCTCAATGCGGAATACCTGATGTAACAAGTCATCGAATTGTTGGCGGAACTGTCGCAACTGCGCATGCTTACCCATGGCAGGTAAGGTTTCAATAACTAATGTTACTTTTAATTTAAAAGATGACAAAGGTAACCCTTGTGGTAACTTTATTTAAATTTGACACGTTAAAAGTAAAATCACAAAAATACTGAACTCAGAGGAAAATCAATACGGAAAGTCCATAATCACATGGCAAAATCAAATAACAAAACGCATCAAAAACGAATAGACAAGAATCATATTCCTGACTTGGTTAAAGTCGAGAAAGGAAATTGGTAATGTGTCAAAGCGACAACAACCCGACCATAAAGCAGACAACAGCCGAAGTCCACCAATGGGTCTTCAATGTAGCGAACAATTCCAGCTACCGGAGGCGTCCTTCAGCTTGCCCCTTAAAAACATGTATACTAGTACAGTGATAATGGACGTCATACTAAACTCCGAATTATACACAAAAAACTTAAATAAAAAAATTATACAATAGATATAGGAAGATGTGGTGTGAGTGCCAATGAGACAACTCTCCATCCAAATAACAATTTAAAAATTAAACCATTATAGGTTTAAGTACGGCCTTCAACACGGAGCCTTGGCTCACACCGAACAACAAGCTATAAAGGGCCCCAAAATTACTAGTGTAAAACCATTCAAACGGGAAAACCAACGGTCTAATCTATATAAACAAAATACTACAAATGTTTTATTTTATTTTATTTTTAAAATTTTATTTTGATATGTGTTTTCTATAGAGACATTTCTTTTATCGCGATATCTTTAGGAACACAAATGTACCTTTTTGACCGAGATTATAATCAAGGGAGATAACTATTTCAGGTATCACTACGATACGGAAGTCATCATATGTGTGGAGGAACTATTATCGAAGGTCAGTGGATTCTTACAGCGGCGCATTGTTTCGAAGAGTTAATATAAATTACTAAGGTCCCTCCGCTATGCGACAGTGGCATTTTGAAGTTTATTCGTGTGCATCAGTACGTGCAGTGGTATGGACGTCCAGAAAATTGTTTCTAATCTCTTAACTTTATTTGGCCAAGTCAAGAGATATGAAATGTTCACATAATACTTATAACTATCAAACACAGACCAAATTGTTTTTTTAAAGTCACTTTCGCCGTTTTTGTATTATGTCCTTTCATGAATGGAAAAACTGATGACCGCGCACACAATCTATGGTATTATAAGACCCGAACACTGACTCTATCAAATGTATAATGGCAAAGCCTCAAGTATATTCCAAGCGCCGCGCACAGTTTCTACAGTATAATATGTATAATCCCGTAGAAAAGATTCTTTGATATAATGTTAGTTGTACTCACTGGCTTGGTATTTTCAGTATTTTCCTTTTGTTTCTCACAACTTGCAGAAAAAAGCCGGCTAATTTGAAAATACAGTTTTTTTTAAGTTCCACACACACACACTACATGCATACAATAATCTCAGTACCGCACACAGTGTTGTAATATTTATAGTGTTGCCCACCACGTTTTTAATATTATTAGTGCCCCGCACAGGTTATATACTGATCGTAGTGTCACTGACGGCGAATTATATTCAAAGTGCTGATCGCAGCGCTACTAAATTTTCGTTGTGCAACTTACAGTATCTTTAATATTCTAGGCGCCGTACACAACTTCAATGGTATTTGAAGTGGCACCCAAAGCTTGTTTGATATTCTTAGCATGGAGCACAACTTTTTTTTTTATATTTGTAGCGCTGCACATAACCTTTTTGTAAAGTATTCGTTATGCAACGCACAGACTTAATAAAAGTTAAAACTTTTATCATTATGATTTTAGAATTTAGATTTTGCGAGATAATTAAAATCTTATAGAAATAACTACTTGAACAAGTGTAGATCATTTGTTATGTTTAATGTTTTTTTTTACTGATAATGTTAATTCTTTATCAATAATGTTTCGCATTTACCTTCAGATTGATTGATTGTTGGTTCTTTAACATCCAGTGGCAAATATGTCATGCATGCCAAGGACGAGAAAACGTTTACAATACATACAATTTTTAGTCCTCTAATACATTGTAGATGCCATCCAGGATGATGGTCGGGAAAATTTTGGCAGCTACTGGAAACATGAGGATAAATTGAATAGGAACAATATATTGACCTTTAAATGAATACATACTATTTAAACAAACGCCAACATCAATGCATGACTAATATTTACTAGTTCAACAACCCTGCGATTAAATCATATAAACCTACTGATTTGTACTGTGAATATAAAATAACAAAAGTTGAATATTTCCCCCCTTTATTCTCAGCACCACCCACTCTTACTGGACCGTAGCAACTGGTATCCACGATAGAGGTCACATCTACCGAAGCCAGGTACCCAACGTACGAAATGTAATCGTTCACACAGGCTACAGCTCACGAAGTAACCATAACGATATTGCACTCATCAAATTAGATAAACCCCTTGACCTTACTGATTCTACAACCAAGGCCGCTTGTCTCCCTAACAAACATGAAGATTTTGACGCACTGGTATGTACAGTAACCGGATGGGGAGCTCTTCACACAGGTAACTATAGGTTATTTAAGTTTTTTTTGTGTAGTTCATTGATTGGCTACTTCATTACCTTGCTTAATAATAAGGTATAATTTTTTTTCTAATATAATATTTGATTATATGAAATACCGTAAGATTTTATACTGATCTAATTATGTCTTGAAATGAAATACGTATTACGAATATTTGGACGATATAAACATATATATTTGTCATCTAACATCAAACCACATCTTATTTTGTTTTTAATTTCGTCACTTTAGATTCTAAAGGTCTGTAGCTAATTTCATTGTTCGTACTTTAAAAAAAGTACCGTTAAGTCATTCAAATATCTTTAAACCAATCACAGCGTTTGTGTGTTTTGAAAATATAACCCAGAAAGCATTAGATTATCAAACGGAGAATCATATATTTAACAGTACTTGTTCGTTATACCTTAGGACTCAAACGCATTTGTAATTATACATCGTTTTTCACCAAAACAAAAGTTTCCGAATATATGTGTTATGATTTATATTTATCAGATGGTCCAGGAACTCGATTATTAAATGAAGTTGATGTCCCAATCATGGATAGTAACAGATGCAAACATTACCTTGGCAACGTTATTTACGGGAGTAACATTTGTGCTGGATATAATCAAGGTGACAGAGACGCCTGCCAGGTAATATGTTTACAATGCTAATGCAACATCGTTTGCTACGGCTATGTTAATTGGACAACGTCACTTATGTTCATGGCATCGATTTCCAATTGATGTCGGGACTTACGCGCAAGCGCAGACGATGTATGACAGATTGTAAATTGATGTTTTATCGATCAACTTGTTTTCTATCAGTTTCATTTGAAGGAGAAAACAATAGTGCTCAATATGAATTGAATATTGGCCACTGGGCCTTAAGAAAATTGATTACCTATCATATTAAATGAGGTAACGCTTATATAATTGTCAATGAGATAATTAGGAGATAACTGTATTGTATTCAAAGCCTCGAAGGTATCAATTGGTATCAATTGGTGATTTGATGGTCGCAAATTAAGTTTACTGGCGACTCTTTAGCGGAGTAAAAAAAACGGATATTTGCGACCATCAAATCACTAATTGATGCCGTCGGAACTTTAAATACAATACAGTTATCTCCTAAATGAGATGTTGAAGTAACAACGTGAAGGTAAAGGTAAAATTTGTAGGTGATTTTGTAATCTCTTTACACATAGTTGAAGTTGTTATCTCGCTACATGTAGGTGCTTATTTAATCGTTATGTATAGGTTAGTTTAAAATATTTTTACATGTGTATAATTATATTTTAAACTATATATTAACAGGGAGATTCTGGTGGACCTCTTGTTTGTAAGAAGGACAGTGTCTACAAAATAACGGGAGTCGTCTCGTGGGGATATGGATGCGCCAAGAGGCATGCGCCAGGAGTGTACACTAGAGTATCCTCATTCATTGATTGGATCAACACAAACAAAGCAAGACATCCATAAACAGAACAGATAATATAGAAACTAAAAATAAATATTTTTATAAATGAAGTAAACTATTTGTGATAACTCGTGTGTCCAAAATGCTTTTTATAATGTCAAAGTACATTCTTAAATGAAAGCAAATAAAAAAACTCCGAGGGAAATTCAAAACGATAAATCTCAATTGTAAATACTAAATCAAAAGATCAAACGATCATACGAATAAACAACACATTTCATATTCTTGACTTGGTGCAGGCATATTCTCATGTAGAAAAATGTTGATTTAACCTAGTTTTATAGCTAGATTAACCTCTGACTTGTAAGACAATCGCTTCGGATATCATTATATTGACTAGTGTTTCTTAAGGTTTTAGAATAAGTCATATATCCTTCGGGCATACATTGACGTAAAGTCGGCTTCACATCTTGACTTACAACTAGAAATTGACAATGAGGGTCGGTTGAAAACAAAAATTTACGACAAAATAAAGGATTTCAGCTTTCCAATTGTGAACTTTCCATTTGTAAGTAGCAACATTCCAGTAGCACCTGCATACGGGGTATATATCTCCCAATTGATACGATATTCCCGTGCTAGCATTTCCTATCATGATTTTCTTGATAGAGGGTTGCTGCTCACAAGGAAGATATTAAACCAAGAATTTCAAAGGGTGAAGTTGAAATCACCCCTTCGTAAATTTTACGGACGCCATCACGGTTGACCTTTACGGAATAACCGTTTCACAAATGATACCGGATATGATCCTAACGTCGTAACTACAATCCCCTTCCCTTTCATTAATGTGACCTACCGATTTAAGCTATTTACCGGATTTGTTATCACATAAGCAACACGACGGGTGCCACATGTGGAGCAGGATCTGCTTACCCTTCCGGAGCACCCGAGATCATCCCTAGTTTTTGGTGGGGTTCGTGTTGTTTATTCTTTAGTTTTTTTATGTTGAGTCATGTGAACTATTTTTTGTCTGTTTGTCTTTTTTTTTTTAGCCATTGCGTTGTCAGTTTATTTTAGATTTATGAGTTTGACTGTCCCTTTGGTATTTTTTGTCCCTCTTTTTTTTTACTTTAATAAAGCGTTGTCTCATTTGTAATCATACCACAGCTCCGTATGTTTAAGCTCCGTTTACCGTACAATGACAGAGTCATTATGATCCTTGATATTATTGTTGTTACAAAAGTTAGACAAATCAAACAAAAACACAACACCGATAAACTGGATTAGAGTAGACTTTTCTTGAGAAGAGATGACATGTTATGCGAAATGTTTTTTGTTGTTTTTTTATACTTATAAAGTAAAACTAGCATCCCAGAATGTAAATGATAGTTTTTCGACAATATCTACTCATCTTTGTTAGTCTTGTATTATTTTAATTTTAATTTCTTGTGTACAATTTGGAAATAAGTATGGCGTTCATTATCACTGAACTAGTATATATTTATTTTGGGCCAGCTGAAGGACGCCTCCGGGTTCTGGAATTTCTCGCTACATTGAAGACCTGTTGTTGACCTTCTGCTGTTGTTTTTTCTTTGGTCGGGTTGTTGTCTCTTTGACACATTCCCAATTTCCATTCTCAATTTTATGCATTATTTGTTACTGGACACCACGCAACAAACAACAATTCAGTTGACAATACTTTCGATTTTTATGATAGATTGTGCATGTTGTAATGTTATAAAGTGAGTGATGAGCAGTTTATCTAACAAGAAATGACAATTTTACTGGAAATGTTATATAAATAATCGTGCTGGCAGATTAACATTTTTTTTTCAAAAATCAGTTTTAGAAATTATGTCTTAAAACATACACAGTGTTGCCAAGAAACTAGTTTAACCTGGTCACAAACAGTGTGTGTCGAACCGAATTATGAAGTCTGTTATTCAGTCTTCCCCGAGGGTATCACTATCCCAGTAGTCAGCACTTCATTGTCGACATGAATATCAATTATGTGGTCAGTGTAATAAATTTCCTGATTATCAAACTAATCATTTTCTTATCCAAGTCATAGATTAACTTAGCCGTATTTGGCAAAAATTGTTTAGAATTTTAGGTCCTCAATGCTCTTCGATGTTATACATTTTTGCATTATAACTATTTTGATCTGAGAGTCACTGATAAGTATTATGTAGACGAAACGCGGGTCTGGCGTACTAAATGATAACCTTGGTAGTGATGATTACTATTTTTCGTTTGTTGCTGAATATCTTATTCGTTTTTCGTTCATTGTTTTGTACATAAATCTGGCCTTTAGTTTCTCGTTTGAATTGTTTTATAGGTGTTTTAACCATCAATATACAATGCTATTTGGGAGAGGGTTCGGATCTTACAACACATGTTTATTCACACCGCCAATCCCATGTCAGGAGACTCTTGACTTTAAGGTCATTTATATGTTTCGTTATTTGATGGAACTAGAAGATAGATATAGGAAGATGCGGTGTGAGTGCCAATGAGACAACTCTCCATCCCAATAACAATTTAAAAAAAAGTAAACCATTATAGGTCAATGTACGTCCTTCAAAACGGAGCCTTCGCTCACACCGAACAACAAGCTAAACAGGGCCCCAAAATTAAAATTGTAAAACCATTCAAACGGGAAAAACCAACGATCTAATCTACATAAAAAACGAGATACGAGAAACACGTATAAATTACATAAAGAAACGACAACTACTGTACATCAGTATCCTGACTTGAGACAGGTGCAAAGATTTGCAGCTCATAGTACTCATTTTGTAAGGGCCATCTGAATCCCACCTCCTAATGCAGGATTAGATTACCACGATATCATGGAGACCCATTGGTAGCCTTCTATACTTTTTTTTGGAGTTATTTTTTTTATAACTATGATGAATAAGCTAAAAAATAGCAGACAACATATTTCTGATTGCTAAAAACCTCTTCATAGATACCAAAAATGAAATCTGCATTTTTGACAGCAAAAGAAAGTTTGAAATTAAAGAGCATTTATTTGCCGTTTTGTCGTATACAGCTAAGATAATCTATTTCTGAAGAAAAAATCCTAATTATTTCAAAATTCATTGCATGACTACACATGTAGTTACATAACTAAACAGAAAAAGCGACAATAATCTATCTCATCATTAGATTGCTGTATTTGATATGGTAGCAACACTAGAGGTCAGCGTAATTTTTCTTTTGTAGTGTCTAACGACAACCTTTGTATGGTCAAATGACCAACAGTACTGCAACAGGTAGATTCTTCTAACTTCCAAAAAATAAGACTCTGAAAGTGAAGTTGAAGTCAGTGGTTGTCGTTTGTTGACGTGTTAAATATTTGTTTGTTCAGGTTCAAGCATAGATTACCTTAGTCGTATTTGTCACACCTTTTTGGAATTTTGATCGTCAATGCTACTCAACATTGTATTTTTTTGGCTTTATAAATATTTTGATATAAGCGTCACTAATGAGTCTTATGTAGACAAAATGCGCGTCTGGGGTACAAAATTATAATCCTGATAACTATTGTGCATAGATAAGGCCGTCAGTTTTCTCGATTGAATTTGTCAATTCAGTGCGATATGCGGTATGGACTTTGCTCGTCGCGGAAGTCCGTATGGTGACATATAGTTGTTAATATCTGTGCCATTGGGTCTGGGGTGGTATCAGGTATTCAGAACGAGTAAGCAGAACCTGATCCACATGTGGCATCCATCATGTTTCTCACAAATGATACGCTATGGACTTTTAGTATAGATTCTGAGTATTGTCATTGCTTATCATCTTGATAACGAGTTATAGTATTCTTTTATTTATCTTTATGAATTTACGTGTTGATGCTTAGTATATTTTATTTTGGTGATTTTCATTTAACTGGCTCTGTATTTATACATCCCGTTATTGCGTTTCCTGCTTTAATTTGTAAATTATTACCCTAATAAGGTGTTTAAGTATTCTTTTATTTGTTTTAATGAATATTACTTTAACTGTTTAGTTTACATTTGGGGATATCCATTTGACGTGGCCTTCTACTTGTACATCGATTTTTTGTGTTGATGTGCTAGTTTTTTTCTTGTCGTTTGTTTTTGGTAATTTATTTTTCTTCTATATGCCTTATGTTCGTTTCTTTGTTTCCTATTTGTTTGTTTTTAAACTGACTAAATGTTAAATACAATGTTGACTGCTGCATCCCTATTCTACAATTTTTGCCTATTGTGTCTATTTGTTTTTTTTTTACACATCGTTTTCTATATAATGGAATTGTATGGGACTATCATACAAATGAGAGGTTTATCTAATTATAAAAAAACAGTTGTTATCCACAATTTTCTACATACGAAAATGCCTGCACCAGGTCAGGAATATGGCATTGTTATTCAATTCGTCTGGTGTGTTTGAATATTGAATTCGCCATTTGATTACGAACTTCTGTTTTAGGAATTCAGTATTTTTTGTTGTTTTACCCCTTTTCTTTATATGAGGACAAATTAATATGAGTTTCGTTCCAAAATATTAATCATTGTTTATAAGGTCAATTATATCTAGGCTATATTTATTCTTTTGTTTACACACTTTGTACATAGATAAGACAGATCATTCATATTAAAGTCAAAATGTTAATCCACACTGAACAACACTGTAATAGCAGAATAGACAGGATATTCGTGGTAGGGGTCAGTTGTTTTTCTGTAGTACATTTGTGTATAACGGTTTATCTGGCACTGAAAGTTTTCCAACTAGAAGCAGTCATAGAGACAACACTAAATGGAGTAAGTGTATAACAGTTTATCTGGCACTGAAGGTTTTCAAACTAGAAGCAGTCATAGAGACAACACCAGATGGAGTAAGTGTATAACGGTTTATCTGGCACTGAAGGTTTTCAAACTAGAAGCAGTCATAGAGACAACACCAGATGGAGTAAGTGTATAACGGTTTATCTGGCACTGAAGGTTTTCAAACTAGAAGCAGTCATAGAGACAACACCAGATGGAGTAAGTGTATAACGGTTTATCTGGCACTGAAGGTTTTCAAACTAGAAGCAGTCATAGAGACAACACCAAATGGAGTAAGTGTATAACAATTTATCTGGCACTGAAGGTTTTCAAACTAGAAGCAGTCATAGAGACAACACCAGATGGAGTAAGTGTATAACGGTTTATCTGGCACTGAAGGTTTTCAAACTAGAAGCAGTCATAGAGACAACACCAGATGGAGTAAGTGTATAACGGTTTATCTGGCACTGAAGGTTTTCAAACTAGAAGCAGTCATAGAGACAACACCAGATGGAGTAAGTGTATAACGGTTTATCTGGCACTGAAGGTTTTCAAACTAGAAGCAGTCATAGAGACAACACCAAATGGAGTAAGTGTATAACAATTTATCTGGCACTGAAGGTTTTCAAACTAGAAGCAGTCATAGAGACAACACCAGATGGAGTAAGTGTATAACGGTTTATCTGGCACTGAAGGTTTTCAAACTAGAAGCAGTCATAGAGACAACACCAGATGGAGTAAGTGTATAACGGTTTATCTGGCACTGAAGGTTTTCAAACTAGAAGCAGTCATAGAGACAACACCAAATGGAGTAAGTGTATAACAATTTATCTGGCACTGAAGGTTTTCAAACTAGAAGCAGTCATAGAGACAACACCAGATGGAGTAAGTGTATAACAATTTATCTGGCACTGAAGGTTTTCAAACTAGAAGCAGTCATAGAGACAACACCAGATGGAGTAAGTGTATAACAATTTATCTGGCACTGAAGGTTTTCAAACTAGAAGCAGTCATAGAGACAACACCAAATGGAGTAAGAGTGTAACGGTTTATCTGGCACTGAAGGTTTTCAAACTAGAAGCAGTCATAGAGACAACACCAAATGGAGTAAGTGTATAACAATTTATCTGGCACTGAAGGTTTTCAAACTAGAAGCAGTCATAGAGACAACACCAGATGGAGTAAGTGTATAACAATTTATCTGGCACTGAAGGTTTTCAAACTAGAAGCAGTCATAGAGACAACACCAAATGGAGTAAGAGTGTAACGGTTTATCTGGCACTGAAGGTTTTCAAACTAGAAGCAGTCATAGAGACAACACCAAATGGAGTAAGTGTATAACGGTTTATCTGGCACTGCAGGTTTTCAAACTAGAAGCAGTCATAGAGACAACACCAGATGGAGTAAGTGTATAACAATTTATCTGGCACTGAAGGTTTTCAAACTAGAAGCAGTCATAGAGACAACACCAGATGGAGTAAGTGTATAACAATTTATCTGGCACTGAAGGTTTTCAAACTAGAAGCAGTCATAGAGACAACACCAAATGGAGTAAGTGTATAACGGTTTATCTGGCACTGAAGGTTTTCAAACTAGAAGCAGTCATAGAGACAACACCAGATGGAGTAAGTGTATAACGGTTTATCTGGCACTGAAGGTTTTCAAACTAGAAGCAGTCATAGAGACAACACCGAATGGAGTAAGTGTATAACGGTTTATCTGGCACTGAAGGTTTTCAAACTAGAAGCAGTCATAGAGACAACACCAAATGGAGTAAGTGTATAACGGTTAATCTGACACTGAAGGTTTTCAAACTAGAAGCAGTCATAGAGACAACACCAAATGGAGTAAGTGTATAACCTCAGTTCTGTCTCATCAATATTTTCCATTCTCTTTTTTGTCTTTTAACAAAAAAAATTCTTTCATTTTGGAATTAATTGTAACAAGTTGTGTTTTGCTGTCTCATGATATTGCTTGTCCCTTAAATGTCAATTTCTTTTTATTTTGTTGTGTAGGTATTGTGGAGGAATGGAACTCTATGACTTATTGTTTATAGTCTTCTCTATAAATGCTTTCAAGATTATTTTTATTTGTAGATCGATTGTGATATACATGAAAACAGAATCGTGAAGAGATCCAACTCATTGGTGGAACAATTGATAAAAGTACAGGTATATAAAGTAAAAACACAAAATTTCTGAACTCCGAGGAAAATTCAAAAAGGAAAGTCCCAAACCAAATGGCAAAATCAAAAAATCAAACACATCAAACGAATGGATAACAACTGTCATATTCCTGACTTGGTTCAGTCATTTTCTTATGTAGAAAATGGTGGATTGAACCTGGTTTTATCGCTAGCTAAACCTATCGCTTGTATGACAGTTGCATCGAATTCCGTTACATTTTCAACGATGCCAACGATGCGTGAACAAAACAAACAGACACAATAAGTAAAAATGTCAAAAATAGAGGTACAGTAGTCAACATTGTGTTATCATCTTAATCACTATAAAAGCAAGAAATGTAACGAAAAAGCATAGATACCAGGATTGACATTTTATATTAACGCCAGATGCGAGTTTCGTCCACAAATAACTCATCAGTCACGCTCAAATAAAAAAATGTTAAAGAAGGCCAAAAAAAGTACGAAGTTGAAGAGCATTGAGAACCAAAAATCCTAAATGTTTTGTCAAATACAGCTAATATGATTCATTCCTGAGGTAGAAAATACTAGGTAATCTTTTCATAAGATATATAGCTATAGGAAGATGTAGTGTTAGTGCCAATGAGAGAACTCTCCAAAAACGTCTTTAATATTATGCAATCTCTAAAAATCTGAAACATGGGTATCAAATTACAGATTATTTTGAAATGTTCAAAGGTTGATATATTTCATTGTTTATGTAACAGGTCATTTACAGTACATACCCCATATGTGCACAAGTTTTATGCTAAACGCTGACATTATTAATTTTAATATGGCATGGAGTTACCGCTTTGAGTTCCCAAACATGAAAGGGACGTTGGATTTTTTTTTATGATTATTTTTTTAATTTTAAATAATTACAAAATAAGCCAATATGTTTTATGGCGGTAAATAATTGTATTCATTTAGATTTTGACCCAAGTAATATTAAATATTTGTATAAAATTTCTCAAGTTTCTTATTTTTGATGATAGTTACTTTTTCTTTTATATTTGCATATCTTAGAGTCAAATACTGTTGGAACACTGTCGTAATAGTACCCACATATGTCCAGATAATGAGTCACGTGATTGCAAATGCAGTGGTAAGTAAACTATGAAAACACCAATGAAGCACATAGTTTGAAATTGTTATGTTTAAATGTAAAGTAGTTTTTTTTTAAAATAAGAAATTTGAGAAATTTTATATAAATAATATAAGTTATTACATATTTGTGTATGATTCCAGTAGCTCAAACAAACAAATAAATATGTATGTGCACTTTTTTATGAACAGAAAACATCCCCACTCACGATACATACAGCGTCAAAACTCACTAGACGTCCCAACTCAGGATACATTCAGCGTAATAATCCCACTAGACGTCCCCACTCACGACACAAACAGCGTCATAGTGTGCATTCATTATTATTCGTTGTATACCAATTTTCGTGGTTTTCGTTTATACAGGTGATCCACGAATTCAAATGTTCAACGAAATATTTTTTTTTTAATCAGGAGGTATGAAGACTTTGGTAAAACCACGAAATTACATATCCACGAAAAGGAAAGTTTTCTGCAATCCACGAAAATTGGTACCCACGAAAATAAATTAATCAACAGTAATCCACTAGACGTTACTGTATGATATCCATTGTCACTGATATCACCTTGTTTTAAAAGTAGCTTTAGTCATTTGCCTCATTATATCATATCGATTCCTGCATATGTAACGACATCAGACCAAATCAAAATATAATTACAATACAGTTGTATTTAAAAGACTTTAAGTATGAGTGTAGCATATTTATACAAACCAAAACAAAGATTGCAAATTATAACACCTAAAAGTGCATTTTGTATTAATCACCCTTACTGATGAACAAATTGATCCTTAATCTTCTAAAAATAATTCATGGAATTACTACTTTTTGACCACAAATACATGTTTATTCACAATCCCATCCACAAGCCACAGGCACTTGTTTCTATCCATGCAAAGACCCACAATCAACATATAATGTAGTGGGTCTTCATCCTTTCTTACATCCATAATGCACAAGCTCCTCACAAGATGATAAGCCATCAAAAAATGTTTTTTTGTAATATTGTTCCAATGGATTCTCTTTGTCCCTTCGCCATTCATTGGGCTTGGACTGGATAACATAAGAGCCAATTCCAAGCTCGTCCCTGAACACTGGACGTAGTATATTGCACTTTGCATAACCAACGGGATGATTTCAGCCAATTGTAAACTATCCATTTCTATGTAGCAACATTCCAGAAGCGCTTGCATACGAAGTACATATCTCCCAATTGAGACGATATTCCCGCGCTTGTATTTCCAATCATGATTTCCTACGACGTAACTACTCCCCATTTCCTTTCATGAACGTGACTTACCGAATCAGACGATTTTCCAGGTTTGTTTTTACATGAGCAACAGGACGGGTTCCACATGTGGAGCAGGATCTGCTTACCTTTCATTTTTTTGTGGGGTTCATGTTGCCCATTCTTTAGTTTTTTATGTTGTATCTACACTAGAATCATGATTCATGTGTCTGATGCAAATGAGTCATGATTCGAACAGTCGGTACTAATGTTGCTGTCATTTTAGCTTGTGTTTGAGAGTGGGAAAAGCTTTAGATTTATAATTATTCATAACCTTTCAAATGCACATCGCACAGAGCGATTTCACGCTTACTTGAAGGAGAAAAGACTGTGTGGGTGATATGGATGGCGTTTGAAGATGTGACTTTAGAATGTAGTAAGATGATTGATCAGCCAAAATCACCAGATAAAGAGATTTGTTCTATATAATGTATCCATGAGGAGATCCAAAGAAAACTTCCTGCGCAATATACTCATAGTAGCAATACCTTAATACACAATTCAAATACCTTCCAAAATAAATACGTTTGTTTAAGTTCAATCTTACCATGTTGGATTAAACTGGAGGTGGGTTTTTTAAAGTCATACACTCTATAAAATATATCAAAAAGTAGCACATAACAAAAGTTTGTGCCGAATATAATGATAGTTGCATGATAATTCAACTTTGTAAATAATTCAGCCTTCGATATTAGGCTGAATTTAGTATAATGTTCTCCATATTGTATTTTACCGAAAGTGGTGCAAAGAGCTATACATTTTACTAGATGAAGCTTTGTGCCAAAGTTCATGCTTGTAGCAAGATGTGCTCAAATTTTCACGAAGCCGCCGTACTATCTTGTTTACTATTGACGTAATATATGTCATTTAAAATCCAATTTGAATCTGATTTTTTTTCAGAGGGGCCTTTGATCGAGAATTCAACCAATCATATGTATGCAACAAATAAAACAAACCTACTGATCCCGTGTCACTTTACCGGATATCCAGTGCCTTATGTCACGTGGACAGTAAACGGAAGTAGAATATCAAACAATGACAAATTTCTAGTCAGAGAAGATGGACTTCTGATAAAACGTGTGACGTATACTGATCATGGAAGTTATACATCATGTACATGTACTGCACGTAATATTGTAGGAAAAAATAACAGAACAGTGACATTGGACATTAAGAAATCATTGTAAACATATCTTTTTCAGATATATGTTCAGTTGTATATTAAAATTGAGTATGGAAATGGGGAATGTGTCAAAGAGACAACAACCCGACCATAGAAAAAACAACAGCAGATTATTTGTTTGTTTGTTTTGTATATATGTATATACATAAAACGTTAAAAAAACTAACTAGATTTTGATATACTTTTCTTTTGAACAATACAATATCTTTAAACTAAACAACCATTAAACATGTAAAACATTTTTAACCACAAAGCAATTTTAGGTTTATTTAAATGAAAACATGGAAATGGTAAGTCCATAAAAAAGATATCACCAACTGTTACAATTGTCATATTCCTGACTTTTGACAAACATTATCCGAAGAAAAATGGCGCGTTCATCAGTCAGTGTTCTAAATAATGTGTCATAGACATTCTAAATTCATATATTGTAAACATTCCTTTGCATATTTGCAAGAGGGACGAAAGATACTAGATGAACAGTCATAAATCGAAAACAAACTGACAACGCGATGGCTTAAAATGTAAAAAAATAGACAAACATACAAACAATAGTACACATGACACAACATACAAAAACTAAAGAATAAGCAACACGAACCCCACTACAAACTAGCGGTGATCTCGAAGGGGTAATCAGATCCTGCTCCACATGTGGCACACGTCGTGTTGTTTATGAGATGACAAACCCGGTAAGTAGTCTAATTCGGTAGGTCACATTCATGAAAGGGAGGAGGATTGTAGTTACGACGTTAGGAACATATCAGATATCATTTGGGAAACGGTTATTCCATAACGGTCAACCAACTAATGATGGCGTCATAAAAGAACATTCCGCGAAAAGATTCTTTGGTCCCAACACTAGATGACGTCATAGGTATGCTTCCAGCGTGAAACATAAAACCGGGCGTTTTTTGGCTTCTCTGCCGCTTCAAAATGTAATAAAATTTGATATAAAGAGGATTTTGAAGTCCGTAAAATTAACGTAGAGATGATTTTAACTTCACCATTTGGAACTCTTGATTTAATAGCTTCCTTGTTGGCAATAAACTATTTTTTTTATATTCGCCAGACGCATGTTTTGTCTACAAAAGACTCATCAGTGACGCTCGAATCCAAAAAAATAAAATGCTCCAAATGTAGAATCAGGAATCAGGACGAACTTTTAAACATATCAGATCACGACAACTTCACAAGTATTTCCATTGTAACAGTCATACTTGATCGATACCTCTGCTTGCTAACTATTTGTTCTCGGGTGCATCATCAGCTCGGGTACTGAATTGACATAACACAGACCTTTAAAAAGCTGTCCGTTTATAAAATTATAAAGAAACCAAGATCATTTAGTTATCTATTTACTGAAATTATATCTATAACGGATTTAAATAAATCTACGTTATCTACGAACAAATATAGTAATGAAGGTGTTTATTCATTGTGTCCTAGTGTTAAATGAGGATGGTAAAAAAAGAGTTAAAACCAGTAGTGGTAACACTGCCATGTATATTGTAATATGTTTGTTCAAAGTCTGAAACTTTATAACTCATTGTTGTATTTCATAGCTTTAAGAGCACTATTTGGAGAAGTAAGTGCGGAAGCAGACGTTGTTTTTGTTGCATGTATTTAAAAAAATATCGATAAACATTTAGTACCTCTAAAACCTTATTGAATAAAACGTTATGCTAAGTGCTTTTTGTGTCTCCAATGTTGTCTGATCGACATTTAACTACAATATATGTAAGTCATTTACATATTGCATGTTTTTACCTGGTGGTTGTTTATTGCTAAATTACCATCGACAATTATCATGTATATATTTTTCTTTGTGTTATGAAAGTCTCAGTAACTAAGCCCTGTGCACATTTATAAAGTCCGATATTCGAACGCATACCACGAACGAAATCTGCATTCATCATCTGGCCTGCTGCTAATCTGTTCAAAGATTATGTAAGCGCAGCTTCAGCGAAATATGATAAATCAATGTTAATAACTAACGATAACTATCGAAATCAAAAAATTACAAATAAAACCGTAATTACTGGTAAAATTAACTATTGTTACATTGAAACGATATTTTGGAATAAAGAAACCATTATTATATATTATATTTGTATTGTGTTATGACATACATGTAATACATCTCATTTTTACTTTTAATACTATCAAATGGAAACTCATCTTAATTTTGTATTCCTCTATTTATCCAGATCGACGAAACCATATAGCTAATATCAATGGTCCCATGCTACTCATATCAACTGACCAAGATCATATCATGGGACGTTTTACTTAGAATTTTTTTTGTCAGATAAATGGACCAACACTTCGCAGAATAAACGCCCTGTCGTACTAAAACAAAACCCGAATTCATGCTACTCAGATCAACAGGCCAATAGTACTACTCTTAGACAATATACGTATAGTGTCTTGAAATAGGAAATTTATTTGTAAGAGGTTTAAAAACAGGGGACATGCGAGGTTTTATCGAGAATTTTTTCCCTGTTTCTTTCCGAATATAAACAAATTTCATATTTCAAGACACTACACGTATATTGTTTTTATATAGAAATCGATAAAAAAAAAATGTAACAAATATTGTTAAAAAAAGTGTTTGGAATTTCCCTCTTGGGGTACTATTTTGGGGTATTTCCCTATGACCATAGTCCAGGCGGTAAGACATAGACATTTTAATGAATTAATCAGGGAAAATGAAGTTAATTAATAACATATAATAAACATGGTATATAAATTACCAATTTGAAGACATAACACATTTAAATTCATAACAGTTTGACCATTGCTACTACACGTTGTCATGGTTGTGACGTGACGTTGTTGATGAAATACAGTAGTTCCAAAAAGTAGGCGGGGCTGATAGGTTAGTTGAGGTCATTGATGTACAAAGCTAACGTTTATACGTATATCTTTATCTATATAGTAAAATAGCTGATTGCAGTTTAAAAATCAATTGTTCCATACAACCTAGATCAACGGACCCATACTATCATATCAATGGATTCATACTATCAAATAAGCGGACTCAAACTATCATATTAACAAACCCATACTATTAGATCAACGGACCCATAATATTCAGATCAACGGAAACATACTATTCAAATCAACAAACAAATACTATCCGACCAACGGACCCATACTACTTAAACCGACTGTTTAAACCTATTCTCAGCCTCCTTTCGTTGTAACGGACCCATGATACTTGGCTCAACGGAACCATCCGTCTTAGAGCAGCGCAGCTATACTTCACAGGTCATTGGATTCGTACTACGCATGGCAAATATGTATACAGACCAACGCATACAACTTAAATCAACGAACCCATGTATGTCCGTTATGTATGTTTACATCGTTTTGGCTGCTGAATCTCAATTTATATAATATTAGATTATCATATCATATATATGATACTATTGTTTTGTTTTTATATAAATCATATTATAATGTTTAAATTTCATATTGTTTCTAAATATGTATTTTAATTTATGTTTTGTCTATTATCCATTTTGTTTGTAATTCATATGCCTATAAGGGCCCTTTGATTAGGAAATAAACATATTTGATTTGATTTGATTTATCATATCATATCATGTCTAGATCTATTTTCTGTGCTCATGCATAAAAGTCAATATTTACGATACGATCGATCGATTTATCATTTAAAACTGTAATTGTTTGTTTGATGGACTTTCAAATATCTACTTTTCATAAAAGTTATTTTTAGCCATGACATTTA
Organism: Mytilus edulis; assembly: GCA_019925275.1. Lineage (NCBI taxonomy): Eukaryota > Metazoa > Mollusca > Bivalvia > Mytilida > Mytilidae > Mytilus > Mytilus edulis. The sequence continues at coordinate 112,783,243 of CM034354.1, forward strand.
ATTCGAGACGATTAATTTTAGACGACCCATTAACCGGTCAAACAAGTTTCTAAAAATAAATTATTTTAACAGAATAACTAGATGACATCATCTAACGAATATACCCGTATGTAAAAATGTCTCGACTTGTCGTCAGTCAGTAAAATTAATATGAAACGAAAGTAAAAGTTCTTTTTTAACAAGAAGACGTTTTCAACTAGTGGAGGTAAGTTTGATTAGCGATATTAAATATAAGTACATATAGTACATTATGAAGACATTAATTTGAGACATAATCTACCTTATACATGTATTTGTGTTTTACAATTATTTGACCTTTATGAAGGGAATCAAATCATTGGTCGTAAGAGTGTGCTTCCTGTTTTAATATTCTTATCGTTGTTATAAAAACAAATACTTTTCAATAGGAGACTACACACAATAATAGTTTGTCAATAACTTTTAAAGTTATTAATTGACTTACTAATAATATTATCAAATTGATATTAAAACAAGAAAAGTAAAAACCGAAAGTACACTCTTTTTTCAAACTTATATTATATTAATTCCTTTAAATTATTCTAATTTTAGACAGTATAGTCTGACAGGTTTTCAGTCGTACGCGTTTCGCATGATATAACATGTCTTATAATAACTTTAAAAGGTAGCAGAGAACGATACAATCCATATTTATAGGTCCATGTAACAAAGAAGTAGACCTTGACATGATCGAGTCACGTGTCGTAAATTATTTCATAAAAACTTATTACCATTTTTTATTCCTTATTGCGACTATTTGATTTAATGTACTAGTATTATTTAAAATCCTGCGTATTTACTTCTGTATCATGTTCACCGAGGTGTAAAATCAAGGTATATAAACAATGAACGTGTATTTAGCGATTTGAAAATCATCGTTCCTTAATAGACTACTACCTTTGAATTGGATGCTCTATTTTTATTTGAAAGGAATTATAAAATAACACTTTACCGTGCCTCTTACTGGACAGAAGGAATAAGAAATATGACTATATAAGAAATAACGTTTCTGATTGACAATGTGAACCTAAAAGTGTCCATATGTGTTCACAGAGTCATATAATATTCATTTATTAAATGATTAGATTTTGATTAGAACAAATGAAATGCTTTCGTTTCTCGTTGAACAGTTCACTGATTTTTATAATTTTGTGTAGGTTCTGGACCTTAATATATTACACTAACTTCGGTGAATTGACAGGACTACACGGAAGGGGTGCGAGTTTGTAATCAAGAGTGAAAACACCTCATAGAAAGTGGAATGTTTTGGCATGCACCTCCCATATTCCAGTAGAGTAAGCATGTTTAAGGGCTCCATGTCATAGCAGAAACAGTAAAAGTAGACACAAATCAGCACCGAAATGTAGATCGGGTCTCTTCGCTTTCAGTAAGAACTTCCGCGTCTACATTAATCGATTCAAATCGTACAAACTTTATCAGAAAAGAGGAACGAAATATAACAAGGGGACAGTCAAACTCAAAGATTGAAAATAACATGACAACGCCATTTATTTTGCGTAAAAAAATTAACAAACAGACAAATATTAGTACACAAGACGCAACAGAGAAAACTAAAGACTAAGCAACACGAACCCTGCCAGAAAACGGGGGTGATCTCAGGTGCTCCGGAAGGGTAATCAAATCCTTATTCACATGAGGCACCCGTCGTGTTACTTATGTTATTACAAATCCGGTAAATGGTATAATTCGGTAGATATCATTCGTGAAAAGGGGATTTTGTAGTTACTGTTCCTGTGGTATCTTTCGCCTCTCTTATAATGATTTAATCGAAAAAAAGCCATAATTTCAGAGAGGACGATTGTGATTTGGTTGTAGGTCAAAATTCTATAGCACAATTATCATGATTCATTTTTGTATATGCATGTTGTATATGCATGATGTATATGCATGTCTTGATTGAATAATGGTATTGATACGACTACAAATGATTTTTATTTGATTGAAGGATGATGGTTTGATTGCAGATTGGTGATTTGGCAAGACAAATGACTCATTGGTGTCTGATTGCAGTCAGATATTGTGTTGCTTACAGGATTACATGTAAATTGAATATAAATAAATTATAAAAGCTACCTGAACTCTTCCATCAAATGATTTATTTAGAATTTAATCTGAAAATGATCAAACATTAAAGCCATGATATGACTTTAAATTGTGCCACCCAATTTGATTAAAAAAATTAATGGTTTTCGTATCTGCAACATGTTCGGCCTATCGGCACTTTCAAGTCATCTGCTTATGTCTATTAATTGTGATCTTTGAAGGAAAAAAAAATCTAATTTTCAAATTTTAACAAACAGTTTTGATATTACAAATGTAATCTATTTTGAGTTATATTTATATGAACATTGTAAAATAAATACAATACTTATGCCAGTATGATAGTTAGCCATTCTATTTAACCATGGAGTACAGATCGTTCTGTCCACTATCAATAATATATTATATTTGTAGTGAAGACATTTGATGAATATGAAGTGTTTGCTTCCATTGCTGATTCTGATTACCTGTCGTTGTATTCAAGGTAATTGAAAGTTTAGTATATTTAGATATTTCATATGGAATTCATGTCAATCATCATCACGTGTTGGTCCAACATGAAACGATCATTCAAACAGAGGAATGAGAGAACAGGCTACCATTAATGCCTTTGGGTCTTTTCATGGTTTCATTTATTTGTTCGTGGTTATATTTTATTCTCATATGTCATAGGCATACTGTCAATACTTTTTGTATGTTTATGTATTATCAAGTCTATACCAGAGGAACATTCATACCCATAAATAAAAAATCCAAACCCATGGCTAAATACGACAAAGTCAGACACACAAACAACTTCACACAACATACAACACATAAAACTAAAATCTAAACAATACGTACCCCACTAAGAACTAGGGTTGATCTTTGGGGCTTAAGAAAGGTAAGCAGATCCTGACCACATGTTGCTTATGTTCGAACATATCCAGTTACAAGTCATATTCGCGGCAAGGACGTGTATTGTGGGTAAGTGATTAACATGTCTTACAGTCACAATGGTTTCTCTATACATATCAAACACTGATGCAATTGCTGCTAATACTGGGAAACAAAAATCAGTATAACAAATGTTTGAAAGTAACATTTTTTGTGTTCATTAATTATGTATTTTGATGTATTTTTTTTAGTGTATATATATTTATGTTTAAGATTTGAAATGGAACGTTGAAACAATTATAAAAAAAAACAACATTTCAGGTGGTTTAGTATGGACTGTTTTTGGAAAGGTAACAAAGTATGGACAAAACGTGACATTATTTTGTAATGTGTCAAATTGTTGTCCCAACTATGCTGGTTGGGATAGGTGGACTCCTGTACATCAGATACTGTTTATAGATGTCAAAACAGGACAAGCAAACGCAAAGTATGATGGAAAGGCATTACAGAATGGATACACCTTAGTTATTCAAAATCTGTCTAAAACTGATCTAAATGTTTCATATTCCTGTGTGTATGGTGCAATTTTGGGGCAAAGAAAATTTCTACTGGAAGAGGACGTTTTCTACTGTAAGTACAAACACTCGATCATTTTTCTTTCTGACCAATATGAATACAAATATAATGTGACATGAGTCAACGTTAATCAGGATGTCATCATTGCCGCAACACATTACAACACACGAAAACATTTATTATTTTTCAAATATATGTCTAGACTTTGATTATTGTTCGAACTTCTTCTTCCAAGCTTCAAAATCGTCTGAGGCTTCTAATACATGTAAAAGCTAGAAAATGGGGATCAAAAAGAGATAAATACGTGTACCTACCAGAGACAAAGTCACCATAATGATTTAAATAATGATCAAATTCCAAATTTATAGAAGATATTGTAAGCCCACAACTGCTGGTAGTCTTTTGTTAATGTATGTATCATTGTTATTTAAAAATGGATATGGAAATGGGAATATGTCAAAGAGACAACAACCTGACCATAGAGCAGAAAACAGCCAAAATCCACCAAGCGATACATTTCATCACCCGGAGGTTGACTTCAGCTTACCCCTTAATGGAATTGTGTTTTCGTTTAGTTAAAATAACGTCACACTAAACTGCAAACACATACATGATCTTACACAAAAAATAATCGATGACTAACAAAGCCCAGGGGCCCTTGCCTTGGGACAGGCGCAAAAATGCAGTAGTTAAAATAGTTTTTTGTGATATCTATATATATACTTTATTCTGATAAACCTCTGTAAAAAAAAGTATCAACAGAAGAAAGTAGACCTTAACAATATTACAAAGGTGCATGTGTTTTGAAAATAAACAATACAATAGAAATACATGTATATATGTTTACATGGTAAAAATGTGCATATTAAGTGGAAGACTTAACTTATATATAATAACCCTCCACTACACCGCTCACAAATATAGAATAAAAAAGCACAAAGCAATACGCACAGTAAGATTAAGTTTAAAGAAGTTCGAGTCCGATATCAGAATAGCTAAGTTTCTTCTCTTATCTATTCTAAAGTTGACGTCAGGCTTCTTTTTTAATGAGTCTTACTGTTCCTTTTCTTACTGTGTATTTGTTTATTCTGTAAAGGCTTAAAGAATAGAGGAAGCTTAAAATTTGACAAACCATGTTTAATAACCTCGCCGCATATTTTGCCTGTCCTTATTTAGGAGCACATGTCATGTCTATAATTTAATCTTATATCATTATATGTTTTGAAGACGTACACCTGCGGGTACGGAATTTTCTAGCTGTGAAGCATTGGTGTCTTTTGACTGTGTTCTACTCTTCGATCCGGTTTTAATCACATTCCCCATTTCCATTTTTACTTGTATTTCAAATGTCAATATACAATAGTCCACACTAGTATTTAAAATTCCTGTTAAGTATTAAACATTCTGTAACCATAAATTAACTCTCAACAACAATTTGTGGAAAGATATATAAGTCATCTTTTATTAGACAAAATAGAAACGACGTCACGTGTTCGTTTCTGACAGGGGACAGGCATATGAACATGCGGAAATGTTTAAAAAATATATGTTTTCTTTTTTCAGTATGAATACAGAAGCATATCTAAATAATACCAATACAAGACAAAAACTCATTATAATAATAACATTTACGGTACCAATTTTTCTACACCAGATGCGCATTTCGACAATACATGTCTCATCAGTGATGTTCGTGGCCATAATATGCGAGATCTAAAGCTGATTAAAAAGATGAAGAGCTATAGTTCAAAAGTTCCAAAAAGTATAGCCACAATCCGTGATAGGTTTCAGAGCTTTGCATGAGGGAGATACAGTCCTTAATTTATAATAATTTCTAACATTTTGTAACAGCAAATTTAATAACATAAAAAAATCCGTATTATTATGCCAGTACCGGACTACTGGCTACTGGGGCTGTGATTACCATCGGGGACTAACAGTCCACCAGCAGAGGCATCGACCAAGTGGTACTAATAACATGAACGGTACCAATTTTTTCTGCATTAGATACGCCTTTCGACAATACATGTCTCTTCAGGTATATGATCGTCGCCAATAACATGCACAAAACGAAATAAACGTCTATTGGAATAAAACATGAAAACTCCAGGCAGTCGTTCATTCTTCTTGGTCAAAGGAGTAGGTTCAGTAAGACCCCTTGTTGGCCCCAAAATATAGCAGTTTTCCAAAATTATGAAGATAATATCTTTTATCTATTAATTGGAAAGTAGTTGTTCTGCCACATAAATATGGGATGTTTTTGACAAAACAATGCACATATATCAGATACTAGCACCATTAAGTCGTGCTAAATTACTGAGATCTTCCCAATTATAGCATTTGAGTTAAATTGAAGACGGCTTCCGTGATAAATGTGTGCCGCACTCGTGTTCATTCATAATATTGAAATGCAAGTTGTTTTTAATGATAATACATAACATATATAAAGGTTAAGAATGAACAAGGATGCGGCCACATCCATTTTTAACAAAAAACATCTGAAAAGGGACGTTTTTTTTGGCATATTTGATAGATTTTTTCATGTTGAAGCTTAACTCGGGGCGTTTTTAATGACTAAATCAGTTAAAATCTTTCATATAAACTATCTGAACAAAGTTCTCATCTGATCTGATTATAAACATTGTGCTTGAGTAAAAAATTCCATTTAAATTTTATGGCAAGTCCTGTTTTTAACCATTCTTTTTTGTCAATTAAATGTTAACATGTTATAATCCACTTTGATTTCAGTCATAAGTACTACACAACCCAATATCAACAGTAGATTATCTCAAAGTAGCATGTAAGTAAGACGTATACTTTCATAACAAGTTTCAATAGTTAGTTTGCTATCAAAATTATTAACAGTTATTAACGGTTTCATAATGTGTCTATATGCAGGCAATGTTACAACATACAAAAGTGTTCATTTTCATATACTTGAAGATTTTAATAGTATTTACATTTATTCTTACTAAATAACACTCAACAGTTAAAACTGAATAAACTTAAAATGTTTAGATAGAAATTGATAAGTTTCCAAACAGAGAAAATCTTTACAATTGGAAAATCGAAACTAATCCGTATTGTTAACTTTGTCAACTGCAAGACACGTATCAAGTGGAATGGGAGAACTATAGGTTGCAAAACTTGTGTCTCAATCCATTATAAATAAATATGTTTAAACCAACCCTTTTTGATCAAATGTTGACTTCTAAAAGAAATTTTGGAAATTATAAATAAATGTAATCTCAAGTGCATTTTAATAATAAAAAAAAGAACCACACACATAAAAGATATCGTAATAGGCTACAACATAACAGATAGTGAGTAAATTGGATTCAAAATAGTTCTGACAATTGTAGGATTTGCCATCTACAAATCATTCTATGTATGTAATCAAAGAAACTACTTATGTATTCATCTCTTCAAATCTGAAGTTGACGAATACGTAAGATACTACAATATACACAAAAAAAAAACTAAATTCAAGCGCTGAAACAGTGTTTTTGATTTTGAATGCACAAGGTTTTGTATTTTTTGGAAAATAAGTATCTGGCGGTAGTTAAAGAGACATTATGTATTTACAATGTCGGACAGATTAGTTATAACTCACAACATATCATATTTAACAAAGGCCTGTTCGAGGTTGTATGCTCTGTTACCGGCAGTGAGTCTAAAGGTCTCTATATAAATAAACAAAGGTGAACAAGTCAATTGTGTACTATAAATAAAAAAGATGTGGTATGACAGACAATGATAAAACTCTCCACGCATGTCACAATTTATAAAAAGCAAACTTCGTTATGTTCATAAAAAATATAGTATTCCTGCAATTTTCGTTTTTTTCTTACGTATTCAACGCTATCATAGTCAGTGTCCACCGTATATAATCTAAAATTGGTAACACAAGCAATGCATTTCGAATTTTTTTTTATAATATGAATAAGAGATATATACATTCACTCATTTTTTTTTTTATTCGAAATGATTGTCAACACTTTAAAAAGTGTCCTGTTTTCCCTATAGTTGCAACCCTGAGAATCTTGTGTGAAACACATTAAATGGATAACATGTTTAACAATTCCTATTCAAGAACCTGCAACACAAAAGCAGGGATAAGATGTATTATATTTTTTTACTGAAATGAAACGAAGAAATTACAGTTTTATTGAGAACAAAATTTTTTATGAGAAAAAAATGTAACTTTTGCACAAATTTGCGTGTGTAAGGTTATTGCAGAAATATATGGCTAGCAATTATCATAATAACTTTGTATAGATTTTTTGAGACATAAGATAAGGTTAGTGAAAAAAATCAATGTAATCTTAATACCAAGCAGAAAATCACTTTTTGAAAACAATTGTATTATTACTGTTTACATTGTACAAGTGCACAATTTTTATGTAATGGATTACGAAAGAGAAATATTATTTTTCATTGAATGATTGTATTCTTAACCCCTCAAACCTACCTCATTCAACCTTCTTTACAAATCAAAATGTTGACAAGTATTTTGAAAAATACCATTGAACAATAATACTACTAGCACGTTTTCATAATTGCTGTATATATTATTTGTTTTTGTCGATTTTGTTATTGTTTTATACCTCAGATTTTCATATTGTTGAAGGCTGTACAGTAACCTATAGTTGTTGACTTCGATGTCATTACTTTGCAGATGGTAAATTGTTTTCATTGCAATCATTCAACATTTTTGTTTCATTTTTTTAGGTTATGCTATTAATACAGGTTATGTGAACATTTAATACAAATCTTAAATGATATAATGTTGTATGTGTATATTTTAATAAATTTCAGAGCTTTTATTATAACTGGGACTACTATTGTGATGGTGGTTGTTGCAGTTTCTATTTACTGCTGGAAAAAAAGACACAAAAGTCAAGGTAAATTGTCCTACTTATTAGCAATATACCAACTTATCTGCATATGTAATATACATTGCTTAAACCATTTGCTAGTCAATAGCTTGCAGCTCGTTTTTGGTCATCTTAACTACCAGCTAAAGTCCTTTTTTATGTTCTAGTATATTTTGTTTAACCTTTACTGTTTAGTCTGTCGTTGATAGTACTCATGGCGTAAATCTATACTTGTACATCCTGTTGTCGTGTTGGTGTGCTATGGTTAATTTGTAATTTTTGTCTTTCATTTTTCCTGAATTTTTGTTTTATCTCTGTGCCTTTTTTGCTGATACAGTTATTGGTATCTGATATAGAGTATAATATAATTCTAGATAACTGATGTACCATATAATTGCCATCAGGTATGTAATGGGGAAATTTGAAAAGTTTCCGAAATCAGGTGATACGTGTTATCAATATCAGATAGTTCATGTAAATGTAATTTGTATTGGATATATAATGTTAAATGCAACCAGTATCAAATATGTGTTGTAAAACAAAAATCGTAAACAATAGTCTCTTACGGTATAAACACATGTATGTACTGTTTTCAGGAAGAGATACTAATTCAGATTTTACTCAACAGTTATTGAACACACATGTACAAGATGCGCAGCCAGACATTATACCAATGAACATAAGAGGTAAGCTAGCATGTCTTTAGAAACCTAATATGGTAGATAATAGGAATCATCAAACATATTGGTCAGCCAAGCCGGACTCTTCCAAAAAACAGAATAGACTTATAGAAATATCACATTCCCAAGATATTTAGACTTAGTGCAAACATGAAACAGTTATGAACTTGAATCAGTTCGCATGCGCACACAATTATCACCATAACAATCCATATACCGTTAAATTAATAATTTCTCAAAATTAACTGGCCTTTCACAAATATAATCAATTTCATTATAGCTTTATGATAAGGCTATCTATATACTATTTACTTGAAATTGTCAGATCATCTAGGTACAAAACTATTTCCCTATGTTTTCTTTATACGTCTATATTAGCATACATTACAGATCTATGCTAGTTGTTGAAAACTTTAAATAATTTTACTAATCTCGTATCCTACGCCGTTAGGGATGTTTTATCCTATTAAAGAAAAAAAAATACGAAATCAAAATATTGAAAAATTCAATCTTTGAGTATCAAGAAGACTAGACTCCGACTCATTTTCTCATCCAGTTGTGGCAATATTGTGTAATGAATTTGACTAGACCAAACAAAACAAATAATGATTGCATCAATTAAATTAAGAAAGAAACAAGAGAAAATGTGTGACAGTAGTAAATACACATTTCTGCGATCTTAAACAATCTGATGAATTTTATATCTTCTGTTTAGTAATCAGATTTGTTAAAAACTGACGTTATTTACACCATATCATTTGAATGATTAAATGAATAAATTGAGAAGGTAAAAAGTAAAATCACAAAACAAAAACTGAACCCCGAGAAATTCAAAAGGGAAAGTCCCCAATCATATGGCAAAATCAAAATCGCAAACACATCATGTATTCTTGACATTGCAAGATTATTTCTTATGTAGAAAATGATGAATAAAAGCTGATCTTAAAGCTAGCTAAACATCTCAATTGTATGACAGTCACACCAAATTCTATTATATTAACAAAGATGTGTGACCAAAACAGACAGAGACATAATAGGTAAAAATATCAATCATAGGGGTACAACGGTCAACATTGTTTTAGAATTTATATCACTATAGAAACAAACTAATATGTAACAAAGAAGCAGAAAATTGTATATAGACCAGGCGTTTTTAGCAAAAAATAAAGACAAGAATACACAATTTTACTATAGTACAATAACTCAATGGATTATTAGTATGAGAACGTAGTTACATCATATATGTATCAAAGAAACATAATTTATCACTTTACTGTATTTCTAGAGCAGACACAAAATACAATTAAAGACTGGCGAAAAAAAGATAAGATGTTTGTAGATACAATAGCCAGTGATTATGTCATAGAATGTTTACAGAAAAACAGTTGTGTAACTTTAACTGCCCCATCTGGAGTTGGGAAATCTTTTATCTGTAGACATATAGCGCTTGATTTAGAGAAGACAGGGTATATTATTATACCAGTTGAGGTTCCAACAGACATAAAGACTTATTATCAACCCGGTAAACAGACAGTTTTTATTGTTGATGATATGTGTGGAAATTTTACGGCCAGCCAACAACAGATTGATAACTGGAAACAACTGCTACCTGTGATTAACACAATAATTTCAGACACATGTTGTAAGATTATTGCATCATGTAGGTTACAAGTCTATAGAGATGATAAGTTTAATATATTATCACCTTTTAAATCCTGTGAATGTAATTTAGTATCAGATGAGTTAGGTCTTACGTCTGTGGAAAAAACAAAGATAGCAAAAACCTATATTGGTACTAATATAAAATATATTGATGATGTTTCTTACAACTGTGATTTCTTTCCACTCTTATGTTCCTTATATAATGAAGAAAAATACGGAGATATTAAAGAATACTTCAAAAATCCTTTTGATGTCTATAAAAGTGAGCTAGACATATTGTGTGAGCATGGTGATGACGGGAACTATAAAACGTGTAGTCTTGCTTTATGTGTTCTCTTTAATAATCGTCTACCAGAAATATGGTTCCAGAATAAAGTGAAAGATACACAACGACATATCATAGAAGACGCTTGTGAGGCTTGTGGAATCAACAGAAGTACATCCAAGACAAAATTAAAGAAAGAACTTGATAGTCTAGTTGGTACATATATTTGTAAACTTAACGGTAGCTATAGCACTGTACATGATAAATTGTTTGACTTCCTTGTCCATTACTTTGGTCAGAAAATGATAGAATGTTTAATAGACCATGGTAATAGTAGATTAGTACATGAACGTTTTAGTTGGAAGAAATCACCAGATGACAAGACAAGTAACATAGATTTCATAATTGAAATACCAGATGATTATTTAGAATCGTATTTCCAAAGGTTTATCAAGGACTGGTCAGCAGGAAAGGTTGCAGTTGTGTTCAATAACAATAACATGAAAGTGTCATCATTTAGACAACGGTTAATACAGTACTTGCAACAACTTGATAAATTACAGCAGGTTAAATTAGCTAATACCAAGGATACAGTGAGACCAAAGAAGAGCCCTGCTTCAGGTTCTACTCCACTGATATTGATTTGTTATTATGGTTATACTGATATGGTACAGTGGATGTTACATAATGATGTGGATGTGAATCAATGTACAGATGATGGAGAAAGTGGAATACTCCTTGCAAGTGTAACTGGACGTACTGACATAGTGAAGTTACTATTAGATAAGAATGCTAATGTAAATCTTTGTAACACTGGAAACAATAGTCCTCTGTTAATGGCAAGTCAGAACGGACATACTGATATAGTAAAGTTACTGTTAGAGAGGAATCCTGATGTTAATCTATGTAACAAGGATGGCCACAGTCCTCTGTTACAGGCAAGTCAAAACGGACATACTGATATAGTAAAGTTACTGTTAGAGAGAAATCCTGATGTTAATCTATGTGACAATGATGGCTTGAGTCCTCTGGTACAGGCAAGTCAAAACGGACATACTGATATAGTAAAGTTACTGTTAGAGAGGAATGCTGATGTTAATCTATGTTACAAGGATGGCCGGAGTCCTCTGATAAAGGCAAGTGCGTGTGGACATACTGACATAGTTAGATTACTACTAGAGAGGAATCCTGATCCATGTAACAATACATCACTTAGTACGTCATATGTTTATAACAACATCAGTATCAGTAACAGTCATAGTCTTGTCCAACCATTAATGAAACATAAACCAGACGTTAATGCCCAAACATTTGATGGAGGTAATGCTTTATATTTTAGTGCACTGGATGGAAATATTGAGATAACACAGTTACTGTTAGAGAATAATGCTGACAGTAATATATGTATTCATAATAAACAGTCTATGACAGATATATTTAATAACCACCCATCTTTCACATTAAACAAAGCAAAACAAATCTTGTTTGATAGCCTTGTTAAGGATATATCATCACGTGTAACATATTATGTCAATAAGAAGTCAGTAGATTATGCCTTTGATGTAGTAGCTGGTTCGTCTCCATTACACATTGCCTGTTTTATGGGTAGGTTAAATGTAGTCCGTTGTCTTATAGACCACGATGCTAACATCAACATGAAAAAAGAAGATGGCACCACACCCTTATTTTATTCATGTGAAGTAGGACATGAGGATATTGTACGTTTATTGTTAGCTAAAGGAGCAGATACACAGATATGCAGACTTGATGGGAAATCTCCTTTAAAGATTGCAATTTATAATCAACATACATCTATAGCTGTGCTTGTAACAGAACACATGGATAAGACAAAACCACTTCTTTAACAATTATTGCTCCTTTGTAAGTGGTTTCTCGTGACATTAACAAACCGGCAAAATAATTCTTAATTGTTTCTTGTCGCATGTTATTGTTTATATCAATTCATTCCATTACTTATGTCTCTATTTGAAATAAAAGTCTATTCATCCCATTACTTCTATCTCTGTGAGATATCAACCGTTTTTTATCCCATTATTTCTGTGTGTGATTTGTGATTGATATCTGCTGTTATTCATCCGAGAACTTATTAACTGCTGTCTCTCTTTGATACCAACTACTATCCGTTCTATTACTGCTGTTTGATATAATATACTATTTAGTTCGGTCTCCAATGTTATCATGTTACACATGCCGCATACATGTAGCTTTACTTAACATACATTTTTTTTTTGATTTTTCCACCATAAACAAACAAGATAGTTTATAAATCATCCTGTTGATTGCAATGAATAAAACTGTTCCACTTTAAGAAGTTGTTGTTCTCCACTGAAACGTTTGTTCCGTGAATATTTATTAAAAGTATATACTCTATTAACTGTATTGCCAAATATTAAAATGTTGAGTATTACTACTGTACAACGTCAAGTAAACAATGTAATTATATCATAAACATTGCATGCGTTACTAGAGTACTGTAGTCTGATCAGTTTTTTGTAATGTTTCAATTTTCATTTTTAAACAGTATTTGTCTATTATAATTATCATGCTGTATCTCCAATTTCAAACACATTTTCATTCTTGATCTTCCAAATTTTATAGTATTTGTCTAAAAATGACCTTTATACTGTATCTCCCATATTTTACACATTTTGTTTTATTATGATTTTAATGCTGTATCTTTCAAACTTTAAAAAAATTTTCTTATCATAAGTTTTATGGTGTATCTTTCATATTGTTCATTTTTGTCTCATTATGATGTTCGTGCTGTTTCTTCCATAGTTACCAGTTTTTGTTTTATTCTTATATCGAAACTGCACTCTCCATATTTAACAGTTTTTTGTAATATTATGATTTTCATGTAGTAATTTCCATATATTTTGTGTTATATTTCATTTTATGATTTCTTGTGTTTATGTTTTGCTTTTATGCTTTGTTTAAAAGCCATTCTGTTTTTCAAAATAGACAAATGTGATAAAACACAATGTTGACTGCTGTATCCCTACTTTATATATATATATATATATGTATTTGTTAGTTTTCCTACAAAATTGTGGTCAATATAGTGTAACTGTCATAGAAGTCAGAGGACTGATTATGTTTTATAAGATTTTAATCCTGTATATTCCATGTTTTACTGAATGTATATATGCATCATAGACGTGATAACACTTTTCACAATTATTATCAACTATTTTATGATTATTGTTATGCTATTGCATTTGCTGTGTATCTGGATTACTCTAAAATTTGCGATTCAATTGATAAAACGCATGCAATTATAATTATAGTTATATTTGTTGTACCTTTATCAAACAGTCATTCTTGAACTATTGTGATCAATAAAAAATCAACAGACTCTTAAGGATTTTATGTAATGAAAATATATATAGATTATTACATGGCATTTTTCATATCATACCCTTTATCGGCCCTAGGTCATGATATCAGCCCAAGAGCCGTAGGCTCGAGGGATGATATCATGACCGAGGGCCGATAAAGGGTATGATATGAAAAATGACATGTAATTATCTTTTTATCATATACTTCAACAGAAGAAATACAGACAAACACCATTAAAATTTTGTTTTTCTTGATAATTTATAATTAACCAAATACAAATTTCTGAACTTTAATTGTTGTTATTAAATGATATAACAAGCATCAGAGTGACATAAATGTATGAAAACAATTACATGACTTGTACATATATTAATGTTCTTAGTTGGAAAAATTAATTGTCACATTTCCCATAATAGTTGCCCCTGCAAACATATGCATTGCTTTTCCTTTGTGATTTTCATGTACTATTTCTGGCATTTCATTTATTCCTGTAGTTGTTGTTGCTGAAACTGGTTTAGAATTAGATTCAAAATTTGAAATATCTTTCAATACAAAAGAAAGTTCGGCTTCTTGGGAAGCAGACAAAAGTTCTGCATCATCATCTGATGGTATATCATTGTTGTTATTCATCCAAAGGCCTTGGGTTTTTATCCGAAGTTATTTTCCCTGTACCAATTTTACTCAAAATATTAGACATTTCCTTCTGTTGTTCAATTGATGCTGAGCTATAGGAGTTTATGGATTGAACATTTTTATGTCCACTCAACTGCATTATGCGTGTATCTGGTATGTCCTCATGTACCAAGGCAGTGATAGTAGTTTTTCTGACACTATGATTAGTTTTTCTACCTTGAATACCACCGTCTTCACACATTTTTTTAACAAAAGAACTTAGAGTGTTCTTTCCTAAAGCTTGTCTTGAAAACCAGACCCCATCATCCTTAATTTGCCTGGAAAACCCCAAATAAAAGGGACAATCATCTGCAACCATATCTTCTGGTCTTCTTCTAAGAAACTGTTTATATGTCTGTATAGGACATCTAGGATTACCTGAAAGAAGATAAACCAGTTAAATATTGATTGTTTAAATGTCATTATTATACGCATGTTTACAATATAATATATATATACATGTACATGTAGCTACACTTGTAATATATGATATCTGGCTGTTATTTTGTGATGGCAATATCTTGATATCTTGTTTAATACATATTTACACTACATGTATACTATGTTTTGCGTTTTTTAATTTACTTTTTCTGTAATTCAATTAAAAAATGAAATAATTATTTTGAATCTTGTCCCCCTATAAAACTTTTCCTGAAACATTACCTGTGTCAGCAAACATCTTGGCCTGAAAGGCACGGGTGTCCAAGTTAGCACCATTTCTTGTTTTGGTTATCCTCTCAGTATGTTCTAGATACTGCCCCCCGTCCGTAGTTGCCTTCATTTGGATGTCTCCCCATCTTAGAGTTGTGTGTTCTTCCCGGGAGCGTAAACCAAAATGTAGAGTGTTATTCATCCAAACAGTTCTGACTAGAGATTGAGGATTTCCTGCAAATAAATTTAAGGAATTTGTTTGAGTAAAAAATATTTGATTTAGACTTGTGTATACAATAAGGTTAAAATAATATACATTCTTATGACTGTACAAAATCAGGTGAAGATAATTAAAGGTATTGTCAAATTATTTTTTTAATTACATCATACCAATGTGTTTATTTTGTAGAGAAAATTGTGACCTCACAAAGGGCCAAATAACAAGACAAAGCTATTTAAAACACCAATAACAAAAAAATAATTATGCAAAGAATTGTTACCTGCACCAAGCAGCTCTTTTTCGTATAGTAAATTAACTTCCTCAGCTGTGAAGGGGTCTGCTTTCCTTTTTTTGGCTCCCATTCCCATGGATTTCAGCTGTTTCAGTTTGGCAGACATCACATCTCTAGAGTGGTGAAATTCTTTGTCAACCATTATATTTATTGCACATTTCTCTGTTAGATATCTTGATATGCTGCTCTGCATTGATCTGACAGATTGAGGTTCGTAGTTAGACTCGTCGTCTTTTTTCACTGTCATGAAGAAACGAGCCAAACATTTATCAAGTTCCGTAACAGGAATTTCTTCCGCTAACCTCATCTCGTTATTGGATCTTAACCATCTGTTGAAAAGTCTCATGTCACTCGTAGTTTTTCTAACTGTATTATCGTTTTTCAACGATTGAACAAAAGCAGCAGTGTCCGTGTCGTCTGCCATGTTTACAAACAACTTTCCGGAAATACCCGAAGTTCCATGTTAAAACCCCACGGACAATAACGGAAAGGCATGCGATAACATTCCGGAAGCAGTTACAGTACTTGCAACCTTAGGCGTTACTGTTTGACGTGAACTTGACTGATCGGTGAATGATGGGTGACGGATGTTTGACTGATCGATGAGTGATCGGTGATCGGTGACCCATAGGATCCGTCAGATAAGTCAAATAACCTATGTGAGAGTTACCCTGACAACTGTCACCGATCGATCAGTAAATTAAATTTATGCACGGATCGGACGGATACGTATATATTTAAAATTCTTATGTAAACCGAACTCCACAGTGTTTTCAATCGATGAACGCGGACCTCTACGAAGACACCTTAATTTACACGTTATAATTTGTAATAAATTAGTTGCAATACAAAAGTAAAAATGTGTTGATTAATATTTTCGTATCAAATTTTATAAACATCAGAGACATATAATACATAATTGTATTATACGACTCTGTTAACATGAACTTATTTCTACGAAAATGGTTATTGTTGACCGCCATTGGATTTTTGTACTTTTAATAGTTTCGATTATAGGTTTTTTTTCATGAAATTAAAATAATGTCAAAGAAATGATATCAAAAGTTTGTTCCCATTGTTTAGAATTACCAAAATTAATTTCTTTTTATCAAATATTGTAGTATTTTATTTGCAATCAGTTATTTTTTACCATCTTGAGACAAGTCTTCTAATTGGAATTGATATATAATGAGAATTAAAATACTTAAACTTTTATTTTTGTGGAATAAGAATGCACTTATTGATTTATTTTGATACAAATTATTAACCGTCATATGATTTTAGTACATCAGGATTGGCTGTTCTTTATAAAATATGCCTACTTTAAGGAAAAAGATATTAAATTTTTGTATGCGTTACCTAAAATGCAAATATTTTCTGCATTTTACTGAAAATTATTGACCACCATTGGATTTTGTACTTTTATAGTTGAGAATAGTTTTTCTTTCATAAAATTTAAATAATATCAGAAAAATCACCTAAAATTTTGTTCGCATTGTTTAAAATAATCAAAATTCATTCTTCTTTTATCAAAAATGATACTATTTAATTTGAAATCAGTTTATTTTTACCATCTTGAGACAAGTCTTCTAATAAGAATTGAGATATAATGAGAATTAAAATACTTAAACTTTTATTTTTGTGGAATAAGAATGTAGTTATTGATTTATTTTGATGCATATTATTAACTGTCATATGATTTCAGTACTTTTTGTACATAATGATTGACTGTTCTTCATAAAATAATCTTACTTTACGGAAAAAGATATTAAATTTTTGTACGCATTGCCTAAAATGCAAATATTTCTTCATTTTGCTGAAAATTATTGACCGCCATTGGTTTTTTGTACATTTTATAGTTGAGAATAGTTTTTTTTTCATAAAATTAAAAGAATGGCAGAGAAATCATATTGAAATTTTATTCGCATTGTTTAAAATAACCAAAATTCTTCTTCTTTTTATTAAAAATGATACTATTTTATTTGAAATCAGTTATTTTTACCATCTAGAGACAAGTCTTCTAATCAGAATTGAGATATAGTGAGAATTAAAATACTTAAACTTTTATTTTGTGGAATAAGAATATAGTTATTGATTTATTTTGATACAAATTTTTAACTGTCATATGATTTCAGTACTTTTTGTACATCAGGATTGGCTGCTCTTCATAAAATAATCTTACTTTAAGGAAAAAGATATTAAATTTTTGTATGCATTGCCTAAAATGTAAATATTGTTTCATTTTACTGAAAATTATTGACTGCCATTGTATTTTTGTACTTTTTATAGTTGAGAATAGTTTTTTTTCATAAATTAAATAATATCAGAAAAATCATACTAAAATTTTGTTCGCATTGTTTAAAATAAAAAATTATTCTTCTTTCTATCAAAAATGATACTATTTTATTTGAAATCAGTTATTTTTAACCATCTAGAGACAAGTCTTCTAATCAGAATTGAGATATAGTGAGAATTAAAATACTTAAACTTTTATTTTGTGGAATAAGAATATAGTTATTGATTTATTTTGATACAAATTATTAACTGTCATATGATTTCAGTACTTTTTGTACATCAGGATTGGCTGCTCTTCATAAAATAATCTTACTTTAAGAAAAAGATATTAAATTTTTGTATGCATTGCCTAAAATGTAAATATTGTTTCATTTTACTGAAAATTATTGACTGCCATTGTATTTTTGTACTTTTTATAGTTGAGAATAGTTTTTTTTCATAAAATTAAAATAATATCAGAAAAATCATACTAAAATTTTGTTCGCATTGTTTAAAATAATAAAATTATTCTTCTTTCTATCAAAAATGATACTATTTTATTTGAAATCAGTTATTTTTACCATCTAGAGACAAGTCTTCTAATCAGAATTGAGATATAGTGAGAATTAAAATACTTAAACTTTTATTTTGTGGAAAAGAATAGTTATTGATTTATTTTGATACAAATTATTAACTGTCATATGATTTAAAGCACTTTTTGTACATCAGGATTGGCTGTCTTCATAAAATAATCTTACTTTAAGGAAAAAGATATTAAATTTTTGTATGCATTGCCTAAAATGTAAATATTGTTTCATTTTACTGAAAATTATTGACTGCCATTGTATTTTTGTACTTTTTATAGTTGAGAATAGTTTTTTTTTCATAAAATTAAAATAATATCAGAAAAATCATACTAAAATTTTGTTCGCATTGTTTAAAATAATAAAATTATTCTTCTTTCTATCAAAAATGATACTATTTTATTTGAAATCAGTTATTTTTACCATCTTGAGACAAATCTTCTAATTAGAATTGAGATATAATGAGAATTAAAATACTTAAACTTTTATTTTTGTGGAAAAAGAATGCAGTTATTGATTTATTTTGATACAAATTATTAACCGTCATATAATTTTAAGCACTTTTTGTACATCAGGATTGGCTGTTCTTCATAAAACATGCTTACTTTAAGGAAAAAGAAATTAAATTTTTGTACGCGTTTCCTAAAATGCAAATATTGTTTCATTCTACTGAAAATTATTGACCACCATTGGATTTTTATACTTTTATAGTTGAGAATAGTTTTTTTTTATAAAATTTAAATAATATCAGAAAAATCATACTAAAATTTTGTTCGCATTGTTTAAAATAATCAAAATTATTCTCCTTTTTATCAAAAATGATACTATTTTATTTGAAATCAGTTATTTTTACCATTTTGAGACAAGTCTCCTAATCAGAATCGAGATATAATGAGAATTAAAATACTTAAACTTTTATTCTTGTGGAATAAGAACGTACGTAGTTATTGATTTATTTTGATACAAATTATTAACCGTCATATGATTTCAGTACTTTTTGTACATCAGGATTGGCTGCTCTTCATAAAATAATCTTACTTTAAGGAAAAAGATATTAAATTTTTGTACGCGTTGCCTAAAATGCAAATATTGTTTCATTTTACTGAAAATTATTGACCGCCATTGTATTTTTGTACTTTTCATAGTTGAGAATAGTTTTTTTTCATAAAATTAAAATAATTCAGAAAAATCATACTAAAATTTTGTTCGCATTGTTTAAAATAATAAAACTTATTCTTCTTTTTATCAAAAATGATACTATTTTATTTGAAATCAGTTATTTTTACCATCTTGAGACAAGTCTTCTAATTAGAATTGAGATATAATGAGAATTAAAATACTTAAACTTTTATTTTTGTGGAATAAGAATGCAGTTATTGATTTTTTTGATACAAATTATTAACCGTCATATCATTTTAGTACTTTTTGTACATGAGGATTGGCTGTTCTTCATAAAACATGCTTACTCTATGGAAAAAGATATTAAATTTTTGTACGCGTTGCCTAAAATGCAAATATTTCTTCATTTTACTGAAAATTATTGACCGCCATTGTATTTTTGTACTTTTTATAGTTGAGAATAGGTTTTTTTTCATAAAATTAAAATAATTTCAGAAAATCATACTAAAATTTTGTTCGCATTGTTTAAAATAATCAAAATTATTTTTCTTTTTATCAAAAATGATACTTTTTATTTGAAATCAGTTATTTTTACCATTTTGAGACAAGTCTCCTAATCAGAATCGAGATATAATGAGAATTAAAATACTTAAACTTTTATTTTTGTGGAATAAGAACGTACGTAGTTATTGATTTATTTTGATACAATTTATTAACCGTCATATGATTTCAGTACTTTTCTACATCAGGATTGGCTGCTCTTCATAAAATAATCTTACTTTAAGGAAAAAGATATTAAATTTTTGTACGCGTTGCCTAAAATGCAAATATTGTTTCATATTACTGAAAATTATTGACCGCCATTCTATTTTTGTACTTTTTATAGTTGAGAATAGTTTTTTTTCATAAAATTAAAATAATATTAGAAAAATCATACTAAAATTTTGTTCGCATTGTTTAAAATAATAAAACTTATTCTTCTTTTTATCAAGAATGATACTATTTATTTGAAATCAGTTATTTTTACCATCTTGAGACAAGTCTTCTAATTAGAATTGAGATATAATGAGAATTAAAATACTTAAACTTTTATTTTTGTGGAATAAGAATGCAGTTATTGATTTTTTTGATACAAATTATTAACCGTCATATGATTTTAGTACTTTTTGTACATCAGGATTGGCTGTTCTTCATAAAACATGCTTACTTTAAGGAAACAGATATTAAATTTTTGTACACGTTTCCTAAAATGCAAATATTGTTTCATTCTACTAAAAGTTATTGACCGCCATTGGATTTTTATACTTTTTATAGTTGAGAATAGTTTTTTTTTTCATAAAATTGAAAGAATATCAAAAAAATCATACTAAAATTTTGTTCGCATTGATTAAAATAATAAAAATTATTCTTCTTTTTATCAAAAATGATACTATTTATTTGAAATCAGTTATTTTTACCATCTTGAGACAAGTCTTCTAATCAGAATTGAGATATAATGAGAATTAAAATACTTAAACTTTTATTTTTGTGGAATAAGAATGTAGTTATTAATTTATTTTGATGCATATGATTTCAGTACTTTTTGTACATAATGATTGGCTCTTCTTCATAAAATAATCTTACTTTAAGGAAAAAGATATTAAATTTTTGTATGCGTTAACTAAAATGCAAACATTTCTTCATTTTACTGAAAATTATTGACCGCCATTGGATTTTGTACTATTTATAGTTTAAAATAGTTTTTTTGTTCATAAAATTAAAGGAATGTCAGAGAAATCATACTTAAATTTTATTTGCATTGTTTAAAATAACCAAAATTATTCTTATTTTTATTAAAGATGGTACTATTTTATTTGAAATCAGTTATTTTACCATCTTGAGACAAGTCTGCTAATTAGAATTGAGATGTAATGAGACTTAAAATACTTAAAATAAATGATTGCATTACTTTTTGTTCATCAGGATTGGTTGGTCTTCATAAATTATGTTTACTTTAAGGAAAGAGAGATTATTTTTTTGTACGTGTTGGCAAAAATGCAAATATTGTAATTTCAATTGCAATCAGTTGTTATAAATGATTTGCATATGTTTTTTTGTAGAAAATGTGAATTATTCAAGAATAAATCTGCTTATTTCTTTCTTTTTAAGGAATATATTTATGTTTACCAACATTGGATTTTTGTACTTTTTATTGTTTAGGAGTAGTTATCTTTTTTATTAGAAAAAGACTATCAGAAAAATATAATGTAATGTTGTTTGCATTGTTTAAAATTATTTCTATTTCTTGTTAAAAAATACAGCAGTTATTTTTGTAATTTTTCCCGAGAATATTTGGAAAATAATGAAATAAAAATCGCGATGTAGACACCGTTTTAGAACTCGCCGGTTTTGAAAATATATAACCTAAATAAAACGAAAAAGACCATTCTTTAATGATGATATTGTAATTTAGGTTTTATCTGTACATTGCTTTTCATTTCAATTCATAAAACTTTGCTAAATAATTAATAAACAAAATGTATCATTGAACGTTGAGTCGCCATTTTAATTAGATTAAACGAAACTAAGATTCTGTAATTTGTATTATTTTATCATGTGACGTATTAAAGTTCAATCCGTCATCAAGGTCGATCGGTTCTATCCGTCCGATCAGTCCGATCAGTCAATTACTTTTACTATAAGTCTGACGGATTGCTGACGTGAGTTTGACGCGAACTTGACTGATCGGTGACTGATCGATGACCGCTGACTGATCGCTGAAATAGTAACGCCTAAGGTTGCAAGTACTGTAATAAAGGTGCCTTTATCAGCCCGCTAAGGAAATCTGTAGGAATCTGGTTAATAAACCTTGTAATCCTTTCATAGCCTTTTAATATTTTTAAATGTTATTGAACTGTAAAATTTAAGTATTATTTCATACAAGTATATGATAAATGTAATTATCAATTGAGGTACATGTATACGGATTATTACTATTGTGTATTGTTATGACTGACATATTGTATATATTGTAAAACCACAATAATTTGTTGATCAAAGTCATATCAGAAATATAATCAGAATAACATTATTGAGTGTATTTTTTTGTTTTTTGTTTACTTTTCTGAATTTGTTTATGTTATGAGATGTTTACCGCTATAAAACCAGGTTCAATCCACCATTTCCTACATTTGAAAATGCCTGTACCAAGTCAGGAATATGACAGTTGTTGTCCATTCGTTTTATATGTGTTTGGTCATTTGATTTTGTCATGTGATTAGGGACATTCCGATTGAATTTTCCTCGGAGTTCAGTATTTTTGTTATTTTTACTTTTTATTCGATATGAAAATAAGACGATGTCATGTGATTACGGAAGAGACAAGTAACCTTCAAAATTTAAATGGCATAAATAGAGATGAAAACCTGTTTTCCAACCATTTTCAGATCTTTCCTAAAAAAACAAAAGGGGGTTGTTATGTGCAACCTGTCATTATACGATTTCCAAATCTTTCAATGAAATAAAATGTATGTTTAAATCAACTATAGAAGCAAAAGACCTTCAACAATGAGCAAAACCATATCTGTTGAATAAGTTATAAATGGTGCCGGTATAACAGATGGAAATACTACACATTTCCGACAGTGTTATCTATGGTTGATTCGTTTAACGATTGAACAATTTGTTTCAAGTAGTGTTATCCATGTGTTGATTGATTTGTTTGTTACATGACTCCTTGCAGATGATGCAATCCGTGTAATGATTTATTTAATTGATTAAAGGACAGCTTTAGATCGTGTAAATACAAATACCAACAAGACCAGGATTAAAATTTTGTGTTTGCATGCGCGAGACGCGCGTTTCGTCTACAAAAGACTAAACAGTGACGCTAGAATCCATATTTTCATTAGTTTATGTGTTAATAAAATCTTTTTAACGGTAACACTATTTTTACATGAAAGGTAATGATCATTCTGATTTTTCTCTTCGGTTTAACAGACTTATCGATACCAGACCTTAATATCAATCTGTATTTTACAATAATTGCGTTATTTAGAACTAAAAAGAAATTTTGCAGAAAATTGTATTGATTGTGTTTAACTTTAAAACCTGTAGATCTTGATTAATCAAACCAGCTGGATATCTCTTTTGGTATTTAATTGAACGTACATAGGTAATTCGTCAAGAAAAGCTTAAACTGCCTGCATGCTATGGCTAAATTATTAGTCATTCATTGAGTATTATTTATATTTGAATGCAGTGTCCGGGTATATTTTTGAGTCCTAGCAGAATCATTTTATCAAAAATGGCACCAACCATTATAACATATACCTCTAAAAGAGCGAACATCCTTGATTTCCCGAAATCAACAGAAGAGCAAACATTCTTTGATTTCCTAAATCAACAGAAGAGCAAACATTCTTAGATTTCCGAAATCAACAGAAGAGCAAACATTCTTTGATTTCCGAAATCAACAGAAGAGCAAACATTCTTTGATTTCCGAAATCAACAGAAGAGCAAAATTTCTGTATTCCCATAATCAACAGCAGAACAGATATCCTGTGTTCCCCAAATCTTTAAAAGGGCGAACATCCTTTTTCCATCAATTAAAGAGAGTAACTATCATCCTTTATTCCCCAAATGGCAAAACGAGAGCGAACATTCTTGAATCCCCCAAGCAACAGACAGAAGAGCAAACATCCTATATTCCCCAGATCAACAGAAGAGTACACATTCTTTATTCCATAAATCAACAACAGAACAGTAATCATGTGTTCCCAAAATCATTAGGAGAGCAAACATACCTGATTGTCTAAAACGACCGAAGAGCGAACATCCTTCATTTCCAAAATCAACAGAAGAGCGAACATCCTTTATTTCCAAAATCAACAGAAGAGCGAACATAATTTATTCTCCAAATCAACAGAAAAGTACACATTCTTTATTCCATAATTCAACAGAAGAGTACACATTCTTTATTCCATAATTCCACAAAAGAGTACACATTCTCTATTCCATAAATCCACAGAAGAGTACACATTCTCTATTCCATAATTCAACAAAGGAGTACACATTCTTTATTCCATAATTCAACAAAGGAGTACACATTATTTATTCCATATTTCAACAAAAGAGTACACATTCTTTATTCCATAATTCCACAAAAGAGTACACATTCCCTATTCCATAAATCCACAGAAGAGTACACATTCTCTATTCCATAAATCCACAGAAGAGTACACATTCTCTATTTCATAAATCCACAGAAGAGTACACATTCTTTATTCCATAATTCCACAAAAGAGTACACATTCTCTATTCCATAAATCCACAGAAGAGTACACATTCTCTATTCCATAATTCAACAGAAGAGTACACATTCTTTATTCCATAATTCAACAAAAGAATACACATTCTCTATTCAATGATTCAACAAAAGAGAACACATTCTCTATTCCATAATTCAACAGAAGAGTACACATTCTTTATTCCATAATTCAACAAAGGAGTACACATTCTTTATTCCATATTTCAACAAAAGAGTACATATTATTTATTCCATATTTCAACAAAAGAGTACACATTCTTTATTCCAT
The DNA here is from genome assembly GCA_019925275.1 of Mytilus edulis. Lineage (NCBI taxonomy): Eukaryota > Metazoa > Mollusca > Bivalvia > Mytilida > Mytilidae > Mytilus > Mytilus edulis. The sequence continues at coordinate 112,809,006 of CM034354.1, forward strand.
AATTCCACAAAAGAGTACACATTCCCTATTCCATAAATCCACAGAAGAGTACACATTCTCTATTCCATAAATCCACAGAAGAGTACAATTCTCTATTTCATAAATCCACAGAAGAGTACACATTCTCTATTCCATAAATCCACAGAAGAGTACACATTCTCTATTTCATAAATCCACAGAAGAGTACACATTCTCTATTCCATAAATCCACAGAAGAGTACACATTCTCTATTCCATAAATCCACAGAAGAGTACACATTCTCTATTCCATAAATCCGAAGAAGAGTACAGATTCGTTATTCCATAAATCCACAGAAGAGTACACATTCTCTATTCCATAAATCCACAGAAGAGTATACACATTCTCTATTCCATAAATCCACAGAAGAGTACACATTCTCTATTCCATAAATCCACAGAAGAGTACAGATTCTTTATTCCATAAATCCACAGAAGAGTACACATTCTCTATTCCATAAGTCCACAGAAGAGTACACATTCTCTATTCCATAAATCCACAAAATAGTACACATTCTCTATTCCATAAATCCACATAAGAGTACACATTCTCTATTCCATAAATCCACAGAAGAGTACACATTCTCTATTCCATAAATCCACAGAAGAGTACAGATTCTTTATTCCATAAATCCACAGAAGAGTACACATTCTCTTTTCCATAAATCCACAGAAGAGTATACACATTCTCTATTCCATAAATCCACAGAAGAGTACACATTCTCTATTTCATAAATCCACAGAAGAGTAAAGATTCTTTATTCCATAAATCCACAGAAGAGTACACATTCTCTATTCCATAAATCCACAGAAGAGTACACATTCTTTATTCCATAAATCCACAGAAGAGTACACATTCTCTATTCCATAAATCCACAGAAGAGTACACATTCTCTATTCCATAAATCCACAGAAGAGTACACATTCTCTATTCCATAAATCAACAGAAGAGTACAGATTCTTTATTCCATAAATCCACAGAAGAGTACACATTCTCTATTCCATAAATCCACAGAAGAGTACACATTCTCTATTCCATAAATCCACAGAAGAGTACACATTCTCTATTCCATAAATCCACAGAAGAGTACACATTCTCTATTCCATAAATCAACAGAAGAGTACATATTGTTTATTCCATAAATCCACAGAAGAGTACACATTCTCTATTCCATAAATCCACAGAAGAGTACACATTCTCTATTCCATAAATCCACAGAAGAGTACACATTCTCAATTTATAAATCCACAGAAGAGTACACATTCTCTTTTCCAGAAATCCACAGAAGAGTACACATTCTCTATTCCATAAATCCACAGAAGAGTACATATTCTCTATTCCATTAATCAACAGAAGAGTACACATTCTCTATATCATAAATCCACAGAAGAGTACACATTCTCTATTCCATAAATCCACAGAAGAGTACACATTCTCTATTCAATGAATCCACAAAAAAGTACACATTCTCTATTCCATAAATCCACAGAAGAGTACACATTCTCTATCCCATAAATCCACAGAAGAGTACACATTATCTATTCCATAAATCCACAGAAGAGTACACATTCTCTATTCCATAAATCCACAGAAGAGTACACATTCTCTATTCCATAAATCCACAAAAGAGTACATATTCTCTATTCCATAAATCCACAGAAGAGTACATAGTCTCTATTCCTAAAATTGACGGAAGAGCGGCAAACATTCTTTGTTCCCCAAAATAAACCAAAGAGCGAACATTCTTGATTTTCCCATATCAACCGAAGATATTCTGTTTTCCCCAAATGAACAAAAGATCAACATCATTGATTTCAAAAATCACAGAAAAACAACCATTTGGTGTTCCCTAAATGAACAAAAGAGCGAACATACTTGATTTTCAAAAATCAACCGAAAAGCAAACATCCAGTTTTCCTTAAATGATTAGAGAGCGAACATTCTTCATTCTCCAAATCAACAGAAGAGCAAAAATATTTCTTCCCTTAACTATTAAAAGAACATATCTGATATCATTTATTCCAGAAATCAACAGAAGAGCGAAGTCCTTTATTTCCCAAATCAACAAAAGAACAGACATCCTTCATTCCCCAAATCAACAGAAGATCGAACATCATTAATTCCCTAAATCAACAAAAGAACGGACATCCTTCATTCCCAAAATCCCCAGACGATCAAGCATCATTTATTTCCCAAATCAACAAAAGAAAAAGAAAACATACATAACTCTCCAAATTAACAGAACAACGGACACCTTTTTTCTCAAAACCCACAGACGTGTGAACATCCTGTATTTCCCAAATTAACAGAAAGGAAAACATCCCTTATTCCCTAAATCAACAGAAAAGAAAACAATCTTAATTTCCCAAATCAACAATAGAATAACCACTTTTATTCTTCAAATCAAAATCGGATGGTATAAACCAGTACAGCCTAACGACACCGGTTGGATGAGTGGTTGTTACTTGTATTTCAGAATAACTACGCTTCTATAATTGATGCACTATGAATAGCTATAAAACAGGAAAAAAAAAATGAATATCAAATTGTTCGAATAGGATCAATACATTATATATAAACTGCCCATTTTATAAACATAAATAAAACAATATAATGAATATTGAATGTTCTCCTGCCAATAGTTAAATTGTTGGTCTTCGCATAGCTCAAATTAATTTTAACATTTAATATATACGTTTCCGTTTCAAAATTCAAGATAATAAAATATATGAATGACGCCGCGGACTAAATAAGCATATGTAGCAACAGATGAAAAAGAATGAAAATTCCGGAAAAAAAAAACACTGTTCAAACTCTCACGTTCGTCTGGCAGAATATCGAATGCTCATCCCCCCAACTCTTATTAAAACATGGTGGCTTAGATAAAAGAAGTTGATTTATATTTCCGTAAAGGTTGGTTATTCAGTTCGTATCATTTAATAGAAAATGACTGTCAAATTAATGTTCACCGATTTCACTCAAATTCTCCTATTTAATCTATAAAATACAGTCATATAAGTGATATAAACATAAATCAATATATAAATAGATATTGCACTCGTGCAATAGGATTATTTAAGGTCTGTTTGGTTTCATGTTATATGTTAATGACATCATAGATACATTTCTAAATATTTACCTCGAATATGAGAACAACAGTGATTCCTGTACATTTAACGAACGAGACGAATTCAACTTTGTAATTATATTTCATCATTAGCAGCTATGTACAATCAACGTCACCCATGTATAAAGTATTCATTTCCCAACTCATACTATATTAAAGAGCTTACAACTACTACTCAGGCTTTGTGAAATGTCACTAGTGGTGTCTTAACAAACCAATAACAAGCCATGGTTTTGACAACATTTAATGGAATTAACAAAAAACTGATAGATAAATATTTAGTGTCTACTTCACATATAAAACTAGATGGTATTGAGTTATAAATTATATAGATGCTCAACTTGTTTATTCTCTAGATTTTAATTTAAAATTTCCCGTATATGTCTTTGTGTTAGGATGTTTCTTTTTGATTGTATGACTGTGAGTTGGACACACGGTCCTTAATCAGTTTTTCGACATCAGGCGTCCCGGATTCAGTGGGATCCTTAAATGTGATTTGGACACACGCAAGATTCTATTTTATTAATCTTTGTAGTTATATTGTACTTATGTGTACACTATAAACCTTATGTACTACCGTCTACAAACACTTGTAATCGAAGACTTTGTTAATTATCTATCGTCGACTTTGACTATTCTTTTTCGAATACAACACATATCTTTATTGGCGTCTGTCTTAGACAAAACCCAAACCAAATGATATCAGGTGCACCGGAATGGTAAGCATATTATACTCCAAATGTGCTGTACACTTTTTCGTTTATCCCATTTGGTGTCAAAATTTGTTTGGAATGTCGTGTGCTCTTATTGGTGATCGATTATATTAAAAACAATACGTATAATGTAGGCATGTGATAGTTTAAATCTCACTCCTGAACTAACCTGCACACTTAATTAGATTTCTTATAAGTCACTTTTATTCAAAACAGTTATTTCTCAGTTATATTATGTAAAAAAGACAGACAGGAAACTTAATAGAATATATATTCTACAAAGTAGGATTTAGAACTAAGATAGCTAATCAGTCCACTAAAACATGAGATCTGCCCCTAAATGACTATTACAATTGCTTTTTGCAGCAATTATGTTTTGCATTCGCAACCACACCGAATACAAGTGTTAAACTCACAAATTGTCGTCATATCTAGAACCTATCATTTTGTTGTTTTTAATTTGTGTACCCTTGTATGTAATATTTTACTTAATTTTCATTTGATCTATAAAGCGTATACCATATTGGATGTGTACTATCAACTACAAACTCTTTTTTGTATGTGTTCTTGTGTTATAAACTATAACAGTTTTGGTGGACGTCATTTGTTGAAGTCATTGCAAAATTTACTATAAACTACAACGTTGTTTTTGCCTTTTTTATTATATATTTGTTGAAGTGCATTTTCAAGTCAGTTGTGCGCACGCTGTATGTGTGTGATGTTTGCTGCCACAGTTTTGACAGCTGTATCACACTTATTGTCCCATCACATGGAGTTCCTAGCAACATGGAATCCGTTCATATTGAACACAACAAATTGTTTCGTTACACTCCTACATGTTTCATGATTGTTCATATTTTGTATTTCAATCCATGAATATTTACATTATCTTTTATTTTTAAATAGTTTGGTGTGTTTTAGTGTTTCATTTTGCCATTTGATTAAGGACTTGACCTTATGAATTTTCCTCTGAGTTCAGTGTGTTTGTGACTTTCCTTTTTGCAACTTCCTTCTTTTTGTTAACATTCGGTACAAATGACGATTATGGGTTTAAAAAAAAATCCGTGTTGAATGTTAAATTGTTTCCCCCTAATTGTGCTATGTAGTAGGTAGACATATACAATTACCGACAATTGTTCAAACTGACAATGATACAAATATTTAAAAAAAAACTCACAATGACGAAGTTACAACTTTTTGTGCACATGCGGAAATAAATACATAAATACAAACCTCTTGTTAATCTTTCATTTAGTAACAATTACACATTTGATAGTTATACGGGATTTAATTTTGAATGTCATTTATTTAAAGATTCGTGAGTTGTTACTAACAGAAACATATTTAAGTAAGCTTCAATGAAGTAAGTATTGTCTCTTTTATTTCCTTTCTTTATCTCAAGTTTTAAGTTTTTTTTATATTTCATATCAAATATTGAACAAAATACATAAGAATTATATGATATTGTTATACAAGTGAGATTTTTAGCTAGCTATAAAACCAGGTTTGATCCACCATTTTCGACATAAGAAAATACATGTGCCAAGACAGGAATAAGACAGTTCTTAGCCAATCGTTTGCTATGTTTGAGATTTTGATTTTGGCATTTAATGACAGACGTTCCGTTTTGAACCTTCCTCGGAACTAAGTATTTTTGAGATTTGGATTTTGATTTATTTTTATATTTATCTCAACAACAGAACACAAAATTGTGACATGTTTTATTTAAATGCTATTATTTTTAGTTAATGCAATTACTATCAACCTCGTGTTGGAACTCCAAGAAATTATACATGTAAATGCTGTCCACTTTTATAATGGGAATCATAAAGAAGCCAACAAAAAAAACTTACACAAAATACAATGATCTCAGATTTCCAAACCGTGATATCAGATTTTGTATTCGTTTATTTGATTTTCTAATCTTTATCTCCTATTTTCAAATCCGTGTTCTCTAATTTTTGTTTTCTATTTTCACATTTCCAGCGCTCCATGCGAAAATTATTGCTCGTCACTTGTGAAATATCTGTTCTCAACAATTGATTGATTGAAATTTAATTATAGCGTTGCATTTTCTTGTTGTTTTCCTAAATTTCTTATTGTGAAGTCTTGAAAATAGGCGACCATGTCTGATGACGTCACGTATAAAGAACACCACCTTCTGCAAATATTTGAAAATGAGGAATAGAAATCAGTTGAAAAAGATATTATACTACTGTAACTCTTGTATCACGATATGTCGCCACTCTCAACAATTTAATTTAAATTATTTAAAAACGTCGGTTAACCTCGCGCTTTAAATATAGAAATGTAACTTTCAACAGTGGATGTATATCGTAACACACATGATTCTTTGATCGAATCTATATACCTCCAATTAATAATTGTTATCTCGATATACAAATCCGTTATCTTGACTTAGGACTCTAATAGGTTATCTCACAATATTTTTTAAAAACACTTACAATTTTGTCCAAATAATAATGCTTATTTTGGAAAGGTTATGTTGTGTTTGAAATGGTTTGAATTGTCATAGCATAGCATTTATAACTTTTTATGTGGCATTGCATCGCATTGATCAGTGGTTTGATTTTACTAATATGTTTGTTATGTGGTATTTTGTGGAATGTGTACCTATTTTTAAATCATTTTACGTTTTTTACATTATCTAAGTAATGCATTGTCTCGTTTTCAAACAGTTTGCACTATTTCTGTTTTTTACATGAGATTGGCATGTTATTTTGGAAAGTAATTGTTGTTTCTTTTTCGTTATGTTATTCGAAATGTGTTGATTTAACCTCGATTCCTCTTTATCATTTGTAACTATAAATTAACCAAATATAGGTGTCACATCACCAATTAAAAGTCTTTATCTGTTCAACCAAATTTTGCAATTCTCACAGCTTTCTTAATATCTAACCTTAAATTTTACTTCATTGAACTAAGTATATCTTGAATTGTACAGGTGCCACTTTTCTGCATGCTCATTTTCAACATACATTCAAAATCATATAAGAAAGAAGAGAGCTCCCGAAAGGGGTTACTACTTAAAATAACCCCTGGTTTTCTGGAAATCTTAAATACGTATACCATGGAGTGCATTAATCCTCAATGTTATATGCAAACTTTAGACAGGTAAAATTTGGCTCAAATGGTCTTAATATATTTCTCTTTCAACAAAATTTCGTTTCTGCAACTTTGTTGGTTAGTTTAGGTGAACAATGACATCAAATGCACTTTTTTTTGTCCCAGTAGGCCTACTTTCACGTTCTTAATTTCAGAGAGTAATTGGTGGTATGACACCTAAAAACTTAATATTAGGAAGATTCAAGGCTCGTAAATGTCTAGCAAACGAACTCTGTCCTTTTATCTAAATGTGTTTTTATCATTAAAAGTGTATAGTCGATCAACTATATTCAATTTGTTGTCGACTTTCCATAGTTTGTTATGGTTTTAAATGATTGCATAGTCACCGTTTGAATGTAGATTACTAAAAGAGGTTACAAATCGATGTTCTATATCATTTCAATGATGAAGTTCATGTTTGTAATGTCCAGAAATATTTAGACTTTTGTAACATGCAAAAAATTAACCTGGAATATCGACCGACTCTTTATTGATTCTTGTACATCGCTGAAGTCCTCAAAATGAAGACAACAACTAGTAAACAAAACATGATAGCTATGTTTTCACATCAACAAACCTTTACTGATATTCATACGATCAAAGTATATCCAAATGTGTATGTTCAGCTTCTCATTCAATAGTTGCATGACCAAAATAATTTTCCATCTTACATATATATGAACGTGTTCAATTGTTGTATGTAACTCCGTATAGTAAGATTATCTTTTGTTTGTTTCATCTTCTTGTTTTGTTTTCGAACTAAGATACAAATCATGATGACGGCGTTACACTTATATATACTCATGCCAAAAGGTTTAAGATAAAACAATCTCACAATCTATATTTTCTTTAGTAACAAGGACATATTATATAGCAAGGTGAAATTTAAACTTTGAAGGTATTTGAAAAGTTTACTCAAATGCTTAAAATAGAAGATCTTTATTTAGATTAATAGATTTAAGACAAAAACGTCCGACAAGAGAGAAAATGTTATCATTTCAACTGTGGACTATTCATTTCAGTGTATCAACATTCCAGCAGCTTCTCCATCCCCCAGTAGATACAATGTACGACATTTCTTCTTTTTTTTTTTACGCCACCATGATGTGATTTCCCATAAGAAAATATCCTTATCACAGATGACAACAGCAATATTCGTAATGTCTTTACTACAATCCCGTGTCCTTGATCGAATGTGACCTACCGTATTATACATATGACCTTGTTTGTAATAACATGAGCAACACGACTAATTCAAAATGTGGAGCATGATCTATTTAAACAGTACTTTATTCAAATACATTGAATTGGATTGAGCAACATAAATATCCCATGTAAGTCATCTCTTTAAAACATACATAAAAAAACACACGCATACACTAGCATAATGGCAACACGTCATACATTTTCCAAAAAATCTTCTCACCCGACTGAAATGGCGCTTTGAATAGATAACTTCGATAAAAAGTTGTGATATTAATATTATAATTAATTTACTCCCACATTGATTAAAAGGCCTCTTTTATTTAAACAGTCTCCAGTTAGCTATTCAATATAATAAATTCAATAACTAATTTTCCGACAGCATGTTTGATTTCGTAATTTTTACTAATTAATCGCATCTTTGTAAATACAGCTGATTCTCAAAACTCCGCCACATTTAAGCAGAAATAATATTCAGAGATAAATAATAATGTTTTTGTGCTGGTTTCCAGTGTGTTTAAGTGATTGTGTAGCCCTCGTTTGAATATATTTTACCGACACGGGTCACACATCAATTGTCATTATTTTTTTAATGATGAAGTTCATGTTTGTAATGTTATTGAATATCTATACCTATGTAATATGCAAACATGAAATATCGACCGACTCTTTATTGATTCTTTTACTTCGCTGAAGTCATTACTCAAAAAGAAGACAACAACTGGTAAAGAAAACATGATAGCTATGTTTTCACTTCAACAAATCTTTACTGATCATGCTGATATTGTTACGATCAAATTATATCCAAATGTTTATGTTCAGCTTACCATTTAATAATTGCATGACCGAAACAAATTTTCACCTTACTTCATATCAATGTGTTCCAATGTTGTATGTAACTCCATAAAGTAAGATTATCTTTTGTTTGTTGTATCTTTTTGTGTTGTTTAATTTTTGGTACATATTTGAAATTGTCCGTGTTAAATGTTTTATTGTTGTTAATCAGTTAAATCTTTTTCACATTACTTGGGCGTTAGAAGTAGCATATACAATTACATACTTTTTGTTTTCGGACTAAGATGAAAATCAGGATGGCGACATTACAATTATATATACTCATGCGAAAACGTTTAAGATAAAACAATCTAACAATCTATATTTTCTTTAGTAACAAGGACATATTATATAGTAATATGGAATTTAAACTTTGAGAGTATTTGAAAAGTTTCCTTACATGTTTAAAATAGCTGATCTTTATTTGAATCAATAGATTTAAAACAAAAAATGTCCGACAAAAGAAATGATTCAATCATTTAAACTGTGGACTATTCATTTCAGTGTAGCAACATTCAAGCAGCACCTGCATACGGATTTAGTATCTCCCAGTTGACACAATATACAACATTCTATGACTTGTACCTTCTATCGTGATTTCCAAAATAGAGGATTGCTGCTCACTAGGTACCTATAAAACCATGAATTGAAAGCAAGTGATGAAATGGACGGTTCATTACGTTTGCGCGCATTACCATTACAGTTGCGCGCAAAAATCATTACGTTTGCTTGCTCGCAGCTTTTGTTTACAATTGCGCGCATTTTTTGACAGGTAAACTCAGGTAAAATGCAGGTAATAATACTGATTTATTTTTAATTTGTTCAAATATTTACAAGTATAAGTACTCATTCCGTTAGTTTTAGTCCCCTGCTCACCAACGATGAGGTGGAAGTGGGATTTCGAGCAAGATAAGTCCATGTTATTATGCAAAAGTACTAAATCCTAGAAATATATACAAATGAAAAGGTTTAAATGTTAAAACAAAGCTAATCTTTAATAAATGTAGATTTATTGATAAATTCATTACTGTACATGTCGGTACGTGCCGACACTCCATGTTTGTATCTGGTGTAACTTTACAAACTAACTTAAATTATTTACTAATTTTAAAAACGAACACTATTATTTGAAACACTTTTCATCCTGAAATATTCAGAATGAAGTAATGCTGATGCTTTAAGCCATACTACGGAATTAATAATGATCACTTTATAATTGGATTTAGAATTCAATGTGAACAATATATAATTTGAATCAAGAAATATTTTCAAAAATTAGTAATTGAGAGTCATATTTATTATGAAAATAAAATTATATGTAGTCAATTACAATCTGATTTAATTTTCATTTATATTTTTACCTGAGTTAACCTGTAAAATGAATGCACGCAAATGTAATCGAAAGCTGCGCGCAAACGTAAAACATTTTAATCCCCAAATGCGCGCAAACGGTGTGCGCTCGAAATGGAAGTCATCCCTTCTTATTTCTTTTTGACGCCATGACGATTTGATTAGCCATTAGGAAATATCCTTTTCACAGATGACAACGGATATATTGTAAAATAACTACATTCCCGTGTTCTTGATCCGAATGTGATCTACCGTATTAGACTTATTAACTAGTTTACAAATACATGAGCAACACGACTGGTGCAACATGTTGAGCATGATCTAGTTTAAACAGTATTTTAACCAAATAAATTGGATTGGATTGAGCAGCAGGCATATCCTATGTAAGCTCTATCTATATAACATAAAAACAAACGCATACACTAGCATACTGGCAAGATATAATGCATTTTCCAAAAAATCATCTTACCCGACTGGAACGGTGCTTTAAATAGATAACGCAGATAACAAGTATTTATATTTATATTCTAGGTAATAAACTCCCAAATTGATTAAGCGACTTCATTTAATCAAACAGTCTCCAGTTAGCTGTTCAATATAATAAATTTAATAACTAATTGTCCGACAGCATGTTTGATATCACGTAATTATTTTTACTAATTAATCGCACTTTGTAATTACAGCTGATTCTCAAAACTCCGCCACTTTTCAGGAGAACTAATATTCACAGATAAATAATAATGTTTACGTGCTGGTTCTCAGATGTTATCTCTATGTTTAATCTCATATAGCCATAACTTGGTTATGTTACCAGTAAATGTGCATATGCATTTTGGTCAAATGGAAATTTGTGGGAACCCTACAGTCGATGTACAAAATGACTTGCTACCATTATGTGTGCGTTTATGTTTGTTTAAATTATGTAGTCATTTTGTAAAGTTAGTGTGTTTAAGCGATTGTAGTGTCCTCTATTGATTCTTTTACTTCGCTGAAGTCTTTCCTCAAAATGAAGACAACACCTAATAAACAAAGCATGATAGCTATGTTTTCACATCAACAAACCTTTACTGATATTGATACGATCAAAGTATATCCAAATGTTTATGTTCAGCTTCTCATTCAATAATTGCATGACCGAAACAATATTCCACCTTACATTCATATGAGTGTGTTCAATTGTTGTATGTAACTCCGTATAGTAAGATTATCTTTTGTTTGTTTTATCTTCTTGTTTTGTTTAATTTTTTGGTACATATTTTAAATCTTCCGTGTTAAATGATTTATTGTTGTTAATCAGTTAAATCTGGTTCACATTACGTGGGCGTTAGAAGTAGCATATACAATCTGTTTGTTTCGAACTAAGATACAAATCATGATGACGGCGTTACAATTCTATATACGCATGCCCGAAGGTTTAAGATAAAACAATTTAACAATCTATATTACTTTAGTAACAAGGACATATTATATAGCAATATGGAATTTAAACTTTGAAGGTATTTGAAAAGTTTACTCAAATGCTTAAAAAAGCTGTGAATCAATAGATTTAAGACAAAAATGTCCGACAAAAGAGATGATTTTATCATCTCAACTGTGGACTATACATTTTAGCAGCACCTGCATACGGATCTTATGTTTCCCAGTTGATATAATATACGACAAACTGTTTAAGTAATTTTTTTAAATAAACTCATCATAGATACCAGGATTTAATTTTGTAACCACGCTTAACGTCTGTGTTTTTCATTTATGAAACAATGTCAGCGAAGCCTTGGTTGACTTTTTTATAGACATTTTCCAATTATTAATAAGTGTTAAGTATTCTCGTCGTCAAATCGTAGACAAGGATAAAACAATATCTAGTTTATTGAAGGTTTTAAATTAAATAATTAGAATCTAGATATTTTTTTTTTTTATAAAGTGACATCTTTATTTTTTTCAGGAATACATGGCCAATTAAGTAATAATGGACCTGATGGTATAGGTTTCTCTTGGCCATTAGCCAAATATCTAACACCATGGCACCTCTTTCTGATGAAGAAGAAAAGTATGTCCGCCTAGCATTGCTATTGAAAGGAGTGACACCTAGAGCAGTCCGTACTTATTTTGACAGAGAATTTCCACCTACGTATCTACCATCAACACTGAATAAAAACTACAACACGCTTTCGGACTTGAAATTAAAAAGAATCATTAATCAGGCTCAATGGAATCTTTTGATTCCAAGAAATGGTACGTCTTTATGTTACGGTAGACATTTAAATTTAGATTTCATAAACATGAGATTCAAAATTTGTGTTGTTCTTGTTAGGACTAGAATAAATACATTTCTGAATAATCAAGTTTAAGATTGACTAATTCGTTCATTACAAATTACTTTTTACAAACGGAATGTTATGATTAATCATGATCACTCAGCTATCGCCTAGATATAAAAGGAAACATTTTGTTTAGATGTTTCAATCATATAAATTAGACATACTACCGTCAGGTGTTTTACTTAAAGTAACTTTTCAATTCGTTTGTGGTACCGTCCTCATGTCTTTCTCTGAGGGACTGTTGAGCCCCTGATCATGATACTTAGGAGTAATTTGAAAATCAGTGCCAATCGAATACTGGTAACACACATTATGCCTATTGGAACTATTGTTTTCATGTCATAGTTTGTACAATCATTTTGTCTATTTTGACAAATTGTTGTTTTATTGGCAAAACGGTTAAAATTATCTTTTTTTGTCCTCTTACCATGCCTTACTGCTGGAACTGTATCATTTTGTATCATGACATTTCAAGAAAGGAACACATAGAATTTGTATTTGTATTTTACCTTAGCGGGAAATGACGCATGTAAAAGCCCCAAACCTTTGATTTTTATACTACATATTGTAATATTCATAACTAATTTTACTCTGACATAACGACTATAAATCATATATTTTTTTCTTGATTTTACAGGGATTCCGGATTCAACAACATTCGATGTAACGTTGATGATCTGTTTAATCAGAAACTTGACCTTTATCAATCCACCAGTCAATGGATTTGACAGTCTACCACTACCAGGGGAGACAACACCAGGATCTGATTTAGCCAGAATAAAATATTATAGGAATAAACTAGCTCATCATGATAGTAATACAATAGACACTGCCTATTTCCATACAGCATGGACAGATATATCAAATGTAAGTTGTAATGCTACAATGATCAAAACTGACAAGGTAGATTTGATTTTCCTACTTTAGATTTTCAGGAGACAATCAATTTTTGAGTGTTTAGCTCTTACCAGTCAATTTCCAGAACAATCTACTTCTTTTTAACTCATACTTAAAAAACAAAAAAAAACGTTAAATCAAATGTGACGTACTCAATTAGTAGATTAAGGTCTATCCCTGTCCTGAATTTGCTGTAATTTTGCTATAGTCGAGTTAATTTACAGAAAAAAAAATGCCTATACCAAGTCAGGAATATGACAGTTCCTGTCCATTCGTTTTTTATGCGTTTTGTTATTTGATTTTGCCATATGATGATGGATTTTCCGAATTGATTTTCCTCTAAGTTCAGTATTTTTGTGATTTTACTTTTAACATGTTCAATTAATTAGTGTTTTGCTAATCAAAATAAATGAAGGTAGCGGTAGTTTTAAAAAAAAATTACATTGTCATATCCATGCAAGCTTTTAGTAGCCATATAATCAGGTTCAAGTATTTTTTTCTTAAAATGTCCTGTACACAGTTAGGTATATTGGCGTTTGTTTTTGTTGAACTTTAGTGTTTTTGTTGTTCCTTTGATTTTCTCTTATATTTGATGTGTTTCCTCCGGTTTTTGTTGTTACCGATTTGTTTAATCTATATCGATTTATTACTTTTTTACATCGATAAAGTACTGATGTGTTTCTTTAATATTAACACTATTCTTGGAAATTCCAATTTCTATTTTGGAAACTCTAACTTTTATCTTGAAAATATGAACTTTTATCTTGAAGATATGAACTTTTATCTGGAAAATATGAACTTTTATTTTGGAAAGATTAATTTTAATCTTAGAAATATCTAAATTTAATGTTGGAAATTTTAAATTAAATTTTGGAATTGGTAACTTTATTCTTGGAATTATCAACTTAGTCTTAGAATTATCAGCATTAAACATGAAAATAAGAACTTTAATGTTTTTTTCCACTAACATCACAACTTGAAACAAGGTCTAACAATATCCTGAAATGACGATTCGGATGGATCTAATGATGTTTGAAATAATTGATAACGTATATTGATATTAACACTTTTACTTCCACTTTAACTCTTCATATTCAAAGTGGATTAAAGGCTGCATGAAAGCTAAGATTGAAGGCTGAAATTATGCATATGTTATAAAATTACTATAACGTGTGATATTTCAATGAAGTTGCATGAGATTTCAATAAAACTTGCTAACCGTCAGCTAATTATCAAGTTCTTTGCTAACCGTAACATTACAATTCCGTTGTTGTACGTTTGACGTAACAGCTGAACAGTTTACAATTCCGCAGATAATTTAATCCAGAAGGCTATAGCAGATAAATGTCTAGAACGGGTGACATTGTTTAATTGATGAGATTGATTATTTGGTGTTGTTAAATCCTATGAAAGTACCTTAAGAAATTAATGTTATTCTATATTAATGTGTTGACAAAGGGAACATGAAGCTTAATGTTAAAAAAACACATTCTGTATGAACTAAATTGTTAAACTTTAAAACAAATAATGTATGCACATGATGGTACGTATTTCAATATAAGTACAAGGAAAAGAGCATACACCACTTAGAGGTACAACAGATTGGTCTATTGCATTACAACACCATAAACAAAGGTTAAAACAGGTGAACACTTTATGGTGTAACTCAGTTTCCTTACTTTACATTTCACTGTATCTTGTAAACACAATGTTATTGCCCTGTTAGATGTGATGCGACTGTCATACAAATGAGGATTCAGCTAGCATTTAACACCATGCTAAATCCACCATTTTCTACAGTAAAAAATGTCTGAATCAAGTCAGGAATATGACAGCTGTTATCCATTCGTTTGATGTGTTTGGGCTTTTGATTTTGCCATTTAATTAGTGACTTTCTGTTTTAAATTTTCCTCTTAGTTCAGTCTTAGTGTGATTCACTTTTTACACAATGCAGATGACTAGCCATTTTTATTTATAAGCAAGACATAGATGTATTGGAATTGGTTATCGTGATAAACGTTCATGATAGAACAACAAATGTTTATTAATAAATAGTTCAAAATATTATACATTGTTTTATTCAATAAATGATTTAATTTCCAGGCGGTTGGACGATTGGGAGGTGAAACAATGTATCAAGAGTGTAAAGAGTTGAAGGTAAAAATCCTAGATCAGTCGAATCATGAAATTGTATTGGAAATCAAACAATCATTCAAAGAGATGAAAGAACTGAGAAAAACAATAGACATTTTGGGAACCGAACACACAAAAGTGACAGAAAATCTTAGAGAGTTACAATCTTCCTACAGTACATTAAAGACGTCCCAAAATACTTTACAGGCTGAACACATAGAAGTCAGAGAAAGTTTAAAAGACCCAATACCTTCAAACATTAAAGGTATTGTATGCTTTTTGACAAATAAAAAATATGATTGAATATAACTTGACGGTAAATGTTTTTTTAATTTCTTAAATTCTCATATAGTTTTCCATGCTTCTTTCCTAAGATGATCTGTTGAACATGTTTCAAAACAAATTTATGACATAAACAGTCTCTGTCAAACTTCAGTATGTGAAGAGAATGTGAATTAAATGCTAATTATTTTGGTCATTATTGTCTTTTTCAGGGGATATTTTCAATACATATGATAAAAATAGTATGATAATACGCGACATTGACCCAACAAAGGACAAGTACATAAACAATTACATGACACCATCTAGCCTTCAATAATAAGTTAAACGGATGCTGTTTAGTAAGGTAGAAGTTATCATGATATAACAAAATGTGACACATTTATCAATAATCTACTATTTTTTGTCTGTTTTGAATAAAATGTATAAATCATATAATCTTAAATCTAAAATATCAATAATTAGTCACCAAAGGTACCAGGATTATAATTTTATACGCCAGACGCGTGTTTCGTTTACATAAGACTCATCAGTGACGCTCATATCAAAAAAGTTGTAACGCCAAACAAGTACAAAGTTGAAGAGCATTGAAGATCCAAAATTTTAAAAAAGTTGTGCCAAATACGGCTTAGGTAATCTATTCCTGGGATAAGAAAACCCTTAGTTTTTCGAAAAATGTAAAGTCGTGTAACAAGAAATTTATAAAAAAATAACAATATAATTGATATTCATGTCAACACCGAAGTGCTGACTACTCGGCTGGTGATACCTACGGGTACGAAATGTCCACGAGCAGTGGCATCGACCCAGAGGTGTAAATAGTAAACAAAGGAAATAGATTTTTTTTTAATACACCAGACGCGCGTTTCGTCTACATAAGACTAATCAGTCATGCTATTATTTTTTCAGATCAATTTAAAAGACAAATAGAATACTGGGAAAAGACGGATAAAATGTTTGTGTCTACGCGAGCTAGTGCTTATGTCATGAAAAAGTTAGAGGAAAAAAGTTGTGTGACTTTAACTGCCCCTTCAGGAGCTGGAAAATCATTTATTGCAAGACACACAGCACTAGTTTTACAGAAAGCAGGATACAAAATAGTACCCGTGAGACAACCGGTTGATATCAGAAATTATTATCAACCTGGTGAACAGACAGTTTTCATTGTAGATGACATTTGTGGAAATTTCACTGTGAACCAACAACAGATAGAGAACTGGACACAACATTTACCAATGATTGAAACAATTATAGCAGACACATGTTGTAAGATTATTGTATCATGTAGGTTACAAGTCTATAAAGATGATAAGTTTAATATTTTAGAACCTTTTCAATCCTGTGAATGTAACTTGATATCCGACAAGTTATGTCTGACATCTGTCGAAAAAAATATTATAGCCAAAAAATATATTGGTTCAAGCTTGGTCGATATTGATAAATTGTCACAACATAGTGATTTCTTTCCACTTTTGTGCTCCTTATATAATGAGGAAAAACATGGAGATGTGAACACATTTTTCGAAAATCCATATATTGTCTATGAAAATGAACTAGACCGTTTAAGTAGGCAAGGTGATGAGGGGAAATGTAAAAAATGCAGTCTAGCTTTATTAGTTATTTCCAATAATCAGCTGAGAGAGAAATGGTTCCATGGTGGAATTACAAATGCTCAAACAAAGATAATAAGAGACACATGTGAGGCTTGTGGAATCAACATGATACCTAAAATAAATCTGAAGACAGAACTTGACACTCTAGTTGGTACATTTGTCTCTAAACAGGATGGTATTTACCGTACTATGCATGATAACTTGTTTGACATCCTTGCCTATTACTTTGGTCAGGAAATCATAGAATGTTTAATAGAACATAGTGATAGTGAGTTAGTACATGAACGTTTTATTTGGCAGAAATCACCAGATGACGAGAACAGTTACATAGATTTCATTATTGAAATACCAGATGATCATTTAGAATTATATTTACAAAGGTTTATCAAGGATTGGTCAGAAGGAAAGGTTGCAGTTGTGTTCAGTAACCAAAATATGACAGAGTCATCATTTAGACAAACATTATTAGAGAAATTAGAACAGCTGGACAATTCAATGCAAGTCACATTAGCCAATACTAAGGATACAGTTGAACTAAAGGAGAGCTGTGCATCAGGGACTACTCCACTGATATACACTTGTTATGATGGTTATACTGATATGGTACAGTGGGTGTTACGTAATGGTGTGGATGTTGATCAATGTAGAGATGATGGGATAAGTGCTTTGTTCATGGCAAGTGAGGAAGGACATACTGATATAGTAAAGTTACTGTTAGAGAGGAATCCTAATGTTAATCTATGTAACAAGGATGGCCTCAGTCCTCTGTTTATGGCAAGTCAGAATGGACATACTGATATAGTGAAGTTACTGTTAGAGAGGAATCCTGATGTTAATCTATGTTACACTGATGGCTGTAGTCCTCTGTTACAGGCAAGTGATGAAGGACATACTGATATAGTAAAGTTACTGTTAGGGAGGAATCCTGATGTTAATCTATGTAACAAGAATGGATATAGTCCTCTGATAAAGGCCAGTATATGTGGACATACTGACATAGTTAGATTACTACCAGAGAGGAATCCTGATGTTAATCTACGTGACAATGATGGCCGGAGTCCTCTGTTACAGGCTAGTCAGCAAGGACATACTGATATAGTAAAGTTACTGTTAGAGAGGAATCCTGATGTTAATCTATGTGACAAGGATGGCCGGAGTCCTCTGTTACAGGCTAGTCAGCAAGGACATACTGATATAGTAAAGTTACTGTTAGAGAGGAATCCTGATGTTAATCTATGTAACAAGGATGACCGCAGTCCTCTGTTACAGGCAAGTCAGCAAGGACATACTGATATAGTGAAGTTACTGTTAGAGAGGAATCCTGATGTTAATCTATGTAACAAGTATGGTTTTAGTCCTCTGTTAAAGGCAAGTATGTGTGGACATACTGACATAGTTAGATTACTACTAGAGAGGAATCCTGATCCATGTGACAATACATCACTTAGTACGTCATATGTTTATAATAACATCAGTATCAGTAACAGTCCGAGTCTTGTCCAGTCATTTATGAAACATAAACCAGACATTAATGCCCAGACAAATGATGGAGGTAATGCTTTATATTTTAGTGCATTTCATGGGAACCTAAAGTTAACGAAGTTACTGTTGGAGAACGATGCTGACTGTAATATATGTACTTATAGTAAACAGTTTCAAACCGATTTAATTAAAGACAATCCGATTGGAACATTAAAGCAATTACAACAGGACTGTTTTGAATACCTCATAAAACATGCGTTGTCACATGTAGCAGATTATGTTAGTAAACAATCAGTAGATTATGTTTTTGATATGGAGGCTGATTGTTCTCAATTACACATTGCCTGTTTTATGGGAAGAATAAATATAGTCGGTTGCCTTCTTGACAATAATGCTAACACCAACTTCACCAAAGAAGATGGAAAAACACCCTTGTTTTATGCGTGTGAATTAGGACATGATGATATTGTTCAGTTATTGTTACATAAAGGAGCAGACTCACAAATATCTAGACTAGATGGAAAATCCCCTTTAGGTATTGCAATAGATAATGAACATACATCTATAGTATCCATCTTAATAGAACACAACAAGAGAGCGGATCCACTTCCTGTTTGAATTGTCTTCTTTGACAGTGGAAAAGTTGGTTTTCTGATGATTTCGTTGTTTGATATTTTGTTTGTTATTTACCGTGATTCGTTCAAATACGTATGTTTCTGTTTAACATCTCATGATATACATTCTAATAGTTCTGTCTCTGTTTGAAATCTACTGTTATTCATCATTTAACTTATGTGTCTGTTTGATATCTACTGCGAATCATTTAATTATATTGGTTTCTGTTAAATATCTACTACAATTCATCACATTACTCCTGTTATGTATCTACTTATCTTTTTGATATATACTGCTATTCATCTCATTACTTCTGTCTCTATTTGATATCTACTGCAATTCATCCCATTACTTATGTTTGTGTTTTATATCTATTGCTTTTCATTCAACCACATTACTGATACTTCTGTGTATTTCTAATGCTGACAGGTGTACAAGACACATACCCAATAACTTCACCTAACATTGTTTTGTTCTGTATTTTTCACAAAAACAGAAGAGACATAGTTGATGCGTAGTACCATCAGTGTGCTGATACTAATGAGTACAACTGTACCATTCTACGTACTTTTTTGCTGGAAATTTATCGTTTTGTTTTGTGAACGTTTGTTTTTTCTCTTATATTTCACAGATTTTTTGTTTAATTCTTATTTCTAAGCTGTCATATTGTATTGACAGTATAAAATGTTTTACATAATTGCAGAATGTTATTATGATTTTATACTGTCTCCACTATTTCACAAATGTTGTCTACATGTGATGTGATATGTATTTTGTATTATAATTGTTGTTCTTTTTCTATTTCACTCAATTATCTCATATTGTGCAGTGTTCGTCTCAATATGATTTGAATGCATATGTTTTTTTTACATTTTTAACAGTTTTAGTGTTATGTTGATATTCATGTTACATCGTCAATATTGAGGTTTTTGTCTTTATGTAATTTGCATGCTGTATTTTCCATAATTTATTTTATTCTTATATTGATAATTAGATATAGACAGATGTGGTGTGAGTGCCAATGTATCTTCCATGTTTTACATTTTTATCTTATTATAATTTGCATGCAGTATCTTCCATATTGTTTGAAGTTTTTTGTTGTATTCTGATTATTGTAGTTTTGCCTTTCATATTTGCATATGTGATTTGTCTAAATGCCTATAGTTTTTCCTTTATTGACATGTTTGTTTGTTTTTAAAGTGATTTTTATCAAAACACAAAGTTGACTGCTGTACCCCAATTTTTGACTTTTTTATATCTACTACTGTTCCCCACATGTTATTGTAAATGCTGTGGACCTATTTTGTGACTGTCATACAAATAAGAGGACTGTTTCTGTATTTTTCATTCTTAAAATTCCATATTTGTACTGAATATATTTAGACAAAAATTACACTGTACACTATATTTTTGTTTGTGATTGGAATGCTATTTCATTTGTTGTGTTGCTGTATTTTTGTTTTTCTGATTTGTAGATTTTTGTATCATAATACGCCTGTAAATTAGGATTCTACAATTTATTGTACATTAAAGTCATACAATTAGATAGAAGTAACTCAATGTTAAGCAGCAACCAAACACAAGTGTGACTAAAACATAGAAATATCTAAGTTTGAGAAGAAACAAAAAATTGTGTATACCTATAAATTAATGTATTCATTTAAATATGAAAAAAGAAAATGTGTTATGATTGCCAATGAGGTAAGTTTCCACAATAGACCAAAATGACACAGTTATTAACAACTTAAGGTCACCATATGGCGTTCAACAATGATCAAAGCCTTAACTGCATAGTCAGCAATAAAAGCAATGACAATGTTAAACAATTTAATCGAGAAAACCAACGACCTTATTTATGTAAAAAAAATATAACAAAAAACAAACGACAACCGATAAATTACAGGCTCCAGACTTCGGACAGGCACATAAATACATAATGTGGCGGGGTTAAACAAGTCAGAGGGATCCCCTCCTTTAACCTGGTAATGTGGTATACAATTTGTATTTATTTTATTTATACCCAAGCTATTGTTTTATAAAACCCGATAATAACTGCAGGAAGGTGTACTTTCAAGTATTACTCAAATTCTTTGTGATAATAACATTGAAAATTAAATACCCTCAAATCTTCTGTAAAATTATTTTTCTACATATGTATACCATTTCCGTGAAGAGTTATTCCTTTGCATTAATACAATTTCCATTGCATTTGGTTTACATGTGTTCTACTGTGAATTTATTATTATTCGTTGGATACCAATTTACATGGATTTTGTAGGGAAAGATGAACACTGGTAAACCACAAAATAAATGTTCAACTTATGACAAATTTTCCAAAGTTTTGTAAAGACTTCGGCAAAACCACGAAATTAAATGTCCACGAACATCCAAGTTTTCCTTCATCCACGAAAATCAATAAATCCACAGTAATTAGTATATAGAATTGACATTTGATCAAAATTGATGTAAACTTTAAAGGTTAAAATTAAATTAGTTGTACATTTTTTCAAACATTCAATCAATCATAAACATTTTGATCAATAAAAATTCAATGGCGTCTGAAAGTTTAATATCATAAAAAGATATGTAAGTATCGATTGAAGTAAATATCTATATACTGATTGTTACTATTTTGTAAAGGTATAAATGAAATGGTGTATGAATTGTACTTCAGATTTGTTTTGTGTTAACAATTTAAAGCAGCAATATAATCAGAATAAAATTATTTAGTGTTTGTTTTTGTTAACTTCTTTTAATGTATTAATTTTTTTTTTACTATAAAAAAGACGATGCCATTTGATCGCAAAATAAAGACAACATGTGTATACAGCTGTTCTAAAGTAACAAATTAATTGAGATAAAACAAATCCGGGTTACAAACTAAAACAAAGAGGCAAACCACGAAACAACATTTTCCTGAGTTGGAACAGGATATATTTTAAGAACAAAATGGTTGGTTTTAGGTGGTTTTGCAGCTTGCCAAACCTTGCTTAAATGACAAATAACCTACATACTCCTAATGGCATACAGATACAGTCGTTGAGAAAGAAGATACCGTTATCCTACCAATTTCAGATCTTTCACTAATATCCATCCCTCGCTAAGCAATAATTATACCATTTGGAGTTAATTTGTTCAACCTGATTCTTCTCGATTTCTGAATTTTCCCATGAAAAACAATGTATGTTTAAAACTATAGGTAAATGTAACCTTCAACAATGAGCAAAAACAAATGCATTGAATAACTTGTCAAAGGTTCCGGTATCATAGAAGAAAAACAAATAACACAAACATTTATT
Organism: Mytilus edulis; assembly: GCA_019925275.1. Lineage (NCBI taxonomy): Eukaryota > Metazoa > Mollusca > Bivalvia > Mytilida > Mytilidae > Mytilus > Mytilus edulis. The sequence goes on from CM034354.1 coordinate 112,832,017, forward strand.
AAAAGAATGGTTTCGTGTAGTGTAATCCATGTGTTGATTAAGAAATAATTCATGGAGGCCATATATTTGTTGGAAATTTACACATGGTCTTGGCCTTGATAATCGGAATTTATTCTGATTGTTAGCATTTCGTTATCAATCAGAGGGATTACATTATTCTGTATCAATAGAGACATACCCCTGGAAAGATTAGATAAGAGGGTGTGCTGATTATGTATCAATAGAAATATGCTCCTGTATAAAGGATTTCTAAACAGATTAAACAAGTCTTTAAAATCTCTTAAATAGGACAGTTCTTAGTACTCTGGTCACAGTTTTCGTAGAGGTGTTATACCACCAAATCATACGAAAGAAAATATATGTATGCATTTTGATCATACTGTATTCTGTGGTTATCCTAAATTAACTGTAGGAGTGATAAAGGTTAAGACATTAAGTACTAGTATAAACTGTTAAAAGTTCGGGGCATATACACGTTGACAATAATCACCACAATGGCCGCCATTAATGAGCAAATTTCATACCCTATAGTCAGCTATAAAAAGCCCCGATATGACAATGCAAAACAATTTAAACGAGAAAACTTACGGACTTAGTGGTATACAAATATAAACGAAAACTAATTGTGGAACACATAAACAAACGACAACCACTGAATGATATGTTCAGTATTAAAAATTAGATTGTTCAGTCTATTTATATAGTTAATATTGTTAAGTACTGTTCTTCCAAAAATTGGTACGAATTGGAGTTAGAACAAATCATCCAGATACCGTGCCTGTGACTAAATACAATAAATATGGGGTCAGTAAATTGTATATAGTGTTCGAGCGTCGCTACTCGCTCTCATCCCGTATGGAGTTTACTGAACACACATATATCGTATCGTCACTAAAAGAGCACTAAAGAGCACAGTGTTACTTTTACTTTTTCGATTTTTTTTAACAAATTTAAAACAGACACAACGTATCACCTTACCCTCATAAGATTATTCTACAGTTTTTATTGAAACCTATGGGTTTACTTTTAACGTTTTTTTTTAAATTTGTGTTTATTTTAAGGTACATATGCTTGAAGATCAACATTTAAATTTTTCGTGTTAAATGTTTAAATCTTTTCGCATAAGTGGTGAAGGTAGACACACAAAAGTTGTGGATAACGGGAGATGAGGTTGCTTTAATTTAAAAAGTTCTTGTTGTTTATAATTAATAGTAAAAACAAAAGTCTACCCGTTGCTCTGCACTACTGCGAATATTTCGGGTAATTACGCTCCGCAGCCGTTTCTGCAAATCCTGGTTGCACCCTTGAACATTAATCAAAAGTAGTATCATCTTTGGTTGATTGTATAATTTGTTAAGAGAGTATATTTAAATGTGTGGTTTTGTTTGTTTGTTATATACAACGATTCAGATAGTGTTATTGTTGGTGATTTTGTCATTTGGGTAATAAAATAAATTTAGATAGTAATAAACTAAAATGAACGGTACCAATGTTGTTGTAACAGATGCGCATTTCGATAATACATGTCTTTTCAGTGATGCTCGTGGCAAAAATATTTGCAAATATGTGTTGGTTTACGTGTACAAAAAGGTAATCAACCAAATATGACACCGTCTAGATCAAGTTCAATACTTGATTATCAAAAAGGATCATTTCAGTGACATCAGTAGTTGATTAAATATTTTTCAAATCTTGGCAGATAGTGTCCTTTTTGTTGAAAGCAAATGGTAAGTTTGACATTCAAGAATGTGCAAAACCCAAATATATTATTAGTAAATAAGTTGTAAAAGGTGCGTTTTAGAAGAAAACAAAGAACAAAACCATATCAGAAAGTGTTATCTTTTGTTGATTCGTTTATTTATTTAAATGATGGTTTCGTATAAGTTAATGAATTTGTAGATTAAGAAATCATTCATGGAAGCCATAGATTTGTACGACATTTACACATGGCCTGGGCCGTGATGATCGAAATTAATCCTTAGCGTTGGTTTTCTGTTTCAAAAGAGACATGCTCCTGTAAAGCGTAAATCAGAGGGATAAGCTAATTCTGTATCAGTAAAGGCTTGCTCCTAAAAGCTTTAATCAGAGGGGTGAGCTGATTCGGTATCAATAGAGACATGCTCCTGGAAAGCTTTAATCAGAGAGGTGAGCTTATTTTGTATCAATAAAGACATGCTTCTTGAAAGCTTTAATCAGACAGGCAAGCTTATTTTGTATCAAAAGAGACATGTTCCTTCAACGCATTAATTATATGGGTGAACGGCTTCTGTATCAATAGAGACATGCTACTGGAAAGTTTTCATCTGAGGGCAGCTTACAATGTACCTGTATCAATAGAGACATGATCCTTGAAAGCTTTAATCAGAGGGGCGATATGTTTCTGTACTAATAGAGACATGTTCCAGGTAAGTTTTAACCAGAGAGGTGATATATTTTTGTATTATAAGAGACATGCTCCTTGGAAGATACAATGATAGGGATGATTAGATTCTGTATAAATAGAGACATGCTCTTGGAAAGCTTAAATCAGATAGGCGAGCTTCTTCTGTATCAATAGAGACATTTTCCTTGAAAGCTTTAAGTATAGGGGTGAACTGCTTCTGTATCAATAGAGACATGCTCCTAAGAAGTTTTCATCTAAGGGGCAGCTTATCCTGTATCAATAGAGACATGATCCTTGAAAGCTTAAATCAGAGGGGCGATCTGTTTCTGTACAAATAGAGACATGTTCCAGGTAAGTTTTAACTTGAGATGTGATATGTTTCTGTATCATTAAAGACATGCTCCTTGGGAGCTTGAATAATAGGGATGAGTAGATTCTGTATCACTAGAGACATGCTCCTGGAAAGCTTTAACCAGATAGTCGAGCTTATTATGTATCAGTAGATACATGCTCCTTGAAAGCTTTAATCAGAGGGGTGATTTGTTTCTGTATCAATAGAGGCATGCTCATGGAAAGAGTTAATCAAATAGGCGAGCTTGTTCTGTGTCAATAGTTACATGCTCCTTGAAAGCTTTAAACGGAGGAATGATTTTTTTATGTATCAATAGATACAAGCTCCTGGAAAGGTTTAATTATAGGGGTGAGCTGAATCTTTATAAATAAAAACATCCTCCTGAGAAATGTTCATCGGCGGTGCAGCTTATTCTGTATCAATAGAGACAGGCTCCTTGAAAGCTTTAATCACAGGGCTGATATGTTTCTGTATCTAAGGAGACATGCTCCCTGAAAGCTTTAAGCAGATGGAGAACTGTTTATGTACCAATAGAGACATGCTCAAGGAATCTTAAATCAGAGACTCGAGCTGTTTCTGTATCAATATTGACATGCTCCTTGAAAGTTTTAATCAGAGAGGTAAGCTGATACTGTATCAATAGAAACATACTCCTGGAAAGCTTAAATCAGATGGAGAACTGTTTATGTAGCAAGAGAGACATGCTCAAGGAAATCTTAAATCAGAGACTCGAGCTGTTTATGTATTAATAGTGACATGCTCCTGGAATAAGAGGGGTAAAAATAATTCTGTATCAATTGACATGCTCTTGGAGAGCCTCACTCAGAGGGGGTTTTGATTATGTATCAATAGAGACATGCTCCTCAAAAGATTTAATCAGAGGGGTGAGCTGATTCTGTATCAATAGAGACATGCGTCTGAAAAGCTTTATTCAGTAGGATGAACTGATTTTGTATCGATAGCGACATACTCCCGGAAAGCTTTTCTCAGAGGGGTGAGTTGATTCTGTATCAATATAGACATGCATCTAGAAAGCTTTAATCAAAGGGGTGAGCGGATGCTATATCAATAGAGACATGCTCCTGAAAAACGTTAATCACAGTGGTAAACTGATTCTGTATCAATTAAGACATGATATTGGAGAGCCTTAATCAGAGTGGTAAATTGATTCTGTAGCAATAGAAGCATGCTCCATTAATCAGTGGAGTGAGCTAATTCTGTATTAATAGAGGCAAGCACCTTGAACAGTTTTATCAGAGGGACGAGCTGATTTTGTATTAATAGAGACATGCTCCTAAAAAGCTTCAATCAAAGGGGTCAGCTGAGGCGGTATCAATAGAGACAGGCTCCTGAAAAGCTTTGATCAAGGGGTAAGATAATTCTGTATTAATACATTTAGAGACATGCGTCTGGAAAGCTTTAATCAGACGGATGAACTGATTCGGTTTAAATAGAGACATGCGCCCTGAAGCTTGAATCAGAGGGGTGAGCTGATTCTGTATCAATTAAGACATGCTCCCTGGAAAGCTTTAATCAGAGGGTCAACTGATTATGTATCAATAAAGACATGTTCCTGGAAAGCTTTAATCAAAGGGGTGAACTTATTTGTATCAATTGAGACATGCTCTTGGAGAGCCTTAATCAGTGGGGTGATTTGATTCTGTATCAATAGAGACATACTCCTAGAAAGCTTTAATCAAAGGATTGAGCTGATTATGTATCAATAGAGTCAGTCATCTGGTTAGCATTAATCATAGGGGTAAAATGATTCTGTATCGATAGAGTCCGGCATCTTGAAAGATTTAATCAGAGGGGTGAGCTGATTCTTTATCAATAGAGAGATGTTCCTAGAAAGCATTAAACAGATAAATTAGCTGATTATTTATCAATAGAAACATACTCCCGGAAAGGTTTATTCAGATGGTTGAACTGATTATGTAGCAATATTGACATGTTTATAAAAAGATTTAATCAGAGGGGTGAGTTGATTCTGTATCAATAGAGACAGGCTTTTGGAAAGCTTTAATCAGAAGGATGAACTGATAATTTATCAATAGAGACATACTCCCGGAAAGCTTTAATCAGAGGGGTAAGCTGATTCTGTATCAATATTGACATGCTCCTGAAAAGCTTTAATCAAATGGGTGAGCTGATTCTGTGTCAATAGAGACATGCTCCTAGATAGCTTTAATCAGAGGGGTGAGCTGATAATGTATCATTAGAGACATGTTCATGGTAAGCTTAAAAAGAAGGGAGAGCTGATTCTGTATCAATAGAAACATACTCCTGGAAAGCTTAAATCAGATGGAGAACTGTTTATGTAGCAAGAGAGACATGCTCAAGGAAATCTTAAATCAGAGACTCGAGCTGTTTATGTATTAATAGTGACATGCTCCTGGAATAAGAGGGGTAAAAATAATTCTGTATCAATTGACATGCTCTTGGAGAGCCTCACTCAGAGGGGTGTTTTGATTATGTATCAATAGAGACATGCTCCTCAAAAGATTTAATCAGAGGGGTGAGCTGATTCTGTATCAATAGAGACATGCGTCTGAAAAGCTTTATTCAGTAGGATGAACTGATTTTGTATCGATAGCGACATACTCCCGGAAAGCTTTTCTCAGAGGGGTGAGTTGATTCTGTATCAATATAGACATGCATCTAGAAAGCTTTAATCAAAGGGGTGAGCGGATGCTATATCAATAGAGACATGCTCCTGAAAAACGTTAATCACAGTGGTAAACTGATTCTGTATCAATTAAGACATGATATTGGAGAGCCTTAATCAGAGTGGTAAATTGATTCTGTAGCAATAGAAGCATGCTCCATTAATCAGTGGAGTGAGCTAATTCTGTATTAATAGAGGCAAGCACCTTGAACAGTTTTATCAGAGGGACGAGCTGATTTTGTATTAATAGAGACATGCTCCTAAAAAGCTTCAATCAAAGGGGTCAGCTGAGGCGGTATCAATAGAGACAGGCTCCTGAAAAGCTTTGATCAGAGGGGTAAGATAATTCTGTATTAATACATTTAGAGACATGCGTCTGGAAAGCTTTAATCAGACGGATGAACTGATTCGGTTTAAATAGAGACATGCGCCCTGAAGCTTGAATCAGAGGGGTGAGCTGATTCTGTATCAATTAAGACATGCTCCCTGGAAAGCTTTAATCAGAGGGTCAACTGATTATGTATCAATAAAGACATGTTCCTGGAAAGCTTTAATCAAAGGGGTGAACTTATTTGTATCAATTGAGACATGCTCTTGGAGAGCCTTAATCAGTGGGGTGATTTGATTCTGTATCAATAGAGACATACTCCTAGAAAGCTTTAATCAAAGGATTGAGCTGATTATGTATCAATAGAGTCAGTCATCTGGTTAGCATTAATCATAGGGGTAAAATGATTCTGTATCGATAGAGTCCGGCATCTTGAAAGATTTAATCAGAGGGGTGAGCTGATTCTTTATCAATAGAGAGATGTTCCTAGAAAGCATTAAACAGATAAATTAGCTGATTATTTATCAATAGAAACATACTCCCGGAAAGGTTTATTCAGATGGTTGAACTGATTATGTAGCAATATTGACATGTTTATAAAAAGATTTAATCAGAGGGGTGAGTTGATTCTGTATCAATAGAGACAGGCTTTTGGAAAGCTTTAATCAGAAGGATGAACTGATAATTTATCAATAGAGACATACTCCCGGAAAGCTTTAATCAGAGGGGTAAGCTGATTCTGTATCAATATTGACATGCTCCTGAAAAGCTTTAATCAAATGGGTGAGCTGATTCTGTGTCAATAGAGACATGCTCCTAGATAGCTTTAATCAGAGGGGTGAGCTGATAATGTATCATTAGAGACATGTTCATGGTAAGCTTAAAAAGAAGGGAGAGCTGATTCTGTATCAATAGAGACATGCTCCTGGAAAGCTTTAATCAGAGGGGGAGCTGATTCTGTATCAATGGAGACATGCACCTGTGAAGCTTTAATCAGATGGGAAACTGTTTCTATATTAAAAGAGACAAGCTCCAGGAAAGCTTGTATCAGTGTTTGAGCTTATTCTGTATCACTATAGACATGATTCTGAGAAGCGTCAATCAGAGTGGTGATCAGTTTATGTATCAATAGAGATGTGTTCCTGAAAAGCTTTACTCAGAGCCTCGAGCTGCTTCTGAATCAATACAGACAAGCTCCTGAAAAGCTTTAATCAGAGTTAGAATTTTGTAAATAATAGAGACAAGCTCCTGGAAAGCTTTTAATCATATGGGTTATCTGATTTTGTATTAATAGAGACATGCTCCTGTAAAGCTTAAATCAGAGGTTCGGATTCTGTATATTAATAGAGACAAGCTCTTAGAAAGCTTTTAATCAGAGCTCAGGGGTTATCTGATTCTGTATCAATAGAGACATGCTCCCTGGAAAGCTTTAATCAGAGGGTCAACTGATTATGTATCAATAAAGACATGCTCCTGGAAAGCGTTAATCAAAGGGGTGAACTGATTTTGTATCAATTGAGACATGCTCCTGGAAAGCGTTAATCAAAGGGGTGAACTGATTCTGTATCAATAGAGACATACTCCTAGAAAGCTTTAATCAAAGGATTGAGCTGATTATGTATCAATAGAGTCAGTCATCTGGTTAGCATTAATCATAGGGGTAAACTGATTCTGTATCGATAGAGTCCGGCATCTTGAAAGATTTAATCAGAGGGGTGAGCTGATTCTTTATCAATAGAGATATGTTCCTAGAAAGAATTAAACAAATAAATTAGCTGATTATTTATCAATACAAACATACTCCCGGAAAGGTTTATTCAGAGGGTTGAACTGATTATGTAGCAATATTGACATGTTTATAAAAAGATTTAATCAGAGGGGTGAGTTGATTCTGTATCAATAGAGACAGGCTTTTGGAAAGCTTTAATCAGAAGGATGAACTGATAATTTATCAATAGAGACATACTCTCGGAAAGCTTTTATCAGAGGGGTAAGCTGATTCTCTATCAATATAGACATGCTCCTGAAAAGCTTTAATCAAAGGGGTGAGCTGATTCTGTGTCAATAGAGACATGCTCCTAGATAGCTTTAATCAGAGGGGTGAGCTGATAATGTATCATTAGAGACATGTTCATGGTAAGCTTAAAAAGAAGGGAGAGCTGATATTGTATCAATAGAGACATGCTCCTGGAAAGCTTTAATCAGAGGTTCGGATTCTGTATATTAATAGAGACAAGCTCTTGGAAAGCTTTTAAACAGAGCTCAGGGGTTATCTGATTCTGTATCAATAGAGACATACTCCTGGAAAGCTTTAATTAGAGGTTCGGATTCTATATATTATTAGAGACATGCTTCTGGAAAGCTTTAGTCAGTGGGGTTATCTGACTCAGTATCATAATAGTCAGACTGCTGGAAAGCCTTAATCAGAGGGGAAAACTAATTCAGTATCAATTGAGACATGCTCTTGGATAGCCTTAAGCAGAAGGGTGATTTAGTTCTGTACCAATAGAGACATGCTCATAGAAAGCTTTAATCAGAGGGGTGAGCTGATTCTGTATCAAAAGATTCAGGCACCTGGAAAGCTTTCATCAGAGGGCTGAGCTGATTCTGTATCAATAGAGTCGGGCACCTGGAAAGCTTTAATCAGGGGGATGAGCTAATTGTGTGTCAATAGATACATACTCCTGGAAATATTTAATCAAAGGGCTAGGGTGATTCTGTATCAAAAGATACATGCTCCTAGATAGCTTTAATCAGAGGGGTGAGCTGATCATGTAGCAATAGAGCCATGTTTTTGGAAAGCTTAAAAAGAAGGGAGAGCTGATTATGTGTCAATAGAGATATGCGCCTGGAATGCTTTAATCAGAGGCTCGAGTTGCTTCTGAATCAATAGAGACAATCTCCTAGAAAGATTTTAATCAAAGGCTCGAGCTGCTTCTAAATCAATAGAGACAAACTCCTAGAAACCTTTTAATCAGAGGGATAAGCTGATTCTGTATCAATAGAGACATGCTTCTCGAAAGCTTAAATCAGAGGGGTGAGCAGATTCTGTACCAATAGAGACATGCTTCTGAAAAGCTTTAATCAGATGGATGAACTATTTCTGTATCAATAGAGACATGCACCCGGAAAGCTTAATTCAGAGGGGTGAGCAGATTCTGTATCAGTATAGACATGCTTCTGGAAAGCTCTGATTAAAGGGATGAACTCATTTTGTATCAATAATGACATGCTCCTAGAAAGCTTTAATGAAAGGGTCGAGCTGATTCTGTATAAGTAGGGACATGCTCCTATATAGCTTAAATCAGAGGGGAAAGATGATTATGCATCAATAGATACATGTTAATGGAAAGCTTAATCAGAAGGGAGAGCTGTATCTGTTTCAATAGAGACATGCTCCCGGAAAGCTTTAATCAGAGGGATGAGCTGATTCTGTATCAATAGAGATGATGTGTTCCTGAGAAGCTTCAATCAGAGTGGTGATCTGTTTCTGTATCAATAGAGACAATGTAATGAAAAGCTTTATTCAGAGGGGTGAGCTGATTCTGTATCTGTAGAGACATGCCCCTGGAAAACTTTAATCAGAGTGGTGAGCTGATTCTGTATCAATAGAGACATCCTCCTTGAAAGCTTTAATTAGAGGTTCGAATTATGTATATCAATAGAGACAGGCGCCTGGAAAGCTTTAGTCAGAGGGGTGATCTTATTCTGTATCAATAGAGTCATATTCCTAGTATGCTTTAATCAGAGACTCGAGCTGCTTCTGAATCAATAGAGACCATATCCTAGACAGCTTTTAATCAGATGGATGGGCTGATTCTGTATCAATATCGACATGCTCATCCTGATTTTGTATCAATATCTTGTGGACGAAACGCGCGTCTGGCGTACCTAATTAAAATCGTCCCTAAGTGTTTCACCAGCCCAGTAGTCAACACCTCGGTGTTCACATGAATATCATTAATGTAGTCATTTTTGTAAATTTCCTGTTTACAAAACTAAGGATTTTCTTATCCCAGGCAAATATTATCTTAGCCGTATTTGACATAACTTTTTGGAATTTTGTATCCTCAATGCTCTTCAACTTTGTCTGGCTTGATAAATATTTTGATATGAGCGTCAATGATCAGTCTAATGTAAACGAAACGGGCTTCTGGCGTACTAAATTAAAATCTTGGTACCTTTGATAACTATTTATACCACTGGGTCGATGCCAATGCTGGTGGACGTTTCGTCCCCTAAGGTATCACAAGCCCAATAGTCAACACTTCGGTGCTGACATGAATATCTAAATGTTGTCATTTTTATAAATTTGATAACTATCATGGACAGCTTAAATTAGAGTGTTGTTTTGTTACTGTATCAATAAAGGCATGTTTATGGAAAGTAAACATATGGCTTTCTGTATCACACCCCAACATAACTTGACAGTTTAATGAAATTTAATGAAATTCTGTTGTATCAATTGTTCTGGTTAGATGGCAGTAAGCGTAACATCATTTATCTTCTTGTCTATAATAAGGAAGCCCACATTTTGAATTTCTACAATAAAAAGCAAAAAAACTCACATTTTGCACATATGAGTCTTCTTTTAATCAAATTTGATTACATTCTAAAACGCCCGGTGTTTACGTTTGACGCCTGAATCATACATATGACGTCATTTCAGTTCAGGGACCAAAGAAGATAGCATCTTTTCGCGACTTTTAATGAGAATCGACACTGACGTCCATCGGTAGTTTTACAGTCGCAAATACCTGTTTACCTGAATTTGCGACAGCAAAACTACTGATAGACGTCAAATACAATACAGTTATCTCATCAATAAACATCATATCTTGATATAATTTGAGAGGTAAATTATTACACATTTACAAACATCATATCGTGATATAACTCGATAGTTATATGAATACAAGTATCATATCTGAACATAACTCGATAGTTGTATGAATACAAGTAGTATATCTGGACATAACTTTATAGCTACATGCATACAAGTATTATATCTGGACATAACTCGATAGTTAAAGGAATACAAGTATCATATCTGGACATAACTCGATAGTTGTATGAATACAAGTAGTATATCTGGACATAACTTAATAGCTACATGCATACAAGTATTATATCTGGACATAACTCGATAGTTATATAGGAATACAAGTATCATATCTGGACATAACTCGATAGCTTTAGAAATACAAGTATCATATCTGGACATGACTCGATAGCTGACATGGAAAAGGTGATAAGTTGATCCTACTTCTTGATCATATACATGAATAATCATATTTTAACCTACAATTAAATGTATTAATTTATTTGTGGATACATTTTTGGTATATAAGACATTTTGGAAACTATATGAAAAGATTCTCTAAGGTTATGGTAGGAACCTTGTTTTAGTGGGTTTCGTATTGCTCGTGGTTGTATTTTGTATACTATATCTTTTTTCGTTTTTGTTATGGCGTTGTCAGAATAGTTTCGAGTTATGGGTATTGTACCATTGCAATGGTTGTTTTCTCCATAATTACTTTGAAATTCGCGTATTGTAACGCTTTGTTGTCTTAAAACTTGTCAGATCTTGATCCACTGAGATATTCGTTCTTTATATATAACGATGCCAATTGGATTTTTTGCCGTAGTTGGGGTCTTTTTAGCCGTTCCAAAATATTAGAGGTTTACTGAAAAGTAAATTCATGTAAAGTCATCATTATTAATTTGTTTATTCCCTATGGACATGTTATATCTAAATTTAATGGGGTTGGTTCTTCACGAATTTTTAAGAATGAGAATTGATAGTTTTGATTGACAGTGAACAGATCATTTTTATTTTAAAATTTTGAACCGTGCAATTCTGCTTTTATATACGGTAGTCTGCCACAAACGGATAATCTTTCGTTGTGCAATAATGTATATTGAATTTCATTTAAATATTTTGATTTTTTTTAAATGTTATGTGCATCTGAATATTGAAAAAATTGTATACACACAATTAACAAGACTATAGTTTATTTGTACTAGATAGATCATTTGTATTAATAGCTATTTGAATGCATTCATAGACATTTTAAATGTAAACCATTTAACTCTTAAAGTGCAGTTCTTCATATGCGTTAAATATGTCATAAACATTTCGAAAATAACGACCGATAAGTATGTATCATCAGTTTGATTTTTTCAAATAATAGCGATTGTAGTCTTAATCGTAAAGACTTGTTCAAACTTTTTTTATATATTGACTTTTGACAAGATACAGAAAATAGAGCAGGTATACTTTCGCATATTAGAACAAAATCACGACTTCGACACTTGATAGTATGATAGACTGCAAATGTTTAAACTATCTACACTAAACTCGAAAAAAATCAAATATTTTAATGTGCATCAGGCCTTGCGGTCATGACATTTTCGAGTACGATTTTTGAACTCAGACTCAAGAATAAACCAATCAAAATACAGGATTTTGAGTTTCGAGCACTTATTTTGTACTTGGGATACTGAGTAAAGATTTATGACGACCGATAGCCCAGATAACAACAAACAAACACCAACAGACTAAACCATGCTAAAGCTAAGGTAAGTTTACACTATCTACAACATTGGCTCTCACATACCTAGCTATTAACAATGCCTTATATTAAACAAGTTCCAATTTATCGTCCTGCAAAGTATCAAACAAGTTATAAATCACACTGTTTCTGTTGTAAAACTAAAAATGTCTTCAAGTACGTGAATCATTATATTGATACGTTAACAAATATCACATTAGTTTAACGTAGATGTACTGATGAATATACTATTTCACAAATAAGGACGTCTTTTGTCTGTGGGTAAAATTAATTAGACTAACTGGATATAAAATAATGAAAATAATATCATACGATAGTAAACTGTTCCTTTTTATTTTGTTTAAAACGATAATGAAAAGTGGAATTTATTAACTTAAAAACTATTATTATTGACAGAATTGAATCAAATGAATTGAATTTCCCTCTTTGGTTACCCCTTCAGACTAAATAATGGTATCTCTGATTAACACTATTCAAATACTTAGAACAAATAAAGCGAATATCAAATCGACTTTACTGCTGTGGGGTGCTACAAAGGGAGTAGTGTTCCAATTACTGCCCTTTGTAAGCAAAGAATAAATTCCCTTGTATCCCCTTGATTATGTGACGAAAACACTTATTTATTTGATTAAATTTAAATGAAACGGGTGTTGTGTTAAATTTCAATACTATCAAAAATACCCTACTGACATCAAGTGCACATGTGATTAGATAAACAAATTATATCTATCCTGTCATTTCATGTACAAGCTTTCTAACCCGTATGACTGTAAGTTTTTATACTTTCGCATTGAACATCATCACTGTAATTCTTCTTCACAAATTCGTTTAAAATCCGTTATTAATTACAATTAAAACATTATTGAGTTTGATGTTTAAGCCTGACGCCTAACACAACGTAATATCTATCTGCGTCCCATAGTTTTCGCGCATTTTTGCCAATCGATGGTTTACTTTCTTGACATTATTTTTGGATAGGTTTAAGGCATTGCTCCGTTTTTTTAGACCGAAATACCAAAACTCTTCAATGACGGACAATTCAATTTTCGAAACAAATAATGTGAAGGTTTCTTAATTCATCGCTACAAAAAAGGGACATTGAGATATCAGATGCATTTATTAATGCACAACCTATCGTAATACTTTTAAAACAAGCCAGAATGAACACATTTGTGTATAGGGTACTGTATTAGAAATCATTCTTTCATATGCATGTGTGGATATTTATCATGTTTATTATTCGTGTTAATATGTATATATATATGTATGTATCTCGAAATCATACTCTCATAGTGCCTGTTCTCAATTTGTTTTCTTTTATTATGATTATCATTTGATACAAAATAATTTTGTTTTCTGTGATAAAAGAACTCTGATTTCCCGCGATGAAAATTTCCTGAGAATAAAAATAACATGGCATGCCTTTCATCAAATACGTTTGTATTTGATATAACTTTCAAATGACTTGAAAAATTCATACAGCTTTATCGAGCAATAACTGGCTTCATACAGTTGCGTGTACTGTGCCTGAATAAGGATTTCTACATAGATATAAGAAGACACGGTATGACTTTCAATTACACAACTCTCTATCTAATTCACAATTTATAAAAGTAAACCATTATCAGTATGGGATTTGCTCATTGTTTTAGGTCATACGTTGATCTTAATTTGGTAATTTCTATGTCATTTGGTCTCTTGTGAATACATGTCTCATTGCCAATCATACTACATTTTCCTTTGTATACCTCATGTATCAAAGTATGGTCCTTAAAGCTCATAGTAAATTTTATTTCTCAATTAATTCAAATCAGCGGACCCGTATAACTTAGTTTAACAGACCCTTTTAACTCAGATCAACAGTCTAGTATAACTAAAAAGAAATCCAGATCATTGGAACAATACTACAAAACTCAGCGAATACATAATAAGAGTCATAACTTCTGTCATGGTACACATACTACTCATAAAATTGGACAAATACTTCTCAGATCATGGTACCATACTACTCAGGAACTACTCAGATACATGATTCCATACTACTCAGATCAATGGAACCATGCAATTAAGTTCTACTGCGTATTCCTATTTCGAGTGTATCGATCCAATGCTATTTGAATCCATGGAACTACCAAGGGCAACGTAATCAAACTATTTAGACCAATGGAACCAAACTAGACAGATTGTTTTCTTCTTCTTTTCTTCTTTTGTGCACTATGAACATATGAACGTACTTAAAATTTATCATAATAAAGAAAAAATAGTTTACAGTATCATATAAAGGCAAAGTCAAAATAAATGGTCCAAATTTTGAAAAGTAAACAACATTTCAACATTATTTGAGTGTATGTGCTTTTGCTTATTCTTGATGTGTCTAAATTTGATTTAATAAATCCATTGGATATAACAAGAAGAATAAAGAAATAAAACAATTCTGAAAATTTATTTGTATTTAAAGATTGACTGTTATATTTTTTTTCTATGAAGAAATAACATCAAAAATATGCTGCACACTAAATCACCCGCGTAGCAGGTTATTTTAAAGTGTGCACTACATCATTTATGCATTTCTTATTAATCTCCTATTTTATTACCATTTTCGTAATGCTTTTGGCTATTGTTGTTTTCAGGGTTTATTTAAAGGTGATAGCATAAGTCATCGTTTAGTTGACAAAAAGTTACTTCTCCATTTCAAAATTAACCCTTTACAAATTCACAGAAGAACAAAACTAAAAGGCGAGAGTAAAGTTTATCAGACCTCCCTATACATTTTGTAAGTGTCAGGAGTGCATTTTTGTTAAGTTTAAAGTCTTACGCTTACTTTAGTCAAAGGCCGTATCGGAATTCTTTTACAACCATTTCCTTGATAAATTAAGTGCGACGGTTTTGAAATGTTATTTTCTTGAACTTAAGATAATTTCAGTTCCTTGTGAATCATTAGCATCTAAATATGTTTTCTAACTATGCAGGCTAAGTGTATGAGTTAAAATAAATTGTTAAAGTTAAAGTAGGATCTTGTTCCGATAATTATTGTTTGTCAAAAGCTGAATGATGAATGTTCTTATAATTTTCATATTTTGGATGCGGGTTTCAGGTAATACTAAGTATTTTATTTTACTGTAATATTAAAATAAAACTTCATTTGTCGAGCTCCTGACATGAATTTACCATAACAAGCAGTTTTGCATAATTGGAGTTAATCTTGCAATCCCAACCTTTGAATGAATGACAGATGGGAAAGATAGTTGGTTAAACTGAACTCAATTTAGAAGAAAAATCAAACAGACAAAGACACCAAAAGACACCATCAAAGTCAACATCAATTGTAACATGAAGGAGCAGAACAATGAGCAGAAAAAGAGAGCCGTGGTGTAGTGGTTAGTGCATCGGACTACTAACACAAAGGTTCCTGGTTCGATTCCCGTTTGGGATGAAAATTTCAGGAACTCTGCTTGACACCATTTGCGAGTATGGTCTTGAGGAAACGATGATAGTCCGTCGGAAGTGGACGATAAATGGCTGACCCGTGTTAAGAGGAAGCCATATATCTTGCACGTTAAAGACACCCTTGTAGATTTCGAAAAAGAGCAGCACTCGCACCCGCAAAGTGATGAGGGATTAATATAAGTTGCAAAACTTGTTTCCCAATCCACTCTAAATAAATATGTTTAAACTAATGAGCAGAAAACAAAAATTGCTTACATACATGTACATTATAAACAGTGACTAAGTTTAATAAGCTCGTGATTGTTTATCAAATGTAAAAGTACATATTCAACTTTTGAAGGATTCCAGGGAAAAAGAACATTTGTAAAAGTCTTTATTGGTTGCTTTTTGCCTAAATTTGTGTTTTCCTTTAGTACATCTTTGTGATTTTAATAAGTTTTTCAGAGAAACTTCTACTTACCCCAATAGAAAATTTAGTACGCATGGGAGGTTAAGTATTTTTTTTTTAACAAGGGTTCTCCTATTCTTACCCGATATAACCATTTTCTGACCTATTAATTAAGTTTTATTTTGTCAACGTGGGGTACTCTTGATCTCAATTCTTCATTGTAAAAATTCAATAATAACGTCAAATTTTCTTTCGTTTCCCTGAGATGTCTATTGTGACGTCATGACAAAAGGCTACCATGCCGATTGACGTTAAGAAAAAATAATTCATCTTTTTGAAAGTCATTCCAAAAGAGGGATTTAGATTGTCTGTATAGGGTCTAAAATCATTGGAGCAACCGATTCCACCACCAATTATCGTGCAATACGACATTTTTTACTCTCGACAGTTCAATTTTAAACAGCCTCGCGTCTTAGATTTCAAAATTTTTCAGAGAGCGGGAGTGGACCGTAACCATTGGCTAGCAAAGATGAACTTACTTATACCCAGTGTAAAGAAATTAAACAGATATATCATGTTAAGGAGGGATATTTTACGCAAATACCCCCCAAGAACATGATATATCTGTATAATTAATACATCAAATGTTAATGTTTAAAAGAGCATTGATGATTATGACGTTACAAGCGTTCATTCAGAGAGAGTATTTTTTGGCAAATACGCATATATCCTTTTTAGCAAATACCCCAGCGCTGTTTAAAATAAATGATATTCATTTGAACACAGTAAATTGGTGAAAAATACACTAGCTATCAACCAATTAAAATCCAGGATTCTTACATAAGGTGTAATTATAACAAATATAATGCCTACCCATGTTAAAACAAGCATGCCTGCACCAAGTCAGAAGCCTGTAAATCCGTGGTTATCATTTGTTTATGTGTTACATATTTGTTTTTCGTTCATAAAAAAGGCTGTTAGTTTTCTTGCTTGTATTGTTTTACATTGTCTTATCGGAGCCTTTTATGCCTGACTATGGAGTATGGGCTTTGCTCATTACTGAACGCCTTACGATGCCCTATAGTTTTTAATGTCGGTCATTTTGGTCTTTTGTGGATAGTTGTCTCATTGGCAATCATACCACATCTTCTTTTTTTTATATAAACCATAATCTGAAAGAATTATTTCGTAACAATGTAAACATTAAATATAAAACTGGAAAACATAGTCATACATGTAGTTGATAATATCATATTACCTGTGAAAATGCAGAAAAATGAAACTCATCTTCAGCTATTTCTGGATGACTATAAGCATCGTCTTGTTTTCTTTTTGCTCTTGACTGTAAAGATGAAAATGTCAATAAAATTCCCAAATCAAGTGAAAACTCCAGTACAACTGCATCCATTACTTGGAAGACATTTTGAAATTCTTACACAAACTTATAAATAAATTTTGTGATTTTGCTGTCTTCTAATTGGTTAAAAGTTTTACTTGTTTTTTTAATGTAGTCAACTTTAATGGTGCCACACCTACGTTTTTATTGGTAAAAAAAATCTATTAGTAATACTTGATGCATTTGAGTAATTTCTAATAAAAAAAATATCTATCATGAATTGCAATAATTTATTTTCAATTTACTGAACAATAAAATAATTTTTTGACTCTTTTGAATCAAATTATAAAGCATTACATTTATACTTATTGATAAAAAAAATTAGGGTATACACTGTACTACATACATGTATTACAATGATATATGCTAGAATATTAACATGATCAACAGTTTCAGTTAGGTCAATTCCTACTACATCTTCGGAGTACTCCATTGCTACTGTCTGAAAGAAAAAAAAATATGCTGAATCAGCTTTGTCAAAAATTAATGGTATATATAAAACAAGATTTTTTGTGTGAAAGTTTGATGAGGTACCTACAATGGTGATTTTCTTTAAAACCAAATACAATAAGATAATAGGAGATGCACAAAGACTTTATGTAATGAAAATTCCTTAAAAGTTTCATGGAATCCAGAAATTCATTGGTTTAGGAGTTGTGGAAAATGGATGTGTCGAAGACCATGTTTTGCTATAGGGAAACCCTAAATATTATTCTGATCATGAAGTGATATAGCAGTACACATAACTCGGAACCAAATAATATTCTGTAAAAGTTTTAATGAGATTCATTTACTGTTATAGCTGTAGTTGTTGAGGACTCAAATACAGTAACATGATCACTATATAAACATGTAACCCCCCTTTTAGTTAGGGTATTAGTATTGAAAAAAACAACAATGACAACCAGGAGCTTCCTGTTATTAATCTTGACATTGTCTTTAAGTTTGAGAGTTGGTTATGCCAAGCTTGCCTTAACTTGAGTATAATCATATATTTTACGACAGGTGAAATGTTGTTCAATTTTTTCCTAAATAAACTCGCATACCTTTGATTGGTTTGCAGTAAAAGTCTGTACACTGCTGCTTACATCGGTACATGTCTCTGTTGATATTTTGCAAACTCTAAGTCTACAATTAAGGCAAATAGCTGAAAAAAAGAAAACAGCTATAAAAAGAGTGAAAACATAAAAGTAACTACATACAGTAAAACCTGTCACTGTCACCTCTTTTCAGCAAAAACCTGTCTTAATGCTCACTCCCATATATGCTGTGTACAATTTGTGATTAGTGGTTTGTTTTTCTTATTGTTGTATGGTCTATCCCAATGTTGACATGTCCTGTTATTTTCTTTGTATTCATGTCAATGTAGTTTATATCTATGTTTATTGAACCTCTATTCAAAAGTTACCTTTTTTTGCAGAACCCTTTCTAATTCTCGATTTGTTTAGTCTAATATGATATATCTGTTTTTCTGCTAACATGCCAAAACATAGGGTAAGTATACAGTAGATAAGCATTATATACATTTTTTTTCATTAGTTGTTAGTGGCTTTGAAGTATCTGTCAGATGACTGCTAGTACTCTCAGATCTGTTCTTAGTGTCTTTTTGTTGTCCGGATGTACAAGTACTCAACCACATCCACTTGTATTTGTGTCCATCTGATGAGTTAAGACTTTTTTTTATAGTTCTTATGTTGTAGTGTTATACCACTGTCCCAGGTTAGAGAAGGGTTGGATACGTCTAATATATTTATCCCAACCAAATAATATATGTATGTGCCTGTCCCAAGTCAGGAGCCTGCAACTCAGTGGTTGTCATTTATTCATGTGCATGATGTGTTAAATATTTGTTTTTCATTCATTTTTATATATAAATAAGGCCAAAAGGTTTCTCGTTTTAATTGTTTATATTGTCATATCAGGGCCTTTTATAGCTGACTGTAGCTGACTATGCGCTATGAGCTTTGCTCATTGTTGAAGGCTGTACGGTGACCTAGTGTTAATGTCTGTGTCATTTTGGTCTCTTGTGGACAGTTGTTTCATTGCAATCATACCACATCTTCTTTTTTATAATTACATTTTATAAGGGAGTTTTGTATTTACCCAGGACATATGGTGCCAAGGGTTAATACAGCTGCCGGACAATTTATAACAGGACCAATGCAGTCAGAAAAAGGAAGTTAGTAACGCCATAATATTTCAATTATGTTACAATATGAATGCATCCAGACTTTATAGTGCTGAATTGATAATTGCCAAAATATATAAGGATTAAGGTACAGTTGTATGTGACCTTTGCTTGGTCAGGATAGCAGAATTTCATATATTATATATACATTGTATTTTTCAGGCCCTAGGCAATACAAAATTATATCATTAAACTTACGAGTGTTGACAGCAAGGACAATTCCATACTTGTCTTGGATCACTCTGATATGGTCAATGTATAAGGTCCTATCTACTCTCTTCCTTTTACTTTTAGCATTGATATCCTGATCAATACTGTGGTCTATATCAGGATGGGAGCTTATAAAACTGGGAAGTAAGCACATCCTTTTTCGACTTCTTTTTCAAATTAAGGGAAAGTAGATGCTTGAAATGACCCTCACATACTTCATAGGTTCTTGTCGATACACCACAATTTTCCGCTGTTGGTATAATGCCACTTTCAGTCAACACAATATGAATTTCCTCTTTACTTACAAAGTCATGATAAAAAGGTGTGCATTCTACATCAGAATGATATCTATGAATATGGCAAACCATGCTTTTAAATTCTCAATCATTAAATAATCTAGGGTCTGTAGGGATAACTTGTGGTTACCATAATTGTCATTGTAACAATTGTTATTGTTTGTGCAGAAGACAGGAGAATATTAAGATAGGGGAGGGGAATGAGCTTGAGTGTAATTGTTGTAAGCTGTTATCTTTATTTCTCCTAATATTGGAGAACCTATTTGATGATAACAAAACAGTCAAACTAAACATAAAGATATATTACAGGCAAAATTTTAAATAAGAAAACAAAACTGGAAACTGCTATTTGAAAAAAAAATGTTAAAAATTTTGCTAGACTATAAAACAATTTTATGATGAAAAATCACCATAAAAGTTACCATAGCAACAGTTATATGGGGAAATAACAGCAAATTGTCATTGAAATAGTTGCACTCATATTGAGATACAAAATTTAATGATAAAAAGAAGTAAATAATTGGCCTGCATCAGACAAATATGATTTTGTCATTGCACCGTTTTCATCAATTGTTGCTAAGGTAACCAATTTTGAATGAAAATATTTTTTTTACCAAAAATATACCATCTCCAATTTTTTTACACATTTTAAAAAAGGGGTAAAAGTTAATGGGGAGCTATACTATTTATTTCTTGATGCCTGCATTTTTGCTTAAAATAATTTTAAAAACTGCTATAAATCTCGATTTTCAGAATCTTCATTTTTTACTATTTTTGTCCATATTTTTACATATTTTAAAAACTGAATTTTATTGATATACCATCAAAACGGGAAACCTTTAATATGTTGTTTTTTAAAATCCAAGTTGGATTTTAAAAATATTACCACACTATCATATACAAAACTCATGAAGTCGGCCCACTTTTGACATGGTAGATCATCCTTTTGCAGCAGATATTATGAATGTGTGGTTTCCATAGCAACCACATACTAGAAAACCAAAATAAGACCATTTCCAATGTTAGTTCATGTTATTGCGGCTGCATACAAAATTTCATCAAATTTGGTGACACACAATTTCCATGTCACTTTGATGCTTACTGAGAATTGCTCTTAAGTGATTATCTTAATGCACTTCCCAACCATCGGTTTTACCCCTATGTGATTTTCATTTTTGGAAATAATGGCAACAATGCGGTCACAATAGTCATGATAGTGTGTACGTCAGAAGCTGATGTCTTATTTTTTAACTTGGTTTACTTTGTTTATGTGTTCAGTATTATGGTTGTCAAATCGTAAACAAGGATGACACAATCTTTAGATTATTGAAGTTTTTTACTAAAGAAATTAAATTATGGATATATTTCTTTTTTTGTAAAGTGACATCTTTATTTTTTCAGGAATACATGGCACATTAAGTAATGATGAACCTGAGGATATAGGGTTCTCTTGGCCATTCGCCAAATATCTTACACCATGGCACCTCTTTCTCATGAAGAAGAAAATTATGTCCGCCTAGCGTTGTTATTGAAAGGAGTGACACCTAGAGCAGTCCGTACCTATTTTGACAGAGAATTTCCACCTACGCATCTACCATCAACGCTGAATACAAACTACAACACTCTTTGGGACTTGAAATTAAAAAGAATCATTACTCAGGCTCAATGGAATCTTTTGATTCCAAGAAATGGTACGTCTTTATGTTACCGTAGACATTTTAATTTAAATTTCATAAACATGAGATTCAAAATTTGTGTTGTTCTTGTTAGGGCTAGAATAAATACATTTCTGAATAATCATGTTAAAGATTGACTTCAACAATTCGTTCATTACACATTACTTTTACAAACGGTATGTGATGATTAATCATGATCACTGCTCTGTTGCCTAGATATCAAAGGAAACATTTTGTTTATATGTTGCAATCATATAAAGGGAACATAATACCGGGTTTTACTAAAAGTAATTTTTCAAAGGGAAATCTCTCCGTGAATTCGTTTGTGTGTCCGTCCTTGTGTCTTTCTTTGAGGGACTGTTTAGCGCATGTTTATGATACTTAGGAGAAATTTGAAAATCAGTGCCAATCGAATATTGGTAACACACATTATGCCTATTGGAAATATTGTTTTCATGTCATAGTTTGTACAATCATGTTGTCTATTTTGACAAATTGTTGGTTTATTGGCAAGGAGGTTAAAATAATTTTTTTAGGTCCTTTTACCATGCCCTTTCTGCTGGAACTGTATCATTCTGTATCATGACATTCGAAAAAGGAACACATAGCATTTGTATTTATTTAATACCTGGTCGGCAAATGACGCATGCAAAAGCCCCAAACCTTTAATTTAACATGCAGATGACATGTATTGCACTTTTAAAATAGCCGGGTAAATTGTTTGTCATCATGATATAAAAAAGATGACAAAATTTAAGAGCACACATATTGTATAAAAGCTGAAGTACACATGAATTAAATACATGATGATGTCTTATAACAATAGTTATCAAAGGTACCTGGATTGTAATTTAGAACATCAGACGCGCGTTTTGTCTACATCAGTGACGCTCATATCAAAATAGTTATAAAGCCATACAAGTACAAGGTTGTAGAGCATTGAGGATAAAAAACGACCGACCAATATAAATCTTTTCTATGAAGATATGCAAACTAATAAATTAAATAATTTATCTTAAATTAATGCAGCCTTTAATACACAATTATATATTTGAGCTCTGTGTATCGTTTAGAATAACCGATTATCTCTGAATATTTATACTTCATATTGTAATATTCATAACAAATTATAGACTGACTTAACGAATATAAATCATATATTTCTCTTGATATCACAGGGATTCCGGATTCCAAAACATTCGATGTAACGTTGATGATCTGTTTAATCAGAAACTTGACCTCTATCAATCCTCCAATCAATGGATTTGACAGTCTTCCACTAGCAGGGGAGATAACTCCAGGATCTGATCTAGCCAGGATAAAATATTATAGGAATAAACTAGCTCATCATGATAGTAATACAATAGACTCTACTTATTTCCATTTAGCATGGACAGATATATCAAATGTAAGTTTTAATGCTACAATGATCAAAACTAACAAGGTAAATTTGATTATCCTACTTTAGATTTTCAGGAGACAATCAATTTTGGAGTTTTCAGCTCTTACTTGTCAATTTCTATAAAAAGTCCACTACTTTTTAACTCAAACACGATAACTTAAACACGATCAGCAGATCAAGGTTTATCTGTGTTTATAAGTTGCTGTAGTATCGGAAAATTCCACATACATCATATATTTCGCTATAATCGAGTTCATTCACATTTTCAATTTATATGTATTTTGTTGATAAAAAAAAATGAAGGCAGCGGTAATTTTTTAACAATTTTTTAACCTTGTCATATCAATGTAAGCTTTTAGTAGCCATATAATCAGGTTCAAGTTTTTTTTCTTAAAATGTCCTGTACAAAGTTAGGTATATTGGAGTTTGTTTTTGTTGCACTTTAGTGTTTTTGTTGATCCTTTGATTTTCTCTTATAGTTGATGTTTTTCCTCCGGTTTTTGTTTGTTACCGATTTGTTTAATCTATATCGATGTTTTACTTTTATACAGCGTTAAAGTACTGATGTTTTTCTTTAATATTAACATTATTCTTGGAAATTCCAACTTTTATCTTGGAAATATGAACTTTTATTTTTGAAAGGTTCATTTTAATCTTAGAAATATCGGATATCAAATTAAATGCTGTTGGAAACTTCAACTTAGATTTTGGAATTGGTAACTTTAGTCTTGGAATTTTCAACTTTAATCTTAAAATTACCAGGATTAAACATGCAAATTATAACTTGAATGATAATTTCAACTAACATCGAATGTAAAACAAGGCCAAACAATATTCTTAAATGACGATTAGGATGGAACTAAAGATGTGCGAAATAATAAGTAACGCAAATTAATATCAGCACTTTTACTTCCACTTTAACTCCTCACATTCAAAGTGGATCAAACGCTGCATGAAATCTAAGAGGATTGAAGGCTGATGTTATGCATTTGTTATAAAATTACTATAACGTGTGATATTTCAATGAAGTTGCATGAGATTTCAATGCTGACCGTTACATTTAAAATCCGTTGTTAAAACGTAACAGCTGAACAGTTTACAATTCCGTAGATAATTTAATCCAGAAGGCTATAGCGGATAAATGTCTAGAACGGATGACATGGTTTAATTGATGAGATTGATTATTTAGTAATGTTAAATCCTATGAAAGTACAGAACCTTAAGAAATTAATGTTATTCTATATTTAAGGAATAACAGTACTGTAGTTGAAGAGTTGCCACCGTCAATTGTAGATTTGACGGTCGCAAATGCAGTTTTACTGGCGACGCGGAGCGGAGACAGTAAAACGGAGATTTGAGACCGTCAAATCAAAATTGACGGTGGCAACTCTTCAACTACAGTACTGTTATTCCGATTCTAATGCATTACAAAAAGAAAAAAATACGATAAAACTTGAAAAAATGTCTAAATTTGTCAAATAAAAAAAATCAGCGAAACTTCATGAATAATTTTGGCACAGAGACGTCATGGTTAAACGTGACGTCATACAAACGAAAACTTACAAACTGGAGGTTATTTCGTTACCTGTACGCTTCAAATTTGGATAAAATTACATTAAAACGGCAAATTCGAGGTAGGTGTTGTTTTATATTGGATTATATAGTAGTAATCGAACATTTGTTGATTCATTAATTCAAAATGGCGGGTCTCTCCTTAGTTACGCCTGGTCAACGGTGGATTTGACGGTAACTGTTAACCAATGAAAAAAATTGTTACATCCAAATTGCATTAGAATAATGTGTTGACAAAGGGAACAAGAAGCTTAATGTTAAAAAAACACATGCTGTATGAACTAAATTGATAAACTTTTAAACAAATAATGTATGCACATGATGGTTCGTATTTCAATATAAGTACAAGGAAAAGAGCATACACCACTTAGAGGTACAACAAATTGGTCTATTGCATTACAACACCATAAACAAAGGTTAAAACAGGTGAACACTTTATGGTGTAACTCAGTTCCCTTACTTTACATTTTACTGTATCTTGTAAACACAATGTTATTGCCCTGTTAGATGTGATGCGACTGTCATACAAATGAGGATTCAGCTAGCATTTAACACCATGCTAAATCCACCATTTTCTACAGTAAAAAATGTCTGAATCAAGTCAGGAATATGACAGTTGTTATCCATTCGTTTGATGTGTTTGGGCTTTTGATTTTGCCATTTAATTAGTGACTTTCTGTTTTAGATTTTCCTCTTAGTTCAGTCTTAGTGTGATTCACTTTTTACACAATGCAGATGACTAGCCATTTTTATTTATAAGCAAGACTTAGATGAATTGGAATTGGTTATCGTGATAAACGTTCATGATAGAACAACAAATGTTTATTAATGAATAGTTCAAAATATTATACATTGTTTTATTCAATAAATGATTTAATTTCCAGGCGGTTGGACGATTGGGAGGTGAAACAATGTATCAAGAGTGTAAAGAGTTAAAGGTAAAAATCTTAGATCAGTCGAATCATGAAATTGTATTGGAAATCAAACAATCATTCAAATAGATGAAAGAATTGAGAAAAACAATACACATTTTGGGAACCGAACACACAAAAGTGACAGAAAATCTTAGAGAGTTACAATCTTCCTACAGTACATTAAAGACGTCCCAAAATACTTTACAGGCTGAACACATAGAAGTCAGAGAGAGTTTAAAAGACCCAATACCTTCAAACATTAAAGGTATTGTATGCTTTTTGACAAATAAAAAATATGATTGAATATAACTTGACGGTAAATGTTTTTTTAATTTCTTAAATTCTCATATAGTTTTCAATGGTTCTTTCCTAAGATGATCTGTTGAACATGTTTCAAAACAAATTTATGAAATAAACAGTCTCTGTCAAAGTTCAGTATGTGAAGAGAATGTGAATTAAATGCTAATTATTTTGGTCATTATTGTCTTTTTCAGGGATATTTTCAATACATATGATAAAAATAGTATAATAATACGCGACATTGACCCAACAAAGGACAAGTACATAAACAATTACATGACACCATCTAGCCTTCAATAATAAGTTAAACGGATGCTGTTTAGTAAGGTAGAAGTTATCATGATATAACAAAATGTGACACATTTATGAATAATTTACTATTTTTTGTCTGTTTTGAATTAAATGTATAAATCATATAATCTTAAATCTAAAATTTCAATAATTAGTCACCAAAGGTACCAGGATTATAATTTTATACGCCAGACGCGTGTTTCGTCTACATAAGACTCATCAGTGACGCTCATATCAAAAAAGTTGTAACGCCAAACAAGTACAAAGTTGAAGAGCATTGAAGATCCAAAATTTTAAGTTGTGCCAAATACGGCTTAGGTAATCTATTCCTGGGATAAGAAAACCCTTAGTTTTTCGAAAAATGTAAAGTTGTGTAACAAGAAATTTATAAAAGAATAACAATATAATTGATATTCATGTCAACACCGATGTGCTGACTACTCGGCTGTCCACGAGCAGTGGCATCGACCCAGAGGTGTAAATAGTAAACAAAGGAAATAGAATATTTTTTTTAATACGCCAGACTCGCGTTTCGTCTACATAAGACTAATCAGTCATGCTATTATTATTTTTCAGATCAATTTAAAAGACAAATAGAATACTGGGAAAAGACGGATAAAATGTTTGTGTCTACGCGAGCTAGTGCTTATGTCATGAAAAAGTTAGAGGAAAAAAGTTGTGTGACTTTAACTGCCCCTTCAGGAGCTGGAAAATCATTTATTGCAAGACACACAGCACTAGTTTTACAGAAAGCAGGATACAAAATAGTACCCGTGAGACAACCGGTTGATATCAGAAATTATTATCAACCTGGTGAACAGACAGTTTTTATTGTAGATGACATTTGTGGAAATTTCACTGTGAACCAACAACAGATAGAGAACTGGACACAACATTTACCAGTGATTGAAACAATTATAACAGACAGATGTTGTAAGATTATTGTATCATGTAGGTTACAAGTCTATAAAGATGATAAGTTTAATATTTTAGAACCTTTTCAATCCTGTGAATGTAACTTGATATCCGACAAGTTATGTCTGACATCTGTCGAAAAAAATATTATAGCCAAAAAATATATAGGTTCAAGCTTGGTCGATATTGATAAATTGTCACAACATAGTGATTTCTTTCCACTTTTGTGCTCCTTATATAATGAGGAAAAACATGGAGATGTGAACACATTTTTCGAAAATCCATATATTGTCTATGAAAATGAACTAGACCGTTTAAGTAGGCTAGGTGATGAGGGGAAATGTAAAAAATGCAGTCTAGCTTTATTAGTTATTTTCAATAATCAGCTGAGAGAGAAATGGTTCCATGGTGGAATTACAAATGCTCAAACAAAGATAATAAAAGACACATGTGAGGCTTGTGGAATCAACACGATACCTAAAATAAATCTGAAGACAGAACTTGACACTCTAGTTGGTACATTTGTCACTAAACAGGATGGTATTTACAGAACAATACATGATAAATTGTTTGACATCCTTGCCTATTACTTTGGTCAGAAAATCATAGAATGTTTAATAGAACATGGTGATAGTGAGTTAGTACATGAACGTTTTATTTGGCAGACATCACCAGATGACGAGAACAGTAACATAGATTTCATTATTGAAATATCAGATGATCATTTAGAATTATATTTAGAAAGATTTGTCAAGGACTGGTTAGCAGAAAAGGTTGCAGTTGTGTTCCGTAACAATAATATGAAAGTATCATCATTCAGACAACAGTTAATACAGTACTTACAACAACTGGATACATTACAGCAGGTTAAATTAGCCAACACCAAGGATACAGTGGAACCAAAGGAGAGCTGTGATTCAGGTATTACTCCACTGATAAAAACTTGTTTTAATGGTTATACTGATATGGTACAGTGGTTGTTACGTAATGATGTTGTTGTGGATCAATGTAGAGATGATGGGGTGAGTGGACTGTTAGTGGCAAGTCAGAATGGACGTACTGACATAGTGAAGTTACTATTAGATAAGAATGCTAATGTAAATCTTTGTAAAAATGATGACTGTAGTCCTCTGTTACAGGCAAGTGATGGAGGACAAACTGATATAGTAAAGTTACTGTTAGAGAGGAATGCTAATGTTAATCAATGTAACAAGGATGACCGCAGTCCTCTGTTACAGGCAAGTCATAAAGGACATACTGATATAGTAAAGTTACTGGTAGAGAGAAATGCTGATGTTAATCTATGTAACACGGATGGCCGCAGTCCTCTGTTACAGGCAAGTGAGAAAGGACATACTGACATAGTACAGTTACTGTTAGAGAGGAATCCTGATGTTAATCTATGTAACAAGTATGGATATAATCCTCTGATAAAGGCAAGTATATGTGGACATACTGATATAGTCAGATTACTGTTAGAATGGAATCCTGATCCATGTGACAATACATCACTTAGTACGTCATATGTCAGTAATTACACCAGTATCAGTAACAGTCCGAGTCTTGTCCAGCCATTAATGAAACATAAACCAGACATTAATGCCCAGACATGGGATGGAGGTAATGCTTTATATTTCAGTGTACTATTTGGAAACATTGAGATAACACAGTTACTGTTAGAGAATAATGCTGACTCTAATATTAGAATCCATAGTAAACAGTTTATAACAGAAACATTAAATAATCATCCAAGTATAACATTGGAAATAGAAAAACAAAACGTATTTGATAACCTAGTAAAGAATACATCATCACATGGGAGAGAATATGTCAGTAACCAATCAGTAGATTATGCCTTTGATGTGGTAGCTGGTTCCTCTCCATTACACATAGCCTGTTTTATGGGTAGGACAGATATAGTCCGTTCCCTAATAGACTATAAATCTAACATAAATATGAATAAAGAAGATGGAACAACACCATTATTTTATGCATGTGAAATAGGACACAAGGATATTGTACTTTTATTGTTAGATAAAGGGGCAGACACACAAATATGTAGAATAGATGATATAACACCTTTAGGCATTGCAACAGAAAATAAACATACATGTGTAGTTGTGATTGTAACAGAACACATGCATAAGACAAAACCACTTCTTTAAGTAGTATTGCTCTTTAATAGTGGTTTCTAGTGACATGAACAAAACGGAAAAAAACATTCGGAAACCATTATCTTCTTTATTGTTTCTTGATATGAGTTTTTGTTGATATTTATTTACTCCATTACTTTTGTCTTTATTCTATGTACACTTCTATTCTGCCGATTACTTTTATCTCTATTATTTTACTTATGGCTGTGTTAGATATCTATTGTTATTCATTTGATTACTTATGGCTGTGTTAGATATCTTCTGTTATTCATTTGATTACTTATGGATGTGTTAGATATCTACTGTTATTCATTTGATTACTTATGGCTGTGTTAGATATCTACTGTTATTCATTTGATTACTTACGGCTGTGTTAGATATCTACTGTTATTCATTTGATTACTTATGGCTGTGTTAGATATCTATTGTCATTCATCCTATTACTTCTATCTCTGTTATATATCTACTGTTATTCATTTGATTACTTATGGCTGTGTTAGATATCTACTGTTATTCATTTGATTACTTATGGCTGTGTTAGATAACTACTGTTATTCATTTGATTACTTATGGCTGTGTTAGATATCTATTGCCATTCATCACATTGCTTCTATCTCTACTTCATAGTTACTTGTATTTGTCCCAGTATGTATGACAGTGCTTAATATATACAGCTTTGTATATGGTTCCTGCTGTTTCTGTTTAATATCTACTGCTATTCTGGCTATTACGTCGGTGTATGTTTGATATACAATGCTTTCAATCCCAATACTTTTGTATGTGTTTGATATAAACTTAGTTCTATCCAATAACATCTGTTTCGTTCAAATACTATTGCATATGTTTATATCAACTATTGACTTCGGTCCTTAATGTTATCATGTTACACATGTCACATAGCTTTACTTAACATAGTTTTTTTTCTTTTTTTTTATAAAATTTTCCGTTGATTTCGATAAATATAACTGTTCCATTTTTATAATTTCTGGTTGAACACCGATGCTTTTGTTCCGTAAATATTTCTTAAACGTACAGGGTGATAAACGCAATAATTAAAACTCGCATTTTGAATGTGTTATATGAATTTAAAAGTATTTGTATCGATATCACACACAAATTAGAATCGCGTTTTAGTCTTAAATGACAAAGTTCGAATTATAAACACGATAAATGCAAGCCACACATTCTTAATTTACAGTATTCTATGAGCTGTATTGCCAAGGATTATAATTATTAGTATTATAACTGTACAACACAAACTAAACTTTATCTTATTTGTCTTATCATGATTTTACCGTATCGTCCGTATTCCTATATAATTTTGTCTTATCATGATTTTTATAGTGTATTTTTCATATTGTTCATTTTTTGTCTCATCGTGATTGTCATGGTGTAGTTTCCATATTTACTTGCATTTTTATGATTTTCATGTAGATTTTGCCATATGATTTAAATTTTTATGTTATATGTTCGTTTTATGAATTATTGTGTTTCAGTTTTGAGTATGCACTTCGTGTAAACTTCATTCTGTGTTTCTGTGTTGACATGTGTGGTTTTTTTTTTATAGTTTTTATAGTGATTAAGATTAAAACACAATGTTGACTGTTGTACCTGATTTGTCATATATATTTTTATCTGCTAGTTTTACTCAAATGTTGTTGTCAATTTATTTGAATTGTATGCGACTGTCATACAAGTGATAGGACAGATTTTGATTTCTGAAGATTTTCATTCTGTATATTCCATGTTTTACTGTATATATATAGACGTAATTATACTGTTCAAAAGAATCCGCTACTATTTTATGTTAATTGGTATGATATTTCATTTATTGTGTGGCTGGATTAAGGTCTTCAAATTCAAGTTTTCAGATTTTATACAGTTAAGATGCTAGAAAGAAAGTATGTTTGTTAAACTTACTTAAATCAAATAATATAGTATGTGTCTCAAAGTTAAGAAGCAACTATACACCAGTGTGACTAACAAATACAAACATCAGCGATCTACGAAGGTTTGTAAAAAATGTAACTACACATTAATATGTATTCATTCAAATATTTCTGACTTTTATTCACACCTATGCTTCTTTCAATTACTGGATCTAAATGTGTACTTTCAAATATTCACGTCACTTCTTTGTGATCTTAACATTTCAAAAGAAATACTTACGAATTTTTGCCAGGGAAAGTTTTCAACCTATGCAGACCATTTCAATGAAGGGTCATTACTTCTTATTAATTAATTTCACCATACATTAGGTTAACATTTGGCCTAATAAGTATTTAGAGTTCTCATGTGAGAAAAATTCTTCAGTCTTCAGAGATTATAATTAAATTCGTTGTACATTTATGTAACACTCATTCTATAGATATATTGGGATCAATGAATATCTAAAACTTTACTTTGAGGTATAAACTGAGTTATACTATTTTGCATTGTAATGATAAACATATTTAATATATTGATATACAAAAAAAGCCTGTTGCAAAAATTCATAACAGAAATATAATCAGAATAAAATTATTTAGTGTTATATTGTGTTTATTTCTCTTGATTTGTTAATGTTTTTATCAAAATAAAAATAAAATGAAGTCGTGCGATTGCTAAAGAGACAAACAAACTACAGACAAACCAATATCATAAACGTTATGTCATTTAGAGAGGATATCGGGTTATGCAATACATTTTAGATATATCCTGAATAATTAAAGGGATGGAGCTTTGATCTTCAGTGCTGTACAACTTTGTACTTGTTTTCACGTTCGATCTTGTATATCTGGGCGTTATGTATTAGGGTTTAGTTTTCTGTAATTAGTTTTTACTTCAGTTTCATTATGTATATCTCTTTCATATTCATTTGTTAAAATTTACTGTTTGCAATAGTGTGAATTGTTTTATATAACATGAATGTTCTTATCCTGGGCATACAAACAATGCCGTATTTGGCAAAACCTTTTCAACGTTTGATCTTCAGTGCTGTACAATTTTGTATTTTTTTCGTCACTGGTGAGTCTCGTGTGGACTAGACGCGTTTTTGGCGTATTGAATTTTAAACCTGATGCTTTTTGTTATCTATTAATCATGCTTTTCTTTGTCCAATATGTTCTGCTTTTTATTTGTATTGTAGTCCTGTTATATTTTGTTTTCATTTCAATGTTATATTTAACTGTGCTATTAAAGTGCGAGGTTTGGCATGCCTTAAAACTAGGTTCAACCCACCACTTTTATTCCCCTTTAAAAGTGTCCTGTACCAAGTCAGGAAGATGGCCATTGTTATAATATTGTTCGTTTCTGTGTGTGTGTTGCATTTTAACGTTGAGTCGTTTCTGTTTTCTCTTTTTTTTTAGATAAGACGTGGCACGGTACTTGTCTATCCCATATTCATGTATTTGGTTTTGATGTTATATTTGTTATTCTCGTGGTGTATTGTCTGTTGCTTGGTCCGTTTCGGTGTTGTGTCGTTGTTCTCCTCTTATATTTAATGCGTTTCCCTCGGTTTTGGTTTGTTGCCCCGATTTTGTTTTTTTGTCCATGGATTTATGAGTTTTGAACAGCGATATACTACTGTTGCCTTTATTTGATGGTTCGATTGGAAATACTATTTTTTAATACAGACGTCAACAGTTATTACGTTCAACCTGTCTCGTCTCAATTGCTTAACCCTCTAATAAACATACGTTTAAGTTAACTATATACACTACTGACCTTCATAAAAGAGCAAACCAACATCTGTTAAATAAGTTATGAAATATTCCAGTATGACAGATGAAAACAAAATATAAAACATATTCATCTTTGATTGATTCATCTATTTTTATTGAGAATCATTTCATATGATTTAATCGATGTGTTTTTTTTTTGTTTTTTTTTTTTATGTTATACGAATCATTTCAGATAGTGTTACTCTTGTGTTCATTATGTTTTTGGTCAACACAATCGTGTCAGACAGTGCCATACATGTATTTGATTGATATAATCAAGTTTTCATCAATCTAATTATTCAATGTGTGTACAATGGAAAGGCGGAAGATACAAGAAGGACCGTCAAACTCATAGATCTAAAATAAATCTATAACGCCAAGGCTAGAAATGAAAAATTGAAACAGACAAGTAATAGTACGCATCACAAAACTTAGAAACCTAGCAAACACGAACCCACCAAAACCTTGAGTGATATCAGGTGCAAAGTGTTTATATGTTTTTTTTTCTTTTAAATCTTCCTTTCTGGTTTAATTGACTTATCGATTAAAAACTTTTACTTCAATCTGTGTTTTCCGACCATTTACAATTAAAAAGAAATTTAGTAAGGATTTGTATTGATTGGGTTTAATTTCTAAACCTGAAGATAATAATTAGTCAAACCAGCTGTATATTCATCTCGGTGTTTAAGATTACGAAGGACGGTAGATTATTAGGAAAGGCATCAATTACCATACTATAATTACCCTTCTTTAAAATTATCTAGATAATTAATCATGCCACAAGTATGCAGATTATTCGAATGCAGTGTCCATGCATATTTACATGAACAAAGTCTAAGTAAAAGTGTTGTATCCAAAATGCTACAAGATATGCACCGTACTGCGTTACATATCATCACACCTACTATAGATTTACATGGATATGATTGGTTAATGGAGTTCATGTGGTGTCATATATTTTGCAATAATAATCAAACCTTTCTATACATATATGGAAACATATATCACATCACATACATGTTTAACAACGTTTGTTACTGTGACTTGCAATACATTTTTAGTCAGTAATCTCCGTGTATTCCGCTAGTACAAGATTCACGAAAATGTGCAGCCGTGTTAAGGATGTCTGCTGGTCATGTTTTTGAATTCTTGTCATATTTTCGATTTTCTCAGGTTTTATCCATCCAAATGTATTAAATTTTTTTTACACGACACCCCACTTTTGTCTTCATAAATCTGTTCAATAGATCATTTAAGAATTAGTGATCCGGCGGCATGAAATCCTTGTTATTTTTTCTTGGTTTAAAGGGTAAAAAACAATTCCAATGTTAACAAATAGTAAAGTCTGAAGAAAACCCTTTTCCCGCCATTTTCTGAATGTCTCGTATTTTGAAAACTACACACGAGACTAATGATTTTATTACTTTATTTTGTTTAAATATCAAAGTTGTTTTCATTTTAAGCAACCACATGAAATCCTTGTTATTTTAAATTAGAGCAGCAGACATCCTTAACAGTTATCAAAAGTACAAGTCGTATATTTGTTACACGTATCTCTTCTTAAGGAGGGATAAATCATACTTTGTAAAGGATCACTCTGATTCAAACTAAAAGATCTTTGAAACTGACATAATGAAGATGCATGATTTCCTGATTGACAAAATATTTGTTACGATAGGAGCACGTGTTTTTCAAAAGATTTTCGGCATTCAAATGGGAACCAATTGTGCCATTCTTCTTGCCAACTTCTTTTTTTAATTAGATGAGGCTGACATCATTAAGGAATTTCTCAGTAAGAGAGATTAAAAGTTAGCAACATCCTTTAACTCTACTTTCCGCTATATTGATGATGTTCTTTCACTAAATAATTAAAAATTTGGTATCTATGTTGAACGCATTTGTCCCATCGAACTAGAGATAAACGACAACATATACATTTAAGTCGGTATAATATCTGGACATAAAAAATTCCTGATTTTTCAGTGACTAATGCACAGGGATACTAGGCTTACTGCTGTACGTCGAGTAATTTGTCATTACAGCAAATATAAGTGCAATGAAGATATTATTTAAACACAACCCAAGATATTACATGTACTATCAATACAGTTTTGAACTTAAGAAAAATGATATCTAGTGGTTACCGATTGTTAATGTGCATAATGTGGTTTAAAAGTTTTTCTTGTTTTTCTTTTTTTATGTAGATTTAACCATTGGTTTGTCGATCTGAATGGTTTAACACTAGTATGTTGTTGGGCACTTTCTAACTTAATGTTTCGTATGGGCCAAGTCTCCATGTTGAAGATCGTACTTTTACACGTACATGTAATGGTTAACTTTTACAAATTGTGACTTGAATTGAAAGGTTTTTCCTCGGCACTCATACTTTTATATATCTTTTATATCTATTGAAAGAACTAACATTTCCAATGTTTTGTAGGATATTGTTCCCATATTATTCCCATACAAGCACTCATTTAATAAGGTGAAAAAGGTGGTTAACTTTCTAAATCCCGGTCAACCATAATTATAGCTGCAGATCAACCCCTTTGGTAATTGCTAAGCAATTTCAGTGGAAATGGCCAGATTTATACGGACAAGGATATGTTTATCGTCATGTTTGGTGGATTGTACATTACAATGACTTGTATTAAAAGTCTGAGTGAAATATTGCGTGTTTGTGGATGGACATGTGCCCTCACTGAAGCCGTTATTGCAACACCTAGAATGGCAGATTCTTTTCATATACGTTAAAATGTAAAAAGAACTAAACACCTATATTGATGACAGCATGTGTTTTGCTTGAATTGATAATGTCGGCTTATAAACACGTAAGCGCAGAACATATTAGCCATGAATCTGTGACGTTTTTAAGTATTTGATCAACTGATGTAAGGAAAGAGAGTCATCTCGACCATAGTCTAATTTCTGACGTTCAATTATGAATAAAGAACTTCTTGTGCTTTCGGTAGTACCCCTATTTCACAAGTCAGATATCGTACTTTACAAACAGTCCATACTAAGCAGGATACGTATTTTGTTTGGCTTGATCATGTTAATGATGCTCGATGGTTACCTATCGCGATCCATTTCCGAGGCATGACACCCCTTCGCAAACATCTCCCACAGGTTGCTATGGAATTTACAAGTGGTAGTTTTATTTTGCATAAGACCAGATAGTTGTTTTCTTATATCACAACTGAGTAGGCACAAACACAGAGTAATGCAATTGTGAAGGGCGATGTTGGTGCCATACGTTAAACGGAATATCCTTTTAGGACGATGGATGGTTGCTGGACAAGAAGTCAGTAGTTTGGTATACGAATTTTACATATCTAGTGGTTTGATTCATTCTATAACAGATAAACGTGGACTCTACGGTTCACAAAAGTATTTCTTCAAAAAACTGTCATAGGCTTTCCAAAGTGATGAACTAATTTGGAAATTAATTTCTAGAAGATTCGACAGATTTGTACACAATTGGCTCAAGTTTTGGATTCGGAAGCAAGTAAGATATGTATATATACTCCAAGATATTTGGTCCAAACAATACGGATATCTTTTGAAGCAAATTCAAAACGAAAGAAAATCTGCTTTTAATAACCAGATAAAATAGAACAATTCCCTATAAAAGGAGTAAAATGAAACTGGAAACGTCTTTGTCAAAAAAAAGCTGGAGAACCTGAAAAGTAAATGCAATCTCTTTATTTTACTTTAATTTCTTGTCAAAGTAGACAATTTGACTTTGAAGATTTCTTAAGCCATGAAAACCAATATGCTCCTCAGTTTTTTTTCTCAGAATGTCACTTTAAACAGTGGTATTAAATCGCAGCAAATATACTCAAACATTTAGCAATTTCCCATCAACTGATCCAAGTACTGACGCATTTGTCGTTGGTGGAGCAACAATGGTATATTTGATGCCACCATATAGGGGAAACATATCTGATGATTATGCAAATAATTTCAGACTTCCTTATAGCCTAATATCTTACAACGATAAGTATCCAAGAGCAGACATTGCATTTGAGGTTAATTAAATGAATGATTTGAAGGCTTGGATGAGTAAAAAGGCAAGGTACTGGTGCTAAACGGAAAGTTGTTGGTACTGGTAACACGCCAAAAAGGATTTGGAGTGGTTTTCTCTGTGAAGGTGACAACAAAACGGATTTGTTCTAGTTTTTTGCCGACATAATTCTTTAGTGATATATAAAAAATGCTTATATTAATCAAGGTGTAAATATTCTTTCAATTTCAATACGGATAATTCCCAGCTATCCCCTTACCATAAAGATATACGGTTGATTATCCATGATAAGCATGCTGCTAAAAATGATTGTTAAAAGTAGTACTAACACAGATGTAGTAATATTACACATTTCAGCAACTCGCAAGATTAGTTGTGGACAAATTGTGAATAGGTTTTTGAAGGAATAAGGATTTCTATGGCTTCCTCTACTAGTCATAGCAAATCGCTTGGTCCTTGTGTAGCCGCTCTTCTTCTCTGCCATGCATTTAATGGGTATGACAATGTGTCGGCATTTCATGGTAAAGTGAAGAGGTCACCTTTGCACACGTGGAAGTATTCCCTGATGTAACGGACTTTTTTACCCCGCTTTTGTATAAAAACACACAGACACAAATATTGACAACGATTTGAATCGTTTGCAAGGAAGCAGCTGCTTTATTATGCTTTTCTACCTAACAGAGGTTCCAATCCGGATCACATCAAAAGAGAAGCATATCAAAGTTAACATATTTGAGCTCATCCGGATTTATTCATTCGACATGTTCGTGAACAAAGTCATGAACACTAGAGTTGGATGAAAGAAAATAAAACAATGACAGTTGGAAACCAAAAAAAATTGCTTTGGCTGCCGTTACATCCTCGTGTCAGGAATGTTTTTAAAATGGAAATGCAAGAAACCAAGCTGTATATGCTACCATTCTGGTCTTCCATGTACAAGTGCGTGTATTTGGCATGGTCAGATAGTTATAAGATAGGCAAACTGTATTTATGCATTTCAACCGGACAAAGACCGTGACATATGTTGTTAAGTTAATAGACACTATCCACGTTGTTGCCGCCATTTTGAAACCGGAAGTCATTTTTTCCCATGTGTGTATTGTTTTATCGCACTGTACAAGTTTTAATTGAAGTTTTATCAAAACTAACATTGGATTATACATATGAAACAACTTTAAAGGATTAACGAAATATAGCCAATTGGATATGACGCCATTTCCAAATGGATGGTGGCCATTTTAAAAAAATGACAAAAATCAATGGCCAGCAGCGAATTTGTTTATTTATCATTTAGCTTACCTATATTCCAAATTTCATGCTTGTATCACGATTTGCAAAATCTGTCTATAATATTTCACACTATATAAGTTTATTGTACAACATCATTTCACTTCTACCCATGTTTGAATTATTTATTTAAAGCATTCAGAAGTGTCATATTTAAGGAGTATATCTAACTTTTTCGATTTTTTTATATTGACACCAGTTTTGTAAGAGCTTTCTTGTTTTAAAATGGTTTGCCAGTGTTTTGGGATAGGGTTTTTAATAAGGTAAAATTATCTAATCCAGTCTGGTTTATTCTTTAATTTTTTAGTACAGTTTCTGCTGAGATATATCCGCCTTCATCTATGGCAAGCCGTTTTGCTATTTATTCGAATTTCAAGATATCTCCTATACTATATAAGATATCTAAAAACATATATGAGATATCTCCTTTAATTTATAAGATATCGTATATAATTTCATTTCTATAAGATATCTCATATATTATATACACCTGGAAAAAAGTATTGCACCACCAAATTGAAATTGAAATTAAAAAAACATTTTTTAATTTTTTTGTGATATAATTTGGTAAGATAGAACTACTTTCACATTAGTTAAGTATCACCTGAGTTTAATCAATAAATATCGACTCGATAAGTTTTCATTTGCACATACAGCTACTGTACCCGTAAACAGCAAAACAGATATTTTCATCCTCATTGTTTTCAAGACTTTAAATAACCAAGTTGTTAAAGTTATGTGATTGACACCTTGTAATGGGTCTTCGACAACTCTAAACTGCAGCAAGATGACAGATTATCAGCATTAGAGAAGCATGGATGTCGCTGTAACAACTGCACGCATTGTTGGTCATCACCATTCCACCGTTTTAAGAAAAAAAATGGCACTGAACGGTGATAAAGACCTTCAGAAATAAAGAAGAGCCTCTATACCATTTGCTAGGGAAAATCATGCATTATAAAGGTTGGTCAGAAGGAAACCCATTGCATACAATACAATCCCAAAAAGAGAGTGGTGGGCATACAGGAGCCTTTTAACAAGAACTGTTCAAGATCGACTAATCGCTACTGGTTATCGTGCGATAAGACCATTTCGGAGACCTTTGCTAACGACGGACACACAGTTTTCCGTATCCAATGTAGTGCAGAGTTCGCTAAAATTGAAAATTAGCATCATAGAGGAAGATTCATTGTTCCAATGGAATTCGGGTCATCTTCCTTGGACGGGTCGTAGCCATGATCTGAACCATATCGAGCATATATGGGACACTATTGGGCGAAAAATGCGCGAAAGGACACCCCAGTTCAAACACATTATGAAATAAACAATGCCCTTCATCAGAAATTGTTGCTGCTACCTTA
This sequence comes from Mytilus edulis, assembly GCA_019925275.1. Classification (NCBI taxonomy): domain Eukaryota; kingdom Metazoa; phylum Mollusca; class Bivalvia; order Mytilida; family Mytilidae; genus Mytilus; species Mytilus edulis. The sequence continues at coordinate 112,871,847 of CM034354.1, forward strand.
GCAACAAATTAGTCGATTTTTTGGAGGAATGAAAAGACGTTAAGATACGGTTATCCATTTGAATGGAGGCTGCGCACAAGTACTAATTCTTTGGCGTATAACGACCAACCATGATGTGAACAGTCATCTGGAGATTAATTTTCAAATGTCTGACATTGAAAAATTCGACTACAACCAAAGTTGTAAAATGCATTTTTCTGTACAAAAAACACTTCATTTTTTTATTAAAATTGTGGTTATATAAATCTTTTTTTTTTTCAAACATGTTTAGTCGTTTCAATGCCAATGGTATCATAAACTATGTTTTAATAATTGTATACAAATATCTTATTATATATCATCCAAAAAAAGAGGCTTATATTTCAAGTTTTGAAAAATCAAGGTGTTGCAATACTTTTCCATGTGTATATATGATATCTCCTAAAGTTTATTAGATATCTTATATACTTTATAAGATATCTTATAAAGTTTTTAAGATATCTTATCAAGTTTTTAAGATATCTTATAAAGTTTATAAGATATCTTATAAAGTATATGATATATCTTAGAAACAATTTTGATATAAGATATCTTATATAATTGATAAGATATCTTATTTAATTTATAAGAAATCATATATAATTTATAAGATATCTCATATAATTTATAAGATATCTTATATAATTTATAAGATACTTTATATAATTTATAAGATATCTTATATAGTTAAGATATATTATATAGTTTATAAGATATATCATATATTTTATAAGATATGTTATACAGTTTAAAAGATATCGTAGAAAAACAATTATATAAGATATCTGATAAACAATATTAGATATCTTTTTAACTATATAAGATATCTTATAAACTTTAGGATATATTTTATAAACTAAATAAGATATCTCCTATAATGTATAAAATATCTTCTATAATATATAAGATATCTTACATAATTTCATTGTTATGAGATATCTCATATATTATATAAGATATCTCCTAAAATTTATAAGATATCTTATAAAGTATATGAGATATCTTATAGAGTATATGAGATATCTTATAAACAATTTGTATATACGATATCTAAAATAATTTATAAGATATCTCATATAGTTAATAAGATATCACATATTCGTTTAAAAGATATCTCATATAGTTAATAAGATATCACATATTCGTTTAAAAGATATCTTATATAGTTTTTGAAATATCTTATAAAGAGAATCATATAAGATATCTAATAAATTATATGAGATATCTTATAAACTATATAAGATATCTTATAAACTATATGAGATATCGTATAAACTATATAAGATATCTTATAAACTATATAAGATATCGTATAAACTATATAAGATAGATTATAAACTTTATACGATATCTTATAAACTATATAAGATATCTTATAAACTATATAAGATATCTTATAAACTATATAAGATATATTATAGACTATATACGATATCTTATAAACTATATACGATATCTTATAAACTTTATAAGATATCTTATAAAGTTTATGAGATATCTTGAAGTAAGAATAAATAGCAAAACGGCTTGCCGTATTCATCTATTATATCCTTGACGTACAAGGCATTACTATCAATCCAGTTTTGAACTTCATGAACCTGATATTTAGTGGTTGTCGTTTGTTGATGTGGTTCATAAATGATTCTAGCTTCTCTTTTTTATGTATATTAGACCGTTGGTTTTTCTGTTTGAATGGTTTTACACAAGTTTTTTTGGGGGATTCTTTGTAGCTTGCTGTTCGGTGTGGGCTAAGGCTCAGTGTTGAAGACTGTACGTTGACTTATAAGGGTTAACTTTCACAAATTGTGACTTGGATGGAGATTTGAAAGAACAGGCATTTCCCATTTTTTGGTAAAAGATAATTACCCCGTTTAAGTTGATTGTTTGACCTTGTTTTACTTATACCCATGTTCAATCATTTGTTTATAGCATTATGGTAAAGATTTAAAATTCCTTTTGTTGAGCATGTTAGGTCGGGCTGTGTATATCTGCGTCCATTCGTTTTTCGTTTTAAAATACAAAAACAAAAAAACAAAAAACGATAGTTTTTTAATTTTTTGTTTTTTTATTTCTTAAAAACCAAAATGAAAAACGAAAGTGCCTTCATTTTTGCTTTTGATTTCATAAAAACCAAAATGAAAAACAGATTGTTTTCGTTTTTGATTTCTATAAACTAAAAACAAAAAACAAGAAACAAAAGTATTTTCATTTTTCAAAAACAAAAATCGAAAAATTAAATTATTTTTTTATTTTTGATTTAACGAACAACGAAAAATGAAAGTGTATTACATTTATTTTTCCCCTACTGTTTTTATATGTCATTCAAAAGATGGCAATGTTGTCACTTGTCATTCATTTAAAGGTGCTTTGGAATAGGGAATGAAACTATAACAATGGTTTCGATTTTGTTACATACTTAAACAAAAAGGGTTAACATAGAGTTTTGTATATAATTTTAATTTATTTCTCGGTTTCTAATGTTACATGTTCACTTTTCTTTACATTAATTGATAGTAAATGTTGCTAATCAAAGCACCCCAGTTTTCTTCCAACATAATGTAGACAGAATAGACCGCATGACTTCTGAATTGAAATACGGTTAAAAAGTAACCAAAGACTTTCAAATTACCTTGTTTATATCTTTGATAAAGAATACATTATTATATTCAAATATTAAAAGAATCACAAATTTAAATTGTACATTTTTATGTTATATAAAGGTGGAACGAATAAATAGATTGACGACAACACCACACTAACAAGGGAGTTAACTGCTTTTAAAACTGACAAGAAAATTAGCACGGTCGACCTTAAAATATATATGGACAGCGGTTGTCAGATCAATATTTTTTTAATTGAAGAAAATTTCGACGGATGCAAAAGTCTTTATCAATCTAAATAATAAGGGTGCGTGGTCTTTCAGTTTGAAGAGGTTGATCTAATATGATAATACAGAAGCGTAACTAACCTCTATTACAAAAATAGCAAACTATACTGTTGGCAAGGGAAGGGCTCAGGGACCCCCCAGAAGAACTGGGGGAAAAAATGATACAAAATCTTTCGGACCTTTCCTAATCTAAAGCGCAAGTTTTGTCTTATTTATTTTATTATGTTCTGGTCTCGTAGCAAAATATGTAGATCCAGTGTGAGACTTTTAATTTGTACATGTAGGAACAATAACAAAAGACATATGTAGGACGAAGAAAAAACAATGTAATCCACATAGTCAAGTGTGTGGCTATAGGTAGTTTAAACATATTTATTAATAGTGGAAAGGGAATGTTCTCCCCGGAGCAAGGATCGAACCAGGAACTTTTGTTTTGTAGTCCGATGCAATACTCTATGTTAATTTGTAGAATGAGTATCAATGGTCCGGTTCCTCGTTGAAGACCCTCCAGCTACATTCAAGATGGAGAACAGAAATAAAAGCCCTGTTCATTATTTTTTTTGTAATGTTTCTGTATATTTTGTGCGATTTTGTCCCGTGTACACTTTCTATTTAAGACCTGGATACGACTCAAGGCTAGTTAGGCCCTCTAATTTTAAAGGCCATATGTTTAAAAAAAATAATTGATGCCGCATGATATTTTTGGAAAACAATTGGTTGCTTATATATGGAATCAATGAAGTGTGACTGGAGCGGGTCCCCTCGTAGGTCAGTCAGTGGGCCCCTACTTATGAACATTTCTGGATCCGCCACTGAAAATCGTGACTTCTCAAAACTTTTTCCGAATAATATATGGACATCTGTGCCGTGGTCATTTACAAATGTCCGTTTTTAAGTTTGAAATTTTCATAAGTGGGGGCCCACTGACTGGCCTAAGAGGGGAGCCCGCACTCAAAAAATACCTAATCGGAATGACTAGTCTGTCTAGTAATCTCAGTTAGACGTCTAGTAGATAAAATCGCTACTGTTTAACCTAGTACCTTTACATTCAGAGTGAAATTTGATGATGCTCGCTATGACGTTTTATCTTATACATCTGGATAGCCGACGCACATCTTCTTGCACCTTAACACGTGCTGTCATAACAAATGAAACTTTAAAGGGACAAGAAGTTCACATCGTTTCCTTAGAAAAAAGGTTAATATTTCTTATGTTCTGCAAAGTCTGTCCTTTTTTTATGTTATATTTAGCACCTATTATTTTTAAGAAATCGTAAACAGGTAAACATGTTAAATATAACTATAAAGTCACAATTGCTGGCAAACGGTTATAATGAGGATACACTGAAGTAAACAAGGCAGCGCCCGTTCAATCCATTTTTTTCACATGAAAATGACACACAGCTATATCATTCGTTATTTGTTTTTTTATCTAAATTAAATCTGTATGAATTTAAATTAAATATTTGAATTCTACTTTTCAACAACATGTCGATATCAAATGTGTACACGATTGCGTACTTTTAGAGGTATTCATTAACATAGGCGGACCCAGATGGAAAAGAGGAAGGGGGCTTTGTTGATAATATAATAAATTAGATTGGTTGCTCATATAGGGAATCACTGAACAAAACTGTAGCGTCCCCCTTTTTATTATATTTAGGTGTTACGGATAGAAAAAATAATCACCGCCTTTATTAATTATATTTAATTTTGTACGATTCTTTATGTTTGAAGTTGGATTCATAACAAACTGGACATATTATTGCAATATGCATTTTGTTTAAATGTAATATCAGTATTTAGTTCTAATATAATCTTAAATCAATCCTAATTCTATCTTACTTTTAAATTATAGTTTTTCATATGTGACGTCATGCTGTTTCTAAATTTCATAAATTCCAATGTGGCGTCACGTTTGTGCCTTTTCGCAATAATATGTGACGTCATTTTTATGATTTATTGCGTTGACGCCTGGACTGATTCGGGTGTGTCTATTCTGTGTTGGTCTTAGCACTTTGAATTCGGGTTAGTTTTCTGTAATTAGTTAATACTTCAGTTTCATTATGTATATCTTTTTTATATTCATTTGATAAAATGTACTGTTTGCAATAACATGAATTGTTCTATATAATAAGGATGTTCTTATCCCGGGCATAAAAAACAATGCCGTATTTGGCACAACTTTTTTCAACTTTTGATCTTCAGTGCTGTACAACTTTGTACTTTTTTCACTTTCGATTTTTTATATCTGGGCGTCACTGGTGATTCTTGTGTGGACGAGGCGCGTTTTTGGCGTATTGAATTTTAAACCTGATGCTTTTTGTTATCTAGTTATCATGTGTTTCTTTGTCAAATATGTTCTCCTATTTATTTGTATTGTAGTCCTGTAATATTATGTTGTCATTTCATTGTTATATTTAACTTTGCCATTAAAGTGCGAGGTTTGGAATGTCACAAAACCAGGTTCAACCCACCGTTTTTTTCCCCTTTGAAAATGTCCTGTATCAAAGCAGGAAGATGGCCATTGTTATATCATTGTTTGTTTCTGTGTGTGTAGCATTTTAACGTTGTGTCGTTTGTTTTCTCTTATTTTTGAGATTATAAGATAAGTCATGGCACGGTACTTGTCTATCCTAAATTCATGTATTTGGTTTTGATGTTATATTTGTTATTCTCGTGGTATTTTGTCTGATGCTTGGTCCGTTTCTGTGTATGTTGCGTTTCGGTGTTGTGTCGTTGTTCTCCTCTTATATTTAATGCGTTTCCCTTGGTTTTAGTTTGTTACCCCGATTTTGTTTTTTGTCCATTGAATATTGAGTTTTGAACAGCGGTATAGTACTGTTGCCTTTATTTAGGTCAGTAAGTGAGTCCCCTTACATAAATTTCTAGAACTGTCACTGATTAATGATTTGTTTTGGGGGGAGGTCCCCCTGAATTCCCCCTTACCTTATGGCTATATTGATTCTACTAGCTACACCTATTTGTTCTATTCGTGAAAGTAGCTTGGTTTGGGTGTAAAAGCTATGTTCAAAATTGACAGGACTTAATATATTTTTTTTTGTGTTGCAAATATTTTAAGCCGCATACATATATCTCTTTTCTTTTCTTATTCTTACAGTTGCTATATAAACTATAATAAAGTATTCAGGTGTTGGGTACATTAAGAAAATTTAAAGGAGTTACAATTTAAGGGTTATATCTGCTTAATCAATTATATTATTTTATTTACAGCAATTATATTAAATTCAAAGCTAAAATACAAAATAAAGATGAGAGAACGAAATCGACAAACGAAAAAGGAATCTGTGAATATTTCAGGCTATTGTTGATGTGCAAGGTCATCCTGTTGCTTTTCTTAGAAACTGACCGTACACCTGTTCGCAGACAATCATGACAATTAGCAACCCACCTCAGAAAAGTGTTTATTCTCACGATTCTGAAAAATCCACTGGCGGCTAACCAAGTTATTTTGCTAGTAAAAAACAAAATGAAAAACCTGACCTGGAGATAAAGTTGACCTATATCAATTGTACATAACATTTCAAGAATATCAATTACTTAAAATTAGAAAGAAACTGACTGATATGGCAAAATTTTAATAAGTATGAAAAAGAAGATGTGGTAGGATTGCCAATGAGATAACTCTCTCCACAAGAGGCCAAATGACACAGAAATTAACAAATATAGGTCACCATACAGCCTTCAACAATATGCAAAGTCTTTACCGCATAGTCAGCTGTAAAGAGCCCCGAAGTGACAAATGCAAAACAATTCAAACAAGAAAACTAACGGCCTTATTTATGTACAAAAAATGATAAAAAAAAAAGGGTATGGTCAAAGAACAGAAAATATTGAAAATAAAACTGAAATAGATTAAATGGACATTTGTACATTTAAAAATAAAGAAACGAAAAATAAATTCAGTTAACCTTTACTTTTTTAAATGCACAATTCAAACTAAAAACAACTCATAATTTTACGACACAAGGAATATTCGTTTCTTTGTGATTGGAAGGATGCATCTGCTGTCTTTAGCCAGTTCTTCTGCTGAGAAGTTAACTTGTGTTGTATGTTTAAAAAAAATCCATAATAATAATTTGTTGTCTGTAATTCACTGCTAATCATGGACATGTATATTTGTACATGTACTTTAAAAGAAACAACAACAAAAAGTTGAATATTTCAAAATATGTGAACATGAGACATGTATAAAAAGCAAGTGCGTTTGGTTCAAGGTCAGAGTATAAAGGCAAAATTTTCCAAATGAGTCTGTGAAACTAAATTTTCATTACACACTTCACTATCGGTGAATCTATTCTATTCACATCTTATGTTCTATCTCTGTATTTTGCAGATCTGAGGAGAAGGACCAGGGAACAGGAATGCATTCCGAACAGTCCAAGAAGTATTGGTGGGACCAAAAACAATTGATGACCAAGTTTGACCAGAATTATCAAAATAAATGATATTTAATGTATTGCTTTATTTATAGTATTTTTATTTACTATTCTTAATGTTAGTGTTCTAAAAAAAAACATAAAAAAATAAAAAAAATACATAAATGTTATCAGGTTTATAAAATCAACAAGAAGTACATAATTGAAAAATGTGGTCTAATATGATATATATGAGACAATTATCCACCAAAGGACATTTTTTCGTTAATATAGTTTATTGTCAGTCGTTTCCTGAAGTTTGTTTCTGATTGATTTCGTTAGGCCTATGTTTAGTTTTTGCAGTTATTTTGTTTTCTCTTCACTGGACGCATTTGAGAATGAGGAAATGCATGTAGAACATGCATCATCGTAGGGACTGGCTAGTCAGTCTTCGTGCGCAGCAAGAGACAACTTGACTAGAATGATAAGTAGACTTGACTATTGGTCTAGTACAAATACTATTTTAACAAAGTCAGGGTGACTAGCAAAGCTAGTGACTTTAACATTTATAAGTCAATTGACTTTGACTAGGTAAGCTAGTCAGTTTGACTAATGTTTTTTTTCAATGTGGAGTATTCCTATATAATCAGTTTAATATCAACCGATATGTCGTTAAGCAGCTTTATCCTACAAAATTATAACAGTTAGAAACAACTGTCAAACAAGTGGGAGGTTAAGCGCGCAAACAAAATGTCCGTTCCAAATTAGAAATATGAAAGTTCTATCCATCGTTCCTTGGATTTATAACGTTTCATTTTGTGAGTGTTAATGCTGTCTTTGACATGTTGGAGTTCAGTATCTTCGTAAAAAACTTATTCTAATCATGATTTGGTCTCTTTGATCATGGCTTGATGAGGATACTACCAACACCTATTGCTTCTGTTATTCATGAATAAGTAAATAAAAGCACAATCAGATGTTTGAATATATATATAATTCGAACGATATACATTGAAAGTGTTGCTTTCAAAAAATTAACATCATTATGTGTATAGTTTGGTTAGGCAATTGAAGTGGTTCAGCTAATTGTTTGGAAATTCGTTGAATCAACATATTTATAGATTATTTATGTTCTGTTAAACGAGATGCATTTTCTCATTCTCATCTCACCGAAGGGCGGAGCCCTGAGATGAGATGAGAATGAGAAAATGCATCGAGTTTAACAAAACATAAATAATCTATTTATCGCTATTATTTGTATTTTCGAATATCATTTGATTTAAATTTCAGTTAAAAAAAGGATCTTATACGATGATAATGCATTTTCTTTTGTGGTACTATTTTTTTAGGCGTAGGCTTATTTGATATAAATATGTAGTCGCTCAGGTAGTTCATTCATTTAAACAAAGATGTCTCATCTGACCATCCGGCGTGTTCAAATATGGCGAGGACCATTTTCACTGTTGATAAGCTGTAATTTGGTGTTTCTACGTTTCAAAATGAAGTGAACGAATGAATATATAATGTATTTTCAAAGCAGACAAAGAAATAATCATGCATGAAGAAATGTACATGCAGACAGACCTTCGATGATTTGTTTGAAGTAGACTTATGTTAAAAAAAAGGACATTTTCTATCTGTTAAAAACATGATTTTATTACATTTAATAACTTCCAATTTATCGGCGAAATTCACGGTAAAATATTAAAACGAGAAATCATCTTTGACATTTCAGCGCAGTCATCCGATAACATGTTTTTGTATAGTTCCGGCTAATCTTTTCTGATTGGCCGACACTCTAGCGAATGAATTAGATTAATACGCTATTGCTAAGGACCTTAGAAACTAGCGATAATTTTCATTCTCACTCTACACGAGTGATATGAAAATTATAACAAAAAAAACATCAAAGGAAAAATACAGATAATAGCGATAAATAATTAATATTCAAAAATAAGAAAGGAATGAACAATATGTGTGTTGTTTTTATTGTGAATAAGCTACTTGACCAACAATACGATCAATTGTCAAAACGACATACCTGTTTCCCTCATGCTGATTATCTGCCATCTTGCAACAGTTATGAGTTGTGGATACACAATTACAAGGTGTCAATCACATAACAGTATTAACTTGTTCATTTAAAGTGCTAAAAAAATGAGGATAACAATATATGTATTATTGTTTAGGAGTACAGTTGCTGCATGTTCAGATAAGAGAATATCGTTTTGATATTTATTGATTAAACTCTGGTGAAATTTTAATAATGTTTAACTAGATCTATTTCAACCAATTATATCACAAAAAAATTTGAATTCTAATTTGATGTTGAATACTTTTTTCCATTTGTATATATAAAATTATTATGAAGAAACATATGCATTTTACATCTTGTGGGTTTTTACTTGAATTGGAAATATTTTAAGGTTGTCACAACATGAATATTTTATCTCTTTTTATTTTTTTTAACAGTGACTTTCATGATTTTAATGTTATTGAATATTCAGATTGGTTGCCACTTTCATCTAGTGAATTTTAATGTCGAATAGACTACTGATTCTTTTCCGAATTTTCTTATATACAAATTTTAATCATAAGAAAAGAGGACGGTGATACGGAAATTGTTAAGGTAGATCACCAGTATATACTTTTTGAGACAGATTTTTTTTATAATTTGCCAAAATGAAGATTTTACTATGCTCTTTTCAAAAATTCAATAAAAAGTATGGGTCACCGTCCTATTTTTCAAGCTATGAGTCGTTGAAAATTGCCAAACATTGGTTAGTTTGTGCATGAAAATACACATTAGTGTGCATAAAAAAAATTTTATGAGATAGAATTTTGAAATAAATTGTGAGAAGAAAGGTTTCATAATATGTTTTAAGAAAATAAAAAGAAAACATGGTGTCACCGAACTTGTTTTTTTTGCTATAAGTAAAAATAAAAAAAATCCCTATTAGCCCAGTATAAATTTTGTATTAAAAGAGTTATCTCCCCTTAAATGGCACATTTGAACAAAAATATTATGAAACAAAATAAAATGATATTTTGTTAAAATATTTGTTATAATACCATTAATTAATATTTTTTTCTTTAAATAGAGAAACAGTCTAACCATTGAGTTGAAAATCTGTCTCCAAATTTGCAGATCTAGGCAAATAATTAGACCGATTTTGTACTGTGATTGTACAATCCAAGATTGCGGTATACCATGAATCTACCTTAAAAGAAAAGTGTATATTGTTATGATTCGATATGAAATACATAAAATTCGGGATCGAAACAATGTATTTCCTTACACTCATGTGACTGTTACATTGTATTTAAATTCACAAAGCTTTTCATTGTATCGTCTTCGTTAAACGTTTGTACAATATTCACAATGATCGGCGTTTAAAGTTTTCCGGTTCTAATATTTAAACCTTTCTTCTTTAGTTTTTGCGTTTTATGAAGGTAGACATATACAATTACAAATTTGTGTTCAAACTAACAATGATAAAAAAAAATATGAAATACCCTAGGATAACGAAGATGTAATTATGTGTACACATGCGCAAACAATTTAGATCAGGACAAAGTTCTTGTACATTTTTATTCATTAATAAGAACACAATTGATATTTATACGGGATGTAAACTTGTATGTTATTGTAATGTTAACCGAATGGTTACATACAGATCCATATGTCATTCAAGTTTCTCGAAGTAAGTAGTTTCTCTGTTTTCTCTAATTGAAAATGCAATGTATCTTCTTATCAAACATTAAACAAAAAATAACTTGAATGTATCATGTTATCGTAAACTTAACAAAACGCACACATCATTGTGACATACGGATTCATTTCAAAAATGTTAATAAAATGAATGACAGAAACACGTTACCGTACGTTGCAACTCCGTTGGAAGAAGTGAATTTTCAGGTGCTATCTGTTCGATATTCGCTTTTATAATTGGAGCTAAACGAAAGCTATGGAAACTTATACAAAAACAAATAATTTGTGATCTAAGTTACCTAAAAATATAGGTTCATTGCTTTGATAAAGATCTATATATCACTCAGGGGCATTACTTAAACAAGTAACAATTTTTATAACGCATTCACGTTATTTTTATCAAATCTGTATTTTACTAAATGTTGAAGCTCTTTCTAATTCCCATTCGAATTTGCCGCGGTTTTTTTTACCAGTTTCTAGTCTCGCGTGATTCACTCGTCATTTACCGCGCTTTTAAGATCACAATGGTTCATTGAGACAAAGGAAATTGAAAAAAATGTGAGTGTTTGTTGGTGTTAAAATGTGTTTTCGTCCATTTTTGGACAGCAATTCTCATATTTTATTAAATTCTATTGATGTTGTTTATATTTTCCAGGTTTTATTAACTTTTCATATGTCTACTTCCGTAATTTATACGTCGACGCACGAATGAGCAGTGTCGACGCTTTTATTGGAAGATAAGATAGATTATAATTTTGTATATTAGTTCAGTCTATATTACTTTTGTCGGCCTTCCATAGTTTATTCTATATACTTTTTGTCAAATGATATCATAGTGTCCGTTTGATTATCTTTCTAGAATTATTACATGTATTAAGAATGAAAGGTCATATGTAATTTCATTATATTGATAAAGATCTATACATAATACAGATAAATAGGCAAATTACATGCAAAGGGTTAATATATGAATATAGATAAATAAAAGAGTTCAAAAAATGATTTCCTTCATCTCGTTTTTTGTAAGGTGAAACTAATAAATTTGAATATCGAAAGACTCCTAAATCTATTTTTGACTTTTCTTAATAACGGACCATAATCATTACTTAACAGAAATGCAAACAGGAGCAAAACAAACTTTTGTGAACAGTATCACGTTATTTGTTCCAAAGGTGTGAACGATGATGTTTCAATGTTCTACTTAATAATTGTGGGATCGATCAACAACGTGTGTGGCGTTGAAATGTACTTTAAAAATAGATATCATTTGTCATGCGATAAAGTTAAGGAAACAAATGATCAAACTATGTCAGTTTAGCACTGAACATTTCAAAACGCTAGTCATGGGTCATCCACATTTAGTCATTTTTAACAAAACGATCAAATATTAAAAACTTAAAACAGTTTGAAGTTATTTTAAGATCCTTGAAATTGATGCCAAAGTTGCAATGTTTTACGAGTAAAACTTTTATCTCTCTGTTCTGTTGTATTATCTAATTGTATTGTGTTTATTTGTATATTTTTTTGGAATTTTGTAGTCGGTTGTGATATATGTTTGAACAATTTTAGCTGCTGAATTTAATTTTTGTCACATTTATCTACCTAAATAACTGGATTTAACTCGTCTTTTTCTTCGTGAGGAATATGGGAGCTGTTTTCCACTCGTTTAGTTGATTGATTATACTTGCATTATAACTTTCGTTTTTACTCTCCCTTCTTGAATTCACCAAACAAGTACAAAGTTGAAGAGCTTTCAGGACCCACAATTCCTGAAAATTGTGCCAAATACGGCTAAGGAAATGAACTATAAGAAATTAGCAATATCCTTTAACTCTACTTTCCGCTATATAGATGACGTTCTTTCACTAAACAATTCAAAATTTGGTGACTATGTGGAAAGCATCTATCCCATCGAATTAGAGAGAAAGGATACTACAGATATAGTTAATATAAAAAGAAGATGTGGCATGATTGCCAATGAGACAACTATCCACAAAAAAACAAAATGACACAAACATTAACAAGTATAGGTCCCGTACGGCCTTTAACAATGAGCAAAGCCCATTCCGCATATAGTCAGCTATAAAAGGACCCCAAAAGACAATGTAAAAAAATTCAAGCGAGAAAACTAACGGCCTCATTAATGTAAAAAAATAAACGAAAAACAAATATGCTACACATAAACCAACGACAACCACTGAATTACAGGCTCCTGACTTAGGACATGCACATACATAAATAATGTGGCGGGGTTTATCTTGATAGCGGGATCCCCCCCCTAACCTGGGACAGTGGTTTAACAGTACAACATAAGAACGAACTATAAAAATCAGTTGAAAAGGCTTTACTCATCAGATAGACAAAAAATAAAAGTGGACGTGGCCGGGTAAAGTCAGCTTCATATCTTGACTTACATCTATAAATTGACAATGAGGGTCGGTTGAAAACAAAACTTTACGACAAAAGAGATGATTTCAGCTTTCCAATTGTGAACTTTCCATTTCTAAGTAGCAACTTTCCAGCATCACCTGCATACGGGGTATATATTTCCTAATTGATACGATATTCCCGTGCTTGCATTTCCTATCATGATTTTCTTGATAGAGGGTTACTGCTCACAAGGAAGCTATTTAACCAAGAGTTCCAAATGGTGAAGTTGAAATCATCCCTTTGTACATTTTACGGACGCCATCACGAGTTGGTTGACCGTTATGGAATAACCGTTTCACAAAAGATATCGGATATGTTCCTTACGTCGTAACTACAATCCCTTTCCCTTTCATGAATGTGACCTACCGCATACGACTATTTACCAGATTTGATATCACATAAGCAACACAACGGGTGCCACGTGTGGAGCAGGATATGCTTACCCTTTCAGAGCACATGAGATCACCCCTAGTTTTTGTTGGGGTTCGTGTTGTGTATTCTTAAGTTTTCTTTGTTGTGTCATGTGTACTATTGTTTTTCTGTTTGTCATTTTCATTTTTAGCCATGGCGTTGTCAGTTTGTTTTAGATTTATGAGTTTGACTGTCCCTTTGGTATCTTTCGTCCCTCTTTTAAATTAAAAATCATAAATCTTTTTAAAGCCTCATACATGTCATGGCCGATATGGAAGTCTCCAGATGATACCTGGGCAAAAAAGCAATTTAGATTGAAAACAGTAAAATATTTTTCGAGCAATGTACAATCGTTAAAAATGTATTAGGATAGTTGATAACACTAAATCGTCTTTTTTGTATGTGGAAAGATTTACTTACTATTTTATAGTATAGAAATAAAGTATAAAAACACTATATAACAATGTGTTTAGTCAGTACATAGCACTAAATGTACCTCATAGAACACATTATAATCATCGTATGAAAGTCATCAGACACCAGAACCACACGTTCACACATCATTCCAAATTATAAATTAGCCTGTAAGTTTTCTCGTTTGATTTTTTTTGTATTTGTCATTTTGTGGCTTTTTGGCACGGGATTTGATCATTGTTGAATGTTGTACTTTGACCTACAAATGTTCATTTCTGTGTAATTTGGTCTCTTGAGGAGAGTTGTATCATTTGCAATCATACCATACATTTATGTTGATACCGAGTTGACTGTCGGCAGTCTTCGGTTAGTCGCCTCAATGGGTAATTGGATTGCGTCTAGACTAAAATTCACACAAAATGCTGATTCACACTATCAACTCTATGCCTCGTCAACCTTTTTTTTAAAACTTTGATGGACGTTTTAGTATGTTATGAGTCGAATATAAGAATTTGAGTCGAGTCGATGAGAACGATCGACAGCTAATGTCGCTTTAAGTTTCAGACTGAAATACTGTTTTAAGGTTTTAACATTGTCCATTTTAACATAATGTAAAGGAGCACTATGTCTTTTGGTCTGTGGGTGCGTTCATCACTCCATCCGTCTGTTCGTTTGTCCCGATTCAAAATAAAGTTATTTGACAAGGTAGTTTTTGATGAAGTTGAAGTCCAATCAACTTGAAACTTAGTACACCTGTTCCCTATGATATTATCATTCTTATTGTTTTGCCAGATTAGACTTTTGACCACCCAAATTTGACAGTCCAATGAACATACAAAATAGTAGTAGAGCATCCGTATATACTTGGGACATATTTTTGTTATTTTGCAAACTTAACACGTTTTACTCGTGGTACACATGTTCCAGTATTCCACATACAACTATAACAAAACGTTGGGATGTACTTTGTTATATTTTTTATTATCATTTTGTCAAATTCAACAATCTGTTTGAAAATGAGAAGATGTGATATTATTTCAAAGAAGATAATTTTCAACCAGATACCAAATGACTTGCATGGATTCATTTTAAAACTAATTATCTGTAACTATAATTAATCAACTGTGAACTTTTTCTATGATAAACACCATTGTGACAGTACCCTTACAATAATAAAATTAATATTCTATTCTTAAACTACACTCTCCTCATTGTCGCCTTCGTCTACGGCATGCTGCATTTTCAAGAAAAGCTTCAATGCTTGATTCATGTTTGATGTCTAAATTATGTCTTGTATTCCCTAGATGCATGCCACTGCTGGTGGACGTTTCGTCCCCGAGGGTATCACCAACCCAGTAGTCAACAGTTCGATGTTGACATGAATATCAATAACGTCATTTTTTATAAATTTCCTGTTAAAAAGTTTAAATTGTTTGAAAAAACTAAGGATTTTCTTATTCCAGGAATAGCTTTCCTAAGCCGTATTTGGCACAACTTTTTGGAATTTTGGATCCTCAATGCTCTTCAACTTTGTAATTGTTTGGCTTTATAAATATTTAGATATAAGCGTCACTGATGAGTCTGATATAGACGAAACGCGCGTCTGGCGTACTAAATTATTTATCTTGGTACCTTTGATAACTATTATTATTGCGAAAAATGCGACATACTCGCATTTTGATTTTTTTATATATGAAGAAAACAGGATTTTTCTCAATATTGCAAAAGATACAATCGCATTATAGTCTATAAAATCCAGTGGCATATCCAGGGGGAAAGGGGGGGTCGGGGTTTGAAACCCATTTTTGTTTGTACGATCAATGCATTTAAATGGGAGGATATAGTTGGAACCCCCCTCCACCTTTACTCTGGGTTTGGAAACCCCCTTTTTAAAATAGCTGGATCCGCGACTGAAATCACATAATATCAATAATTTCTAAATTTACAGTAAACAACCTATTTTTTTCCAAGAAAGGGGGGCAGGACCCTCCTCTTTACCCGCCTCTGATATTCCGTTATTTTTGTCTTTCCAAAAAAAGAATAAATGGAAATAATAAAAATGCTACCTTCGCTTTCTCAATAATATTTCTACAGTGACGGGTACTACATTCGGGATACATTATATAAAGGTTATTGAAAACTTCATCGGCTCTTTCCTTTACGGGTAGACTTTATATACATAACTTAAGTTGTACAAGAAAAGCAAAATGAGTATGTAAAATTTGATTTATGCCTTTTTGTGATTCTTCGTTACATTTGTTGTTTTTATAGTGATATTAAGATGATAACACAATATTGACTGCTGTACCCCTATTTTTGACATTTTTACTCTTTGAGTATGTTTGTTTTGTTCATACATCGTTGACAATGTAATGGAATTTGATGCGACTGTCATACAAGTGAGAGGTTAAGCTAGCTATAAAACCAGGTTCAATCCACCATTTTCTACATTAGAAAATGCCTGTACCAAGTCAGGAATATGACAGTTGTTATCCATTCGTTTGATGTGTTTGGACTTTTGATTTTGCCTTTTGATTTTGGATTTTCCTTTTTGAATTTTCCTCGGAGTTCGGTATTTTTGTGTTTTTACTTTTTTTTCCTCTAACTCAAAATTGAAAAAAATTGTATGTTCAGAGGGTCTTGAAATCTTTTGACAGCTTCCTAAATGCTAATTTTTAACCTTACAGCTTGACCAAAATACTACTTTACTTCACAGTGTAACTGTATCCCCCTGCTTGTCATTTGAGGCATAAAACATGAAGAAATTCATAAGTAAGGGGGTAACTAAGATTTGCAAGTGACACACTGTCCGCACTATGACCTATATTCGTGGACAACGAAAATCAAGGGACGATAACTGTGTACTATCATATCAGTATTATCATGCATACATAGTTAAGATATTATTTAGAATATCATGAGTCATTGTTGATGTTTAAGATGCGCAAACAGGAAAAATTATTCAGTATAACAGTTTTAAAAGAAAAGCTATCAGTCATCAATAATATTTTTACCTGGGCTCTAGTAGCCATACATGCTTGAAATTGCAGAATTAAACTTAGAAAGCAATGGGGCTATACATTAGTGGTTTTATACCATGAACCTGACATTTGAGACCAAATTCTGCAATTTCAAGCATGTATGGCTACTAGAGCCCAGGTGGTCGTGTGGTCTAGCGGGACGGCTGCAGTGCAGGCGATTTGGTGTCACGATATCACAGTAGCATGGGTTCGAATCCCGGCGAGGGAAGAACCAAAAATTTGCGAAAGCAAATTTACAGATCTAACATTGTTGGATTGATGTTTAGATGAGTTGTATATATATTTATATATATATACGATGACCTATAGTTGTTAATGTCTGTGTCATTTTTTTGGTCTAATGTGGATATATGTCTAATTTGCAATCATACCACATCTTCTTTTTTATATACTAGTTCGAAAATGTGGTATTATTGCCAACGAGATAACTATTTACAAAACACATATATATTCAAAATGTAAGTATATACAGGCCAGTGTATGGTATTCATTAAAAATTAAAATATATACGGTGGTATTCATACAAATGAGAGCACTTTAAACCAGGTTCAATCCACCATGTTCTACACTCGAAAATGCCTGTACCAAGTCAGGAATATGACAGTTGTTCTCCATAAGATGTGTTTTGTCTTTGATTTTGCTATTTGATTAGGACGTTTCTGTTTTGAACTTTCCTCGGAGATCAGTATTTTTGTGATTTTCGTTTTTTCCAATGACGCTCTAGTGGAAAATGTGAAGTCTTCTGGTATTTCTAGTGAAATTCCATTGTATATTTGATGTGGTGATAGTGTTTTTAATTGCCAAAGATAATGCATCCCAATGACGTCCAAATCAAGACAAATCAAGATTAAGATCAAGAGTTGTGGGTTTCCTGTCACAAAATTCAGCAACATTATCAAGTAAAAATATGAGATACATTAAGGGAAGAATGAGGAGATGCAGATGTAGGTCAACCCAATGACTTGCAAAAACAACCAAGTCTCATTTATGTAAATAAAGGATATGTAAGGTTTATGTCAAATAGACAGTAATTGTTTCATATCATTCATGTCGGGGCCTTTTATAGCCAACCACATGGTATGGATTTTTCTCATTGTTGAAGGCTTTCAATAGGTTATATCCACTTCACTTGAAATTCAGTTGATATTTGCCACAACTCCTTTTATTTTATAGTAACCCACTGACATAAAATAAACCAACACACCTGCAGGTAAATTAAAGGAGATATGGGGTTTATGTTAAATATACTGCAACTTTATGATATTCAAAGAACAATACCTATTAAAGTAAATGACAAAAAAAAAGGCGTGGAATGACAGCCTTATAATGACGTCCAAAAAAACAAGAAACCTCAGGGTCAATAACAGAAGATGAGATAATTGTGTCAAAGAGACAGTAACCCAATGACCTGCACAGGAAAACGACACCCCCAGGTAGACACAAAGAGATGTTGGACATATTTCAATGAGACAACATATTATTGATGTCCAACACACTACCTCAGATCTTTGGGTAAACAAACAAAAATGTGATATTATCATGGTGACATGGCTAGTTCATGGTTCCAATTGACATAATAGGGTAAATCAAATGTTTCGTCTTCATTGACAGCACTTGTAAGTCCTTTGTGAAATAATTTAAGCAGCGTTGAGGTGCGAATTTTTATTTTATAAATTATGCTCATTTGGTTTGGTCCGAAAAAAAAACACTTTGATTCTATATGTGACTATTATAAATTTCCCCAAAAACATTTTGAAGCTACAATTTGATATAGATGAAACATGTGGAAATTAAGTGAATAACATCAATACTGAATTACACACGAGCCCATGCATTGTACATTGTTTATTCTATACTTTTTTGTATTTTAGACATACGTTTCTGTATGTTATATATATGACCAGTTGTCTCAGCTCGGTGAAAATGAATTTGAGCATGTTGTCATTTGTAACACATTATTCCAGTATGACAATCCTATATAAACTAACATTACTTGTCTTAACCGTATCAGCATGTTATACACTATTTGATTTCAGCAATTAGTACTACGCAACCGAATGATCCCACTGTTAACAGTTTATTCTCTCAAAGTGAAATGTAAGTACACAGTCGTAATATAATTAATATGTAACAATCGGGTTGGTTATTTTATATTAAAAAAAAACACACAAAACAACAATTATGTCTTTTCCTCGTGTGATATACTTAATATTAATCATTTGATAAAAAAGTGTGATTTTGTTTGCCTGTCCTTTGCCCAAATGTCCACAATACATTTTGACAAACATTGTCATTTTTTTATTATTTTTTTGTTTTCTAAAGTGTAATAAGATGTGGTAACGTTTTTAATTGTTTTCAAAATGACCATGTTCTACAAATAATCATAATAATTGCATATTGTGGAAAGTGGCAATCAATCCAAAAACAAACCAGTTGTCAAAGATTAATACGACACTTTTGCATATGATTAACATAACATATAACTTTTTAATAGGTGGTTAACCAAATGCATTTTGTAAAAAGTATGTTTTTATCATTTTTTAAAGGAGTTTACAACTGTTTTCATTTAAATACATTTCTTAAATGACCACATATCAGTTTCAACTATTGTAAGAACAATATCATTCTCTTTTTGTCGAGTGTGACATCACAAAATGAGACTTATCACTAGTTGTGTAATTGTATGAGCAACACGACGGATGTCAAACAAGGAGAAGAAAAACTTACCTTACTAGACCACACCCAAGCTCATGCCAAGTCTTTTTGGATGGGTTTAGGATTTTCTGTGTTTAATTTGTTACGTAGTTTTCATTGTACTTGTTATTGAATTGTTGTTTTGATAAGGAAATTTTAATAAAATTGAGAATGGAAATGAGGAATGTGTCAAAGAACCAACAACCCGGCCATATAAAAAACAACAGCAGAAGGTTTTTTTTTTGCCATTTAAAGAATTGGAAGTTGATAACATACCTTAAAATGTACTTGTAACATTTATGCCTTCTATTGTATTCTGTTAAACGTGTTCATATATTGAATTGTTGAAGTCAATAATTGTGTGTGTCTTTTCTATAGAGTCGCTTTCTTATTTATGTTCCGGACCATATGAGTATCTGGACCATACGCGTATGGTCATGACCATATGCGTATACTCATATGGTCCGACCATACGTGTATGGTCCGACCGTACGCGTATGGTCTGATCATTTGAGTATATACTTGTTTGGTTATAAACGGGCCGAACCATATGAGTATTTGGACCATACAGGTATATTTGTTTTTAATAATATGCATTAGAAAACTTTATAAAAAAACAATGATTACTACATGCAATTGTATTATTTACAATTCAGATAACATTAAATATCGATGCTAAAGTTAGTTTCCATGGCTAAGTTGTATTCTTGCAGGTATGCCTAGGGTGACATTAACGTCCACACGGTACATGTACCATAGCTTTTATTAGGGCCTGGGTCATTCCGATGTGTCTACGGTGATTTTAAAAACCTCTAGATCTCCAATATCGTAACATGACTGAAGTACATCATATCACCAGACAACTTAAAAAAATAAACTAGTGTCCTTGCCGTTGACGTCAATCATTTTATTTTAAACAAAACACGTGTAAGTATAAAAATTCTGAATATTGCACTTCTAATGCTTATTTTATTAAGTTTCAAAAGTGAGCAAATTATTAGACTATTTATCCTGTCGACCTTTTACGTCAGGTTATAGTAAAACAGTTGACTTCTTGTGTAACAGTTCATTAAAATATTTTGGAAGTTATCTTCCCAGGTCGATATTTTGCCATTCACTCGTAATATTAAACATAATTTATTATCGGTAATGACAAAACATGTGTTTACTATAGTTTTGACTAGTGATGAAATTTACTGTGTGAAACTGATTATTTTATTTTTGTTAATCTAGTTATTATTAATTTTTAATAGATCTATGATAAAATGACTTTTGGTAGTGTCTTTTAAATGACGTGATATCTAGAAGGGTTATATGAAGAGTTAAGCATATAACTGTACCTGTTAATTATCCCGACCATACTCGTACGGTCCGACGATACGCGTATGGTCGGACCATATGAGTATATACCCATATGGTCATGACCATACGCGTATGGTCCAAATACTCATATGGTCCGGAACATATACATGTATCCAACATCATTCTTTAATAATACATAATATTATATTATAAATAAAAGCAGCACTTATCTGTGATTTACATATCTAAATGTACTAGCATATCAGTTATGTGTGTATTCAGCTGTCATTGGTGTTGTTTAGCGTTTGTTGTGTTGCATTTCTGTCACGTAGTGTTGTGATTACAGCGGCATTATTTACATTGACATATAAGCAGTAAGTCATACAAGCCTGCTTTTATAAAATACAAAACTTTTCCATTTTGAATTAAATTGATTTTTAACTAATAATCCACATGAAAACAATGAACAAAACACCTGATGACGTTTACATGTGTTCATGTTGATTATCTAACCAATACAAGAAAGATATATTTATTTGTTGAATAGAAAAAAATAGTTGGCATTTGATATATCGAAAACAGTTTTTCTGTAAACAAGACCAAAAAACTAGTATACTAGAACACATGCAAATTCTATGATTATACAACCAAACGACATATATTATGTCAACACACATACGGTCTTTCACAAAATATCTATGATCTTGCAGCTTCTAGTTTTATGCTCCCCTAAATTTGTTTTTCAAGACCATTGTAAGTAAGCACTTGGTCCCTCTGTCCCACTGGCCATCAGTCTGCCCGTCTGCATCTGTGTGTTCAAATGTTTCTGAATGCTGATTGGGATAAAAAAAAAAACATTTCTTCAATATAAGGGCATTAACGAACAAATTGATTTTATGTCTGGCCTGAGCATTTTTTTCCCCAATGTTTGTCATTTTGTTGTTTTCGTTATTTGTAGAAAGTAATACATTCTGGAAATTTGCGTTTATCCCCATTGCTATTACACTTAGAGTGTCTATGTCTAGAATTAAAATGACCAAGCTTGCTATTTAACTTCCGATAGCTTATTGATACGTCTTTTGAAGTGAATGCTTGTGGAACCTTCCATAAATTGATACAACCAATGGGTCAGTACCAGCTATGACGGAGGTTCAACTCCCCTGCTGGAATCATAAGACTATAAGTCAGGACTACTATATCGGCATGGACTAACAAGGATATGTTTTTTGTTTATATTTTACCACTCACAAAATTTTATGGGTCTTTTTTTAGACGAAAATATGCATTTGGCTTGATATCTTTAAAGGGTTTGTAAGGAGTCGTCATCGACATATCAATAATGATACACTTCCGTCGTCCATTTCTTTCATTTTATCTCTCTGGGGTTATGAGACTTTCATCATCAGATTTAAGGCAATGTTTTGACATACCATAAACAAGCGTGAGGTAAAAGCTGTTTTGATCAATAAACTTAATACTGTATGCTGTTGTTTGGATTGGTGAATGAAAGATCCCTTTCGATTTCGATTGTTTATTTTAGGTGTCGTACTAAAGTTATGGGACTTTACAGTTTTCGGACATTATTTTCCCATATCGCACCCACATTTCCAATGTATTTAGCTTGACTCATTGTATTTAATCATCTTTACACATTGTAAGGATTGGAGAAGAAAACTGTTGGTTTTTCTTCTTTTGTTTTATTTGTCGTTCCAAAATTCCTGGATAACAATTAAGGCAATTCGCATATTTCACAGTTACTAGAGTATCCCTGTGTAGATTTTCTAATAACGTTAAGCAATTGTTGAGATGAATTAAAGGAAACTCACCTTTGACATGTTTGATATTGAATGTGTTATGGTTTGAATCTTTAGAATAACAGAAGTCAAACTGTCAAATTAAAGTAACTTTTCATATGTGTTGTACCTTTATTTGAGTCGTTTGGATATTCTAATTAAACTTTTTTCATCAAGAGCCAAAAATGAATCTTGATTACACACCGTCTCAATAAGTGTGTATTATCTATGTTGTTTACGATATGAGTCTATAAGCAAAAGTCGTATCATTCACACCTGGTGCAGTTGTTCTTGACAAAAATACGATTTTATTAATACAGTTTTTTAACCTTAAATGGCAAACTTTCTTGTTCCTTTTTTTCAGAGCTGGTTTGATAAGTGGAGTTGTTGTATTAGTGATAGTGTTAGTGACCATTTCAATTTATTTTTGGAGACGACGAATCGAAAAAAACAGAAGTAAAGGTATCACATTTATATCATGTGTTTGTCACACAATAAAAAAGTTCAGGAACTTTTCCCCCCTAAAACTTATCTGTTTATTACCTAATGAAATAATATCTATTAAATGTTTAGATATATAAATATTACAGTTCTACAGAGTTTTTAAATTAAAACGGAAAGCCATATAAAAAATTAAGACCATTATACAGTACGATAGTATTTCAGTCTATGATCCTACATGTATATATGAGAACAGCTGTGTTTAACCATTATAAACGTAAGGATATAATTGCCACATGCAACTGATGTAAGCAATTATAGGCAACCGTACGAACATCAATAGTGGGAAAAACTCGGCTATCAAAGGCCTCAAAATAAAAAAAAGGTGTAACAATTAAATTGATAAAACTAACGGCCGACGTTTTTAAAAAATATGTTAAGCAAAACTATATGAACAGACATGAACCAACAACAACCCCTGAACTACATATTCCTGATTTGAGAAAGGCACATACATAATGTGGCAGTGTTGATTATGTTTGCTAGGACCAAACCCTTCCCCTAATTTTGAACTATAAAAATCAATTGAACAAACCCTAACGCATTTGATCGATACAAGGTAAAAGAAAAAATTTACAGACAAAACATGTCAGGGAATTCATACATCCTTCTGAGCAACCAAAAAGGCATATATCATTTATCTTACAGTACTCTCAGTTACTTACAGATACAGTAGTTCAATGCCAATATCAGTGGTCACTGATTGTCGTTTGTTGGTGTGGTTCATAAGTGTTTCTAGTTTCTCGTTTTTTATATATATAGATAATACCATTGGTTTTTCAGTTTTAATTGTTTAAACTAGTCTATTTGGGGCCCTTTATAGCTTGTTGCCAATGCTCTGTGTTGAATGCCATACTTTTAACTATATTGTTTACTTTTGACAAATTGTAACTGGGACGGACAGTTGTCTTATTGGCACTCATACAACATCTCCTTATTTATAGTTAGCAAATCATGTATCAAGACTTTCATATCAATCAGTGCAAATCCAACATCCAGTGTCTGTTCTCTTGTATTGATACTCCTGCTTAGTTTCAATATGATCTATAAGGAGAGTCATGTAAATATAATCAGTATCAGCTAGCTCATGTGAAATTCAATCAGTAAAGGATGACTCATGAAAATATAATCAGTGTAATAAAGATTATAAAGATCAGATGGCACAAGGAAATAGTATCAGTATCAGATGGCTCATGTACATTTATCTTACATTGGGTTGCTTATTTAAAATGACTAAGTATGATATTATGAGCTTATGTAAATATAATATTTATCACATAGCTCCTGCGAAATATAATCTTTATCAAATAGCTCCTGTGAAATAAAATCAGTATCATATGGCTGATGTGAATTTTTTTCATAAAAAACATAGCTCATACAAAATGTATACAGCATCTGATGCCTTATTTGATTTTTAACTAGTATGAAATACGTCATGTTACAATATTGATCGCCTAATACACAGTGTTATAGATATACATGTAAAATGTAAACTTATTGCATGGGGTCATACTAATTACTTTAAGTATCTTTTTCAGGAAAACCCGACAGTTTGGATCTTGTAGATAACATAGTGGACAAAGAAACAAAGCAAAGAGGTATATTATTTTGTTCTTAAACTCTGACTGGGAAGCTTTGGAAGGTACCTTCATATGTTAGCTAAACACTGTCAAATTGAAAGAACATTTTTGAAAGGTTTTACAATTTAATTGATTGACATTATTTGGCAGAAGAAACCAAGTATTAAACCTTTTTTTTTAGTGTCAAATGTCTCATGTCAAATATCATTAGTAGCATATTCCTCACGTAAAGGTTCATGTACATGTTATCATTATCACGTGTTTCTAGTGAAAAATAAATCAGTATTAGATAGTTTATGTAAATGTAAATATTATAAGATTACTTAGCAGATGTCTTGTTTAAACTATTGTCAGTATCAGATCGCTCATTTAGAAATGATTCAATGATAGATGGCTCATGTGAGCATAATCAGTATCAAATAGCTCATGTAAATATTATCATATCAGAAGCCTTTTTTGGAATGTAATCGGTATCGGATTGCTCATGAGAAATATCATTTAAATTGTAATTAATATATGATATGTAATGTTTAATATGCTCATATAATACAAATAATACAAAGCGTAATATATATCAACATTAAAATCTTTGAATGAGATTATATGAACACATTTAAGTTTCTTTGCAATCTAAGAAGACAGTTCAAATCCTAAAGATGAACTATTGGACACAAAACAAACCAAAACGGTATATAACATTTTGAACAGGTTAAAAATGAAATTGAAATTAAAATTCTCTCGCTAAGGCCAGTAATAAAATATGTTAGAATTAATTGGCTCATGTGACATATAATCAATATAAGATGGCTCATGTAAATGTAATATAATATCAGATGACTCACGTAAATGTAATATAATATCAGATGACTCATGTGAATATAATGTTATATCGGATGGCTCACGTAAATGTAATGTAATATCAGATGGCTCACGTAAATGTTATGTAATATCACATGGCTTGTGTAAATGTAATGTTATATCATCAGATGCATGGCTCAAGTAAATTTAATGAAATATCAGATCGCTCACGTAACTGTAATGTAATATTAAATGGCTCATGTTAATGCGTTCGATAGCACCAAATTATGTGACACATAATCCAAGGAAAATAAAAAACGGAAATTCCCTTATCCAATAGAAAAATCAAAGGCTCAAACACATCAAACGAATGAAAAACAACTGTCATATTCCCGAAGTCGTACATAGTCGTGCAGACAGTTTCTGTTGTAGAAAATATAGATAAAACCTGGTTTTAAAGCTAGCTGAACCTTTCACTTGTATGACAGTCCGACTGACTACCATTGGTGAGCAAAACAAACAAACATAATGAATAAAAACATTTTGGTGCAAAAGTCAACATTTTGTTATAATTCAAATCACTATACAAAAATAATTATTTCAACAAAGCAAAACAAATGGTATATAATCAATTTAAAGACAAAGTTCATAAGCGAAAATTAAAGACAATAATACAAAACTGACAATAGCACAACAACTTAACGGCTTGATTTTTAGTCACTCCAAAAAAAGTATATACCATAAATGGACTTAACAGTAAATGTTAAACATCTACAAAGAAAAAGAAAAAAAACATCACTATAACATGCTCTTAAGATGATAAACAACGTCAGTACCTCCAATCTATACTTCAGGTAATTCATGTATGATTTGTGAAGTTGATACGAAAAATGTATCAACAAGTTCTAGGTATATTTAAATTATCTTTTATAGAAAAAGAACGCTGGGTAATTTGGCATAATCCTGGTTCATCAACTTTCTGCTCTGACATTCGTGACGTTCTATAATGTCCAAGAAGTATAAATGGAGTTGTGAATGCGTGATTGGCAAACATGTTTAGATAATAATAATGATCTAACAACGATCTGAATTTTAATATATACAGATTGTGAAAAAAAAATTAAATGGTATGTGCAGGTTTTGCTTGACGATCGTAATTTGAAACTTTGAAGAACTGCTGTCAGATTTAAAAGTGATCAGTAGCAGATGTATGATGTTAAAGTAATTTGTATGAGATGGGGAATTTCAATGTGATCAGCTTTAGATGGATTGCATCAACAGATGTATTCATCAATTTGCGTTAATGCATTTCAATCTATGTAACAGACCATGTAATCTAAATTCTTTACTAATTTCAGAAAAGATTTACAATTCAGATCTAAAGGAGAAAATGGAAACTGAACGGGCAGATTTTTTTCCAAATATTATCAAAGGTATATTATTAATTCATATATTTTGACATTTTTTACCTCGATAACAAGGAAAGACTTTACCCTTGCGATTCCTGAACATACCTTGCAGCATTTCATGTTTAATCGTGGATCAGTTCAAAGGCTTCTAAAATAATTTGAACCGGTAAACGCCTTGCTTGAATCCATCTTAAAACACCAGTACAATATGGAATGGACAGCAAATTCACAGTTCCTGATATTATTATCATGTTTTGATGTTAAATTCATATTTTGTTATGTTGATCTGGGGTGTGAATCATGCTTACACAGTAAAAAAGCTTTGCTATGTAATTGATAGTAAAACTTGACAATACCGACTAATATCAAGTTCAAATTAGATAAAATAAATGGAACTCATTATAAATGATAAAAAAGGCCAAGTTGGTATATTTACTTTTTCACTACGAATACACAAAGATAAAGGTGAAGTCAATACAAAAAATTCAAACATTATTCTAAGGATATCTAACAAGATCGAAAACAATTGGATCATTTCACACAAACACATGTCAGTGTTTTCCTTAGATTATCTTTTTTGTAAATCTAATGTATGTTCCTCAACTACCAATCAATATGGCTGTAATGGTTAGACATAGAAACGTACGCGTAAAATATCATATGAAAGGACAATACAAAGTCAATATTATCTTACATAAATCATCAAACCAGTTTATTTGTGGCACCCATCAACTGTCATATATGATGTCCTTCGTAAACGTACGTAATACTTCTCCTCTGAAACCCCTGAAGCATTTGAAACCACTTTTGATCACTATTATTAGGGGTGAACTAAGAGTACTGTAATTTAATTTCTGGTAAAATAAAAAGTAATTTACAATCAATAGGTTATACCTCTCAGAGGCCTTGATATGGTTATTAGAAGGTTCCCTCTTCATATCATATTTTACTGGAGTAGCAATTTTGTTACTGGAGTGGACATTTCAATACTGGAAGGGTAATTGCAATTCTCGAAAAGCTGTCTCCCTCTAAAAAAATGTTTTTGACATAATCCCCTATCTACAGTTTCAGTCAATGACCTTTTAGCAATGTTAAGTTTAGGTAATGTGTGGCAAATGTGACTGGTCCTGGGCCCTGTTATTAGATACCTTAGCTATTTTCCCATCAGAGATATTTGCTTTTAATGGCAAACTGATGGAAAAAAAATATATATTGATCATGACAGGAATTTCAATATATGTCATGTATGTGCATGCTTACTTAAAAATTTCAAAATTGCTAAGAAACTTTATAGAATTAAATATTATGTATACTATATTATTTTGTATTTCAGAATGTCAATGGAGACGCTCTCCTATTTTGTCAATTGAGACACAGCCGTAAGTTGTAGTACCAATCATTTGGTTTGAAACACTGAAAAAATAATGAACGATTTGTCAATAATTATTTATGCTATGCATTAAATGCTTCATTGGATTAACTTTTCAATCCAACGACTATACCAATGCTTAAGACTCGAAATAGACTTGTCTGTTTGTAGTTTTTGGATGTTTAAACATACAGACATGTCTAGGGATTGTCATGTAGGGAAAGACATGGCATCAACCATTTGTTGAAGATTGTGTCAATGTCGGGTTAAGGGGAACCACTATTGAAAGATCATGTGTGTTAAGCAGTTGAATTGTCATTAGCAGCACATCATATTTCCAACCTTATTATTATTCTATTCTTCCCCTTGATTCCTGCAGGGTCTCTTAACTTTGGAGCTTTTGCATTGTTTACAGGTTAACAGTTGTGATTAGGTCAAATCAAGGGGAACATTTTATGGTTAGTCAATAATATTTGTTATGCAGTTTTGTCAGTTTTGAAACGTCTCATTTCAATAGATATTATTTGGCCCAGCGCCTTCAGTCTTGGTTCGTCGACTTTGAAAGTTTGTGTACAGTTTGCAAGTAATTGACTATTGTGTTGCCATTTTAATGTTAACTTTTGCCGTAAACTCTCAAAATTACTCACCAGTGAGGCTCCTGACTTGGGACAAGCACATACATAAGTAATGTGGCGGGTTAAACATTAAACTGGTGGTTTCCATGTTCCAAAGAAAAACAAGAAAATTAGTATCAAACGAATATTAATGAATCCACAGTATGCATACTCTATATTTTCAGAATACCAACAGAAGAAGACAACCTGCTACAAGCAGCCTATACTGTTCTCTTCACGGTTCCTATGGCTATCGAAAAGTTTATAGACAGAGAGTACAAAGGTGGTTTTCTCCAAGCTATTAGTGATTATAAAGATCAATTGAAAGTTAAACTCAGAACAGAGAAATGGGATAGGCTGAGCCAAATATTAGGTATATGCATTACTTATCTACAAACGTTTGTTAGTTTTCTTAAAATAATTCTGATAATAGTTGGACTATATATTTTTGGGTAAATAATATGTGTACACGGCATTGCTATTTAGCAAATTAAGATTAACCGAAAAACATTAATCAGTCAGTGGAATAAATTTGGATATAATTGTTATTAGCTTCCTTGTTGTTTGGTCGTTATCTTGAAAACTGTTATGGATGAAGATTTAAATTTAAAACTGAGCAAAAAGGTTCAGCAAAAGTAAAATCGACTGATAAATCAAGGATCATATTCGTGAATTGATCCCTCGGAAGAGTTGTTGTCCTTCCTTATAGTTTATTTGCAACTATGAAGATATACAGATATTCTAAATGATTAAAATGATTTGCAATGTCACTCAATTTAAAAAAAAAATGAAAGATAGACAGAAACACAGTTTTGTTTCTGCATAAAACTATGATAAATAGATTTAGACTTCAAACAGCAAAAATGTTCAGCAAAATAAGACCTAAAAATAAGTTACATGATGGAAATCATAATTAGATCCTTTATAGGGATTATTACCCTTGAACAATAATTTTTATGGTTTGGTTGATTTTCTTTTACTTTATATACAGAAACTATGATAGATACGAACTTCCTGTAGGATTAATGTTCACAGAAAAATACCCATAAATAAGTCAACATAATGGCAACCGTTAATTGCTTCCATGTAGCAGTTATTGATTTAAACAGATGACTTTTACATTTGTTTTACCATTGTTTTCATAATTGGTTGAAACAGTAATAGACATAAGAGAAAACAAGAATGTGTCCATAGTACACGGAGGCCCCACTCGCACTATCATTGTCTATGTTTATTGGACCGTGAAATTGTGGTCAAAACTTTATTTGGAATTATAATTAGAAAGATTATAACACAGGGAACATGTGTACTAAGTTTCAAGTCGATGTAACCTTAACTTTATCAAACACTACCTTGACCAAAAACTTTAACCAGAAGAGAAAACAAGAATGTGTCCATAGTACACGGAGGCCCCACTCGCACTATCATTTTATATGTTCAGTGGACCATGACATTGGGGTCAAAACTATAATTTGACATTGAAATTAAAGAGATTACATCAGTGGGAACATGTGTACTAAATTTCAAGTTGATTGGACTTCAACTTCTTCAAAAACTACCTTGACCAAAAACTTTAACCTCAACAGACGAACGAACGAACGAAGGAACGGACGCACAGACAAACGAACGGAGCCACAGACCAGAACATATAATGCCCCTCTACTATTTAGGTGGGGAATAAAAATAAAAGCCAGTAAGGAGAAAGGAAAACCTATACAATTATCATGTAAAGCCTCCTGGTCAATGACAATATAACGTCACAATTCCAATGATCTAATAACTGATAAAGTTTATCTTTTTATGCCCCACCTACGATAGTAGAGGGGCATTATGTGTTCTGGTCTGTGCCTCCGTTCGTCCGTTCGTCCTTTCGTCCGTTCGTTCGTCCTGCTTCAGGTTAAAGTTTTTGGTCGAGGTAGTTTTTGATGAAGTTTAAGTCCAATCAACTTAAAACTTAGTGCACATGTTCCCTATGATATGATCTTTCTAATTTTAATGTCAAATTAAAGTATTGACCCCAATTTCATGGTCCACTGAAGAAAGAAAAAGATAGTGTGAAGCTCAGGTTAAAGGTTTTGGTCAAGCTAGTTTTTGATGAAGTTGAAGTCCAATCAACTTGAAACGTAGTACACATGTTAACTATGATATGATCTCTCTAATTTTAATGCCAAATTAAAGTATTGACCCCAAATTCACGGTCAAGTGAACATGTAAAATGATAGTGTGAGTGGGGCATCCGTGTACTATGGACACATTCATGTTTACCCAATTTCAGGTTCCATTGAACATGGAAAATGATAATGCGAGTGGGGCATCCGTGTACTTTGGACACATTCTTGTTTTACAATTCAAACTCACAGAGATATCCATCGCATTAACGAGTTATGCAAATGAGATAAACCATAAACATGATCTTACCAAACACATGAACAAATGAAACCATATTGGTATCCTAAAAAAAACACTAAAAAGCCACTAAATTTCCAAATATTCAAAACTGTCAGTCAATTCCTTAACAGAAATTGTTCTCTTTTATGACGTTTTTTATATTTTTTTGCGGTTTTGCTCATTTCTTAAAACCTATAAGAATAGTCAAAAAATTATTAGCAAGACAAGATCTTCAAATAAGTAAAGTGTTACTGAAATTGTCACAATACTATTTTTAGGAGCGGTTACACTTTTACATTTTTTAGTCATAGGTGAGGGACACATGCGCGTTAGAGCCTCTGTGTTATATAAAGCAACTTGTTTGTTTTATGGTTTTTACAAATTGTATCATACATGTATCTGTGATGATATAATACAAGACAACCTTATTTTAGACATCTACACATACACCATAGTTACTATATGTTCTTTTTCGTTCCAAGTTCATCAAAGATTGTACCATTTCTATGATCAGCTAATACAAGACACCATTCTAGATAATGAGGTCCTAGATCTACTGATTTCCAAATGCATTCTAAGGATGGAAGACAGAGCAGAAATAGAACATCATCCCAGACAATCTGAACGCAACAAATGTATCTTAGATCTTCTAATTCAAAGACCACAAGAATCCTATAGTGTATTATTAGACGTTCTTAATGAGTCTCCTAATTGTTCTAAAGACCTGATAGAGTGTATGGAAGGTCAACAGTTTTCTCATCAAACATTTGTTTCTCAGTACAAAGCTAAATCATGCAGTGAGTACTTAGTTTACCTGTTCATGAGTTGGTTGAACTTCGGTGGCTGGTTATCCATGCCAATGTGACATAATTTTTTTTTGTGGGGAAAACCGACTCTTACATTTTGTTATCAATCAATTGAGAGATTCAAACACATTATTAAACATAGTTTTCAACTTTGTGTCAGTCCCCTTGATACAATCTGAATTTAAAAGAAAACGTGTCACACCTTTATTTGATATGACATAACATGACTTTTTTTATTTAGTTACAGGATTGCATTCAGTCAGGTTACAAAAAAACTACCACCATTTGATTCAGAATTTGTCTAATACAGAATGTATCTTTGATTCATTAATATCAAAGGAAGTGATAGACCCTGACGACCGTGCGGAAATAGTTTCCAGTGGAGTACAAGCCAAAATAAATAGAAAACTAATAGGTCATATCAGAAGTAAACAGGATTATCAGTATTTTCTAGAGGCACTCAACGACGACTTTATCAATGCAAAGCTAGCGTATGATTTAGAAACAACTGACGTTAAGCCAGATGAATCAACTGTTTTTCAAACAGGTCAAGTAATGTTTTAATCTTATGATGAATAGTAATGTACTTAACACATAAATAAAGTATGATTTCCTATGAGACAATTGTCCCACCAGAAACCAAAGGATGTGGATGTAAGCAACTTATGGTCGCCAAAAAGCAAAACCAATTCATTAGAGTAAGATATAAAGCAATGACATGACAACATGTGGAACAATGCAATCGAGAAAACCTGACATATGCACAAGCATGATTTCGGCCAAAAAATGTAAACATTGAAAAGATCAAGTCATATTCGGATCATTTAACGCAAGTACATAAAAATACAATGTCCTTAATTTTCAAAAAAGGCTTTTGGGCTCTATAAGTGTAACCAATGGCGCTATAATTTCAAGACGATTAACTCAGTTAACAGTGACTACAAAGACAATCAATGACAGTTTGGGTCACCTGAAGGGTAAACTATATCCGCTCAACATTAAACATGAATCCTCGTCATCAGTTTATATTAACCTTCATTACAACCTGTAAACATCCAACATATTTCTAATTGAACAAGAGAGTAAATTGGTGCATGCACCAACTTTTTGGGCCTGATAAATGGAGTTTTGTGGTGTCAAAAAGTTCAAGGTTTACATGAACAATCTGTATATTGAGGTGACTTTAATCCTCAATTGCTAGAACTGATTCAGTCTATTAAACATTGCTATAAAATATAACTTAATTTTGCAAATTAAATAGCTTCTAGTGCAGTTGATGAAATGGAATATCATCTTATTAATTTTTTAAAACTTCATTTTGAAACTCGTCTCTTTCAAAGTTGCATATACTGATAAAACAATGTATTTCCGTACTCAGTTATTGACTTAAACGCAGCCTTTCACCTCATTTACTCATCAGTGAATTTTATGTCAAGATGACATATTTTTAGGGACCATCGATTCTGACAATTAAAGACTGACAAAATATTATTTCTCTACGAGTTGTATCTCAGATATTGACACTAACGCACACTTTAATCAGTCACTCATTTTTAAAATGTAGGTCAAAATATTTATTTTTTATCAGGACTTCTTGGTTATTTAAGACGCATTTATGAACAAAATCTCAAGACCTATGACTTCAACTTCCACCGATAATTGGACGTTAACTTTGTGACAGACATATGAAACACCAATTTTAAAATCCCTTCTTAAACTTCGTTTGAAAAAAATATAAAAAATTCAGAGCAAACAAATGTCTAATTATTCCTCTCAGTAAAGGTTGAGAAATCCTCGACATAATGTTTTCATTTATATTTGGTTTTGGTAAAATTCAAAAGTATCAACAAACAGTCCCAAAAATGGGAATGTAGCTTTGTATGATATTTATCCATCAATTCTGCTCAAATCAACACGAAGGGTCAACTTGAATTTACTACCAGCTATAAGAAATATTGATTATCGTCGAATGCCTCATGGTGACATGAAAATCTAGGACAGTAATTAAAAGTTCCATATTCAGGTTTTCCACATATTTATCATATTGATATCAATATTTTCTGGGGTACATGTACTCCATATTCCTTCCTATTTTCCTTTGGTATACGACATATTAAAATACTGCAACACACTAACACTAAAATTCAGAAAATTTCCGACAGTAAAGCAAGTTATTTTCTTCGTAACAACTAAAACATCCTTTACAAAATGTTTTCATTTCAATTTGTTTGGTTGCAGTTAAAATGCAAAGAATAAACAAGCATCAAGTGGTTATTACAGGGGTTTTAAAAATACTTTCAGTTACTGAATCATGTTACCTATAAGAACATTCATTGTTATAAATATTTTGATCATCTTCTCATACATAAGTAAATAAGAAACATGTATGTATTTCAATTACCTAAAAACTTTAGCTTTCATATACCACAGAAAATTAAAATATAGACTTGTTATATCTCACAGGAGTCATGATACCATCACTGACAAACAGACCCGGATTCCATACACTGATTACATTAGTTTCTATGGTTAAAGCTGTACAGATTTCAAAAACAGAACCAGACAACCTAGATACCAGTTTATCAGCAGACTTTTATAGACTACAGTCTTGGTATAAACAGATAATTAAAATGTCATTGATGGATTTAGATAAATTTCAACAATTTGTTAAAACAGTAAAAGAAGTAAGTTGTTTTTTGAAGTTTGCATAGCAAAGTTGTATAAGTGGAACAAATGTGCCATCGCTTTACTGTTAACATTAAAACTTGACCTCTCCTTTTTATCAACTTTGAAACAACATGACCAATTCTAAATCTGGTTTAGTAATAGTGTACACAAAATTCTTTTTTGCGATATTTTTATGATTGCAGAGATTTCACAGAACAGGTTTTGCAAAAATAAAAGTTAACATGTTATACTTTTAGGTATTCAAACTCAAAAGTCGAAAACAAAGTTATAATGCGATAAGGTAAACACTTCAAAAAAACAAAGCATACACAACATAGGATTTCCAACTGATTTTGAGGCAAAATGTACAAAAGATGGTTCCAATGTCATGCTATTAATTTCTACAATATTTCCAAGCTCTGGTCATTTCCCTGAAACCTCACAGAAAGAATGCACACATGTTGTGGTTGTGCACCTACTATTAAAAGTAAAATAAGAAAAAAACGAATATGTGGAATTGTTGAAATCATTTATTCGAACTATACGTGGTTTGTTTTATTCCGATGTGTTCCAGATACCTAGTCTCTCAAGTATAGGTGTCTCAGAAACTACCAACTTCGGTATCTGGAAGTTTAAGTGTGAGCTTGTTCCTTTATTATTTTGTTGTTCATTTGTAGTTTAGATTCAAAGTGCAAACGGTTGGTCTCGTAATGTTTACGAAATCTTTCAAATTGAACTTTGTATTTTGGGATAACATTAAGATTGAAACATGTGATATTCTATGAAAATTGAGACGGGTAGTTAGTTAATATATACGCTAAATATGTTACAATTTATTCTGCAAAATTTTAAAAGATGGATACTGTTGTTTGTTTTCAACCCAGATCTCTGGACTTTCACAAAAAAGTGTGCATACTTGTTGAGGTTACAATTTTCATTATGGGGTAAAATATTTTCCCATTTGTCCGTTATATTTTTCCATGCATTCCGATAGCTATTATATGCCGTTCATCCTTCCTTATACATAAATCATATGAACACTATATAAGCCACTTGAGTCTGCACCTCATTATCAGTTCAGAGCTTCAAGAGAGTGGGACAGTTAGCGAAATGAATAATGATGTATTGTGAAACCTTGAAACTATTCCTTGACTATACATACATTATTGTGGATTTGTATCGGCCTAACATACCATGACGTTTTTAGCAAATGATTGGTGCGACAGGAACCTGCCCGTTTACTCGAAGTTCGTGGGGTAGAGATTGGCTATGCTAAATTCAAACTGTTGTTCCTTTGTGTAAGTTTTGAACTTGACTTTAATAAAGGGGTACATTATTTAAAAAGAAATGTATGACTTAATTGTTCATGGTTGTGCAAGCCCATCTTTCATCATTCCCCTTTTATCTACAACTGCCCCTCCCCTTGATGCGCTGGGACTGCTACTGATAATAAGGTAATATTTGTATTTTTGTAGCATTTTTGAACATTGAAGTAAATGTTGTTTTATTTCGTTCAATGGAAAAGAATGAGACATGCCTACATATTTAAGTAATATCAATTTAATATTTTTTTATTTTTTTTTAAACAGATATTATTTAGAATTAATGGATGCAATGATCCAGCTGTTATAGACACAACATTGAACACTGTGATAACAAAACACGTTAAACACATTATTGAAGATTTAAAAGGTAACTTACAGACATAACTAATATATGGCTTGTGAAAAAAAAATACAATTGGAGTTTTAGCTTTCGCCAAGTATTAGTTCTTAGCAATGTTTTTCCGCCTAGAGTCTCTATGCTTAATAAATTTAAGAAAATGTGGTGTGAGTGCCAATGAGACAACTCTTCATCCAAATAACAATTTAAAAAGTAAACCATTAAAGGTTAATGTACGGCATTCAACACGGAGCATTGGCTCACACCGAAGAACAAGCTACAAAGGGCCCCAAAATTACTAGTGTGAAACCATTTAACTTTTATATGTTTGTTACACTTTTAATATTCACCTATTTAGGGCCCCGGATAGTGGCAGATCGCTCTATAGTGACCAGTCTGTCCGTGGTCCGTCCGTCAGTCCGTAAGAAATTGTGTCCGCTCTATACCTAGAGAGCCGTTTTAATTTCATAGTTTATACTTCACATTAACCAACACTAGAGGGTGTGTCATAATGTTTGTACATGTGTCCAATGTCCTATGGAGAAAATCGTGTCCGCTCTCTACCTTGTGAACCGTTATGATATCAAAGTTTATACTTGACATGTATAATAACCAACACCAGAGGATGTGTCATAATGTTTGTACGTCTTTCTATGTCAAAGTTCAAGGTCAAACACTGGTTTCAGTTGACAACTCCATGTGCTATGGAACAAACAATGTTCGTTCTACATCGTGAGAACCGTTATGATTTCAAAGTGTATACATCTATATATCAAGAAGTCACGTAGTGGTCAACAATGAATTAACATCATGCAGTCATACCACTTTTATCCTATGAAAGTAAGTTCAGGATATTCATCAGTTAAATCAACTTGCCAAACATATCACTTTATCTAATAAATGTAGAATAAAATAACTCTTATCACATAAGGAGACTATTTAATAATTTTAAAAAAGTGCTTCATGACAGCTTATCAATACACAATGTTTTCCTTTCGTTCTTTACAGCGGTGCCCACAGAGATGGCTCTCATCTCAATGATGTCTCGTTATCTCCTGTTAACCTTTGAAAACTTGAGTTTTGAACTTTGAGAAGGATTTTTTGCATAGGATTGTTCTTATTTGCAAATGGAACTTTTCTGTCTATTAAATCTATACGTGTTTTGCTGTTTTGGAGGAAAACATTAATTGCACCGAATCTAGATAGTTGCTTTAAATGACTTAAGGGTAATGTAGGTTAAACAGTCATAACAACTTTTGAAAATAAAATCTGATAACATGTCTGACTGACATAAGAAATGTTCTATCTTTTAAAAAGGTAATTTTCAGTCTTTTTTTTTATTAGAAATAAAGAACAATTGACAATAACCACATAATACGCCGATTTTTCTCAATGCTTTTACAAAATGATGAAACGAATTATACTTTCTGCAATTTAAATGGCACATTTTCTAAATATTGTGGCAAGGAAATGTAGAATGTTGCCATGGATATATACATACCCTTTTTTTTTAATTTAATATTGACTTTAAGAAATGTTACGAAAAGGTATATTATCGACGTTGAGGTTGACAAATTATATTTCAAATTTAGAGACGGTGTCAAAACATTGATTAAAGATTTAGACATGACAACATTAATATCTTGTGTGTTTTTTCGGGTGTCTCCGTAAGCTGCCAATCACTCTGAAAGTTTTTATAGCGTGTTCGACATATACCCGAAAATCTGATATACGCAAATTCGTTTTGTTAATATTTTCTTCTTTCTTCTAGTGGTTTTGCTCTTAGTTGAAGGCGGCTGTGGGGATAACTAAGGGCGATCGTCATAGACAATTTTTATCCGTTAGGATGACAAAATTCTTAGGAAATCTTCCACAAAGCTGATTCTAATAAAAGCAGTATATTATACTGGTTGACATCATTTTGATGTCCTAGGAAACCACTTCGAATAAATCCTTTATGATTTCTGTTGTCCACAATCATCTGTGTAAGAATTCAATGTCTGTGTCTGTGTCCGGGGTAAACCTGTTCTTGAGGTTCAGTCTGTGGTCTGTAAATGGCATGCAAGGTTCCGTCGATTGGGGTTTACGCTATGGGAATGTATACCACCCACCTCGTAGTTGGTGCAAATTTTCTATGGTTGGCTAAGCAAAATTTGGGGCATTTATATGTTACCCAAAAGAATTGGAATCAAGTCATTTATTTATAAAATGAGAAAATGCGCAAAACGCACAACTTTTGATCTTGCTAGAGAAAATCAACTGCTCTATAAAAAGTCTATTAGAAAAACTTTTCCGAAAGTCCTGAAAGACCTGGGACTCTTCTGATAGTGGAAACAGTTTTAAAATAAAAGTGCTATTTTATACTTTCCCAGCGTAAGTTTACAAAAAAAAAATGAGATGTGGTATCAGTGCCAAAAAATCATATATCCATCATATAAAAAAGAAGATGTGGTATGATTGCCAATGAGACAACTATCCACAAAAGACCAAAATGACACAAACATTAACAACTATAGGTCACCGTACGGCCTTCAACAATAAGCAAAGCCCATACCGCATAGTCAGCTATAAAAGGCCCCGGTAAGACAATGTAAAACAATTCAAACGATCATGTTCATCTTATATTCTATCTGTTAGCAATCAAACAGTTTATACGGGAAGGATTGTGCCTGATGTTCATTGATGAAATCATAATTTTCCAGTCAGTTTTATTGAAGTCTGGAGCTGGCATGTCAGTTAACTGCTAGTAGTCAGTTGTTATATATGTATTATTGTCATTTTGTTTATTTTCTTTGGTTACATCTTCTGACATCAGACTCAAACTTCTCTTAAACTGAATTTTAATGTGAGTATTGTTATGCGTTTAGTTTTTTTAGGGGATATAGTGGAAGGGATGATATCTCACAAACATGTTTAACCCCGCCGCATTTTTGCGCCTGTCCCAAGTCAGGAGCCTCTGGCCTTTGTAAGTCTTGTATTATTTTAATTTTGGTTTCTTGTGTACAATTTGGAAATTAGTATGGCGTTCATTATCACTGAACTAGTATATATATTTGTTTAGGGGCCAGCTGAAGGACGCCTCCGGGTGCGGGAATTTCTCGCTACATTGAAGACCTGTTGATGACCTTCTGCCGTTTTTTCTTTGGTCGGGTTGTTGTCTCTTTGACACATTCCCCATTTCCATTCTCATTTTTATTTGATAATGAGAAAAACCTATACCATATACTAGTAGTGGGCTATAAAAGATCCCCAAAAAAGTAAAATAATTTAAGAAGAACAAATATGACAGACAGAAGCCAACGACAACCACTGAACTACAGGCAGAGTTAGGTCAGGCTAATGAAAAGTAATATAGGCTTAAACATGCATGTTTGTAATATATTTCCTGCCCTTTTTATCGCCATATTCTGTCCTGCTTTTTTTCTTTAATGTAACCTGTTTTTACTCACTTAAATTGTATTCCTTGCTTTTTTCTTAAGTTGCTAATTTTCTGAAAACTCCTGTCCTGCCTTATTTTCAAATTCAATCCAGTGCTCACAAAATGTTTCAGGAATTAATAATATATAAAATATCTGCATAAGGTGGTGTTAAGATGCAAATGTAAAGTCATTATACAATGCTTTTGAAAATCTTCAGGAATGTTCAAATGGTCAGTAGTGAGTAATATTCTACACAAACCTCTAGTCGTTCTGAAATACATGAAATATTTGCCACTGGAGGTTAATCAAACAAAAATCAATCAATTACAAACCTCTTTTAAAGAAAATACAAATTGAGCTGAAATAAGATAAAGTTTGCCTTCAAAGCTGTATGACCGGGAGTAAATTTGCTGATACTATAATGCAACATATTTTAAATTGAAATTGTATCAAAATCGTATTTCAGGTGTTTTAAAACAGACCCCGATAGATAGAAATTAAGTTGGCAACCAACTGGATCAAAAATCATACACTCTTGGGTTTGCTTTTCATAACTAGATAACCGTAACATATATATCACGAGTAGATTTAAAACAGATAATAATACGTAAACTCATTTGCAAGGTTTAATAAGGGCTCACTACTGCATTTCCATGACCGTCCACCCCCGCACATCTACTCCATTTACATGACCGTCCCCCTACCTCCCAATTTTTTTGGCAAAAGAGGTTTCTAAAAATATTTGAGAATTTACTAATATCTATTTCTTGTATATATTTTGTATGGTAAAAATGTTATTGAATATGTGTTCCATACGGAATTGGCTTCAAAAGGATCAATGCAGTTTTTAAATAATATCAAATGTAATCACAGGTAATTTCTTTTGTGTTTTGACACATTCCCACATGTAAAGTGTAATTTGTCAACCTTAGCGTCGTAAATATATGCATATTGGAAATAAAACCTATGGACTATACCGATTGCATACAATTTTTTTTTTCAAAGCTTACAACCTTTTCCCCAGTTAATAAATATATTAATTACGAAAAAATGAAAGTACTTACCATAGGACAAAGTTTACCTTAAATGAATTTGGCTTTTTTATTTTCAGATTACTTTTGTTCAAATAGATCCAAATGTTTCTACACTATTTATTCGCATAAGTTGTTGGCTTTCAAATGTCTGAGTGTGGAGTTCATAACGAAGACAAAACCAGAAAAGCACATTGAAAACACGAAATGTATAAATTGTTATTTTATTTTCAACTCAATATCAATTTGTAATTAAAAGGGATGTAATTACAGGTAGTAGACTATATCATCTAAACTTTTTTTTTCTCTAAAATTCAGAAAAAGAAGACATTTCAGATCAAAAAGAAAAAATGATAAAAATGGAAACAGAGCAGGAAGAAGTTATTCCAAAAAACATAAGAGGTTAATTATTAGTTCGTGTATTTTTGACATTTCATAATTTTAAACAATTGTAAGACATATTTTGACAGAGACAACAACATTTACAATTTACTAACGCTTCATTCTATTACCTTGGTTCAGAGTTATACACTTCACATTTTAAAGATGTGATCTGCCTGTCCTATGACTGAAACCATCCTTTCTCTTGTTTCATTTGTTAAGACGTGAAATAGATATAACCAGGAGCACTTTGGATAAACAATATTACATTCACATGACCCATGTAATCTAGCTTAATTCAAGTAATACAGATAACCTAGGGCCGTCCAAGTATTTGGACAACCAATTAGTTTAAATTATAAATAATCTGACAAAGGTGAAATAGTTGCATAATTAAAATACCATGTTATATGTCTCACATGAATTGTTCTTTTAATATCAGTAAAAGGATAACTTTATTTTGTTTATAAGGCATGGACCCAGTTCCATCTGAGTTGTACATTTCTATGAGGAAGGCTTCATCTGACCCTGTCCTCGTTTGTATGTGTCAATGGTCAACATAAGGTTTAAGTGGTTGATATTAAAATAAGGAAATTTGTATGATTGCCAATAAGATGCTATAAACATGATTACAACAATAGGTTAACTATATGTGGGGTAGGAATTGATTGTAAGTTTTGCCTACTGGTCTTACAGGATTCAACTGACCTTGAACTCATTTACATGGATGTTGGATAATTTAAGTGTATGTGATGCTTCTGGTATAATCTTTATTTGAAATTGAAAGGTTGTTATCAGGTGGAACAATTCATTGGTGTCATTCTTGTTATTATATTCAAAATTTGCTTGCAAAGTCAAGCAATATATGTTTTTTATATGCCGGTGTGACGTTTATTTTCCTGACCATCTATGGTACTTTCACATGTGACCTAAAGGTTAATTCATTTCTATGTCACGTTGTTGCCCGACTTTTCATGTTAGTAAATGGGTTCGTCACCTCACGACAATGTGTCATATGCCATTAATGTTGGCCTTGGACATAACCGACTTAATCCCAGGTCCAAAAAAAATGTGAAAAACTCTGACACAATATATCGAGGGGTTATTGCCACAACCCAGTAACAGAAAAAAATTTAAAAAATGATTTTGTTTGCAACATATTTGCCATCGCGATTCTTGAATTCTCTCAATTTCTTGTTTGATTTGGCCAATTAAAAGTATTTTTAATTACTAAAACATCATTCATGTATCTTATTATAATCAGAGTAAAAAATGCATCAATCATTTATCTAATAATAGCTTATTGAGCCAACACAATTATAATTATTTAATTAAAAAATTTATTGCCACATTATATTTTCTCAAGATAC
This sequence comes from Mytilus edulis, assembly GCA_019925275.1. Taxonomy (NCBI): domain Eukaryota; kingdom Metazoa; phylum Mollusca; class Bivalvia; order Mytilida; family Mytilidae; genus Mytilus; species Mytilus edulis. The sequence goes on from CM034354.1 coordinate 112,914,922, forward strand.
TTTGGGTTGAATTTTTTTTTCCTAATTATTATTGTAAAAATGATATGCAACAGCATGGTAATTAACGATATATGTTTGATGCTTTAATGATAATAATTTGTAAATGAATTCTTATCATGCCAAAATCTATGTAACTATAGTTAAGTGGTTGCAGATGTTTTGTTAATCATGAAATGCAGTGTATGAAATCCAATAAATCTTGATGATATTTTGAGTCTTTATCACATATGTAAACAAAAATACTTTCTAGAGCTGAAACAAAGTATCATCTTTCAAAATCTATTGTAATTTCCCAAGAACGTGTACACGAGGAAAAGAAAACAATAGTATACATGTGTATCTTATTTGATATTCATGATATGGTAAGTGAATTTATTTTATTATTAATTAAAAGATCAATTATAATTATTTTCATGCTACGTTTTTAACTTTTATTATCATTAGTTATTTTCATATATATTTAGCGATAATTATTGAAACAAATTACCCCTTTTCTAGAATAACAAACCTGAGACATTGTAAGAAACGGTTTGTTTCTATATTTCTGAATAATTTTAAACTTGTATGAAAAACATATAGTAGCTTTTAGATCTAATTTTTCAGGTGATATTCAGCAGCGCATGACAATTATTTCTGGCAGTATAAACAAGAAGTCTCTCAAGGTAGGCACATTTTGAAAATCAAATATTTATGCCCCTATTTTTTTACAGGATAATAGCCTGATACTAATTTATTTCTTCTAAATCATGAACATTTTAGGAAAAAAAACTTTTGTGCAGTACTTCCCCCTTTACAGACACACTACATTCAATACAACTTGATAACAATTGCATGAATGTTTTGGTACACTTAATCAATATATATCTTAGACAAAGGCATGAAACGAGTGAACCTCTGATCAATGTACAGAAAAGGGAATGGAAATAAATGTAAATGAAAAAAAAAATTAACACATTCTGATACATTTAAGAATTGGAACAGCGCTTTGGTGCCATAATATGCAAACATGAAATGAAATGCAACACATAGAAAATATTGACAACATCTTAAAATGAAAGTTTATGTAAAAGTATATATTGTGTTTTATGTTTTCCTGCCTTTGTGACCACTAGGTAGTTTTATAGTACATGTTAATGGAGGAGAGTATAGTAAATGTAATGATATTTTATTTCAGAATGGATTATGAATGGTCTTCAGATGAAGATTGGTTAGACAAAACAGACGAGCAAAATCAGAATACACATCCAGAGAGGACAGTACAGAAAACCCCTGGAGCAGAGACCAATACAGAGATGGCAGAACAAAACAACTCTGAAACAGAGACACATACAGAGTCTTAAATAAATGATATCACAGAGAAAGAGATACACACAGAGGTGGAAGTACCTGCGAACCTGGAAACAGAGACACACAGCGAGTCAGCAGTACAAGAAAAAACAAAGACACATACAAAGGTTGCAATTCATGATAACCCCGGAATAAAGACAAATACAGATATAGTAGAACGTGAAACCTCTGAAATAGAAGCACATACAGAAGGGGTAAGTCATGATAATGTCAAAACAGAAACACATACAGAGGTGACAATTAATGACAACGCCGTAACAGAGACACACACAGAGGTGGCAATCAATGATAACGCCGTAACAGAAACACATACAGAGGTGGCAATTAATGATAACGCCGTAACAGAGACACACACAGAGGTGGCAATCAATGATAACGCCGTAACAGAAACACATACAGAGGTGGCAATTAATGATAACGCCGTAACAGAGACACACACAGAGGTAGTAATAAATGATAAAGCCGTAACAGAGACACATACAGAGTTGCCAATAAATGATAACGCGGTAACAGAGACACACACAGAGGTGGCAATCAATGATAACGAAGTAACAGAGACACATACAGGGGTGGCAATTAATGATAACGCCGTAACAGAGACACACACAGAGGTAGTAATAAATGATAAATCCGTAACAGAGACACATACAGAGTTGCCAATAAATGATAACGCCGACACAGAGACGCATACAGAGGTGGTTATTCAAGATAACGCCGAAACAGAGACAGATAAAGAGGCACTGGTTGAGGCAGAGGTAAACTATAAGCCTGATATAAACAACACTATCAAACAAATATATCAGAATATTTATAAAAGAAACGAGCTTGATGATGAGAGCAGTGATGATGACAAAACGCTTGCGTACATTCAGAAAAAAGGCCTGGGCGTCAGGTTTGATGTTGATGGCGATTTAGAATCCATTGCAGACAGCGAAGAATCCTACAAATTTACAAAGGAAGATATGAATTCTTCAGACTCCAACCTGTCTCATTTTACATCTGAGGAGGACAATACTGATTCAGACAATTCAATCTTTAACAAAACTTCAGTCAAATCAAAGCTTGGAAAGAGAAACATATCAAAGAAAGAAAAAGGTCAGAAGACAAATAAGATAAAAAAAACGGAAGAAAGAAGTAAAGGTCAGTAGTATTACCATTGAGAATGAAGGAGTTACAACGACAAGGACAGCCAATATTTTCCATCAAATTCCTATAATAGACACAAGAGGAACTGAGCAGGATATCGTACAAGCAGTAAAGGATGTCAGTGAACAACAGTCCCATGTTATGGCAGTTGAGAAATTGCATTATGCAGAAAAGCTTGATACTTTACTTGCTACAAATGGGTTAATGCGAAAAGAAGTATTAGCCGATGGGGATTGTTTTTTGGCATATGGCACTCATTGAAATTGGAGTTAAATTCATATTTACAAACGCAATAAACAATTATCTCTTATTACCATATTGTGTACAACTGATTTTCCATTTATAAATACATCATATGAACTGCAACAACAAATTAACGTCTGGTACCTTTTTGTGGCAATTTGATTTTGAAATTGTGTAAAAGTTGAGTAGAGTGCAACAAAGGCTTATCATTAGTAAAAAGTTTGTGGAAATTTGTTTTTCATTTAATAAAATGCATTTTTTATGTCAAAACCAATCTTGAAATTTATCATCAAATAAATCAATAATTGAAACATATCTTGAGATTTTGGTTTTTATTATATATAATTACGATAATGATTGACCAAAAAACACTGGGATAGCAGCAATTGGTTTTCAAACAGCGATAAAAATAATAAAAAATCGTTTCCTGAAAACACGCACATTTTACGTTACTGGGTTGTGGCAATAACCCCTCGATATGTTCATGTCATTGTTTATGATTGTGCATTAAGTTTATATAGGGGGAGGAGGGGTGGTATCTTCAATGCAAATGTTATAGACACAAATAAATGTGATATTGTGGCGAACTATCCACCAAAAATTGGGGGGGGGGGGAGGTATTTGCAATGCAAATGTATGAACACAAACAAATGTGGTATTGTGGCCACCCATCCACCAAAAATCAAGCATTTTAGCAGTAACAGGTCACCATCAACCTTTCAACAATAAGACCAATATACACAATAAACTTAATCAACTATATCATGACTGTTTTAAAGAGGGCCGAAATATACTAGTATGACATTCACACTCATGATAGCTCATATTCATATCAATAGTCCTTTTTTTTTATTTTTATTTACAACACATTTATATCTAAGACAAATAGAAGACTGGCAAAAGAAAGATGAGATGTTTGTGTCTACAAGAGCCAGTGATTATGTTATGGAATGTTTACAAGACTTTAACTGCCCCATCAGGAGTAGGGAAATCTTTTTTTGCAAGCCACACAGCATTAATTTTACAGAAGGAAGGATACACAATTATACCCGTGAGAAAACTAAAGGATATGGAAGATTATTATCAACCTGGTAAACAGACAGTCTTTGTTGTAGATGATATTTGCGGAAATTTCACTGCAAACCAACAACAGATTGATAACTGGAAACAACTGCTACCTGTGATTAACACAATTTTTACAGACAAATGTTGTAAGATTATTGTATCATGTAGGTTACAAGTCTATAAAGATGATAAGTTTAATATATTATCACCTTTTAAATCATGTGAATGTAATTTGATATCAGTTAGGTTTTGCCTTACAACTATAGAAAAAAATAGTATAGCAATCAAATATATTGGTTCAGGATTGACCGATATTGATAAGTTATCACAAACTAATGATTTTTTCCCACTTTTGTGCTCTTTATATAATGAGGAAAAACATGGAGACGTCAACGAATTTTTCGAAAATCCATATATTATCTATGAACTAGACAATTTAAGTAGGCATGGTGATGAAGGGAAATGTAAAAAATGCAGTCTAGCTTTATTAGTTATTTTTAACAACCAGTTGGGAGAGAAATGGTTCTTGGGTAAAATTTCAGACGAGCAAACAGAGATCATAAAAGACACATGTGACGCTTGTGGAATGAACAGCGTACCTAAAATAAATCTGAAGACAGAACTTGACACTCTAGTTGGTACATTTGTCTCTAAACAGGATGGTATTTACCGTACTATGCATGATAAATTGTTTGACATCCTTGCCTATTACTTTGGTCAGAAAATCATAGAATGTTTAATAGAACATGGTGATAGTGATTTAGTACATGAACGTTTTATTTGGCAGATATCACCAGATGACGAGAACAGTAACATAGATTGTATTATTGAAATATCCGATGAATATTTAGAATTATATTTAGAAAGGTTTATCAAGGATTGGGTAGCAGGAAAGTTGGCAGTTGTGTTCAGTAACAATAATATGAAAGTATCATCATTCAGACAACAGTTAATACAGTACTTGCAACAACTTGATCAATTACAGCAGGTTAAATTAGCCAACACCAAGGATACAGTGGAACCAAAGGAGAGTTGTGCATCAGGTAATACCCCACTGATAGGTTTTTGTTATGGTGGTTATACTGATATGGTACAGTGGATGTTACATAATGATGTTGATGTGGATCAATTTAGAGATGATGGGGTAAGTGTACTGTTCATGGCAAGTCAAGGAGGACATACTAATATAGTAAAGTTACTGTTAGAGATGAATCCTGATGTTAATCTATGTGACAAGGATAGCTGTAGTCCTCTGTTACAGGCAAGTGAAAACTGACATACTGATATAGTAAAGTTACTGTTAGAGAGGAATCCTGATGTGAATCTATGTGAGATGGATGGCTACAGTCCTCTGATAAAGGCAAGTTATAATGGACATACTGATATAGTAAAGTTACTGTTAGAGAGGAACCCTGTTCCATGTGACAATACATCACTTAGTTCGTCATATGTTTATAATAACAACACCAATATCAGTAACAGTCCGAGTCTTGTCCAGTTATTACTGAAACATAAACCAGACGTTAATGCCCAAACATATGATGGAGGTAATGCTTTATATTTCAGTGCACTAGATGGATACATAGAGATGACACAGTTACTGTTAGAGAATAATGCTGACTCTAATATATGTATCCATAGTAAACAGTATATAAAAGAAACATTAAATAATCATCCAAGTATAACTTTGGACAAAGAAAAACAAGACCTATTTGATAGCCTTGTAAAGAGTACATCGTCACGTGTAACAGAATACGTCAGTAACAAGTCAGTAGAGTATGCATTTGATGTAGTGGCCTGTTCCTCCCCATTACACATTGCCTGTATTATGGGTAGGGTGGATATAGTCTGTTGCCTTCTTGACTACAATGCTAACATCAACTTGACAAAAGAAGATGGAATAACACCCTTATTTTACGCGTGTGAAGTAGGACACGAGGCTGTTATACATGTATTGTTAGATAAAGGAGCAAATACACAGATTTGTAGACAAGATGGGAAATACCCTGTAGGCATTGCAATAGAAAATGGACATACATCTATAGTATCCATCTTAACAGAACACAAGACGAGAGCGGATCAACTTCCTGTTTAAATAATCTTCTTGGTCAGTGGAAACGTTGCTTTTTAATGATCTCGTTGGTTGGTGTATTGTTTGTTATTTACCGCGATTCGTTCAAATACGTATGTTTCTGTTTTTTCATTTCATGAAAATACATCCAATTAGTTCTGCCTCTGTTTGCAATCTACTGTTATGCATCCCTTTACTTCTGTCTTTGTTTGATAGCTAACACTACATGTGTCGTTGTTAAATATCTACTGCTATTCATCACATTACTCCTCTCATAGATTATGTATTTGTTTGAATCTAATGTTAGTCACCCTTTTACTTCGTTTACTGTTTAAAATTTACTTCTATTCCTTAATTATATCTATACGCGTTTGATGTCTCCTACGATTCATTCTATAACTTCTGCATCCCGAGTCTTGTCCAGCAATTAATGAAACAAAATCTTGACATTAATGCCCAGACATATGATGGAGGTAATGCTTTATATTTCAGTTCACTAGTTGAAAACATATTCGATACCCTTGTAAAGAGTACATCATCACGTGTAACAGAATATGTCAGTCAGAAGTCAGTGAATTATGCCTTTGATGTAGTAGCTGGTTCCTCTTCATTACAAATCGCTTGTTTTATGGATATAAAAGCTGTAGTCAATTGCATTCAGGACCACAACGCTAACATCACCCAGAAAAAAAAGATGGAACAACCCAATTAGTTTATATATGTGATGCAGGACATTCGGATATTGTACATATATTGTTACAAAAAGAAGCAGTCTCACGTATATGTAGAATAGATGAGAAATCCCCAATAGACATTGCAACATATAACGGACATACTTCCATGGTATTGATCTTAATGGAACACATGTAAAAGAGGAAACAATTTCCACTTTAATTCTTGGTCTGTGGTATTGACATTTATAATAAACAAAGTGCAGCAGGGATAATATGTATTTCGTTATTATTCCAGTTCTGTTGGATATCTACTGCTATTCAACATTTTTTTCTGTCTCTGTTTGATATCTCCTGGTATTGATCACATTACTTATGTCTCTATTTGATATCTACTGTTAATCCTACCATTACTACTGTTTCTGTTTGATATCTGCTGCTATTCATTCCATAAATTCTGTCTCAGTTTGGTATCTAATGTTATTCATCCCATTGTTTCTGTCTCTGTTTGATATTTACTGCTATACATCCCATTACCTCAGGCTCTGCTTGATATCTACGGTTCTTTATCACATTACTTCTGTCTCTGTTTGATATCTTCTGCTATTCATCTCATTACTTCTGTCTCTGTTTGATATCTACTGCTATTCATCCCATTACTTCTGTCTTTGCTATTCATCCCACTTATCATTATAATTATACAACATTAGGTAAAACGTTATTTCTACAATAACTTTTAATTATGTCTATGTTTTCTAAATTACCTATTTTTTTCTGCTAGAACATTGTAGTCTTATCAATTCTTATTTTACTATTATAATTTTGTATTTTGTATCTTCCTTATTTTTTATTTTTTATTTCATCAACTAGTACCTGATATATGTGTACAGTGTAATTTCGTCTAAATACAATCAGTAAAATATGGAACTTAACGGAAGACCATAAAATACAGAAAGAGTCCTCCCATTTGTTTGACAGCCACAAAAATCATAATAATAATCAGCAATTATGTTAATTGTTCACAACTGACAAGACAATTCAACAGCCTGAAAAATTAAAATTTAACAAAAACAGGGATTATAAAAGATAAAGTTTCAAAATCATAATAAGTCAAAAGTGTGAAACTATGACAGAATTCCCTTTCTAATATTTCTCTCTTACTAATTTATATGTTTACTGATAAGTGCCAGCCTACTGATTGCCCTTGGAGAAAGGGGCTTGTATAATAACATTTTATACCGACCAGATACTGGTCGGTAAGAGGTTATTATTTCACATCTGCTGATAATAGATAATTAGGCTGTCATGTGTATATATCCCATGCTGTTCTCCCATATTTTATCTCAAGTAGATTATAATTTCACTTTTCTTATGATTCTTACATCAAAATGGATGCAGATGTCATATCTGCTGCAATAGATTTTGGATTACAAAAGTTGTCATTTACGGAAATCAAAATTAACCAGAGAAAAGTTGTAGAAAGCTTTTTGGCAGGCAAAGATGTATTTGTCTGTTCTCCAACTGGAAGTGGCAAATCACTAACTTTTGAAATAGCACCTTTTGTATTTAAATATTTACAGAAGAATGATTTGTGTATTGTACTTGTTATTTCGCCTCTAACATCTTTAATGCGTACACAGACTCAAGCATTGAATAGAAAAGGGATTAAAGCAGTATATTTGAAGGACATTACCTCACCATCTAATTTTGAAGACAGCCTAACAAATCTTTCCTTAGTAGATGTAAAGGAAGGCAAAATTGACATTATTTTCTCCAGTCCAGAGTCACTTATTGGACATGAAAAAAAATTACTATTGGATTTGGCAAAGAAAAATTTTATCAAGACAGTATTTGTAGATGAAGCTCACTGCATAAAAAAGTTGTAAGTATTTATTTTTGTATATAATAATGTATAATACTCAAGTAGAAAAACAAATCATCTGAATCGCTCTAACATAAGCTTTAACATACATAAGAATAAATATGTAAAAAGTATCTTAAAAATAGTACATGCATACAAAAGAACATTATATATTTATAAATGTTTGTATATCTGTACATGCAATAACTATTTAATGTTTATTTATTCAAAACATTCTCATTTAATTTTACTTTTAATAATTAATCACCCTTTTATTTGAATATTTCTGTTATTATTATGAAAGATTATTCTGCCAATGGTATCCACATTAATAACTTTCAAATCATATTGTGATGTTTTGAAAGATGTATGAAATATTTGCTACTGGACTGTTGGATATCTACAATAATCAAGATTTTATAAATATGTTTTCTATAGCACTTATATAATTATTCTTATGAAATACTTCTTTGTAATGCTTAGGCATTTTTATGAGACCTATGCAGATTTATATTGCAATATGATTAATTAATTTTAAATTTTTTCATTGGGCTTCCAGATAAAAAGAAGAAGAAATTGGCATATAGACAATGTTATGGCCGACTTGACGAAATTCGTTCACTTGTTGGGGGTCGTGTACCAGTAGTGGCTCTAACAGCAACAGCTACAGAGGAAACCAAAGCTGTCATTAGAAAGCAACTTTGTATGGATAACTGCTCTGAGATTATGGTAAATCCCGACAAAAAGAATGTAACATACTGGGTACATAATTTACCTTCAGATGATATTTGCACCAATTTTAGAAGGTTAGTAAATTTATTAAGAAGATATAAGCAGGCCACTTCACGGATGATTATATTCTTTAGGCAAATCAAACACATGGCAGACGTTTATGAATATCTTGAAACATCCCTTAAGCATGATGCTTACATAGACTTCAAAGAGGGAGGACCAAATGATAACAGAAATCGCCTTTTTGACATGTTCCACATGAAAACCGATGATGACGTGAAAGATTTTATTTGAACATCCTACATGAATCCAAACGGTAATATTACAGTTGTTCTATGTTCAACATCCTTTATCATGGGTCTAGACGTAAAAGGTGTGGATACAGTTATACATTATGGTCCAGCTAATGATGTTGATGACTATGCACAAGAATCTGGTCGTGCTGGTAGGAAACCTTCACAACAATGCAATGCTATTCTACTAACTTACAAAAGATGTTTAGGAAGTCAAAATATATTCCCATCTATGAAAGAATATGTTAAATCTAAAACCTGTAGACGGGCGTTTATTCTAAATATATTTAAAACAATTGTTGCACATGCACATATACCTCACTTTTGTTGTGATATTTGTCGTCTCTCGTGCAAATGTGCATGCAGTTGTGAAGATGAATGTGTATGAACAAACACTTGCAATCAAGTCTTCCTAAAATAAACACAGCTATTATGTCAAATGAGGACAATGATGATAGTGATGATAACGATGACAAGGACATTACAGAACTCGATGATATGTTTTCAAGTGATAGTGACAGTGATGTTTTAGAATCGTCAACAAGAAAACCACAAGTCATTTACAGTTCAGATGACGAAATGTTTTGAAACAATAAAATTGTTCTGCTAATAGAAATGTTTATTTTGAAACTTTTTTAAACTAGCACCAATCCAGTCTCTAACAAACTCCATGTCTAGCTCTGTAAGGGGATTTTCCTTCATGTTTGGATAGGCATAATGTGATCGGCCAGGAATAAAATCGAATAAATTACATGCCTGGAATTGTCTGACCAAAGTTATAATGTCTATGTCAAACTGTTTGATAATTTCGTGGACTTTCATAGCACTCTTACTGACTCTCGAAACCACTTTCTCAGTAAAAACACCTCTGTAACTATGGGCAGAATCTTTAAACACCTTATTACAATGTTCTACATCTGAATCATTAGGATGATTTGTGTTTGCTTCCCCCTTATGGTTTACAGTTCTGTTCCATATCAGTCTATGTGCCTGGCGTTCTGTTTACAGAACTTCAGTTTGGGCTATAGTTTCCAAAGTACCAAAGGCGTATTTTGTACAATGACAATATTTATAATACAAAACAAGGAACTGGTCAATTCTCATGACCATGAATGGAGGATTCGTGTTTTCTGAGGGAATGTGGTTGATTGTACTTTTTTCCACAGTATCTACAATTATACGTATTGCAATTTGACCCATATTCTGGAAGTTTAGGTATTTCTGGCAATGTGAATGTCTTAACAAACGAGCGTGCCTGATCAAAAATATATTCTTTCATTCATTTGTATTCCCACCTGCACCCTCATACACATTTTTACAGGGTAAAGAGTCTATGCTTTCCATTCCAAAATGAGTAAGACCACCTGTTATAATATATGCTGTGGTAACTTTCTCAACAAGATCAGAAGCTGCATAAAAATCATCAGCCGGATCTTGGGTAACATTTCTTGCATTTATGGTATTGCGTGCTGCATACAGAGTTCCCTGGTCTCTAGCTGACGAGGTTGAGTAGAGCAACTTCCAAATGACCTGAAATTGACACAATCAGACAAATTACGGGTTTAACAATGAAAAAATATGCATTTCTCAAAAAATAAAAGTGTTTTTCTGAAAAAATATATTCAAAATAAATATCAACATACGACATAATCTATTTCAAATTATCTTTCTTATGTAGATATAAAAAAAGAAGATGTGGTATGATTACCAATGAGACAACTGTCAACAAGAGACCAAAATGACACAGACATTAACAACTATAGGTCACTGTACGGCCTTCAACAATGAGCAAAGCCCATTCCGCATTGTCAGCTATAAAAGGCCCCGTAATGACCATGTAACACAAAACACATATGTTACTCATAAACAAACGACAACCACTAAATTACAGGCTCCTGACTTGGGACAGGCACATACATAAATAATGTGGCGGGGTTAACATGTAAGCGGGATCACAACCCTCCCCCTAACCTGGGACAGTGGTATAACAGTACAACATAAGAACGAACTATAAAAATCAGTTCAAAAAGGCTTAACTCATCAGATGGACAACAATACAATTGGACGTGGCCAGGTACTTGTACATCCCGACAACAAAAAGACCCTAGGAACATTTCTGAGAGTACTCTCAGTTATCTGACAGCTAGTTCAAAGCCACTAACAACTAATAAAAAATCATGCATCTTAGAGTATTGTAGACATTACCTTTAGCAACTCTCCCTGGTTGTGAAATTCTTCCATTTTAGGTACCAGTCCCTCTAATCTTTTTGTTGGAGTTCGACCATTTCGTTTGGATGACTGTGCCTGTTTGTGTCTCTCAAAAGTTAAATAGTCTCCTCCACTCAAGACTTTTTGTGGCTGTTTTGTCCAGTCATCTGTTTCATTGTGTCCAGGTTCATACTTGTGCATAAATTCACAAATGTCTGTCATATCTTCGTTGTATTGCTCACTTTTCATCAAAACTCCCATATTTATCTATTAAAAGCAAAATGAGGTACATGAAATTAAACACAATCAAATATAATTCTTATATGCATGTATAGTAAAAAAATAATTACATGTTTTGTACTTAAGTCTTAATACTTTTTAATATATTAAAAAAAGATATGGTTATGATTGCCTATGAGACAACACTCCACAAGAGACCAAATGACTTTGAAATTAACAACTCTATGTTACTGTACGACCTTCAACATGTGTCCAGTTAAGCATATTATTACTTTTTAAGGTTATAATCTTTTCGACTAATTTATATATATATATGCTATTGCTTGATTCTTAACATATATCAACAAAACTTAAACTTATAGTGGGTTTATTGAAATATGTTGTATAAATAGGTTTTTTGCTAAATATCAAGAGATAAAATGAAGGACACCATAACAAACAGTAATTTTCGAAGACTTAATTAAGATGCAGGATTTGAAAGTAACCATTTTTAAACACATACATGTAGGGTAGCCTTTTCCCTTTGTGAACCGAAGTCAAAGATTGGTCAAGTTTATATAAATGTTTATGTTACATCCTTGTCCTTGTTTGCAATATGCATGTAATATTTGCCACTGACCATTTTTAACAATTATTGATAAAATGTTCATTAATTGATTAATAATAACACATACAATATCAACTTACTCTTGCTGTTTTTTGTTTCATTTCTTTCATGTACTGATGCTCAATATTATCGGGAAGGACTGGTGCAAATATCTTGAAATGTGGAATATGCTGACTCCATATTTTTGCTACTAGGAAAGTGAAGTCACTAGCTATACTGTCCAATTCTAACTGACTCGGTATGAAAGTAGTGAAGGGTACTGTATTTGCATCTGCTTTGGCAACAGTGTTGTCTAGGTTGTTCCCTGAAATCCTGTTTTAATTGGCACATATTTGGTACATATGATGGTCTTTGTGTTGGTTATAGATTGTCATATTCCTGACTTTTGTACGCATATCTACATTATCTCCTAAAAAGTAAAAGCCAGGGTGCATTAAATCTCTGTACTGATGCAAAATATTTTCTGCATTAGAAAGTTCAAGAATTCGTTGTACCATTGTATCAGCATCTCCATTCACCAAATCAATGGACTCTTTGATCATCTGTATGTTCTGAAGTAACACTTATTCATGTGACGTTTCAGTTGTTACTAGTTCTTGCATGGCAACAAGATCCTTGTCCCAGTCATTCCCTGACTTGTCTGCCAAACTTAGCGTTGATTGGTAGCTTAAGCAGTCGTATGTGGCATTCAGTCGAGAAAATGCAGACTTTTTGCAACCACCTTTCAACAAAATATAGCTATTAAAATGTTGAAAAGCATTTAAATCTTTGCTGTAAAGGGTCAACAGTTTACAGCCAGCAGTCACTATGCCTGGTATTAAAGCTTCACCATTTTTATACTTATTAAACTGATGTGCTGGGTTTGCTACCGCTATCTCAAGTGATTTTAAAAAAGTAGGAGCCTGCTGTCTCCATTCATCTATAACTCTAGCAAATGTAAGAGACTTTATCTTGTCATGGTTACGTAAAATTGAGTATTTCTCTCTTAGTGCCAAAGTCTTAATTTCTCCTTTGATTGTATCAAACACTGATTCTTGGAAAACATCTTGTAAATCTGGATTTTTTTTAATAAACGAACCAACTGTAGGCATATCACCAGAGGTTAAGGCATCAAGAATTGGAAAGTGCTTCGCAGGCATGCACCGTATTTCATTTTTTAATCCACGGCATATTATAACCTAAAAAAAAAAGAAGGTCATTATTAAAAACCCACAAAAGAAGATGTGGTATGATTGCAGATGAGACAACTTTCCTCAAGAGACCAAAATGACACAGAAATTAACAACTTCAGGTTACCATACTGCCTTCAACAATGAGCAAAGATTATCATGTCTAAAAATTTGACATACAAGTAACATAATTTTCACATTTTGAAAATAAATCTAATGTTTTATTTAATTTAACATTAATATTGGTATTTCACACAAAGATAGCTTCCATTGACCTAGTTAACAATTTTGGCATCAACTGATCTTTTTGTGTGCGTGTTTCTTTTTTTTCTGGGGAAGGGGGTTAAAATTTGCCAGATTCTAGTTTTCCGGAGAGAAAATCATTTTTAATCGATAGGGGTCGTAAAATAAAACCAGTTTGTTTCCACTAAGAATTGGGACAAACACAAATTTGACACTTTGTTTTCCAAAAAAAAATATTGTTACTGTATTATAAAATTAAATAATTGTTCCCAAAAGTTTTTCAAAAATAAATTACTTGTTCTTCAAAAAAATAACCATACTCATTATTTCCCCTCTCTAAAAATGATTGTTTCCTTATTGAACTAATGTTTTTTTTATTAGTTACTGTTTCATGTTTAATTTCATTATTTTATGTATGAATAAGTGTATAAAAAAGTAAATTAAACATATACATAAAGATATAATTAACAGCTTTTATAAATATGCTATTCAAGAAATATGCTTTTTAAAAATTTTGTATTCAAAACTGAAAATAACTATGCTTGAATCATAATTCTAATCTAGAAACACATGAAATATATTTGCCACTGGAGGAAAAAAAATATCAAAAAAATCAATAAATCAAAAGGAGATTGTACACTTTCTTTGCTCATTTATGCTTGATATAGGATGATGATACATGTTTCTCATGAAAGGACATTCCTTTTTTATTTTCTCTGTTTTTACAATAATGTACTTTACAAACATACCTTCAGCCCGTGTCAGTTTCAGTGTCAATATTGAATTCAGAGTCTTCTTCTTTTTCCTCATCTCTAGGAAAAAAACGATTTCCTACTATTAACAGTTGCACTACCATCCTCGGAAAATTGTCTTATTTCCAGATATTTGTCAATAAGAATACAGTATTCAGATTTGATGCTGCCATGAAATAATTTTCTCCTGTAATCACTTTTTTCAATTCTGTTTCCACAAATTACACAAAGAGTTTTTTTAGTTGTTGGAGTAAATTTTATAAATCTAAAAAAACTTTTTTGGAGTAGAACTTTAATTCTGCCATTAGAAGCAACAGAAACTCTGACAATGATGTGATGTTTGATCATATGTATAAGTTCAGTGACCTTATCTTTCTAGTAAGTTATAAATGAAAATAAATAAACAGTATTTGCACAACACTGGAATATCAAGTTTCACTTCCCAACTGTTATCTGAAATTCTTATCAATAAATGTCAATTTTAATAACTCTAAAATTAACAGTTTTGTCAAGCCTCAGACAAACTTTACAAGTTCCTTCCTCCTGCAGATGTCAGTATAATTGTAATCTCCTAGTTATAGCAGTAAAATTATTGAAGGGGCAAAATTCAAAAAATAATAATAATTAGGAAGGGACATGTAGCAAGTCTACAATTTCCCCTGCATTCGGTTAACCAGTGTCCTACTGTGGATTCATTATTATTCGTTGGATACCAAATTACGTGGATTTTGTAAGTAAAGGTGAACAATGGTGAACCACGAAATTAAATGTTCAACTTATGATAAATTTCCAAAAGGCTTGTATAAATACTTCGGCAAAACCACGAAATAAATGTCCACGAACATCCAAGTTTTCCTTCATCCACGAAAATTGTTGTCCATGAAAATAAATAAATCCACAGTTATTAGTATTTACAATTGATCAAAATGAATGTAAACTTTAAAGGTTAAAATTAAAAAAAGTTTAATATATATTGTGATAAAAAGAAATTCAGTGGCCTCTGAAAGTTTTATATAATAAAGAGATATGTAAATATCAATGGAAGTAACTATCTATATGCTGATTGTTTTGTAATTGTATGAAAAAAATGTTGTAAATATTGTAATTCAAATAATAGTTATGTGATAACATTAAGTATCAGCAATTTCATCAGAATAAAAATTATTTGGTGTTATTTTTTGTTAACTGCTCTAATTTATTCATGTTTCATTACTATAATAGTTATCAAAAGTACCAATATTCAAATTAGTACGCCAAACGCGCGTTTCGTCTACATAAGACTCATCAGTGACGTTCATATCAAAATAGTTATAAAGCCAAACAAGTACAAAGTTGAAGTGCATCGAGGATCCAAAATTCCAAAAAGTTGTGCGAAATACGGTTAAGTTAATTTATTCCTGGGACAAGAAAATCCTTAAAAAGACAACTTCGAGTGATTACAAATAAAGGCAACAGTATATATACCGCTGTTCGAAAGTAATACATTGATTGAGATAAAACAAATCCGGGTTAAAACAAGAAAACATCAGAAACATTTAAGTGGAACAAACAAACAAACAAAAAAGAACCGTCACACATAGAAACGAATTAAAAGGTAACAACAATATTTGTAACATTTAGAGTTAATCTGTTCAACATGTTTCGTCTCGATTTCTGAATTTTCCAATGAAATTCAATGTATGTTTAAAACTATAGGAAAATGTAAACTTTAACAATGAGCAAAAACAAATGTATTGAATAAGTTGTAAAATGTGCCGGTAAGAAGAAAACAAAGAACAAAATCATATTAGAGAGTGCCATCTTTTGTTGATTCGTGTATTTATTTAAAGAATGGTTCTGTTTAGTGTAATCCATGTGCTGGTTAAGAAATAATTCATGGAACCCATAAATTTGTTGGAAATTTACACATGGCCTACGCCGTGATAATTGAAATCTTTCCTAAGCATTAGTTTTTATGTATATATAGAAACATGCTCCAGATTGAATCAGAGGTGGAAGCTGTTTCTTTATCAATACAGACATGCTCCTGGAAATCGTTATTCAGAGGGATGAGCTGATTCTGTATCAATAGAGACATGCTCCTGGAAAACTTATATCAGAAGGGTAAGCTGATTCTGTATCAGAAGAGGCATGCTCCTGGAAAACTTTAATCGGAGAGGTGAGCTGTTTCTTAATCAATATAGACACGCTCCTGAACATCTTTAATAAGATGGGTAAGCTTATTATGTATTAATTGGAGACATGCTCCTGGATAGCTTTAATAAGAGAGGTGAGTTGTTTCTTTATCAATAGAGACATTCTCCTGGAAAACTTTATTAATAGAGGTGAGCTTATTCTTTATTAATAGAGACATTTTCCGGGAAAACTTTAATTAGATGGGTTAACTGATTCTTTGTCAATAAAGACATTCTCCTGGAAAACTTTAATAAGAGGGGTGAGCTGAATCTTTATAAATAGAGACATTATCCTGTGTAGCTTTAATAAGATGAGTGAGCTGATTATGTATCAAAAGAGACACGCTTCTGGAAAGCTTTAATAAGAGGTGTCAACTGATTCTCAATCAATAGAGACATTCTCCGGGAAAACTTTAATAAGAGGTGTCAACTGATTCTGAATCAATAGAGACATGCTTCTAGAACGCTTTAATCAGATGAGTGAGCTGATTCGGTATCAATAGAGACATGATCCTGATAAGCTTTAATCAAAGGGGTGAGCTGACTCTGTATCAATATAGACATGCTCCTGGAAAGCTTTAATCAGAGAGGTGAGTTGTTTCTTCATCAATAGAGACATTCTCCTGGAAAGCCTTAATAAGAGAGGTGAGTTGTTTCTTTATCAATAGAGCCATGCTCCTGGAAAGCTTTAATCAGAGAGGTGAGTTGTTTCTTTATCAATAGAGACATTCTCCGGGAAAACTGTAATTGGAGGGGTGAACTGATTCTTTGTCAATAAAGACATTCTCCTAGAAAACTTTATAAATAGGTGTGAACTGCTTCTAAAGCAATAGAGGCATGCTCCTGGAAAGCGATCAACAAAGGGGTAAGCTGATTCTTTACCAATAGAGACATTATCTTGTAAAGCTTTAATAAGATGCGTGAGCTGATTATGTTTCAATAGAGACATGCTCCTGGACAGTTTTATCAGAAGTGTGAGATGATTCTTTATCAATAGAGACATTCTTTCGGAATGTTTTAATGAGAGTGGTAAGCTGATTCTGTATCAATAGAGACATGCTCCTTGAAAACTTTAATCAGAGGGGTGAGATGATTCTTTATCAATAGAGTCATGCTCCTGGGACGCTTTAATAAGAGAGGTAAGTTGTTTCTTTATCATTAGAGACATTCTCCTGGAAAACTGTCATCCGAGGGGTGAGCTAATTCTTTATCAATAGAGACATGCTCCTAGAACGCTTTAATCAGATGAGTCAGCTGATTCGGTATTAATAGAGACATGATCCTGATAAGGTTTAATCAAAGTGGTGAGCTGACTCTGTATCAATATAGACATGCACCTGGAAAGCTTTAATCAGAGATGAAAGCTGATTCTGTATTAATAGAGACATGCTCCTAAAATACTTTAATCAGAGGGTTGAACTTATTATGTTTCAATAGAGGCATGCTCCTTGAAAGCTTTAATCAGATGGATGAGCTTAATCTGTAAAAAGAAAAAAACTTGCTTCTGGAAGTATTTAATTAGAGGGGTGAACTGATTCTGTGTCAATAGAGACATGTTCCTGGAAAGCTTTAATCAGAGGGGTGAACTGATTATGTTTCAATAGAGGCATGCTCCTTGAAAGCTTTAATCAGATGGATGAGCTAAATCTGTAAAAAAGAGAGACATGCTTCTGGAAGGATTTATTTAGAGGGATGAACTGATTTGGTATCAATAGATCTAGAGCAATGCTTCTGGGAAGCTTGAATAAGAGGGGTGAACTGATAGCTGTATCAAAAAGTAAAATCACAAAAATACTGAACTCAGAGGAAAATCAATTCGGAAAATCCATAATCACATGGCAAAAACAAATAACAAAACGCATCAAAAACGAATGGACAAGAACTGTCATATTCCTGACTTGGTACAGGCATTTTCAAATGTAGAAAATGGTGCATTAAACCTGGTTCTAAAGCGCTTACCCTCTCATTTTAATGACAGTCTCATCACATTCCGTTATATTTACATTGATGCGTTAAATAATCAACCACAATAAATAAAATAGTCAAAATATGGGTACATCAGTCATCATCGTATAACAATTTCAAAAGGAACAATTTAACAGAACACAAAAAAACATCTACTATCTACGAACACATAGATCGATTTGAGTGTCTGACGTCAGAAATTTTAGTATACGTCACATAAATTTGTCGTTCAATGTGCATACAAACAATTTTAAAATTTACATAGGCAATATTATAAAACAGGGTTAAAAAATCAAAAGTATGTAAAAATAAATATCAGAAATAGACCCGAGATTTAAACTAGTCCAAAGGTTATATATAGAATTTATAAGAATCCAATAATTGTTAAATCCACTAAGCGATTGAATGATTTTTACGTATGCAGACGTGCTTCTGGAAAGATTTATTTAAAAGGATGCACTGATTTTGTATCGATAGAGCAATGATTCTGGAAAGATTCAATCAGAGTGATGAACTGACATTGTATAAATAGAGAAATGCGTCTTGAAATCAGAGGGGTGAACTGATTGTGTATCAATGGAGACATGTTACTTGAAAGCTTTAATCAGAGAGGTGAACTGATTATGTATCAATTGAGACATTCTCTTGGATAGCTTTAATCATAGGAGTGATCTGTTTCTGTATAAATAGAGACAGGCTCCTGGAAAGCTTTTATCAGAGGGATAATATGATTCTGTATCAATTGAGATATGCTCCAGGAAAGATTTAATCAGAGGGATAAGATGATTCTGAACAAATATAGGCATGCTCCTGGAAAGCTTTGCTCAGAGGGATGAAATGATTCCGTATCAATGGAGACATGCTTCTGAAAAGCTTTAATAAGAGTGATGAGATGATTCCGTATCAATAGAGACATGCTCCTGGAAAGCATTAATCAGAGGGATGAGATGATTCTATATCAGTATAGACATGCTCCTGGACAGCTTTAATCAGAGGGTTAAGATAATTCCATATCAATGGAGACATGCTCCTGGAAAGCTTCAATCAGAGGGATGAGATGATTCCGTATCAATAGAGACATGCTCCTTGAAAGCTTAAATCAGAGGGATGAGATGATTCCGTATCAATGGAGATATGCTCCTGGAAAGCTTTTATCAAAGGGATGAGACGATTCCGTATCAATAGAGACATGCTCCTGGAAAGCATTAATCACAGGGATGAGATGGTTATGTATCAATAAAGACATGCTCCTGGAAAGCGTTAATCAGAGGCGTGAGATGATTCTGTATCAATATAGACATGATTCTTGAAAGATTCAATCAGAGGGATGAACTCTTTAATTTGTTATAGAAACATGATCCTGGAAAGCTTCAATCACAGGGGTTAGATGATTCTGTCTCAATAGAGAAATGCTCCTAGAAAGCTTTGATCAGGGCGATGATCTGATTCTGTGAAAATAGAGACATGCGTCTTGCAGGCTTTCACCAGAGGGGGTGAGATGATTCTCTATGAAAAGAGACATGCTCCTTGAAAGTTTTCATCAAAGGCGTGCGATGATTCAGTATCAATAAATACATGCTCCGAGAAAGCTTTAATCAGAGTTTTGTGCTGATTCTGTATCAACAGATACATGCTCCTCGAAAGCTTCAATCAAAACTGACCTGATTCTGTATCAATAGAGTCATACTCCTGGAAAGCTTTAATCAGAGGGTGAACTAATTCTGTATCAACAATACATGCTCAAAGGGGTTAGCTATTTCTGTACCAATAGAGACATGCTTAAGGATGTTCTTAGGTGAGGTTAGGTGAAAATTAATAAATTAAGAAGTTAACATGTATACTATTAGCTGGTAGAGCACCAATTAAGGATACAAATAAGCTAAAAATAGTGAGAGGCCATGAACCTCCTTTTCGAGATATTTGCGATTTAAAAATGGCTGGAAAAGACTGTCTCTGACTTTTATCTTATATTTGCATTGGTATTATTGGGTCTCAAAACAAAAGAAAGAAAATTAAGAATCTCCTTAAATTTTGGTTAATGACCTTTCATGAGGTATATAATCTTATATGAAAAAATAAACGGGTGTTATGGGGCAAAATATTTTACATTGTGTTAACGTTGTATGGAAAAACACCAAGGAGACCGAACATTTGACACAAATACCAAAACCTCACCTAAGTACATCCTTAAATCAGAGCACTGATCAGTTTCTGTATCAATAGAGACATGTTCATGGAAAGCTTCACCCAGGTGGATAAGCTGATTCTGTATCAATTGTGACATGATCCGGGAAATCTTTAATTAAGGGGTTTAAATGTTTCTTTGTCAATAAAGACACGCTTCTGAAAAGCTATATAATCAGAGGCATACTCCTGGAAAGTTCAGATTAGACGGTTGAACTGTTTCTGTATCAATGGAGACATGCTCATTTAAAGCGTTAATCAGAGGGATGAGATGATTTTGTATCAATAGAGACATGTTCCTGGAAGGCTTTACATTTAAATGAAACGTTAATGCAATTCGTTTGTATCAAAAATTGTGATTGGATGACAGTAGGCGTACATTTCTCTCTCTGCTTTTCTGTAAGTAACAAGGAAGTCGATATTTTGAATTACATAGTATTGACATGTTATTTCTACAATAATAAGCCAACAAACTCACATGTAGCACATATAAAGTTTTGTTTATCAAATTTGATTACATTCTGAAGCTTTCAAGAGGCCAGAAAACGCCCGATGTCTACGTTTGACGCCTAAAGCACACCTATGACGTCACTTCAGTTCAGGTACCAAAGACGATAGCATATGTACGCGGAAATTCTATTAGAATTGTTCACTGGTATAATTATTACAATTGAAATATGTACCTGTTTTGCATTAGAATAGAGATAGCCATATTGAATTTAAATCTCTGCGGAAGTCGCCATTACCTGTTTACCTAAATTTGCGACAGTAAAACTACTAATAGATTTCCATAAAGCTTCAAATACAATACACTTATCACTTATATAAACATCATAGCTTGAAATAACTCGATAAGTAAATGATACGTATGTACAAACATCCTATCTTGATATTACTCGATAGGTAAATGATTACAAGTATCATACCTAAACATAACATGATGATTGTTAACCGAATACAAGTATCATACCTAAACATAACTGGATGATAGTTAATCGAAAACAAGTATCATACCTACACATAACTGGATGATAGTTAATTGAAAACAAGTATCATACCTGAACATAACTGGATGATAGTTAATCGAAAACAAGTATCATATCTGAACATATTTTGGTAGTTATGTCAATTTTCAAATGAATATAAGCATCATATCTGGACATAACTCGACAGTTGAATGAACATACGTGGCATACTGAAAGACCTATCGGTAGTTAAGTTAATATCATATCTGGACCTAATTCGATTGTAAAAAGGCTTATGAGATATATAACCACATATACTGAATTCTTGATTTGAAATTTGCAGACACAAATCATAAAAAAACCAACAAAAATGCGGTATGGTAGTCTTCCTTACTGCCGAAGGCCGTACAATGATTTTGCAAGCCTACTTCATGATCATATTTAATCATATTTTAACCTACAACTAAATATATTAATTTATTTGTGGATACATATTTGTTATATGAAACAATTTGAAAGTCATATGAACAGATGCTATTAGGTTATGGTAGAAACCTGGTTTTAGTGGGGTTTGTGTTGCTCGTCGTTGGTTTTCTTTTTGGTGTTTTGTATTGTATCCTTATTTGTTTGTGTCATGGCGTTGTCAGTATAGTTTTAAGTTATGAGTTTGAATATTACTTTTATATCTTTATCCCTTGTTCAAGGTTAAAAGATTAGAATTGCAATCAACATAACTGTCCATGAGCTTTACATTTTGTAACTCTTCATTCATGAAGAAGTTATGGCAATTGGTATTGAGAAATTTGAATGAGTGTGTTTGTTGACATCCATCGTTATTTTGCACAAATACATTGCAATAGTTGTTTTTTCCATCTTAGTAACTGCCGACTTAAAACTTCGTTAAGAAATTATTCAATACGTCAAAAGTAGAACTGCTGTGAACTATCAGTAAATCTGGTAATTTTTAACAGTTGCAAAATCAGAGGCAGATTTCAGAAGTTATGATGGCATTGGTTCTCGTAAAAATCACCATGGTTCATCAGTGCGTCAAGTGAGTGCATGCATATAAGGATGTTTGTCCCTGAAATTAAATTTCACATCGCCGTTGAATTTAAGTATGATCAATAAGAGTGGCAACCAAAACAATTCATTTCAACTCGAGAAGAAACCACAAATGAATTCATAAGATTGGCGGTTGAGGCATTGTGAAGTTGTTCCTTATTAGGTATACTCGATGTTTAAATCTATGTTTCAATTCACAATCAGATGCAACCTTTTTTAAGTTCACAAGTACACATCATTGGATTATCTGTGTGCATCTGAATATTGAAATGGTATACACTCCATTACCGAGACTATAGTTATTTGTACTAGATAGAGCATTTGTATCAATAGCATTTTTAATGCATTCATAGACATTTTAAATGCAAAAAATTTACTCTTTAAGTGCAGTTCCTAGAATGCTTTAAAAATGTGATAGAAATTCGAAAATGCCGACCGATTATATATACATCAGATAGATTTTTCAAATAATAGCGATTGCAGTCTTAACCTAGTTCATACCAGGGAAAACTGCTATCCAAAGAAGCTCGTTCTGAAACCAATGACTTGTTCAAATTTATTTTCAAGTAGTGACTTTTGACAAGATACGAAAAAATAGAGCAAGTCAAATATCACATATTATATCTGCTTACCGTTCCGGTGCACCTGATATCACCCCTAGTTTTGGTGGGGTTCATGTTGCTTATAATTTAGTGTTCTATGTTGTGTCATGTATTCTATTGTTTGTCTGTTTGTCCTTTTTATTTTTCAGCCATGGCGTTGTCAGTTTGTTTTCTATTATTGAGAATAATATACTGCCCATGTTATCTTCACTAAACTCCTCGAAAAATCAAATATGAAAATATGCATCAGATATCAATAATCGAAATTGTCAGTTATGTATAGCACACTTTTATTAGGTTTGACAGTTTTCGTTGAAATAAAGTCAGTATTGTTTGGGAGAGAGACAAAAACAAACAAACACAAACAGACTGAAGCTGAGATAAGTTTTCACTATCTGCAGCATGGGCTCTCACATCCATATCTATTACAACGCCTGCTATTAAACAAGTTCCAATTTACCGTCTTACAAAGTATAAAAAAAGATTATAAATCAAACTGTATCTGTGTTAAAACTAAAAATGTCCTCAAGTACGTAAATCATTATATCAATACATTCAAATTTCATATCAGTTTAACGTAGATATACTGATGAATACACTATTTGACTTATAAGGACGTCTTTTGTCTGTGGGTGAAATTAATTAGACTAACTGGATATAGAATAAATGAAAATAATATCATACGATAGTAGACTTTTCCTTTTTATTTTGTTTAAAACAATAATGAAAAGTTTAATTTATTAACTTAAAAACTATTATTAGTGACATAATTGAAACAAATGGATTGGATTTCCCTCTTTGGTCACCCCTTCAGACTACACAATGGTATCTCTGATTAACACTATTTAAATACTCAAAACAAATAAAGCGATAATTAAATTGACTTTACTGCTGTGGGGTGCTACAAAGGGAGTAGTTTTCCAATTACTGCCCTTTGTTAGCAAAGAATAATTTCCCTTGTATCCCCTTGATTATGTTAAGAAAACAATAATTTATTTTATTAAATTTAATTGAAACGGGTGTTGTGTTATAATTCAATACTATCAAAAATACCCTACTGACATCAAGTGCACATGTGATTAGATAAACACATTATATCAATCTTGTCATTTCATGTTCAAGCTTTCTAACCCGTATGATTGTAAGTGTTTATGCTTTCACATCTAACATCATCATTGTAATTCTTATTCATACATTCGTTTAAAATCCGTTAATAATTACAATTAAAACATTAAGGAGTTGAGTTTGATTTTTAAGCATGACGTCTAACAAAACGTAATATATATCTGCGTCCCATAGTTTTCGCGCATTTTTGCCAATCGATGGTTTACGTTCTTGACATTATTTTTGGATAGGTTTAAGGCATTGCTCCGTTTTTTAGACCGAAATACCAAAACTCTATAATTCTTCTTTTGTGCGCTATGAACATATGAACGTAATTAAATTTTCTAATAATAATGAAAAACAATAGTTTACAGTAACATATATAGGCAAAGTCAAAATAAATGGTCCAAATTTTGAAAAGTAGACAACATTTCTACATTCTTTGGGTGTATTTTTTTTTGCGTACTCTTGATGTATATACATTTGATTTATTAAACCCATTGGATATAAAAAAAAAGTATAAAGAAATAAAACAATTCTAAAAATTTATTGTATTGAAGGAATGACGGTATTATTTTTTTGTCTATGAAGAAATAACATAATAAATGTGCTGCACACTAAATAACCCGCGTAGCAGGTTATTGTAAAGTGTGTATCAGATCTTTTATGCATTACTTATTAATCTCATTGATCTCCTATTTGATTACCATTTTGTAACGCTTTTAACTACTGCGGTAATCAGTGTTTCATTAAAATGTGATTGAAAAAGTCATTGTTTAGTCGACAAAAAATACTTCTCCATTCCAAAATTAACCCTTTTTTAAATTCATAGAGGAACAAAACTTATGATGACTGATGTACCCATATTTTGATTATTTTATTTATTGTGTCTGTTTATTATAAATATAACGGAATTTGATGAGACTGTTATTAAAGTGAGAGGGTTAGCGCTATAAAACCAGGTTTAATCTACCATTTTCTACATTTGAAAATGCCTGTATCAAGTCAGGAATATGACAGTTCTTGTCCATTCGTTTTTGAAGCGTTTTGTTTTTTGATTTAGCCATGTGATTATGGACTTTCCGAATTGATTTTCCTTTAAGTTCATTATATTTGGGATTTTACTTTTTTCTAATAATTGAGAGTCAAGTTTATATGGCCTCCCTATGCATTTCGTAAGTGCCTGGAGTGCATTTTTTTTTTAAACTTAAAGACTTACACTGAATACATTCATAGGCCATTATATAGTTCTGTTTCATATTTTAGAAGATGCAAGATTTTACGCATATGGGAATTCTTTTAGAACCATTTCTTTGATGACAAAAGTGCAACAGTTTTGAAATGTTATTTTCTTGAACTTAAAATAATCTCAGTTCTGTGTTAATCATTTGCATCTAAATATGTCTTCTAATGTATGAGTTCTAATAAATTCTTAAAATTATTATTGTTTTTCAAAAGCTGAATGATGAATGTTCTTATAATTTTCAAATTTTGGATGCTTATTGTCCATACCAGTGATTCGGAGATAACTATATGAAAAACAATGTTTGTGCTGGTTTCATGTAATGCTAAGTATTTTTTTTTAAATGTAATAATAAAAAAAAAAATATTAATTTTGTCGAACTCATGACATGAATTTACCATAACAATCATTTTTGCATATTTGGAGTTAATTTTGCAGACCCAACCTTCGAATAAATGAAAGATGGGAAATAGCTGGTTTAACTGAACTCAATTTAGAAGAAAAGCAAACAGACAAAGGCAACAAAAGACACCACCAAAGTCAACATCTACTGTAACATTAAGGATCAGCAATCTGAGAATAAAAAAAAGAGATTTTGCTCACATACATTATAAACAGTGGCTTTAGTAGTTTAAACAATCCTTGTAAGTTCATCACATGTTAGAGTAGATATTCACATTTTGAAGGATTCTAGGGTGTCAGACAAGCATTTTGCTTCTGGAAAAGAAATACAAACAGAAATAGTATTAGGACAGAAAGAACATTTGTAGAAGTGTTTATTGGTTGCTTTTTTTCCTAAATTTATGTTTCCCTCAAGTACGTCTATAGGATTTTGATAAGTTTTCCAGTGGAATTTCTTCGAGCCCCCAATAGAAATATAAGCACATGTAATACACATGGGAGGTTGAGCAAGCTTTTCAACATGGTTCTCTTATCCCTTTTCTGACCTGTTGATATTTATTTAATCAAAATGCGGTACGTACATGTACGATCTCAATTCTTCATTGGTCAAAATTCAACAATGACGTCAAAGGAGTAGGTCCGGTAAGGGCCGGTTTTGGCCTCAAATTTCAAGTTCATCTGACGAAATATTTTGGACACTTTTTAAACACTTAAATGTCTATTTCAATTGATTCAATTATTTTTTGTGAAAGATTTTAACGGATTCGCTCATTAAAAACGCTCAGATTCAAGCTTAAATATGAAAAATCTATCAAATATTTCAAACACTGTCACTTTTCATATGTTTTTTGTCAAAAATGAAAGAGGCCGCATCCGTGTTCATCCTCGAACTTTATATATGTCATATATTATCATCAAACACTACTTACATTCATGACATTACAATATCAAAAATGAACACGAATGCGGCTACTTTCATTTAAGACGGCAACCGTCTAAAATTTATCTAAAATGCGGAAATTGTGAAGATTTCAGTAATTTATGATGCAAGTACCCGATATATGTGCATTGTAATAAGCACATATTTATGTAGCAGATGCATTATACCTTCCAAAATATAACCAAAAGTTTAACAATTTTGTAAAATTGCTATATTCTGGGGCCAAAAAGGGGTCTTACTGAACCTACTCCTTTGCCTACTTTTTTCCTGAAATGTATATTGTTGCGACATGTCAAAAGACTACCATCCATGCCGAATGACGTCAAAAAGAAAAGAATTCATCTTTTTGTAAGTCATTCCAAAAGAAGGATTAAGATCATGAAGATTGTCTGTATATTATCTTAAATCATTAGAGTAACAGATACAACCACCAAATTTCGTGATCCCTCAACAGTTCAATTTAAATAGTCTCGCGTTTAAAATTTCAACATTTTACTGTCGGAGTGGATAAATTTCGTATCACACTCGATGCAGTGGTACAAATTATATTTAACCATTATGTCAGATGTTATTTACATAATCGTTGATTGATGTTGTCTGATTTTGTCAGTTTGCCTTCCCCTTTTTGATCTTAATTTGGAGTTTATAATTTTGATATGTTTTTGTAAACTTCTCAGATAAACTGACCATCTCTAATCAGATAATTTGATCATTTGACTCAAATCCACTCAAACACGTCAACTAAAACAAAACAACTAAAATCAACCAGATCCATACTAATTATATCAAATCGAGTTACTCAAACTACTCGAGACTATCTTTAGATTTATACGTGTTTAATTCTCAGGCAGACATTGCTTAGTTTATTTTCAAGAGAAAACAAATACTTATATGCAGTAGGTGATGCCTAAATAAGCTGCAAAAGGTTAAAACAGATATTCCATATGTTTTTGTTTAGTTGTTTTTGTATAGTAAATTATCTCTTGTGAGAATTTCAACAAAGCATATGGTATGATATACAAAGCAACGACCAACTATTTTCAAAAGTATAAAATATCTTTATCCTTAAAAAAGAAGGTTCGCACTTTTTGTTTTGTCTAAAATCTGTCAGAACGCACATGTGTTCATCGATATCACAATACCCGTTTTAATGACCGCATTCCTTTATTTCCTAAATTAACGGGACTATTTTAACTAAATGCGTTATAAATTTCTCTTTTACAAATAAAGCATTGTAATATTACTTATATATGATGTATGTTAAACACAATAACGTATCTACCTGCTGTCATTTTTCATGATAATGCACTTTAAGTTAAGACCTCTTTAATACAAATATAGGATTTTTGGTAGGAACGAAAAAATTAGATAAAATACAATCTTGCTGATAAATACAAATAAAAGATTTTCAGGCGGAACGAATTTAAAGGGTCGGTTGGTAAAGGGCAAAAAAGCAAGATTTTAATTTAAGCCTTATTTGATTCAATTACACTTGCCCACATTAAATACCATTTCCATATAGTCACGTCCTTGTTTTAGTTACTTACATTCTTTAACTTAATCTAAGCGCGAGAAGGAAGACGTAGACACTCTTTCCGAATGGATTAAGGCAGTGAGGTCGTTGATACAAATCAGAATTAAGAAACTGAATGGGTCTATCAATGCCCATTCTACGTCAATCTTTAAAGACCTAAATGTTGCAAAACACCTATCCTACCGCCATGACAAATATGTTGTTGTCCCCGCAGATAAAGCCCCAAACAACATCGTTTTTGTATGTAAAACTCATTACATTAACTGCTTGATAAACGAATTAGGTATTGACAATTCACTTGGAAACTCAACATATACCCTCACGACACTTACCAAAGAGGAAATCCTGGATAATCATAGGTCTGTTCTTTGTTCCTTTGGAATTTCAACCAAAGATGAAGAACTGTATCTGCCATCACTGTATTGGATACCTAAACTACATAAGTGTCCTTACAAACAACGGTATATTGCTGGGTCTTCCAAGTGCTCCACGAAACCTCTTTCTAAATTATTAACATCTATTTTATAAGCAATCAAAGACGGGCTTCAAAGTTATTGTGAAACTGCCTATTCTAGAGGGGGCGTGAATCAGATGTGGATACTTAAAAAATTCCAAAGATCTTTTAGAGTACATACAATCTAACTTTCTTTCATATTGTAACAGTATTAAAACATTTGACTTTTCTACTCTGTACACTAGTATTCCTCATTCCAAACTAAAAGACAAATTGAAAGAGTTGGTATTGCTTTGATTCGTAAAAAAGAATGGCAAACGTAGATACAAGTATCTTGTCTTAGGGAGGGATAAATCCTATTTTGTAAAGGATTACTCTGATTCGAACAAAAAATTCTCTGAAACTGATATTATCAAGATGCTTGATTTTTTGATTGACAACATATTTGTTACGTTCGGAGGACGTGTTTTTCAACAGACTGTCGGCATTCCAATGGGAACAAACTGTGCCCCTCTACTTGCCGACTTGTTTCTTTATTATTATGAGGCTGACTTCATGCAGGAACTTCTTAGGAAGAAAGATAAGAAATTAGCACTATCCTTTAATTCTACTGTTCGCTATATAGATGATGTTCTTTCACTAAATAATTCAAAATTTGGTGACTATGTGGAACGCATCCATCCAATCGAGTTAGAAATAAAGGATACTGCAGATACAGTTAAGTCGGCCTCATATCTTGACTTACATCTAGAAATTGACAATGAGGGTCGGTTGAAAACAAAACTTTACGACAAAAGAGATGATTTCAGCTTTCCAATTGTGAACTTTCCATTTCTAAGTAGCAACATTTCAGCAGCACCTGCATACGGGGTATCTCCCAATTGATACGATATTCCCGTGTTTGCATTTCCTATCATGATTTTCTTGATAGAGGGTTGCTGCTCACAAGGAAGCTATTAAACAAAGAGTTCCAAATGGTGAAGTTGAAATCATCCCTTCGTAAATTTTACGGACGCCATCACGAGTTGGTTGACCGTTATGGAATAACCGTATCACAAATGATATCGGATATGTTCCTTACGTCGTAACTACAATCCCCTTCCCTTTCCTGAATGTGACCTACTGAATTAGACTATTTACCGGATTTGTTATCACATAAGCAACACGACGGGTGCCGCATGTGGAGCAGGATCTGCTTACCCTTCCGGAGCACCTGAGATCACCCCTAGTTGTTTGGTGGGGTTCGTGTTGTTTATTCTTTAGTTTTCTATGTTGTGTCGTATGTGCTGTTGTTTGTTTGTCTTTTTCATTTTTAGCCATGGCGTTGTCAGTTTGTTTTATATTTTTGAGCTTGACTGTCCCTTTGGTATCTTTCGTCCCTCTTTTAAAGCATTCAAAATAAAATGGGGGAAACTTGTACTTTTACTGTTTTGTAAGATCGGAGTTATTCTTCAAATACAATATTATTTTAGAATCGAGACAGGTTTGGCAGTCGTCGTGGTCTACATGTTTTATATACATGTCTAAAAATACCTTTAAGGAGGCTCGCGGGTATAAGATTTTCAGAAAAAAAACATTTATTTTTCATTACAAATTTTAATTATTACCTTAAGTAGTTGTTACTTTATCATATGGTGCAAAAATCATTCCAAAAAATCAATTTGTGTTGGCCCCATGTGACTTTTAAAATGTAGATACCATTGAAAAAGCTCCAAATTATCTCCCTTTGGTGCAAAAATGCCATTTTTGGCATTAAAATTGAAATATCTTTTTTAACTCATCGGTGACCTATATTTTTTATTGTTGTTTTCGAATAAGCTGTACATAAATTAAATAATTGTAAAATTTAAGCGATTTCTGTAATTTAGTTCTTTTTTTATTTCGATATTACCGCTATTTCGCCTATTAGTTCAACAGAAAAAAAGGACATTAACAAAAATGTATGCTTCTTTCAAAGGCAGATTGTGAGCGTAAATGAACGGTGACCCCATTTTTTTATTTCATTTTTCTATCAAGTATAAGATAAAGTTCTTTTATAGAAAAATATAGCGATTTCCTATATTAAATTAAAAAAGATGATTTAGACCCGCGAGCCCCCATAAAAGGTAAAACATTTAAATCCAATTTTAAATGTCCATCTTACAAAGTAGTCAACCTTTGAAAGATCGAGTCACGTGTCTTATGTAAATGTGGCATATGGATAGTGCTTGTGTTTGTTTAAGTGTAACTACTGAAACTAAGCATAATTTCGCTTTGTTTCCATTAAACTCTACAATATTCAAATAACATACTTGCTAATGAAATAAACCTAAACAATCCGAAGGACTGTCGTCTAAATACATACTACCTAGCTCATACTGTGAATATAGAGTAAGCCAGTGATCTAAAAGATACACACTCCGACTGATACATGCAGTGAGACATGACCTGTAAATATAGTTTGACCTATTTAACATTTGTTCGGCTTTTTAACATGTTTTTGGCCCAAGACCACAATTAATGACCCCTATTTTTCGTTGTCCACGAATATAGTTCCCTTTAATTAGAGTGTAATTTTTTCTTAATTTTTTTTCTTTCCCTTCCTCACTCATTTCTTAGATTTGTTTTGGGGGAAATGAATGAAGAGAGGTGAAATGAATTTTTGGATATTGTATTTTAACTGATTTTGATTTGGAATGAGTGATTAGGCCAAGTGCAAAAAGGTAATATTTACAGTTTTCGGAACATCTCTTGACTTGTCAATAGGGGTATGGATGTGTATTGGCTAAATTTGTAAAAGTGATTGCTTCAATCTTTCTGAATTTTGGATATATATTTGGACTAGGACTATACATTACACACACAAAACATTTGACAAAAGTGCATGGTGCAATTTTTTTAATGATGCAAAAGGTTATAAAGAACTGATAAAGGAATTAATTGTGGTCTGTGGCCTAAGAGGTGCATTTCAGCAAATTTTTATTTTTTACTTTGACATCTTCTCTGAATGATCTATTGGTATTAATTTGTGAAACTACATGAGAAGAAATGATTTTCACTTTCATTTGATAGAAATTTTGTGAAAAAGTCACTTTTCAGGTTAAATGCCCAAAATGTAGCTTTTTCACTTTTTTCAATATTTTTTTCAAAAACAGCATGCTTAATTTCTCTCTGACAGGTTTTTTCTGTTTATCTATTTGTGTTTGTGGTATTTAGTTCAGTTGTTTAACTTATTTATGAACTCTGAACACAACAAAGTAGATAAAAACATAAAAAGAGTGCAAAATGAGCTGTTTTAACAGTCTAAGTCTAACGGTCAGTATACGCAGCAGGTGAAATGTGAAGTTCTATGCGCTTAAAAGTTGTATTCCTAAAGAGATTGCACTGAATGTATATAAAAACACTTATTACTTGTTGCTTAACCATTTCTGTTTCACAGATTACCTTTACTTTCTTCTGTTGGATAGCTAGTTGTTAAAATATTGGCCTTTTGAGGCTGAAATTTCATTCAGGTTTTAAACAGTAAAGTTAATAATTTTAGCATCAGACTATACTGTCTACATATATAGTTGAAAGTGACAGTCTTGTTACATCCAGGCTCAATGTTTTATCATATCTAAGCACAGATTTAAGCAAAAAGAAGCATATCTCCATCTCCCATATCATTTATATGCTTTTTAATATGTAAATGTGTGGAACGGCCTAAATTGACAACCTGTTTTTTTAAGCATGACATTGCTAAAGACCATTTTATCCACATATGTTATGCTATTTGAAACTTATATTTCCATTAAAAGTACATTTATAACATGTTAAAGTTTTTTTGATACCTTAACAACTTCAGAAAATTGTGGTAAGTGAAAAATATTACATTTGATATGAGTCCTCACTTTATTTGAAAACCTCTATTTTTTGGCACAGGCTCATATAAAATTAACTTCTGGCCATTTTTCATAAGTCTGATACATGAAGTATGTTTTCTGTTGCTTTCAATGGATGTTAACTTATACATAGAGACATTACAAAGTGTTAGTTTTGGTATCTTTTGGTTTTTAGAAGCTCAAATTTGATAGTTGAAATTGTTCTAATTCAACGCCACAATTCAGCACCCAAAGTTCAGATATAAAGAATGCCACATTTTTTTTTATTTGGTATCATATGGCTTTGAAACTATGTAAACTGTTTTATAATATACTAAGCTTGAATCATGCCAAGTTTTATTAGAATTGGTCAAGTTTTAGGCCCCTAATAGGCCCAAGACCACAAATAATGACCCCGCTTTTCGTTGTCCACGAATGTAGTTCCTTTTAATTAGAGTGTAATTTTCCTTAATTTTTTTCTTTCCCTTCCTCACTCATTTCTTAGATTTTTTTGGTGGAAATGAATGAAGAGAGGTGAAATGAATTTTTGGATGTTGTTTTTTAACTGATTTTGCTTTGGAATGAGTGATTAGGCCAAGTGCAAAAAGGTAATATTTACAGTTTTCGGAACATCTCTTGACTTGTCAATAGGGGTATGGATGTGTATTGGCTAAATTTGTAAAAGTGATTGCTTTTTCTTTCTGAATTTTGGATATATTTTTGGACTAGGACTATACATTACACACACAAAAAATTTGACAAAAGTGCATGGTGCAATTTTTTAATGATGCAAAAGGTTATAAAGATTAGAGGAATTAATGGTGGTCTGTGTCCTTTTATTCGAGCATCACTGATGAGTCTTTTGTACATGAAACGCGCGTCTGGCGAAAATAGATAAATTCAATCCTGATATCTATGATGAGTTTCTATTGATCTAAAATATTCACTTCCAAATAATTACCTGCAGTTAGACTTTCATTCTCAAATATAACATGACTGTATGCACAGTCTGGATTTGCGACAGTCAAATTACAAATTAGCTGTGGCAACAGATCAATTGCATTACTGTTTTCGGCAAACTAGTTTTACAACCTTTATATTTTTTTTTTGGTTTTTGGAGCTGCATTCACATTTGAAGTTATGTTGTCAGTGTCAGTTGTGAGACAATGATATTTTAAAAAACGGGTATAACAAAAAACAATTAAAAGTATATCTTTCGTGTGTCATACAATGTCGATAATTAATGGTAGTATTCATTGTTTATCAGACTATCAAAATACATATACAGTTATCGGACAAATCAATAAGTAATTTGTAACATATGAATGATGCATGATGAAATGATTTCCTGACACTACAGGTAATACAATACAAAAAATACAAACTGATAATCAAACTTCTGTAAATCTATGATCTATGTTCAATCAGAATTAGTTATTTGATAATACAAGCCTTTCATTAGGACAATGCATTCAAACCACATCTTTATTTTTATTAGAGAATAATTAAGAATATATTGCCATGATTTTATTGCAAGAAGATGCTGGCAAGATTCGATTGCTATATGGTCATGATTTGATTGCTGGACGGTCATGTGTTAATTTCAGCATGGGCAAGATTAAATAACAGGATATCAATGTCTTGATTTATCTACTTTGTGTCTTATATACTTTTGTGTCTGTTTGTCTGTTTAATCTTTAGCCATGGCATTGTCAGTTTATTTTCGATCTTTGAGTTTGACTGTTCCTGTGGTATTTTTCGCCTCTCTTTTAATGAGTTAATCGAAGAATAGCCATGATTTCAGAGAGGACGATTGTACTTTGGTTGAAGGTTAAAATTACATTGCAAAATTGTCATGATTTCATTTTTGTATGTGCATGTTGTATATGCATGATGTATATGCATGTCTTGATTGAATATTGGTATTGATACGACTACAAAATGATTTTTATTTGATTGAAGGATGATGTTTTGATTGCAGATTGGTGATTTGGCAAGACAAATGACTCATTGGTGTCTGATTGCAGTCAGATATTGTGTTGCTTACTGGATTACATGTAAATTGAATATAGATAAATTATAAAAGCTACCTGAACTCTTCCATCAAATGATTTGTTTTGGATTTAATCTGAAAATGATCAAACACTAAAGCCATGATATGACTTTAAATTGTGCCACCAAATTTAATAAACAAAAATTAATGGTTTTCGTATCTGCAACATGTTTGGCCTATCGGCACTTTCAAGTCACCTGCTAATGTCTATTAATTGTGATCTTTGAAGAAAAAAAAATCAAATTTTCAAATTCTAACAAACAGTTTTGATAATACAAATGTAATCTATTTTGAGTTAAAGTTATATGAACATTGTAAAATAAATAAAATACTTATGCCAGTATGATAGTTAGCCATTCTATTTAACCATGGAGTACAGATCATTATTTCCACTATCAATAATATATTATATTTGTAGTGAAGACATTTGATGGATATGAAGTGTTTGCTTCCATTGCTGATTCTAATTGACTGTCGTAGTATTCAAGGTAATTGAAAGTTTGGTATATTTAGATGTTTCGTATGGAATTCATGTAAATCATCATCACTTGTTGGTCTAACATGATACGATCATATATATACAACTCGTCTAAACATCAACCCAACAATGTTAGATCTGTAAATTTGCTTTCGCAAATTAGTTGTTCTCCCCTCGCCGGGACTGGAACCCATGCCACTGATATATATAGTGATGCATTGAAACCGTTTTTATCTTTTAATAATTTTCTTATATATATATATATATATATATATATATATTCTACAGTGAAACGATGTATATCCACTCGAGACAGCTAATTTTAAATATTTAAAGTTTAACTTCCAGCGTAAATAAATATTGTATTGCACATGATTTGGTTGAGGAATCTGGTTTTAATGATGTTTTACGACATTTAGTCAAGCTTAATCATTCCTTTCAAATGATTTGCATATAATGTGTTCTTCGAATGTCCTCATGTTTTTTCGGCTTGGTTTCATGACGTCACAAAGGGTAATTAAGAGAAAAGCAAGAACATATGACGCCATTATCAAATTTTTACTAATGGAGAATGAAAATCAAACAAAACACACGTTGAATAGATAAGAATAAACTATAGGTCATTAAAAGTATTAATCGACTAAGGAACGAGTTTATGATATGGACAGAGGAATGTGAGAAAAAGGCTACCATAATTGACTTTGGGTCTTTTCATGGTTTCATTTATTTGTTTGTGGTTAGATTTGATTCTCATATGTCATAGGCATAATGTCAATACTTTGTTGTATGTTATGTGTTATCAGGTCTATTTATACTAGAAGCAACACGCCAACTTTACTTTATAAATGCAATAATTGTAATTGGTAAACTGCGCGCAAAAGATACCAGAGGGACAGTCAAACCCATAAATAAAAAATCAACAGACAAAGCCATGGCTAAAAATGACAAAGACAGACAGACAAACAAAAGTAGACAAAATACAACACAGAAAACTAAAATATAACCAACACGTGCCCCACCAAGAGCCTGTGTGATCTTTGGGTCTTTAGAAGTGTAAACAGATCCTGACCACGTGTGGTACCCGTCGTGTTGCTCATGTTAGCACATATCCAGTTACTAGTCACAGTTGGTAAGTCGTATTTGTACAAAAGGGTTTGTATTGTAGTAAAGTGACTAAAATGTCTTATAATCCTGGTACCATTGACAACTATTTACAGACATAGTTTTGGCTATAAAGTAATCTATTAAGGTATGCACAATGGTTTAATATCAATATTAAACACTGATGTAAATTGCTGTAAATACTGGGGAAAAAAATCAGTATAAAAATGTTTGACAGTAAAATAGTTTGTGTTCATTAATTATGTATTCTGAAATATTTTTTGAGTGTTTATTAATATTTAAGAATTTAAATGTAACGTTGATACAATTATAAAAAAAAAAAAACCATTTCAGGTGTTTTAGAATGGACTGTTTTTTAAAAAGTTACAGAATATGGACAAAACGTGACATTATTTTGTAATGTTTCAAACTGTTGTCCCAAATATGCTGGTTGGAATAGGTGGACTCCTGTACAGCAGACACTGTTTATAGATGTCAAAACCGGACAAGCAAACGCAAAGTATGATGGAAATGCATTAAGGAATGGATATACCTTAGTTATTCAAAACCTGTCTAAAACTGATCTTAATGTTTCATATTCCTGTGTGTATGGTGCAACTTTCGGAGAAAGAAAAATTTTACTTGAAGAGGACGTTTTCAAATGTGAGTACAAACATTCAATATCTATTGAATATCGACAATTATAATGAAAGTATTATGCTAAATGTAAAAAAAAAACAAAAAAAAACAACGCGTTTCAACATAACTGAGACATATAAAAAAAGATGTGGTATGATTGCCAATGAGACAACTGTCCACAAGAGACCAACATGACAGGGACATTAACAACTATAGGTCACGTACGGTGTTCAACAATGTAAAGATAACTATTCACAAACATATATTTATTTTTTTGTCAAGACCATAATAACATTCTAAGTACTAAGTATTAGTTATAACCGGCAATTTGTAACAAGCGTGAAGGAAGACGTTAACACTCTTGCTGGATTAAGAATTTGTGGTCTTTGATATAAATCTAATCAAAAATATGACTTGGTTTATGAATAGCCATGATACAATAATTCTTAAACACTAAAATGTTGAAAAACACTTGTTCTACCGTTATGTTAAATAGACTATTGTCCCAGCAGATAAAGCCTTAAAACAACACCTTGTTTAATTTTGTTTGAATTTTATTACATAAAATACTTGATAAATGCATCAAGAATTCAGAATTTACAAGGGACCTCAATACATAACCCTCTTACTCTTACAGTGGAAGAAATCCTTGAAAATCATAGATCTGTTCGATCAATGTTGGGATGGAAGTTCAACCAAATATGATGTATTCAACTTCAATGTCCTTAAATATTTCTTTTAATATTTGGTTTTAATTACACGAATATGTATAAAAAAGGACATGCACGGACTATCAAATTGCATTTTTGTTAAGTTAGATGATTGTCTAGTTTTATGACCAAATTATGACAGCATGAGAATAATATATTTACTGGTCTGTGCTCTCTCCTGTTCTTTCGTTTTGTTCAAAATAAAAGTAAAAATAATATGTATTAATTATGAGTTTGACCTAGATTAAACAGTGCACTGAGCATCGACATATTATTATGAGAAGGGGCACGATGTCTTACCGCCATATATTCTTGGTGTAAATGGCCTGATTCAAAACTCAATGTATATGTATCTTCCAGAAACATAACTGTCACTTTGTCCAAACACTCGTTTCGACAGAAATCTCTGATGATAAGATGAATAGAAATATGGACACAAATGGTCTTATTTCAATTAACAGTTACATCAGTGCCAAAGTGGGAAGTCCGTTTAGATTTCCTAGATGTACAAGTTCGCAGTCCCGTCTTTTCAAAGTGAGCACGTTAAATTCGATGCCTCTTATTTTGAAGTAATGTCGCGCTCTCCTCACATTTTATATGCATGAAATATTTGACAATGGACATTAAGCAACCAACTGTCAATGAATTGATAGTAGCGTGTCCGGCATTTTATTTCTTGTTAGACAAATAAATTCAATCTTGGCAATTGAAGACTCGCATTGGTTCAATGCCAGTACAGAGTGAACGGTGAATAGAAAATATGAATCGAACAATAGGTTTGATCATGCTCTTGATAGTTCACACAGTGGAAATACATACTGTCAATGAAAAATTCAGATTTGTTGAACTCTTTCATGAAATGAAATGATATTTCTAATGCACTTTTAATCAATATATTTCCTGTAATTTTCTGTTTTCTGTAAGGTATTAGAATTCAAATAGATTTCTGTTTAAAAAAAATACAGATGTATATGTATGACTCCCTTTGAAATGCTTTTGTAGAAATTTAGTATACTAAGTCTAGGATCCACTCCTAAGGATAATGTACCCTTGTTTTGATTCAATGCTAAACATATGAAAATGTTTTAGAAAATCCATAGCCTTTCCTCTTGTACTGTCATAATAGGCAATTCGGTGCTTGATAGACAGAGGATTATTGCATGCAGTGTTAGAAATGATGACCTGTCAACAAGTTTATTCATTTAGATATTGGTTAAACAAATATAAGTATGGACCTAAACGACGTAAGTGAGTAACCACGATATTTTGTGGAATTTATAGGTTGTTTAAAACGAGAAACGCTAGCTCATCATAGAAAAAGAAGGAAGTAATATATCATGTATATAATTAATATTTTCTAACCAAATCTCTGTTTTAAAGTCTATTGCCACAAAATGCCCTTTTTCTTGTGAATGCAAAGACAAAGTCAACAATAATGCTTTGGACGTAGTTTCAGCTTGTTATATATATATACAAAATTGATTATCTCTATTGTTCAATATCTTTGCTATTTAAATACTATTGCAGATTGGAAATTTCGTAATTCACATGCCTGCAGAAGGGCTCATAAACCTTAACTTTATACGTTTACAAATAATTCATTTTGAAATGTTGTATAAAATCCTGAACTAAGCTGTTTTTTTTTCTCTTAACCATATGTTATATACATTATTAATTTCAGCAATACGCCCTACACAATCCAATGTTCCCAACATTCAATTATCCCCAAGTGAAATGTAAGTAA
The DNA here is from genome assembly GCA_019925275.1 of Mytilus edulis. Classification (NCBI taxonomy): domain Eukaryota; kingdom Metazoa; phylum Mollusca; class Bivalvia; order Mytilida; family Mytilidae; genus Mytilus; species Mytilus edulis. The sequence goes on from CM034354.1 coordinate 112,954,763, forward strand.
AAATATTTAGGTCTCAGATTATCATTTTTTAATGCAATATACATATTCATAACGACAATAACCTAACTTATAAAATGTAGAGAGGTGTCATATTCTGTCCATTTAATATAAATATTAAAAGGAGAAGGATAAAAACACTTGTTGGTCGCTTGAAAAGGGAAATAAATATTGCATTATTTTCAAATATTATAATTCAGATGTCATAAGACAGACATCTATCAGACTTCAGTATTGATAATTTTATAAACACAGGAAACAAAATTAGAGTATGTTTTGGGAACAGCCTGTCTGTCACTTAGTCGGATGAACTTCATATCTAATTATTTCACATATCACACAATAATTTGAGTTAAAAGCCGCTTTGGCAAATGACGTACTACAGTTAACGGATGTTGCAGTCACACATATGGACATGTTTTCAAATATCACTCATCAAAATCAGTTTTCTTAGAATCTTAACTTATTTGTAAGAATTGAGAAATGATTTTTTTTCTTTTTATTATATTTGTGGACACTATTTGGTAACGAAACACATCATATTGTAAGGAATATTTTACATATTGCATACTGATGCCTGAATATATATATAATAAAAACCTTTAGCTTTTTAATGAGATTAATTTAAGGAAATTTTCTTTTGAATTTGTATGATTTATGGTTTGTAGAGTTACAGAACTTTACCGGTTTAAACAACGTTATTAATTTTCTTCTGCGGTACATCTATTTGGGTACGTTTCGATTTCCTAATATATCTTTTGATTAAGGTCCATTTTAATGAATTTTGATTAAAAAACATTAACATATGTGATTTTTATTCATTAAGCCTGATCTGTATACGCAAAAATATATCATTTAATCCTGGTGCAACAATAATACGAGATTATCATTGCAGGATTTTTAATATCATTTTTGTGAAATGAACAACCTTTTTTTTTATATATATTTTCAGATCTGCTTTGATAATTGGAGTTATTGTATTAGTGTTAGGGTCATTATCAATTTTCACTTTATTTCGGAAACGACAAATCAAAAGAAACAGGAGTAAAGGTAATACATTTTTATCTTCGCTATGTCACAAAATATGAGTTAAAAGTTATATGTGTTAGCGTTATTACCTCGGCCAAAATTTAAATGTTAACCTGACAACCGTTCAATATGATCTATCAGTTAAATCGTGTTAACATAATTAGTATCAGCTTGTTCATGTCAAGTCAGTATCAGATGGCTTACATGTATCAGATTGATCATGTATATTTAATCAGCATTAAATGTCTCGTGTGAAATATAATCAGTTTCAAATAGCTCGTGTTAAAGGTATGCAGTTTCGAATATATATGGAAAATGGAAAATCATGGCATAGGATCATTTCAATTCATTCATGTTTTTTAGGGAAACCCGACAATTCTGATATTGAAGTAAACTTATTGGACAAAGAAAATGAACAGAAAGGTAAACTATCTTAATATGTCTATTTCCATATGTCTCGTTTAATTGTTTGGTGTATGGAATAATATGTCTATATGATCAGTATCAGATGTCAGATGTCAATGAGATCAGTATCAGATGTTTGATGTCAATGTGATCAGTATCAGATGTCTGTTGTCAATATAATCAGTATCAGATGTCTAATGTCAATGTGATCAGTATCAGATGCCTAATGGCATTGTGATCAGTATCAGATGCCTGATGTTTTTGTGATCAGTATCTGATGTCTAGTGTCAATGTGATCAGTAACAGATACCTAATTTCAATGTTATCAATATCATATGTCAGATGTCTATGTGATCAGTATCAGATGTCAGATGTCTATGTGATCAGTATCAGATTTTGATGTCTCTGTGTTCAGTATCGAATATCTAATGTCTATGTGATAAGTATCAGATGTTAGATGTTAATGTGATCAGTATCAGATGTCCAATGTCTATGTGATTAGTATCAGCTGTCTGGTGTCAATGTGATCAGTATCAGATGGCTGATGTCAATGTGATCAGTATCATATGTCTGATGTCAATATGATCAGTATTTGATATCTGATGTCTATGTGATCAATATCAGATATATGATGTCTATGTGATCAGTATCAGATGTCTGATGTCAATGTGATCAGTATCAGATGTCTGATGTCAATGTGATCAGTATCAGATAGCAGATGTCTATGTGATCAGTATTAAATGTCACATGTCAATGTAATCAGTATCAGATATCTGTTGTCTATGTGATTAGTATCAGATGTCACATTTCAATGTGATCAGTATCAGATGTCTGATGTCAATGTGATCAGTATCAGATGTCTGATGTCTATGTGATCAGTATCAGAAGTCTAATGGCTATTTGATCAGTATCTGATAACTTATATCAATGTGATAAGTATCAGATGTCTGATGTCAATATCATCAGTATCAGATGTCTAATGTAAATGTGATCAGTATCAGATGTATGAAATCAATGTAATCTGTATCAGATATCTGATGTCTATGTGCTGAGTATCAGATGTCTTATGTCTATTTAATCAGTATCAGATATTTAATACCTATGAGTACAGTGTCAGATGTCTAAGGTCTATGTGATCAGTATCTGATGTCTGATGTCAATGTGATCAGTATAAAATATATGATGTCTCTGTGATCAGTAACAGATGTAAGATGTCAATGTGATCCGTTTCATATGACTGATGTCAATGTAATAAGTATCAGATGTCAGATGTCTGTGTGATCAGTATCAGATGTTTTATGACTATCTGATCGGTATCAGATGTCTGATGTCTATGTGATGAGTATCAGATATCTGATGTCAATGTGACCAGTATCATATGTCAGATGTCTATGTGATTATAATCAGATGTCAGATGTCAATGTGATCAGTATCACATGTCTGATGTCAATGTGATCAGTATCAGATGTCTGATGTCAATATGATCAGTATCAGATGTTAGATGTCATTGTTATCAAGACCAGATGACAATGTAATCACTATCAGATGTCTGATGTCTATGTGATCAGTATCAGATGTCAGCTGTCTATGTGATCAGTATCAAATGTCAGATGTCAATGTTATCAGTACCAGATGACAATGTAATCAGTATCAGATGTCTGATGTCTATGTGATCAGTATCAGATGTCAGTTGTCTATGTGATCAGTATCAGATGTCTGTTGTCTATGTGATCAGTATCAGATGTCAGATATCAATGTAATCAGTATCAGATATCTGTTGTCTATGTGATCAGTATCAAATAAATGTAATCAGTATCAGATGTCTAATGTCACTGTTATCAGTATCAGATGTCAGATGTCAATGTGATCAGTATCAGATGTCAGATGTCAATGTGATCAGTTTCAGATGCCTGATGTAAATGGGATCAATATCAGATGTGATGTCAATGTGATCAGTATCAGATAACAGATGTCTATGTGATCAGTATTAAATGTCACATGTCAATGTAATCAGTATCAGATATATGTTGTCTATGTGATTAGTATCAGATGTCTGATGTCACTGTTATCAGTATCAGATGTCAGATGTCAATGTGATAAGTATCAGATGTCTGATATCAATGTGATCAGTATCGGATGTCAGATGTCAATGTGATCAGTTTCAGATGTCAGCTGTCTATGTGATCAGTATCAGATGTCAGATGTCAATGTTATCAGTATCAGATGTATCTTGTCTATGTGATCAGTAGAAGTTTGATGTAACTGTTTCAGTATCAGAAGTCAGATGTCAATGTGATCAGTATCAGAAGTCTGATGGCTATTTGATCAGTATCTGATAACTAATATCAATGTGATAAGTATCAGATGTCTGATGTCGATATCATCAGTATCAGATGTCTAATGTAAATGTGATCAGTATCAGATGTATGAAATCAATGTAATCTGTATCAGATATCTGATGTCTATGTGCTGAGTATCAGATGTCTTATGTCTATGTAATCAGTATCAGATATTTAATACCTATGAGTACAGTGTCAGATGTCTGAGGTCTATGTGATCAGTATCTGATGTCTGATGTCAATGTGATCAGTATAAAATATATGATGTCTATGTGATCAGTAACAGATGTAAGATGTCAATGTGATCCGTTTCATATGACTGATGTCAATGTAATAAGTATCAGATGTCAGATGTCTGTGTGATCAGTATCAGATGTTTTATGACTATCTGATCGGTATCAGATGTCTGATGTCTATGTGATGAGTATCAGATATCTGATGTCAATGTGACCAGTATCATATGTCAGATGTCTATGTGATTAGAATCAGATGTCAGATGTCAATGTGATCAGTATCACATGTCTGATGTCAATGTGATCAGTATCAGATGTCTGATGTCAATATGATCAGTATCAGATGTCAGATGTCAATGTTATCAAGACCAGATGACAATGTAATCACTATCAGATGTCTGATGTCTATGTGATCAGTATCAGATGTCAGCTGTCTATGTGATCAGTATCAAATGTCAGATGTCAATGTTATCAGTACCAGATGACAATGTAATCAGTATCAGATGTCTGATGTCTATGTGATCAGTATCAGATGTCAGTTGTCTATGTGATCAGTATCAGATGTCTGTTGTCTATGTGATCAGTATCAGATGTCAGATATCAATGTAATCAGTATCAGATATCTGTTGTCTATGTGATCAGTATCAAATAAATGTAATCAGTATCAGATGTCTAATGTCACTGTTATCAGTATCAGATGTCAGATGGCAATGTGATCAGTATCAGATGTCAGATGTCAATGTGATCAGTTTCAGATGCCTGATGTAAATGGGATCAATATCAGATGTGATGTCAATGTGATCAGTATCAGATAACAGATGTCTATGTGATCAGTATTAAATGTCACATGTCAATGTAATCAGTATCAGATATATGTTGTCTATGTGATTAGTATCAGATGTCTGATGTCACTGTTATCAGTATCAGATGTCAGATGTCAATGTGATAAGTATCAGATGTCTGATATCAATGTGATCAGTATCGGATGTCAGATGTCAATGTGATCAGTTTCAGATGTCAGCTGTCTATGTGATCAGTATCAGATGTCAGATGTCAATGTAATCAGTATCAGATGTATCTTGTCTATGTGATCAGTAGAAGTTTGATATAACTGTTTCAGTATCAGAAGTCAGATGTCAATGTGATCATTATCAGATATCAGATCTAAATGTGATCAGTATCAGATGTATGCTGCCAATGTAATCAGTATCAGGTGTTTAGCGTTAATGAAATCAGTATCACATGTCAGATGTCTATGTGATCAGTATCAGATATCTGATGTCAATGTGATCAGTATCAGATGTCTGATGTCTAGTTGATCAGTATCAGATGTCAGATGTCAATGTAATCAGTATCAGATGTCTGATGTCAATTTCATCAGTATCGAATGTCAGATGTCTATGTGATCGGTATCAGATGTCAGATGTAAATGTGATCAGTATCAGATGTCTGATGTCACTGTGATCAGTATCAGATGTCTAAAATTAATGTGATCAGTATCAGATGTCTGATTTCACTGTAATCAATATCAGATTTCAGATGTCAATGTTATCAGTATCAGATGTCTGATGTAAATGTGATCAGTATCGGATGTCTGATTTCACTGTTATCAATATCAGATGTCAGTTGTCAATGTTATCAGTATCAGATGTCTGATGACATTGTAATCAGTATCAGATGTCACATGTCAATGTGATCAGTATCATATGTCTGATGTCAATGTGATCAGTATCGAATGTCAGATGTCTATTTGATCAGTATTACATGTCAGATGTAAATGTGATCTGTATCAGATGTATGATGCCAATGTAATCAGTATCAGGTGTCTGGTGTTAATGAAATCAATATCAGATGTCTGTTGTCAATGTGATCAGTATCGAATGTCGGTTGTCTATGTGATCAGTATCAGATGTCTGATGGCAATGTAATCAGTATCGATTGTCAGATGTCAATGTGATCAGTATCAGATGTCAGCTGTCTATGTGATCAGTACTATATGTCAGATATCAATGTGATCAGTATCAGATATCAGATGTCAATGTAATCAGTATTATGTGCCTGATGTCACTGTTATCTGTATCAGATGTTTGATGTCAATGTGATCAGTATCAGATGTCTGATGTCAATGTTATCAGTATCAGATGTATGTTGTCATTGTGATCAGTACAAGACGTCTGATCTCAATATGATCAGTATCAGATGTCTGATCTCAATGTCATCAGTATCAGATGTCTGATGTCAATGTTATCAGTATCAGATGTCTGATGTCAATGTAATCAGTATCAGATGTATGTTGTCATTGTGATCAGTATCAAACGTCTGATCTCAATATGATCAGTATCAGAAGTCTGATCTCAATGTCATCAGTATCAGATGTCTGATGTCACTGTGATCAGTATCAGATGTCTGATGTCACTATTATCAGTATCAGATGTCTAATGAAAATGTTATCAGCAACTGATTTTATCAAATTCATTTGTAGCAGATATTTGACATCAATGTGATTAGTTATCGCTGTTTTGCCAAAAAAAGTAATAGGTAATGTATCTAAGGGAATTTGTCAAATTATACTACATTTACAATATACAGACAAATGTTTTCTTTCTTTTTAAGAACAAAAAGACACTTTAGATCAAATAGATAAAATAGAGAAATCGGAAATTGAGCAGAAAGAATGTATTCCACAGAATATCAGAGGTAATTTATTACTTTATATATTTTGACATTTTAGACATATATTTTGAAGGTGATTTTGATTTAAGATTTTATAGAAACAAGCATATATGGTATGATGATCAAGAGACAAATTTCTGTAAAGGGAATCCATTTTAACAAATACAGGTCAGCGTCAACCATTCAAAATAATCAAAATAAACTGGTAAAGTAATGTATAAGATTTGGTGAGACGCCAAAATGTTAAACAGCATACATCATATACTTAATCGTCTTTGTAATGCTTGTTTGACGTGATTACTTAATAAATCAAATACCTAGTGTTATTTTTTTCAGTGTTATTTAGTAACATTATATATATATATTTTCAGATCAGATACAAAGACAAATAGAAGACTGGAAAACGAAAGATGAGCTGTTTGTTTCTACAAGAGCCAGTGATTATATCATGAAATGTTTACAAAATAACAATTGTTTGACTATAACCGCCCCATCAGGAGCAGGAAAATCCTTTATTGCAAGACACACATCACTAGTCCTAAGGAATAAAGGATACAACATAGTACCCGTGATCCAACCAGATGATGTAAGAAATTATTATCAACCTGGTAAACAGACAGTGTTCATTGTTGATGATATTTGTGGAAATTTTACTGCCAACCAACAACAAATTGAGAACTGGAAACAACTGTTACCTGTAATTGACACAATTATTGCAGACAAATGTTGTAAGATAATTGTATCGTGTAGGTTACAAGTATATAACGATGATAAGTTTAATACATTATTACCTTTTAAATCCTGTGAATGTAACTTGATATCAGATAAACTATGCCTTACATCTAAAGAAAAAAATAGTATAGCAAGTACATATATTGGTACCGGATTTGCTCATCTTGATAAGTTATCAGAAAATAGATATTTTTTTCCTCTTTTGTGCTCTTTATATAATGAGGAAAAACATGGAGATGTGAACAATTTTTTCGAAAATCCATATATTGTCTATGAAAATGAAATAGACAGTTTAAGTCGGCAAGGTGATGAGGATTAATGTAAAAAATGCAGTCTAGCTTTATTAGTTATTTTCAATAATCAGCTGAGAGAGAAATGGTTCCAGGGTGGAATTACAAATGCTCAAACAAAGATAATAAAAGACACATGTGAGGCTTGTGGGATGAACAGCATTCCAAAGGCAAATCTAAACACAGAACTTGACACTTTAGTTGGTACGTTTGTCTCTAAACAGGATGGTATTTACAGAACAATACATGATAAATTGTTTGACTTCCTTGCCTATTACTTTGGTCAGAAAATCATAGAATGTTTAATAGACCATGGTGATAGTGATTTAGTACACGAACGTTTTGTTTGGCAGACATCAACAAATGACGAGACAAATAACATAGATTTCATGATAAAGATACCACATGATCATTTAGAATCGTATTTCCAAAGGTTTATCAAGGACTGGTTAGCAGGAAAGGTGGCAACAGTGTTCAATAACAATAATATGAAAGTGTCATCATTCAGACAACAATTAATACAATACTTGCAACAACTAGATAGATCACAACAAATAACATTAGCCAACACCAAGGATACAGCAAGACCAAAGGAGAGCTGTGCCTCAGGTACTACACCATTGATAATGAGTTGTTATGATGGTTATACTGATATGGTCATGATGGTAGAGTGGTTGTTACGTAATGATGTGAATGTGGCTCAGTGTAGAGATGATGGGGTAAGTGGACTGCACATGGCAAGTCAGGAAGGGCATACTGACATAGTAAAGTTACTGTTAGAGAGGAAACCTGATGTTAATCTATGTAACAAGGATGGATTGAGTCCTCTGTTACAGGCAAGTTCTAATGGTCATACTGATATAGTAAAGTTACTGTTAGAGAGGAATGCTGATGTTAATCAATGTAACAAGGATGAATTGAGTCCTTTGTTACAGGCAAGTCAGAACGGACATGCTGCTATAGTAAAATTACTGTTAGAGAAGAATGCTGATGTTAATCAATGTAACAATAATGGCTTGAGTCCTCTGTTACAGGCAAGTTCTAATGGTCATACTGATATAGTAAAGTTACTGTTAGAGAAGAATGCTGATGTTAATCAATGTAACAAGAATGACTTGAGTCCTCTGTTACAGGCTAGTCAAAACGGACATACTGATATAGTAAAGTTACTGTTAGAGAGAAATCCTGATGTTAATCTATGTGACAAGTATGGCTCGAGTCCTCTAATTATAGCAATTCAGAATGGACATACTGATATAGTAAAGTTACTGTTAGAGAGAAATCCTGATGTTAATCTATGTGACAAGTATGGCTCAAGTCCTCTAATTATAGCAAGTCAGAATGGACATACTGATATAGTAAAGTTACTGTTAGAGAGGAATCCTGATGTTAATCTATGTGACAAGTATGGCTGTAGTCCTCTAATTATAGCAAGTCAGAATGGACATACTGATATAGTAAAGTTACTGTTAGAGAGGAAACCTGATGTTAATCTATGTAACAATGATGGCTGTAGTCCTCTGTTACAGGCAAGTCAAAACGGACATACTGATATAGTAAGATTACTGTTAGAGAGGAAACCTGATGTTAATCTATGTGACAATGAGGGATTCAGTCCTCTGATACAGGCAAGTCAGAATGGACATACTGATATAGTTAGATTACTGTTAGAGAGGAATCCTGATCCATGTAACAATAACACCAGTATCAGTAACAGTCCGAGTCTTGTCCAGCCATTACTGAAACATAAACCAGACATTAATGCCCAGACATATGATGGAGGTAGTGCTTTATATTTCAGTGCATGGAATGGAAACATATAGATAACACAGATACTGGTAGAGAATAATGCTGACTGTAATATATGTGCTCATAGTAAACAATCAGTAACCGAGACAGTTAATAGAAATTCAAGGGAAACATTACAAAAATATAAACAATCCTTATTTGATAGACTTGTAAAGGAAACATCAAATCATATAATGAATTATGTCAGTAAGAAGTCGGTAGATTATGCTTTTGATGTTGAGGCTGGTTCCTCTCCGTTACATATAGCTTGCTTTATGGGATGGATAGATGTAGTCAATTGCCTTATTGACCACCATGCTTACATCAACATGACAAAAGAAGACGGAACAACCCCATTGTTTTATGCATGTGAATTAGGACATGCCGATATTGTACCTTTATTGTTACACAAAGGAGCAGACTTACAAATATGTAGAAAAGAAGTGAAATCCCCTTTAGACATTGCAACAGATAACGGACATACACCTATAGTATTGATTTTAACAGAACACATGAAAAAGAGGAAACCATGTCCTCTTTAATTCCAATTATTTTGTCTTTAAAACAAACAACCTGCAGCAGGAAAAAGCTATTTTTATTTTTTTCTTTGACAACTATTTCCTGCTCATTATTACTGTCTATATATAACATATACTGCTAGTCATCCCATTACTTATATGTGTTTGATATCTACTGCTATTCATCCCATTACTTCTAACTCTGTGTGATATCTACTGCTATTCATCCCATTACTTCTAACTCTGTGTGATATCTACTGCTATTCATCCCATAACTTCTGTCTCTGTTTGATATCTACTGATATTCATCACATTACGTCTGTCTCTGTTTGATATCTTCTGATATTCATCCCATTACTTCTGTCTCTGTTTGATATCTACTGCTATGCATCCCATTACTTCTGTCTCTGTTTGATATCTACTGCTATTCATCACATTACGTCTGTTTCTGTTTGATATCTTCTGATATTCATCCCATTACATCTGTCTCTGTTTGATATCTTCTGATATTCATCCCATTACTTCTGTCTCTGTTTGATATATACTGCTATTCATTCCCTTACTTATGTTTGTTGTTATCTACTGATATTCATCCAATTACTTCTGTATGATAATATCTACTGCTATTCATCCCATTACCTCTGTCTGATGACATATACTGCTTTCCATTCCATTTCTTCTGTCCCTGTGGACTGTTGATGGCAAGTCATAGAGTACATACTGATATAGTAAAATGACTGTTAGAGAGGAATCCTGAAGTTAATTTATGTGACAAGGATGGCATGAGCCCTCTGTTAAAGGCAAGTCAGAATGGACATACTGATATAGTAAAGTTACTGTTAGAGAAGAATCCTGATGTTAATCTATGGAACAATGATGGCCGCAGTCCTCTGATACAGGCCAGTTGTAATGAACTTATTAATATAGTAAGATTATTGTTAGAGAGGAATCCTGATCCATGTGTTGAAACAGCACAGAGTACGTCGTATGTCAATAACATCACCAGTATCAGTAACAGTCAGAGTCTTGTCCAGCCGTTAATGAAACATAAACCATACATTAATGCCCAGACATATGATGGAGGTAATGCTTTATATATCGGTGTACTGAAAGGAAACGTAGAGATACTACAGATACTGCTTAAGAAAAATGCTGACAGCAATATCTGCATCCATAGTAAACAGTATATAACAGAAACATTGCATAATAATCCGATAGAACTTTAAAAGGAATAAAACAAAACTTATATGATAGCCTTATAGAAAATACATCATCACGTGTAACAGAATACGTCAGTATAAAGACAATAGATTATGCATTTGCTGTAGTAGCTGGTTCCTCTCCATTACACATTGCCTGTTTCATGGGTAGGATAAATATAGTCCGTTGTCTAATAGACCACAAGGGAAACATCAACATGACAAAAAAAGACGGGACCACACCATTGTTTTATGCATGTGAAGTAGGATATGAAGATATTGTACGTTTATTATTAGATAACGGAGCAGACACACAGATATGTAGAATGGATGAGAAATTCCCTTTAGACATTGCAACAGAAAATGGACATACATCTATAGAAATGATTTTAAACGAATAACATAAAAAAGAGGAAGCAATGTACTCTTTATTTCTAATTGTGTTGTCTTGAGTGGTTGTGACCTTTAAAACAAACAACATGCAGCAGGCAAACACTAATTTTATTCTGACAGTGTTTGATATTTCCTCCTATTTATCCCATTATAACTGTCTTTGTTAGATGTCTAATGATATTCAACACATTACTTATGTCTTTGTTTAATATCTACTACTTTTCATCCCATTAGTTGTGTCCTTGTTTGATATCTTCTGCTGTTCATCCCATTACTTCTGTCTCTGTTTGATATCTACTGCTATTCTTCACATTACTTCTGTCTGATGATATCTACTGCTATTCATCCTATTACTTCTGCCTCTATTTGATATCTACTACTATTAACCCCATTAATTCTGTCTTTGTTTGATATCTACTGCTATTCATCCCATTTCTTCTGACTCTGTTTGAAAACTTCTGATATTCATCCCATTATATTATAACTTTTATTTTGTATCTTCCTTAATTACAGTTTTTATTTCATTATGATTATAGTGCTGTATCTTTCATAGTTTACATTTTTTACTAAATATGATTTTTATACTGTATCTTTTTATTATTTTACATTTTTGACTCATTATGACTTTGACAGCTGTTTGATGCGTTATTTTTAATATTTCACAGTTTTTGTTATATATTCTTATTTTCAGGCTGTCATATTGTCTGTCCAGTTGTGAACAATTTACATAATTACAGATGATTATGATTTTTTATACTGTATCTCCAATGTTCACACATTTTGTCTACGTATGATGTTTATTCTGTATTATAGTTGTTCTTTTTCTATGTTATTTTTTTAATATTTTGCAGTGTTCGTCTTAATATGATGTGCATGCATATGTCTTTTTTTTATCATTTTTTACAGTTTTTGCTTTATGTTGAATTTTCATTTCACAAGTTGTTGTCTTATTGAAATGTGCATGCTGTATTTTCCATAGTTTACAGATTTGGTTTTACTCTTATATCGATAATGCATCTTTATGTAGTATCTTCCATATTGTTTGATTTTTTTTGTATGTTCATTTTTGTAATCTTTTCTTTCGTGTTTGCTTATGTACTTTGTCTTTGTGGCTTTTGTTTTTTTTTCTATATTGACGTGTTTGTTTGTTTTTAAAGTGATTGATATCAAAACGCAAAGTTGACTGCTTTACCCCTTATTTTGACATATTGTGTTTTTATATCTGCTATTTTTACTCACATGGTTTTATAAATAGTGTGAACCTATTTGTGACTGTTATACAAATGAGAGGACTGTTTCTGTGTTGTTATGGTTTCCATCCATTAAATTCCTTATTTTACTGAATATATTTTACAAAATAACACTGTTTTTTGTTGTTTTTCTGATTTGTATGATTTTGTAATATAAAACGCCTAGTAGATTAAGATTCTAGTCTTTATTGTACACTTAAGACTTAGCATTAGATATAGGTACATCAATGTTAAGCAGCAATCAAAGTGTGACTAAAACATAGAAATATCGGAGTTCCAAGAAGACATGAAAAAGGTGTATACCTATACATTGATTTATTCATTTTAAGTTTTTTATTTAGTTTATTTACACCCAAGATTTTTTTAATATATATATAACCCAATATTAATTTCATGAAGTTGTACTTTCAAATATTAATCAATTCCTTTGTGATCATTACTTTGTGATCATAACATTGAAAGAGAAATACCTTCAAATTCTTCTGCAAAGAATTTTTTCTACATATTTATACCATATCCATGAAGCGTTATTCCTTTTCATTAATACAATTTCCCCTGCATTCGGTTTACAATTGCTCTGCTGTTGATTCATAATCATTCGTTGGATACCAATTAATGTGGATTTTGTAGGTAAAGGTGAACACTGGTGAACCACGAAACTAATGACAAATTTTCCAAACGCTTGTATAAAGACTTCTGCAAAACCACGACATTAAATGTCCACGAACATCAAAGTTTTCCGTCATCCACGAAAATTTGTGTCCACGAAAATAAATGAATCCACAGTAATTAGTACTTAGAATTGTCATGTGATCAAAATTGATGTAAACTTTAAAGTTTAAAATTAAATTAGATTTACATTTATCAAACAATTATTTTATCAATAATGTGCTCAATAAAAATTCAATGGCGTCTGAAAGTTTTATATGATAAAGAGATATGTTATTATCAACTGAAGTTAATATCTATATACTGGTTGTTACTAGTTTGTAATGGTTTTAATGAAATATTGTATATATTGTAATTCAAAGAATAGGTTTGTGAGAACAATTTATATATCAGCAATATAAACGAAATACCCTCAGATTCTCCTGTAAGGAATTTTTTCTACATATTGCATTGTATTAAGACCATTTCCATGAAGCGTCTTTCCTTTTCATAAATGCATGTTCCCCCTGTAATCGGTTAACATTTGATATAATTAGTATTTAGAGTTGCCATTTGCGCGACGTTGATTTACACTTTATGATTTATAATTAAAATTTGATAGAAATTTATCAAACAACATGTTTTTTTTAATATTGCGATCAATAGAAATGCAATGGAGTTTATAAGTTTTGTGTAATTAAGAGATAGTTAATTATCTATGGAAGTAACTATCTACATACTTATTGTTTTGTAATGGTATCAATGAAATGTTGTAGATTTTGTAATTCAAAGAATAGTTTTGTGATAACAATTCATATCAGCAACTTAATCAGAATAACAATTATCTGGTGTTATTTTTTGTTAACTTCTCTAGCTTATTCATGTTTTTATTACATTGTATTACTATAAAAAAGACAATGTCGAGTGATTGCAAATAAAGGCAACAGTATATATACCGCTGTCCGAAAGTAATGCATTGAATGAGATAAAAGAAATCCGGGTTACTAACTAAAAAACAGGAAAACAAGAAAACAACAGAAACACTAAAGTGCTACAAAAAAAGAGAAACGACACACATAGAAACGAATAAAAAGATAACAACAACCATTTTCCTGACTAGGTACAGGACATTTATAGAACAAAATGGTGGGTTAAACCTGGTTTTGTGGCTAGCCAAACCTCGCCTTAAAGAGACAAATAACTTACAGAATCCTAATGACATAAATGTACACCCATTGCGAAGGAAGATAATGTTATCCCATCAATTTCAGATCTTTCCTAAAAAAACAGGGGAGGGTTCTTTCGTGCTTCGATAGGGAAATGTTGTTTTTGCATGCAGTCGTCAACACAGATGTACATCCTTCACTAAGCAATATTTATAACATTTGGAGTTAATTTGTTCAACCTGTTTCTTCTCGATTCCTGAATTTCCCCCTTAAATACAATGTATGTCTAAAACTATAGGTAAATGTATCCTTCAACAATGAGCAAAACCAAATATATTGAATAAGTTGTAAAAGGTGCCAGTATTATAGAAGAAAAAAAAGAACAAAAACATTTCCGAGAGTGTTATCCTTTGTTGATTTCTTTCTTTATTAAAATAATGGTTTCGTTTAGTGTAATCCATGTGTTTATTAAGAAATAGTTCATAGAGGTCATATATTTGTTGGAAATTTTCACATGGTTTTGGCCGTGATATTCGAAATGTATTTTGAGCGTTAGCATTTCTATATCAATCAGAGGAGTGAGATAATTATGTATACATATAAACATGCTCCTGGAAAGCTTTAATCAGAAGCTTGAGCTGATTATGAACAATATAGAGACATGTTCCAGGAAAGATTAAATAAGAGGGGAGTGCTGATTATGTATCAATAGAGATATGTTCATGTATAATGAGTTTCTTACCAGATTAAAACAGTCTTCAAAATTTCTTTGATATGACAGTTCTAAGTACTCCGGTCACAGTTTCCGTAGAGGTGGAATACCACCAAATCATGGTACGTCGCATCCGGTTGCATACGAAAATAGGTCAGAGAAAATATATATATGCATATGGATCATATTGTAATCTGTGGTAATCCTAAATTAAATGTAGGGGTGGTTAAGGTTACGACATTAAGTGCTAGTTTAAACTGTGAAAGGTTCAGGCATATACACGTTGACAATAATCACAACAACCCTATATTTTGACCTTTGAAAAAAAATTGAAATGTTTATGACAAACGAGACGATTTTGATTTTGAAATTTTCATAAATTTTTCATACCTTCCGATGAACTTTTTTTAGAAAAAGGACGAGACGTTCTTTGACATACCCCAACTTTCTGCTCAGACACTGCTGACGTTTTACAAAGTCTGAGTTGGAGCTGCAAGCTCTTGAATACCGAATAAGTTGGGAATTTTCCCTTTTTCCATTTTCAATTTGATTCCTCGGTTATACCTTTATTAGGTGAACAAAAGAGTGGTCTTTAGATGTATACGTATAGATACTTTTCTGAAATGCTTTCCATTTGTTATCAGAATAGTTTTAAACTGGTTCTGGACATTTCATGTCAGAAAACATGCATATACGGTAAGCTGACTATATTTTAAATCTTGTTCTTGAATTCTTCAAACAACTGTAGCAGGGGAGCGTGTATCAAATGAGGGACGAATGATACAAAACGGACAGTCAAACTCATAAATAGAAATAAGACTGACAACGCAATGGCCAAAACAAGAAAAAGACAAACAGACAAAATAACAGTACACAAAACACAGCATAGACTAAGCAACACAAATCCAACCAAAAACTGGGGGTGGTCGCAGGTGATCCAGAAGGGTAAGCATATCCTGCTTATCATGTGACACCCGTCGAGTTGCTCAAGTTATTACAAATCTGGTAAACAGTATAGCTCTGTAGGTCACATTTTTGAAAAAAGGAAGTGGTTGTAGTTACATACCCGATACAATCTGTGAAACGGCTATTCCATAACGGTCAATAAAGTCGTGATGGTGCCAGTAAAACTTTCGAAGGAATGATTTCAATTTCATCATTTGAAACTCTTGGTTAAAAAGCTTCCTTGTTAGCAGCAACCATCTATCAAGGAAATCATAATAGTAAACACAAGCCCTAGAATATCGTATGAATTGGGAAATATATATACTCCGTATACAGGCGCTGCAGGAATATTGCTACATAGAAATGGAAAATTCACAATTTAGAAGCTGAAATCATCTCTTTTGTAAATGTACCGTAAATAATAAATTAAAGTATATGCAGTGATTTCTTTCAGGCTAAAATTCTGATAAGTAAGTATTTATGTGAGAAAAAGTGTTTTCGAGAGTTTTATATTTAAATAAATGTTTTTATAAGTTACACTTTGTAAATACTGCTGTTTTTCTTTCAAATCATCCCTTTTTGACGAGAAATATAATATTCAGAGAGGAATATTTTTTTTTACATATTGGTTCCAAGTTATAATATTTATGTTTTATTTCATAGATACATAACTTAGGAATGTTACCAGTAAATTTGCATATTATGCATATTGGTCATATTGAAGTATATGTAATCCTTAATTCAAGGTAGGGGTAGCTAAGACATTTAGTGTTAGTGTAAATGTTTAATAAAATTAACGGTACCAATTTTCTTGCACCAGATGCGCATTTCGACAACACATGTCTCTTCAGTGATGCTCGTGGCCAAAATATTTAAAATCCAAAGCTTATATAAAAGATGAAGAGCTTTAATCCAAAAGGTCCAAAAAGTATAGCCAAATCCGTGAAAGGAATCAGAGCTTTGCATGAGGGAGATACATTCCTTAATTTATAATAATTTCTCCTATTTTGTAACAGCAAATTTTAATAACACAAAAAATCCGTACTTTCATCCGAGAACCGAAGTACTGGCTACTGGGCTGGTGAAACCCTCGGGGACTAATAGTCCACCAGCAGAGGCATCGACCCAGTGGTAGTAATAAAGTTAACGGTACCAATTTTCTTGCACCAGATGCGCATGTCTCTTCAGTGATGCTCGTTTAAAGTTCGGGCCATTTAAACGTTGAAAATATGCCGCACAGTCCTATACTTAGACCTTTGAAAACACAGTGTCCATTCAAGGATAAAAAAAAATTCCAAACTTTCCTTTAAAAGTAGTACAGATTTAGCCGTAAAAGAAGATGTTAATATGGGAAATTGTGGATATTGAAAGAAATACAACCTATTCGCATATTTAGCATTAGGATTTGACGTCCCTTCAAAAATGATTAAGACACAGGAAGATTGGCAAAGTGATGCATACACACAAAGGGAACAGCCTTCTTTCAGTCGTCGACAGGCTGTTCTGAATGTCTTTGCAAAAGCACCTCCGTATATTTTATTTATATTTATGGGTCTACTTTGAACTGCTTGTCAACGAAAAATTACAAATATGCGGGTATTTCAAATGAAAATAACTCATGAAATCAGTCTAAACTCGTAGGAATCCGGGTGGAAACGGGTCCTTTTCGAATTATGGGGTTATTTGACGACCCAGTATGTATTTGAAAAACCCCGGGAAAAGGTGAAATTTGTGGGTGTGACCACAATGGAGGCATTCCTGGTTTGATTTTTCCAAACAATGTGATAAAAAACGCAGATTTATGTGTACTATAATTGTTTTTGGATTGTCTGGATTTCTTCCCTTTTGACAACATGTATATTAATTTGTGATATAAAAAAGAAGGTGTGGTAAGATTGCCAATGAGACAACTATCCACAAAAGACCAAAATGACACAGACATTAACAACTATAGGTCACCGTACGGCCTTCAACAATGAGCAAAGCCCATACCGCATAGTCAGCTATAAAATGCCCCGATAAGACAATGTAAAACAATTCAAACGAGAAAACTAACGGCCTTATTTATGAACGAAAAAAAAATATGTAACACATAAACAACCACTGAATATACAGGCTCCTGACTTGGGACAGGCACATACATGAATAATGTGGCGGGGTTAAACATGTTAGCGGGATTCCAACCCTACCCCTAACCTGGGACAGTGGTATAACAGTACAACATAAGAACGAACTATAAAAATCAGTTGAAAAAGGCTTAACTCATCAGATGGACAAAAATATAAGTGGACGTGACCGGGTACTTATACATCCCGACACAAAAAGACACAATGAACAGATCTGAGAGTACTCGCAGTTATCTGACAGCTAGTTCAAAACCACTTACAACTAATAAAAAAATCATGCATCTTAAGACGAAACTATCAATCCGTACACATCAAACATCCAATGGATTTAGTGTAAAGACATAATAAACAGCCAGAAAAAAACATAATCTTGTGCAATGCCAAGTTACAGGTATCGACAGATTGTAGATCCATGAATATGTATATATATAACATACTAGTAAAATTTAGGAAGCTGTCAATCTACTGATAACAAAATCAATATTTATTCCAATAAAAACAATATTCAATGATCTTATTACAGTGTTGAATAGGTTACCTTTTAGAATAAAGGAGCGACAAGTGTACATGGATCATTTCTCAATTTCCGGGTACGGTTAACAACATATCCGTAAAAATGAGGATGTGCTATCCCGTTTGAAATAAGTTTTCTACAGGTACATCCAAACTTCAAAACCAAATCTTTATATCTATGGAAAAAATTAGTAAAGGTTTTCAGTAATTTATGGTAAGGCCAAATAAAAATATATGTGTGGTTACATGGCCTAACGATATCTCTGGTTTAATAATTTACCAGTAATACATAGGTTGCGTTCGTTAAAATCAAAAACGTCACAACAGACATGGGGCATAGCGAACAAGTTGTGAAATATCAATACCGTAATTAATAAGATGGTGGCAAAGGAACATCACCATCTAAAAATGGAAAATTAACAATAGGGAACGAAAAATTGTCTCCTTTGTCGTAAATTTTAGTGTGGAGTTTCCCATTTAAAACCGAAATATCTAAATCCAGGAAAGGACATCTGTTACCGAATACATTTGATTTATTTAAAGTAAGTTCCTTGGGATAAATTTCAGCAGTATATTGAGAAAATTCTTGATTATTTAACGACAAAATATCATCAAGATAACGGTAAGTGTTGTTGAATTTATCAATTAAATGCAATTTCAACGGGTCTTTACTGAGTTTAGTCATAAACTGTGATTCGTAACAGTACAAAAACAATTCTGCTATTAAATGGGCACAATTAGTGTCCATGGGGAGACGTACAACCGGTCGATAAACTTTGTTGCCGAAACGTACATAAATATTATCAAGGAGAAAATTAACAGCTTCAATTTATCTCATCACACCTCCAGTAAGTATATCTAGCATATTTATCTTTCTCATTAGAGAAGAAGGCTTTAAATGAGGTGCAGCAAATATATCTTCATTCAGCTTTACCAAACGACCATTTAATTAAATAGGAAAAGTTTTGTTTAATAAGATAGTGTGGAAGTGTAGTGTAAAGAGTAGAAACATCAAGACTATTAACAGAATCAAATGGACCATCAAAAGCCTGTAATTTATCTAAAACATCCAAAGAATTGTTTACACTCCAAAAATGGTTTATACCACTATGTTCATATATTTTATTATAATAGTTTATGATAAGCTCTTTAATAGTAGTTAATGAACTAGTTAAGAGCACTGACAGATTAGTTGTAGAACACTTACTAGAGGCCGAGATGAAACGATATTTAAATGTTTTTTTGTGTGTAGTTTAGGTAGCCAATACATAGAAGGGACCTTCAAATGTTCAGATGAAGCCTTAAGCTTTGATTTGGTTGTGATATGCCTGTTTACTATATGACTCTGTGAAGCGGATGGACTTGAATGTAGATGAATTTAAAGTTTCATTCTTAAGAACGTCTGTGTATTATTTACGGCATACCACCACCACATTCTTGGCTGCTTTGTCGGCTGGTACAAGCACAAACCGCAATTAAAAGTATTTGAAGTTTATTTCTTATTCTGGAAATAGGTGTATTATGTACTCTATTATTTACTTCTAAATTATTTTCAAAAATGTGATATTCTCTTATCTACCACATTCACACATTCATACATTTATTTAAATAAGAATCAAGAGATTTTGTATCTTATGCGATAAAAACTAAGTAAGATGATTGCAAGTTTATTTGATATGAATGGCATAGGCACATCTTATTATAACAAACTACAGCAATAACGGTTCATAGGTAATTGTTTTATTCATAGATATGTACAACGGTAAGTCCAACAGTTATCATCAGCTAGGCAACTGTATTTTTTGTAATCTTTTGTTGTCCCAAAGCGCCATCTACTTTGAAAAAATAATGATTCTAGAATTCCACACCTCAAAGCTAATATTTTTGTTTCATGTATTTTATTTCGTTTGAAATAGGGTTTACCCGTTTGCTATTTGTAGTATTATTTATAAATGGGAACTAGTATAACTAGTTCGGATACTGGTTTTGTAACAGTATGTACTATTTTTGCGATGAAATGCTCACTTAATATTAGTGTCCACCTTTTGTAGTAAATCTGATTACTGTTTCAGTACAAACTTCAGGTAAAGAATTCGTAAGACTTCTACTAGATTTGAGACATGTAAACAACATATGTTTAAACAATAATATAGTATTAGAGGTAGAATGGATACCTAGGAATGAAAATACTTGCGCAGATGCGCTTAGTAAAATATTTGATTTCGAGGACTGGGGTGTTTCACAAAATATTTTCAAAATCTTTATGGGGTCCATCCATTTACTTGCGATACTTTTGCAGATGACAGAAATAAGAGATTATCTGTATTCTTTTCAAATTATTTTACTCCAGGTACACCAGGTGTAGACGCATTTGCACATGATTGGTCAAAATTTAATAATTGGGTAGTTTCTCCTGTTAATTTTATTTCTCGGACAATTAATCATATGCAGATGTGCAAAGCCAAACGTGTTTTAGTAGTAACAAAAATGGAAGTCCATATTTTGGCCTATGATTGTAGATCGTTTTACTGACACTTATCAAAATTTGTAAAGGATTTAAGAGAATGTAAAAAATCCAAAAACTATTTTGTGGCTGGATCACATGACAACAGTATTTTTGCAAAACAGACTATTAACAATCACGTGTTGGTACTGTTAGTTGATTTTAGTTAATGTTTATTTCATATGAAATGTATTAATCTTCTTGCAGCGAGATGATTTTGTCACGTAGAGTGATATAAGTTACAGATGAGTTTGAAATAGTATGTATAAAATTTATTTATTAGATCGCTGGGAGCGATGTTTTTGGTCGCGCAGTGCGACAATAATTCACTATGGGGGAATTGAGTAACAGTTGAGTTTAAACTGTTGTAATGTATGGACATTATTCATTAGGTCGCTGGGAGCGATGTGATTGGTTGCACAGTGCACCATGGGATGTTGTCGCTGGGAGCGATGTGATTGGTTGCACAGTGCACCATGGAATGTTGTCGCTGGGAGCGATGTGATTGGTTGCACAGTGCACCATGGGATGTTGTCGCTGGGAGCGATGTGATTGGTTGCACAGTGCACCATGCGATGTTGTCGCTGGGAGCGATGTGATTGGTTGCACAGTGCACCATGGGATGTTGTATAGATAAATTAATATACTAGTATAGAAAACACAAGATCAAATATGAAGGCATTAACTTTTGCACATAATTCAATATATGTATACATTTGATTTGAAGATGAGACTTGTAATCATCATCAATTTTATAGGTTTTTTCATAAAATACCACAGTTTTGCTTTTTCAGCAGGTCGCATTTACTATAAAACGATCAGAGTTTTAGTACCATATTGGAGACCTTATGTCTGTGAGAATAATTTCCCGGATGCCACAATATGCAGGTGTAGGTATAAAAAGTAGCCCGTTTTATGTGAGATAAATCGGACAGTACCAAGAGTTCAACTTGGAGAGATTTTAAAACGGTAAGCAGTAATATTTTAAAGTCCGTACACATGGTACATAATATATATTGAGTGGAAAACTTGTTTAATTTACACCGATAATCAAAATGTTACAAAGATAATAAGAAAATTAGTACAAAGTCGGAGCTTCCGACATAGCTGTAGACTTTGTTTTTTGTTGTTGATGATATAATAGATATGAGATATATTTATATGTTTAAATTTTTATGAATGTAACATAAAGGATCACACAGTGTGATAAGAAGTTGATGAATTTAGATATGAGATGTATATATGTTTAGACTTTCATGAGCTATGTTGCATTGTATAACATAAAGAATCACACAGTGTGATTAGAAGTTGACGTATGTAGATATGAAATGTCTATATGTATAGAATTTCATGAGCTATGTTGCATTGTGTAACATAAAGAATCACACAGTGTGATTAGAAGTTGATGTATATAGATATGAAATATGTATATATCTATAGAAGTTTAATGTTTATCTGATTAAGATGCATGTACATGTATGTATGAAGTTTTGATTGTATTATTCTATTTACAGAATCAATGAAAACAGTTTGAGAAATTATTCAACGATTCAAGATTTGCAAAAGATTTGTCTGCATTACCATCTATTGCGGAAGCGTCCGGTTCAATATGTCCTATTTGACGTTCCGATTGTCGACTTGAAATCGATATTGGTCCAGTTTAGTGGTTAAAGATTTATCTTCAATTAGCAATATCTCAAAAGACTTTTTATATCGGCATCTTATTCTGAACTGTTTTATTTCCTTTGTTTCGATGTTACTGCGAGCAACTAATCCTATATCTGTGTTTGTCTTGTTTATAGCCTATTGAATTAGAGATTAAATGCTTTAAATTCGGACGAGCAGGGCGAGGGAGAATTTAAATGTATTTTATTTCGTTTGAAATAGGGTTTTTTCCCGTTTGCTATTTGTAGTATTATTTATAGATGGGAACTAGTATAACTAGTTCGGATACTGGTTTTGTAACAGTATGTACTATTTATAAGTTTGATGTTAGGTGCAGGAGGCACGAGGAAAGTTTTGGTGGTTTTTATGGGTGGGGTTTAAAGGTACTATATAAAGTTTGGAATTTAAATGTATTAGTATTGAAGGTGCTCGCAGTTACGTCGAATTGAAGTTGGTCACATAGGTATATGTGCAGTTGCTGCTATGGTTATTGTACGTACAGGCGTTGGAGGTATCAGCCGGGGAAAAGAAACGATGCGAAAGAGGAACAATGTTATATGTCATGTGTTTATATATTGTTTCAATCGAAGAAATATGTACAATAAAGTAAAATAAAATATTATAGCCTATTGAATTAGAGATTAAATGCTTTAAATTCGGACGAGCAGGGCGAGGGAGAATTTAAATGTATTTTATTTCGTTTGAAATAGGGTTTTTCCCGTTTGCTATTTGTAGTATTATTTATAGATGGGAACTAGTATAACTAGTTCGGATACTGGTTTTGTAACAGTATGTACTATTTATAAGTTTGATGTTAGGTGCAGGAGGCACGAGGAAAGTTTTGGTGGTTTTTATGGGTGGGGTTTAAAGGTACTATATAAAGTTTGGAATTTAAATGTATTAGTATTGAAGGTGCTCGCAGTTACGTCGAATTGAAGTTGGTCACATAGGTATATGTGCAGTTGCTGCTATGGTTATTGTACGTACAGGCGTTGGAGGTATCAGCCGGGGGAAAAGAAACGATGCGAAAGAGGAACAATGTTATATGTCATGTGTTTATATATTGTTTCAATCGAAGAAATATGTACAATAAAGTAAAATAAAATATTGTATCGCAAGAGAAAATAATATGTTACTGCGAGCAACTAATCCTATATCTGTGTTTGTCTTGTTTATAGCCTATTGAATTAGAGATTAAATGCTTTAAATTCGGACGAGCAGGGCGAGGGAGAATTTTATTTTGTTTTCCATCTTCTATGAAATTCCTTTTTTTTTCTGTTTCATACAAGAAACTGTGTAACATTCTTTGAATTTCCATTTTTTCTGTTTCAAACAAGATAACTGAGTAAAATTCTATATTTTAAAACATACACAATCAGTACTAATGAGTAGTAACGATGCACGTTGGAAAAAAATAGTAAATGTGTTTTATTCTTTGATGAATGCATAATCAACTATTATGCGCATATCATTAAAATACAATAGTCAAAAACGATAAAACCGATTTTTATAAAATAGCACTATTGAATTGTCATAAAATACTTAATTAATACTTAAATCATTAATCATATAGCATTCCCAATATATCTTTCCCAAAACATATGTTTAAATAAGTATTTTTACACATTTGATATGAATTTTATATGAGTATATATTGAACATTGAAGTGATCAGGCTATTTACATACTAAATATTGTTAATTACTGTTCTTGCAACAGCTGGGTCGAGTTGATTGGTACGAATCTCATCCCATATGGAGTTTATTGAACTCATATATATCGTATCGTCACTAGAGGATAGTGCTACTATTAATGTTTCGATTTTATATTTCACACACAAATTTGAAACCGACACAACTTATCACCTTATAATTACCCTCATAAGATTATTTTACAGTTTGTATTTAAATCCATGGGTTTACTTCTATCTTTTTTTAAACGTATTTGTGTTTATTGTAAGGTACAGATTTTTAAAGATCGACATTTAAATTTTTCGTGTTGCATGTTTAAATCTTTCCGCATGTATGGTGAAGGTAGACATTAACAATGTGTCTACTTTTGTTTAATAGTTATCAAAGGTACCAGGATTATAATTTAATACGCCATACGCGCGTTTCGTCTTCATAAGACTCATCAGTGACGCTCAAATCAAAAATATTTATAAACCCAAACAAGTACAAAGTTGAAGAGCATTGAGGATCCAAAATTCCAAAAAGTTGTGCCAAATACGGCTAAGGTAATCTATGCCTGGGATAAGAAAATCCTTAGTTTTTCAAAAAGTTCAAAGTTTTGTATACAGGAAATTTATAAAAAGACCACATTATTGATATTCATGTCAACACCGAAGTGTTGACTACTGGGCTGGTGATACCCTCGGGGACGAAACGTTCACCAGCAGTGGCATCGACCCAGTGGTGTAAATAGTTATCAAAGGTACCAGGATTAGAATTTTATACGCCATACGCGCGTTTCGTCTTCATAAGACTCATCAGTGACGCTCAAATCAAACATATTTATAAACCCAAACAAGTACAAAGTTGAAGAGCATTGAGGATCCAAAATTCCAAAAAGTTGTGCCAAATACGGAAAAGGTAATCTATGCCTGGGATAAGAAAATCCTTAGTTTTTCAACGCAGAATACTATTATATTATAATAAACTATTTGTAATATCCCAGTTGACGAAATAACAATTATATGTACACATGCACAAAACAATCAGATAAAGACAAAACTATTCATCTTTCATTAAGTAACACGGACACATTTTAAAGTAATAAACGATATTAACTTGGGATGCAATTGATTAGTTTTCCTATTTGTTACCTGACGATCAATATTTGATCCAGATACCTTGAAGTAAGAAGTTTCTCATTCCTTTACAAAAGTTAAACTTGGATATATTTGAAAAATGTCCTCCATTGTTTCTTACAGATCCATTTTTTTACTTGCACTAACAGTTATATATGTGTTGCTTTTATATTCAGATCCATATTTGTTACATATACTAACAGGTCCATATGTGTTACATGTACTACCAGATCCATATTTTCAACATATACTTACAGATTCATATGTGTTACATGTACTACTGGTTTATATCTGTTACCTGTACTACAAGGTACTACCAGATCCATTTTTGTTAACCTGTACTAACAGATTCATATAATCATTTGTCGACTCATTTTAGACAAGGCTAGAATATGTGTTTTTGTCTCAAACAGAAAGTATTGCATGTGGGTCACTGTTATTTTGATTTTTTAGTAATATAACAAATTGTATGTTCTATACTTATACATATACTCCAGATGCCACTATGTATAACTAGGATTGATGATCACTTTCCTGATGATTTGAAATTTGTTATTTCATTTTAGAAAATGCTATACATGTCTTTGGATCCTTGTGTAGATTTTTAAAATATTTATAAAAGTATTTGGTATACTGTGCCCATAAAGCTTAGCAATCTGGCTTCATTCAATACCAATACTGATTATATAAGAATTAACTGCTGAACTTATATCCTGATATATATCGTTTCATACACCATTTTCTACAAAGAAAAATCTGTACCAAGTCAGGAATATGACAGTTGTTATCCATTCGTTTGATGTGTTTGATCTCTTGGATTTGTCATTTCATTAGGGACTTTACCTTTTTGTTTTTATTAAGGAATGACTGTAATATTTTTTCTGTCTTTAAAGAGATAACATAAAAAATTGGTGCACACTGAATAACGCGCGTTGCACCACATTTTTTAATGTTATTTTGAATAGACAGAAAAAATATTACAGTCATTTCTTATAAATTAATTCTAAATTCCATTTTAAACCTTAGAAAACCATGATGACGTCACGGTCACATGACTTAATTATGTTTATGGGCTGATAACAAAATAACGTCAGCCAATCAGGAGATGCGTTATATCCAAAATTAGATTATTTTTCCTTGGAGTTTAGTATGTTAGTTATTCTACTTTTTTTGAAAACAACACTTTTTTTGTAAGTCCTGCAATTGACTACATTTCCGCTATTTTCAGTTAAATCAACAGGTACATTGTAACCAGACTACATTAAGCTTTCAAAGTCTTTCATTAAAACACATCTTTATATATTTAGATAGACAATCTGTGTTCATATACGTTATCTTTAAATCAATTGTCTTTGTTTAGTTTAGTGTCATATTAACATTGACTCGAGAGGCGTTGAAATATTATTAAGGAGATGAATAGGATTTGTCAAGCAGTAATGTTAAATGTGATCATTATAGGGGTAAATTCAGTAAATAAATATACGTCATCAGGGACCGCCCATTTGGGGGAGAGCTTGCAGTCTATATAATAAAAGTGAAGTCGTGTGCTCTTCTAATTGGTAGATAATGTTTGTAATAAATAATTTTTGGTAGATGGATCAAAACTAGAGTTGAAAAAAAAAATGCTGAATGTATTATTTTTTTCCCTACAGGGTTGAAAGTAATGGGGGTCAGTATAGGAATTCAGTGCGAATCTACATTGTTTGTAAACAAGGTCATGTGAATTTCCAAAAATGCCGCATGACCCTATGTTTTTATTGTTGCAAAAGATAGGGGTACATTTGTACTTTCATGAATGATATATGAAAGTTTTTAATTTCTAAAGGTAAATCAGGTATAAATTTATTTCCACACATAGATTAGCATTAAAATCAATGGGAGATTTTTTACTGAATTTACACCTATAGGAAAATATGCACTTTTCACTGTAATTGTCCAAGGCCACAAAACACAAAACTCATTTCCTGTAAATGTTAATGTAATGGAAGGATTTTGGAACCTTTAGAAGTTGTTTTGTACACAAATTTCTATCTTTAACTGCGGCTATCCAGGATGCAATCAGTGTACTGTGAGAGAAGCATGGAGTATATTGTAAAAATCAGTTTTTGTGTCCAGATTGAAAGAAATAATAAAATTACACTTGAGAGTTATGATATCAATGAAAGGCATAAATATTCTCCCCATTTACATCACATTTGCAAATATTTCTCCTCATAATGTATAAAATCATATAAAAAAAATGGATTACCTCCCTTTGACATAGTGTTATTTAGCTGTGTTCACTATGTTAAGTTGTAGAACAAGTGGTAAATAAGCACTTTCCTAGTATTTCAACACTCGAATAATCTGACCGCATGAAGGTATTCATTTATTTTTACATAACGCATTGCGTTTCTTTATTTAAAGAATATACCAGACAACTTTTCATGTTTACATGTCTTTCATCTATGAAACAAGTGTAAAAATGTTTGTAATTGGATTTTTATGTTAAATAATTGGTTTTAAATATTCTAAATTGTTACTTCAATCTCCCAAATGTAAAGTTTTGTCATACCTACCGTTGGGTGCAGACCAAGCATTACATAAAGTAAACGCAAGTTAACGCGGCGTGCACATATTTCGTTAGTTAACTTTAAATTTCGCGTTTACTAGTAAACGCCCGTTTACTTCATTTACGTTAACGCGGTCAAAATGGAAATTTCTAATGTCTACTCGAGTAAACGCGCGTTTACTCTGTGTCCGTTTAGTCAGTAGTAAACGGCCGTTTACTTCAGATTTCACAAGTTTAATTTTACGTGCACGTAAAAGTAAACGGACGTTTACTACAGATTTCTAAATTGTATTTGTACGTGCACTTGAAAGTAAACGCGCGTTTACTTTTCGCGTTAACTAATTGTGTATATTATAAAATAATCGTCGCGTGCATTTGTACATTTATTTATGTTGTTAAAATGACTTAATATTTTACGTATTTGTGTTTTAAACCTTAACATTCAAAAACACTTTTTATTACAAATATAAACATTTATTAATTGCAAAAAAAAAATCAGTTCCAAAAACTTTCAACAGCGGCTTTTCTACTTTTTCTGTTCAAAATTTACATGTACAAATATCAACTCACAAACCGGCATATTTAAAAAAAATATGCTAAAATTGATTATTGCAAAACTATGTGTACATGTAAATTATGTTGTTAAAGTAATTTGTCAACAGAGGTGTCATTTCATTAAATGCAATCGTCAATATGTTGATCGAAAATGGACAGATGGATATTTTGATGTACCTTATCATGTGATATACTAGGTCAGTGTATCCAGGATACGAGGACAATCTGCGTTAACGCGCGTTTACTACAAACAGTAAACGGGCGTTTACTTTATTATACAAAATTGGAAGACACACCTTTTCCGCGTTAACGCGAAGTAAACGCCCGTTTACTCTTTACAAAATTAGAAGACGTGCGGTTTTTGCGTTAACGCGGAGGTAAACGCGAAAGTAAACGCCCGTTTACTATTTATGTCTACTAAAATTTCGGAGTTAACGCAGAGTTAACGCGGCGTTTACATGAAGTGCACGCGAGTAAACGCCGCGTTAACTTTTAAGGCCCGTTTACATGTAATGCTTGGTATGCACCAAACTGTAATTTTATTTTTTTCATATTTGGCACTTTTTTTTACTTCCGTTCTGGCTGTCTAGTTTCGGCGAAGAACCCATCCTGATGTTGGGGTAACAGGAATTTCGGCTGAGTGATTGTCAATGACATTTTGTGAAATTTACAAGAAATTAAAACACAGATTTAGTATAATGAAACATAATTGTTGTTTTATTTGGTATGAAACTGCTTAAAAAAGCCTTTGAAAAGTCTTTTTGTGGTCTTTTCATGGTATTTAATCAAAAACTTCCTTATAAGGAAAAAACTAACTAAGAGTACACCAAGACGTTAGTTTCTAGATGTACTTGCAATACTCGTCAAAGCAAACACAGAAAACAATTCATATTTATTAAACATAGTATTTTACACCATTCTTTTAAAAACAGTCAATGCGCAACTTTATATACCAAATATACAATGAATGAGTAGAGTAATATAATTACTTAATCCTGACTTGATTTATAATTGAGTTTGATTGAATTCATATAATTATAATATATACATTTAAATAGTATTGATTGTATTCTTACAGAAAAAAGCTAGTTTATCGTATTTTATACATGTACATTCCGTTTTACTATTTAGAGTTATATCCCTTTGTACACTGTACTGTCTATGTATTTCGTTTTGTTATTTGTGTACTCTCAGGGTTAATTTATTTATGTCGTATGAATGAAACATCTTAAACTTGACGAATCCTTTTATTCTGTCCAAAAACCCTGTTACATTATGATTGATTAGTTATGAATTGGTTAACGTCCAATGGCATGCATTAATGAGAAAAAAGTTCCAAATAAAGAAAAACATTACACATAATTGTAAGAAAGTTCTTCTATAGTAAAATTGGTCTATATTTGCATAGTTTTTCAAAGAAATATATAACGTTAACTGCACTATGCGAAAATAGTATGCATTGCTGATGCGATAGACTATTGATTTTCACGTCAATCAATGTTTGATTTCACGTGCAAAGGCGGAGGGTAGTTGCTTTGACAGACATGCACCCAAACAAACAGATTGAAGAACAAATCATGCTAACAAATGATAAACAAATCGTATGATTTCTTTGTGATTTGAAAGTGATAAAATTTTACATGCAAATGAGCTAACAAATCACAATAACAAATCACGAACAAATTGCTTACAATTCATCAGCAAATCATAAACAAATTGTCAAGAAATTGTTTTGAAATCATTAACAAATCAGAAGTATTGCTTTCCTACTTAAAGCAAATCACAAACAAATTGTTTTCAAATCGTAAAGAAATTGTAAAGAAATTGTTATCAAATCTTAAACAAATCAGAAGTAAATCATATTCCTACCGCAAACAAATCGTAAACAAATTGTTTTCAAATTATGAAGAAATTATAAACAAATTATTATGAAATCTTTAACAAATCAGAATCATATATTCCTACATTAATCAAATCATAAGCAAATCGTAAATAAATTGGCATCAATCATCAAATCACTAATTAATCGTTTACATCCAGATCAAAAATATGTTCTGCCCCTGAAACCCCCAAATTTTGAAGCACACATGACTTCATTTAACCTTAAATAGCTACTCCTCTAATTGTAAAAAGGACTACTATCTTTGGTTGCGACGAGGGACGAGTTGTTCGCTCTGTGTAGGTTTCTCTTACTTCTCTCCCGAATTTGACTATAATAACGAAATTTAAAAAAAAACATTGGCAACCACGTGTTCTTAGTAGAAGGATGTCAAATAAGTGATGGCTCTTAGTCTTGGTCCAAATCTGCTGCATTGTAATATAGCTTTGCTCATTTTTCCCGGGACCTGGTCAGTAAACATCATGAACAATTAAAACTTTAAACTTGCCAGTGAATTTTGTCTGCTGGCTCGGGAAGCTAGTCTTTAAATGAATGTTTCGATCTGCTTACACATTTTTATTTTGAAAATTAATCCTTACAGTACAAAATCATCATGATTATAACGAGATACTGAAATGCACAGTTTCTAGATTTTAAAAATTATCGTTTGAATAGTATTAGTTGAATATGTGAAATTATAAATAAATAACTCAGATTCCTTACCGCCGTCATCTTTCATAGACTTAATAAGACTCCTCATCTTGCAATCTTCTTCGTTCAGTTAATATAAAACAGTATTTGAAATTTGAATTTGACCTCAACCGGAAGTTAGAGAGATAGATAAACAAAGACAATTGCAATGCATTAACATTTTATTCATTGTAGCAAATCATCAATGAATCACACCATGATAGCTAACAAAGTTAACAAATCATTTTCAAATCATTTCTTTGGATATTCAAAGTTAACAAATCATAACAAAATCACACCATTCTAGCAAACAAAATTAACAAATCTCTTTCAAATCTTTGCATACAATATTCTAAGTAAACAAATTAAAAAGAAATCACACAAAAACAGAAACAAATTGCTTACAAATCATACAATAGAAAGAAATCACGAAGAAACCAGTTTAAGGCAATTTGGAAAATTCTGATTTGTTTATGATTTGTTTAATGAATCGTAAGCAAATGGCACTAAAAAATCGCAGAATCACGATCTGAAAGAGATTTGAATACGATTTGAAAGCAATTTGTTCATTATTTTTTTTTGAGTGCATGCAAGTAGATTGAACTTATAAGCTTGATTATATAAGCGCTTAAAATGACGATGTTATAAACCACTAATTAAAGTTGCATAATGACTAAACTGAGCCCTTCCCCAGTTTTGCGCCGAGTACAACAAAAGTTTACATTTTTATGACATTGACCTTATATTGTTTTTGTACTGCAACTTAAATTAATAAAATGATAGGTTTTTTAATAGTACCACAAATGTCATAAATCGACGCCATTGACGTTACCTTGGAACATTTATTCTACTTCTTCTACGTGGTTAATCTGCAGTCGAATTTTCCATAACGCAGATAATTTGTGCGCGTGTGTCAGCCAGTACACGCCAAGTAAAAAAATAAACAGAAACTTTTGTATTTACAGGAACAAAAACAAATAAAATATTATGATGTGTGCAGCAACTGTACAGGGTTAAAATCAGGTATCAATAGTTACGCCAGGAACTGTCACACACAGACCCGGAAGGCGTCTGTTGTGGGGGCTTGGA
Organism: Mytilus edulis; assembly: GCA_019925275.1. Classification (NCBI taxonomy): domain Eukaryota; kingdom Metazoa; phylum Mollusca; class Bivalvia; order Mytilida; family Mytilidae; genus Mytilus; species Mytilus edulis. The sequence continues at coordinate 112,987,459 of CM034354.1, forward strand.
TGGCACTTTCAGGTAGTTGGTTCCAGTCAACAATTGTTCTGGGGATGAAACATGGACGTCAAGTTGGTTACTTATTCTTTATTCCTTATTCGTTACTTATTCCCTATTGCCTATTCGTTACCTATTCGTTACTTATTCCCTATTCCCTATTCGTTACATATTCGTTACCTATTCGTTACTTATTACTTATTCCTTGTTTGTTACTTATTCGATTTTTGGTATTCTCCCCCTTTTTAATTGTTTATATTCTTATCTCTGGTTATAGTTCTAAATTTGTTGAGGTAAAATTACCTTTTTATGACCTATTTATATGTGTTTGTGCCCAACCGATCCTGCTGCTTTATATTAGATGCTTATCTGTTTCTTATTTGATTTTTATACGTTCTACCTTTTAAAATGTTTTATATTCGTATGTTTAAAGATCTGGTTTTTGGTTCGAAGAGGTGAAATCACCTTTTAGCGCTTATATAAAAATGAAGATGTGGTATGATCGCCAATTAGACAACTCCCCACAATAGACCAAAATGACACAAAAATTAACAACTATAGGTCACGATACGGCCTTCAACAATAAACAAAGCCCATACCGTATGGTCAGCTATAAACATGTTAATGGGGTGTACATCTTTTCGGAGCTTGACTAATACCTTGATTATAAACGTGCGTATTATACGTTGCACCTTTTAGAAAAGGATTTTCAATTGTGTGCTTGTCTCTGGCGGTAACTATGTGTTCTTAGAGATGAAATAACACTATTAGCGCGTATGTACCTGTTCCAGCGCTCGGTTTATACCCTGTTACTTATTCGTTGCTTAATCGCTTTTAATACGCGTGGTATACAATGCACCTTTTAAAAAAAGGATTTAAATTGTTTTCTTGTTTCTAGTGGTAGATTTCGTTTCTAAGAGATGGTATAACCCTATCAGCGCGTATGTAGCAGTTTCTGCGCTCGACTGATACCCTGTTACTAATTCGTTCCTTATTCGCGTATAATACGTGTGTTATACGTTGCACATTTAAAAAAAAATGATTTTCAATTGTTTTCTTGTCACTGGTGGTAAATTTGGGTTCTAAGGGGTGATTTAACCCTTTAAGCGCGTTTGTACCCGTTTCAGCGCTCGACTATTACCCTGTTACTTATTCGTTTCTCATACGTTTGGTATACGTTGCACCTTTTAGAAAATGATTTTCAATTGTTTTATTGTCTCTGGCGGTACCTATGTGTTTTAAGAGGGGAAACATCCCTATTAGCGCCTATGTACCCGTTTCAGCGCTACACGGTTATCGTGTTACTTATTCGTTTCTGATTCGCTTATAAAACGTGTGTTATACGTTCCAATTTTAAAAAGAAGTATTTTCGTGTCTCTGGTGGTTACTGCCGGTTTTTTTAGGTGAAATAACCCTAATAGAACATATGTACCCGTTCTAGCGCTCGACTGATACCCTGTTACTTATTCATTCCTTATTCGCTTTTAATGCGCGTGGTATACGTTGCACCTTAAAAAACATCGATTATCGATTGTTTTCATGTCTCTGGCGGTAATTATGTGTTCTCTGAGGTTTAAAAAACCTAATAGCGCATATGTACCCGTTTCAGCGCTACACTTATACCCTGTTACTTATTCGCTTATAAAACGTGTGTTATGTGTTGCACTTTAAAAAAAGGAATATTTTTGTGTCTTTAGTGGTAACTGTCAGTTATTAAAGGTGAAATAACCCTAATAGAACGTATGTACCCGTTTCAGCGCTCTACTGATACCCTGTTACTTATTCATTCCTTATTCGCTTCTAATACACGTGGTATACGTTGCACCTTGAAATAAATCGATTATCGATTGCTTTCATGTCTCTGGCGGTAATTATGTGTTCTCTGAGATAAAAAATAAACAACCTATTAACGCACATGTACCCGTTTCACCGCTATACTGATATCCTGTTACTTATTTATTCCTTATTCGCTTTTAATACGCGTGGTATACGTTGCACCTTGAAATAAATCGATAATCAATTATTTTTATGTCTCTGGCGGTATTTATTTGTTCCCTAAGGTGAAAAAATCCTATTAGCGCATATGTACCCGTTTCAACGCTACACTGATACCCTGTTACTCATTCGTTCCTTGTTCGCTTTTAATGCGCATGGTATACGTTGCACCTTCAAATTGTGTTCATGTCTCTGGCGATGATTATGTGTTCTCTGAGTTGACAAAACTCTATTACCTCATATGTACCCGTTTCACCGCTACACTGATACCCTGTTACTTATTCGTTCCTTGTATGGACGTCAAGTTGGTTACTTATTCCTTATTCCTTATTCGTTTTTATTCCTTATTTCTTTTTCGTTACTTATTCCTTATTCGTTACTTATTCCTTATTCGTTACCTGTTCGTTTCGTATTCCTTATTCCTTATTCGGTACGTATTCGATTTTAAATATCCTTCCCCCTTTTTAATTGTTTATATTCTTACCTCTGGTAATAGTTATAAATTTGTTGAGGTAAAATGACCTTTTTATGACCTATTTATATGTGTTTGTGCTCAACCGATCCTTTTACTTTATGTTCGATACTTATTTGTTCCTGTTTTGATTTTTATACGTTCTTACTTTTAACTGCTTTATATCCGTTTGAAGATGGTTCTTGTTTCGAAGGGTTGAAATCACCGTTTTAGCGCTTGTATGAAAAAGAAGATGTGGTATTATTGTCAATGAGACAACTCCCCACAATAGACCTAAATGACACAGAAATTAACAACTATAGGTCACCGTACGGCCTTTAACAATGAGCAAAGCCCATACCGCTGGAAGTATTTAACGAACTTGACTGGCTTTTCAGCCCTCGCACGGTCGGCTCGGTGCCGGAAGGTGTTTGGTGAGCTCTGTCATATTTTGATGCGTAGGGTCAGGAACAGGTGAGGACGCAATATATAGGCCACCATCTTGATTTTGGTGAGTTGTTTTTCTTTTGTTAACTATTTTGCTGTTTCTTTTACTTCACAACGGCTGTTTTCAGGGCCAGATTAACCAGCTAGGCAGTCCGCTAACCACGACGATGTGTTGTTGGTAGATGAATCATTGACTCTGTAGTAGATGACTGCAACCTGCACGAAGCTAAATGCACATAGCCCTCGGACGTCTAGACAGCATATGACACTCACCCATCCACAATGGGTTTCGGAGTGTCGCTAACGCGGGTCTACTAGTAAGGTAACATCATAAGCTAGTTTGTCGTTGAACCATCTGAGCAGCGTAAAATGTTGTAGCCAACGGGTAATCGAGACCTGATCCAGCACGTCCTTTCAATTGTAAGGACTGAGACGTGACTGTGTGTCAACTTGAGTGGGTTTTTATTTGTCATGTTTTCACCACTGCCTGATTATTAGACAAAGTGGCACTTAACTCTGTTATTACATACTCGATTATCATTTGTTTTCTATGAAAACATTTTCACTTTTAACTCTTTCGGGCATAATGGTTGACGTACGTTGCGCACTTTTGTCATGTTTGTGTCTAGACAACTTATAATTGTATACATGGCAAAATTATTTTCAAACAGTTGTTACAAAAGTACGTAGGACGTTTAAAGATTGACTAATTAATTCATTAAAATTACAAGGAAGCAACGCCATTTTCGTAATTTATTCAGCATTAACGTATGCATCTGTCACTATAAACATGAAACATTGGATAACATATTTCACAATACATAAAATCCATATTTCAGTTTTATACTAGTCTTGTTCTCTTCTTTGACACCAGGGAGGTATTGCTACCAAGAATCGACGGATATAAGACAAAATTACATAGATTCACGTCAATTAATTGTGGTCTGTGAATAAGTGGTTCATTTGAAATCAATGTAAATACAGACTGTTAAAAAATACTCCTCTGTAAAAATAAAAATTCGAATAATATAAAATTACAGAGAAATGTAGCTCGACAATAACATATACTTCAAGACAGTAAGCTTACAAAGAAAAATTTATCCTATGTATTCAAGATCATGGGTTATAAGATTCTGTTTAAGGTATACCAGTAAACTGTAGGAGAAGATATGATTAGGTCTTGTTTTGACCCCTTGAAGTCAAAAAATAGTATCTTTTATCAGTCTATCTAATACACTGCAATGCCATTCTTCGTTATTCATAAGACATAAATCTCGAACATCAGTATATATTATTGATTTCTGTCTTACAAATCACTTTTAAGGTGGTATGGGAGTATAAATTTGAAATAAAAGAATTGTTCATACTTTGTCAAAATGTAGTATATATTGTGGTATGTTCATAAATATAATAAAAAAGATAGGTCACCGAGCATTTTCCCAAGCTACAGGTTGTGACAAAGTGACACATTTTGTATGGATTATACAGGAAAAACATCATTATGTGATTAGAACTAAACTAAATGATAGAATTGTAAAATAAAATACGAAAAGATAACTTTTAGAAAATGCTTTGTGAATATCAAAAGAAAAGATACAATGTGTACGGTCACCGTACGTTTTTATTTCCGACTAAAATATAAAATAGCAAAATTTCATGTAGATTCCTTCAGAAAATGTACTATTTCAGAGTTACCTCCACTTAACCCTTTCGCGTTCCCATCGGTACCAGATGGTACCGATGGGCTATGTTTTTTGGCAACTAGTTTGCGTAAAGTATTGAATCTTTGACATGTGTTTACGTACAGAAGTGGTTGAGGGCTTGAATCAATTCCCTATATCACAGCTGTGTGTTTCATGGTGCCTTAAACTTTTCCCGAGTACGGTTTGGTATCAAATCGCCCCTAACGGACAACATTTTCTCCTGTGAAAACCGTTTTTTTTTTTTAATTTGAACACAAATTTCCATAAAGTATGGTAAAATATACTGTTGATTTTGGGGGCAATATAAAGTTTTTTTTATTAACTACGCCGTGCATTTTTGAGGGAACATCTTCATAGTATGATTGAAACTTGTACTCAAGTTAAATAAGTGATTTAAAGTGTACCAACGCAATAATTAACTTGAAATGCAATCTCAATGTGTGGTCAATTCTTACCAAACTAATTGAAAAAGAGACAAAAAATCATGATTTTTTTTGGCGAAATTGAAATAGATATAACAGAACATTGTTTCTGAAGTGCCTGGTTATGGAAAAGACGAAAACATTTTTTTGGAAATAAAGGAACCGGTAAAAGTTTATAAAAAACATGGCAGACTAAAGTAGGATATCATCCTATATTTGCTAAAAATATTTGTTATATCGAGACTAAATTTCTAAACGAAAACGGGCTGATTATTTGTTTACTCTCACTTTGTTAATGGAAGAGTTAACTACTAAAATTTCGATACTTTAAACTGGTACTCCAGTGGTTCAGTGGGAAGCTGTACTAGTCCACAGCAGGAAAAAGATTGCATGTTCGAACCTCAAGCCGGAAGTGAAATAATAATTTCCTATCTTAAATGTAACTTAACTTTACTATCAATTTCAAAAAGAGAGTCATGGATACATACAAAACTCAAATTAAAAACACATTTTTGTATGCTTTTAAAGAATGTGTGTCCTAATTGCACCCCCCCCCCCCCCCCAACAAAAACATCATAGGACCAAAACACCAAAGTTATAATGGGTAATTCATTGAATCTTTACTTTTAAAGTCAAAATTCTATGTGCTGCTTGAATAAGTATAATTTAGCCTGAAATTTGTGTCAAGGATTAGATTTGGACGAAAAAACGACTGAAATCCTTTTTTTGCATGTTGCAGGCATCAACTTTTGGAAGGCAAATAGCACGTATTTCCTTCAACTATACCATAATGGCAATTTTTCTGTTTCTATCACACTTAGGCCATTGCTTTGACACCACATATACATCCTATTAGCCCATAAAAAAGTCTCCACACGACCTTTTCCGCAAGTATTTTGTATTTTTTTCATTTTTTTCGCAAGTCACGTGACTTTTGGACAGATAACACGTGACTTCAAAAGACAAAATTTCTGATATATTAATTATTTTGAAATATTTGATCAATTATCTTTCAAATGGACCCAAAACTATCTTTGTTTGAGTTTCAGTGCGAATGCTATGTGCGATTGATAGTGTCTTTTCATAAGGTTACGTCCAATTTGGCGGAACGTGAAAGGGTTAAAATACCAATTTAAAAACATTAAAAATCAATCAAAAATAATCTACGCTTGTAAAAATATTAATATTTCTAAGTTAAAATCTTAAAAATATATTCTTTTAAATGAAAATTCACATCAGTTATCTGCATTCCTCATCAAATTTTGCTAATTTGATTGAATATCTGGACCTTAGGTTCTCTGTTATTTAAAATCCAAGATGGAGAAAGACAATACTACCTTAAGGTTTTACATTCTTATATTTTGTGCAAAACATCAAAACCTGAAAACAAAGTCTTGTATTTATTTCTTGTCATGCATACTTAGATTTGTACTTGCTGTAAAATTTCGAATGCATATTTAGACAGTTAACATGCAACAACGGTTCGATCTAGGCATTAACATTAAAATCCATAGATATTCCTATATGTAGTTATTTTCTGTCAGAACGATGGGTTTATTTTTTTTTAAACAACCCGGGCTAATCCATAGATAAGCAAATTCAGTTTTAGTCATGCATCAAATTGTATTGACTCTGTCATTATATACTCGATTATCATTTGTTTTATATCTTCTCAATCGGAAAATATTTTCACGTTAAACTCTTTCGATCATGAAGGTTGACGTACCTTGATCACCTTTGTTAATTTTTGTGTTTAACAACATCTTATTATGGTAAAGATGATAAAGTAATTTTCAAACAGTTGTTTCAAATTTTAAAAATTGACTAAAAGTCCAAGGGGGCAACGAACTAATGGTTAGTTACTCAACTTTTATATATGCATCTAACTATTACACATCAGACAGTATATATTAAAGTTCTTATTGATTAAATGTTCAAGGAATAAGTTGTTGTAACACAAGTGTCTGGAATGTATTTAAATTCACTAATACAATCATTAAAAGTACAAGGCAGCTTCAACCTATTGGTAAGTTATTCAACTTATATGTATGCAACTGTTGCTACGTACATACATCATTCTCTCCAAATGCATACAATCTATATTTAGAGATTTGTACTTGTGTTTTTCTCTCATTTAACACAACGGAAGTTATGCTACAACGAATCAACGAATATATGACAAAATCACAAAGATCCACGTCAATTAATTTGGCTCTGTGAATAGTATTACATTACAAAATCAACGCAAATAAAGACTGTTAAAAATACCACCCCCTTCAAAAAGAAATAAAGAATAATATGAAATTACCTCGAAAAGTACCGGGACAAGGACGTAGATTAAAACATATCGAACATACCAAAAAAGGTTTATCTTAGGCATTCAAATTCATGGGTGCTCCGATTCTTCTAAAGTCAGATACCAAAGGGAAAGTTGAGATAAAATCATTCTGTGACCCCTTGAAGTTAAAATCAAAATCTATTATAAATATTGCTAATACATTGCAATGGCATCCTTCGTATGTTCATTAGACATAAGTCTGTCAAATACCAGTATCTATATTTTTGCATTTAGTATAACATTTTACCATGAAGCACCAAAACTGTCCAACAAAGTCTTATATGTGTTTTTTTTTCTTGTGATGATTATCATGAGTATATAGATTGCGTTAAAAAAAAGAAGCCCAAGAAAAGAAAAATTAAAATTGTCACAAACATGTCTTGAAAACGTGAATCTTTACTATGAAGCCTGTGTGTCTATATTTAATATTATTTAACATTTCTGTATACACCATTCTTCTATTACTTTTATCTGACATATGAATAAACCTATCAAAGTTCGTCAGATGCTCGTTTCGTCTACAAAAGACCAATCGAGACGCTCGAATGAAAAAGAGTATGAGTTTGCATTGCTATACGACGTGTCTCGGTATTTTGAACATCCAACATTGATGTACATTTTTTTCATGTTTTTGTTATGGTTTCGGTTGGAAAATGTGCTAGGTCTTATCGTTTGTAGTTCAAATGTTTAATAATGTTTCTCTGTGATGAGTGTTTTGGCGTGGGTTTGTGCTGTATTTCCGTCACGTAGTGTTGTCATTTTAGCGATATGTTTTAACATTGTCATAAAAGCGGGAGGTTTGGCTAGCCATAAAACCAGGTTCAACCCAACATTTGTTCCTAAAATGTACTGTACCAAGTGAGGAATATGGCAGGTTATTATCAAATAGTTCGTTTCTTTGTATGTTTGCGTTTGTTTTTGTTGCACTTTAGTGTTATTGTTGTTCCTTTGTTTTCCTCTTATAGATGATGTTTTTCCCTGGGTTTTAGTTTGTAACCCAGATTGGTTTTCTCTCAATCGATTTATGACTGTTGAACACCGGTAAACAACTGTTGTCTTTATTTAGGCATTTAAAATCATAGGTGATCCGATTCTGTGTAACGTATATACCATAGGGGAATTTATTGCCTTAATATACAAATTATTATGAATTTAGCTAATACTATAAATTTCATAGGGGGTTCATGACGCGTTAATGGGGACATCATCTAATAATGTTGTTGTGTTTCAATGTTTTTTATTCACCCTCTATGGTTCGTAGGGGGTCAGTAGTTAACCATATAACGAATTTATCGCACGCTGGACTTTTTCTGATGCGTTATGTTGAAAAATAAACAATGAAACACAACAACATTAAACAGACTCTATTTTAAAAGAGTAAAATCCATTTTATTCCTTTTTATAATCTTTTTCAATGTTTACTATAAATGAATGCAGATTTCATAAAGAAATACACAAGTTTTACAACATTCCATGTTTTTATTCTCATAATTGATGAAACTTACATTAAATGTTTGGGAAATTTCCCAAAATATATGAAAGTTTTAAAATATTTGTGGTAAAAATGTATATATGACAACTATTTATTCGGGAAATGTCCCGAAATCATTTTCAACATTAAATTTTATGACATATATATTGGCAAAGTGTTTGAACAAACAGATCTGAAACACATTTCGGGAAATATCCCGACAAATATAAACTAATTACAAAATGTATAACACAGATGTCTTTAAATATTTTCAGGATTTTAATCCGAAAAATCAAATGTATATGCTAGGTCTCATGACTAATAATTTCTTTCAACATTTCGGGAAAAATCCCGAAATCATTTTCAACATTAAATTTTATGACATATATGTTGGCAAATTAAGCGTTTGAACAAACAGATCTGAAACACATTTCGGGAAATATCCTGACAAAAATAAACTAATTACAAAATGCATAACACAGATGTTTTCAAATATTTTCTGGATTTATCCCGAAAAATCAAATGTATATGCTAGGTCTCATGACTAATAATTTCTTTTCCCATTTCGGGAAAAATCCCGAAATATAAATCTAATGTCAGGCACACACTTGGTGCATAGATTTTTTTTACCCATTTCGGGAAAGATCCCGAAATAAAATCTACAAGCAAAAAATTATGCATTTTGATTTATTAAACATATTGAGAAAAATCCTGAAAAAAAATCTTTGAGATTTTACAACACAGAATTTTGATACATAAGAAATTTTTTATGTAAACTTGTATCTAACATTTATTGAAATATTCATAAAACATATGTCTCACTTAAAAATTTTTTTTGGGATATTATGTATAACCATGCTTTTCATTACAGTTCAAAAAGCATTTTCTAAGAAATATAAAGGTTGCTCTATATTGCATCACATTTGCAACATGCTAAATTTGACAAAGTGCATATAACAGGTTAAACATACAAAATAAAATTCCATTAGTCTGATTAGAATAACTTGTTTTAAAAATTATTTCTGAATTAAAAAGACTAAGATTGCATATATATGCAATTACTATGCTCTAGTTAACTAATAAGCTCACATATAGAACAACAATCATCACAATGTTTACTAAATAGTGGTTGCATTTAAGGAGCTAAAAGGCACCAACAAGATTTACAGGATGTATACCTATACAAATAAAATGATATTGCAATATTACATTTATACCATGTATACCAAAAGAACAGTTTGAAAAATATCAGGAAGTCTGCAGTCCTTTAAACTATGTTTGTCATTCTTTTTCTTTCATTTATCTTCAAATCTGTGTCTTTTAAGACTCGCACCAATTTGTCCTCCAAGATTTCTTTGTATCCTACAAAGAAAAGTCAATTCAAGTTCAATATTCTAAAGTCCTTCAGGCATATTAATATTCATGATTTTTTTCCCCCGGACATATTTTGTTCTGTCTTATAATCATGATAATAAATGAATTTGTTATCACAGGTCCTTTTATAGCTTACTGTATGTCATTTGTTTTCTTCAATATTTGAAGCCTTAATACTCTGATGATGTTTAAATTTTGTTCTTATAATTATTATGGCAGTTGTTTCCTTAGCAATCATACTGCATCTTTTTTTTCTAATCTGGTGTTTTCATTTTTTGATATATATATAGTGTGTGTGTTACATGTGTTACTTTACCAATTCTTACCTACAAACAAATGGGGCATTAATCGGCTCTGACAACCAAAAAAACAAAAAATGAAATGGGGAATGTATCAATGGATCACAGATGATGCCCACGCTTGAATATCATATAAAGTTATAAAAGGACATAACTGTAAAAGTGACTCTACCGAAAACACTTGATCTGATTTAGTGGTAATAGGTATTGTGTATTAGTTTCATAAAATTTAGTTTATGCAAACTTAATTTAGAGAAAGGAAACACAAATCCAGCAATTTTTCCATTTTCAAAGGGACATAACGCTAAAACATTTAATGACAACCTCAAAAGTCAAACTTGATCTGTATTTTGTGGTAATAAATATTGTGTACAATTATTCATACATGTCATAGCATTTGGTTGAGGCAAGCTAATTAAAGTAAGTGAATGGAAATGAAAATTTCAGCAATCATTCAATTTGTGAAAGGGGCATAATTCTAGAATGGTTAAAGTGACCCCCTTAAAATTCAAACTTGATCTGTATTTTGTGGTAACAAGCATTGTGTATAAGTTTAATTGCATTTAGTTGAGGCAAATCAAAGTTAGAGAACGGAAACTATAAATATAAGCATATTTTTCACTTGTAAAGGGGCATAACTACAGAACAGTTAAGTGACACCACCCCCTTAATACATACTTGATCTGTATTTTGTGGTAATAAGCATAGCAGTAATATTGATTTCATAGCATTTGGTTCAGAGGCAAACTTATAAAAGTAAGAAAATGGAAACAAAATTCAGCACTTTTGTTTGTTTGTAAAGGGGCATTACTCTAGAACAGTTAAAGTACATGGTGCCACAAAATCATCCCATTATTGCACAAATGTAGTTTTTTGTAAACATGGATGCTAATAAACAATTGGCCAGCTAATGAGTGATTGCAATATGTATATAAATAAATGCAACATTCAAATGTCATATAAAAAAGATGTGGTATAATTCATTATTGCCAATGAGACATTTACTCTCCACAAGAGCCCAAATGACACATAAATTAACAACTAAGCCTGCTTTACTTATGATTGAAAATTTGTCGCTTTTTTTTAATAATGTCACATAAACTTGATCCATGAAAATGAAGGCATGGTCAGTTTAACCAGTCAAGCAAATACAGCTTACAATCATTTCATATACCAATATAGTGGTCTTATTGCTACATAAGTGTCTAAGAGACAGAGGATTTTATTTGTAAAACAGCACATTTTGTTAAAAATAACATATTTTTGCACAATTACAAACTTTCAAACTTACCGTTCACATCTTCCCATTATAATTTGGACTAAAAAAGACCTTGAACTTCACAGAGAACTCAGAATCAAAGACCTTTCTCTTCCTATTTGTCTAGGCTAACTGCATGTCCTACAGATATGTCAATCTGAAATAAGAACAGAATGGCATAAACCTTCATGCTGAAAATGTTCAATGTGGATTCATTATTATTCATGGGATACCAATTTTCGTGGTTTTCATTGAAACAGCTGAGTCACGAATTTAAATGTTAAACGAATTATAAATTTGCCATCGGGTTGTATACAGACTATGAAAAAAACCAAACATAACAAATACAAAATTTCTTTAATCCACGAAAATTGATACATGTGACCACAAAATTTAAATGAATCCACAGCATTTATCCTTAGCATTTTTTTTTACACATGAACTACTTGAAGGCACATTTATTTAATTTAAAATTGTGATATGCACTAATGGATAGATAGATATTAGATTAATTTCTATGAAATTCTGTCTATGAAATCAGGACAGAGTTAGGATTTTCACCTATATAAGTGGATATTGGATTAATTTCTATGAATTTATGTCTAGAAAAAGAACAAAGTTGAAAATAGATAAAATATATCATTCATTACGAATAATCAATCGAATTCTTCAGCAGAAAACTTCAAACAATATTCAGGAAATACTGGAATCTTATCAAAATAGATTCTACAATAGGTGACAAATTCAATAAAAACCTATCAATAGGATTCAAAAGAAATAGAAACATTGGTGAATTAGTTAAACAGCTATAAAAGAATTTATGTGAACTAAAGGTTCCTTCTAACATTTAACTGTGCAGAACTAATTAATGACATTAATGTAAACAACACATGTAAACTGTAATTCTGATGAAGACACTTCTTTACTATGAAAAACTTAAATTAGCAGGGGCCCAATCGCCAATGGCCCCTATAATTGGTGTGGGCTACTTAAATTTCTGCTTTTCTATATTCGACCATTGGAAGAAAAATGAAATATAATACTTCCATAAAAAAAAAATCAAAAATCAAAAAACCGAAGAAAAAAATATTTGGTAATATATTCTTTCAAGGGCAATAACAGCTTTGAAGGATCAATTGGCAATTTAAATAATACAAGTCCTATTCCCAGATCTTACTTTGCTGAACATATTTATCACTTAAAAAAAAATTGAAATTCCTTCTTTCTATTATTATCTGCAAAAAAACATAACTTTTGGTAAAATAATTTCTTAAGGACAAAAAATCCTATAAAGGATCAATTAACTATTTTGGTCATGATGTAAGCTTATTCGCAGATCTTTAACTTAGCTGAACATGAATAAATGTCTCTACATCTATCATACTTCCTGCATGAAACTTGAAATTCTGCTAAAATTTTGTCTTTCAAGGGCAATAACTCATATAAGGATCCACACTACTATTTTGCTGTTTTAAATTTATCTTTAGGATATCTATAATTGTTTTCAATATGACAATCATTGTTAACAAGAACATATATATAACATGTATAAATTGTGGAAACTTGCTATTGCAGGAGCAATAACTTCAAATAGCCAAGGGTTTTCAAGATTGGTCTTAATTTTAAAGGCAGAATAATCTTGAAATGCTACGTTAAATATTAAAGTTATTGTTTTTTACCAAACTATGCAGTGTTTCCTAATTAAAGGACAAGATAACAAGAGACTCTCAAGAGCCTGAATCGCTCATCTGTATTTCAGAGAAGATTTTTAAATATTAATGTTATATATAATTAGCAAACTTGATCAACAAATTGTGTAAAATTGACTTTAAAGGGCAATAACTCCTTAAGGGGCCAATTAACAAAACTGCATTTGACCAGTATGTTCTATTTTTAGCCATGGCGTCCATGTTTGTCAATGGATCAAAACTTCGGATACAATTTATAAACTAGATACCCTTAGGAACATTTAGTTAAAGTTTGAAGGTACATGTATTTGGCCCAGTAGTTTCAGAGAAGATTTTTTAAATAGTTTACGCCGACAGACGACATAGGACGCCAAGTGATGGCGTAAGCTCACATCGGGCCCTTCGGGCCTCACTGAGCTAAAAATTACAAAATATATACTAGATACCCTAAGGATCATTTAGCCAAAGTTTGGTTAAAATTAATTAATTACAGTAGTTTCAGAAGAGAAGATCTATGAAAAAGTGTACACCAGACATTAATGGATATTTCAACAATTAATGCCAAGGGATGGCAAAAGCTCACATGGCCTCTTAGGTCAGGTGAGCTAACTAGAAAATAAAACTTTTGACAAACAAACAAAAAATCATAAGTCAGGGGCATCATTTAAACAAGTAACATTTAAAACTGCCTATATAAGTTATGTTGAAAACCGGGCTATTTTCAATACTACTTATATTTTAGGTAACTTTTCTAAATATTATTTTTATAGGTGTCCAAAAATGCAGATTTTACTAGCTTTAACAAATTTTCACAGTCATCTGGTTATTTTCCCCATGAAATATAAATTTCTTCTGAAACACTAATTAACTTGCTGATGCACTTAATTATCACTTATCTTTCATATGGATACTTCTGGGTAAATTTAGATTGGTCTCTTCAGGGACTATTAAATTATCATTTTCCTCCAAAATCTTGAAGGTAGACTGGTATAAATAGAAAGTTAACATACTTGTGAATTAATTAAGATTTCAAGTTATTTATAACTGCTAACCCAAATCAACTACATGTGTTTCTTAAATAAGTGCACCTGTTATTACTAAAAAAAATTAAAATGTATAAAATAACTTATTCAAGTAATGTTTTTGTCATTATAAACCTTTATCTCCATACTCCTCTCCAATCTAATAAATTCTTTATTTTATCATATAAAATTATATAAAAACTCATTCAAACTACATTTAATCTATGCTTCTATTCAAATTTAAAATAACTCTATTAACATGATTAAGTAATCTTATTATTTTCAAAAACAAAAATTACTTATATATATAAGTAACGTGAAAAAACTACTTGTTTAAGTAACGCCCCTGACTGTTTATAATTTTTCAATTTCAGGTTCTAAGTTTTGTATTTTATGTATGAATCATAGATGTATGTCTTTCTCAGTTTTTCTCTTGATTATCAAAGTTTTTAATTTTGTAAATTATTTGGCCTTTCATTTTTTTTTATCGGAGATCGAGTTACTTATGAGTCTTTTGCAGACAAACTCCTGTCTGACCTAATCACAATTATCAGAGTATTTGTCATTTATGTGTTTATATGGCTTGATTTATTAAGGTCTAGATAGGGGTTCTGTATACATGTATCTTTATTCTTTAAGACATGTATATTAAATTGTTTTTCTTTAATCTCTATTTTTATATATAATTTCATTTCAGCACCCTGTTAAATTTTCTAATATTTATTTAGTTTTAGTTTTCTTACTTTTCCCTATTATTTTTTTTTTACCTTTATTCTGTACATTTTGCCTGTTATTCTCTAATTTGTAAACCCCATCTAAAATCTCATCCATGTCAAATATACTTTCAAGTGGTACATACTTGTACAAAATTCTTGAATTTTAAATTGTAGGGAATTATCAACTGGTGAAATTCAGAAATTTATTCTTAATACTTTGCATTTAAATCAATAACAATAATGTGTCCATAGTGAACAGATGACCCACTAGCACTATCATTTTTATATGTTTAGAGGACCATGAAATTGGGGGCAAAACTCTAATTGGATAATAAAATAAGAAAGATCATATCATAGGGAACATGTACTAAGTTTCAAGTTGATTGGACTTCAACTTCATCAAAAACTTGAAGCCGGACAGACAGATGGAGGAACAGACTCATACTCATGACTCATTAGAAAGCATAATGCCCAAAGGTGGGACATAAAACATCTACAGGCAAATATCCTTAGGTGACACGATTATTAAATTTATCACTAATGCATATATATATATATATATTTTTTAATTGATATATATTAGAATTTCTTAAAATTATAAAACATTCTTAATTTCTGTATGCCAGTGGCAAATCCAGAATTTTTTTAAAGGGAGCCGTACAAATCATGCTTCAGTGATTTGATCCCTAAATAGATTAATCAAACAAAATTTTATCAAGAAGGGAATGCCCGGGCCCATTTGCCCCATCCCCCTTAATCCTCCTCAAAATAAAACTTTAAGGAGACCATACACAAAACAAAAAAAATATACAATTATCATAATTATAATTCGCATTAAGTCAATTGTGTAAGTATGAAATTATTACTTACAATAAAATTTTCAAAATTCTATTCCTGTATGTCATCATGGTCATTGTGAAATACAATACTAACATCCTTCTAATTATTTCACTTTTATTTACACTAATTATAAGACCTATTCCCATTATACTTAATAAAGTCCATTGGTTCAATGACATTGAATGCGGTGAGAGTATATATATACATGATATATAAGTATAACATTTACTGGTGTTTTTATATTTAAGTACAATACTGACACAACATGTACAAGTAAATGTGGCCTGTTTTTATCCAAAGACCTAGGAAGACATAAAATGAATTTCTCTTTTATTTCATTGGTTACTATATGGAATTCATATTGATGTCATGACCTCATTACTTGGACATCATAAAATGTGTAGAGCAAAATAAAATGTACAAGAATACACATCTTATAACTATCTTCAATTTATTACAATATTGTTTTTGTGGTGATTTTGTGAAGAACCATGGGAGTGAAAGAAAACAGTTCAAAGAAGAAAATGGCAAGTTATTTTAAAAATTACACTTTGAAGTTTAGATACAGTAATAATATAATATAAAAAGATAATGTCAACAATTCTCTATCAAATATTTCTTTAAAAGTTCAACAACAGTGGGTTTGAAGTTTAACAGTAACACATCATTCCCTAATTAATGCATATTATGACTATATATACAAATGTATTTAATGTCTTGAAATAACTGGCTCAGGATAGTTTGAAGTGAATATTTTGACATATATATATATGTACATGTACAAATCTAAATTAAAAACTACGTTCAAACCTATGATTGCGTTGGATTAAAACAGCAATTTATACGTGTGCATGTAAAACAAATTTCGTTGAAGAAGGGTCTAAATACAGCACAAACAACGTTTTCCAAAAGACCAAAAAAGTGAAAAAGTATATTTTAACAAAACGCATTTGACTAATAGGTCGTATATATATATATACATTCCAATGTTCATGCCTTATATATCATGTACTGTATTACAACATTAAATAAAAACTCAGGAGGAAAGGTAACAGGGAGACCCGGCCACCGAAGCTTTATTTTTGTGAAGCCCAGGTGGTCAAGTGATGTAGCCCGTCCGATAAAGTGCAGGCGATTTGGTGTTACAATATCTCAGTAGCATGAGTTTGAATTTCTCTGAGAGCTAAAAAAAAACAATTTGCAAAAGCAAATTAACAGATCTAACATTGTTGGGTTGATGTTTAGAAAAGTTTATATATATATATATATACATGTGCTTGATTTATATATATATATACATGTGCATGATTTAAATTATATTGTGTATGTTTTTTTAATACATCGTGTTCTTTACTAAAAAAAAATTGTATTGTACGTAACTATATTGCTGATCAATGAAGTCTGTTTAGTTTCTCTCTATCTTTATGATCTTATTTAGCTCTTGCTTCAAGTTCACACACAAAAGAGTATTTTTCTGATCATTTTTGCATTTCAAAGTTTCTCTCTATCTATTATTATAGTTTTCAAGATAAAAAACAAAATTGGACGAAAAAAAATGACCTTTATTGCCCCTACTCCTTTGAATCTCTTTCGTATATATTCCATGTACATGTATTTGGACCAGTAGTTTCAGATTACAAAAATTTACGAAAATTTTTTTAAATAAAATAAAATTCCTTCAGGGGTCAATTGACCATTTTGGTCATGTTGCCCTACTTGTAGATCTTACTTTGTCGAACCTTATTGCTGTTTATAATTTATCTCTATCCATAATAATATTCAAGGTAATCAATGTTGTTTTAGTAAATCAGCTGATTATGTGCTTACCAGCTGCACATGGTCAATCAATTAAAAGCAATAAATTTCTTCAGTTTAAGTGACCACAAATAATTGCTCCCAATCAAACATTAAATTTCTCTGACCCTAAAATGTTGTGGAACAGTATCATTATATTAATCACAGCTTTATTCTGTTAAGCTCCTGTACATTTAGCATGTCAGTTAATACATCAGATTGAATTATCATCTGGGTGAAATTGAAATTATCAGAATAAACATAATGTTGGAAGAAAATATTTTAGAATATTTAGGAACTTTTCTACAAAATCTCCACAGATCGATACATGACAAATACTATAAAAAAAAAATCCCTTGAAAACACATAGAGAAAATTAAATATAATAAAAATGTGTCAAAAACTAGTGCAAAGAATAAATAAGGTAGCTTTGTTACTCTAATAATAGTTGTTTCCAGATTATTAGGGTTAGTGATATGATGATATACTTCACTCCATTCATCTAATTTTCATAATATTAATTTTTATGTTTGTATATTCAATAACAGATTTTGATACATGTTTGTCAAAAATTAACCCCTAGGGTCGAAATACATATAGGGGTCAGTTAGTCCTAACTAGACTGTATTAGTATACTCATATATATATTGGTCTGAGCGTACACATATGGTCCCACCACACGAATATAGGTGTACGGTTCAAATACTCATATGGTCTGGAACATATACAAGAGGGTTTGGATGGGGTTAAATGATTAAAAAATAATGCCCTTCAAAAATTAAGATTAGAGAATAAAGGGCAAAAAAAATGAAGATTAGAGAAAAAAGGGGTTAATTTTTTGAAGATTAGAGAAAAAAAGGGGTGAAAATTAAATGTTTACAGAATAACAGACCCCCCCCCCCCCCCTCCAGACCCTCATACAATATGAAGTTTTTGATATAGACTGAGGTTTTAGTAATAATAACATTATGCAACTACATGTAGACTATATATAATATGAAAAAATCAGGATGAAATTTGAAAAAGGCCAGGACAGGAGTTTGGAGAAATAACAATTAATCTATACTATTAATCGAGAAGACCTCATTTTTGGTGTCGCTTCTCTCCTTTCCACAATAAATTAATCAACACGCCTCTGTGTCATATAGGTACAGTGCATAGTCGCATTTGCCATCCATTCATATGATTATTCAGATTGAGTTATTTTGGGAGAAAAACGAGAAAAAAGGCATCCGAATATTGTCCCGTCATTGGACAAAATTTTACGTCAGATTATACTTCCGGTTTGCATTTTTCTGTATACTTTGAACATACATATACAAAGATTAAGTGTATTTTCAGAATTCTATCTGCTATCATTTTCAAGTTTACTATCCACGGCGGTCACAGAGTATATTAAATAGAGAGGGTCTGTATACTATATCAATGACCACCATGGATCGATTAGTAAACTTAGAATTGAAAGTAAATACACTATATTTATATAGTAATGAATGTTCATAATATACAGATAAGCGCTAAAAATATTCAGGTGAACTTTTGATACCTTTTCTGAAATTCTCCAGTCATTAAATCTTTTACAAAATTCATTGATTACAAAAAAAAGAAGATGTGGTATGATTGCCATGTTGAGACAACTCTCCACAAGAGACCAATATGACACAGAAATTAACAGCTACAGGTCACCGTACGACCTTCAACAACGAGCAAAGCCCATACCGCATACTCAGCTTCAAAAGGCCCCGAACTGACAATGTAAAACAATTTAAACCAGAAAACTAGCGGCCTTATTTATGTACAAAAAGTGAACGAAAAACAAATATGTAACACATAAACAAACGACAACCACTGAATTACAGGCTCCTTACTTAAATGTTCACAACACACTAAATGAAAACTATGTTCATATTGAAATTGATAGAAAACCAAAAATTGGGAATTTTGGAAATAAAGGAGGAGGGATAAAAAAAAAAAAGAAGCATTTTCCTGTCCCCAATAACCTATTTATGACTTATGATACTTTTGCTGAAATTCTCCAGTCATTCAATATTTTACAAAATTCTTCCAACAACACTTTACATACTTTAAACTACGCTCTGAATGCCCGCGATTTCGCGGGTGTGTTCTAGTAATGATTAAAATAGGGGATGAGACACTTTGCCAAAAAAAAGGCAGGATGACTATTAAGATCTATTTATATGTATGTAAAAAAGGGCAGGATAAACTAATGAACTAGACAGTTCACTAGTACACTCTTCTGGTAGGGTTGCTGTCTTTTTTACACATTCCCCATTTCCATTCTCAATTTTAATACAAAAAAGGCAGAGTGAAAAATACATAACAACTAATAGAATGCTGGACAAAATTTTTCATCCTACCACCCCTTCCCCCCCTTAAAACCAAATGGTAGGTCCGTTATCTATACCTTTCACCTTGCAACCTGTGTTTTTATTTTACTTTCAACATGTTTTAACTTTTTAATTTGACTTTCAGCGGTGGCGAATCTAGAAATTTTCATAAGAGGGGGCCCACTGTCTGCCTAGGGGGGGGGGGGATTCCGTCACGTTTAAGTGATTCCCTATATAACCAACCAAATATTTTCTGAAAAAGGGGGCACCCTGCCCCCCCCCCTAAATCCGCCTCTGTTCAGTCTTACAATATTCAGGTGCCTCATGCAATGTATTCTGCTAATTTAAATTTATGTGCATCGTGATTTCAATGCTTATTTTGCGTGCTCAGTATTTTCAAATAAATTTAAACACTCAAATTGGCAGGGATCGTCAAGAAATACTTTTTTAAAAGCTGTAAACCAATTATATCATAAATGTGTATACTAAATCGGGAATATTAAACAACTACACAATGTAAAACATAAAGTTAATATATACAAGAAGCAGGGTGGATCAAGCCATTTTGAAAGGGGGGGGGGGGGTCCCAACCAGGACATAGTGGGAGGATGTTCCAACTATATGTCCCCATTAAAATGCATTGATCGGCAAAAAAAATGGGGTTCCAACCTGGAATAGGATCCGCCAATGAGAAGACTGTACTCAGTCAGAAAAAGGTTCACAACAAAGTATTTATTTTTGTGCAACGTTCATGAATAATGTCTTATTTCACGTTTTTTACGTGCAAGCACCCCCTTACACCCACTGCACACTTAGTGACCTACCCTATCCTAGTCCAAATAATAAATGACGTCTGAAAGGCTAAATAAATTTATTTTTTTTACCGCTAAGTAAGGCGTCAAAGAAAAAAATTATGATAGCCTTTCAGTAAGGCGTCAAAGAAAAAAATTATATTAGCCTTTCAAGATGTCATAATTATTGACAATACTTATCTTATCCATCCCATTCTCATCCATTCCCCCCCCCCCCCCCCGCAAAAAAAGAAGGACAAAACGAAACACAAAGTCCTTCTTAAACGTAAATAATGCTCTCACACTTTTTTTAACTAAATGTTTACCATATATATTGAAATCACTCACAACAGGCTACTGAGTACTGTCGTACCGACAAGCAAAGCTATGCATCTTCAAGTTCAAGGTCTTACCTGAATGTTCCAATTGCATAGCTACATTGGATAACAGACGTTCTTCTTCTGGACTGTTGTAGAAGTTGAACTTTACCATTTTGAAGGTGAGATGTTTGTTCTATCACAGACCTGTTTAACCCCGTCACCCCTATTTCTGTAAAAATTCACCCTTTTTTTCAGGACGAACCACTTCGGTTTTTGGAATCCTCCAGGGTTACCTGACAGTGACAGGTATGGGGAAAATCTGGATTCATCATTCAGAATATTTTTTTGTCATTTGTTTGACCACAATAATATCAACTGGTCAATGCTTATTAGATAGAGCAATTATTTATCTTACACAGTTTAAAAAAAAGTTATTCATTTATAAATCAATCTACCAAATACATGAAATATATAGACCCATTCAAGTGCACCTTATGTAAAATTTAACACAAATGGACACAAAAGATACTACACTATATTTGACCTGCGTTCTAATAAAAATAATCAAATATAAATTTTGATCTTGACTTTCTGCATTTTCGCCGATCTGCATATCATTTTTTTTATTATTTCACATGCATATTTGTCTTGTATTTGTGCCAATCCGCATTTCTTTTATTATCTTTCACTTGCGTAGATGCATATTTGTCTTGTATTTGTGCCAATCCGCATTTCTTTTTTTATCTTTCACTTGCGTAGATTTTGTCTTTCATTTTCTCCAATTGTGTACATGTTAATTAGATAGGTGAAAGTTCTTTATGAACATTATGTTTTCTGGTCTGTGCGTCCGTTCCTCTGTCTGTCCCGCTTTAGGTTGAAGTTTTTGGTCAAGGCAGTTTTTTATGAAATTGAAGTCCTATCAACTTAAACTTAATACACAATGTTCCTTATGATATGATCCTTCTAATTTAATGTCACAATTTTCAAAAATTGAGTATTCAGATAAACAATTATTCCTAGATGTTTTGACATACTGGCAACGTATGCATGGAACTAATGTCTTGTTGATTCTCGTAAAATAATGTCCGATCTTGCAATGAAGTTAAAATTTATTTATACTGCTTATTTCACAAAATCTTATAGTAAAAATAAAATTATGACAAAGGGTGACGTCATTGTAGTTTGTCATTTGTTTCATTTCAAATTGTCTAAAGGAGAAATGACAAACACTTCCCCTGATCTCACTGAAGATAATTACCTAATTTATGTATATCAACACTTTGGTTAGCTTGCTTTCTTTGTTTGTATATTTTGTTTAATTATTTTTTGATAATGTCCAATTGAATTTAAATATCTACAGGTTTACATACCTATATATGAAGATGTCAATCTTAATTACAAAGCTTGAATAAACATTTAAACAAACAAAGCAAGGAGGCCAACCAAAGTTTTACCCTACATGCATTAGGAAATTAGCTGTAAGGCAAAACATAATAATAAAATTAATACTCAGCGAATGTGAAATAAAATCAAAATTGTCGGTGGTAAAAAATAAATATAGTTATAAATTTAACTTAAGACAAAAAGAATTGCTCCAAGAATAATATCCAACATTAAATCTCTCCCTTTCATTTAGCTTCAACTATGACCGGAAAGATTGAAAACAAATTTTGATTTTAATACCGGCAACAACCTTTGTTTAAATTTCCAAAATGAGCAATTTAGATTTATAATATTTTATCCTGTTGGAGAAATCTTACTTTGTAGTTTTCAACGGAAAATTATTTCTAAAATAATTTTTGAATTAAAAACTTTTTTGTATTTTATATTTACTGTTTCGTTTATTCAAAACACTTGAGATAGTAATAACAGGGATTGTATTTTATGATAGATTTATAACATTTTAGAATAAAAAACTTTAATTCATATATTATACTATAATTTAAATTTCCTTATATCTTATACAGTCAGGGGACTAAATACTGAAATAAGTGATTTTTAAATCACTTATTTGAGTAGCAAATTTGAAGTTTTGTCACAAATTGTGATTTTGAAGTTTTACCAAAATTTTAAACTGTGACATAGGTTTAAATAATATCTTTTCATTAATAAACTTGGAAAAAATGAACTTTTTGCTTCTTTTATGTAGCAAGGTTTATGCCTTTGATGCTATCATTTATCTGCAAATTCTATTTTAGTTGAAAAAATGCTATAATAATGGCTTTACATAATGAACTGATACTTTCTTAACAGATTTTTCCCAGCAGTGGGAGTATTTTTCCTGTGAAGTTCAAGGTTTCATCTTTCAGATTATGTAATAAAATTCTACTGTTCCTGATAAAAATTTCACTGTTAGGGGACAGTTGAAATTAGTGGGGGTTATTAAAATAATGATACATGTACTTAAATAAGTGATTTTTGGGAAGGAAATTGAGGTATGATACTTAAACAAGTGATCTTAATGTCATTATCGTAGATTCAGTACAAGGTCATCACCTGAAATGACCTGGTCATCCTAGACAAAACAGATGTTGGTTCTGATAATTTTAGAAACATAATTAGTCCCTGGATCATTAGTATTCTATATTTAAAGCTATAATAAAATTAAATCACTTCTTTTAGTGATTAATTTGTACTTCTTAAATAGGTGATTATTAAAGAAAGACAACTCTTACTTCCAATCTTTATGGAAATAATGTTACTTTAATCAGTGATTTAGAAAATCACTCATTTAAGTAAGTCCCCTGACTGTTAAATATTCAGAAATAATGAATCACAAACTTGATGCAATAATTAAGTTTGTCTGAGTCAGGAAAAATAATGGTATAAAGACGTTCGTTCATGATTTTGTGTGTCAGTCTGTCAACAGTAGCGAATAAGTTCATTATGGCAGACTTCTAAAATTGACACGAAAAAAAAACACACTTCTAGTCTGATATAGTCAAATACTCTGTAAGTTAGCCAGTGCCATCTTTCATTTTTTGTATTTTCAATAATTATTCTAATGAGGGACAGAGGACAAAAACAGATTTTCATAACAAAAGCGGCGTGAAAGGTTATTTCAAACAATTTTTCATTCCAACGGATGGTGTTTCTGAAGGTAAATATTATGCGGCAACAGCATCATAAGATCTGATACTGATACATGCATTTAATCTCTTGTATTACCCGATGATAAAGTAGGTGAATATATTTGCTATTCTTGGAAATTTAAATGTGAGTTTCAAAAAGTCCAATTTGCGATTTTTTTCAAATAGTGGGCCGGCAAGAAAAGTTTGTACTATGACGTCAGATGCAATGTTCTAAAGAAAGACAACTCTTTTCTTCAAAACAAACGAGAAAAAAAAACATGAAAATTACTCATAACTTTTTTGAAAGGTCGGTGACACACACTTTTTATGCCCCACCTACGATAGTAGAGGGGCCATTATGTTTTCTGGTCTGTGCGTCCGTTAGTTCGTTCGTCCGTCCGTCTGTTCGTTCGTCCGTCTGTCCCGCTTCAGGTTAAAGTTTTTGGTCAAGGTAGTTTTTGATGAAGTTGAAGTCCAATCAACTTGAAACTTAGTACACATGTTCCTTATGATATGATCTTTCTAATTTTAAAGCCAAATTAAACTTTTGACCCCAATTTCACAGTCCACTGAACATAGAAAATGAAAGTGCATGTTTCAGGTTAAAGTTTTTGGTCAAGGTAGTTTTTGATGAAGTTGAAGTCCAATCAACTTGAAACTTAGTACAAATGTTCCCTATGATATTATCTTTCTA
Organism: Mytilus edulis; assembly: GCA_019925275.1. Lineage (NCBI taxonomy): Eukaryota > Metazoa > Mollusca > Bivalvia > Mytilida > Mytilidae > Mytilus > Mytilus edulis. Next base: position 113,012,489 of record CM034354.1, read on the forward strand.
ATTTTAATGCCTAATTATATTTTTTATCCAATTTCACGGTCCATTGAACATGGAAAATGATAGTGGGAGTGGGGCATCCGTGTACTTTGGACACATTCTTGTTTTTGCTTTATTTTGAAGATTACATACACATGGAACTTTCCCTCTTGAAATTTTGTATGGATAAATCACTGGCAGAAATTTTTTAATACTGGAAACGTTTTTCATTTTTCATTTTTATTTTTGGCGGGGATGAAATAAATCATATTTTTTAAGATCAAAACAATACGAGTTTTAAATTTTTGAACCTGTTTTGATAGATACAAATCTACTGTTTAACATGAAACAAGAACTATGCTTGTAGGTTTGATATAAAGGATTTTTTTGAGAGTTTAGATAACAAGCAATTATTATGTTAATATTCAGGAAACGCGAAACTGAGGTTGCTATATAGTGACAAAAATAAGTCGGTGACCCCCAATTTGTTTAATCACATTTTGTTCCTCAAATCATGAAATACCTTCACACAAAATTTTAAGGAAAAATCACTGGTAGAAATGAATAGGTTGTTTGGTCTTTAAGTAACAATACCTAATTTGTTTACTATCAACCACCTTCACACTTTTTTACAGAAAATGTAAATATTTTAATTTGTCAGATGCTGTGAAAAAGTGTCCTTCAATTGGACATTCTTTTATGATAAAGTACTATTAAATTCTGTCCTACAAGGTTGACATTCAATAAGAGGACTTTTTCACAGTGAAAGCTAAGTGTCCTTTAAAGGGAGATAATAAAAAAGTCACTGATCTTTAATTCTGCTAAGTTTTTTTTTACCTATTCTGCATCAAGCAAATGAAAGATCTAGTCGATGAATCATGACTTATTGGGAGCTGTCAACAAGCACCAAATCTAAAGAAACTTCTGACACGAGCAAAATTCAGTACACAGAACGAAGGTGGCAGAAATACAAAAATGGGGGGATCCCAGATGTGGAACATGCTAAATGCTAGAAGTAAAACTCTGAAATCTGGCACAGCAATTACACCAAAAAATATTATTTATTGTGCAACCTGTCCCACTTGTAATAAAAACTACATACAGGTCAAACCATTTGATAGAGGAAGAGTTCACAAACAGCTGTCTGGACAAAGGTCCCTTCAATTAGAAACTCTCCATGTTCTGAACACTTTGACCAATGTGGAAAGGGAAAATTTAAACTATATTCCTTTCAGGTCAGGTGAGCTTTTCTTATCACTTGGCGTCCGTCGTCCATTGTCGTGCTGCCCCTGAATTGGAAATTTTAGCGAAATTTTGCCGTTTTTGGTTATTATCTTCAATATTATTATGGAAATAGATAAACTGTAAACAGCAATAATGTTCAGCAAAGTAGGATCTACAAAAAAGTCAACATGACCAAAATGGTCAGTTGACCCCTTAATGAGTTATTGCCCTTTATAGTCAATTTTTGTCTATTTTTTTTTTACAAAAATCTTCTCTGAAACTGCTAAGACAAATTTAACCAAACTTGTCCTCAATTATCATTAGGGTATCTAGTTTTAAAAATGTGTTAAATGATGCCATCCGGCGAACCAAGATGGCCAACATGGCAAAAAATTGTAACTAGGGTAAAATGCAGTTTTTTGCTAAAATCTCAGAAACCAAAGCATTTTAAGCAAATCTGACGCAGTTAAATTTGTTTCGTTAGGTCTAGGTCTATCTGCCCTGAAATTTCCGTAACAAACATGCAAAATGTTGCTGGGTTGCTGCCCCTGAATTGGTAATTTTAAGGAAATGTTGCAGCTTTTGGTTATTATCTTGAATATTATTATAAATAGAGATAAACTGTAAACAGCAATAATGTAGAGCTAAGTTAGACCTACAAAGTCGACATGATGAAAATGGTCAATCGACCCCCTTAAGGAGTTAGTGCCTTTTATAGTCAATTTTTTACAATTTTCATAAATTTTGTAAATCTTGTAAAATTTTACAAAATAGTTTAACTACTGGGATAGATTCATAGGTTCATTAGATAGAGATAATTGTGAGCACTAAGAATGTTCAGTAAAGTAAGATCTACAAACACATCACCAGCATCAAAACACAATTTTGTGATGAATCCATCACTCTGCTGTGTCCTTCGTTTATGATATGCACATATACCAAGGTGAGCAACACAGGCTCTTTAGAGCCTCTATAGTTTCAGATGTGGACCTAAGATAAAATTCCACTTGAAGCCAAGGAACGCTATTTTATTTAACTGTATAAGCCGACTTTTAATAGGAAGTGAAATTCGGTCTGTGAATAAGATTCCGTAATATATACAAACTACCACATGACGTTACTATTAGGTAACATCACAAGTTGTTACTAGTATAACGATAACAATTCTGTCTGATGAACTGTAAGGGATGCAGTGAAAGCGCGAACAGAAACAGTGTTCGATTTATAATGTGATTTTTTGTGTCTTTTATTTTTATGTTCTTTGAAAATTTCTTCATACATTGTTGGTCATCAAAAATGTGTGTCATTAATATTTACATGTACTTGGGACCTTTTGAATGTCCAAAACTGTTCTATTTGCTTAAAAGTAATCTGAAGCAATTTCTAGACAAGCTTCGATCATCAGGGTAAAAAGCCTTGTGACCTAAATATTGATTAATCAGTTAAGCTAATTCTTTTTTTTTTATTAATAAAAAAATTCTACAGATGATTTAGTATATATAACTTATATTTATTTCAAGCAAACTATAAGAATGTTTATAAAATTTTAAAAAATCACAGAATCTTAATAAAAAAAAAAATGTGCATTGTTTGTAAAACATGTTAAAGGGACAGTATGGACTCAGTTCATCATTATGATTGGAGCACATATCATGTGCATGCTGTGTATATTGTATAATAGATTTATTATGTCTTGTCTATCTTAAGTTTGGTTAAACTGCCTACTGGGAAAACATTATTACATGTTTACATTCCCAATTACTACTATAAGTCAATTATGTGTGAAAAATTTCAATTTCATGGGTTTTAATCTCGGTTTTAATCCCCCAGGATGTGAAACATTAGAATTTGTGTATATAAATGAAGAGATAGGAAAATTTTATCCTCAGTACTGTAGGTCCCAGTTACTTAATTAAAGACAATAGAAATGTTAAATTAGGGTAATAAACATCCCCCCCCCCCTCAAAAAAAAAAAATGAACATTGAGAAGTTCTCACTCTGATACATATTTCAATGATCAATTTAATCATCTTTTATAAATTAGATGTGAGGACATGCATGGATAGTTTTAAAACTCTTTCTTAACTTGGAAAAAGCACCTGGTTTCCTTAAGAACACAACATTTCAGGGGGAGGGTGCAGAGCCTCTATATATTTACTCTTCTCCTGGATCCTGATATGTGAACATGTAAAAATAAGGCAGCTAATGCACTCATGTAACCTCAACAGCGAAAATGACAAATGTATAATTTTATTTACTTTTTTCAATTTCTCATTGATGTGTTGTAAATTTTCTGTTAGAAACTCACACGACTTTCTATCTAAACTAGTGTGACAGTAACACAAGACTGTTTTATCTTAATTTTGCATATTTTTTTTCTAGGTGTACAACTGTGCAAGTATTGAACATCAGCTTGAAATACAATGTGACCTAAAAGACAGTATAATAATGGACAGATGTAAGTAATGATAAAATAGTCAATGATATGGGAAATGTATGAAATTGTAAGAAAAAGTTGACAGGCATATTGTTTTACACCTGTCCCTCCGTCGGTCAGTTAACTACATATATAGGTCAAAGTACAGCCTTCAGCAATGATCATACTGCATAGTCATATATAAAAAAGGCCCTGAAATTACAATTGTAAAATAATTCCAAACTAATGACCTTAATATTAATATACAAATAAAATAACTAAAAACAAATATGCAACACAGCAACAAACAACAACCACTGATTGTCCAGGTTCCTGACTTGGGACAGGCACAGAAGATAGCAGGATTAAACATGTTAGTGGGATCAAAGCCCTAATAAAATCATATTTTAGTTATTCTCCTCAAGAAAATCTAATATAATGTAATTAACATCAACCATTGTCAACACTTTTAAATGTTGTACTTAACTTTATATATAAAGAAGATGTGGTATGATTGTCAATGAGACAACTTTCCACAAGAGACCAAATGACACAGAAATTAAAAACTAAAGGTCACTGTACCCTCTTCAACAATGAGCAAAGCCCATACTGCATAGTCAGCTATAAAAGGCCCCAAAATGACAAATGTAAAACAAGAAAACTAACGGCCTAATTTATGTACAAAAAATGAAAGAAAAAAAATATGTAACACTTCAACAATAGACAACCACTGCATTACAGGCTCCTGACTTGGAACAGGCACATACATTACATTGTACCTTAATATTTTAATTCGCATATTGGTATACAATCTATTGTATGTTTTTTTCTTTTTTTCTTTAAAAAGTTATATGCAAGTGGGGGCATAATCTGTGTCCCATGGACCCAATCATGACATTTATTTATTCAGAGAATTTTGAAAGGAATAAATAATGAATAATTTTTCATAATTTTTTTTCATCTTTTAGAAAACTGAGACAAATCTACCTAAATTTGGCCACACTCATCATTAGGGTATGCATATATAGTTTTAAATGTGTTTGATGACCCTGCCAACCTACATGGCAGACATGGCTAAAAATAGAAAATAGGAGGAAAATGCAGTGTTTACTTATATCTCTGAAACTAAAGCAAAAGTATAACAGTTACATTATTTCATGCATCAATTGTAATTGAGAATATCAGGTGAGCGATAAAGGCCCATTGGAGCCTCAACTTTCTATAGCCATTATTGTTATAGCTGGTCAGTGGTCATAAACCTATGAAAATAAGTCAATTATTTAACCTCAGAGCACTACCAACAGATTCTTATCCAGTGCATTTGATCATGTTGATGAATAAATTTTATTACAACTCGTTAACAGGGCAAGATATGGAAATTTATTTTTCTTCTGGTTTTATAATATTAAGAAAAAACAAAGGAAAATAATATTTTGATAAACATTAAACATGTTGTTGTGGTTTTGTGCTCTCTTGAACCATCAGATTATTACTGTACTGCAATAAAAACAAAACAACATTAAAGAATATCAGGGATTTACGGGAACTTGAAGTAATTGAAAACTTGTTCAAATCCCAAACTGCACTTAAACTTTACTTTGTATCAACCATTAAGTGTTGTGAAATGTTTACACAATGCTTGTTAACACCAAACACTGATCAAGTCAATTTCGTCTTCTCATATTATCATGAATATGTTACTTTTTTAATAGGAAAAAGGATATATATTAGAGATATATTTACAAGCAGGGACATCTGTGTCCCATGGACACATTCTTGTTTTATTTATTACATATTTTAGTGTATTAAACTAATTATACTGCTTCCACCTTTCAATATTCTAACAAAGCTCTATCTCATTAATGGATAAATAAATGATACTAGTCATGACCTCAACAGATAATTTTTTTTTCAGGTTCTCTGGTCGTAAGAACCTGTTGGCCACACACATGAAGATTTTCATTGATCCTGCTTTCAGCTAAATATCAGAAAAATTAAGAACAAAGGAAAATATGCTGAAACTGTACAGTCACCGGTCAGGATTATTTCAGAAGTGAAATTATAATACAATTTATTTTACTGGTTAATTCCTTTGATTTGTAATTTTAAACAACACACAGAGGCTTTGCATTATTGTTTTACAAGAGAGACACCAAAAGATGCGGTCAACATTTATCATTTTCATCAAAATACGCCCAGGACAAACCATGGATACACTTAACTTGAAATATGGTGCTTTCATACCAAAATTGCCTGGAACTAAAAGAAATAAAGAACCATTCATGTCAGCAATCAGGGGATAAGATGAAAGAATGCAGAATAAGGTACTGTAATATTCAGTTTTAATAAGAGTCCTGCTTCTCTATATATACATATGCTTTTTGTTATGCCCCGTCGTAGCGGAGGGGGCATTAAGTTTTATCCTTGTATGTTTGTACATAATATTAGATATAAGAAGATGTGGTATGACTTCCAATGAGACAACTCTCCATCCAAGTCACAATTTGTAAAAGAAAAACAATTATAGGTCAAAGTACAGTCTTCAACACAGAGCCTTGGATCACACCAAACAGTAAGCTATTATTAATTTAAGGACCCAAAACATTACTATTGTGAAACCAGCTGTCAAACATGAAAACCAACGGTCTAATCTATATAAAAAAAAGAGAAAAGACAAACACTTATAGTGCATGATTTTCTCACTGTGTTGAAGACCCATTGGTGGACTTCGGTTGTTGTCTGCACTTTGGTCAGGTTGTTGACATATTTCCCCCAATTCCATTCTCAATTTTATGAAGAAGTTATTGAACTTTATTCTTGAAAAAGAGACGGAGGTATCATGTTCACATGGCACATCTGTTTATTTGTTTTAGTTCACTATAAACTTAAGTTTGCTTAACCAAATGTACTGAAACTTAATCACAATGCTTATTACCACAAAAATCAGACCAAGTACTCATTTGGGTACTGTGTGTCACTTTTACCATTCTTGATTTATGACCCTTTAAAATGTTATATGCAAGCAGGGGCATAATCTGTGTCCCATGGACCCATTCATCATTTATTTATTCAGAAAACTCTAAAAGGAATAAATAATCCATAATGTTCATACAGATAAAACATATTGTTTTAAGGATTTTAATCTGTTTATTAAGTCACATGCAAACTCAATATTGCTCCCCTTTTAAATCTCGATCAGTGTTTGTAAAAAGAAAAAAGTAACATAAAAGAATGCAGGTTGCCAGGAACATTCAAATTGGAGAAAGGGAAAAGAACACAACTCTACGCTAAATAATTTTGAAAACTTATTGGCTATACTATCTTTATTTATAAAAATGTCAAAAACATTATGTACATTATGATCATGTTGATTGTGTGAAACGTCACACAAGGCAATCAAAATGGTCAGGGGGGAAAAAAAGTTTTATTATAAATGTCAAATGGTTATAGTCTCAACCTATCAACATAATCAAAATTGTTGATTTCACAGTTAATATTTACTTTTAGCATGTTCAGCAGCATAGAACGTTTTTGTTATATTTTATTAAATGTTAATTTACTTTGCTCTTATAGGCAGGAGTAAAAGGAAGAGAAAGCTAGGCATCAGTAAAGAAACAGATCAATTTATAATATGTAATACTTCCATCTGAATATAACAAACATTGCACATGCTATGAAGTTTATTCACGTGAGGTATCATGTTCACATGGCACATCTGTTTATTTGTTTTAGTTCACTATAAACTTAAGTTTGCTTAACCTATACTATGATTTGTAGTTATATTTTATTGTATGTATTTGTAATATTAAAAGTACATGTATTATACTTTAGAACAGTATTTTAATTTTTATATTTTGCTGTGGAGAATATCAAAGAAATTTAGAAAAAACATAATTAAAGATAGTTTCTTCCATGTTTTCTGTGACAAACAAAATGTGCAAATTAGGAAAATTAAATGAGGCTACATTATTGAATATTTTTGAGTTTGAGTTTTTTTTTCATTCCTATTTTAAAATTTCATTGGCATTTGAAATAATGAGTTGAAACTAGTTTTTATCAATTATTTTGTTTTCAAGATGTAAAACAGTAGAGAAGGTTAAGGTTTTGTGTACAATAGTTTACTATGATGTAATGGTCAAATAAACTTGAAACTTTGTACTTTCAAGTGTTCATTTAAGTCAGTGTTTTTTAAACAATTACAAATAAGTTACTGAACATGGAAATCTGATTGTGGAAGCAGAGTATAATGTGTTATGGACACATATATATATATCTCAATCCCATAGAGCATCGCCCTCCTCACCAGCCTCTCAGTAATGGCATATTGACTTTGAAAATTTCCTTTGTTTACACTGAAATATTTGTGATAAGTCCAGTTTAAGGAGAACCACTAAAAGTAGGTCAGGGATAATTTATATGCAGTTGAATAAGCTTTTGGACAATGCATGTGCTTAGTGATTTTGATAATCCTGAACGCTAAATCTTATAACTTACAATCTTTTGCAGTTTTCTGTTTATATGTTAAAGTTTATGCTTAGGCCAGTTTAATATCGACCACTTATAAATAGGATTTAGAGGATGTATAGGCCCCCCTTTTTGTGGGACAAATTTGATTGATATTATATTTAGGGAATTACTGAAGCATGACAAAAGGGATGCAGTATAGAGTAACCTTATTATTTCTAAGAAATTACTTTTTTTTTTTTAAAGAATTGAAAAGTATGGTTATAAACATATTTTTTATGAATTAAAATTTTAACAAATGTTGGAAACAAATTTATGTAAAAACTTTTTTTAATGTATCAAAATTATGTGTTGTAAAATCTGAATGATTTTTTTTTTCTGGATTTTCTCCAATATGTTTAAAAAACCAAAATGCATAATTTTTTCTTGTAGATATTATTTCGGGATTTTTCCCGAAATGGGTAAAAAAAATCTATGTAACAAGTGTGTGTCTGATATTAGATTTATATTTTCGGGATTTTTCCCGAAATGTGAAAAAGAAATTATTAGTCATGAGGTCTAGCATATACATTTGAATTTTCGGGATAAATCCCGAAATATTTGAAGACATCTGTGTTATATACATGTTGTACTTAGTTTATTTTTGTCGGGATATTTCCCGAAATGCGTTTCAGATCTGTTTGTTAAAATGCTCTGCCAACATATATGTAATAAATAATAATGTTGAGAATGATTTCGAGACATTTCCCGAAAAATTTGTTGTCACATACATCTTTATTACAAAAATTTTGAAACTTTCATATATTTTGGGAAATTTCCCAAACATTTAATGTAAATTTTATCAATTATAAGAATAAAAACATGGAATGTTGTAAAAAATATGTGTTTCTTTATGAAATCTTCATTCAATTTATGGTAAACATTGAAAAAGATTATAAAAAGGAATAAAATGGATTTTACTCTTTTAAAATAGAGTCTGTTATTAATAGATGATGTCCACATTAACGCGTCATGAACCCCCTATGAAGTATTACTAACCCCCTACGGTCTCATATGGGGTCATCACGTGACGGCGTTAAACCAAACACAACATGATATTTTACCCGCGGTGCGATACATGTCAATGGCATCCTTCATATGGTTATAAATCAGTCAAACACCAGTACCGATATTTTTGAATGTTGTCTTATAAATTGTCATTACGGCTTCATTCTTCTTACATCTTGTGCAAAGCAGTGAAACCTGCCAAAATCATCTGATATTCATATCTTGTCATGAATATTTAAATTAAAGTAAAATCATTTTAACCTTGGGATAACGATGTGTGAAAAGAGGTTTTACAAACATGTCTAGGAAGTGTGAAAAGTTACCAATACAATCAAAGTCCCTACTGGGAAGCCCGTTCATTTTCATTTCAGATTATTAAACATTTCGATATACACAATCCTTTTATCACTTGTATCAGACATATTAATAAACTCATCAATGTGTGTAAAATTCTACAATTTCAAGAGTTCTTACACAGCTACTTTTGCATAGGTACTATTTCTGTACTAAAAATATGTAGTACTGGAAATTTACTTTTAATATTCAGTACTATTTTGTTACTTTAAAATTATTGTAATATTTAGGTACCTGTATTTTACAGTACTTACTTTGTACTTGAAATTTTGGTACTACAGATTTTTGGTTACTATCGTTACATTTTCAGCATTTTGAAAGTTTTTCTATATCAAATCTCTTAAAATTATGATTTTCAAACATGGAATATTGTATTATTTCTGTACCAAAATATTTAGTATAAATCAAGTACTGTAAAATACAAGTACCTAAACATTACAATAATTTTAAAGTAAAGAAATAGTACTAAATATTAAAAGTAAATTTCCAGTACTACATATTTTTAGTCCAGACATAGTACCTATGCAAAAGTAGCTGTGTAGTAAGATGTTTTAACGTTCAGATTAACATGATAAGATGACATTCACTTCCTTTCAAATCTATACATTTTCCGTGTATGTGATAAAATATGAAATAACCCTTTGCATACTAGATCACACTGGTTCCCTGGACGTGTAATATTACAAAACATGTTTTTGTGATCTTAATCAGAGTTAAGATATGCCCCTGTTTTGCGAGAATATTGTCCGATATATTATTTAAACCATTCATATGTGGTACAATATGGATACACAATAGAAATGTTTGTATCTGCAGGAAGACAAACTGCGAAACTGGTTGAAATTTCATTTCAAGTAAGATTATTGAAACCTTATAAAAGTGTTTACCAGTATCATAAATTTGAAAATGATACAATAATAAACGTAAAACACTTGAAAATTTTCAAGAGAATCTGATCAAAAGCTATATTTAACATATATGTTACTGAAAAAAAATATCTAATATTTGATTAAAAATAGCAAAATATAATGAAAATCATGGCATTATCATGTGTTCTTAGTCTACCGAAGTAATATGTAACTATAACTATTGATTATAGAGAAACACATTGAAAAGATGACAGTTACCATATGTTCTTAGTATACCGAAGTAATATGTAACTATAACTATTGATTATAGAGAAACACATTGAAAACATGACAGTTACCATAGTATACCGAAGTAATATGTAACTATAACTATTGCGTTTATTATAGAGAATACCGAAGTAATATGTAACTATAACTATAGTGTTTATTATAGAGAATACCGAAGTAATATGTAACTATAACTATCGATTATAGAGAAACACATTGAAAAGATGACAGTTACCATATGTTCTTAGTATACCGAAGTAATATGTAACTATAACTATTGATTATAGAGAAACACATTGAAAACATGACAGTTACCATAGTATACCGAAGTAATATGTAACTATAACTATTGCGTTTATTATAGAGAATACCGAAGTAATATGTAACTATAACTATTGTGTTTATTATAGAGAATACCGAAGTAATATGTAACTATAACTATTGCGTTTATTATAGAGAATACCGAAGTAATATGTAACTATAACTATTGCGTTTATTATAGAGAATACCGAAGTAATATGTAACTATAACTATTGCGTTTATTATAGAGAATACCGAAGTAATATGTAACTATAACTATTGCGTTTATTATAGAGAATACCGAAGTAATATGTAACTATAACTGTTGCGTTTATTATAGAGAATACCGAAGTAATATGTAACTATAACTATTGTGTTTATTATAGAGAATACCGAAGTAATATGTAACTATAACTATTGTGTTTATTATAGAGAATACCGAAGTAATATGTAACTATAACTATTGTGTTTATTATAGAGAAACACATTGAAAAGATGACAGTTACCATGTGTCCTTAGTATACCGAAGTAATATGTAACTATAACTATTGTGTTTATTATAGAGAAACACATTGAAAAGATGACAGTTACCATGTGTCCTTAGTATACCGAAGTAATATGTAACTATAACTAATGTGTTTATTATAGAGAAACACATTGAAAAGATGACAGTTACCATATTTTAATAAACATTTTTTTTCCTTTTGTTGTTTAATTAACCTTTGATCTTTTGCAATTACTGTTAACACTGAGGTTCTGAATTCGAACCCCGAACGTGGCAAGTACGCTCGACTAAAATCTTAATTATTGACTATGGTTGTCTCCGAGCACCCTGGCAACCGCAACCCATAATAATTGACCACCATGAAATAGCACAATAGTGCTGAGAGGCGTTAAACACCAATCAATCAAGAAATATGTGAAGTCGAAAGTAAATCACACGGAATTTGTATGTAGAGTTGTCTCATTGACAAACATACTATGTATCCTTCTTTTGTATGGTGACTGAAATCGTATGATCTGAAGTTTCCAATTCCATTTCAAGATTTTATTATAATTGTGTTGTTTCCCTATATTTTCAGTTACGTTTTAAACTGTCACATAACTTTAACTTTGTCTACTTTCGTTTTGTAAACATATGTAGCATTGTCTACTTTCGTTTTGTAAACATACGTAGCATTGTCTACTTTCGTTTTGTAAACATATGTAGCAATGTTCACGAGAGAAAGAGTAGTGTTCCACTTGAATAAACAATGAACAAAAACATAAAATCGTTTTAACAGCAAATAAGATTGTCAATTTCTGTCAATATGAATGTAATTATCTGATTGGTCGTGATGTATTATATTTTAATGTTTCTTAAACAATACGTCATGTACCACATGATTTAACTATACATATATATACTGCTGTCAGTTGATACAAATCATAAATGTTTTAAATTGAATAAGTAAAAGCGTTAACGATGAAATCATTAATTCTTATCATAGCAGTTCTTGTGGGAATGTTATTTGTTCCAGCGATAGAAAGTAAGTTTTTAATCTGTTCGTATACATTTCCAGAAAAATCACGGAAAACATGGAAAAGGCAAAGATTTAAAATCAACTGAACGTAATAAGCTTGTAAGTTTTGTGTAAAGATGGATAGCCGGAGGAAAAGCTTTCTATCCAAATAAATTGAATTTCAATGCCTGCACCAATTCAGGAATATGGCAGTTGTTTCCTCCTTATATGAGATGTTGATTTTGCCAATTGTGCAGGGACTTTCCTTTTTGAATTTGCTTGGATTTCGGTATTTTTGGTGTTTTAGTTTTTATGAAACCTGAGACATTACAAAATACAGAATCAGACATTATAAATATTAAGAAACACTTTTTTAATTTATGAAGTTATAATGAAATAAGAAAATATATTACAATTGATATGGTTAAGAATGTTCGCTGTACTTGATTTTGAGTTTTTGCCTTGTATTCAAAATCCTCTTGTTATGTCTATGTAGTGCTTTAAAAAAAAATGCCCCTACTTAAGTCTTCATAGGTTTATAACATATAGTTTAAAATCCATATTTGAAAATTGTTTTTATTTTTTCATAGTTTTTGAAAGAAAAAAGGTGCCAATGGGAAATGTATTAAACATTTAAAGAAAATCATTTCCAGCCAAATTCAAAGGTTAATATCTTTAAAACAAGCACAAGGACCCTTCATTTTTTCTTATTTTCAGTTCCTTTATTTTAATTCTATTAATTCATAACAGTCTTTAAAAAAGCTTGTTAAATTGAAACAGAGTACCAAACATACTTAATGAAATGTTGCTCAAGTTTTTGTACATAAGTTAAACAAAGTGTTTCCCATTGTTTCCAATATCTAAATTATTCTATCCAACAATGCTTTTGAGGCAATGAGTTGTTAGATCTACTTTTGAATATAACGTATTTTAATGGAAACACAATATTTGTTTTACTATCAGACACAGCAATCATTTATTTCATTTGTGATAAAAGACAGCCATATAAATATTTCTAATCTAACCCAGTCTGTTATGGATAGCCAGAACATTATATTCCAAAAACACGTAAAATATTTTTTCTCTGATTTCTAAACAAAAAGTGCATAGTCTTGCATATAAATAAAAAATAAATTACATGGTAGAATTCTATGTACATGCGAATTTCTGCTCATGAAATAACAGGCATTGGTAAGGGGAGGGTGGAGGACTCACAAACATGTTCAACCCCGCCACATTATCTATGAGCCTCTCTAAATTCAGGAGCCTGTAGTTCAGTGGTTGTCGTTGGTTAATGTTTGTAATGTTTGTTTTTGTTTGTTTTTTTGTTAAAATTAGGCCGTTTATACTATTCAATTGAATTGTTTCATATTTTTGATCTCAGGTCCTTTTATAGCTGACCATACGGTATGGTTTTTTTTTCTCTTCGTTGAAGGTTGCCTATAATTGCTTACATCCATTTCATTTAATCTCTGGTGGATAATTATCTCATAGGCAATTATACCACATCTCATTATCTTTAAGTTTAGTTTTAAAATATTTTATTTGGTGAATTAAAGCAAAATGGATTATACACAATTAAATCATACTTATGAAGTCTTCTCCATAATACAATATAAATAAACACAATTATAGTATAATGAACATGCATTTAAAGCTAACAGTTTATGGAATATAAATACAAGCTTTCATAGGTAAAAAAAGGAAGAAAGGGAGAGAGAAAAAGAAAAAGAAAGTTTGAAAAGTCATATAATTCTGTGATGAAGACGTGGGTGTTGATGATTATGTTAATGATGTTACGTGTCATTATCAATAACACTTTATGAATGTAAAAGAAATCTGTTTGACCTTTTGATGAAATATTTAATATGTTTTTGAAAAATGAATATTTTGTTCTTTCGAAAGTTCCCAAATTCCGCAAATAAATAGTTTTGTATCTAAAACAAAGTTTTCGGAAAGCCAGTTAAGATTTTCTACATCAAGTTTATTTGGGACAAACGAAGAAGTAATGATGGACATTCTCAATATCTGATCCACATTGGCAAGAAGGATCATTTATAATACTAGCTCGAAAAAGGTCATAATTTAAGAATAAAGTGGAGCATCGCAATTGCGTTACGATAATATTCAATTTCCTCGGGCCGACAAAAAAACGTTTCAACTATACTTAGTAGACCATCGTTCTTCAATTTTTCTTAAATTTAGAAATAGAGTCGACACTGCGAATTTTTGGGTCAAATTTATTCTACCCACGTATTGTAGCGCGATAAGCCGATTCAGTATCAAGGGAAAGTCTACAAAATACAACAATAATAGCATGACAATTTCGCTACGGATAGTGGGTTGTACTTTGCATACATTGAGGTACAAGAGATTTATTATTATTATTAATTTTAAGTGTATACAGTGTATTGATGGTTCAGTAATTACCACAATGTATTGATGGTTCAGTAATTACCACAATGTATTGTTTTTTTAGAAACCAGAAGTCCTTTATATGGAGGGAATATATTTTATAAAATTTAAATCGATAATCTGCATATTAGAACATAGTTCCCAATTAACACATGAAGACATAGTCACTTTTTTATAATCCTACAAAAATAATGTATAGAAAAGTAATAGTTGTTGTTCTTTTGAGATGTATCTACCAATCAATTTTCAATAATGTCGGGTATAGAACTGGCATCTATCTTACTTTTAAATTTATTTGGAATTGCAGTTACAATATCATAAAACTCCACGATATAAATTTTGATAAAAAAATGTTTTTACTTATCATACATTCTATGAAAATTAGGCATGAATCAATATATTGTAATGGTAACATTTTGGAACTTTTCTAAAATGTTTGCTCGTTAGAATTACATTTGGCTCATTATACCTGTATTGGTGAAATTTTAAAATTGTTATAATGATAATTTAACAAATGTTTAATCTTAATACAATCTTAATAATTTAAATAGAAAAATATTTGACATTGAAATAATGATATTTGAATTATTGTATTTCAAGGTTGGGGTGGAAGAAGATATTATCGAGGAACCCGTTGGCCAACAGCAACCCCTGCCGCAAACCCTGCCGCAGCTGCTGCCGCCTTCCTTAGTATGTTTATTAAAATGATATTCATATAATAATATTTGTAGTGTTAACATTTTAAATTGTTAGAATAATTGTTCAATCTGTATTATTTTGATGGCAATTTATTTGCCCAATTAGAGTTTTGTTAGAAATATTATATTTTTTTCAAATGGTAACATTTTGAAATTGTTAAAATAAGAGTTCAATCTTGATACAATCTTTACAGTTTAATGAAATTTTTTTGTCATTGTGAAAAAATTAATTACATTTTTTTATTTCAAGGAAATGATAGAAGAAGAACTTTAGCTGCAGCCTGTGTCGCAGCCGCTACCGCTGCTCAAAGTATGATTAGTAAAATGATATCTAAATCGTAATTTTTGTTTTAATAACATTTTAAAATTGGTACAATAATAGTTCAATCTTAATAACGTCAATGCTAAAACTTTCACTCTACTAGAATTATTTTTGAAATTTATTATTTTTATAATAACATTTCGAAATTGTGTGAACATTCTTTTAATCTTCATAGATTTAACATGTTTAATGACAAAATGTTTGATATTGTAAGACTGATATTTAAAATTTTCTCTTTGAAGGTGTTTGTCTTCCAAATGCGTTGGCAGTAACCCCTGCCTGTGCTGCAGCCGATTTACGTGCTCAAAGTATGAATATTAAAATGATATTTGAATCGTAATGTTTCTTGCAATAACATTTTAAAATTGTTACAATATTAGTTCAATCTTTATAATTGCAATGCTAAAATGTTTGCCCTATTAGAATTATGTTTGAAATGTTATATTTCTATTGGTAACATAATAAAATTGTTAGAAAAATAATTAAATCTTCATAAAATCTCTATAGATTTAATGAAAAATGATTGACATTGTAAGAATGATATTTGAAAATTTCTATTTGAAGCTGTTTGTGGAACAAGAATTTAAGCTGGTGTTCAAAGTATGTTTATTTAAATAATATTTGAATCGTACAATTGATAATGGAAATGGGGAATGGGTCAAAGAGACAACAACCCGACCAAAGAGCATAAGGCCGAAGGCCTGCAACATACTTAACACAATGCATATGTCTGAGCAAATTAAATTCATTTAAATTGTACAATTAAATAAAATATCCATATGAATACATTGTACAAGGATGATTCACGATTACCAGTAATTACTATTATTTTTTGAAGAAGATAAGATGCACACATATGAAAGCAAGTTCCAAAATTTAGAAAATGACCTGGTTATTTGACCTTGACACCATTATTCTTTAGGTGGACCAATGACCCCAAATCAAAATACCCCGGATGGATCGAATCCATAATGCACCATTTGTGTTGTTTATGAAAGTAGAGGACCATAGAATAAATGTATAAAAACTATGGAGTTATTAAATGTATAAAAAATATTAAATTAAAGTAGAGGACCATAGAATAAATGTGTAAAAACTATGGAGTTATTAAATGTATAAAAAATATTGAATTAAAGTAGAGGACCATAGAATAAATGTGTAAAAACTACGGAGTTATTAAATGTATAAAAAATATTAAATTAAAGTAGAGGACCATAGAATAAATGTGTAAAAACTATGGAGTTATTAAATGTATAAAAACTATGGAATTAAAGTAGAGGACCATAGAATAAATGTGTAAAAACTACGGAGTTATTAAATGTATAAAAAAAATATTAAATTAAAGTAGAGGACCATAGAATAAATGTGTAAAAACTATGGAGTTATTAAATGTATAAAAACTATGGAATTAAAGTAGAGGACCATAGAATAAATGTGTAAAAACTATGGAGTTATTAAATGTATAAAAACTATGGAATTAAAGTAGAGGACTATAGAATAAATGTGTAAAAACTATGGAGTTATTAAATGTATAAAAAAAATATTAAATTAAAGTAGAGGACCATAGAATAAATGTGTAAAAACTATGGAGTTATTAAATGTATAAAAAATATTAAATTAAAGTAGAGGACCATAGAATAAATGTGTAAAAACTATGGAGTTATTAAATGTATAAAAAATATTAAATTAAAGTAGAGGACCATAGAATAAATATGTAAAAACTATGGAGTTATTAAATGTATAAAAAATATTAAATTAAAGTAGAGGACCATAGAATAAATGTGTAAAAACTACGGAGTTATTAAATGTATAAAAAATATTAAATTAAATGTATAAAAAATATTAAATTAAAGTAGAGGACCATAGAATAAATGTGTAAAAACTATGGAGTTATTAAATGTATAAAAAATATTAAATTAAAGTAGAGGACCATAGAATAAATATGTAAAAACTATGGAGTTATTAAATGTATAAAAAAATATTAAATTAAAGTAGAGGACCATAGAATAAATGTATAAAAAATATTAAATTAAAGTAGAGGACCATAGAATAAATGTGTAAAAACTATGGAGTTATTAAATGTATAAAAACTATGGAATTAAAGTAGAGGACCATAGAATAAATGTGTAAAAACTATGGAGTTATTAAATGTATAAAAACTATGGAATTAAAGTATAGGACCATAGAATAAATGTGTAAAAACTATGGAGTTATTAAATGTATAAAAACTAAGGAATTAAAGTAGAGGACCATAGAATAAATGTGTAAAAACTATGGAGTTATTAAATGTATAAAAACTATGGAATTAAAGTAGAGGACCATAGAATAAATGTGTAAAAACTATGGAGTTATTAAATGTATAAAAAATATTAAATTAAAGTAGAGGACCATAGAATAAATGTGTAAAAACTATGGAGTTATTAAATGTATAAAAAATATTAAATTAAAGTAGAGGACCATAGAATAAATGTGTAAAAACTATGGAGTTATTAAATGTATAAAAACTAAGGAATTAAAGTAGAGGACCATAGAATAAATGTGTAAAAACTATGGAGTTATTAAATGTATAAAAACTATGGAATTAAAGTAGAGGACCATAGAATAAATGTGTAAAAACTATGGAGTTATTTAATGTATAAAAAATATTAAATTAAAGTAGAGGACCATAGAATAAATGTGTAAAAACTATGGAGTTATTAAATGTATAAAAACTATGGAGTTATTAAATGTGTAAAAACTATGGAGTTATTAAATGTATCAAAAATATTAAATTAAAGTAGAGGACCATAGAATAAATGTGTAAAAACTATGGAGTTATTAAATGTATAAAAAATATTCAATTAAAGTAGAGGACCATAGAATAAATGTGTAAAAACTATGGAGTTATTAAATGTATAAAAAATATTAAATTTTCAAAGAACTTATGGTGTAAAAAAAGGGACTCTTTACCGCGAGGAACCGCATTACAAAATGATTTTCGGGATGTGGTAATTTACAGAAAAATGAATCACACTTCGTTCCCCGAAAATTTAACCACACATGTGAAAATGTCTCAGCTTCGAAACGAGCTATCATACATATCCAAGTTTACAATATGGACTGAGCTTACAGAAGAAAATGTTAACATTAACGCCTATGGAAAATTCATTAAGCATACTGACCCAGATCTCTATCACTTACGCTTCATGGGTGTATATACCACTCATGTCAAATACTAAAGGGGAAATAACTGTCATATAGAGTCTCGTTATCGTTTCCACTAAAATTTGATAAAAACATTTTGAAAATTTAACAAACCATTTATGAAAATAAATTTGTCGATTTCTTTAACGGTTACAGACTTAAACTGCCTTGTTGTTAACAAAACAAAACATGATCATACACCTTCTTTGAATACATCTATCCGACTTTGTTTTCTATATGCATTAAAAGAGCATAGTCCAGTCCTTTACCAGTAACACTTAATATGTCCTAAAACTTAATATGTCCTAAAACTTAATTTGTTGATTTAAATTTATGAAAATTATAGCATCTCCATACATATAACTCATATCTTATTTCGTTCATTGCAGGTTTGCCTAATCACCATGACGATAATGAAAAGACAAGAAGAACATATCGTTATAATAAATCTCAAACAAAAATGTATACTTGTAAAGCATTATTTTTCTGCCAAATCCCATTTCATCCGAATCTTTGTCTACTGATTTTATCGGGACTAAATAATGAGGAGTTGGATAGGGGTAAGGAGACATAGGAATGACGGGGAAGAATGTAAGAGATTGTAAAGAGGGGGTTTGGATATTCACAAACATGTCCAATCCTGCCTAGTTCGACATGTGGCTGTGAAAAAATCATTAGCATGCTGCAATCAGGTTGTCGTTTTCTTGTTTTGTACTATATTTGCTTTTCGTTTATTTTGTACATAAATCAATGACACGCCGTTGATTTGGTCGTTTGCGATTGTTTCCATTTGTCATGTAGGATCCTTTCATAGCTTGAAATGTGATATGAGTTTTTTCTTATAGTGAAATGCCATTGGTGTGATGTATATTTGCGTCTATGTCATTCATGTCTCTAGTGGATACTTACAACATTCGTTATAATACCACATCTTCTTATTTTGATGGTATAAGTATGTGACTGGCCATTTGTCTGGACCATGTCAATCATATTTAATAAAACTACAGTTTTTATTATTAACCAGCACTATTCACATGCATCGATCAACGTTCACCCATATACCATTTTTTTTTCAGAACATTATATGTAATAAAATCATTGGCATGAAGCTGTGGTTATTGGTTTTCTCAGATGTTAGTTCCTGTTCATTGACTTAAGGTCACCTTAATTTGTGGATTTTAATATAGCATATGTATGTATTACTTGTGTCTGTCTATTCAAAACAACCTAAAAAATATGGTGAACACTTTTAATAACCAGTATTCTAACTAAACTTTTATTAACACACTTTAATGATATCAATGTTTTAATATACTATACGTTTTGCAAATTGCACCCTCACAAGTCATGTTATTTGTTTTCAGATGCGTCTTAGACTCTTTATAGAATCATAGGTGTAACGGCTCAGGAGAAAGTTTAATTATCAACCACATGCGGAAGGTCAGAAGTGGTTTTCCCAACTAAAAAGGCGAAGACTGATATTCATTATATAAATGAAATACCCTTGAAAGGAACGATAAATACAAAAAATAAATAGAGATTAATACATGGCCTTTTCCATATCAGCCTGGGTATCATCCCGAGACCCCCATATCAGCCCGAGACGGAGTCGAGGTGCTGATATGGGTCGAGGGATGATACCCAGGCTGATATGGAAAAGGCCATGTATTAATCGCTTTATCATATACTTCCGACGATAGTTTTATGTAAGGCAAATAAACTAATGCAATAACTAAAACAGTCAAACATTTTATAAAGAAAATTAAAATTATGAATCAAATATACTATAGTTGTCCAACAACAGCATCATTAACTCCTAATATATTTATGGTAACATTTCCTATAGAGGCATTTTGAAATATTGAAAATTTGGAAGAGTTTTACGATCATTACTACTCCATGTTTGTTGTACTATAAAATGATTCATAATTGTCAATGGCATTTGTTAGAAAGTATTAAACTATCCTCACAAAAGTTCCCGTAAATTTTGACGTCGTCATAAAAAACATCTGACGTCACAATGGAAAAGTAAACAACCGATACCAGAAACACCGGAAGTAACTTGCACGAGAGGCACTGATATGGGTTTTTTGCACGAGAGGCACTTGATATGGGTTATCAGCCCGGGTGGGAAGATATGGCTTGTGCACTTCCGCCCATTACACATATGCAAAAGCTATCATATTAATGCTAAGTATATGATAAACATTTATATTAAACGGTAAATTATGGCGTTGTGATTTGTTTAACGCCGTCACGTGGTGACCCCTCTATGGATCCGTTTGGGGTTAATAAAGTTCATACATGATTCATGCCGTCGCGTCTACTGTTTATGGTGGCGTCATCTATTGATGCTGGTGTATTTCATAATTTGTTTTCTTCAAATCGCAGCAAAAAAGTCCCTCGTGCGATAAATTAGTTAAATGGTTCACTTCTCAACTCATAAGGACCATAGAGGGTAAGTAAACTCCAAATGAGAGTCGGCCTTACGCCTCACCCCTAATTGATTTTCATAACCTCTATGGATCAGAACGGGGTCAGTAGCAAACCATAACACTTAAAGTAGGTGGTATATTTTTTTTCTAGTGATGTGTATATAACCATTTTGTTAATGGAAATCGCCAATGGCAGTCAGCAGGGTTAAAGAACATCAGTTGTTCGAATGCATTTTGTTTAAATATACTTTTTCACTTTTTTTGTCTTTTGGAAAATGTTGTTTGTGCTGTTTTAGACCCTTGTACAACGAAATTTGTTTTACATGCACACGTATAAAAATTGCGGTTTTTTATCCAACGCAATCATAGGTTTGAACGTAGTTTTCAATTTAAACTCGTTTACATTTTTTCGTTTGGGCTTGTATCATATTTTCCCTCCGGTTTATATGATCCGTTCATCCTATATTGACTCTTAAAATTCAAGAGTCTATCTAAAATGAGGGTACATTTTATATGACCTTCCAAATACCGTTTCGATCCCTAACATCAATGAAGAGACATTTATTGTCGAAATCCGGATCTGGTGTACAAAAAATATATTGACACCTTATCTTTGTGGCATAACATCGTGGCCACAAGTTAATTGTTTTCTGTTTAGTATAACATTTACATGAAGATCCATTTTGTTACATCTTGTGATCAATTTTATTTGGCAATCGCCAATGGCAGTCAGCAGGGTTTAAGAACACCAGTTGTTCGACCTGTTAGTCAAATGCGTTTTGTTTAAATATACTTTTTCACTTTTTTGGTCTTTTGGAAAATGTTGTTTGTGCTGTATTTAGACCCTTCTACAACGAAATTTGTTTTACATGCACACGTATAAAAATTGCGGTTTTTATCCAACGCAATCATAGGATTGAACGTAGTTTTCAATTTAGACTCGTTTATATTTTTTCGTTTGGACTTGTATAATATTTTCCCTACGGTTTATATGATCTGTTCATCCTATTTTGACTCTTAAAATTCAAGAGTCTATCTACAATTGAGGGTACATTTTATATGGCCTTCCAAATATCGTTTCGATCCCTTACATCACTGAAGAGACATTTATTGTCGAAATCCGGATCTGGTGTACAAAAAATATATTGACATCTTATCTTTGTGGTATAACATCGTGGCCACAAGTTAATTGTTTTCTGTTTAGTATTACATTTACATTGATATCCATTTTGTTACATCTTGTGATCAATTTTATTTGGCAATCGCCAATGGCAGTCAGCAGAGTTTAAGAACATCAGTTGTTCGACCTGTTAGTCAAATGCGTTTTGTTTAAATATACTTTTTCACTTTTTTGGTCTTTTGGAAAATGTTGTTTGGGCTGTATTTGGACCCTTTTATAACGAAATTTGTTTTACATGCACAGGTATAAAATTGCGGTTTTTATCCAACGCAATCATAGGTTTGAAAGTAGTTTTCAATTTAGACTCGTTTATATCATAGCCACAAACATATTGAGCTTAGATATATTTATGAAAATGAACTTATTCAGAATTTGTTTTCCTATTTTACATGCAATTTCAAACAAGTTGCATTTATACGTTTTTATTTCTCTTCAAAGACTTTAATAGAAAAAAAAATCCCCTGTTATACAACATTTTTCATGTGTTTTTTAAAAATCAAAACTTACAAGATAACCATTACATTGCTTATTTTAGTTTTCAACTCAAAAACAAAACTCAGATTAAAAGCAGTCCGTATCAACTCATCGTTTTAATTGACAGTCTATAGAAAAAAATTCAAAAGAAAACTTCAAAGACTAGAATTTTATAAATAGATTAGACATTCTATAAAATAGAAAGTAGGCCACCTTAAATAATGAATAATAAAGTAGGCCACCTTAAATAATGAATAATAAAGTAGGCCACCTTAAATAATGAATAATCAAGTAGGCCACCTTAAATAATGAATAATCAAGTAGGCCACCTTAAATAATAAAAAATCAAGTATGCCACCTTAAATAATGAATAATCAAGTATGCCACCTTAAATAATGAATAATCAAGTAGGCCACCTTAAATAATAAAGAATCAAGTATGCCACCTTAAATAATAAAGAATCAAGTATGCCACCTTAAATAATGAATAATCAAGTATGCCACCTTAAATAATTAATAATCAAGTAGGCCACCTTAAATAATGAATAATCAAGTAGGCCTCCTTCAATAATGAATAATCAAGTATGCCACCTTAAATAATAAAGAATCAAGTATGCCACCTTAAATAATAAAGAATCAAGTATGCCACCTTAAATAATGAATAATCAAGTATGCCACCTTAAATAATTAATAATCAAGTAGGCCACCTTAAATAATGAATAATCAAGTAGGCCTCCTTCAATAATGAATAATCAAGTAGGCCACCTTAAATAATGAATAATCAAGTAGGCTTCCTTCAATAATGAATAATCAAGTATGACACCTTAAATAATAAAGAATCAAGTAGGCCCCCTTAAATAATGAATAATCAAGTAGGCCTCCTTCAATAATGAATAATCAAGTATGCCACCTTAAATAATAAAGAATCAAGTAGGCCCCCTTAAATAATAAATAATCAAGTAGGCCTCCTTCAATAATGAATAATAAAGTAGGCCACCTTAAATAATGAATAATCAAGTAGGCCACCTTAAATAATGAATAATCAAGTAGGCCACCTTAAATAATGAATAATAAAGTAGGCCACCTTAAATAATGAATAATCAAGTAGGCCACCTTAAATAATGAATAATCAAGTATGCCACCTTAAATAATGAATAATCAAGTAGGCCACCTTAAATAATGAATAATCAAGTAGCCCCCCTTAAATAATAAATAATCAAGTAGGCCTCCTTCAATAATGAATAATAAAGTAGGCCACCTTAAATAATGAATAATCAAGTAGGCCACCTTAAATAATGAATAATCAAGTAGGCCACCTTAAATAATGAATAATCAAGTAGGCCACCTTAAATAATGAATAATCAAGTAGGCCACCTTAAATAATGAATAATAAAGTAGGCCACCTTAAATAATGAATAATCAAGTAGGCCACCTTAAATAATGAATAATCAAGTAGGCCACCTTAAATAATGAATAATCAAGTAGGCCACCTTAAATAATGAATAATCAATGCAATCAGTTAATCACTTGGTCAACAAAATATTGCAATCGGCATTTAAAAACTAATGAAATTCTGCTCACCATCTAATGTAAAGTTGGATATAAAGTTTTAAATGTATATAAGTTTTCTACAGATATATACTGTTGATTCATATAGAAAACATTTAATATTTACCTATGTAATACATTATAATTATATAGGTTAAAAGGGGCATGGTATTGTTTCCTAGTCCATAGGAATAATTATAGCCTTTTTTGGATTTTCA
Organism: Mytilus edulis; assembly: GCA_019925275.1. NCBI lineage: Eukaryota > Metazoa > Mollusca > Bivalvia > Mytilida > Mytilidae > Mytilus > Mytilus edulis. The sequence goes on from CM034354.1 coordinate 113,037,380, forward strand.
CCATTTTCAAACTCCACATACACATTTAACTGAAGTACTTCAAATTTAATATTAAGAAATGAATTGGAATATGTATCATGACCGTTTACTTTTGTTGCTGTCTTCATATACATAAGGCCACTAGTGTTTTAAGACCTTTATCATGCAGCGAATACAAAATTTTCATATATTGACATGCATGTAAAATTATTTTATATTTTTCTACTCCCACTTAGTCTTGGAAAGTATTTTCAGTAGATATTTTTTGTCCACTCACACTGTTCAGATTATATTGACCTAATTAGGGTTCACACAACCCGACTTAATTACTTCCGTGCCACCTGATGATAACCATGTGGTGTATATCTATGAAAAACTCCGGTAAGTGCCCTTGATGTCAAACCCATAACAATGTCAATAGTACGTCATTGTACGCCTAAACATTTCAATTTGATTGTTGGTTTTTCTGTTTGCATGGTTTAACACTAGTTAAGTTTTGGAGCCCTTTATAGCTTGCTGTTCAGTATGGACCAAGGCTCCGTGTTCACTGTTGAAGACCGTACTGTGATATGTACATGTTAACTTTTACAAATTGTGATTTGGATGGAGATGTTTTTCCTTTGGCACTCATACCAAATCTTGTATATCTATGGAAAGAACAGACATTTCCCATTTTATATAGGATACTGTTCCCATATAAGTTTATTGTTTAACCTTCTTTCACTTTTACCCATGTTTGAATCATTTATCTATAGCATTCTGGGTAAAGATTTAAGATTCATTTTGTTAAGCATGGTAACATTTGATAAACTCATTCTGAGTAAAAGAAAATATTTGCAAAATTTATCAGAGTGAAATCTTGGAATATTTTCCCAGTTATCATTTTCCTTTTTTACTAGTCTTAAAAACCCATCAGATTTTTAAGAATTTGTATTTGTTATCCTCCATCAACATACAGTACAGCCTGTGACATCCTCTTAGTTAAGTCCACCCTCTTGCATGGTCAACATCCAATGGTGAACATTTATTGGGGTATTCAATCTTGAGATGTTGGCCATTTATTAGGGGTCATAAAACATAGGTAGATTTTTTATCTCATTATGTTACCTGTTAAAATCAATCAGGGTTGAAGTTTTCAGCTGGTATGTTTCATTAAAATTTACCTGTACAGGTAACTCAGGTTTCTTTTAAAATTGACATTTCACCTTTTTTTGAAAATGTAGAATAAAATATTGTTTTAGTCTGTTTAATTTATTATTTGTTTTTTTGTTTTAATGTTATTTAAAAATTTTATTTTTGTTTTTTTTTTCATTTTTGTATGGTTTTTTTTCATTACTTTTTTGTTTCTTATTCTTTTAATTTCTTCTTGGTAAGAATCTTGAGTAGAAATGGCAAAAAGTCAAAGATAAAGTTATTGACTAGCATTTGAAATAAACACTTTTAATAATTGTTTTTTTTTAAGTAAAAGGTTTATATAAATGTACATGATGTACATTGTATTCAATTGTTTGTTAGCATTATTAAATGAGTTATTACTATTAATAATAACTAATAATCATGCAAATGATATTTAAAAAAAAAATAAAGTATTAAACAAGTCGGTTTCTTAACAAAATAAGATGATCAATATCAATCCTTTTACAATAAATTTTTATAACAACTTATATTATTCAGGAAAACTACAAGTTTTATTATATGGTTTAGGAAAAAAACTAATTTTGTTTATCTCAATTTTTTTCAAATCTCAAAACAAGAGTTGTGCACAAACAATCACTGAAAAGACTTATTTTCTAAATGCCCACTTAATTATCATCAAATTTTGATAAATGCTCATTGAAAATGCTAATCATAATGAAAAATGTTCTTATCTCTGTATAAAGTGAATCTTATGAAAAGAAATTATTTTAAGAAATTGAAATTTATTAAATATGTTATTTTCAGTTTGGTTAATTTCTTTCAAAATTTGTCTCCAGAAAAAATAATGTGCACTTCTAAAAATGGTGACACTTTTATGGTCTATTAATTAAATCATATTTTTTTTTCAGTGTATTATATTGTTGAAAGTGCTGGACTGGCATGACACATATTCTTTGTATACATTTGCAAAGAATATTTCACTCAACCTAGGCCTTTTAGATAAAATTAATAATTGCAGGGACTTGAATGAATTAAGACTTTTAAAGTCCTTAATAAAAAATGAATTTAAAGAAAAATCTAAGAATAAAAACTTATGATAAAAACTGTAAACTTGATTGTGTCAATAGATAGAATTTTTTGTCATAATTTAGAAATAGAAAATAATGGACAATATAAAATACCTAGAAAGGATAGAATATGTAAACAGTGTCTCTTGTAGGTCAACGAAAACACCTATTCCTTGATTGTAAAATTAACAAAACAACTTTGAGATAATCTATATGAAAATTATTTACCTTCTCATAATAATATCTCTTACCCAAAAACAAAACGTAAAATAAATGCTTAACCTCTAAAACATGGATCATGTTTAAAATATCATATGACAATAAAAATATTATCAAATTTTGCTGTAATGAATATTTCTAATATTTATATGTTATTTAATTGAAAAATGATTAACTGCCTAAATTTTATTTAGCGTATTTCCTAAAGACAATCTTAAACATATGTTAAACAATGTTGAATGCAGATCAGTCTATCTACAATAATAAACAATTTTGAATTAAGAAAATTAATTTGAGAAACACCTTTTCATTAGAAAAGGCAGGCATTGCAAATGTGTGCAATTATATTTGAAAATGATACTTAATATAAAAAATAACTTAAATTGATTAAAAATTATTTAAAAGGTATAATATTAAAACTAATAGTCATGAGACAATTATTTTTTTTGAGCTGTTTGTTCACCTAGTTTTATTATTTCATTTTATTTTTGAATGTCTTGTCATAAACACAGTTATTAAATTTGACAAACACATACATGTATATTTTACCTGAGACACATGACCTGTAAGTTATATAATTTTAACACTTCAATGCATTCAAGATTTCCCTTTATCCTTGACTAGTTTTTGATTAATACCTTGTGTATTAAAAAAGCAACAGGGACATATAGGGCCACCATGGTGAACATATTTTTTATGGCCACCATTAATAAGATAAAGTCACAGGTAGTACTGTATGGTTTACATAATAAAGTACGTATAATGCTGAGTTCACACGTAATTCGAATTCGATTCGTATTGACTCATTCGAATTAGTTTAATTCGCATTCGAAACGTTTTACGTTCTAACGTCAATTATAATTCATATTGCAATGCGCGTCTAATTCGCTTTACTGTCCTAACGCCGTTAACTTTTTATTCGTATTAACAAAAATGTATTTCTAATGCGAATTGGATAATTCGAATAAGCCAATTCGAATGAATTCGAATTAAAAAAGAAGAGTGTGTGAACGCGAATAGCGAATTCAATTCGAATTAAATGTACGTGTGAACGAGGCATTACTTTCTCCTTTTTCAACTCTATATATAATTATATATTATATTTTTGGATAATTCGCCTATACCATTATTATATGGGTTGTATTTTCAAAAGTGTACCCCATAACGTTGTGATTGGTTCAAAACGTTCCAATCAATGGAAATATTTTGTTGTACAAACAATGAGATTACCAATAGGCCTTTAGATGTTCACTCCATATAGAATTATATATTATTTTTGGGGACTTTATTTCATTTGTTATTATCATACTTGATGCAATATATGTTATGTCTGGTACCCTTACAGACTTTACTACTAACAGTTATTTGTCCATCACAATATATGTTATGTCTGGTACACTTACAGACTTTACTACTAACAGTTATTTGTCCATCACAATATATTAATCTGTACAATAAGACTTTATACTAACAGTTATTGTCCATCACAATATATGTAGTCTGGTACAATACAGACTTACTACTAACAGTTATTTATCCATCACAATATATGTTAGGTCTGGTACACTTACATACTTTACTACTAACAGTTATTTGTCAATCACAATATATGTTAGGTCTGGTACACTTACAACTTTACTACTAACAGTTATTTGTCCAAACACAATATATGTTAGGTCTGGTACAATTACAGACTTTACTACTAACAGTTATTTGTCCATCACAATATATGTTAGGTCTGGTACCATTACAGAACTTTACTACTAACAGTTATTTGTCCATCACATAATATGTTAGGTCTGGTACATTACAACTTTACTACTAACAGTTATTTGTCCAACACAATATATTGTTAGGTCTGGTACAATTACAGACTTTACTACTAACAGTTATTTGTCCATCACAATATATGTTAGGTATGGTACAATTAAAGACTTTACTACTAACAGTTATTTGTCCAACACAATATATGTTAGGTTGGTACAATTACAGACTTTACTACTAACAGTTATTGTCCATCACAATATATGTTAGGTTGGTACAATTACAGACTTCACTACTAACAGTTATTTGTCCAACAAATATATGTTATGTCTGGTACAATACCAGACTTACTACTAACAGTTATTTGTCCAACACAATATATGTTAGGTCTGGTACATATACAGACTTTACTACTAACAGTTATTTGTCCAACACAATATATGTTAGGTTTGGTACAATTACAGACTTTACTACTAACAGTTATTTGTCCATCACAATATATGTTAGGTCTGGTACAATTACAGACTTTACTACTAACAGTTATTTGTCCAACACAATATATGTTATGTCTGGTACAATTACAGACTTTACTACTAACAGTTATTTGTCCAACACAATATATGTTAGGTCTGGTACAATTACAGACTTTACTACTAACAGTTATTTGTCCAACACAATATATGTTAGGTCTGGTACAATTAAAGACTTTACTACTAACAGTTATTTGTCCATCACAATATATGTTAGGTCTGGTACAATTAAGACTTTACTACTAACAGTTATTTGTCCATCACAATATATGTTAGGTCTGGTACAATTACAGACTTTACTATTACAGTTAGTTGTCCAACACAATATATGTTAGGTCTGGTACAATTACAGACTTTACTACTAACAGTTATTTGTCCAACACAATATATGTTAGGTCTGGTACAATTAAAGACTTTACTACTAACAGTTATTTGTCCATCACAATATATGTTAGGTCTGGTACAATTAAGACTTTTCTACTAACAGTTATTTGTCCATCACAATATATGTTAGGTCTGGTACACTTACAGACTTTACTACTAACAGTTATTTGTCCATCACAATATATGTTAGGTCTGGTACACTTACAGACTTTACTACTAACAGTTATTTGTCCATCACAATATATGTTAGGTCTGGTACATTACAGACTTTACTACTAACAGTTATTTGTCCAACACAATATATGTTAGGTCTGGTACAATTACAGACTTTACTACTAACAGTTATTTGTCCATCACAATATATGTTAGGTTGGTACAATTAAGACTTTACTACTAACAGTTATTTGTCCACACAATATATGTTAGGTTTGGTACAATTAAAAGACTTTACTACTAACAGTTATTTGTCCAACACAATATATGTTAGGTTGGTACAATTAAGACTTAACTACTAACAGTTATTCGTCCAACACAATATATGTTAGGTCTGGTACAATTAAGACTTACTACAAACAGTTATTTGTCCATCACATATATGTTAGGTCTGGTACAATTACAGACTTTACTACTTACAGTTATTTGTCCATCACAATATATGTTATGTCTGGTACAATTACAGACTTTACTACTAACAGTTATTTGTCCAACACAATATATGTTAGTCTGGTATTACAATTAACATAGTATTCACATTAGTTAGTCTACATTACTTACTACTACAGTTATTTGTCCAACACAATATATGTTAGGTCTGGTACAATTACAGACTTAACTACTAACGTTATTTGTCCAACACATATATGTTAGGTCTGGTACATACAGATTACCAACTTTTGCTCACAATATTAGCTGTACAATAGACTTTCTCAACATTATTATCAATATGTTAGGTCTGGTACAATTACAGACTTTACTACTAACAGTTATTTGTCCATCACAATATATGTTAGGTCTGGTACAATTACAGACTTTACTACTAACAGTTATTTGTCCTTCACAATATATGTTAGGTCTGGTACAATTACAGACTTTACTACTAACAGTTATTTGTCCATCACAATATATGTTAGGTTTGGTACAATTACAGACTTTACTACTAACAGTTATTTGTCCTCACAATATATGTTAGGTCTGGTACAATTACAGACTTTACTACTAACAGTTATTTGTCCATCACAATATATGTTAGGTCTGGTACAATTACAGACTTTACTACTAACAGTTATTTGTCCAACACAATATATGTTAGGTCTGGTACAATTACAGACTTTACCTACTAACAGTTATTTGTCCATCACAATATATGTTAGGTTGGTACAATTACAGACTTTACTACTAACAGTTATTTGTCCATCACAATATATGTTAGGTCTGGTACAATTACAGACTTTACTACTAACAGTTATTTGTCCAACACAATATATGTTAGTCTGGTACAATTACAGACTTTACTACTAACAGTTATTTGTCCAACACAATATATGTTAGGTCTGGTACAATTACAGACTTTACTACTAACAGTTATTTGTCCATCACAATATATGTTAGGTCTGGTACAATTACAGACTTTACTACTAACAGTTATTTGTCCAACACAATATATGTTAGGTCTGGTACACTTACAGACTTTACTACTAACAGTTATTTGTCCATCACAATATATGTTAGGTCTGGTACAATTACAGACTTTACTACTAACAGTTATTTGTCCATCACAATATATGTTAGGTCTGGTCAATTACAGACTTTACCTACTAACAGTTATTTGTCCAACACAATATATGTTAGGTCTGGTACAATTACAGACTTTACCTACTAACAGTTATTTGTCCATCACAATATATGTTAGGTCTGGTACAATTACAGACTTTACTACTAACCAGTTATTTGTCCAACACAATATATGTTAGGTCTGGTACAATTACAGACTTTACTACTAACAGTTATTTGTCCAACACAATATATGTTAGGTCTGGTACAATTAAAGACTTTACTACTAACAGTTATTTGTCCATCACAATATATGTTAGGTCTGGTACAATTACAGACTTTACTACTAACAGTTATTTGTCCATCACAATATATGTTAGTACTGGTACACTTACAGACTTTACTACTAACAGTTATTTGTCCATTCACAATATATGTTAGTCTGGTACACTTACAGACTTTACTACTAACAGTTATTTGTCCATCACAATATATGTTAGGGAGTCTGTTGTTTCACATATTAAGAATTAAACTTTACTACTACAGTTATTTGTCCAACACAATATATGTTAGGTCTGGTACAATTACAGACTTTACTACTAACAGTTATTTGTCCAATCACAATATATGTTAGGTCTGTACAATTAAGACTTTACTACTAACAGTTTTTTGTCCAACCAATATATGTTAGGTTGGTACAATTACAGACTTTACTACTACAGTTATTTGTCCAACACAATATATGTTAGGTTTGGTACAATTACAGACTTAACTACTAACAGTTATTTGTCCATCACAATATATGTTAGGTCTGGTACAATTACAGACTTTACTACTAACAGTTATTTGTCCATCAATATTAAGTTTTGTTTGTTCCATAATTGATTTTTTTTTTAATTTTTTTTATATATTTGCTTCTCTGTGTTTAAATGATGACACTCTTGATAAATGTATTTGAAATATATTCCTAAACTTTTAATGTGGTCTTATTTTCAGTTGATATTTTCAAATTAATCTGTTAAATGTTTAAGTTTCCTAAGCCACAAACCTTCTGTTTTATTTCTGTTAATTAGCTTCAGTCCAGAAGGACTTCCAACTGTTTCAATAATATTAATGTCTATAGTAATATCCTTGCGTATTTTCAAATCATTGAGTATCATCTGTCAATTGGCATATTTTTAGCGATCCAGATTTTACATCTAGGTTGATTTCAAATCCTTTTAGTTGCTTTTTTCCCTTATTAAATTGCCATTATTTCATCAGATTAAACACAAAATTAAGGAAGGTAACGGACACCCTTGTCTAATGATACAAAATGTGCTGAAGAGGACAGACACCCATCCCTTATTCAATGTACACCCTTTTATAACTGTTTACATAATTTCAACCCATTGTATGAATACTTTTTAAAACCGAATTGTTTTCAAAATGAAAACATAAAACACCACTCAAGTGAGTCGAAAGCCTTAGTAAATATATATGAGAAGTTATGGCTTGAGTGCCAATGAGACAACTTTCCATCCAAGTCACAATTTGTAAACGTAACCCATTATTGGTCATAAATAAAGGCAACAGTAGTATACCGCTGTTCAAAGCTCATAAATCGATTGAGAAAAAAAACAAATGCGGGTTACAAACTAAAACTGAGGAAAACGTATCAAATATAAGAGGAAAACAACGACACAACAGAAACACAACATTAAAATGTAACACACATAGACACGAACTATAATATAACAATGGCCATTTTCCTGACTTGGTACAGGTCATTTTAAGATAAAAATGGTAGGTTGAACCTATGGTCATGCCAAACCAACCGCATTTATTGCAATGTTAAATATAACATTAAAATGACAACATTGCATGACAGGACTACAATACAAATAAATGGGAGATCATATAGGACAGAAAACACACTAATAATAGCTAACAAAAGATACCAGGTTTAAAATTATAATACGGTCTTCAACGCGGAGCCTGGCTAATACCGAACAACTTTACAGGGCCCAAAAAATAACTATTTTGAAACCATGCAAATGGGAAAACCAACGGTCTAATATATTTTTTAAAAACTAAAAGTAAAATGACACCATCCACTTTGAATTTTTCAGAGTAATCTATAATGTCTTATATTAAATCCTATGAATCTGTTTGTTCATTCGGTAATCCTCGATAGAATCCACGACTCTCCTTCTATCCGAGGCTACGGAATCGGCCGAGTTGAGACGGAATCGGCAGAGTTGAGACGAATGTCTATTTGATATGTGACATTTTTGATCTGAGTAAATGATTTTCGAAAGTACTGATTATAATCTTTGCGCTAAGGCATAGGCTAATAATTGTTCATCATTAAATTTTTGAGAGTTGGTTAATATATCTGTTTTACAATCGGTACTAACCAATCTTTAATGTGTTCTGTAAAACTCAAAATGTATACCATCCAAACCTTTGTTCAGTCTCGTTTTAAATTAAGCCTCTGTGAATTCACTTAAATTAATTTTCCTGACATGTTTTGCTCGATATTCATAATTTGTTTACACCTTTTATTACTTTCAAAGTATGTTTAACCTCTTCTATGTCAGGTTTTGTTGAAGTATATAATTAAGTATAATAATTAGCTTCCTGGTGTACTTTTTGTGTTCTTCATGTTACTTATTTATTTTCATCATAACGTTGTGTTATGGTTTTTTTCTTTCTTTGTCTTGTTTTTTCTACACCAAAAACATAAGATGTGCTTTTCGCTCCTGCTTTTAGTCATTTCAAACTTTATATAATTTAATTTCCTTTCAGTTTTTTATTATATGAGATTGATAATGGTTTTTTTATGTTTTCTCCTAAGTTTATTTTTCTATCATGTGTATTGCTGTCACAATCAATTTAAGCATATAATGTTTTGACTGTGTTTTCTAGAATTTCAATTTTATCTTTTTTTATATTTATTTTTGATTCACAGTATACGTATTAAATGGTATAATCCCTTACCTCAATTTTAAAAATATCCGATAAAATATTTCGGTACATGAATTTTGTTTTATATATTATATTAAACAACTTTGAAATGATTTTTAGATACTGGTTATCATCTAGAATGCTACTGTTTAATTTCAGTATCCTCTCCCTTTTGCGTTTCTATTTATTTTGATTTTCAATTAATTGGCATAATGGTCAGTGTATATATAGAATGAAGGACTTTTTGTTTTTGATACTGACTTTATCACAGTAAAATAATAAAATAAACTAGTATATATCAAAGTCCTGTCTTCTGTAGATTATTTTCTTAAATGATTTTTTTATGTATACTAAATTCATTATATGCTTACATGTATATACATCAATAATTACCAAGATTATCTATGTGAAGACATTATACAACATAGCAGTTGTTGACCTCAAAATATAGGTCATGATTTGTTTAGGGACACATTAAGTTTGTTAACATATATGCAAATATAATCAATACAAAAATATGTACAATGACGATAATGACAAAAATGAATTTAAACTCAACACAATATAAGCTAAAATTTTATTTCTTCACATGAAATCCAGAACTGAATATTAAATGTACGTCAAACTGGTTCAAACATTTACACTTTTTTTTTTCAATTTATCATTGGAAATTTAATTACACATGAAATAATTATATCAAAATAAGATCCAACGTATTGGTGATTTTAAATAGACATCAAAAGCTCAGCAATGCTGTGAAATAGAAATTACAATTAGATTGATGTTTTAGTAAATTGAAAGGGAATATGATATAGCATGTTTACATGTATCTATTGTAATAAAAATAAATAATATCTAATAAAGTTTGTAGATTTAGCTAACAAAGTCCTTATATTTGTATAAAGTAACATTCGTTTATCGTGGAAAAATGTTTTAAAGTTAGATAAGCTAAATTAAAAATTGCTTGCTAGTCACTCTCTGTGATTAATACTTGATAACTCAGGTTAATTTCCAAATCAATCTATCATGAAGGGGAGATAAATATTTCAACAAATGGAAGTTTTTAACGACCTTGACTGGCTATACAGCCCTTGCACGGTCGGCCCTGGCTTGCTCTTTTTTGGGCATTAAATAATTTATTTTTTACCATGTGGTATTTGACATAATTGAGAATGATAAATAAAATTTAATAAAAATTTAAAGAACAAAAACTTGAATAACTATATGAATAAATAAATTGACGAATAAGTAAATAAATAAAGAAAATAAAATAAAATAAAAATAAATATAATAAAATAATATACAAATTTTTTGTTTAAATAAAATATTAAATACATTAATAAATGTTATTTGATTTTGCCATGTGATTATGGACTTTCCGAATTGATTTTCCTCTAAGTTCAGTATTTTTGTGATTTTGCTTTTTTTTATAAATAAATAGTGAGAAAAAAAAACAATATATACGTAAAAATAAATAAGTAATAAACACGGAGCCAGCAGAAGTAGGAACAGGAGGGAAGCTAGGCCAAACAAACAGCAGTGAACGGCAGCAACGTTGTCCTGCTACACCAGCAGCCAAGTAAAGAGCGGATGATTTTGAAATGCCAAATTGTGTATGTGAATTTATATGCCAAATAATTTGTATAAACCGTTGCCTAAATTTGTGTTTGTGAGTTTTGCAAAAATAATTTGTGAGATGTTTTGTATGTACTAAAAAAGAGGAGTAAAATAAAATAAAATAAATAAAATAAAAAACCAAAGGGTGTATGTAAATTTTGACTGCTTTGTGCTAGCCTACCATAGTTGCAGGACATTATAGTGCTAGTACACTGGAACGCTATCCGCAGAAAGACAGCGTCGCACTATGACTTGCAGACCCAAAAAATATATTTCAACTTTCATTTATAGTCTTATTCAATAATGATGAACGGTTCTTTATATTTGTATGTAATTATTTCAAACGTTAAAAATTTATGAAATTATATTCGTACATCAATGTCTTTGATACACCAATAACAAAAACTGAAATCTATTGAATTGATACATTTTGTAATTATTCAAAATTGAATCAGAAACCTATACTTAATTTAAAATAATGAACCTGTTAAAGGGAGACAATCCCACGTTGACTTTTTCGAATCTAAGCATAATACAAAGGAATGTCACTCTTGCATACAATTGGCACATACATATAATCATTTAACTGTGCATTCGTGCTCAACCTTCAGTGCAGATTCTAAATATTAATATAACCAAACGTTGTTAATCTATAGATAGTGAAGACTAATGTAAGCTAACTCAATGTAAAATGTATTTCTTTGAAATGTTTTTAAACTTATTCCGAAAAATGCTGGAGCCACTTGACTTGCACAGCTCATCATTAACGTTTTTACACACTATTTTAATAAAGTGGTTAAAAATTATTTGCTTCGCAAAGTGTAAGACGCAATCAAAATCGTATGCTTGCATCAACTTACCCAAATAAAGATTTAATTAAGTCCTGAACATTTCGACATACAAATGTAGTTTGTTTATCTTTATCAATACCGGTTATAAACAAATCACAAGTACTTGTAAAGATCCGACTAAATACCTATATCCTGATACCGACAGGTAAATACGCTATATGATAATTATAATGTTGTCCGTGAAATGAGCTATGTCATTCGTATCCACCAGTAACTTCTACAAGATATTCGTATCAATCAGTGTAATAGGTAAACATAGAGCAGTAAAGTACATTCTATTTGCAAACAGCAGCGCTATAAGGAAACGTATGGTGTTCATTACAGGATTAAACACATTTTTTCTAGAGGTTATTGATGTGTAAACCGGGGCGATTAACTCACAAACTGAATAAAAGTCCGAAGGACTTTTATGTTGAGTTTGTGAGTAAGAGCCCCGTTTTTTATGTTGAGTTTGTGAGTAAGAGCCCCGTTTTACACATCAATAACCTCTAGAAAAAATGTGTTTAATCCTTATAATTCTTCAGCCAAACATTTTTTGTTGTTGATAAAATTGAGAATGGAAATGGGGAATGTGTCAAAGAGACAACAACCCGACCAAATAAAAAACAAAAAACAACAGCAGAAGGTCACCAACAGGTCTTCAATGTAGCGAGAAATTCCCGCACCCGGAGGCGTCCTTCAGCTGGCCCCTAAACAAATATATACTAGTCCAGTGATAATGAACGCCATACTAATTTCCAAATTGTACACAAGAAACTAAAATTAAAATAATACAAGACTAACAAAGGCCAGAGGCTCCTGACTTGGGACAGGCGCAAAAATGCGGCGGGGTTAAACATGTTTGTGAGATCTCAACCCTCCCCCTATACCTCTAACCAATGTAGAAAAGTAAACGCATAACAATACGCACATTAAAATTCAGTTCAAGAGAAGTCCGAGTCTGATGTCAGAAGATGTAACCAAAGAAAATGAACAAAATGACAATAATACATAAATAACAACAGACTACTAGCAGTTAACTGACATGCCAGCTCCAGAATTCAATTAAACTGACTGAAAGATTATGATTTCATCATATGAACATCAGGCACAATCCTTCCCGTTAGGGGTTTAGTATCATACCATCATAACATATATGAGAAGAACATAACCCGTGTCATGCCAACAACTGTTTTTAGAATAAATGTGTTTAGTTCCGATGCAAAGACCTTATCAGTGACTCAATATTAACGCCAAAATATGCAATCTTTAATGACTTGACAACAGTATCGTAATTATATCCCTTCTTAATAAGTCTATTCGCTACTATATATATTTACCAATCAAAAACACAATGGCAAGTCGTAACTAAGGAGTACGCCGCCATCTTGACTTTCTAAAAACCATAAATGTCCGATAAATACAACGGAATCTTAAATAAAATAGCACCTACCTCAAAAACTTCATTTTAATTAAATTTTAATTTAAAGCGTACACGTAACGAAATAATCTTTCCCTTGAAAATTTCCATTCGTATGACGTCCGGGTTTTGCAATGACGTAAATTCGCCAAATCCTTCATGAAATTTCGGGGAATTTTATTAAATTTAATTTTTGTACATTTTCGAAGCTTTAGTGCAATAAATGTATTTCTCTTTTTGTTATATATGCACTAGAATAGTCACAACTGTTATGCAATTGTTTTTTAATATCAATTTGCTGAAAATCCCGGGATCACTGCAAGCTTGTGTATCGCGCATGAATACATTACAAAAGTAGTTTCGGAAACATGGTTTATCGAAGTGTAAACTTAGGGAAAAAATTTAATTGACCAATCCAATTCAAGTATTTATAGATATGCAAATCATATAAGAATTATATACACATATAATTTCTTGTAAAATTTGTTTGCACTTTTAGTGAATTTACTTTCACTAGGGGTACTCAAAACAAAGCAATTTGAAGGCCAAATATGCATGCATAATTACTAGGCTTATAAAAAAAGAGATACTGAAGGTATGAGATGGACATTCACACTCATAAATCGAAAATATACAATCAGAGCTATGACTAAAAAATAATAAAAAAACAGACAAACAATACTACACAATGCACAACACAAACCCCACCAAAATTGGAGATGTTAATAGGTACTCCGGAAGGACAAACAAATCCTGCTCAAGATGTGGAACCCGTCGTGTTGCTAAACGCGTCACGACATAAAGAACATATCCACTTTCATCTATGAAATGGATATCCCATAGCAGTCAACCAACTCGTGATTTCAATTCACCGTAGTTTATGACACATTAAAAGAAGAGACTACTGTGCAAGTGATATACACAGGAACTTTTAATCCACTGACAACAGTATCTCCCGAGCGGTAGTTATATAATTGCCGATGCTAATTGTTCTGTTCATTGTGCGCTTTTGACTTTTAATGGTAGTCGTGAGAAAAATGATGCATTTTATGACAGCAGATATAAGATGTGTTAATTGTTTGTTTATTTTAAGGTAACTACAAACAAGACAATACTTTTAAAACAATGATATTCTTTCTGTTTTTTGTAGAAAAGTGGTGCCTACTTACAAATAATTAAACAATTAAAAATAAACTCATATTCTTTAGCCAATGCCTTCTTGAGAATTCCCGTTTTATATAACGAGTTCTTAATAACTCATTATTAAGCCAAAGGGCGATAAACGTATCTTGCCTCACGGTTGATAGAGTGTATACTCAACCAAAGCCCAAAATATTCATCGATTTGCCTTGCAAGGAGTGAAGGTGGATCAACTGAATAGGTGTGAAGCTATAGCTAGCACTATCTACCTATATAAGTAAACAGGTTGTCATCCATAAGTATTGATCATTTGCGTTTGTCCAAATCGCCGTTTTGTCATGCCTCATCTACTTAAGCCTGGGTTCCTAATCTTGTACTAAAGGATTGTCATTGAGGGTAGTGTTGCCATTCCTGAGACAATCTATGCAATCTGCAAGATTGATGAAACGGCTTCAACGGTTTGGTATCAAATTCTGGAATGACGAGCTTTATACACTAAGTGTGTAGTTTACCTATGTCCCCAGGATGTGTCAAAGATAAAAAAAAATAATAGCATCAACCTCGAGACTTAAAGGTAGTTTCTAGGGTTTGCAAATTAACACCGACATATCATTTAAGGGTATAATAACATGGCCTTACCCTTACAATACTGTTCAGGAAAACATGTATACTCTGAGTTGTAGAACTATTCTATCGTTGCCCAATGCAGCAGCCCCTTGCATGTTATATATTGATGCAGCTGATATAGACCATAGACACAGAACTGTTGCAAGTCCAGGATGAGGAGAGGTCCTTGCAACCATGGCGGAGCTGTTGGCCATTGTCAATTCGGTTTTTTCTTTCAATATCCCAGAGGTTCTTTGTTTGTAGCCAATAATTGATCCCGATTAAGCTAGAGGCTGACTCATGGAATGTCAAATTTCACTTACCACCAACATTTATATGCAATAAAAAGTAAAATAACAATAACAAAAAACCGAATTCAGTGGAAAATTCAAAACGGAATGTCCTGAAATAAATGACAAAATCAAAATCCCGAACAGATCAAATTCAAATAACTACACTGGTCAAAATTTAAACCTCTAATTCACTTTGACAAAAACTATGCTCTTTCAACAAATATTTCCTCGACTGGCGCATACAGTTGCAAACTTGTATTTCGTGCTTCCTCGTTTGTGATGCGACATTAGGTATTAGTACAAACAGTGTGATATAAATGTCTCTACAGCGATTTCGTATGCGATAAATCAATGACATAGATGATATTCAAAGTAACATTCTAATTTTATCTTTGCCCGATGGACACTGTTTGTAAAAAGTTAAGGTATATTTTCCGAATTTTATCTGTGAATTCTCGCTACATTGAAGACCTATTGGTAGCCTTCGGCTGTTGTCTGCTCTATGGTCGGGTTGTTGTCGCTTTGATACATTCCCCATTTCCTTTCTCAATTGTATGTACCCTACGTTATACCTCAGAGCGGGAAATTTATCATACAGAAGCATCATCAGAACGATGGCTGAACAGTATGATGCGAAGACACATTTACTATTACAGCTGTATGTAGTTCCAGAAAATAAATATGTGGTCAAGGGCATATCTACATTGACTGTTGCGTGTATTCATTGTTAGTAACGAGATAATTAAGTTTATATTGAATTTTGGGTCACTCTATTGATACGGATCTACACCACACGGTGCAAATTGGTGCCAAAACGACTGATACACATCGAAAAATATAATACCAAAACTTATGGGTTATAAGTAAACAATCTATCTACGCTGGTATGCTTCCAATTTAATTCTATAATGAATGACACACAATGACCGTGAAAGATCAAATACAGATACAATTCGGAATTGATGTGAGGTATTATTGTTCTCAAACAATAACATCTCCAATGAAATAACCAGTGTTGTTGTGAACAAATCCGTAGTTAAACCTCTTATTCATCAGGACTAGCAAAATACTTTTTCAATCAAACATTGTTCTTTTTATTCAAACAAATTATAAAAATAAATAATATAGGAAAACAATTCCATTCATTTACAATCAGTTGAAAGTACACATATGCAGTTACTTTATATCTGTAATATATCTAACATTTCTACAGTTACAGTTTTCTAGTTTGATACGATAATCGTTTTGAAGACGTAATTAAATGAATTATAAGCAGTAAGAGACTATACACTGTCACTGTAGTTGGACAAGTCGTTTCTGGTGGAATCACTAGCATAGTAGACATCAGTTTTATTCATTATTTATCAATCAACGTTAGAGGACAGTTACTAACTGTTCAGATAGTCGGTTAAGAACTTGCTGAAACTGTCTCTAGATAATAGACACCATTTTTACTGATGATAATGGACGTCGTGATCGAGCATCAACCTATTAAGAGTGATAAATGTCTTTGATATATAGTAGGCATAGCTAATATGTATTTACAGACGTGTTTGATGAATGAGAGAGATACATGTCTTTGATAAATAGTAGAAATATCTGAAATGCTCTTACGGAAGTGTTTGATAAATTAGAGAGATACAATTATTAAGTAAAAGGTTAAATCACAAAAAAACTGAACTCCTTGGAAAATTCAATTGGAAAGTCCCAAATCAAAAGTAATAGTAATAACTGAGTGACATTTAATAATAAGTGCGTTTCAAAATGTCGACTTCACTACAATTAATTAAAAAATTAAAAAAAGAACATTAGAAATTTAGTTAAAATACAATATAGGGTAAAAGTCTATAATTTTTAATAATACAAAAGCTAAGTCCAATATGTATAAACTACATGTGTATAGTTCATTGATACTCGCTAAAAAAAAAGGTTAAATATTTGTCTAGCTTTGCTTTTTTTCTTTTTCTAAAAGTCGTTCATTAAACTTGTGAGTGGCAATAATGTTAACTCTAAATAAATCTAGACCCGTACATAATTTATAAATCATATGTCTTTCAAAATTAAATGTCGTTCAAGATAATAATTAGGGTGGGGACAAACTAGTATGTGATCACGTGTGCTCTTTTGTTCTATTATCATGCATGCGAACCTTGATTATCTGTAGTATTTAATATATATTATATATTTAAATGTTGCGTCGACGTTTTGATTATTACACTATTATCGTAGAAAAGAAAAAAAAAATATTATACAACATATACTGAATATCAACATCTTTGTCAAGTTAATTTAACGTGGATCAACATTTCAATTACATGGTACGTACATTTTGTATTTCCTTTACTATTTGATAAACGCAGACGTTGTTTTGTTCCTGTTTTGTTTCAATCTGATGCATTAAGCCATTTTCAACTGATGTTTATTGTCTGTTCGCATATTGTACAGTTTTATTAGTGTCAGAGGTTATGGGGGCTTTGCTCTAGCGGACATTCATCAACGCAACGATCTTATTTTGCCTGTCCCATGTAGTTCAGGTATTGTCGTTAGATCATCTATGTCATATTGAGTGTTCGTAAAGTTTCGTTTTAAGTGGGCCGATAGTTTTCTGTTTTTTAATAGTTTCACATTTCACGTCGACAACTTTATACATTTTTTCTCATTGTTGGTATTTAATATTTTATTTTTTATGATCGGCATAATTAGATCTTACTGATGAAGATGAAAACTCAAATTGCAAGACCAAATCTTTTGAATTAGTTCATGCATCTGAATGCATATCCAACTTGGAGTGATTTACATACCTTTGATAAGGTTTTATATTGATGTTTTATGATGCATACTGATTTATTGGCGTACATGACGGCACTGATGTCACATACATAATCATTTCAAACAGCGAATTTAAAATGTTTAAGGGTAATAAAAACGAAAACGCAAATATAACCACGAAACCAACTATTTTGAAATGTCATCTAGGATATTACAACACAACATGACAATCTATCTATACATATCGACAATGTTTGCAATTATGCTCCTATGTTCAAGATCCTGCTTTAGTACATCATTGATTGCAGCCATACTTGGCCAAATGTTTGTCCAAATCTTCTATTTATTGTGTTCCTGACTTGAAAAGAACGGTCGCTGTATGTTGTAATTTGAAATTGCTTTGCTACTGAAACAATTAACATTAAACAGACATTTTAATTTTGAACTTGCTTATTAGTTATCAAAGGTACCAGGATTATAATGAAGGACGCCAGACGCGTGTTTCGTCTTCATAAGACTCATCAGTGACGCTCAAATCAAAATATTTATAAAGCCAAACAAGTACAAAGTTGAAGAGCATTGAGGATACACAATTTCAAAAAGTGGTGCCAAATACGGCTTAGGTAATCTATGCTTGGGATTAGAAAATCCTTAGTTTTTTCGAAAAATCCAAAGTTTTGTATAAGACGTGTCACGGTACGTATCTATCCCAAATTCATGTATTTGGTTTTAATGTTATATATGTTATTATCATAAGATTTTGTTTAATGCTTAGTCCGTTTCTGTGTGTGATACATTTTACTGTGTCGTTGTTCACCTTTTATATTTAATGCGTTTCCCTCGGTTTTCGATTGTTGCCCCAATTTTGTTTTATGTTCATGGATTTATGAGTTTTGAACAGCGGTATACTACATGTACTGTTGCCTTTATTTGTTAACAGGGAATTTATAAAAATGACCACATTTAGTGATATTCAGATCAACACCGAAGTGTTGACTACTGGGCTGGTGATTCTTTCGGGGACGAAAAGTTCCAAGTTTTTTATAAATGTACCCAGATGAATTGATTTTACACAACGTATTATCAGTTAAATACATGAACAACATAAAGTATGTAAGGCTTTTGCAAAAAATAATTCTTCGACCGAGGCATAACAATTGCTTATTTGTATTTGTTGCTATTCCGTTTAGGATGAGACATTAAGTGTTATATAAAGAGTGATCGATTCGAAGTCAAAACAATTTGTATTAATACAGTGACGTGTCTTACAGTGAATAATAACTGTTTTCACAAGTAAAAAAATGGCAAATCATGTCGGTCTAGTGCAAAGAAGGATTTATATTCATATCAGACATTATCAGATTGTCATGTCCTCGTTAACTAAACTGATTTGTTAGAAAATTCTAATGCAATTGTTTGGCATCTTTTTAAATAATTCATACAGAAGAGATATGTGCCAAAACAATTGATAGGTATATGTTAAATAAATATCATTACTCAACGTACTATTTGTTGTTCTTTTATTCGAATAAGTATAAGAAGCACCTGGCAATGTTAGAAGTCAAATTGTTTGTATTAAAAACCTAAAAATAAATATGATAGAAGATATGTTACAAAAACAATCACGTATTTGACATAGGACATTTAAATTTAAAATAAATGTTAACTTAAATCAAATTACCAGTTTTGACGTACACAGGTCACAATTTAAACCTCTAATTCATTTGACAAATAATATGCTTTTCAAATTACAAAAGATTCATGTAAGATTAACAAAATTCAGCACAATACCGCTGGCTAATTAAGAATATGTTAAAGTACAAACATAAAGGGACGTGATAGTTTTCATGGTATTTTAAGATGTATGTAAAGAGAATGAAAACGAAGAATTTTATCAATAACAAGACTTAGTGTAATTCAAGTGCGTCAATAATTTCACAAGCGAAAGATCGATGGCATAGATGAAATTCAATCTCACATCTGAATTTTATCTTTGTATGATGAACACTATTTTGTAAAACGTTCCCAATTTCATATTTATCATAAGTGCAAGCATATGAGGATTCATGTGTGAAATAACATACGTTTGTACTGCTTACTTTCTATAGATTTACAAACACGAACTTATTTTACTAAGCGTATTTTCCGTCATATACAAAATAGTGCATTAAACGCTTTTTCAACAAATATTTCCTCGACCGGCGCATAATAAATGCAAATTTAGATTTAGTGCTTTTCCTTTTGTATTGCGACATTAAGTGTTAGTATAAACAGTGTCTATAAAGCAGTTTTGTAAGCGACAAATCACAGATAAAATTCAATGTCACATTTTAAATTTTATCTCTGTCTGATGGACACTGTTTGTAATCAGTAAAGATGAACATAAACCATAAGTTATGTCTCAGACATACTTATGAGTACAAGCATAGGGGCTACATGTATGACATTAATATCTGATCACATTGCTTACTTTTTTATAAATGTACCCAGATGAATTGATTTTACACAATGTATTATCCGTGAAATACATGAACAACATAATGTATTTAAGGCTTTTGCAACAAATAATTCTTCGACCGAGGCATAATAATTGTGTTATGTATCTGTATTGTATGGTCGTATGTGTTTTACAGTTTAGTCGTGAGAGTTGTGTCCCTTTGTATGATAATGATGCATATTTGTCATGTGATGTGATGTTATCTGTCTCTTTGAAATAAACGTGCTATGGAAATAGACGTGTTTTTGTTGCTCTTAAGCAAATATAACTATTACGTACATGGGGGGGGGGGGGGGGACAAATTCCAAATTTCAACGTGGTCAAAAGTTAAATAATGGCGCCGCCAGCCTCGTGGTTTAGACTTGTAGAAAGTTGATTCTTCATCTTTGGGGACAGCTCATAGAAAAGGACATAAAATACACTCAAAAGGGTCGTTTTGAAGTCCTCCACCATATTACGTACATGGGGGGACATATATTTGCCTCCCCATGACGCTAAAGTTATATTTGCTTAAGAGCAACAAAAACACGTCTATTTCCATAGCACGTTTATTTCAAAGAGACAGATAACATCACATCACATGACAAATATGCATCATTATCATACAAAGGGACACAACTCTCACGACTAAACTGCAAAACACATACGACCATACAATAAAGATACATAACAATTGCTTATTTGTATTTGTTGCTATTCCGTTGAGGATTAGACATTAAGTGTTATATAAAGAGTGATCGATTCGAAGTCAAAACAATTTGTATTAATACAGTGTCGTGTCTTACAGTGAATAATAACTGTTTTCACAAGTAAAAACGTGGCAAATCATGTCGGTCTAGTACAAAGAAGGATTTATATTCATGTCAGACATTATCAGATTGCCATGTCCTCGTTAACTAAACTGATTTGTTAGAAAATTCCAACGCAATTGTTTGGCATCTTTTTAAATACTTCATACAGAAGAAATGTGTGCCAAAACAATTGATAGGTATATATGTTAAATAAATATCATTACTCAACGTAGTACTATTTGTTGTTCTTTTATTCGAATAAGTATAAGAAGCACCTGGCAATGTTAAAAGTCAAATTGTTTGTATTAAAAACCTAAAAATAAATATGATAGAAGATATGTTACAAAAACAATCACGTATTTGACATAGGACATTTAAATTTAAAATAAATGTTAACTTAAATCAAATTACCAGTTTTGACGTACACAGGTCACAATTTAAACCTCTAATTCATTTGACAAATAATATGCTTTTCAAATTACAAAAGATTCATGTAAGATTAACAAAATTCAGCACAATACCGCTTGCTAATTAAGAATATGTTACAGTACAAACATGAAGGAATGTTATAGTTTTAATGGTATATTAAGATGTATGTAAAGAGAATGAAAACGAAGAATTTTATTAAAAACAAGACTTAGTGTAATTCAAATGCGTCAATAATTTCACAAGCGAAAGATCGATGGCATACATGAAATTCAATGTCACATCTGAATTTTATCTTTGTTTGATGAAAACTTTTTTGTAAAAAGTTCCCAATTTCATATTTATCATAAGTGCAAGCATATGCGGCTTCATGTGTGAAATGACATACGTTTGTACTGCTTACTTTCTATAGATGTACAAACACGAACTTATTTTACTAAGCGTATTTTCTGTCATATACAAAATAATGCATTAAACGCTTTTTAAAACAATATTTCCTCGACCGGCGCATAATAAATGCAAATTTAGATTTCGTGCTTTTCCTTTGGTATTGGTAGCTTCGAGCATGACAGTGTCTATACAGCAGTTTTGTAAGCGACACATCACAGATAAAATTCAATGTCACATTTTAATTTTATCTCTGTCTGATGGACACTGTTTGTAATAAGTAAAGATAATTATTAACCATAAGTTATGCCCCAGACATACCAACACTATCTGTTGCGTGTATGTATTGCTATCAACGAGATGATAAAATTTGGGTCACGCTTTTGATACTTTTTGAAATCCCACGGTGCAAAATAGTGCCAAAACGTCTGAAACACATCGAAGAATATAATACCATCAATTGTTTCTTTATAAGTAAAGAATATATCTACGCTGGTATGTTTCCAATTTAATTATAAAATGAACAATGACACGGAATAACCGTGAAAGATCGAATACGGATACAATTCGGAATTGATGTAAGGTTTTATTGTTTTCAATCAATTAAGTCTCAAATCAAATAACCAGTGTTGTCGTAAACAAATCCGTTTGTAAACCTCTTATTCTAAAGACGCGTTTTATGCATTTTATTTTAAGAAATTATAAAAAAAATAATATAGGAGAATAATTCCATTATAAATAATAATGACATTAATGAAATCCCTAGGTATTGAAAAAGATATTATAAACCTAGAAAATTTAGTAACAGGGTACAAAATTGAAGACTTAGCATACTTTGATATTAATTACATATTAACTATTATATCCTTCTCAATATACAAATCACATTTTGTCTCAGAAAAGAAGACAAAAAAATAAACATTTTAAAAATTTTCCAGAAAGAAATTTCAGAAATTATTGAAATAAACAACTTTAATAACAAAAAAACTAATCAGATAATTCTAAAAACAAATAGATTCATTGCAAAGATTCAATTGAATCAGGACTAATCTTTTTACGAAGCACAAAATATTGTATACACAATTGATTATTGTACACAAGACAAATATGGTAATATTTATAATCAAGTTCAACCATGCATGTTCAATGTTTGTAAGCATGTTCAGCCATGCATGAGTCACCACATGTAAATTATACTGCATTTTTTATATTTTAAAATGTGTATTTACAAAAGATAAAAAGAATTGTTATAGTATAAATGTATCCGTACGTTTATTAATTAATGTGGAAAAATAATGTATCATTTCGGATGTCGAGTGTTCCAACTTGTTACACTTAAATTACCTATTTGTGAATTACACACATACATTTCGACAAAAAAAGATCAGTAGATAATTAAAGAAAACTTGAATAGTAAACTCACCATATATAATCGTTAAATCCACTGGATAATATTTATATAATTTAGACGACACACATCAAAACAATACCCAATAACGCACATGCGAAAAACAACACTGTGCCCAATACTAATGGAAACACGGATCATACCGATAACGGAGTTGATTCCGGAAAAAAAAACACTATGAAAAAGAGAAAAAGAAGCAAAATGTAATGTATGTGTATAATCATAATAATTTATCAAATATATTTTGTGAAATATTTTATGTTATGAATACTACTATTATGAATAAATAATACCTTGCCAAATAGTGCTTCCCTTAACTGTTAGGTAAGCTAACATGAGGGATACTAAGTTAAAGCTGTAAACTTGTTAAATTGTTACAGCAAATATGCAATAAAGATATATAAAAAAAAAGAATAATTCCATACATTTACAATCAATTGAAAGTACACATTTGCAGTGACTTTATATCTTTAATATATCTACACAGTATAGGTACAGTATTCCAGTTGTAAACAATGATAGTTTTGAAGGGTAAAAGTCTATGATTAATGATATAAAAGCTAAGTCAAATATGTATAAAACATGTGTATAGTTCATTGATACTTTCTAGAAAAGGTGTTAACTATTTGTCTAGCTTTGCTTTTTTTCTGTTTCTAAATGTCGTTCATAAAACTTGAGAGTGGCAATGATTTTAACTCGAAATTAATTGAGACCCGCAAACAAATATTGTTGCACTGTTTCGTCATAAAATTTAGTTTTCTTGATTTATTTGGTTGCACTTTAATTCTGCATCAAGGTTTATTTCCATATAAAAAAGAAAAAAAATATATACTTCTTTTTAAAAAAAGAGGGACGAAAGATACCAAAGGGACAGTCAAACTCATAAATCAAAAACAAACTGACAACGCCATGGTTAAAAATGAGAAAGACAAAAAGACAAACAATATTACACATGACACAACATAGAAAACTGAAGAATAAACAACACGAACCCCACCAAAAACTAGGGGTGATATCAGGTGCTCCGGAAGGGTAAGCAAAACCTGTTCCACATGTGGCACCCGTGGTGTTGCTTATGTGATAACAAATCCGGTAAATAGTCTAATTCGGTAGGTCACATTCATGAAAGGGAAGGGGATTGTAGTTACGACGTTTACAAGCTTTGAATGAACGATAAACAATACATTGTTGGGAAATATGTGCGACCGAACCTATGGTCCGTATAAAATAAAATAGTATAAGGACATAAGAGCTACGGTTTCAAAGCTTGTCAATAATAGTCTTTGTCGATAGGTAACTTGATGACTTTGTGAGCGTCTGAGCACTTCTCTGTTAAAAATGATATCAATCATATGGTATTTTTTTATAAATTTCCTGTTATGTATGAATTTTCGAAATACTAAGGATTTTGTTATCCCATGTATAAATATCTTAGCCGTATTTGTCACATTTTATTATAATTTTGGGTCCTCAGTGCTCTTTTTTTGTGTGCATTTGTTCAGCTTTATACCTATTTTGATCTGAGCGTCACTGATGAGTCTTATGAAGACAAAAAGTCCCTCTGGCGTATAACATAATAAGCATGGTTCCTTTAATAACTAATTTAAGATACGTGCAGTGAAGAGCTGTTTCATTGTCAATCATATCCTACCTTCTTATTTAGATAATAAACACAATTTCATTTTTGTTATCCATTCGTTTGATATGTTTGGACTTTTGATTTTACCTTTTGATTTTTTATTTTTTTTTTTTATTTTCCTCGAAGTTCAGTATTTTTGTGTTTTTACCTCTAACCGATTCATTTGAAAACATGTGACCATTGCTTTCCACACAATGCAAACCCTAATATTTCATGCTAATGAATAAACAAATGATGGCATTTTGATATATTTACATATCTATTCACTCATTAGATGAGAAGTCAAATTGATTTTTTTATTACGGTATAAAATGAATACAATATATACAGAATAAATTAACCTGTTTTGTATTATTATTATTAAGTAATTATCACAATTACATCCACTAATCGATTTGTGTTTTGTTATGGGTATTGCACGAACTTGCGCTAAAGAGAGAGTTTAAAACCAATCAAATTGATACAAACCTTTTGTAAATCTTGTTGGATAAAAATCGTTTTCATAAACGAACCTATCTCTTGTTTTGAATAAAGCAAACTGCTCGCCAGGCAAACATGCAAATGTAGGTCCAACAATCCCCCCTTAAACAGGCCTCTCTACCATAGCACCGGAAATGAGATCTATATCGTCTGGATGTCTGTTATAACATTGCAAAAGAAACATGTAAGTAATTGCAATATGAATAATGCAGAGGGCAAATATCATTTTGTTTAATCTTAATTGTCATAACTAATGAACCAGTCGACTCAGATTTCCAAAATTGTAGCGCCAATGAATTTCTTTATGTTTTGTTCCTTCACAATCATATTTTGTTTTCTGTATTTTCTATACTTCATATTTTGGCTAACTCTTCGAGAGAAGCTCTACTGTGATAGTCGACTTTGGTATATTTGTACCCCCTTATTAATAGATTTTCAAACTCCTGTGATCATGATCATGTTTTTTTGTTCGCGGTTTTCTTCCAGTTATTCGACAATTAATAATACATTTATACTACATTTTGACCTCTCAGTTTGAATAAATAAAGTGTCTTGTATTATCTTTCTGGCTGTCTCCGTCCAATCTTTTTAAAATACAGTAAAAACAAAATCAAATCAGTAGACGCACGAGCGTCCATGGATTTTGCGTCATAGTATAAAAAAATGGCAACGGTGAAAAATTTCCGAGTTTTCGTATTCAACGTGGAAAGCTGTTTACGTAGTTATCTAGTTTCGTTACGAATCAATAATGGGATATACGTTGTATAGAGAATAATAACACAAAACGTGCGGAAGAAAGGACAAAACGAATTGATGTTAAAATATAAAGCAATTGTTTTGAAAACAATTGTTAGGCAGTCTTTCCCCTCTGATGAATGGATAATTGATTTTTTTTATTTATTGATTTGGAAAAGGGGGGGGGCGGTATTTGTTTGTTTTTTTTTTTGTTTTTGTAAAGGGTCTATATTATTATGTTACCGGAGAAGTTTCATGTTTAGTTTGGAAAGTTTTTCTTTTATTTTAGATACAGCGCGGGCGCAAGATTGAGGAGACATCACGTAACGCGGGTTTATATTAAGAAAAACTTAGTCTTTTTATTTCTTTTTAGGTGGGGACGTTGAACAGACAACATGTATAGAGACGGAATGTACACAATGTAATTTTTTTTTGTCATTGTAGGAAATTGACATTTTGATCACAGTTCACCAGCAGTGCATGTTTTGGATTTAATTGATCCGGTGTAACTTTAATACACATTTAAGGATTATTTTCTGATAATGTACATTTTTCAGCACCTGTTTGTAACACAGATTAGTACTTCAATCTCGGAACGGACATTTTATTGTAGGTTTTTACTGAGATTTACGGACCTAGCAAGCGAGTTTTACAGCATTGCCATTTCTTTTCTATAGAAAAAGTCTTGAGAGATATCTGCACCAATTTTTTTATGAACCTTTAGTACATGTATGCCCTTCTGCCTGCAAATTTTGGGGTCGATAGGATTTGTAGTTTCAGAGTACATGTGGATTTTTTTTCTTGAAACAAGCGAAAAAAACCAAATGAGAACTTGGATCCCGTATTAAACACACATATCGGAAGCATACATACAATGATTGGTTGGTTGGTTGGTTAAACATGTTGATTGGTTGATTAAACACGTTGGTTGGTTGGTTAAACACGTTGGATAGGATTTCTTGAAACAAGCGAAAAAGAAACAAATGAGATCTTGGACTCCATATTAAACACATGAGACGGAAACATGCACTGATTGATTGGTTGGTTAAACATGTTGATTGGTTGATTAAACACGTTGGTTGGTTTGTTAAACACGTTGGATAGGGTTTCTTGAAACAAGCGAAAAAGAAACAAATGAGATCTTGAACTCCATATTAAACACATGAGACGGAAACATGCACTGATTGATTGGTAGGTTAAACATGTTGATTGGTTGATTAAACACGTTGGTTGGTTGGTTAAACACGTTGGATAGGGTTTCTTGAAACTAGCGAAAAAGAAGCAAATGAGATCTTGGACCCCATATTAAACACACGAGACGGAAACATGCACTGATTGATTGATTGATTGATTGATTGGTTGGTTGGTTGGTTGGAAGTCAAACACACATAAAACTCTTCAAGTAGTGCCAAAACCACATAATTTGTCCCTTTGTACATGACCTTGACCTTTGACCTTGTGACCTTTGTCAAGGTCATTGTTCCACAATGTCATTGCAAAAGACCCTATGGGTCAAGGACTTTTTGTTTAAGAGTTTTGCCTAATAATGGCTTTTTATAAACCATAAATGGGGGTTATGTCCCTTTCATAATGGTAAAACCAATACAGTCATAACGTAACAAAGTTGCCCCTTGAAGTACCAATTATTTTTCACTACTTAAATTTTCTGTATCTATAACCATTCCAAAGTTATAGAGAAATCAAAAAGAAATAAAAATCTAAAATACGACCTTGACCTTTGACCTTGACCTAATTTTCATTTTTTTGGACCAAGGACCTCAAATCAAAAGATCCTAGTTCTCTATCACTTATGGTGTTCCAGTTTAAAATACATTTCAAAATGTCAAATACAAAAAGGGAAATAACTCTCATATGGAGCGTTCATATTGCTTCGGTCGAAATTGGATAAATCATGCGAAGGATATAACGAGCAATTTTATAAAATAAATTTGTCGTAATCTTTTACGGTTGCGAAGGAGTTGTGATAACAAGGAAAACAGTGTTTGGGGAGATAACTCCTACAAAGAAAAGTATTCGGTTACGCAGGGTAAATTTCAAAAGCACATGAACTGTACGATATCATATACCAAATATCAAAGCGACATATTGCGAAACAAATGTTTATCGCAAGAACAAATTAGGCGGAAGAAAAAAAAAAATAATCAGAAGAAAAACAATAGGTCTTTCCACAGAAAAGTGGAAAGACCTAATAAACAATAATCATATAATATCATATAGACTGATTATCATTTATTTCTTTTAAGTCATTCACTTATTTTACATTTTTTCCATGATTCAGAATCAAATTACTCTGCTGAGGGGTTGACTGACTCCTTTTATGATGTGGGATGTAGTGTGTTTGTGGGGATGGGGATAGAATTTGCCGGGAAAATTGACAAAAGAGAATTAATCAAAGCGGAGAATTTAGAAATCTTATAGTGTAAATAAATAAAATACAACACATAGGAATACTCTTGGTTTCTTAGTGTTCCTGCCGAAGATCTCCCCAGCTTCCTCCATTAATAAAAACTTACCACCACGAAATAACCTTCGAGAAATAGTCAATACTGTTGACAGTGGCGCAAAAATGAACAATTAATAAGTCTTGGATGCAGATTTATTTATTTAATAAGTGAATTATACATTTGACTAATCTGAATTTAAAGACATTTTATATTATTAGGAAATATACTTTAAGTTTGCTACTGTCTCTGTGACTTCGAATTGCACACTCTACAAAGCTCAAAACAAATAATAGCCAGTGCTAGCCTACATTATCAGAATAGTTTATACTTTAAATGGCAAAATTTTGGACTTGATCTATTGGTCCAAGGTTAAACAATATTTTGTCTTTGGTAATAATCAACTCATGGATTTATTAACTATGCAAATACTGTTAACACTATCTCTTATATTCTACGAAAAACTCGTCAACCCTTATGTTCATATGTCAGTATAATAGTCCCAGCTTCATTTGCAATTTGACTTAAACCTATACTGAGGATAGGTTGCCACCGTGAGTGTCAAGTTGATGACAGAAAAATCCGAACTGTTTACCATTTATAGTACTTAAGTTCACCCATTTATTTTTGAGGATCGTGCCCAAAGAAGGCAATTGATTATATAGGGAACCACTGAAGCATGACTAGAGTGGAAACTATTTAGCAGTCAGTGCCCTCCCCCTTTTAAAGTTATCAACATTTCTGGATCCGTCACTGGCACAATCGTTAGTTTCTTTGTAATGGTAATGTAAAGTTAATGTTTTTTTTACTGCATGCAAATTTTATATTTTAGGCTTTCTCGTTTTATTGGATTTATGGTAATAAATTACCAGATTAATGTGTATCTTCCCTTGATTTCACGGTTAACAACAGTCACGCAGCTAAAGACCCTGTATTGTTATTTTTATCTTATCTTTTTTATCCAATTTTATTTTCACCTGTAGGCTTGAGAAGTCTGTCACCATTTCTTACCAAGTCTGTTTTGGTACACATCGCAATTTAAAAATGGTAGTTATTGAAATTTTTTGTTTCTTTTATACATGTATAGAATAAAGAATTGAGGAGTTATGAACTTTGAAAAACCACAAGCACTGGTAACTTTTGAAACCACCTGCAGGACATGCAGGAGGTGGTCACAAATGGAAGTTTATACATTTAACAGTAAACCCCTCCCAAATGCTTGCTTAAAACATAAATAGAATATAAGCAGATAATTATGTCCTTTGCTTTGTATATTCCACTCCAAAGAAGGAGAAATGTATGATAAATTTATAATGGTACATTATTCTGTTATTGTATATATAACACCATGTATAGTGACTTTTGTTTGTCGTGATTTAAACATGTTAAAATGTTCCTTTCCCCTAAATCTTAAGAGCCTCACTGAACAAGATAAAAAACTACCTCAGACCTAAAACAATCTCAAACTTTTCAAGTACTTTCTATATGCTCTTGTACATTTTCTTGTAAGCATAGTTTTTGTACTTGGACATATAATCAGAATGATCAGCTATCGAGTATGGTCTCGTTTGTTTGAACAATCAATGACCAGGTCATTTCTTATTCAACCTCAGTGATTTAGAATAAAGAAATCCTAGATAACATATGCAAATGGCTAATTTAATTTGGTTATAGTCATATAACTGTATGAAGCACCTTTTAAAGACTAAAATACATCTACATGTAGCTGCATTTTTGTCTTGAAATGATTGGGGGGAAGCCGGATAGTTGGAACACATGTACATATTTTTCAAATTTAAAAGATTTTCGTTTTAATTACATACAATGTACAGGAAAAACTTATTCTTTAAATCAACATTGTTTTAATGCAATATAATATGACCATGTTAGCCCCTTTTCTAGATTTTTTTCTCTAAGAGATGTTTATCATGTTTATGGTCGATCATGTTGATGGTGCAACCATATTTTAATTCAAATAAATGGATGACTACATGAAGAAATTAAAAAAAATCAGCGTTAAGAAACTCACTGTCTTTTCATCATATAAAAGAATTTGAAGCTGATGTCAAGAGTGGCTGTCCATTTAATACCGCTGAATAATTAAGATTATCTTCAAGTAAAAACATGAAGGTACTTTATAGTTTTAATAGTATTTAAAGATGTATTTAAAAAGCAGGAACATACAGTATTCTGGTAAAAACAAGAATATCGAATGGAAAAGCGTCAACTGGGTAATGATCTCCAGTTATGTAAACAACCCATGATATTACGAAGTAATGTCCGAGGCCTTCAAGACACGAACAGTTAAATGAACATGGTGATATATATTTGTATACCCCAAGTTGTACATCAGAGCAAAAGACCATGATAACATACAAGTCTTATAAAAAATGTATAAATCTATAATCGGATCGTTTAGACGATATCTTAATAGTATACAACGAAGGAATATTTAATAAGTCTGCCGTCAATGACATTACTACTTTATCTGTTGCGTGTATTCATTTTCAGCAACGAAATAATTACATGTTATTTAAATCTTAGGTGACTCTTTTGATACAGATTGAAATCACACGGAGCAAAATGATGTCGAAACGACTGATACACATCGAAGAATATAATACAAAACATTGTTTCTTTATAGAATTTATCTACGCTGGTATGTTTCCAATTTAATTCTATAATGAACAATTGCATATAATGGCCGTACAAAATCAAATAAGCAATTGAAAGTACACATGATATGCAGTTACTTTATATCTTTAATATAATATATACAGTTTTCCACACACATAATCATTTCAAACAGCAAATTTAAATTGTTTAAGGGTGAGGAAAACGAAAACGAAAACCACTATTTGCAAATGTCATAGGTACATCTAGGTTATAACAACGCGACAGGACAATCTATCTGTACAGATCGGCAAGGTTTGATAGTATGTACAATATCCTGCTTTAGTACATCATTGATTGCAGCCAAACTTGGCACAATTTTTGTCCAAATCTTCTATTTATTGTGTTCCTGACTTGAAAGGAACGGTCGTTGTATGTTGTAATTCAAAGTTTTGTATAAGACGTGTCACGGTACGTATCTATCCCATTTTCATGTATTTAGTTTTGATGTTATATTTGTTATTCTCATAGAATTTTGTTAAATGCTTAGTTCGTTTTTGTGTGTGTTAAATTTTAATGTTGTGTCGGTGTTCTCCTCTCATATGTAATGCGTTTCCCTCGGTTTTGGATTGTTGCCCCGCTTTTGTCTTTTGTCCATGGATTTATGAGTTTTGAACAGCGGTATACTACTGTTGCCTTTATTTGTAAACAGGGAATTTATAAAATTACCACATTATTGATATTCAGGTCAACACCGAAGTGTTGACTTCTGGGCTGGTGATACCCTCGGGAACGAAAAGTTCCAAGTTTCGTACTTATAAGTACAAGCAAAGGGGATACATGTATGACATTAATATTTGATAACATTGCTTACTTTTTATAAATGTACACAGATGAATTGATTGTAAACAATGTATTATCAGTTAAATACATGAACAACATAATGTATGTAAGGCTTTTGCAACAAATAATTCTTCGAATGAGGCATAATAATTGCTTATTTGTATTTGTTGCTATTCCGTTGAGGATGAGACATTAAGTGTTATATAAAGAGTGATCGATTCGAAGTCAAAACAATTTGTATTAATACATTGACGTGTCTTACAGTGAATAATAACTGCTTTAACAAGCCTGGTAAAAACATGGCACATTATGTCGGTCTAGTGCAAAGAAGGATTTATATTCATATCAGACATTATCAGATTTTCATGTCCTCGTTATCTGAACTGATTTGTTAGAAATTCAAACGCAATTGTTTGCCATCTTTTTTAATAATTCATACAGAAGAAATATGTGCCAACAATTGATAGGTATATGTTAAATAAATATCGTTACTCAACGTACTATTTGTTGTTCTTTTATTCGAATAAGAATAAGAAGCACCTGGCAATGTTAAAAGTCAAATTGTTTGTATTAAAAACCTAAAAAAAATATGATAGAAGATATATAACAAAAAAAATCACGTATTGGACATTTATATTTAAAATAAATGTTAACTTAAATCAAATTACCAGTTTTGACGTACACAGGTCACAATTTAAACTTCTAATTCATTTGACAAATACTATGTTTTTCAAATTACAAAAGATTCATGTAAGATTAACAAAATTCAGCACAATACCACTGGCTAGTTAAAAATATGTTCAAGTACAAACATGAAGATACGTTATAGTTTTAATGGTGTTTTAAGATGTATGTAAAAAGAATGAAAACGAAGAATTTTATTAATAACAAGTGTAGTTCAAGTGCGTCAACAATTTCCTGTTATGCAAACAAATTATGATCATGTTACATGTATACGATTTTGAAGTAAGGTCAAGGCACGATAACTCATATCATCATGGTGATATTGATGTTTATATAGAAATTTACAAACAAAAGATCGATGGCATAGATGAAATGCAATGTCACATCTGAATTTTATCATTTTCTGATGAACACTTTTTTGTAAAAAGTTCCCAATTTCGTATGTATCATAAGTGCAAGCATATGAGGCTTCATGTGTGAAATAACATACGTTTGTATTGCTGACTTTCTATATATTAACAAAAACAAACTTATTTTTCTAAGCGTATTTTCCGTCATATACAAAATAATGCATTAAACGCTTTTCCAACAAATATTTCCTCGCCCGGCGCATAACAAATTCAAATTTAGATTTCGTGCTTTTCCTTTTGTATTAAGCGACAAATCAAAGATAAAATTCAATGTTACATTTTGATTTTATCTCTGTATGATGGACACTGGTTGTAATAATTAAAGATAAATATGAACCCTAAGTTATGCCGCAGACATACTAACATTATATGTTGCGTGTATTTATTGTTATCAACGAGATGATTAAATTCATATTGAACTTTGGGTCACTCTTTTGATACTTTTTGAAATCACACGGTGCCGAAACGTCTGAAACACATCGAAGAATATAATACCATTAATTGTTTCTTTATAGGTAAAGAATCTCTCTATACGCTGGTATGTTTCCCATTTAATTCTAAAATGAACAATGACACACAATGACCGTAAAAGATCGAATACAGATACAATTTAGGAATCGATGTGAGGTATTATTGTTCGCAATCAAAATCAAAACAAATCCGTCTTTAAACCTCTTATTTTAAAGACGCGTTTTATTAATAGAAAAGAAAATGATTAAAAATAAATATAGGAGAATAATTCCATACATTTACAATCAATTGAATGTACACTTTGCAGTTACTTAACATCTTTATTATATCTTCACAGTATAGGTACAGTTTTCCAGTTGTAAACGATAATAGTTTTGAAGGGTAAACGTCTATAATTTTTAAGGATACAAAAGCTAAGTCCTATATTCATAAACTGCATAATTTATTAATACTTGCTAGAAAAGGGGTTACACATTTGTCTAGCTTTGCTTTTCTTTGTTTCTAAAATATTAACTCGAAATTAATCGAGACCCGCAAACAATTTATTATTCATATGTCTTTCAAATTTAAATGTCGTTTGATAACACCTAATCACGTGACATAGAATAATTCAGTTGATTTTCATTTGATTGCAAGGGAGGACGAATAACCCTTAAAATTCACACCAGCGATAAATAACCCTATTATAACCCTATTATTCAACGGCGAATAACCTTTTGTGTGTCTAGATTTGCACTTGAGTTACCTCCCATGAAAATGACACGCAAATAATCAAAATAGCAGCGTATACGTTACACTTACAGCCCATCGAGAGATGAGGAAATATAAGGGCTTGAAAATGAATAAAGTGCCAGCGTTCAATGAAATCTCTCATGGAGTAACGGTCCCTTTCAGGGCCATCAATATTTTACAAAAATATTCTACTTTTGTTGTACATTCGAGAAATTCTTAAACACAAATGTCAGAGATATTTTCAAACGTCATTTCATTTGTTTGTCATGTAAAAAATATTGTATTTACTGTAAGCGATCAAAATAAAACAATTGTGGCCCTTTAGAATCGATGAATATCCAAAATTGTCAACCCTCAAAAGGCTGCGTCCTCAATAAAATAACCATCCCGTGATGACAATTTTGGATGTTCACCTCTTCAATGGGCCATAATTGTATATTGTGTGATCAAGTGTGCTCTTTTGTGGGATTTCACAATTATTCAATATATGAATGGGGGGTGTTTTTAAAATCCCAGCTGCACACCTGTACCCAAAATCCTATGTTGAGACCCCCCCCCCCGTGATAATCATGTACGCAACCTTGACAATCTTTAGTATATAATATATAATATATTGTAATGTTGCGGCGTCGTTTTGATAATTACACCATTATCACAGAAATATTATACTACATATACTGATAATCAACATCTTTGACAAGGTAATTAGAAGTGGATTAACTCTTATCAACGCCACGATCATGTTTTGCCTGTCCCATATAGTTCAGTTAATGTCGTTGGACCATCTATTTTTTAGCCCTGGCGTTGTCAGTTTATTTTCGATTAATAAGTTTGACGGTTTCTTTAGTATCTTTCGTCCCTCTTCTTTGTCATATTGAGTGTTTGTAAAAGTTAAGTGTTTAGTGGGTTGATAGTTTTCTGTTTTGAATTGTTTCACATTTCATGTCAAAGACTTTTATCATTGTTGGAAGGCAATATATTATGATCGGCATAATTAATTTGTAGCTAATCAAGATGAAAACTTAAATTTCAAGAACAAAAATTTTGAATCATTTCATGCATTTTTATGCATACCCAGTTTGAAGTGTTTTAGATATTTTTATTTTTATTGACGCATTGAGGCCACACACATTATGATTTGACAATCGTCGATATGTTCTGATAAAAAAAAACGAAAACGAAAATATACCCACAGAACCAACTTTTTTGAAGTGGTATAGGTACATTTATAATATAACAACACAACATGACAAACTACCTGTAATATTCGACAATGTTGGCCAGTATGCTCCTGTGTACTATATATAAGTTGACATTTACCACCTTTAGTACATAAATGATTGTAGTCAAATCTGACCTCAATGATGTCCAACGTTTCTATTTAATGTGTTTGTTACATGAAAAGAACGGTCGCTGTAAGTTATGGATATAATTTTAAATGGCTTTGCTACTAAAATAATTCATATTCAACAGACATTTAAATTTTGACGTTGAGTAAACGTTCCCAATGTTGTACTCATAAATGCAAGCATAGAAGACGTATGTAGGAAACTATATACATTAACATTGCTTACTTTTTTTTAAACTAACACTTATGAACTCATTGTATATAACGTATGATAATAATAGGTCTAGTACAACTAATATTTTATATTCATATCTGACTTACTCAGACTTCAAGGTTCTCGTTAAACTGACTGATAACAAAATTCCTACCAAGCGTTTGATATCTTTTTAATACAAGTTAAAATCATACAGAGAAAATAATTGCAAAAACATATTACAGATGACTTTACTGAACGGCTTATTTGAATTGTTTCTTTTGTTTTTGTATTAGACTAAGAATGGGAAGCACCGGATTATGTTAAAAGTCACAATTTTTTGTATAAGGAATCCTACAACATGTTATAGATAGAAGATAAGATACAAAAATAATTACGGATTTGACACTGATATTTAAAAAAAAGTTATCTCAACTCAAATTACCAGTTTTGACGTACACATGTCACAATTTAAACCTCTAATTTATGTTGACATATAATATGCTTTTCAAATTACAGTTGATTCAGGTAAGATTAACAAAATTCAATACAATACCACTGACTAATGAAGAATATGTTAACGTTCAAACATGAAGGTATTTCATAGTTTAAATGGTGATTTAAGATGTATCAAAAGAGCAAATGACTAAGATGAACATTTAATGTCACATTTTAATTTTATCTTTGCCTGATGGACACTGTTTGTAAAAAATAGAGGTACATATGTAGTCAAAGTTATACCTCAGAGCGGGAAAGATATCATACAGAAGCCTTATCAGAAGATTTCTAAATAGTATGATTTACGATAACTGCTGTTTGTAGCTTCAGAAAATAAACATGTGGTAAGGGACATACCTACATTGAATGTTGCGTGTATTCATTGTTAGCAACGAGCTAATTAAATTCATAGTGAACTTTGGGTCACTCTTTTGATAAGGATTGACGACACACGGAACAAAATGGTGCCAAAACTACTGATACACATCGAAGAATATAATACCATCAATTGTTTCTTTATAAGTAAAGACTATATCTACGCTGGTATGTTTAATTCTATACTAAACAATGACACACAATGACCGTAAAAGATCAAGTACGAATACCATTAGGTATTATTGTTTACAATCAGTAACGTCTCATATTAATTAACCAGTGTTGTCGTCAACAAATCCGTATTTAAACCTTTTTTTCACCGAGACTAATGAAATACGTTTTCAATAAAAAAAAATGTTCATTTTATATCAAGTAATATTAAAACAAATAATATAGGAGAATGATTCCGTCCATTTACAATCAATTGAAAGTACACATATGCAGTGAATTTATATCTTTAATATATCTAATATACAATTGAGAATGGAAATGGGGAATGTGTCAAAGAGACAACAACCCGACCATATAAAAAAAAAACAACAGGCCATTAGTACTACTCAAATCAATTGTTCAATACAACTTAGATCAACGGACTCAAACTATCATATCGACGAACCCATACTATTAGATCAACGGACCCATACTATTCAGATCAACGGAAAAATACTATTCAGATCAACAACCAAATACTACTCAGATCAACAAACAAATACTATCCGACCAACGGACCCATACTACTTAGACCAACTGTTTAATTCTATTCTCAGTCTCCTTTGGTTGTAATGGACCCATGATACTTGGATCAACGGATCATTCTTAGAACAACACAGCTAAACTTCACAGATCATTGGATAATCACGGCAAATATACAGACCAACGCATACAACTGAAATCAACGAACCCATGTATGTCCGTGATGTATGTTTACATCGTTTTGGCTGAATCTTATTTATATTTAGATTATCATATTATGTCTAGATCTGTCTTGTGTGCTCATGTATTAAAGTCAATATTAACGATACGATCGATCGATTGATCAGTTAAGATTGAAACTTTTTGTTTGATGGACCTTCAAATATCTATTTTTCATAAAAGTATTTTTAGCAATACAATCTTATTCGAAATGTGTAATTATAGACACCTGATAAACCTGACTAGTTTCTAAATATAGGTT
Organism: Mytilus edulis; assembly: GCA_019925275.1. Lineage (NCBI taxonomy): Eukaryota > Metazoa > Mollusca > Bivalvia > Mytilida > Mytilidae > Mytilus > Mytilus edulis. The sequence goes on from CM034354.1 coordinate 113,076,020, forward strand.
ATATTTTACAGAATAACTAGATGACATCATCTAACGAATATACTCGTCTGTAAAAATGTTTGATTGAAGTTTGTATTTATCATCTGGCCTGCTGTAAATCTGTTCAAAAATTATTATTAAATTCTCCCTCGCCCTGCTCGTCCGAATTTAAAGCATTTAATCTCTAAATTCAATAGGCTATAAACAAGACAAACAAAGATATAGGATTAGTTGCTCGCAGTAACATATTATTTTCTCTTGCGATACAATATTTTATTTTACTTTATTGTACATATTTCTTCGATTGAAACAATATATAAACACATGACATATAACATTGTTCCTCTTTTGCATCGTTTATTTTCCTCCGGCTAATACCTCCAACGCCTGTACGTACAATAAACATAGCAGCAACTGTACATATACCTATGTAACCAACTTCAATTCGACGTAACTGTGAGCACCTTCGATACTAATACATTTAAATCCCAAACTTTATATAGTACCTTTAAACCCTACCCATAAAAACCGCCAAAACTTTCCTCGTGCCTAACGTCAAACTTATAAATAGTACATACTGTTACAAAACCAGTATCCGAACTAGTTAGACTAGTTCCCATCTATAAATAATACTACAAATAGCAAACGGACAAAACCCTATTTCAAACGAAATAAAATACATTTAATTCATACTAATCAAATATACCAACTCATACAACTTAAATCAACGAACCTATGTATGTCCGTGATGTATGTTTACGTCCTTTTGGCTGTTGAATCTCAATTATATTTAGATTATCATATTATGTCTAGATCTGTTTTGTGTGCTCATGCATTAAAGTCAATATTAACGATAAGATCGATCGATTGATCAGTTAAGGCTGAATTTTTTTGATTGATGGACCTTCAAATATGAAATTTCTTTTTATCTACTTCTCATACAAGTTATTTTTAGCCATGACCACGGCCGACACTCGGCTAACCGAGAGATTGGTCGGTTAATCTATATTGAGTATGTGGCTATATCGGCGGTGGGTCTGTTAATCGGGTTGGCTAAAGTCTGTTAATCAGGTGTTATCGAGGAAATCATTGGAAATTCTGCATGTTTCATTGTATAACTTTTTAAATATATGTTTATCATAAACATTATTCATGTCTAACAAAACAATTCAATGTACTGAATCCAGTGGTGTAATTATTTTTTTTCTAGTTTCGATGTACGATCTATAAATTGAAAAGGCGTGTTACTCATCAATAAATTTATACACATTTTACACACACAAAATGTACACAAAAAGACACGTTGGTTGAATTTACTTGCATGCGATATTTTGAACATCGAACAAAGACAGGCATTATGTTTGTCAAACAAATTGATATCATTGTGTGAAAAATCTACACAAAAATCTGTATTTTGGTGACATAAATCAATCTTTATTTAAAACCTGGTCTGTTAATGGTTCGGATGTATAAAACCCGGTCTGTTAATTGGTCTGTTAAGAGTTATGAATGGCAATACAAGTATAATTTTATTGCTGTATGGGGTGTTATCGGATCAAATGGGTAGGCTCAAGCCGAGTGGCTAAAATATACCTAAATAGTCCGGCCGATCGGTGAAAAAAATGCTCAAATAATGAGGAAAGCACCATGTTTTGCATGATGGTACATGTTTGTGTACTGAGCAATATTAGCTATGGACCCACCCTCAAAATTCAATATGGCGGCTTTTTTCAAAATGGCTGCCGTACGTTCTAAAATATTTGCCAGTATTGCACAAACCACAGTGGACTCGATACTGGATGCACAAAAATTAACATATTTGAATGACTTGGTGTACTTAGCAAGATTTTGTTTTGATCTAACTTTGAAATAAAAAATGGCGGCTATTTTCAAAATGGCCGCCTTGAAAAATAAGCAAATATTCATAACTGAGAATTGACTTGAATATTAGCATTTTATTGATGCATAGTGTCATTTAGGATTTGTCGCAGTTCTGTCCTTTTTGATTTTGCCTTGCTTGACATTTCATACACAAAGTAGTAGCTTTCATAAAAAGCTGCAGTCGTAGCTTTCCTTTAAAGCTGCACAATTTGTTGTCTTAGGTCACAAATAAAAGCTGTGATTTGGGATTTATCTGCTTTAATATATTATTCAGTGCCTATCTTATTTCTTGGGTCGGAATATTTAGCAATTTTAGATATTATACTTTGAATTGAGAATCATTTAAACACATATCATTGAAATAGCAGGAATTGAGGACCACAAGGACAAGAACATTGAAATGGCAGAAACTGAATCACTTGTGGATATGGACAAACCCACAGCTGAAGACCCCTTAACAGAGGACAGCTCAGAAATGACTATTAAACAATCGTACCAAGAATTCGTAGCAGATAGCAAATATAATGCTCAAAGAACAGCTGAGCTTTATCGCAATGTAAAACAGAGCGAAGCGCTAATTGATAAAATATGTGTTGGTCTCATTACGATTCAAGCTGAACAGAAAGAGGCAATGAATATTAATAACGAATAGATGGCAGCAATATATCAGCACCTTCAGCAGTCTGAAGACAGGATAGACCACAAGGCTAGTGGTAATTGCTTGGCAGAACTGATTGTCAGACCAATAAGATATTCAATGTTGTGGTGAGACAGATGGACAAACTGACAACAACTGAGAAAGGAGACACAGTTCAATTTAAAAGTACATTTTAACAGCAGGGTACCTTCCAACAACTGGCATCTGTTGTAAATGACTTAGTGGACAATCGAAATAAAGAAGTTAAAATTCCTGCAATGGACACATCATCAAAGCCAAAATTTGACCTTAGCCAGTACAACGCAAGTTTACCAAAAGTACACAATAAAATCCATGCCTTGGGTCTTTCCCCAATTGTAGTTCGCATGAACCATCAACCGCGCCAACTCTGTTGAAGGTGTTTTCACCTAAAGTCAAAAGTCCTATGCCCTTGGCCCTGCATGAGACAGAATAAATTATTCAACAACAATCTCCATTTAAGACATATTATAAACCTCTAGTACTAATCAAGGATACCAGCAAAAGGCTTATGTGTCTTCTTACGCACACTTACCATCTACTATGAGTCAATAATATTTGATTCAGAGCAGCACACCATTACAGAAACAATTTGCTGCAAGTGGATCATATCAAGTTTCTCCAATGCTGAATGCAGTGCCTACTTACGGTATCATCCCCGTCGAGTCAATGACAAATCCCACATTTATCACTCCAATTATGACAACCTCGTCAGCTCCTGGAGCTCTAACAGGCTTCCCATAACAGTAAGCTGACTCCACTGACCGATCCAGGAAAGGGCAGAGAAATTCAAAGGAGTGTGGCAACCGCTCTTCTTCAGACTCTTCATTGGAGAGAGAATATACCCGATAACAAGAAGATCTTGGTGCAAGGGACCGGAGCCGAAGCCAAAAGCTCCCAAAAATGCAAATACTTAATTGAAGATGATCCTTGAATTGGGAGGCGTTCATTTACCGATTTGAACAAACTGCCGGTAGATGACAATGATGACAATGACAATGTAGGCCCCAGATTGCCAGGCCGCAGTTGGCTTTGTGTACGCTCGCAAGGTAAACACAGATGATGATTTCAAGGCTTTAAAAAAAGCATTCGAGCAGCGCTTCAGCAAGAAAGACGAAAAAACAGATTGGAACCGAAGCATTCCTCCAAGGATGTAAAGACAAAGATTCTTCAAGGCATGTAAAAAGTAAAATCACAAAAATACTGAACTCAGAGGAAAATCAAATCGGAAAGTCCCTAATCTTGGCAAAATCAAATGACAAAACACATCAAAAACGAATGGACAACAACTGTCATATTCCTGACTTGGTACAGGCATTTTCAAATGTAGAAAATGGTGAATTAAACCTGGTTTTATAGCGCTAAACCTCTCACTTTGAACGACAGTCTCGTCAAATTCCGTTAAATTTACAATGATGCGTGAACTAAACAGATATAATAAATAAAATAGTCAAAATAAGGGTACTGCAGTAATCATAATAGCGAGGAACCCAGAAACATTCAACAAGGCGTTAAATGAATTGAAAAGCTCACACTAGATGGCGATATAAGGATCAAAAAGTGCCAATTATGACCATCGACAAGTCTACTTTGCTGATGGCGCAGTATCACTGACCGATAAAGGAAATATGAGCAGTCCTTTGAATAATGAGGTGCATAAACTCACAGAAATTGTCACAAAACTAGCTGATGTTATGTTTTCAACTAATCAGCATAACCGTGGATTGGCCGATCAATATAAACTCGGTTCTTCTGATCAAATAATCATGGGAGATCACCTGATCAATATACACGTGGAAGATCTCCTGAGTAATACAATCGCAGTAGATCGCCAGAGAGAAATACACCCAAGCTTAATGCCTATCGATCAGCAACACCCCCACTTAGCTAGAGATCATATAGTCCCTAGAGACAACGGTTATCAGCTCCACGGACACACTCCAGAAATTCCGGTTATTTCAGAAAACGGTCACCTTCACCAGGATACGGAGCAAATCAAAGTGCAACCCAAACAATGGAGTCTTTAAGCAGCAAAGGGTCGGGCCAGTAGGCCAACGCACGATTCCAAAATCTATTGACCATGAAACACACCTCATCACAAAATCGAACAGAGGCCCATGGCCTCGTCCGATGTTGTCATCAGACGAACAATTTGAAAGAGATTAGCAGTACGAGGTACTATGAATGACAAGATTGTGAGCCTGATTGTGGACACTGCTGCATTGATAAATGAGAAATTAATTCCGGCAGAAAATGGAGATTTGGAGACCGTAACGCTACGTGGTTTTGGTTAACAGCTTGTTATTGGGAAGATTAAAAAGAACGACTCTCGACAATAATAGAGTAAACATACAATGGGATGTGTGCAAAGAGCCATTAACAGACGATGTTATACTTAGGCTAGATATTTGGACACACTGAGCGGAGTGATAAACCTCAGTACTCCAAAAATTACCATCAACAATAAAGTGATAAAAGCGGCATTTGTTAACAGCGGAAACGAGATTTCAACTCAGCAAGTTTGCATAAAACGAACCATCACAGTTCCGCCAAGAACAGAAATGCTGTTACCATTAAAACTAATAAAAGTGCTGACCAGGAGTGCATTTTAGGACCATGGTCGCTGAATAGTTGCGAATTGGTTTCGCACGTAGTTGGAAAATGAAATATTTGTCCCTTAACCATTTTAAATGATTGCAATCGTCTAATCCGCCTGAAGAAAGGTACACCTAGAATAATTTGACGATGTAGTGGGTACGGCAGATGAAAACGCGATAAGTGACGTTAGGCATGGCATTGAAGAGATACGAGACAAGGTGTCCTCGGCACTGCCTCAAAGTTCAGATGAGTTACCTACTATTCCACCACATTTAACCAACCTGTATTAACGTTCAATCGACTCGTTTCAACATATTTCATTCCAACCATTAAAACTGAAAGCGTTTAATGAACACTTACAATAACATGGAACATATTGATTAACATTTTGAATTTCACTATTTGTTTTTGTATATATATGTTATATATGCAGCGATTTGCAAATGTATGTGTTATAGAAATAACCAAATTATTTTTTTTTATATTTCAAAATTGATTGATAACAAATTCAAGAACATGAAGTCCATTTTTGAAGAATCATTACTTTATTTTCCGGAAATTATATAGAATACCTTTAGGACAATCTTGATATTTATACCGTTTTTCCGCCATATTGAAAATGGCAGCCATATTGAATTTTTCCGAGTGGGTCCATAGCTGAAATCAAAGGGTATATAACCAAGAACTACTATGCAAAGTTTCATGCTTTCCTCATTAAGTGAGCAATTCTGCTCTATATCTGCACCAATCGGCCGGACTAAAACAACACATGAGCAATGAAACATAATATATACGGAACCACTGACATGAACAATGAATTTAGGCCATGAATATTGAAAACTGATATAAAAAAGTGTAATATTAAAGTATTATTATACATCATGTTAAAATGCCATATTTTGATTGCCTAATACGAAGGTGTTAATTTACTCTATCACATGGCTGACCGGGTGACAATTTTTTGGAATGTCACCCTCTCGGCTAGACCAATCAAAAATCGGCAGTTTAAACGACAATGAATTGAATCTACATCAAGAAATTTTATAGACAATGCTAAAAGTTTACATGCGGACAACTTCAGTTCTCCTCTGCACTTATGTAGAAAGGAACTAAACGGAATAAAATGAATTAAAACTTAAGATAACCAAATGTAGCTGCATTCGCTCCTTTCCATTTACTTCTGTGGACTGATTTGTAAACAACAGATGATTCAGTAAAAAAAACCAATCGGATGATGTTGACGATTTAGAGTTTAACGTCCAGTGACAAATATTGTGTGCACATGAGAACGACAACACGTTATATGTACTCTGTGTTGTATTAGAAAGCCACTTTCGGACGGATTTGAGAACGTGGTACTTTGAACAGACACAAAAATTAAGGCTGAAGAAAACGTTAATAATAGATTCATGCATATTCCAGCAGGCAATCCATATCCATATATTGAAGTGACACACCCCTTAATAAAATGCAAAGGAAGTCAAAATAAAAATGTTTTTACTAGAAGGATACTGTTGCAGCGTATTGTCATTTTTTTTTTACTCAAGAGCATCTCATTCTTAACTTTTTCAAAGGGAAAATATAAAGGTAGCACAACTATTGTCGTGGCTAAATAACTCTTAACTGACACAATTTCAATTGTCCAACCCATTAACAGACTTTATTCCCATAATGTTCATTAACACGTGGTATTACTCACGTTATATTACAATAATGAAATATTTACTAATTTCAATTTATATTTTAGAACTAAAGTACGATTTTGTGTCCTTTAAATCATATCTAAAAAAAAATTTCGCCTTTCATTACAAAAATTGCTATGCGTATAAGCATAAATACTACATACTTGCGCAACGCCTTTTAGTTTTACTGAAAACTGCGCAGACTATGAAATGTTTTTTACAGTTGGAAAATGTTCTATGATATATATCATTTTGTCAGACACTTTTCTTTTTTTGATTTGATTCTTATAATGTACCTAAAATCTGTATATTAAATAGATTTTAATATTAAAATTGTGCGTTTTACTCTTAACAGACGTATCACCAACCCGATTAACAGACCAACCGCCGATATAGCCGCATACTCAATATATATTAACCGACCTATCTCTTGGTTAGCCGAGTGTCGGCCGTGATGACATTTAATGCCAGACGATTAATTATAGACGACCGATAAACCTGTCAGACAAGTTTCTAAAAAAAGATTGTTTTAACAGAATAACTAGATGACATCATCTAAGAAATATACCCGTATGTAAAAATGTCTCGACTTGTTGTCAGTCTGACAGGAAAATAAATATGAAACGAAAGTAAAAGTTCTTTTTAAACAAGAAGACGTTTTCAACTAGTGAAGGTAAGTTTGATAAGTGATATTAAATATTATAGGATTAAACACATTTTTCTAGAGGTTATTGATGTGTTAACCGGGGCGATTAACTCACAAACTGAATAAAAGTCCGAAGGACTTTTATGTTGATTTTGTGAGTAAGAGCCCCGGTTTACACATCAATAACCTCTAGAAAAAATGTGTTTAATCCTTATAATTCTTCACCCAAACATTTGTGATATTTAATAAACATTTGTTTTGTTGATGGCTACTATATATATTTACCATCAAAAGCACAATGGCAAGTCGTAACTAAGGAGTACGCCGCCATCTCGACTTTCTAAAAACCATAAATGTCCGATAAATACAACGGAATCTTAAATGAAATAGCACCTACCTCAAAAACTTCATTTTAATTAAATGTTATCCGAATTTGAAGCGTACACGTAACGAAATAATCTTTCCCTTGCAAATTTCCATTCGTATGACGTCGTGTTTTGCCATGACGTAAATTCGCCAAATCCTTCATGAAATTTCGCGGAATTTTATTAAATTTTATTTTTATACATTTTCGAAGCTTTAGTGCTTTCAATTTATTTCTTTTTTTTGTTATATATGCACTAGAATAGTCACAACTGTTATGTAATTGTTTTTAAATCTCAATTTGCTGAAAATCCCGGGATCACTGCAAGCTTATGTGTCGCGCATGAATAGATTACAAAAGTAGTTTCGGAAACATGGTTTATCGAAGTGTAAACTTTGAGAAAAATTCTAATTGACCAATCCAATTCAAGTATTTATAGATATGCAAATCATATAAGAATTATTAGTACATATAGTACCTAATATAGACATTAATTTGAGACATATTCTATCTTATATTTGTGTCATACAATTATTTGACTTTTATGAAGAGAATCAAATATACTCATAAACACTGCGGAACATATGAGCCACACATCGGATGCAAATTTATATAATAACATAAACGGTACCAATTTTCCTGCACCAGATATGCATTTCGACAATACATGTCTGTTCAGTGATGCTCGTGGCCAAAATATTTGAAAGTGCATAAACAATACTTTAACCTTTGATTTCCCCCTTTTGAAAAATATATACGTTATTGATCGTAAGAGTTTACTTCCTGTTCTTAATATTCTTATCTTTGTTATAAAAAACCCGAGTCTTTTCAATAGGAGACTACACTCACTAATAGTTTGTAATAGTATTACCAAAGGACAAGGTATGATAAGGGTTATTTTTTGGCCCCCTCTGCAAATAAGTTTGTATTGATATCAATGATGTTAGTGTAGACACTTGAAAAAAATAATGATTTTATTGTGTTCCGGTGAAAGGCAGGTTGCCTAGCAACGGTTTTTATTAAGAATGAAAAACATCACTTATTAATTGCTTTATCAGTACAAATTCAAATATTTGCCAATACTATTGTTTGTCCAAGAAAAACTTGAAGTCACAAATGAAAATACCCTTTGATTTTGTTTACTATATGCTTAAAACAACTTTGACAAAAGAAATGTTGCCTAGCAACTGTTAACTAATTGGTGCTTGCCCCTCTAAAGTATGAATTAAGCAGTTGTTTGAAGATTTTTCTTTCCATTTGGTGTTTCATTCCAATATTGTTTTATATACATCTTTTTTTTTATTCTTTACAAAATCCGTATTGAGCATAGCAACAGCAAAACATGTTTGAATTAAAGCCAACTACAAATCAAATAGTCATTTTATTGAACAAATTAAATTGAATGCAATGCAGATTATCTGTTTGTGAACATAGTCTTAGATGCATGATTTTTTCATTGGTTGTTAGTGACTTTGAACTAGCTGTCAGATAACTACGAGTACTCTCAGATCTGTTCATTGTGTTTTTTTGTGTCGGGATGTATAAGTACCCGGCCACGTCCACTTGTATGTTTGTCCATCTGATAAATTAAGCCTTTTTCAACTGATTTTTATAGTTCGTTTTTATGTTGTACTGTTATACCACTGTCCCAGGTTAGGGGAGAGTTGGGATCCGCTAACATATTTAACCCCGCCACATTATTGATGTATGTGCCTGTCCCAAGTCAGGAGCCTGTAAATTCAGTGGTTGTCATTTGTTTATGTGTTACATATTTGTTTTTCGTTCATTTTTTACATAAATAAGGCCGTTAGTTTTCTCGTTTGAATTGTTTTACATGGTCTTATCGGGGCCTTTTATAGCTGACTATGCGATATGGGCTTTGTTTATTGTTGAAGGCCGCACGGTGACCTATAGTTGTTAAAGTCTGTGGTCTTTTATGTATAGTTGTCTCATTGGCAATCATACCACATCTTCTTTTTATATGTTTAATTAGAAATAAAAAACTTAGTTCAATTGTAGGTCACTACACGCTGATCAACAACTAAGCTACATAACAAGTGCATATCAACCATGCAATAATAGGTTCCATATATTTATTGAAGTATGAACTTAGTTGTTTTAGGAATATACTTCCTAATACGGTGTTACACTATAATATCAACATCTAGATTATCATGATTTTTTGGACGAATTCTATATCTAGTATAGAATCCCACATCTTGCTAAGCAACAGCAAACATTTTTTTTTAAATTGTAGACCACTACAACACCTTTGTTTCGATGTGAAGGTCTTTTCATGAAAACAAAAATATATAGGATTTAATAATTTGAGATGAGTTTGAACAGTTTTTAAAGATACGTAACAGTTAATGGAATGAAAGAGACGTGACTTGTACCAAATACAGACATTGTGTGGAATAAAATGTCTAATCCAGGCAATTACGAATTAATTTGATATTGGGGTTGGAATGTGAATGTGTCCTCTGTATGATTACAAAAACCTATGGTGAATTAGATACGACTTATCAAGGCAAAAAGAGGGGGATATAAATCATTTTTGTCGAGCCTGCCTATTTTGTTACAGAAAGCTCGACATAGGGATAGTGATCCGGCAGCTGCGGCGGCGTTAGCTCACTTCTTTAAAGCTTTATATTTTAGAAGGTGGAAGACCTGGATGCTTCATACTTTGTATATAGATGCCTCATTTTACGAAGTTTCCGTCAGTCACATGTCCAATGTCCTTGACCTCATTTTCATGGTTCAGTGACCACTTGAAAAAAAAGTTCAGATTTTTTGTAATGTTAAATTCTCTCTTATTAGAAGTAATAGGATAACTATATTTGGTATGTGCGTACCTTGCAAGGTCCGCATGCCCGTCACTTGACCTCGACCTCATTTCATGGATCAGTGAACAAGGTTAAGATTTTGTGGTCAAGTCCATATCTGAGATACTATAAGCAATATGTCCAGTATATTCGGTGTATGAAGGACTGTAAGGTGTACATGTCCAAATGACAGGTGTCATCTGACCTTGACCTCATTTTCATGGTTCAGTGGTTATAGTTAGATTTTTGTGTTTTGGTCTGTTTTTCTCATACCTTATGCAATAGGTCTACTATAATTGTTGTATGAAATGATTGTAAGGTGTACATGTCTAGCGAGCAGATGTCAACTGACCTTGACCTCATTTTCATGTTTCAGTGGTCAAAGTAAAGTTTTTGAGATTTGGTGTTTTTATCCAATACTATATGCCATAAATCAACTATATTTGGTGTATGGAAATATTTTTAGAGACGGTTTTATTTGACCTTGACCTCATTTTCATGGTTCATTGCTCAGTGTTGACTTTTTGTGTTTTGGTTCTTTTTTTCTTAAACTATAAGCAATAGGTCAACTATATGTGTTGTATGGAAGAATTGTTAGCTGTACATGTCTGTCTAGCATGGTTCATCTGACCTTGATTTGATTTTCATGGTTCATTGGTCAATGTTTAGTTATCTTGGTTAATATTAAGTTTATGTGACAGTTTTAATAAAGCTTTATATTTAGGACTATCAACATAATATCAATGATTAATAAAGAAGGCGAGACGTTTGAGTGTGTGTACTCTTGTTGGAGTTATTAACTAGGCATTAATTGACCTAAGAAATTAATCCTATTGTGCAGTAAAGAAAATGGCATAGCCTGTAAGAACATATATGGTTTAATGGTTAGACAATCATTTAACCATGAAAGTTAAAGATCAATTTATTGGACCTTGAGATCAACGGTAAATGTCATAATGATATGAGACTGTTATGATATCTGAGTCATGGCTATACACTGTATGCCAAATATCATTAGTCAATGTATAAAAACCAAATAAGTGTATAGACCCGGACAAGTGTGTATGAGAATAAAATTCCAAAAAGAAGAAGAATAGTTATGTTTAACATAATGTATCAATTCATTTCATCTTGGAAGCCAGGGAAAATTGACAAAGACAAGTGAGAACTGAGTACAGAAAAAAAACTGATGTTTCTTTCACAATGAAATGGACTATGGTTTGAATGGTTTAACAGTAGTAATTTTGGGGCCCTTTACAGCATGTTGTTTGGTGTGAGGCAAGCCCCGTGTTAAAGGCCGTACATTGTTTTTAGTCTTAGAGGCATGATTTTTTTTATTAGTTGTTAGTGGCTTTGAACTAGCTGTCAGATAACTGCGAGTACTCTCAGATCTGTTTATTGTGTCTTTTTGTGTCGGAATGTATAAGTACCCGGCCACGTCCACTTGCTTGGTTTGTCTATCTGACGAGTTAACCCTTTTTCAACTGATTTTTATAGCTCGTTCTTATGTTGTACTGTTATACCACTGTCTCAGGTTAGGGGGAGGATTGGGATCCCGCTAACATGTTTAACCCCGCCACATTATCTATGTATGTGCCTGTCTCAAGTCAGGAGCCTGTAAATTCAGTGGTTGTCGTTTGTTTATGTGTTACATAATTGTTTGTCGTTCATTTTTTTTACATAAATAAGGCCGTTAGTTTTCTCGTTTGAATTGTATTACATTGTCTTATCGGGGCCTTTTATAGCTGACTATGCGGTATGGGCTTTGCTCATTGTTGAAGGCCGTACAGTGACCTATAGTTGTTAATGTTTGTGTCATTTTGGTCTTTTGTGGATAGTTGTCCCATTTGCAATCATACCACATCTTCTTTTTTATATTGGCCTATAAGGTTTACTTTTATAAATTGTTATTTGGATGGAGAGTTGTATCATTGACACTGACATCACATTTTCCTATATCTATGGAACATTTTTGTTATCTGTAATTATGATGTAAATACTGGCAATGACGAAAAATGGTTTCACTTTCCTGTCAGTGTCAAATGATTTGTGAAATATCATGTAAAATGCACGTATGTGATTAATTTGCATTTTGTATTTTTTCGTTTTGTTTTTGCGTTTTTGTAATTTGTTTATCAAAATGAACTACAGTTATAATTGGACATGCAAGTTACTAATTAGAGCATATAAGTTCGGGTTAGGGTGAAGGTTGTCTTTCGTCTGTTCAAACGTTTACACATGCTGCGTTTGTTTGCAACTATTAAGGAACTATAACCAGTATATTTTAGATGCAAGAATGTTAAAATGTGAAATTTGAATAATTGTTATAATTCAGTATTAGTTAAGATATTTAGCACTAGCTTAAGAAATAATTTACTTGATAAATAGTAAATATAAATCTTCACAATTTTAGATAAGTGTAAAGCAAATTATTATGAAATCCCCTGAGGGCTAAATGACAATAGAGAATTAAAGATTAGAGAAGTGTTATAGACAAAAAGGATTTCTTACTTTTTAAGATAATTTAGGTTATGTCACAAAGACCTGATATTTGGGAAAATAGATAAATAAGCTTTATTATGTAAAGTAAATATATTGAGTATTAATGTTATGTAAATTGAATAATGAAAAATAATATATATATATATTAGTTGACCATGCAGTTTGGGACACTTGCCTTATAGTCACGTATTAGACACTGGTGTTATAGACTTGAATTTATATCAGACATGCTGTTTTATTATGTCTCATGAACTTATGTGATTATTGTGATTATTGTGATTGATAAACTATACTGAATGCTGATTTAATAAACATTATATATTGAACTTTGAATCTGTGTTACGTTGACATGTAATCATATGAAAGCTACCAGCTAGTTCCCCCAACCTAGCAAGATGAGTAACCAGGTCAGGAACGAGCATAGTACTGGCCTTGGTTATACGTGGCGGAGTGACCCAGCTTTCCGGTACTGAGGAGGGATACATGTAGGATGCGAACCTGAATACCGAGACAAGAGTCAGCATATCTCCATATAGGAAAAAGTGAATTTTCCTGAGTATGCAGAGGTGAGTCAACCTTTTATTTATGATCTTATATGACACCAAATCTTTAAATTTTACTTTATTTTGTAATTAAAGTTGTCAAGATCTTTAAATATGATTTTCCCTCTACAAAGAATCAACATGTCTAATTCAGTTTATCCTGACCCCTCCTTAGCTCTCATAGCCCCCCTTTCAAAAAATATTATACATTTGCATTAAGGTAATAAAACAGTTGATTCGTAAGTTGATACAGGTGCTTCAATTTCTTGTATATCATTAAAGTGTTTACAAAAATGTTTGAAAAAAATCAAAATACAAAAAAGTATGCAATCTGGAATTTTTACTGCTTGTGGTATGAGCTATCCAATTTTAGGAAAAGTAGATGTTGAATTAAATATAGATGATTTAATTATATATCAAGAATTAACAGTGCTTGAGAACTTAACTTTTAATATAATTTGAGGAATAGACTTTCTTAAAGCTAATAAAGCTCATATAAATTTTGAAAATAATACCTTATCAATTCAAGAAAATTTATTGAATGTACCTATAAATAATAAAGAGGCTATAAATGAACATTATGCACATGTTAAAACTATAGCAGTAGAAATTATTCCCCCACACTGTGAAATTATTATACCTGTTAGGCTTTCTGTCATAACTGTACAGTAATTCTTGAACCAAACTTTTCAAATGAGATTAAAAACTTGGTTGGTTCAAAAGTGGTAGTAAATGTACAAAATGGAAAGGCTTTGTACAGAATTCTAAATCCTACTGGATTAAGCGTAACATTAAATAGGAATAAGAAAATAGACAAGGCTTTTGAAGTAGACAAAAATGGTATTTTTGCCTTAAATGATACAGATTCAATAGATAAATCTATTAAATTTAATAAATATCAGAATGTTGAAAATGAGTTAGGAATAAAAATGAATGAAAACTTAAATGCAAATCAAAGGAAACAGTTGACTGAACTTCTATCAAGGAATAGAAACGTTTTTGCTAAAGACATTACAGAGTTGGGTAAAACTAGTTACCACTATCACAGAATTGATACAGGTGATGCGCCACCTGTACAATCAATGACTTACAGACAAACACCACAAATGAGGGAGGAAACAGAAAAACATATTGATATCATGTTAAAAAATGACATTATAGAAGAATCAAACTCTCCATGGTCATCCCCAATTGTATTAGTTCGCAAAAAGAAAAGTAATATGGATGCAAAACAAGAGTATAGGTTCGCGGTAGACTATCGTAGGCTCAATAAATGCACATTAAGGGCAAAATTTAGTATTCCTAGGATAGATGATGTTTTCGACACAGTTGCTAATTCAAAAGCTGTAATATATTCAGTACTGGATCTCATGAGTGGATTTTTTCAGACACCCCTAGATCCAGAAACAAAGCACAAATCTGCATTTGTAACACACAAAGGTATTTACCAATTCAAAAGAATGAGTTTTGGGTTAACAAATGCACCAATGACTTTTCAAATGCTCATGACTAAAGTTTTAAAAGAATTAAACTGGAAAGTTGCTTTAGTATACATAGACGACATTTGGATTTTTAGTAAAAATTTTGAAGAACATTTAAAACATTTACAATTCGTTTTTGACAAATTAAAACAAGCAAATCTTACACTTAATCCAACAAAATGTCATTTTGCAAAAGAAGAGGTACACTATTTAGGTCATATTTTGTCCAAAAATGGTATTAAAGTAAACCCTGAAAAAACATCTGATGTGCAAACATACCCAATACCTAAAAATATAAAACAGCTTCGCAGTTTCTTAGGATTATGTAATTATTACAGAAAATTTGTGCAAAACTACTCAAAAATTGGAACTCCACTTACACAATTAACTCAGAAAAATAAGAAATTTATCTGGACACAAGATTGTCAAGCAGCTTTTGAAACATTGAAGCACAGCCTTGTCTCAGCTCCAATCTTAGTGTTCCCAGACTTTGATAAATCATTTGTGTTGTCAGTGGATGCATCAGATTATGCTATTGGCTTTGTTCTTGGACAACTAAATCCAAACACAAAACTTGAACATGTCGTAGCTTATGGAGGTAGATGTTTAAACAAAAATGAACAAAAATGGCACATAAATGAAAAAGAAGGGTTAGCACTTAAAGAGGGAATTAAACATTTTAATCCATATTTGGCCACAAACAAATTTACAGTTTATACAGATAATATTACAGTTCGTTGGATAGATACAATTAAAAATATACAAGGGAGACTGGGTAGATGGGCACTTGAACTTCAACGATATGACTTCGAAATAATGCATAGACTTGGGAAGAAAAAAATGCAAATGCCCTGTCAAGAAGAGAGTATGAAAAGATAGGCCCAGAAAATTTTCCACAGAATGAAATTGAACAAACAGTTGCAGCCATGAACAATAAGAAGTACGAAATCCTAACATTTGATTATAAAGGAGATGACGAACAGCAACCAAACATTCTTACAATAACAGATACTGGTAATGAGGATGATGAAACATTAGAAAACATTGACCCAGAACAGTTTAAGAAACGTAAAACATTTCGGCACCTTCAAAGACATTGCCCAGATTTTGTTGAAATTTTTAGTTATAAATTTAAAGGCCAATTACCTCAAGAAAGACAGAAAGCTAGACAACTGGATGCGAAAGCCTTCCATTATGAAATTGATAATGGCATACTTTATCATTTTTTTAATGCAAGGTCAAGAAGTCTACCAAAAGGCCAGAACATGGTTAAGCAGCTGGCAATACCAAGAACCCTACGGAAGGAGGTACTAGAAGCTTTCCATGATAATATTGTTGGATGTCACCAAGGAGAAGAAAGGACATATGAAGCTGTACGTCAACGATACTACTGGCCAAACATGTATACAGATATCAAGACATACAGTAAGACGTGTGAAATCTGCCAAAGATCTAAAAGAGATACACACAGCCATCCAGTGCCATTAAAACCAATGCCAATAGAAGAAGTTTTTTCCAGATGGCACATGGATATTTTAGAACTCCCAGAGACTCCAGAAAAATATCGTTACTTGCTGTTAGTGGTTGATAGCGGATCCAAATGGTGTGAAGCCTTTCCCATGAGGACACAAGAAGCAACAGAAGTAGCCAGCATCCTTTTTAGGGAGATAATTGCCCGTTTTGGTGCACCCCGCTGTATTGTGTCAGATCAAGGAGCCAATTTTCTGTCGAAGCTTGTTGCAGCTTTATGTGAGCTTCTCCAAATCAAACGCCTCTATACAAGTGCATATCATCCACAAACAAATGCAGCGTGTGAACGGATGAACTTATTCATTGTCCAATCATTGAGAACTCAACTGGAAAAACAGACAGATTGGCCAAACTATATAGCACCTATAATGATGGCTTATAGAATGACACCAGCTACTCAGTCTACTCAGTATTCACCTTTTCACCTTCTCTTTGGACAAGAAATGAGAGCACCTATTGATGTTGCCTTAATTCCAAAGTCAACATTGCCTAAAAACCACAGAGAATACCTCAATAAATGTATTAAGGACCTCCTATTAACAAGGGATGTTGCTGCAGATAACACAAAAAGAGCACAAGCAAAATACAAAACACAGTATGACAAAAGAGCAGTAAAACCCACATATGTACCTGGTGACAAAGTAATGCTATTTTGTAAAAAGGTTAAAAAAGGAGAAAGTCCAAAATTAAAAGTTAGGTGGACAGGCCCATTTACAATAACAAACCTTGGACCCCAAGACTGTAATACTTTTAAGCTAAGAAGGGACAGCTATAACAAAATCTCAAAGAAATTAGCTAATGCAAGTCGTCTGAAAGTATTCAACAGTAAAACAGACCGCCCTGACTACCTCCTAGATGATAATGATGATCTATTTGAAGAAGATGAGGATGCTGAAGATGAAAATCAACAAGTCCAGAATGAAAACACAGAGAATCGAACACAAGACACAATTCTTAATTCTCAACCCAAAAATGCACCAAAGAATAATCAAAACAAAACTGATCAATCTAAAAATTCAAAGCAAAGTAAAAAAGTGCTTCCTGACAATTTACTAAATGAAAAGCAAAATACAAATAAAACTGATCAACAAGCTACAACAGAAATACAAATTACACCTGATGATGTTGAAAAGATTATATCATCGGCATGGGTAAACAAGAAACTATGCTACAAAATAAAAATTAAAAACATGTCAAAAACAGAATGGGTACACCAAGATAAAATCCCAGAGAATATGAGAAGAGAATTTCATGAAAACAGAACGCATACTGGTAAAAAGAGAAAAAGACCATTACTAGAAAACAAACATAAATTTTTTGAACCTTCAAATGAACCACAAAATGTAACTGCAATAGACCAAAACAATGATGTAAAATATAAACAAAGACCGAAAATAAATTGGGATAAATTTCCAGTGCAAGCTGTTAAACTGGAAAATAACAGATTTTTTGTCAAAACCATATTGAGAAATAATAGAATATCACATTATCAACCTTTAAACAGAGTAAATGGGGAAGATCAGCATGCTTTTACAAATTTGCTTGCTTATTTTTATGGTGACCAGTTTTATAACATTATGTTGACCCTTACAGGAAATTCACAAACAAAAGATATGGGACCAGCATGTTTTGTTACAGGCTCTCACATTACACATTTTAAAATAGAAAATAATGTTCCAAAATGTTTCATACACTAGCAAAGACATATATATGATCCAGAATGGGTGCCTTTTGAAACTTGTTCTCCGGGACTTCTTAAAATTTTTCAAGATAAATATGAAGATGAGTGGATGAAATGTTATAACTAAAGATATTCAAGTAGTGTTATAAGCATTCATAAATGCAATGTGACAATGCTTATTCTTTTGTATCGTTGAAAAGTGTTATTTTTGTTCTGAATTTCTGGTTAAAGTACACAATTTTCAGAAGTTATAGTGTCTGTTAATTTAATCCTGCTGGACAAATGTATTCAATACATTAGTAGTTCTTTCTATTAGATCCTTAAATATTGCAGGTAAACGGCACATCTACTGATGTACTTTTAAACCAATTTTAATCAGATTATACAAAATGTACTTTATCAATGATACAAATAGAACTATCAAGTGGTCCCTATACATACATTGTATATAGGCATCACTATTTTTGAGCTGTGTTTTTTATTATTATGACTTAAAGATTTTTTACTAAAGAGATAAAATAATTAATGAGTACTAAATAAGAAAGTACAAAATAAACTGGCGTACAGTTGCTAAATAAATAGAAATAAGACGAGAAAGTATAGGAAATTAGGATAAAATATAAAAGGAAGAGAATTAGAAATTCTTACATGTAGTATGTTATTTATTGTAATGTTTATAAATAGGTAGTTCAGTTACTGACCTAAAATTGTAGTATTCTAGTGAATATTTAAGAGATAAATAAATAAATTTCCCAATTCAAATGAATTAATTATGATAAGAGATAAAATAGGGTTAATTGGTGTCATGAATGATTATGATATTGGTTGCACTTACATTCATGAAGTAACCTATCAATGGTGGACCCACAGATAAAGGAATGGTGGACTCACAGATGAAGAAATGGTGGACCAACAAAATGAAGAAATGGTGGACACACAGATAAAGGAATGGTGGACTCACAGATGAAGAAATGGTGGACCCACAAAATGAAGAAATGGTGGACACACAGATAAAGAAATGCTGGACCCATAGAAGTGACCAAATTGTGCATTTAATATTAAAGAAAGACAAACAATGATGAACATATCATATTACCTAGTGAAAATTTATTTGATATTATAAAACTTATTAGCAGAGATTTGTGACCTGAAGTGACATTTTATTAACCTAACATGAATATTGATGAAGAGTAAAAGACAATGTGATATGAAATTTTATAATAATATCTGGAAAATTACTATGACGATCAAACAAAAGAAGAAACCAGGTGGACATGTATCATGATGTATAAACAATATCGTTGAAAACTAGTAACTTTTATTTGACTACCAATGGTGAAAAATGTGAAGATTGTACTGTTGAACATTAATTGTCTATATTGAATATGTGTACAGAAGACACTTATATTTGCTTATTTAAATGCTTGCTTGTTTTGATAGAGATCATTACTATTGCTTTATTGTTGTTTTAATTATATATTTTCTTTCCAGATTATTCACAGATTAATCATATAAAAATGTATATGTCTAAATATGTCTTATGTTCATTATATAAGAAGATGATATGATTTGAATAATTATGTGTTTAACTTGCAGATGATGACCGATATTGATAATATATTAATAATCTTATATTTCAGCTATATATTGCTATTTTTATGCCCCTTTATGCACCTAGAAATACTTCATGAAGTATGCAATGAGCTCATTGTCATTAATTATGTGAGAGTTGGACTTGTCAATATTAGTGAACTTCAGCGAACTTCCCTGATATGGACAATCTAAACTTGACCATTTCCCATCCAATAACATGTACATGTATATATATATATATTTAGTAATGTTTTATTACAAGAAGCAGTAAATTAATTAATGTTTTCACCATAATTTTTTTGTATATACATTTGTATTGTAATATCTTATTGACAGGATTCAGTAATTCACTTGAACTATATGATATGTGTATAACATTTTTTTTTTATGATGCATTTTATATTTTAATTGAAGATTGCAGGAGCAATCTTGGCGACGAAGGGAAGGGTATATCCAGTATATTTTAGATGCAAGAATGTTAAAATGTGAAATTTGAATAATTGTTATAATTCAGTATTAGTTAAGATATTTAGCACTAGCTTAAGAAATAATTTACTTGATAAATAGTTAATATAAATCTTCACAATTTTAGATAAGTGTAAAGCAAATTATTATGTAATCCCCTGAGGGCTAAATGACAATGGAGAATTAAAGATTAGAGAAGTGTTATAGACAAAAAGGATTTCTTACTTTTTAAGATAATTTAGGTTATGTCACAAAGATCTGATAGTTGGGAAAATAGATAAATAAGCTCTATTATGTAAAGTAAATATATTGAGTATTAATGTTATGTAAATTGAATAATGAAAAACAATATATATATATTAGTTGACCATACAGTTTGGAACACGTGCCTTATAGTCACGTATTAGACACTGGTGTTATAGACTTGGATTTATATCAGACATGCTGTTTTATTATGTCTCATGAACTTATGTGATTATTGTGATTATTGTGATTGATAAACTATACTGAATGCTGATTTAATAAACATTATATATTGAATTTTGAATCTGTGTTACGTTGACATGTATTCATATGAAAGCTACCAGCTAGTTCCCCCAACCTAGCAAGATGAGTAACCAGGTCAGGAACGAGCATAGTACTGGCCTTGGTTATATAACCTGTTCAGTGGTTTTTGTGGTTCATACGTGTTCCTCGTTTCTAGTTTTTTTTTATATAAAGATTAAATCGTTGGTTTTCCTGTTTGAATTGCTACATTAGTAACTTGTGTGTCCCTGATAGCTTGCTGGTCGGTGTAAGCCAAAGCTCTGTGTTAAAGGTCGTACTTTCACCACTAATTGTTTAGTTTTTACATGTTGTGTCCTGGAAGGATAGTAGTATCATTGGCACTAATACCACATCTTCTTATTTCTATACGTGTTGCAAAAGTTATTTCTGTTGGGTGGATGTGTATGTTTAAGCGCGGATTCATATAAGATGGATTTTTACAGTATGCACCCTTTTATTAATTCATTGTACAATTAAATATATATATAATAAATGAGTTAAAACGCCTGATATCGTGGGTTCTGACACCGGCCTGGTCAAACCTAAGACTTAAAAATTTGGTATTTGCTGATTTCCGTTAATCATTTGGCATTAAGGGATAAGAACAAAGACTAGTTGGGTAATATGTCTTCCTGCGGACTGTAATCTTTTTAGATAGCACAATAAATATTAATGAAACAAACAACCCATGCAGTAACATGAGCAACACGATGTCCAAAAGTTAGCACTTTGTGTAAATATAAACGTGAATTAGTATTGAAATAGTTAATTTTATGAATTAACTGTTAACAAAACCTTATAGTATTTGCAAAAACTACGGATAATATATTCAGGAATAAATAACCTTTATTAGCTGTATTTCGCCAAACAAAAATCGGAATTTTTAGCCTTTTATGGTCTATTGACATTTTTTATTCGACCGTCACTGATGAGTCTTTTGTATACGAAACACACGTCTTACAAACAAGATGTCTTTGATTATGATGCGTTTTATTCCTTTCATATTTGATACTTATTTTTTTTTCTTTGACGTGTAAATATCTGATTAAAAAATAAAAGAAGCTTTTATTCGTTTGAATATGTTTAAATTCATTATACATGTAGTGCTGTTATTTTAGAAGATATATGATTGATTGAATGTTGTTTTCTCACCGTCCAGTGACACATACTTTATGCATGCACAGTTTAACGGAAAGATATGTAGAGAATGATTTGCAAACAAGAAATACGAAGTAGCACGCGTTGTCGTCAAGATAGAACAACGGGAAGGCGGGTGACAATTACAAATAATAAATCCAATAAATTCAACAACATGACCAAAAAATAACAAGATACATAATTTAGATCATAAAAGTGTTGGATAGTTTTGTTTAATCTTGATTATTGTTACACTTACACAATTAACTAATTAAAATTGTCACATGGTCTTCTTATGTCATATGAATTACAATGTATGTTATTAATCACAGTTCTGTAGTTTATTTTCGTCACCTGTATTTATATTAAATAATTGTCTAAAATGTTAACTTGGCATGCCATACTTGGTAGAAATGCGGACGTGAAAGGAAGCACTTTTCACAAAAGTGTCAACGGAGATTTAAACATTCCAGGGCGACGATTTCGTCAATTATGAAACAAAATATGTAAATGCACTGTTTGAGTATGAACCAGTTATATCATATTCATTCACAATTACGTTCCCAGAATTTCTCTGAAGTATGTCACAGTTCCGTCTAATTTTGTGTCAAATATCGACGGTCTGCTAAAATGTCACTTTAAATTCAAGAATAATGAATACAGGAATATCCTGTTTTCCTGTCTCAAATATGTTCATTTTTCGTCCTAAAGAAACTTGTCATTATTATAGCGTAGCATGAATACATTTTCGTCGTCGGATCCAGTAAATATTGGAAATCATCTCCGGTCCGCAGTTCGGTAAAAAATTTCGATGATTCAATGAAAACTACGACGATTTGTGTCACTATTTGAATTTTTAACTATGAACGTACTTACGACCAACTAAAATATTCGAACTGCATCAACCTTTATGTTCAAGGAATGTCTGGTATAAATATGATCATGGGTAGTAGGTACGCTCATAGTTTAAA
The DNA here is from genome assembly GCA_019925275.1 of Mytilus edulis. Taxonomy (NCBI): domain Eukaryota; kingdom Metazoa; phylum Mollusca; class Bivalvia; order Mytilida; family Mytilidae; genus Mytilus; species Mytilus edulis. Next base: position 113,099,119 of record CM034354.1, read on the forward strand.
ATGCAGAAAAAGGTTTGGAAACTGCCATTTTTCTGTCCTTTTCGCGAATCCTGAGGTCTTTACAGCAACAGAGCATGAATAATATCAGCGGAAGTTGTTAAATCTATTGATGTTTACAAAAATATAGGTTTTAAACTTTAAAAATTATGTATTATAATTAATGGCAAGTCACTTTTAATTTGAACGAAATTAGGGGGCCGTTCTCTGATGCTTATCGTACCTTGTCCTTTATATTAAAAAAAGAGAGGTAAAAACCGAAAGTACACACTTTTTTCAAACTTATATAATATTCATTCCTTTGAAGTATTCTAATTTAGAAAGTAGTCTGACGGGTTTTTAAGTTTTTTTCATTTCGTATGCTATTACATGTCTAATAATAACATTTAAAGGTAGCAAAGAACGATACAATCCATATTTAAAGGTCCATGTAATAAAGAAGTACACTTTGAAATGATCGAGTCACGTGTCGTTTATTATTTCATATACACTTATTACCTTTATTTTATTCCTTATTGCAACTACCTGAAGTTATGTATTAGCTCAACATACAGGGTATTGACTTCCGTATCATGTTCACCGAGGTGACAAATCATGGTATATAAACAATGAATGTGTATTTTGCGATTTGAAAATCATCGCCATCATCATCGTTCCTCAATGGACTACTACTTTTGCATTGTATGCTCTATTTTTATGCAGTTAATCTGCATTATGCGAGCACCCTAGATTTGTGGTCTACCCAATAAATGCTGAAATACTTGCCATTGTTATTATCTAGCTGGCTACTATGTTATATATAACTAATTGAACACTTTTTTAATACTTTTAATTCTGGATTACAAAAAATATGACTAGAAAAACCTTAAATGATCGTCGAATCACCCAAAACTTTTGAATCGCACATAGGAAGTAGTGCTCATTACGAATTCTTATGTAGTTTATTATCGCCTGTGCTTTTGGCTAAGATGTCAAAAAACAATTGTACGAAATATTTAATCGCCGAAAATCTTTTAAGACAAGTAGTTTAGATTTCCCAAATGGCAAAAGTCGTAGGAATATTGTTTGTCATCAATACGTAGTACAACTACGTCAGTAGTCTATTATATAATAAGTTCAAATGTTCATGCTGTTGGCGGCAATTTCAAATTAGAAGACGAAATTCGTATCTTTTCACGCAATTTGGAGGCAGGGGTTCAGATTAGGTGGTCCGAGGTCCGCGACCTTCCACTTTCGACTTGGTTACTAGCCACGCCCGACGGGCCTTCCACTCTGAGACAACTATATCACAGTTAAAGTAGTCTCAGTTCCTCTTGAAAGAAAATTAAAAATAGCTGTGCAAACCTTTTCGCCAAAGTCTCCAAATAAACGATCTCAAAACTTATTTTAATCATTATTGTTCATGACAGCGATGTCAATTTTGTTCAATCGCTAGCTATATAAGGAAAATCGCCGACAAAAAATGTGTTAATACGAGTAAAATCGTGTCTGACTGACAAAAACAACATTGGAACACAATGCGAATGGCTGCCGTGAAAAGACAATTACAATTTCGGATCCGATTCCGGAAGCGGATAAGGGTAATTCCGATTTTTTGGCGAATCCAGGCAGGTGACAAAATACATCTATTCATGGTAAATGAATATAAACACTAGAATTGAAAACCAAGATATATGTAAAAGAAAGAAAAAGCAGAAAATATTTTAAACAGAAACTCAAAATTACTTTTGACAAATTTTAATGTCAAAATCCAATACAATGTGACAGCTGGGAACAGTATATCTAACAATATATATGTTCCTGGTCACAGTATAAATTTTCTTTATCAGTGATAAATGTTGATAATGCATGTAAGATGCTTTTAAACTGTAAACATATTACTGCAATTTTGAAGGGGTATTTTTTTCTCAATTTTGAAGGGTCAGTTAAAGAAGCTGGAAGATTCTTACTTTATTTTCACAAATAACTACCTGAATGTAGGCAAATCATATGATATATAGGTGGCGTCCTTTGGGCCACTCTACCCCCTCCTGTTTGCTAACTTTTAAACGGATGAGATCCCCACCTCTCAACCATATAAGAGGGGGAGGACAGGGGTTGCCCTTCTCCCTTCTCCCACCCCTCTTCTCCTTTCTCCTACCCCCGTTCTCCTTTCTCCCATTAGAATAAAACATCTCCTTTTGAGATATTTTTTCTTGAAATATTAGATCATTTTTTAAAAGGAGAGACATTTTTTTTATCCTTTCTCCCAGCCTTCCTCTCCTTTCTCCTACCCTCTTTCTCCCACCCCCTTTCTCCTTTCTCCTACCCCTTTTTCCCTGTCTCCCTTACCCCTGTCCTCCCCCTCATATACATTCATGTATGGGACTATATATATATATATATATAACTAATCAAATGAAATATAAGGGGAGTCCATGGGGTGACCCACCCCCTCCTGTTTGGGAACTTACAAAACGGTCGAGATCCCCACCCCTAAACAATATATATTCATGTATGGGTCAATATAACTAATTAAATGAAATATAGGGGAGTCCCCCTATCCCCTCCTGTTTGAGAACTTGGAAAACGGTCCAGATCCCCACCCCTAAACCATATATATTCATGTATGGGACAATATAACAAATCAAATGAAATATAGGGGAAGTCCCTGGGGTCATCCTATCCCTTACTGTTTGAGAACTTGCAAACCCTCGAGATCCCCACCCCTAAACCATATATATTCATGTATGGAGCAATATAACAAATCAAATGAAATATATGGGAAGTCCCTGGGGTCACCCTACCTCTTCCTGTTTGAGAACTTGAAAACCCCTCGAGATCACCACCCCTAAACCATATATATTCATGTATGGGACAATATAACAAATCATTTACATTTGATATGGGCAGGTCAGTCAGACCTCACCTTTGATCCTTGTAGTAGTGAACATTTGTCTGATTTGTGTTGCATAAATATTGTACTATAGAACACATACTCAGTTTTCTTTACAGGGAAACCAGTCCATTCATACTATAACATGTTCGTACTAAGTCAACACGTACTACTAACAGTCAACTAAAACCAACGTTAACTACCTACTAGAACAACTACAATCATTGCGAACTTGTACCACTGCAGTCTCACCATAAAAAATATACATTTATATATTCATTGCTATTGAAACCTTGATAACATATAAATTATTTGCCTTAATAATTAATTCATTAGATAAACATAAATGTACAATATATGAATGTTTAATGCCACATCAGAGGCGGATTTATAGGGTTTTTCAGTGGGCTCACTCCCCCCTTCCATTTTTGAGAAAAAAATTGGTTGATTATATAGGGAATACTGAAGCATGACTGGAGCAGGTCCCCTGTTAGGCAGGCAGTGGGCTCCCATTTAGTTAACTGCCTTCAGCGCTTACAGCGCTTTGATCATTTTAAGGGAATTATAAAATAAAACTTGCAGAACAGAAGGAATAAGAACATTTGTCAAATAAAGGCAACAGTAGTATACCGCTGTTCAAACTCATAAATCCATGGACAAAAAACAAAATCGGGGTAACACACTAAAACTGAGGGAAACGCATTGAATATAAGAGGAGAACAACGACCTAACACTACAATGTAACACACACAGAAACGGACCAAGCATCAGACAAAATCTCACGAGAAAAACAAATATAACATCAAAACCAAAAACATGAATTTGGGATAGACAAGTACCGTGACACGTCTTATCGCAATGTTAATTTACACTCAAAATTAAGAGAAACATACGACGCAACGTTAAAATGTAACACACACAGAAACGAACTATAATATAACAATGGCCATATTCCTGACTTGGTACAGGACATTTTTAAAGAAACAAATTGCGGGTTGAACCTGGTTTTGTGGCATGCCAACCCTCCCCTTTCATAGCCATGTGAAATATAACATTAAAATGACAACTCAACACCACAGAACTACAATATAAATAAATTGGAGAATACAAAGAATACAATGGATTGACAATGTGAACAAAATAAATTCCGTATGTGTTGACAGAGTCATATTATATCCATTTATTAAATGTGTTTATTTATTTTGATTAGAACAAATGAAATGGTTTCGTTTCTCGTTGAACAATTCACTGATTTTTATAATTTTTGGTAGGTTCTGGACCTGAATTTATTTCACTTTTTCATAAGTTTGGTCAATTGATAGGACTACAATAAAGGGACAGAACCTGTTTCCACAAGTGAACAAGAGTGAAACACCTCATAGAAAGTGGAATGACTTGGCATGCTCCCCAGTCCTCTCGTAGAGTAAACATGTTTATGGGCTCCATGTCATAGGTGAAACAGTAAAAGACGACACAAATCAGCACCAATTACTTCGCTTTCAGTAAGAACTCCTGCGTCTACATTAATCGATTCACATCGTACAAACTTTATAAGAAAAACAGTCTAACTCAAAGAGGGAAAACAATTTGACAACGCAATTGCTAACAAAGTAAAAGACAAACAGAAAAACACAAGTCCACAAGTCACAACAAAGAAAACTAAAGACTAAGCAACACGAACCCTCCCTGCCAAAAACCGGGGGTGATCTCAAGTGCTCCGGGAGAGTAAGCAAATTATGCTGCCCATGTGGCACCTGTCGTGTAACTTATGTTATTAAAAATCCGGTAAGTGGTATAACTCGGTAGATCACATTCGTGAAAATGGAAAAGTATTGTAGTTACGACATGATGAACATATCTTATATCATTTGTGAAACGGTAATTCAAAAACCGTCAACCAACTCGTGATGGCGTTCGTACAATTTTTGAAGGGATGATTTTAACTTCACCATTTGGAACTCTTGCTTTAAAAGCTTCCTTTTGAGCACCAACCCTCTATCAAAAAAATAATGATAGAACATACAAGCCCGGGAATATCTTACCAATTGGGCGATATATACTCCGTATGCAGGCATTCCTACAATGTTGCTACATAGAAATTAAAAACTCACAAATGGCAAGCTGAAATAATCTCTTTTGTCGTGAAGCTTTCTTTTCAACCGACCCTCATTGTCAATTTCTAGATGTAAGTCAAGATATGAGACAGGCTTTACTGTATCTATAGTATTCTGTATCTCTTGTTCGATGGGATAGATTCGTTCAACATAGTCACCAAATTTTGTATTATTTAGTGAGAGAACATCTTTATAGCGGAATGCAAAGTTAATGGATATTTGCTAACTTCCTATCGTTTTTCCTATGAAGTTCCTGTATGGAGTCAGCCTTATAATGATTGATAAAGAAACAAGTCGGCATGTTTTTCTCTTGCTGTTTATGACGTCTTTACACTAATTCCATTGGATGTTGGATGTGTACGGATTGATAGTTTAGTCTTAGATGCATGATTTTTTTTATTAGTTGTTAATGGCTTTGAAGTAGCTGTCAGATAACTGCGAGTACTCTCAGATCTGTTCATTGTGTCTTTTGTTATCGGGCCACGTCCACTGGTATGTTTGTCCATCTGATGAGTTAAGCCATTTTCAACTGATTTTTATAGTTCGTTCTTATGTCGTACTTGTATACTACTGTTCCAGGTTAGGGGAGGGTTGGAATCCCGCTAACATGTTTAACCCCGCCACATTATTTATGTATGTGCCTGTCCCAAGTCAGGAGCCTGTAATTCAGTGGTTGTCGTTTGTTTATGTGTTACATATTTTATTTTAGTTCATTTTTTTTTTACATAAATAAGGCCGTTAGTTTTCTCGTTTTAATTGTTTTACATTGTCTTATCGGGGCCTTTTGTAGCTGACTATGCGGTATGGGCGTTGCTCATTGTTGAAGGCCGTACGGTGACCTATAATTGTTAATGTCTGTGTCATATTGGTTTTTTGTGGATAGTTGTCTCATTGGCTATCATACCACATCTTCTTTTTTATATCGAAAACGGGCAGAATTGAAAATACGACATTTTTTTGAAAAAACACGTCCTCCAAACATAACAAATAAGTTGTCAATCAAGAAATCAAGCATCTTGATAATGTCAGTTTCAGAGATTTGTTTTTGTTTGAATCAAAGTGAATCTTTACAAAGTAGGATGTTTCTCTCCCCACGACAAGATGCTTGTAACTACGTCCGCTATTCTTTTTGATGAAATAAAGCACTATACCAACTTTTTCAATGTGTCTTTTAGTATAGTAGAACATTTAAATAATTTAGGTATCAAATACAGAGATGGAAGATCCAGTTCTTCATCTTTGGTAGAAATTCCACAGGAACATTGAACATATTATTATCCAGGATTTCCTTTTCGGTAAGTGTCGTATGGGAATGTGTTGAGTTTCCAAGTGAATTGTCAATACCTAATTCATTTATCAAACAGTTTATGTGATGAGATTTACATACAAAAAACAATGTTGTGTTGGTGCTTAATCTGCGGGGACAACACACTATTTGTCGTAGAGAAACTTTCGTTTTTTACTTCCATGTTGTAATATAATATCTATGAAACCAGAAGTGTGTGATTTATTCAAAAGTTTGATAAAACTATTTTTAGATTGGTTGTTTTCCCTATTCTTCACCTCGTTATCAAAAATGTCTTCAATTGATGTTATGCGAGTGTAGACAAACGGGTATCTGGAGTAATAAATTTAAAAGCACGTTATATTTTTGATGAGTATTTTTCTAGCTTACTCTGCATCACAGAAACCATTTGTCGAGATGTAAATTTGTCAGACAAAAATAACATGGTAAGCGGTATTTAACTGGTTTTTTTTTATACACGTGCTTTTAACGTCTATTCCATTGGTAATAATGCTACGCCTACCTATGCATATGTATTAGAACATTATCATCTAAATGCACTTCCCACCCATTGGTTTTACCTCTCTCTGATTTTTATTTTTTGAAATAATGTCAACAAAGCCAATGCGGTCACACTAGTCTGTAAGTAAGAAGCTGATGTGTTATTTTTCAACTTGAATGACGTTTTTATAGACATTCTCTATTTACCATTTAAACATGTGTTTAGTATTTTGATCGTCAAATCGTAGACACGTATAACAAAATCTCAAGTTTATTGAAGGTGTTTACTAAAATAATTAAACTCTGGATATATATCTTTTGTTTGTACAGTGACATCTTTATTTTTTCAGGTATACATTCAGTAATAATGGTCATGGTGATATAGGTTTTTCTTTGCCATTAGCAAACCTTTTCTGAAGCCATGGCACCTCTTTCTGATGAAGAAGAAAATTATGTCCGCCTAGCATTGTTATTGAAAGGAGTGACACCTAGAGCAGTCCGTACCTATTTTGACAGAGAATTTCCACCTACATATCTACCATCAACGCTGAATACAAACTACAACACTCTTTGGGACTTGAAATTAAAAAGAATCATTAATCAGGCTCAATGGAATCTTTTGATTCCAAGAAATGGTACGTCTTTATGTTACAGTATACATTTAGATTAAGATTTCATAAACATGAGATTCAAAATTTGTGTTGTTCTTGTTAGGGCTAAAATAAATACATTTTTGAATAATCATGTTAATGCTTGACTTCAACAATTCTTTCATTACAAATTCCTTTTTTACAAACGGTACCGTATGTGATGAATAATCATGATCACTCCTCTATCGCCTAGATATCAAAGGAAACATTTTGTTTATATGTTGCAATCATATAAATTGGACATAATACCGTCAGGTGTTTTACTTAAAGTAACTTTTTAATTCGTTTGTGTGTCCGTCCTCATGTCTTTCCCTGAGGGACTTTTTAGCGCATGTTCATGATACTTAGGAGAAATTTGAAAAAAGGTTACAATCAATTTTCTGATGCTCTTACCGTGCCTTTCTGCTGGAACTGTATCATTTTTTATCATGACATTTGAAAAAGGAACACATAACATGTGTATTTGTATTTTAACTGATCGGGAAATGACGCATGTAAAAGCCCCAAACCTTTGATTTGACATGCAGATGACATGCATTGCAAGTTTAAAAAAGCCGGGAAAATTGTTTGTCATCATGATTTAAACAACCCTTACATTAAATGAATGTAGCTTTTAAAACACAATTTTATAATTTAGCTTTAATACACATTTTTTTGTATCTTTAAAAATAACATATTATCTGTCGATATTTATACTGCATATTGTAATATTCATAACAAATTTTACACTGACTTAACGACTATAAGTAATATATGTCTCATGATTTCACAGGGATTCCGGATTCCGAAACATTCGATGTAACGTTGATGATCTGTTTAATCAGAAACTTGACCTCTATCAATCCTCCAGTCAATGGATTTGACAGTCTTCCACTTCCAGGGGAGACAATACCAGGGTCTGATTTAGCCAGGTTAAAATATTATAGGAATAAACTAGCTCATCATGATAATAATACAATAGACACTGCCTATTTCCATACAGCATGGGCAGATATATCAAATGTAAGTTTCAATGCTGCACTGATCATCACTAACAAGGTTAAATTGATGTTTCTACTTTAAATTTTCAGAGACGTGAGACGATCAATTTTGGTGTGATAAGCACTTCAATGTCAATTTCTTGAAAATTCTTCCTTTAAGTAACTTATACTATAAAAAATAAAAACGGTAAACAAACTTTGACGTACTTTAACACGATCAGCAGATTAATGTATATTTATGTTTATAAGTTGCTGTAATAATGCTATATTTCACATACATCAGTTATTTCGGTATAGTCGAGGTAATTTCCATTTTGGATTAATAAGTTTTCTGTTAATCAGAATAAATAAAGGCAGCAGTAGTTTACCGCTGTTCAAAAGATATAAATTGATTGACAGAAAACAAATCCGGATTTCAAAATTAACATTAGCAAATAAAACAATGTACATGATGTACGTGATGTATGAGAGGAAAACAATGGAACAACAGAATCACTGAAGACCAATAAAACAAACGCCATTAATTATGACGTCTTCTTATTTGTGGTTTAAGTGTTGGTAATGTTATATAGTGAAATATATTTATATTTGTACTGTCTACCTGTCACGAATTGAACACTTTGGCGTGTAACTCAGTTTCCCTTACTTTACATTTTGCCTTATCTTGTAAACACAATGTTATTGCCCTTTTAAATGTGATGCGACTATCATTACAGTTATAGGTTTAACTAGCTTATAATACCATGTTCATGATGCTTAATTCACCATTTTCTACATTAGAAAATGTCTGTATCAAGCACGGAATGTGACAGTTGTTATCCATTCCTTTGAATTGTTTGGGCTTTTGATGTTGCCATCTTATTAGAAACTTTCAGTTTTAAATTTTCCTCTGTGTTCAGTATTATTGTGATTGACAGATGACTAGCCATTTTAATTTACAAGCAAGAATTAATTAGATGTATTAGAATTGGTTATTGTGATAAAAGTTCGTAGGCATGATAAAACAACAAATGTTTATTAATAAATAATCAAGAATATTACATTGATTTATATATACATCGATTTATTCCAGAAATGATTTTATTTCCAGGCTGTAGGTCGATTGGGAGATCAAACCATGTACCAAGAGTGTCAAGAGTTAAAAATGAAAATCTTAGACCAGTCTAATCAGGATATTATGTTGGAAATCAAGCAATCAGTTGAAGAGATTAAAGAACTGAAACAAACAACATACAACTTGAGGAAGAAACAGTCAAAAGTGACAGGAGAGCTCAGAAAGTTACAATCTTTGCATGGTACATTAAAGACTTCCAACAGTAGATTAAAGACGTCCGTCAGGTTTTTACGGGCTGAACAAGTAATAATCAGAAAAAGTTTTAAAAACCCAATACCACCAAACATCAGAGGTATATACTGATTATTGATAGAGTTGAAATAGAACATTTTTCATTTTCCAATTTCTCTTAAAGTTTAAAATGCTTTATCCTACATTGATCTGTTGAAAACATTTTTCAAATCTATCTTCTTTTTTTAACAACATAATGATATGTATTCATCAAATCTTGCTTGTTACAAATTTCACCAAGAGTCCACGCTTCCCTTCATTTACCCAGTTACACTCCACTGATTATCCAGGAAAATGAACAGCTCATCTAACTTATTAACTTATAAAAAATAATAAACATCTATCTTATGACTTAAACAGTCCGTGCCGAAGTAGGTAATGTAGAAATAAGACTGCTTAAAATTTTTTATTTCTTTTAACACTTTTATTGTAATTGAACTTTTTCCAGCATCTGCTTCCCTATTTGTTGAAAAGGATTATAAAATAATTAAGACTAATCAACACCAGGGAGTCAAATGTATTCCTTCGAATAAAAGAAAGCTACATATCATCAATGAAAACTACGAAAACGTATTAGGACCATCCTTTTTTTATCATTTTGTTTTTCAAATTGTCGACTTTAATCTTGGAATTATCAACCTTAATCTTTGAATTTCCTACTTTAATTTTGGAATTTTCAACTTTAAACTTGGAATTTTAAAATGTAATCTTGGAATTATCAACATTGGAATTGGAATTATCAGCATTAAACTTTCCGACCCTTAAAGCTGCGACACTGTTTATTCCGATTTCTATTTACATAGTGATGTTTTTGAATTGAGAAGCTGAATGCGGATTCAATGAGGTCGAATTAAGGGAATTATTCTTTAGCGATTTTTGAGAAAGTGGGCGTAATACACCAGAGGTAGTTCAGACTCATAGATCGAAAACCAATTGATAACTCAATGGTACTTAGTATTTTAACAAAAATTAACAAAACCGGCTGCTGAAATCAAATAACTATTTCTCTATTTACTTAATGATCAAACAAACAAAACCTCATTATGTTTGTACATATATATATATACATTGTAGCTAAAATAGAGTACATTTTGCGTTTGACGAAATTACCATTTATAATGTATTCCTATCATGTAATGGTGTAATTTTAGTGTCATATTCAACATTGCCAGAACAATGCGTGGTTTTGCTGTCCACAAAACCAGGATCAACCAACCATTTTGTTCGGATAATGTCCTGTACCAAGTCAATAAAATGACAGTTCGTTTCTGTGTTTTTTACATATTGTCGTTTGTTTTTTGTTCACTCTAGTGTTTCTTTTTCTTCGTTGCTTTCATTTTATAACTGATGTTTTTTACTCGGTATTAGTTTGTAACCTGGATTTGTTTTTGTTTCAATCGATTTATAAATTTATGTAAAGTAAAAAAATGCTTGATGGTTAATTAGGGAAATCTATGACTGTTTTTCCAATGACATATTTCCAAGGGATATTTTCAATATACAATATATATAAAAGTCTACATAGAAAACAACGTTCAAACCTGTGATCACGTTAGCTAAAAACAAAACAACGTTCAAACCTGTGATTACGTTAGCTAAAAACAACGTTCAAACCTGTGATTACGTTAGCTAAAAACAACGTTCAAACCTGTGATTACGTTAACTAAAAACAACGTTCAAACCTGTGATTACGTTAGCTAAAAACAACGTTCAAACCTGTGATTACGTTAGCTAAAAACAGCAAATTTGTATACGTGTGCATATTACAAATTTCGTTGTAGAGGGGTCTAAATACAGCACAAACAACATTTCCAAAAAGACCAAAAGAGTGAAAAAATATATTTTAACAAACCGCATTTCACTAACAGGTCGAACAACTCACACCATGCTGACTGCCATTGACAATTGCCAAATAAATTTGATCACAAGGTGTAACATAAATATATATACATGTAAATATATATTATGAAAATAACCTGATGAAAATGTCAGTATTCACCTTTGAAGCTAAAACAACCTTAGAATAGACTTATTAAGAAGGGATATAGTTACAATACTGTTGTCAGGTCATTAAAGATTGCATACGTTTGCTTAAATATTGATTCACTTAAAGGGTCTTTGCATTTGAACTAAACAATTTTATTTAAAAACCAGTTATTGGCCTGTCTCGGGTTATGTTCTTTTATGGTATGATACTACACCCCTAACGGGAGATTATGGCTGTACTTCATATGATGAAGTCATAATCTTTCAATCCGTTTAATTGTAGTCTGTAGCTGTTAGTTAACTGCTAGAAGTCTGCTGTTATTTATGTATTATTTTCATTTTATTTATTTTCTTTTGTTACATCTTCTGACATCAGACTCAGACTTTTCTTGAACTGAACTTTAAGGTGTGTATTGTAATGCGTTTACTTTTCTACATTAGCTAGAGATATAGGGGCAGGGTTGAGATCTCATAAACATGTTTAACCCCGTTGCAGTTTTGCGCCTGTCTTAGATCAGGAGACTCGGGCCTTTGTTATTCCTGTATTATTATGGATTAATTATCACTGAACTTGTGTATTTATTTTTTTAGCTGCCAGCTTAAGGATACCTCAATGTGCGAGAATTTCTCGCTGCATTGAAGACCTATTAGTGACCTTCTGTTGTTGTCTGTTCTATGGTCGGGTTGGAACATTCCTCATTTCCATTCTCAATCTAAGATGTGGTATGGTGGTTATTATAAAATTATCCACCAAAAAAAAACCAGGTAAATAAACAATTACAGGACACCATTAACCTTCAGTACTAAGTAAAACGGATGATTTACAACATTGTAGAATGTATCCTGAGATGACATAATATGACATATGTCATCTACTATTTTGTGTCTGTTATGAATTAAAATTTATAAATCATATCAATAGTCAACTTATAAGATTCGAATTAGTTACAAATTAATTTTTCAGATCAATTTAAAAAACAAATAGAAGACTGGAAAACGAATGATAAGATGTTTGTTTCTACGAGAGCCAGCACGTTTGTCATGAAAAAATTAAAGGACAACAATTGTTTGACTTTAACTGCCCCATCAGGAGCTGGCAAATCTTTTATTGCAAGACACACAGCGCTAACTCTACAGAAAGAAGGATACAAAATAGTTCCCGTGATACAACCAGATGATATCAAAAATTATTATCAACCTGGTGAACAAGCAGTCTTCGTTGTCGATGATATTTGTGGAAATTTCATTGCCAACCAACAACAGATGGGTAACTGGAAACAACTGTTACCTGTAGTTGACACAATTATTGCAGATAAATGTTGTAAGATTATTGTATCATGTAGATTACAAGTATATAAAGATGATAAGTTTAATACAGTATTACCTTTTAAATCCTGTGAATGTAACTTGATGTCAGATAAACTATGCCTTACATATAAGGAAAAAAATAGTATAGCAAGTAAATATATTGGTATCGGATTTGGTGATCTTGATAAGTTATCAGAAAATAGTGATTTGTTCCCTCTTTTGTGCTCTTTATATAATGAGGAAAAACATGGAGATGTGAACAATTTTTTCGAAAATCTATATATTGTCTATGAAAAGGAACTAGATGTTTTAAGTAGGCAAGGTGATGAAGGGAAATGTAAGAAATGCAGTCTAGCTTTATTAGTTATTTTCAATAATCAGCTGAGAGAAAAATGGTTCCAGGGTGGAATTACCAATGCTCAAACAAAGATAATAAAAGACACATGTGAGGCTTGTGGGATGAATAGCATTCCAAAGGCAAATCTAAACACAGAACTTGACACTTTAGTTGGTACATTTGTCTCTAAACAGGATGGTATTTACAGAACAATACATGATAAATTGTTTGACTTCCTTGCCTATTACTTTGGTCAGAAAATCATAGAATGTTTAATAGACCATGGTGATAGTGATTTAGTACACGAACGTTTTGTTTGGCAGACATCAACGAATGACGAGACAAATAACATAGATTTCATGATAAAGATACCAAATGATCATTTAGAATCGTATTTCCAAAGGTTTATCAAGGACTGGTTAGCAGGAAAGATGGTGGCAGCTGTGTTCAGTAACAATAATATGAACGTGTCATCATTCAGACAACAATTAATACAATACTTGCAACAACTAGATAGACCACAACAAATAACATTAGCCAACACCAAGGATACAGCAAGACCAAAGGAGAGCTGTGTTTCAGGTACTACTCCATTGATAATGAGTTGTTATGATGGTCATACTGATATGGTAGAGTGGTTGTTACGTAATGCCGTGAATGTGGATCAGTGTAGAGATGATGGGGTATGTGGACTGATGATGGCAAGCCATGAAGGACATACTGATATAGTGAAGTTACTGTTAGAGAAGAATGCTGATGTTGAGTTACGTGACAATAATAGCTTGAGTCCTCTGTTATCGGCAAGTGATAAAGGACATACTGATATAGTGAAGTTACTGTTAGAGAAGAAAGCTGATGTTGATTTACGTGCCAGTAATGGCGTGAGTCCTCTGTTACCGGCAAGTGATAAAGGACATACTGATATAGTGAAGTTACTGTTAGAGAAGAATGCTGATGTTAATCTATGTGACAATGATGGCTTGAGTCCTCTGTTACAGGCAAGTAAGAATGGACATACTGATATAGTAAAGTTACTGTTAGAGAAGAATGCTGATGTTGATTTACGTGACAATAATGGCTTGAGTCCTCTGTTACAGGCAAGTGATAAAGGACATACTAATATAGTAAAGTTACTGTTAGAGAAGAATGCTGATGTTGATTTACGTGACAATAATGGCTTGAGTCCTCTGTTACAGGCAAGTGATAAAGGACATACTGATATAGTAAAGTTACTGTTAGAGAAGAATGCTGATGTTGATTTACGTGACAATAATGGCGTGAGTCCTCTGTTACAGGCAAGTCAGAATGGACATACTGATATAGTGAAGTTACTGTTAGAGAGGAATCATGATGTAGATCTATGTAACAAGGATGGTTTGAGTCCTCTGTTAAAGGCAAGTGATAAAGGACATACTGATATAGTAAAGTTACTGTTAGAGAAGAATGCTGATGTTGATTTACGTGACAATACTAGCTTCAGTCCTCTGTTACAGGCAAGTCAGAATGGACATACTGATATAGTAAAGTTACTGTTAGAGAAGAATGCTGATGTTGATTTACGTGGCAATAATGGCTTGAGTCCTCTGTTACAGGCAAGTCAGAATGGACATACTGATATAGTGAAGTTACTGTTAGAGAGGAATCCTGATGTAGATCTATGTGACAATGATGGCTCGAGTCCTCTGTTACAGGCAAGTCATAATGGACATACTGATATAGTAAAGTTACTGTTAGAAAAGAATGCTGATATTGATTTACGTGACAATGATCGCTTGAGTCCTCTGTTACAAGCAAGTCAGAATGGACATGCTGCTATAGTAGAGTTACTGTTAGAGAAGAATGCTGATGTTAATCTATGTAACAATAATGGCTCGAGTCCTCTGTTACAAGCAAGTCAGTATGAACATGCTGCTATAGTAAAGTTATTGTTAGAGAAGAATGCTGATGTTAATCTATGTGACAATAATGGCTCGAGTCCTCTGTTACAGGCTAGTCATGGAGGACATACTGATATAGTAAAGTTACTGTTAGAGAGAAATCCTGATGTTAATATATGTACCAAGGATGGCCGGAGTCCTCTGTTATTGGCTAGTGAGGAAGGACATACTGATATAGTAAAGTTACTGTTAGAGAGGAATCCTGATCCATGTGACAATACATCACCGAGAACGTCATATGTCAATAATAACACCAGCATCAGTAACAGTCCGAGTCTTCCCCAACCATTACTGAAATATAAACCAGACATTAATGCCCAGACATATGATGGAGGTAATGCTTTATATTTCAGTGCACTGGATGGACACATTGAGATAACACAGTTACTGTTAGAAAATAATGCTAACTGTAATATCTGTATCCATAATAAACAGTCTATGACAGATACAATGGATAACCATCCAAGCATAACATTGGAAGAAGAACAACAATTATTATTTTATAGCCTTGTAAAGAGTAA
This sequence comes from Mytilus edulis, assembly GCA_019925275.1. Taxonomy (NCBI): domain Eukaryota; kingdom Metazoa; phylum Mollusca; class Bivalvia; order Mytilida; family Mytilidae; genus Mytilus; species Mytilus edulis. Next base: position 113,114,955 of record CM034354.1, read on the forward strand.
ATCATCATGTGTAACGGAATACGTGGGTAAGAAGTCAGTAGATTATGCCTTTGATGTAGTTGCTGGTTCCTCTCCATTACATATAGCCTGTTTTATGGGTAAGTTAGATGTAGTTCGTTGTCTTATAGACCACGATGCTAACATCAACATGAAAAAAGAAGACGGCACCACGCCCTTATTTTATGCATGTGAAGTAGGACATAAGGATATTGTACGTGTATTGTTACACACAGGAGCAGATTCGCAGATATGTAGAATAGATGACAAATTCCCTTTAGACATTGCAACAGATAATGGACATACATCTATAGTAATGATTTTAACGAACCACATGAAAAAGAGGGAACGATTGGCTCTATAATTCTTATCACGTTGTCTTGAATGGTTGTGACCTTTAAAACAAACAACATGCAGCAGGCTAATTTTATTCTGTCAGTGTTTGATATTTCCTCTATTCATCCCTGTACTACTGTTTTTGTTAGATATCTACTGCTATTCATCACATTACTCATGTTTTTGTTTGATATCTACTGCTATTCATCCCATTATTTCTGTCTCTGTTTAATTTCTATTGCTATTCATCCCATTACGTCTGTCTGTTTTATATCTACTGATATTTATCCTATTGCTACTGTGTTTGTTATCTATCTACTGCTATTCATCACATTACTCATGTCCCTGTTTGATATCTACTGCTATTCATCCCATTATTTCTGTCTCTGTTTGATATCTGCTGCTAGTCATTCCATCACGTCTGATATATTATGCTATTCATCCCATTACGTCTGTCTCTGTTTGATATCTACTGATATTTATCCTATTGCTACTGTGTTTGTTATCTCTCTACTGCTATTCATCACATTACTCATGTCCCTGTTTGATATCTACTGCTATTCTTCCCATCACGTCTTTCTTTGATTGATAACTACTGCTATTCATTGAATTACTTCTGTCTGTGTTTGATATCTTATGCTATTCATCCATTACTTCTGTCTTTGTTTGATATCTACTGTTATTCATCCCATTATTTCTGTCTCTGTTTGATATATACTGCCATTCATCACATTACTTCTGTCTCTGTTTGAAATCTGCTACTGTTCATGCCGTTTCATCTGTCTTTGTTAGATATCTACTGCTACTCATCCCATTATTTCTGTCTCTGTTTGATATCTACTGCTATTCATACATTTACTTCTGTCTCTGTTCGATATCTACTGCTATTCATACATTTACTTCTGTCTCTGTTTGATATCTACTGCTATTCATACATTTACTTCTGTCTCTGTTTGATATCTACTGCTATTCATCCAATCCCTTCTGTCTCTGTTTGATATCTACTGCTATTCATCCCATCCCTTCTGTCTCTGTTTGATATCTACTGCTATTCATCCAATCGCTTCTGTCTCTGTTTGATATCTACTGCTACTCATCCCATCCCTTCTGTCTCTGTTTGATATCTACTGCTATTCATCCTACCCCTTCTGTCTCTGTTTGATATCTACTGCTACTCATCCCATTACTTCTGTCTCTGTTTGATATCTACTGATATTCATCTCATTACTTCTGTCTTTGTTTGATATCTACTGCTTTTCATTATATTACTTCTGTCTCTGTTTGATATCTACTGCTATTCATCCAATTCCTTCTGTCTCTGTTTGATATCTACTGCTATTCATCTCATTACTTCTGTCTTTGTTTTATATCTACTGCTTTTCATTATATTACTTCTGTCTCTGTTTGATATCTACTGCTATTCATCCAATTACTTCTGTCTCTGTTTGATATCTACTGCTATTCATCCAATTCCTTCTGTGTCTATTTGATATCTACTGCTATTCATCTCATTACTTCTGTCTCTGTTTGATATCTTCTGCTATTCATCTCATTACTTCTGTCTTTGTTTGATATATACTGCTTTTCATTATATTACTTCTGTCTCTGTTTGATATTTACTGCTACTCATCCCATAACTTCTGTCTCTGTTTGATATCTACTGCTACTCATCTCATTACTTATGTCTCTGTTTAATATTAACTGCCATTCATCCCATTACTTCTGTGTGTGATAAATATCTACTGCTGTTCATCATATTACTTATGTCATTGTTTGATATATACTTCTATTTATCCAAACACCTTACTGATACTTCTCTTTATTTCTAATGCTAGCATGTGTACAAGACACATACACCATAACTTCACCTGACATTATTTTGTTGTGTTTTTCACAAAAACTGAAGAGACATAGTTGATGCGTAGTACCACTAGTGTGCTGATACTAATACAACTGTACCACTCTAAGTATTAGTTGCTGGAAACCTTTGGTTTTGTTTTGTGAACATTTGTTCAATGTAAATATTCTGAACGACTAAAACTTATTATTATAATTACAATATTGCGTAAACATGTTTATTTCTACTAAAACTTTTAATTATGTCATTGTTTTCTAAATTAACAATATTTTCCTCCTAGACCATTGTAGTCTGCTCATTTTTTTCTTACTATAACTTTTATTTTGTATCTTCCTTGATTACAATTTTTATTTCATTATGATTATAGTGCTGTATCTTTTCATTTTTACATTTGTGACTCATTATGATTTTGATGCTATTTCCTTTACATTTTACAGTTTTTGTTTAATAATCGTATTTTTCAGGCTGTCATATTGTCTTGTTAGTTATGAAAAATTTACACAAATGCAGATTATTATCATAATTTTCATACCGTATCGCCATTATTTTACAAATGTTGTCTACGTATGATGTTTTTTTCTTTGTTTCAGTTGTTGCTCTTTTTTTAGCTCACCTGGCCCACAGGGCCAAGTGAGCTTTTCCCATCACTTGGCGTCCGGCGTCCGTTGTCCGTCGTCGTTAACTTTTACTAAAATCTTCTCCTCTGAAACTACTGGGCCAAATTTAACTAAACTTAGCCACAATCATCATTGGGGTATCTTGTTTTGAAAATGTGTCCGTTGACACGGCCAACCAACCAAGATGGCCGTCATGGCTAAAAATAGAACATAGGGGTAAACTGCAGTTTTTGGCTTATAACTCAAAAACCAATGCATTTAGAGCAAATCTGACAGGGGTAAATATGTTTATCAGGTCAAGATCTATCTGCCCTGAAATTTTCAGATGAATCGGATAACCCGTTGTTGGGTTGCTGCCCCTGAATTGGTAATTTTAAGGAATTTTTACTGTTTTTGGTTATTATCTTGAATATTATTATAGATAGAGATAGACTGTAACAGCAATAAAGTTCAGCAATGTAAGATTTACAAATAAGTCAAATGATCGAAATGGTCAGTTGACCCCTTTAGGAGTTATTGCCCTTTATAGTCAATTTTTAACCATTTTTCTAAATCTTAGTAATCTTTTACAAAAATCTTCTCCTCTGAAACTACTGGGTTAAATTAATCCAAACTTGGCCACAATCATCTTTGGGGTATTTAGTTTTAAAAATGTGTCCGGTGACCCGGCCATCAAATCAAGATGGCCGTCACAACTAAAAATAGAACATAGGGGTTATAATGCAGTTTTTGGCTTATAACTCAAAAACCAAAGCATTTAGAGCAAATCCAATGATTGATAAAATTATTTATCAGGTCAAGATCTATTTGCCCTGAAATTTTCAGATGAATCGGACAACTTGTTGTTGGGTTGCTGCCCCTGAATCGATAATTTTAAGGAAATTTTGCTGTTTTTGGTTATTATCTTGAATATTATCATAGAAATAGATAAACTGTAAACAGCAAAACTGTTCAGCAAAGTAAGATTTTCAAATAAGTCTACATGACCGAAATGGTCAATTGACCCCCTAAGGAGTTATTGTCCTTTATAGTCAATTTTTAACAATTTTTATAAAATGTGTAAATTTTTATTAACATTTTCCACTGAAACTACTGGGCCAAGTTCAATATAGATAGAGATAATTGTAAGCAGCAAGACTGTTTAGTAAAGTAAGATATACAAACACATCACCATCACCAAAACACAATTTTGTCATGAATCCATCTGCTTCCTTTGTTTAATATTCACATAGACCAAGGTGAGCGAAACAGGCTCTTTAGAGCCTCTAGTTTTTTTTTTGCTATTTTTCCATATTTTGCAGCGATTGTCTAAATATGATTTGAACGCATATGTTTTTTTTCTAATTTTTAACAGTTTTATCTTTATGTTGATATTCATGTAACAACGTCCATATTGAAGTGTTCGTCTTATTGTAATTTTCATGCTGTATTTTCCATAGTTAACACTTTTTTGACTCTTATATTATTAATGCATCTTCCATGTTTATAATTTTTCTCTTATTATAATTTTCATGTAGTATTTTCCATACTGTTTGAATTTTTGTGTTGAATGTTCATTTTTGTATTCTTGTCTGTCATGTTGGCTTATGTGCTTTGTCTATATGCCTTATTGTTTTCGTCGTTGACATGCTTGTTTGTTTTTATAGTGGTTGGTATCAAAACACAAAGTTGACTGCTGTACCCCTTTTTTGACATTTTTGTTTTTATATCTGCTAGTTTTTTTCACATGTTGTTGTTAATACTGTGGACCTATTTGTGACTGTTATACAAATAAGAGGACTGTTTCTGTATTTTTATGGTTTTCATCCTTTAAATTCAATATTTTACTGAATATATTTTACCAAATAACACTGTATATAATTATCAGCTACCATTTTTTGGTGATTGATATGCTATTTCATTTGTTATGTTGCTGTTTTTTTTCTGATTTGTATGATTTTGTAGCATAATACGCCTGTAAATTAAGATTCTAGACTTTAAAGTACACTAAGGACTTTAAATTAGATAGAGGTACCTCAATATTGATTAGCAATCAAACACAAGACATGAAAAGGATGGATACCTATAAAATGATATATTCATTCAAAGTTTTTTTTTAATTTTATTAACCCGAAGCTTTTTTTATATAACCCAATTTTAATTTTATGAATGTGTACTTTTAAGTATTACTAAATTTCTGTGTGATCATAATATTGAGAGAGAAATATCCACAAATTCGTCTCTAAAGTTATTTTTCTACATATTTATACCATGTCCATGAGGCGTCATTCATTTTTATTGATACAATTTCGGTTTACAAGTGTCCAACTGTGGATTCATTATTATTCCTTGGATACCAATTTACGTGGATTTTGTAGATATAGATGAACACTGGTGAACCACGAAATACAATGTTCAACTAATGACAAATTTCCAAATGTTTGTATAAAGACTTCGGCAAAACCACAAAATTAAATGTCCACGAACATCCATTTTTTCCTTCATCCACGAAGTTGTCCACGAAAATAAATGAATCCACAGTAATTAGTGGTTAGAATTGTCATGTGATCAAAATTGATGTAAACGTTAAAGCTTCAAATTAAATTAGTTGTACATTTATCAAACAATTATTTTATCAATAATTTGCTCAATAAAAATTCAATGGCGTCTGAAAGTTTTATATGGTAATGAGATATGTAGTTATCAATTGAAGTTATTATCTATATATACTGTATGCTACTTATTTTGCAATGGTTTGAATGAAATGTTGTATACTGTAAAAGCAGAAATTTTCGTGGGGGATTTAATTTCGTTTATTTCGTGGATAAGAACTATCCACGAAATTAAAACCCAAACGAAAATTTGACTGTAGATTTACATTATTTTATGATGTGACTAAATCCTATTGACATTATATAGTTGATGAACAAAAATGCAGACATTGAAATAAATAGGTTAATTGATTAGACATCGATATTCAAAGGTTTTCTTAAAGTCAGATGATAATTCTAATCCTTTGTTTGTACAGTAATTAATAATCACGAAGAACTGTCAATCAATGTCCTTTAATAGTCTAATGCGTCTGTAATGCCCTCAAGTCGTAATACATTTATTACACAATCATTGTCCTTGGATAAAACATCAAAGGTGTGTAAAAGCCAATAAGCGTGTGCAGGTTACAACCCTTGATTAGTGCTCACTGTTACTATGACATGCAATTATTGATTTTTCCCATCGGCGAAAGTTCAAATCAGTTTCATTGAGTATTGTCAATTATAAAGTGACATTTATATAATTTTTTTCTAAACTTAAAAACCACGAAAATTAATCCCCACGAACTTATTTTTGAATACAAAACCACGAAATTTTAACCCCACGAAAATTAATGTTTGTACAGTATATTGTAATTCAAAGAATAGATTTGTGATAACAATTTATATATCAGCAATATAAACGAAATACCCTCAGATTCTCCTGTAAGAAATTTTTCTAAATATTGCATTGTATTGAGACCATTTCCATGAAGCGTCTTTCCTTTTCATAAATGCATGTTCCCCCTGTAATCGGTTAACTTTTGATATAATTAGTATTTAGAGTTGCCATTTGCGCGACATTGATTTACACTTTATGATTTATAATTAAATTTGATAGAAATTTATCAAACAACATGTTTTTTTAATATTGCGATCAATAGAAATGCAATTGAGTTTGAAAGTTTGTGTAATTAAGAGAAAGTTACTTATCAATGGAAGTAACTATCTACATACTGATTGTTTTGTAATGGTATCAATGAAATGTTGTAGATATTGTACTTCAAGGAATAGTTTTGTGATATCAATTAATATCAGCAATTTAATCAGAATAGAAATTATCTAGTGTTATTTTTTGTTTACTTCTCTAATTTATTCATGTTTTTATTACTATAAAAAAAACAATGTTGAGTGTTTGCAAATAAAGGCAACAGTACATATACCGCTGTTCGAAAGTAATTGATTGAGATAAAAGAAATCCGGGTTACTAAAAAAACAGGAAAAACAAAGAAACAACAGAAACACTTAAGTGCGACAAAACAAAAAGAACCGACACACATAGAAACGAATAAGAAGATAACAACAACCATTTTCCTGACTTGGTACAGGACATTTATAGAACAAAATGGTGGGTTGAACCTGGTTTTGTGGCTAGCAAAACCTCGCCTTAAAGAGACAAATAACCTACAGAATCCTAATGACATAAATGTACTCCCATTGCGAAGGAAGATACTGTTATCCCATCCATTTCAGATCTTTCCTGAAAAAACAGAGGAGGGTTCTTTCGTGCTTCGATAGGGAAATGTTGTTTTTCGCATGCAGTCGTCAACACAGATGTACATCCTTCACTAAACTCTGTTCGTTACCGGTTAATAAGTTAAATAAAATTTTTGAGGATTGCAACACCATTTCATATAGCAGTCCCAAGTATGAAATTGTTCAAATTATTATGGCATATTGTTATTCTAAATTATTTCCCAAAATTGATCGCCCTGAAGATCATAAAAAACATTTTATTAAAATTAAGTATGTCAATAAAGGCTTTGATTTTGTAAATATTGCCGGTATATTTAACGACCATTCTGTTAAAGAACAAATTCCTGGATATTTTGACAATACTCTGAGCTACCTCTTATTTGTTATATTTACAAGAAATCTACCCGGAAATTTGTGTTTAATTATAGTCAATTGTGTAAAAATGTTAATATCAGTGAAAATACACCTACTTCATGTAATTGCAGTAATTCCGAATATATTTATGGACCCATTTCCCATGTTATAACAGGAGATCTCAACATCGTTCAAGACCGAGAGTTAAAATCATTCCTCAGTAAAGGACCTAAATATTGTCCCCCGTCAATTATTAATTGGAATCAGTTTCGTAATATCATTCACGACTCACTCCATACTTACTGTATGAAATGGATAAAACGGGAAAAAGCTGACAAAAAGTCTTTGGACTCTTTTTTTAATTCAGTAATGAAGATAGTTGATATACGTATTCAACATTTTAAAGAAAATTTTACTATTAACAATACCCACAATAAACCAATTTCTCGTATCAAGCATAAACTAAAAGAACTAGCCAAGGAATTTGTTTTTGTCCCGGCCGATAAAGCTGCTAATAATATTATTATTGTTTGACGTAAATTCTACATTGAGGTTCTGAAAAAGGAAATCACCAATTCACCAATATTCCAACTAATTCCATTTTCAGAAAACGAAATCTGTAACAAACATAAACTTTTAGCCACCGCTTTACAAGCAGAGCCAAATACAATGAAAGTCCCAACTATGTACTGGCTTCCGAAGCTACACAAAACACCTTACAAATATAGATTTATTTTGTCTTCAAGCCATTGTTCCACTACTAAATTGTCTATTCTTCTTACCAGCACACTTGGTACAATTAAAAACCTGATAATAAATTGTTCAAATAATGCCTTAAAAAATAGTGAAATAAATTACTTTTGGAGTGTCAAGAACTCGTTGGAAATACTTGATACATTGCATGCTTATATTGGTGATTTTGAATCTGTTCAAAGTTTTGATTTTTCTACCCTGTATACCACATTGCCACACATTCTCATTAAGAAAAAAATCACACACCTAATTAAATGGGCATTCAAAAAATCAGAATGTGAATATATATGTTCAAACTCTTTTAGGTCATTTTTTAGTAGCAATAAACAAAAAAACTATGTTAATTGGACATGCTTTGATACTATATATGCCCTTGAATTTTTACTAGATTACATTTTTGTTCGCTTTGGGGATTCCGTATCTCGTCAGGTTATCGGAATTCCAATGGGGACTAACTGTGCACCACTTATTGCGGACCTGTTTTTGTATTGTTATGAGTTACAATAGTTATCAAAAGTACCAGGATTATAATTTAGTACACCAGACGCGCGTTTTATGACAAAAATAAGCAAAGACCCATCGAAACAACATCTGATAAACAAATTTAATAATACTTTTAGATATTTGGATGATATTTTGGCTCTCAATAATGACGACTTCAGTATGTATATTAATGAAATTTATCCTGTTGAACTTACTTTAAATAAAGCTAATACTAACAATGACCACTCCCCTTTTCTCGATCTTGATATCTATATCACTAATGGAAAGCTGAATACTAAAATTTATGATAAAAGGGATGATTTTTCATTTCCTATCGTTAATTATCCGTTTTTAGATGGTGACGTTCCCTTGTCACCATTTTACGGTGTTTATGTATCTCAACTTGTACGATTCGCTCGTGTATGTAACAATGTTTTAGATTTTAACGAGAGAAATTTATGTATTACTGAAAAATTATTACACCAGGGTTTTCGATATCACAAACTAGTCAAAACATTTACTAAATTTTATCATCGGTATAAAGACATCATTCGTAAATATAGCTCAACATGCAGACTTCTAAAACGTTCAGGTATTTCACATCCATTTTTTTATGGAAATATACTTTATAAAGCACAAAGGTGTCAGTATTCACCTCAGAAACTTACAAAACCTTTGAATAGACTTATTAAGAAGGGATATAATTACGATACTGTTGTCAAGTCATTAAAGATTGCATATGTTGGTGTTAATATTGAGTCACTGATAAGGTCTTTGCATCGGAACTAAACACATTTATTCTAAAAACAGTTGTTGGCATGACACGGGTTATGTTCTTCTCATATATGTTATGATTATATGATACTAAACCCATAACGGGAAGGAGTGTGCCTGATGTTCATATGATGAAATCATAATCTTTCAGTTAGTTTAATTGAAGTCTGGAGCTGGCATGTCAGTTAACTGCTAGTAGTCTGTTGTTATTTATGTATTATTGCCATTTTGTTTATTTTCTTTGGTTACATCTTCTGACATCAGACTCGGACTTCTCTTGAACTGCATTTTAATGTGCGTATTGTTATGCGTTTACTTTTCTACATTGGTTAGAGGTATAGGGGGAGGGTTGAGATCTCACAAACATGATTAACACCGCCGCATTTTTGCGCCTGTCCCAAGTCAGGAGCCTCTGGCCTTTGTTTGTCTTGTGTTATTTTAATTTCAGTTTCTTGTGTACAATTTGGAAATTAGTATGGCGTTCATTATCAATGGACTAGTATATATTTGTTTAGGGGCCAGCTGAAGGACGCCTCCGGGTGCAGGAATTTCTCGCTACATTGAAGACCTGTTGGTGACCCTCTGCTGTTGTTTTTTAATTGGTCGGGTTGTTGTCTCTTTGACACATTCCCCATTCCGATTCTCAATTTTAATATTTATAACATTTGGAGTTAATTTGTTCAACCTGTTTCTTCTCGATTCCTGAATTTCCCCATTAAATACAATGTATGTCTAAAACTATAGGAAAATATATCCTTCAACAAGGAGCAAAACCAAATATATTGAATAAGTTGTAAACGGTGTTAGTATTATAGAAGAAAACAAAGAACAAAAACATTTCCGAGAGTGTTATCTTTTGTTGATTTCTTTCTTTATTAAAAGAATGGTTTCGTTTAGTGTAATCCATGCGTTTATTAAGAAATAGTTCATAGAGGCCATATATTTGTTTGAAATTTTCACATGGTCTTGACCGTGATATTCGAAATTTATTCTGAGCGTTAGCATTTCTATATCAATCAGAGGAGTGAGATAATTCTGTATAAATATAAACATGCTCCTGGAAAGCTTTAATCAGAGGCTTGAGCTGATTCTGAATCAATTTTTAGACATGCTCCTGGAACGATTAAATGAGAGGGGTGTGCTGATTATGTATCAATAGAGATATGTTCCTGTAAATTAGGTTTCTTACCAGATTAAAACAGTCTTTAAAATGTCTTGGATATGACAGTTCTAAGAACTCCGGTCACAGTTTCCGTAGAAGTGAAGAAATACCACCAAATCATGGTACGTCGCATCCGGTTGCATACGAAAACAGGTCAGAGAAAATATATATATGCATATTGATCATATTGTAATCTGTGGTAATCTTAAATTAAATGTAGAGGTGGTTAAGGTTACGACATTAAGCGCTAGTTTAAACTGTGAAAGGTTTGAGCATATACACGTTGACAATAATCACAACAACCCTATATTTTGACCTTTGAAACAAAAATTGAAATGCATATGAGCATCCATTCTAGGATATTATTATTTTCAAAACTTCACTTTAAAAGTGGTACAGTTTTAGCCGTAAAAAGAGTTCCTTTACGAAACTGCATTGTGGATATTTACAGAAATGCAACCTATATTGGGTGAAAAAAAAACCCGTAAGAATTTAACTAAATCTGGTTTATCTCACTGGTGTTAATGCAATTTTACTCAAAAATGAAGTTTTATAAATACTTTATGAATATTTAGAAAATTCTGGGCCTTAAATACTAGTATTATGACACCTACATGTGCACTTTTTATCACCGCAACATAAAACAAATACAAAAGAGGGGTTATTCATTTGGAGTAAGTATTTCTAGCTTTAGTATTAGTATAAAAGAGGGACGAAAGATACCAAAGGGACCGTCAAACTCATAAATCTAAAACAAACTGACAACGCCATGGCTAAAAATGAAAAAGACAAACAAACAACAGCACACACGACACAACATAGAAAACTAAAGAATAAACAACACAAACCCCACCAAAAAACTAGGGGTGATCTCAGCTACAAGCTAGAAATGCAAAAATATCCCAAATAAACTTTCAGTTGTGTGTTCTTTTCTTAAAATTCACTAAATATTCCATAATGCTAGAAACAGCATAATAACTTTAGAAATAGAAGCATCAGGGGCAAAAAACAGAGAAAAATGCAAACCCTCTGGGTCATTAACGAAATAATTTAACCTAAAAATGCTATGTTTTTATGATTTTGAAGTGTTTTTGTTATATAGAAAACAATAACTCTTACATTGAATTATGCATGTTATGCAAATACCAGACTAACTTTTAGTTCATTGATACATCAGACTGGTATCTGCATACATACAACGATTGCAAATATGGCTATGTTTTAACACTTCTAGTTCATAAGATAGGTAAATTATTATATATATATATATGGTTAGAGTTGATACTGGTGTGACAATATTACTAAACTGACCATTTGAAGCAGAAATTGTAAACTTTCATTGAAAAATAGGCATAAAGTAAGATGTGGAATGGATACAGAGTCAGAATTGGATATATAATCCTGAATGTTGGAATGATTGACTACTAAACATTACATTTACTAGAACACACCTGCTATATCGCGGGTCCGTGTTTGAATTAAAATATCTAATTAATTTAAGCATTATTTTAGACTGACTTTTTAGTATTGGTTTTGTCATCTGATAAATTCCTGCTGATTATAAGAATAATAAGATGCACAGTTTTCTCTGTTTTCAAAATCTTTCTGTTTGAACCCATGTACCTGGAACTTATCAATAATTGGTAATATTATTTTTTGGGGCCTTGACGGGAGCATTGTCCTATATTAGTTATAAACAAAGTTGTTATGTCATACCGGATAACAAATTAGAAACAGTATCTACGCCTTATTTTAAGTCTACATTTGTAGTGTTCATATTTGTATTTTATAAAGTCATGCTAATTCAAATACTACAATGGGAAACAATGTAACAATGATGAATTTAGTAGTCTGAAGTCTGTGATCATGACCCGTGTATATAGAAAATCTGAAATATACCGTTTGATGGTGGGCTTGAGAGATGTGGAACGTACATATAAGGTAATAGGTAACATGTAACATATAATGACATTACTAAAAGGAAATCGCATGAGATAGTTCCGGAACTTATTAATTTGTCTTATTGTTTATTGTTTGAAACAGTAATCGATGTAAAGCGGTAAAGTTTTTAGTGTACCCTATCAAGTATATATATTCTTACATAAGTTTGACTTGTAGCTTAAATGTTCTATGATCGGATAGTTGTCTCTTTGACACATTCCCCCATTCCCATTCTCAATTCCATTCCTGGTTTACACCTTTATTAGGTGAACAAAAAAGTGGTCTTTAGATGTAGTAGTAAAGATACTTTCCTGAAATGGTTTCCATTTGTTATCAGAATAGTTTTAAACTGGTTCTGGACATTTAATGTCAGAAAACATGCATATACGGTAAGCTGACTATATTCTAAATCTTGTTTCCGAATTCTTCAAACAACTGTAGCAGGGGAGAGTGTATAAAATGAGGGACGAATGATACAAAACGGACAGTCAAACTCATAAATAGAAATTAAACTGACAACGCAATGGCCAACTTTGTAAATACTGCTGTTTTTATTTCAAATCATACCTTTTTGAAGAGAAATATAATATTCAGAGATGAATATTTTTTTACATATTGGTTCCAAGTTATGATATCTATGTTTTATTTCATAGATACATATCTTAGGAATGTTACCAGTAAATTTACATATTATGCATATTGGTCACATTGAAGTATATGTAATCCTTAATTCAAGGTAGGGGTAGCTAAGAACACGGCCGACATTCGGCTAACCGAGAGATATGTCGGTTAATCTATATTGAGTATGCGGCTATATCGGCGGTTGGTCTGTTAATAGGGTTGGTTATACGTCTGTTAAGAGTAAAACGCACAATTTTAATATTAAAATCTATTTAATATACATATTTTAGGTACATTATAAGAATCAAATCAAAAAAAGAAAGGTGTCTGACAAAATGATATATATCATAGAACATTTTCCAACTGTAAAAACATTTCATAGTCTGCGCAGTTTTCAGTCAAACTAAAAGGCGTCGCGCAAGTATGTAGTATTTATGCTTATACGCATAGCAATTTTTGTAATGAAAGGCGAAAAAAACAATTTTAGATATCATTTAAAGGACACAAAATCGTACTTTGGTTCTAAAATATAAATTGAAACTAGTAAATATTTCATAATTGTAATATAACGTGAGTAATACCACGTTTTAGTGAACATTATGGGAATAAAGTCTGTTAATGGGTTGGACAATTGAAATCGTGTCAGTTAAGAGTTATTTAGCCACGACAATAGTTGTGCTACCTTTCTATTTTCCCTTTAAAAGGTTAAGAATGAGATGCTCTTGAGTAAAACAAAAATGACAATACGCTGCAACAGTATCCTTCTAGTAAGAACATTTTTATTGTGACTTCCTTTGCATTTTATTAAGGGGTGTGTCACTTCAATATATGGATACAACACAGGGTACATATAACGTGTTGTCGTTCTCATATGCACATAATATTTGTCACTGGACGTTAAACTCGAAATCGTCAACATCATCCGATTGGTTCTTTTCTTCTATTACTGAATCATCTGTTGTTTACAAATCAGTCTAAAGAAGTAAATGGAAAGGAGCGAATGCAGCTACATTTGGTTATCTTAAGTTTTAATTCCTTTTATTCCGTTTAGTTTCTTTCTACATAAGTGCAGAGGAGAACTGCAGTTGTCCGCATGTAAACTTTTAGCATTTATTACCAATAAGAGTACATAGCAATTCGTTACTGTTTCAACACCCAGGGGTGTTTCATGTCTTTATTCTCAAACAGTTATTATTTTTTTCTATCTTTTTTTATTAATACATCACTTCCTACTGTCCTTATCTATTATTCTATATATTCTGTGTTTCCATCCAGATTCTCGTGTATACAATGAGGGTCCGGATTGGGGGTGTTGTTTATTTCTATATTCTTTAAATTGTCTGTTACTTTTCTTTATATTTTATTTTATCTTACTCATTATTATATCTTTATTCTTTATATATTCTAGCATCCCAATATATTTTACTTACTGATGTTTAGTTACATTACGACGTTTATCTCTGATTTATATACTGGTTAATACCAATTTAGATACAAATCAGTGTCATTCATGACAACCTAAACAGAATCCACATGATATATGCGACCATTCTTGGATGAAATCAATATGTATAGATTATAACATGCCCTTTTCTATATTAGCCCTGGTATCATCCCGAGACTCCCATATTGGCCTCGAGGCTTTAACCGAGGGATGATACCAGGGCAAATATGGAAAAAACATGTTAAATCTTTAAGCTATTTATCACATATTTAAGTGTTGCAGAAAAGAGGGAAATCAAGTTCAATTATAACAATTTAATGAAACATAACAGGTAAATCTAAAAATTTATCCGTATCCGTAACAAATATGTGATAAGATATAAATAACACATCGCTGAGAGGGTGATAGAGCAGATTGGGTCCCGAGAAAACATTTTCAACCGCGGCGAAGCCAAGGTTGACAATGTTTTTTCGCGGGATACCGATCTGCTCTATCACCCTCTCAGCTATGTGATATTTGATTTATTATAATGAATGTCCTATCACCATTTTCTTTAACAGATGAGTTTAATTATAAAGTATTTTCTATGTAGTCACGTACTTGAGAGCGTAACGGGTATTTGAAAAATCATCAGAAGTGAAGTAAATAGACAATAGTAGTGCATTGACTTGACATATGAACGATACAAGGATTAGGCCCAAAACGGGAAAAAAGCTCTGCTATCAAGAAACAAATTATTTTCAATTGTTGTTATTTTGTTATTGTTATTTATTTTATTTAAATTTTGGGTAAATACCCCTTTCAAAAGGCCTCATATCTGTCGAAGAATATACATCACAATGAACATGATGAAATGTACATCACCAGTTGAAACCCATCGATGGTGAACGAATGCGTTTAATATCAACAATAAGCATAACACACAATGATTTATAGTTTTTAAAGTAAAAATATTAACAAGTGAAATACGTTTTTCCAACAATTGTAAAAGAAATAAGTTTGAGTCGTTCCACGCTTCGTTGTATAGTAAATTAGAACTTTAAGCATTGTCTATAAAATAACTTGATGTAGATTCAATTCATTGTCGTTTAAACTGCCGATTTTTGATTGGTCTAGCCTAGAGGGTGACATTCCAAAAAATTGTCACCCGCTCAGCCATGTGATAGAGTAAATTAACACATTTCGTATTAGGCAATCAAAATATGGCATTTTAACATGATGTATAATAATACTTTAATATTACACTTTTTTATATCAGTTTTCAATATTCATGGCCTAAATTCATTGTTCATGTCAGTGTTTCCGTATATATTATGTTTCATTGCTCATGTGTTGTTTCAGTATATTTTAGCCGCTCGTCTTGAGCCTACCCATTTGATCCGATAACACCCCATACAGCAATAAAATTATACTTGTATTGCCATTCATAACTCTTAACAGACCAATTAACAGACCGGGTTTTATACATCCGACCCATTAACAGACCAGGTTTTAAATAAAAATTGATTAATGTCACCAAAATACAGATTTTTGTGTAGATTTTTCACACAATGATATCAATTTGGTTGACAAACATAATGCCTGTCTTTGTTCGATGTTCAAAATATCGCATGCAAGTAAATTCAACCAACGTGTCTTTTTGTGTACATTTTGTGTGTGTAAAATGTGTATAAATTTATTGATGAGTAACACGCCATTTTATAGATCGTACATCGAAGCTAGAAAAATAATAATTACACCACTGGATTCAGTACATTGAATTGTTTTGTTAGACATGAATAATTTTTATGATAAACATATATTTAAAAAGTTATACAATGAAACATGCAGAATTTCCAATGATTTCCTCGATAACACCTGATTAACAGACTTTAGCCAACCCGATTAACAGACCCACCGCCGATATAGCCACAAACTCAATATAGATTAACCGACCAATCTCCCGGTTAGCCGAGTGTCGGCCGTTAAGAAATTTAGTGTCATGGTAAATGATTAATGTTCGGGGCATTTAAACGTTCAAAATATGCCGCACAGTCCTATACTTTGACCTTTGAAAACACAGTGTCCATTCAAGGATAGAATTGTTTTCCAAACTTTCCTTTAAAAGCAGTACAGATGTAGTTGAAAAAGGAGATGTTCATATGGGAAGTTGTGGATATTGACAGAAATACAACCTATTCGCATATTTAGCATTAGGATTTGACGTCCCTTCAAAAACACCCTTTTTTTACTCGCCGACAGGCTGTTCTGAATGTCTTTGCAAAAGCACCTCCGAATATATTTTGTTTATGTTTTTTATTTCGATATACCAATGAATTTATAAATATAATTTCCCTACCACTGTTTTGAAGAACCATAGTTTTAATTACACATTATTCATCTTTTGTATGCATACATTACATACATTTTGTATTTGCTTTAAATCATTTAGCGTTATGTTCAATTATTGTATAGGAAATATAATAATTGGATATTAATTACATGCATACTTAATAAACTGTGGCTATTTTTCCCAAACATGTCTTTGTTTGAAATAAAGGCAACACTGCATTATGCTGTACTTGGCCGCTGAATCCTTCGGGTGTATTCAAAATCCATGTTGGACGTTATTATAAGTCATTCCACATCAAGCGTTGGCAGGGAGGCTAAAAAGAGGCAGTGTTAAAACACCATTGTCAAAGGGAGGAATGATTGGTTCATGTTTTTATAACACAGAATATGTCTGTTTACTATATGACTCTGTTTTGAGTGCAAGACTCCTATCATTAAGTTATTATGAACTTATCGTAATTGGCTTTCGTGTATTGTATATTTGATTAATGAGTTATAATTCAAACGATTCATTTAATCTTGGTTGGGTATTTAAATTTGTTTCGTTTTTATGTCAGGTAAAATATATTTAACACACTAACGTTCACTTTGAAGGATCAACAAAGGTGTTGATTGGTGTTTATTACAGGTCATAAACATCTCATTTAATTATTCTACAAAGAAGTTTGTTAAGTCAGCTTTAATTTCTTTTATTACATAAGAAAAACATCAGTTATAAATGTTATCATTAGGTCTCTATTTTACAAAAATTCATACAATCGAACTTCAAAACATCGAGGTCATTTTACATTTAATTTATATTTATAGGTCTACTTTGAACTGCTTGTCAACGAAAAATTACGAATATGCGGGTATTTCAAATGAAAATAACTCATGAAATCAGTCTAAACTCGCAAGAATCCGGGTGGAAACGGGTCATTTTCGAATTCTCGGGTTATTTGACGACCCAGTATGTATTTGAAAAACCCCTGGAGAAGGTGAAATTCGTGGGTGTGACCGCTATGGATTTTCCAAACAATGTGATAACAAACGTAGATTTATGTGTACTATAATTGTTTATTTAGTTAGTAATTTTTTTGTTTTTTGGATTGTCTGGATTTCTTCCCTTTTGACAACCTGTATATTAATTCGTGATCACCTGTCTTATGCGATAAAAACTAAGTAAGATGATTGCAAGTCTATTTGATATTTGATATTTTTTCTGTTTCATACAAGGTAACTGAGTAAAATTTATATTTTAAAACATACACAATCAGTACTAATGAGTTGTAACGATGCACGTTGGAAAAAAATAGTAAATGGTTTCAACTATCATTTACAAGCATTTATGACCCAATCTGTACGGTGGACGTGTTTTATTCTTTTGATGAATGCATAATCAACTATTATGCGCATACAATGTATCATTAAAATACAATAGTCAATAATGATAAAAACGATTTTTCTTTCAAATAGCACTATTGAATTGTCAAAAAATACTTAATTAATACTTAAATCATTAATCATATAGCATTCCCAATATATCTTTCCCAAAACATATGTTTAAATAAGTATTTTTACACATTTGATATGAATTTTATATGAGTATATATTGAACATTTAAGTGATAAGGCTATATAAATACTAAATATTGTTAATTACTGTTCTTGCAAAAGTTGGGTCGAGTTGATTGGTACTAATCTCATCCCATATGGAGTTTATTGAACCCATATATATCGTATCGTCATTAGAGCATAATGTTACTATTAATGTTTCGATTTTACATTTAACAAATTTGAAACCGACACAACTTATCACCTTATAATTACCCTCATAAGATTATAATACTGTTTGTATTTAAATCCATGGGTTTACTTTTATCTTTTTTTAAATGTATTTGTGTTTATTTTAAGGTACAGATTCTTAAAGATCGACATTTAAATTTTTCGTGTTGAATGTTTAAATCTTTCCGCATGAGTGGTGAAGGTAGACATATACAATGTGTCTACTTTTGTTTAAACGCAGAATACTATTCTATTATAATAAACTATTTGTAATATCCCAATTGACGAAATTACAATTATATATACACATGCGCAAAACAATCAGATAAAGAAAACACTATTCATATTTCATTAAGTAACACGGACACATTTTAAAGTAATAAACGATATTAACTTGGGATGCAATTGATGAGTTTTCCTATTTGTTTCCTGACGATTAATATTTGATGCATATACCTTGAAGTAAGAATTTTCTCATTCCTTTACAAAAGTTAAACTTGGATATATTTGAAAAATGTCCTCCATTGTTTCTTAAAGATCCATTTTTTTACTTGCACTAACAGTTTTATATTTGTTGCTTTCATATTCCGATCCATATTTGTTACATATACTAACAGGTCCATATTTGTTACAAGGTACAACCAGATCCATTTTTTTAACCTGTACTAACAGATCCATATAATCATTCGTCGACTCATTTTAGACACTGTGTTTTTGTCTCAAACAGAAAGTATTGCATTTGGGTCACTGTTGTTTTGATGTTTTAGTAATATGAAAAAT
Organism: Mytilus edulis; assembly: GCA_019925275.1. Classification (NCBI taxonomy): domain Eukaryota; kingdom Metazoa; phylum Mollusca; class Bivalvia; order Mytilida; family Mytilidae; genus Mytilus; species Mytilus edulis. The sequence goes on from CM034354.1 coordinate 113,134,434, forward strand.
TGTATTTTCTATACTTATACATATACTCCAGATGCCACTATTTATAACTAGGATTGATGATCACTTTCCTGGTGATTTGAAATTTGTTATTTTATTTTTGAAAATGCTATACATGTCTTTGGATCCTTGTGTAGATTTTAAAAATATTTATAAAAGTATTTGGTATACTGTGCCCATAACGCTTAGCAATCTGGCTTCATTCAATACCAATACTGATCATATATGAGGTAACTTCTGAACTTATACCCTGATGTATAACGTTTAATACGCCATTTTCTACAAAGAAAAGTCTGTACCAAGTCAGGAATATGGCAGTTGGTATCCATTCGTTTGATGTGTTTGGGCTCTTTATTTTGTCATTTCATTAGGGACTTTACTTTTTTTGAATTAAGGAATGACTGTAATATTTTATCTGTCTATGAAGACATAACATTAAAAGTAGGTGCACACTGGATAACGCGCGTAGCGGGTTAGTTAACAGTGTGCACCGCATCTGTTATGTTTTTTCGAATAGACAGAAAAAATATTACAGTCATTTCTTATAATTTAATTCTAAATTCTATTTTTAACCGTAGAAAACCATGCAAAAACGTTGATGACGTCACGGTCACATGACTTAATTATGTTTATGGGCTGATAACAAAATAACGTCAGCCAATCAGAAGACGCGTTACATCCAAAATTAAATAATTTTTCCTAGGAGTTCAGTATTTTTGTGATTCTACTTTTTTTGGAACCAATACATTTTTTGTAAAACCTGCAATTGACTACATTTCCGACAATTTCAGTAAAATCAATAGGTAACCAGACTACATTAAGCTTTTCAAAGTATTTCATTAAAACACATCTTTAGAAATTTAGATACACAATCTGTGTTCATATACATTATCTTTAAATCAATTGTCTTTGTTTAGTTTAGTGTCATATTAACAAAGACTCGAGAGGCGTTGAAATATTATTAAGGAGATGAATAGTATTTGTCAAGCAGTAATGTGAAAGGTGATCACTTTAGATTATTTGTACAAATGATACATTTTTGTAGTACTAAACTTTTTAAATGTCTAGTCGTAAGCCTTCGTTTTGTCATTTTAACAAAAACAATAAATATACAAATAGATATTTGGCCACATCTTATTTTTCCTGATAAAAAAAAACATGGAAGGGACACAATTTCACATGTATATACAAGGGTCTGCGATTGTTTAAGTTTCTATTTTACATATGTGTTATCATTCTATTGGCAGGGCACGTGCCAAGCTTGGATTGTATATGAAACTACATGAGTCCCGAAAACATGTATCTGATTACCTAGTCATGTTATGTTAAACTTTTGGACAGATAACAAGTGTACTGACAGAGTAGTTCGCTGACTAAATTGATTGAGTGAATGCACAAATCTTCAAAAGTAGAGGGGTATATTGTTTTGTGTATGTGCGTCAGTTCTTACATCCATCTGTTCTTCCGTCAATCAATTTGTCTGCCCGTCTGTTAGACCATGTGTCCCTCTGCTCCGCTTCAGTTTAAGTTTTTAATGAAAGCAGTTTATGATGGAGTTGAAATCCAATTAACTTGACACTTAGCAAACATGTTGCTTATGATATGATCCTTCAAATTGCAATGTCAAATTAAGTTTGTATCCCAGTATCGTAGCCCACTGAACATAGAAAATAATAGTGCGAATGGGGCAGCCGTGTACCATGGTCAAATTCTTTTTTTTCTATATTACATGCACTTGGTGTTTGATCGGAACTATTTGATCCTATACTATTGTGTGTTGGTTATTTTCAAACAAGTTACATATTCAACAGCAGTTTGTCACCTACAGTTGTGTTGAATCCTTTTATAGCAAAATTCTTTTGGGGTAGCTAGTGGTGTATTGTTGAACATTACTATTTATCTTCTTTCAAAATAATTATTATATGTTTATTAAGAGTTCATAAATTCTTCTATTCTCTTAGTACTCTATTTTTTCTGATTCATTAGTCAGTCAGTCAAGTGTCATAGTAAATTATCTTCTATTGGTCATAGTCACTAAGTTCATAGTTTTGTCATACCTTTTTAATATCTTGAGAGAAATTTATACATGATAAAATAGTTACATAGTAAAATATTATGAACACTTATCATGTTATTCCATATTAATTAGGTCAATTACTAATATTTCCAAGTCTTCAATATTTGAACAGTTTTCCTTTAGTTTGAATCTGAGAGAAAATTGTTTTGAATAAGCAAGAATGATAGATATTTTTTTTTATTATATATCTTGATGTTATTATGATCTGGTGATGTTTCCAAATAGGAGATGGACCATTGTACCATATTCATGGTAAGATCAGTGTTTCAGTATATTTTTAGGTTAATGTATTGTCTTTCTTTGTCTATTTAATTTTAGTCCAGAATGTGTATTGTTGGTTTCTTGTGAAGAGTAGTTGGTATCTGTACATGTATGTCAATCAATACATATGTAACAGGAGGGTCGGTTGCTATGCGTCACCGTTCCCTCTCATCGAATAGTGGTTCGTTCCCTGACTGAACTCTGGCAAATGAAACAAAATACAGATCATGCAGATGTTCAGATACTTTATTTAAATATTCCACATAATTAGGAAATGAACAGTGAAACAAATGATTTGTTGAGTAAAGCAAAGTGCATTGGTTAGATTAATGATATACCCATGTAGTAAAAATTGTAAGGCGGATTAATGATAAATCCAAGGTGGTCTATCTGAGTTCCCGTAATACATATTTGTTTAATAAGTCTTTACTTTTCATAAGTCCACTTAACAAGGTATAATTCCTCCGTGAGAATAGCCAAATATTCTCTTAAATATTCAGTAAGTTGAATGAAACGTCTACAAAATTATTACCATATATTTTATCTAAATATACAGTTCATTTTGCCTCATCCCGAATTAGCAAAGGGAGATTATTTCACATAATCCCCGTTACATTCCTCCTTCCTTGAAACTCGAAATACAGCGAGGCTTTATTTCTAGTTATACTTTGGAAATAATCTGACACTGTCTATCATCATATCGCTTTAAACACAGTGTCTGTAGCATGATAACTGATTTAACTGGTATGTGGAAGACGTTTGATCCCAATGACATGTATCTGTGAATACGTAAATGATAAGTAAAGTTAATTTTCTGAAAGTAGAATGTATACATGAGAAAACTATATTTAAAAGTCAATTCAAACAAAAACATTCACATAATGTTCATACTGCTTAATTGTTGTAAAGTGATTGAAAATAATCACACAGCTAACCTTGGTATCGGTACTATTTTCCCTAAGTCCTTTTAACGGTATAACCAATTAACTCTGTACACACTTAACCAAAATTAAAGATATACTAACATACACACTAGAAAAAAGACTCATCAATGTGTCATACACAGATATACAATCCATTAGTCAATCTTAACTTGTGGCTGTAAATCTCACCAGTAGTAGCTATACTAGATACCCCTACTTATATATACGGAAGTCTAACCTAACCACTATGGTTCTAACATTAATAATTTTCAACACTTGCGAGAACAGAACGCAGAGCTTTTGATTTTGTTATTTCATCAGGGACTTTACTTTTTTTAATTTTCCTTGGAGTTCAGTACTTTGGAATCTTACTTTTTTTGGTAATAATACGTTGTTTGTAAATCTTACAACTTACTAAATTTCCACCATTTTAAGTTAAATCAATAATAAACAACACAGGCAAAATTTGCTCACATGAATTTCACATCAATCTCACGTGAAATTCATAAGAAAAATTTCGCATGATATTCACCTCAATCGAGGCTATACATGAAACTCACGTAAAAGTTGTCATATGAATTTCACGTGAATTAAGTTTCATTTGAATCTGATGTGAAAATTTTCACATGAATTTCACGTGAAATTTACAATTGTTTTTTATATTTTTCATAATTTTAATTAAATTTGAAAATTTAGATGTTATTTGAACTACTTTATTTTAAAAATTCATGTGAATTTCACGTGAATTTCACATGAGTTTCACATGAGAATCATGTGAAACTCACAAAATTGATTTCACGTATAAGCTCGTTTGAGGTGATATTGATGTGAATTTCACGTGAGATTCACAAAAATTTAAATTCACGTGAAATGGATGTGAGTGACATTTGCCTGTGTATTTGAGGTTCGAAAACATATTTTTGATTTCTTTTCCTGTTATGTTTAACCTTTGAACATACAACACGTGTACTGACAGAGTAATACGCTGGCTAAACTAATTTAGTGTATGCCAAAACCTACAATAATAGAGGGGAATTATGTTTTTTTTGGTATGTGCGTGAGTTCTTGCATCCATCTCTTCTTCTGTCTAAAGTATAAACACAAACATACTGAACTCCGAGGAAAATTTAAGAAAAAACAATTAATTTGTTCGTCCGTCTGTTCGACCATTTGTCCATCTGTCCCGCATCAGTTTGAGTTTTGTAGTCAAAACAATTTATGATGAAGTTGAAGTCCAATCAACTTGAAACTCGGTAAACATGTTGCCTATGATATGATCTTTCAAATTGCAATGCCAAATTAAGTTTTGATCCCAGTATCGTAGTTCACTAAACATAGAAAATGATAGTGCATCTGTGTTTTATAGACCAATCATGTTTTCATATATTACATGCACTTGATGTTTGAACTGAACTCGTTCATGCTTTTGAAATAGTTTATCCTACATACTTGTTTGTTGGTTATTTTCAAACAAGTTACATATTCAACAGCAGTTTTTCACCTGCAGTTGTATAGAATCCATGTCGAGCTATTTCTACAGGTATTGACACGTGTAACTTTAAACATTCTTTGGAGGTAGCTTGTGATATAATGTTTTACATTAATATTTATTTTCTTTCAGAATAATTTATATTAATAATTAGTGTTATTGAATGTTTGTTAAGAGATCATCAATTCGTCTATTCTCTTATATCGTCTTCAACTGTAGTCTACTCTATTTTTTCTGGTTCGTTAGTCAGTCAGTCACGTGTCATATTATCTTATCTTCTATTGGTCATATTCACTGAGCTTATAGTTTTGCAACACTTTTTTAATATATTAAGAGAACTTTTTACATGATGGCAACCATATTTAAAATAGTTGCATAGTTAAATATTCTTGACAATAATTCCATATTGATCAGGTCAATTACTAATTTTTCTAAGTCTTTAATATTTTCACAGTTTTCCTTTAGTTTGAATCTGAGGGAAAATGTTATTTGAATAAGTCAGAATGATTGTGTAAGAATGATAGATATTTCATTTTGAAGAAGTATTTTCATGAATTCAGAGAAATAATATATCATAGATATATTAATGATACACTTACATGTACAGTAATACTATTATTATAAAAGGTCTAACGGATGTTTTTTTAACATTATATTGTTTATAAATGTTATGCAGATATAATTTACTCCATTTAACTTATGTAGGTTTTATTTGTATTTTTTACGGGTGCAGAATATCTTGATGTTATTATGATCTGATGATAATATTCATGGTAAGATCAGTGTATCAATTGTAGTGTATTGTATTTTCTATCTAACTTTATTTCAGTATATGTATTGTTTGTGTCTTGTGAATAGTAGTTACCTGTAATGTCAATTATTTACAATTATTAATGTTACCATTATAGTAACAAAATAGTTCATTCATAAATCTATGAATGAGTAGCGTAATATATTGGACATAATATAATGTAGTACTTAATCCTGACTTGATTTATAACTGATGTTGATTGAATTCATATATTTATAATATATACATTTAAACAGTATTGATTGTATTCTTACAGAAAAGAGCTAGTTTATCGTATTTTATACATGTACTTTCCGTTTTACTATTTAGAGTTATATCCCTTTGTACACTGTACTGTTTATGTATTTACGTTTTGTTATTTGTGTACTCTCAGGGTTAATTTATTTATGTCGTATGAATGAAACATCTTAAACTTGACGAATCCTTTTATTCTGTCCAAGAACCCTGTTACATTATGATTGATTAGTTATGAATTGGTTAACGTCCAATGGCATGCATTAATGAGAAAAAAGTTCCAAATAAAGAAAAACATTACACATAATTATAGTTCCTGTAAGAAAGTTCTTCTATAGTAAAATTGCTCTATATTTGCATAGTTTTTCAAAGAAATATATAACGTTAACTGCACTATGCGAAAATAGTATGCATTGCTGATGCGATAGACTATTGATTTTCACGTCAATCAATGGTTGATTTCACGTGCAAAGGCGGAGGGTAGTTGCTTTGACAGACATGCACCCAAACAAACAGATTGAAGAACAAATCATGCTAACAAATGATAAACAAATCGTATGATTTCTTTGTGATTTGAAAGTGATAAAATTTTACATGCAAATGAGCTAACAAATCACAATAACAAATCACGAACAAATTGCTTACAATTCATCAGCAAATCATAAACAAATTGTCAAGAAATTGTTTTGAAATCATTAACAAATCAGAAGTATTGCTTTCCTACTTAAAACAAATCACAAACAAATTGTTTTCAAATCGTAAAGAAATTGTTATCAAATCTTAAACAAATCATAAGATTTTTCAGAAGTAAATCATATTCCTACCGCAAACAAATCGTAAACAAATTGTTTTCAAATTATGAAGAAATTATAAACAAATTATTATGAAATCTTTAACAAATCAGAAGTAAATCATATATTCCTACATTAATCAAATCATAAGCAAATCGTAAATAAATTGGCATCAATCATCAAATCACTAATTAATCGTTTACATCCAGATCAAAAATATGTTCTGCCCCTGAAACCCCCAAATTCTGAAGCACAAATGTCTTCATTTAACCTTAAATAGCTACACCTCTAATTGTAAAAAGGACTACTATCTTTGGTTGCGACGAGGGACGAGTTGTTCGCTCTATGTAGGTTTCTCTTACTTCTCTCCCGAATTTGACTATAATAACGAAATTTAAAAAAAAAAACATTGGCAACCACGTGTTCTTAGTAGAATGATGTCAAATAGGTGATGGCTCTTAGTCTTGGTCCAAATCTGCTGCATTGTAATATAGTTTTGCTCATTTTTCCCGGGACCTGTTCAGTAAACATCATTAACAATTAAAACTTTAAACTTGCAAGTGAATTTTGTCTGCTGGCTTGGGAAGCTAGTCTTTAAATGAATGTTTCGATCTGTTTACACATCTTTAACACATTTTTATTTTGAAAATTAATCCTTACAGTACAAAATCATCATGATTATAACGAGATACTGAAATGCACAGTTTCTAGATTTTAAAAATTATCGTTTGAATAGTATTAGTTGAATATGTGAAATTATCAATAAATAACTCAGATTCCTTACCGCCGTCATCTTTCATAGACTTAATACGACTCCTCATCTTGCAATCTTCTTCGTTCAGTTATTATACAACAGTATTTGAAATTTGAATTTGACCCAACCGGAAGTTAGAGAGATAGATAAACAAAAAAAATTGCAATGCATTAACATTTTATTCATTGTAGCAAATCATCAATGAATCACACCATGATAGCTTACAAAGTTAACAAATCATTTTCAAATCATTTCTTTGGATATTCAAAGTTAACAAATCATAACAAAATCACACTATTCTAGCAAACAAAATTAACAAATCTCTTTCAAATCATTGCATACGATATTTTAAGTTAACAAATTAAAAAGAAATCACACAAAAACAGAAACAAATTGCTTACAAATCATACAATAGAAAGAAATCACGAAGAAACCAGTTTAAGGCAATTTGGAAAATTCTGATTTGTTTATGATTTGTTTAATGAATCGTAAGCAAATGGCACTAACAAATCGCAGAATCACGATCTGAAAGAGATTTGAATACGATTTGAAAGCAATTTGTTCATTTTTTTTTGAGTGCATGTAAGTAGATTGAACTTATAAGCTTGATTATATAAGCGCTTAAAATGACGATGTTATATACCACTAATTAAAATTGCATAAGGACTAAACTGAAGCCCTTCCCCAGTTTTGCGCCGAGTACAAAAAAAAGTTTACATTTTTATGACATTGACCTTATATTGTTTTTGTACTGCAACTTAAATTAATAAAATGATAGGTTTTTTAATCGTACCACAAATGTCATAAATCGACGCCATTGACATTACCTTGGAACATTTATTCTACTTCTTCTACGTGGTTAATCTGCAGTCGAAATTTCCATAACGCAGATAATTTGTGCGCGTGTGTCAACCAGTACACGCCAAGTAAAAAAATAAACAAACTTTTGTATTTACAGAAACAAAAACAAATAAAATGTATAGGGTTAAAATCAGGTATCAATAGTTACGCCAGGAACTGTCACAAACAGACCCGGAAGGCGTCTGTTGTGGGGGCTTGGATGGCACTTTCAGGTAGTTGGTTCCAGTCAACAATTGTTCTGGGGATGAAACATGGACGTCAAGTTGGTTACTTATTCTTTATTCCTTATTCGTTACTTATTCCCTATTCCCTATTCGTTACCTATTCGTTACTTATTCCCTATTCCCTATTCGTGACCTATTCGTTACTTATTCCCTATTCCTTATTCGTTACATATTCGTTAGTTATTCCTTATTCCCTATTTGTTACCTATTCGTTACTTATTCCTTATTCCCTATTCGTTACCTATTCGTTACTTATTCCTTATTCGTTACCTATTCTTTACTTATTCCTTATTACCTATTCGTTACATATTCGTTACCTATTCGTTACTTATTACTTATTCCTTGTTCGTTACTTATTCGCCATCGTATGTGACGTCACATTTTTGTAATTACGTTGACGCCTGGACTGATTCGGGTGTGTCTATTCTGTGTTAAACTTTAATAGCATTATGTATTCGGGTTTAGTTTTCTGTAATTAGTTAATACTTCAGTTTCATTATGTATATCTCTTTCATATTCATTTGTTAAAATTTACTGTTTGCAATAGCATGAATTGTTCTATATAATAAGGATGTTCTTATCCCGGGCATAAAAACAATGCCGTATTTGGCGAAACCTTTTCAACTTTTTATCTCCAGTGCTGTACAACTTTGTACTTTTTTTCACTTTCGATCTTTTATATCTGGGCGTTATGTATTCGGGTTTAGTTTTCTGTAATTAGTTAATACTTCAGTTTCTTTATGTATATCTCTTTCATCTTCATTTGATAAAATTTACTGTTTGCAATAGCATGAATTGTTCTATATAATAAGAATGTTCTTATCCCGGGCATAAAAATGCCGTATTTGGCGAAACCTTTTCAACTTTTTATCTCCAGTGCTGTCCAACTTTGTACTTTTTTCACTTTCGATCTTTTATATCTGGGCGTCACTTGTAAGTCCTGTGTGGACAAGGCGCGTTTTTGGCGTATTGAATTTTAAACCTGATGCTTTTTGTTATCTATTAATCATGTTTTTCTTTGTCTAATATGTTCTCCTATTTATTTGTATTGTAGTCCTGTAATATTATGTTGTCATTTCAATGTTATATTTAACTTTGCCATTAAAGTGCGAGGTTTGGCATGCCACAAAACCAGGTTCAACCCACCACTTTTATTCCCCTTTAAAAGTGTCCTGTACCAAGTCAGGAAGATGGCCATTGTTATATTATTGTTCGTTTCTGTGTGTGTTGCATTTTAACGTTGAGTCGTTTGTGTTTTTTCTTATTTTGGAGATATTGAGATCAGACGTGGCACGGTACTTGTCTATCCCAAATTCATGTCTTTGGTTTTCATGTTATATTTGTTATACTCGTGGTGTTTTGTCTGATGCTTGGTCCGTTTCTGTGTGTGTTACGTTTCGGTGTTATGTCGTTGTTCTCCTCTTATATTTAATGCGTTTCCCTCGGTTTTAGTTTGTTACCCCGATTTTGTTTTTTGTCCCTGGATTTATGAGTTTTGAACAGCGGTATACTACTGTTGCCTTTATTTATTCGATTTTTGGTATTCTCCCCCTTTTTAATTGTTTATATTCTTATCTCTGGTTTTAGTTCTAAATTTGTTGAGGTAAAATTACCTTTTTATGACCTATTTATATGTGTTTGTGCCCAACCGATCCTGCTGCTTTATATTAGATGCTTATTTGTTTCTTAATTGATTTTTATACGTTCTACCTTTTAAAATGTTTTATATTCGTATGTTTAAAGATCTGGTTTTTGGTTCGAAGAAGTGCAATCACCTTTTAGCGCTTATATAAAAATGAAGATGTGGTATGATCGCCAATTAGACAACTCCCAACAATAGACCAAAATGACACAGAAATTAACAACTATAGGTCACGATACGGCCTTCAACAATAAACAAAGCCCATACCGCATGGTCAGCTATAAACATGTTAGCGGGGTGTACATCGTTTCGGAGCTTGACTAATACCTTGTTTATAACACGTGTATTATACGTTGCACCTTTTAGAAAAGGATTTTCAATTGTGTGCTTGTCTCTGGTGGTAACTATGTGTTCTTAGAGATGAAATAACCCTATTAGCGCGTATGTACCTGTTCCAGCGCTCGGTTTATACCCTGTTACTTATTCGTTGCTTAATCGCTTTTAATACGCGTGGTATACAATGCACCTTTTAAAAAAAAGGATTTAAATTGTTTTCTTGTTTCTAGTGGTAAATTTCGTTTCTAAGAGATGATATAACCCTATCAGCGCGTATGTAGCAGTTTCAGTGCTCGACTGATACACTGTTACTAATTCGTTCCTTATTCGCGTATAATACGTGTGTTATACGTTGCATATTTTAAAAAAATGATTTTCAATTGTTTTCTTGTCACTGGTGGTAAATTTGGGTTCTAAGGGGTGATTTAACCCTTTAAGCGCGTTTGTACCCGTTTCAGCGCTCGACTATTACCCTGTTACTTATTCGTTTCTCATACGTTTGGTATACGTTGCACCTTTTAGAAAATGATTTTCAATTGTTTTATTGTCTCTGGCGGTACCTATGTGTTTTAAGAGGGGAAACACCCCTATTAGCGCCTATGTACCCGTTTCAGCGCTACACGGTTATCCTGTACTTATTCGTTCCTTATTCGCTTATAAAACGTGTGTTATACGTTCCAATTTAAAAAAATAAGTATTTTCGTGTCTCTGGTGGTTACTGCCGGTTTTTAGAGGTGAAATAACCCTAATAGAACATATGTACCAGTTCTAGCGCTCGACTGATACCCTGTTACTTATTCATTCCTTATTCGCTTTTAATGCGCGTGGTATACGTTGCACCTTGAAAAACATCGATTATCGATTGTTTTCATGTCTCTGGCGGTAATTATGTGTTCTCTGAGGTTTAAAAAACCTAATAGCGCATATGTACCCGTTTCAGCGCTACACTTATACCCTGTTACTTATTCGCTTATAAAACGTGTGTTATGTGTTGCACTTTAAAAAAAAGGAATATTTTTGTGTCTCTAGTGGTAACTGTCAGTTATTAGAGGTGAAATAACCCTAATAGAAAGTATGTAACCGTTTCAGCGCTCGACTGATACCCTGTTACTTATTCATTCCTTATTCGCTTCTAATACACGTGGTATACGTTGCACTTTGAAATAAATCGATTATCGATTGCTTTCATGTCTCTGGCGGTAATTATGTGTTCTCTGAGATAAAAAAAAAAAAACTATTAACGCACATGTACCCGTTTCACCGCTATACTGATACCCTGTTACCTATTTGTTCCTTATTCGCTTTTTATACGCGTGGTATACGTTGCACCTTGAAATAAATCGATAATCAATTATTTTTATGTCTCTGGCGGTAATTATTTGTTCTCTGAGGTGAAACAATCCTATTAGCGCATATGTACCCGTTTCAACGCTACACTGATACCCTGTTACTCATTCGTTCCTTGTTCGCTTTTAATGCGCGTGGTATACGTTGCACCTTCAAATTGTGTTCATGTCTCTGGCGATGCTTATGTGTTCTCTGAGTTGACAAAACTCTATTACCTCATATGTACCCGTTTCACCGCTACACTGATATCCTGTTACTTATTCGTTCCTTATATGGACGTCAAGTTGGTTACTTATTCCTTATTCCTTATTCGTTTTTATTCCTTATTTCTTTTTCGTTACTTATTCCTTATTCGTTACTTATTCCTTATTCGTTACTTATTCCTTATTCGTTACCTATTCGTTTCGTATTCCTTATTCCTTATTCGTTACGTATTCGATTTTAAATATCCTTCCCCCTTTTTAATTGTTTATATTCTTACTTCTGGTAATAGTTCTAAATTTGTTGAGGTAAAATGACCTTTTTATGACCTATTTATATGTGTTTGTGCTCAACCGATCCTTTTACTTTATGTTCGATACTTATTTGTTCCTGTTTTGATTTTTATACGTTCTAACTTTTAACTGCTTTATATCCGTATGTTTGAAGATGGTTCTTGTTTCCAAGGGGTGAAATCAACGTTTTAGCGCTTGTATGAAAAAGAAGATGTGGTATTATTGTCAATGAGACAACTCCCCACAATAGACCAAAATGACACAGAAATTAACAACTATAGGTCACGGTACGGCCTTTAACAATGAGCAAAGCCCATACCGCTGGAAGTATTTAACGACCTTGACTGGCTTTTCAGCCCTCGCACGGTCGGCTCGGTGCCGGAAGGCGTTTAGTGCGCTCGGTCATATTTTGATGCGTAGGGTCAGGAACAGGTGAGGACGCAATATATAGGCCACCATCTTGATTTTGGTGAGTTGTTTTTCTTTTGTTGACTATTTTGCTGTTTCTTTTACTTCACAACGGCTGTTTTCAGGGCCAGGTTAACCAGCTGGGCAGCCCGCTAACCACGACGATGTGGTGTTGGTAGATGAATCATTGACTCTGTAGTAGATGACTGCAACCTGCACGAAGCTAAATACACATAGCCCTCGGACGTCTAGACAGCATATGACACTCACCCATCCACAATGGGTTTCGGAGTGTCGCTAACGCGGGTCTACTAGTAAGGTAACATCATAAGCTAGTTTGTCGTTGAACCATCTGAGCAGCGTAACATGTTATAGCCAACGGGTAATCGGGAGCTGATCCAGCACGTTCTTTCAGCTCTAAGGACTGAGACGTGACTGTGTGTCAACTTGAGAGGGTTTTTCACCACTGCCTGATTATTAGACAAAGTGGCATTTAACTCTGTTATTGTATACTCGATTATCATTTGTTTTCTATGAAAACATTTTCACTTTTAACTCTTTCGGACATAATGGTTGACGTACGTTGCGCACTTTTGTCATGTTTGTGTCTAGACAACTTATAATTGTATACATGGCAAAATTATTTTCAAACAGTTGTTACAAAAGTACGTAGGACGTTTAAAGATTGACTAATTAATTCATTAAAATTACAAGGAAGCAACGCCATTTTCGTAATTTATTCAGCATTAACGTATGCATCTGTCACTATAAACATGAAACAGTGAATAACATATTTCACAATACATAAAATACATATTTCAGTTTTATACTAGTCTTGTTCTCTTCTTTGATACCAGGGAGGTATTGCTACAAAGAATCGACGGATATAAGACAAAATTACATAGATTCACGTCAATTAATTGTGGTCTGTGAATAAAAGGTTCATTTGAAATCAATGTAAATACAGACTGTTTAAAAATACTCCTCTGTCTGACAAATCGCTTTTAAGGTGGTATGGGAGTATAAATTTAAAATAAAAGAATTGTTCATACTTTGTCAAAATGTAGTATATATTGTGGTATGTTCATCAATATAATAAAAAAGATAGGTCACCGAGCATTTTCTCAAGCTACAGGTTAGGTTGTGACAAAGTGACACATTTTGTATGGATTATACAGGAAAAACATCATTATGTGATTAGAACTAAACTAAATGATAGTATTGTAAAATAAAATACGAAAATATAACTTTCAGAAAATGTTTTGTGAATATCAAAAGAAAAGATACGGTCACCGTACGTTTTTTTTTTCGACTAAAATATAAAATAGCAAAATTTCATGTAGATTCCTTCAGAAAATGTACTAGTTCAGAGTTACCTCCACTTAACCCTTTTGCGTTCCCATCGGTACTCTGGTACCGATGGGCTATGTTTTTGGACAACTAGCTTGCATAAAATATTGAATTTTTGACATGTGTTTACGTACAGAATTGGTTGAGGGCTTGAATCAATCCCTATATCACAGCTGTGTGTTTCATGGTGCCTTAAACTTTTCCCCGAGTACGGTTTGGCATCAAATCGCCCCTAACGGACAACATTTTCTCCTGTGAAAACCGTTTTGTTTTTTTAATTTGAACACAATATTTCCATAGAGTATGGTAAAATATACTGTTGATTTTGGGGGCAATATAAAGTTTTTTTTATTAACTACGCCATGTATTTTTGAGGGAACATCTTCATAGTATGATTGAAACTTGTACTCAGGTTAAATAAGTGATTTAAAGTGTACCAACGCAATCATTAACTTGAAATGCACTATCAATGTGTGGTCAATTCTTACCAAACTAATTGAAAAAGAGACAAAAAAATCATGATTTTTTTTGCGAAGTTGAAATAGATATAACAGAACATTGTTTCTGAAGTGCCTGGTTATGGAAAAGACGAAAACACTTTTGTTGAAATAAAGGAACCGGTAAAAGTTCATAAAAACATGGCAGACGAAAGTATGATATCATCCTATATTTGCTCAAAATATTTGTTATATCGAGACTTAATTTCTAAACGAAAACGGGCTGATTATTTGTTTACTCTCACTTCGTTAATGGAAGAGTTAACTATTAAAATGTCGATACTTTAAACTGGTACTCCAGTAGTTCAGTGGGAAGCTGTACTAGCCCATAGCACGAAGATTGCATGTTCGAACCTCAAAGCCGGAAGTGAAATAATAATTTCCTATATTAAATATAACTTAACTTTACTATCAATTCCAAAAAGAGAGTCATGGATACATACAAAACTCAAATTAAAAACAAATGTTTGTATGTTTTTAAAGAATGCGTGTCCTCATTGCATCCCCCCCCCCCCCCCCCCCCCACCACCACCACCACCAAACAAAATCATCATAGGCCCAAAACACCAAAGTTATTATTGGTAATTCATTGAATCTTTACTTTTAAAGTCAAAATTCTATGTGCTGCTTGAATAAATATAATTTAGCCTGAAATTTGTGTCAAGGATTAGATTTGGACGAAAAAACGGCTGAAATCCTTTTTTTTTGCATGTTGCGGGCATCAACTTTTGAAAGGCAAATAAGACGTATTTCCTCCAACACCAAAATTACATCCTATTAGCCAATTAAAAAAGTCTCCACACGACCTTTTTCGTAAGAATTTTGTATTTTTTCATCTTTTTTCCGCAAGTCACGTGACTTTTGGACAATTAACACGTGACTTCAAATGACAAAATTTCTGATATATTATTTTGTTTTGAAATATTTGATCAATTATCTTTCAAATGGACCTTTTCATAAGGTTACGTCCAATTTGGCGGAACGTGAAAGGGTTAAAATACCAATTTAAAAACATTAAAAATCAATCAAAAATAATCTACGCTCGTAAAAATATTAATATTTATAAGTTAAAATCTTAAAAAAAATTATTCTTTTAGATAAAAATGCACATCAGTTATCTGCATTCCTCATCAAAATTTGCTAATTTCATTGAATATCTGGACCTTAGGTTCTCTATTATTTAAAATCCAAGATGGAGAAAGACAATACCACCTTAAGCATGTTAAGGTTTCATATTCTTATATTTTGTGCAAAACATCAAAACCTGACAACAAAGTCTTGTATTTATTTTTTGTCATGAATACTTAGATTTGTACGTGCTGTAAAATTTCGAATGCATATTTAGACAGTTAACATGCAATAATGGTTTGCTCTAGGCTTTAACATTAAAATCCATAGATATTCCTATATGAAGTTATTTTCTGAACGATGGGTCTATTTCTTTTTTTAAACAACCCGGGCTAATCCATAGATAAGCAAATAAAGTTTTAGTCATGCATCAAATTGTATTGACTCTGTCATTATATACTCGATTATCATTTGTTTTATATCTCCTTAATCGGAAAACATTTTCACGTTAAACTCTTTCGATCATGAAGGTTGACGTACCTTGATCACCTTTGTCAATTTTTGTGTCTAACAACATCTTATTATGGTATAGATGATAAAGTAATTTTTAAACAGTTGTTTCAAAAAATATAAAACAACACGTTTAATAATTTATTGCGTCCGAAGCGCTTTTCTGGATTTACCTTCATCAGGAACGCTCAAAGCCAAACATTTGAAATCCGAAGATGTATAAGTACCGAAAATCGTTGAAGAGCTATATGTTAAAAATACCTAAAATAAATATCCAAATTCATCTAAAGCCAACTTTGCCTGAGGGAGTTGAAACCTTAGTTTCATAATAATTGAAAATTTAAAAACGGACAATTTTAGTAAAGTTTGTTTAATCATGTCAGTACCGAAGCACTGACTACTGAGCTGATGATACACCCGGGGACTGATAGTCCACCAGCAGAGGTATCGACCCAGTGATGTAAAAATATAAAACAACACGTTTAATAATTTATTACGTCCGAAGCGCTTTTCTGGATTTACCTTCATCAGGAACGCTCAAAGCCAAACATTTGAAATCCGAAGATGTATAAGTACCGAAAATCGTTGAAGAGCTATATGTTAAAAATACCTAAAATAAATATCCAAATTCATCTAAAGCCAACTTTGCCTGAGGGAGTTGAAACCTTAGTTTCATAAAAATTTAAAATTTAAAAACGGACAATTTTAGTAAAGTTTGTTTAATCATGTCAGTACCGAAGCAATGACTACTGAGCTGATGATACACCCGGGGACTGATAGTCCACCAGCAGAGGTATCGACCCAGTGATGTAAAAATATAAAACAACACGTTTAATAATTTATTACGTCCGAAGCGCTTTTCTGGATTTACCTTCATCAGGAACGCTCAAAGCCAAACATTTGAAATCCGAAGATGTATAAGTACCGAAAAAGTACGTATGACGTTTAGTAATTGAGTAAAAGTCCAAGGGGGCAACGAACTAATGGTTAGTTACTCAACTTTTATGTATACATCTAACTATTACACATCAGACAGTATATATTAAAGTTCTTATTGATTAAATGTTCAAGGAATAAGTTGTTGTAATACAAGTATTTGGAATGTTTTTAAATTTACTAATAAAATCATTAAAAGTACAAGGCAGCTTCAACCTATTGGTAAGTTATTCAACTTATATGTATGCATCTGTTGCTACGTACATACATCATTCTCTCCAAATACATACAATCTATATTTTGAGATTTATACTTCTATTTTTCTCTCATTTGACACAACGGAAGTTATGCTACAACGAATCAACGAATATATGACAAAATCACAAAGATACACGTCAATTTATTTGGCTTTGTGAATAGTATTTCATTACAAAATCAACGCAAATAAAGACTGTTGAAAATACCACCCCCTTCAAAAAGAAATATAGAATAATATGAAATTACCTCGAAAAGTAGCGGGACAAGGACATAGATTAAAATGCATCGAACATACCAAAAAAGGTTTATCGTAGGCATTCAAAATCATGAGTGTTCCGATTCTGTTAAAGTCAAATACCAAAGGGAAAGTTGAGATAACACCATTCTGTGACCCCTTGAAGTTAAACTCAAAATGTATTATAAATCTTGATAATACATTGCAATGCCATCCTTCATATGGTCATTAGATATAATTCTTGCTAATACATTGCAATGACATCCTTCATATGTTCATTAGATATAAATCTTTCTAATACATTGCAATGGCATCCTTCATATGTTCATTAGATATAAATCTTGCTAATACATTGCAATGGCATCCTTCATATGTTCATTAGATATAAATCTTGCTAATACATTGCAATGGCATCCTTCATATGTTCATTAGATATAAATCTTGCTAATACATTGCAATGGCATCCTTCATATGTTCATTAGATATAAATCTTGCTAATACATTGCAATGGCATCCTTCATATGTTCATTAGATATAAATCTTGCTAATACATTGCAATGGCATCCTTCATATGTTCATTAGATATAAATCTTGCTAATACATTGCAATGGCATCCTTCATATGTTCATTAGATATAAATCTTGCTAATACATTGCAATGGCATCCTCCATATGTTCATTAGATATAAATCTTGTTAATACATTGCAATGGCATCCTTCATATGTTCATTAGATATAAATATTGCTAATACATTGCAATGACATCCTTCATATGTTCATTAGATATAAATCTTGCTAATACATTGCAATGGCATCCTCCATATGTTCATTAGATATAAATCTTGTTAATACATTGCAATGGCATCCTTCATATGTTCATTAGATATAAATATTGCTAATACATTGCAATGACATCCTTCATATGTTCATTAGATATAAATCTTGCTAATACATAGCAATGGCATCCTTCATATGTTCATTAGATATAAATCTTGCTAATACAATGCAATGGCATCCTTCGTATGTTCATTAGATATAAATCTTGTTAATACATTGCAATGGCATCCTTCATATGTTCATTAGATATAAATCTTGCTAATACATTGCAATGGCATCCTTCATATGTTCATTAGATATAAATATTGCTAATACATTGCAATGGCATCCTTCATATGTTCATTAGATATAAATCTTGCTAATACATAGCAATGGCATCCTTCATATGTTCATTAGATATAAATCTTGCTAATACAATGCAATGGCATCCTTCGTATGTTCATTAGATATAAATCTTGCTAATACATTGCAATGGCATCCTTCATATGTTCATTAGATATAAATCTTGCTAATACATTGCAATGGCATCCTTCATATGTTCATTAGATATAAATCTTGCTAATACATTGCAATGGCATCCTTCATATGTTTATTAGATATAAATCTTGCTAATACATTGCAATGGCATCCTTCATATGTTCATTAGATAGAAATCTGTCAAATATCAGTATCTATATTTTTGCATTTACTCTAATATATTACCATAAAGGCTTCAAACGTCTTACATTTTGTGCAAAACACCAAAACTAATCAGTCTTACATGGGTTTTTTCTTGCGATGATTATCATGATTATATAGATAGCGTTAAAAAAAAAGTAGCCCAAGAAAAGAAAAAATGAAATTGTCACAAACATGTCTTGAAAACGTGAATCTTTACCATGAAGCCTGTGTATTTATATTTAAAATTATTTAATATTTCTGTATACACCATTTTTCTATTACTTTTATCAGACATATGGATAAACTCATCAAAGATCGTCAGATGCGCGTTTCGTCTACATAAGACCCATCAGGGACGCTCGAAAGAGTATGAATTTGCATTGCTATACAACGTGTCTCGGTATTTTGAACATGGATGGTTTTTTTTATGTTTCTGTTATGGTTTCGGTTGGATAATGTGTTAGGTCTTATCGTTTGTAGTTCAAATGTTTAATAAAATAGCCTTAAATTCCATCATTGTCATGAAATGACAAGTATTGTGAAAATAATTGTGTAAAGTTCGTGATTTAATGTTCGTTACGTTAGTGCGTCACTGTTTGTGATGCCCTGTGGTGTCTGTCGTTGATGTTGTTGTTTAGTGCGTCACTGTTTGTGATGTCCTGTGGTGTCTGTCGTTGATGTTGTTGTTTAGTACGTCACTGTTTGTGATGTCCTGTGGTGTCTGTCGTTGATGTTGTTGTTCTGCGGTTTGCATGTTTTGTCGACTATTATATTATTTGTGTGTGCATTTCTCTGTGATGAGTGTTTTTTCGTGGGTTTGTGCTGCATTTCCGTCACGTAGTGTTGTCATTTAAGCGATATGTTTTAACATTGTCATATAAAAGGGAGGTTTGGCTAGAAAACCAGGTTCAACCCAACATTTTTTCTTAAAATGTACTGTACCAAGTAAGGAATATTGCAGGTTGTTTTTAAATAGTTCGTTTCTTTGTATGTTTGCGTTTGTTTTTGTCGCACTTCAGTGTTATTGTTGTTCCTTTGTTTTCCTCCTATAGTTGATGTTTCCCCTCGGTTTTAGTTTGTAACCCGGATTGGTTTTCTCTTAATCGATTTATGACAGTTGTCTTTATTTAGGCATTTAAAATCATAGGTGATCCGATTTTGTGTAACGTATTTACCATAGGAGAATGTATTGCCTTAATATACAAATTATTATGAATTTAGCTAATACTATAAGTATATGGTTCGCTACTGACTCCCTACGGATTCATAGAGGGTAAATAAAATTCATAGGGGGTGAAGCCGGAGGCCGAATCCCCTATGGATTTTATTCACCCTCTATGGTCCGTAGGGGGTCAGTAGTTAACTGTATAACGAATTTATCGCACGCTGGACTTTTTCTGCTGCGTTATGTTGAAAAATAAACAATGAAACACAACAACATTAATAGATGACGTCAACATTAACGCGTCATGAACCGCAATGAAATTTACTAACCCCCTACGGTCTCATAGGGGGTCGTCACGTGACGGCGTTAAGCAAATCACAACATGATATTTTACCCGCGGTGCGATAAATGTCAATGGCATCCTTCATATGGTTATAAATCTGTCAAACACCAGGACCTATATTTTTGAATTGTGTCTTACAAATTGTCATTACGACTTCATTCTCTTACATTTTGTGCAAAGCAGTAATATCTGCCAAAATCATCTGATATTCATTTCTGGTCATGAATATTTAAATTAAAGTAAAATCATTTTAACCTTGGGGTAACGATGTGTGAAAAGAGGTTTTACAAAAATGTCTAGGAAGTGTGAAAAATTACCAAAACAATCAAAGTCCCTACTGGGAAGCCCGTGCATTTTCATTTCAGATTATTAACAATTTCGATATACACAATCCTTTTTATCACTTATACCAGACATATCAATAAACTCATCAATGTGTGTACAATTCTACAATTTCAAGAGTTCTTACACAGCTAATTTTGCATAGGTACTATTTCTGTACTAAAAATATGTAGTACTGGAACTTTACTTTTAATATTCAGTACTATTTTGTTACTTTAAAATTATTGTAATATTTAGGTACCTGCATTTTACAGTACTTACTTTGTACTTGAAATTTTGGTAATACAGATTTTTGGTTACTATCGTTACATTTTCAGCATTTTGAAAGTTTTTCTATTTCAAACATGGAATATTGTATTATTTCTGTACCAAAATATTTAGTACAAATCAAGTACTATAAAATACAAATACCTAAATATTACAATAATTTTAAAGTAAAGAAATAGTACTAAATATTAAAAGTAAATTTCCAGTACTACATATTTTTAGTACAGAAATAGTACCTATGCAAAAGTAGCTGTGTAGTAAGATGTTTTAACGTTTAGATAAACATGATACATTGACATTCACTTCCTTTCAAATCTATACATTTTCCGTGATAAAATATTAAACAACCCTTTGCATACTATATCACACTGGTTCCCTGGACGTGTAATATTACAAAACATGTTTTTGTGTTCTTTATCAGAGTTAAGATATGCCCCTGTTTTGCGAGAATATTGTCCGATATATTATTTAAACCATTCATATGTGGTACAATATGGATACACAATAGAAATGTTTGTATCTGCAGCTAAACAAACGGCGAAACTGGTTGAAATTTCATTTCAAGTAAGATTATCGAATTCTTATTAAAGTATATACCAGTATCATAAATTTGAAAATGATACAATAATAAACGTAAAACACTTGAAAATTTTCAAGAGTATCTGATCAAAAGCTATATTTTACATATATGTTACTGAAAAAAAAAATCTTATATTTGCTTAAAAATAGCAAAATATAATGAAAATCAGGGCATTATCATGTGTTCTTAGTATACCGAAGTAATATGTAACTATAACTATTGTGTTTATTATAGAGAAACACATTGAAAAGATGACAGTTACCATATTTTATCAAACATTTTTTTTTCTTTTGCTGTTTATTTAACCTTTGATCTTTTGCAATTACTGTCATCACTGAGGTTCTGAATTCGAACCCCGAACGTGGCATGTGCTCTCGACTAGAATCTTAATTATTGACTATGGATGTCATTTTCCTGCGGAAGGTTGTTGGTTCTCTCCGAGCACCCTGGCAACCGCAACCCATAATAATTGACCATCATGAAATAGCACAATAGTGCTGAGAGGCGTTAAACACCAACCAATCAATCAATATGTGAAGTCGAAAGTAAATCACACGGAATTTTTATGTAGAGTTGTCTCATTGACAATCATACTATGTATCCTTCTTTTGTATGGTGACTGAAATCGTATGATCTGAAGTTTCCAATTCCATTTCAAGATTTTATTATAATTGTGTTGTTTTCCTATATTTTCAGTTTTAAACTGTGACATAACTTTGACTTTGTCTACTTTCGTTTTGTAAACATATGTAAAATTGAGAATGGAAATGGGGAATGTGTCAAAGAAACAACATCCCGACCAAATAAAAAACAACAGCAGAGGGTCACCAACAGGTCTTCAATGCAGCGAGAAATTCCCGCACCCGGAGGCGTCCCTCAGCTGGCCCCTAAACAAATATATACTAGTCCAGTGATAATGAACGCCATTCTAATTTCCAAATTTTACACAAGAAACTAAAATTAAAATAATACAAGACTAACAAAGTATACTTTTGTTTTGTAAACATATGTAGCATTGTTAACGAGAGAAAGAGTAGTGTTCCACTTGAATAAGCAATGAACAAAAACCGAAAATCATTTTAACAACAAATAAGATTGTCAAGCTCTGTCAATATGAATGTAATTATCTGATTGGTCGTCATGTATTATATTTTAATGTTTCTTAAACAATACGTCATGTACCACATGATTTAACTATACATATATATACTGATGTCAGTTGATACAAATCATAAATGTTTTAAATTGAATAAGTAAAAGCGTTAACGATGAAATCATTAATTCTTATCATAGCAGTTCTTATTGGGATGTTATTTGTTCCAGCGATAGAAAGTAAGTTTTTAATCTGTTCGTATACATTTCAAGAAAAATCACGGAAAACATGGAAAAGGCAAAGATTTAAAATCAACTCAACGTAAGAAGCTTGTAAGTTTTGTGTAAAGATGGATAGCTGGAGGAAAAGCTTTCTATCCAAATAAATTGAATTTCAATGCCTGCACCAAGTCAGGAATATGGCAGTTGTTTCCTCCTTATATGAGATGTGGATTTTGCCAATTGTACAGGGACTTGCCTTTTTGAATTTGCTTGGATTTCGGTATTTTTGGTGTTTTAATTTTTATGAAACATGAGACATTACAAAATACAGAATCAGATATTATAAATATTAAGAAACACTTTTTAAATTTATGAAGTTATAATGAAATAAGAAAATATATTACAATTGATATGGTTAAGAATGTTCGCTGTACTTGATTTTGAGTTTTTGCCTTGTATTCCAAATTCTCTTGTTATGTCTTTGTAGTGCTTTAAAAAAAAATGCCCCTACTTTAGTCTTCATAGGTTTATAACATATAGTTTAAAATCCATATTTGAAAATCTTATAAAATTCTTTTTATTTTTTCATAGTTTTTGAAAGAAAAAAGGTACCAATGGGAAATGTATTAAACATTTAAAGAAAATCATTTCCAGCCAAATTCAAAGGTTAATATCTCGAAAACAAGCACAAGGACCCTTCATTTTTTCTTATTTTTAGTTCCTTTATTTTAATTCTATTAATTCATAACAGTCTTTAAAAAAGCTTGTTAAATTGAAACAGAGTACCAAACATACTTAATGAAATGTTGCTAAAGTTTTTGTACATAGGTTAAACAGAGTGTTTTTCATTGTTTCCAATATCTAAAATATTCTATCCAACAATGGAGGCAATGAGTTGTTAGATCTACTTTTGAATATAAAGTATTTTAATGGAAACACAATATTTGTTTTACTACCAGACACAGCAAGCATTTATTTCATTTGTGATAAAAGACAGCTATATAATTATTTCTAATCTAACCCAGTCTGTTATGGATAGCCAGAACATTATATTCCAAAAACACGTAAAATATTTTTTCTCTGATTTCTAAACAAAAAGTGCATAGTCTTGCATATAAATAAAAATAAATTACATGGTAGAATTCTATGTACATGCGAATGTCTGCTCATGAAATAACAGGCATTGGTAAGGGGAGGGTGGAGGACTCACAAACATGTTAAACCCCGCCACATTATCTATGAGCCTCTTTAAATTCAGGAGCCTGTAGTTCAGTGGTTGTCGTTGGTTAATGTTTGTAATATTTGTTTTTGTTTGTTTTTTTTTAAAATTAGGCCGTTTATACTATTCAATTGAATTCTTTCATATTTTTCATCTCAGGTCCTTTTATAGCTGACCATACGGTATGGGTTTTTTCTCTTTGTTGAAGGCCATACGGTTGCCTATAATTGCTAACATCCATTTCATTTAATCTCTGGTGGATAATTATCTCATAGGCAATTATACCACATCTCATTATCTTTAAGTTTAGTTTAAACATATTCTATTTGGTGAATTAAAGCAAAATGGATTATACACAATTAAATCATACTTATGAAGTCTTCTCCATAATACAATATAAATAAACACAATTATAGTATAATGAGCATGCATTGAAGGCAAACAGTTTATAGAATATAAATAAAAGCTTTCATAGGTAAAAAAAAAAAAAGGAAAAAAGGGAGAGAGAAAAAGAAAAAGAAAGTTTGAAAAGTCATATAATTCTGTGATGAAGACGTGGGTGTTGATGATTATGTTAATGATGTTACGCGTCATTATCAATAACACTTTATGAAGGTAAAAGAAATTTGTTTGACCTTTTGATGAAATATTTAATATGTTTTTGAAAATTGAATATTTTCTTCTTTCGAAAGTTCCAAAATTCCGCAAATTAATAGTTTTGTATCTAAAACAAAGTTTTCGGAAAGCCAGTTAAGATTTTCTACATCAAGTTTATTTGGGACAAACGAAGAAGTAATGATGGACATTCTCAATATCTGATCCACATTGGCAAGAAGGATCATTTATAATACTAGCTCGAAAAAGGTCATAATTTAAGAGTTAAGTGGAGCATCGCAATTGCGTTACGATAATATTCAATTTTCTCAGGCCAAAAAAACGTTTCAACTATACTTAGTAGACCATCGTTCTTCAATTCTTTCTTAAATTTAGAAATAGAGTCGACACTGCGAATTTTTGGGTCAAATTTATTCTACCCATGTATTGTAGAGCGATAAGCCGATTCAGTATCAAGAGAAAGTCTACAAAATGCAACAAGAATAGCATGACAATTTCGCTACGGATAGTGGGTTGTACTTTGCACACTTTGAGGTACAAGAGTTTTATTATTATTATCAATTTTAAGTGTAAACAATGTATTGATGGTTCAGTAATTACCACAATGTATTGCTTTTTTAGAAACCAGAAGTCCTTTATATGGAGGGAATATTTTTAATAAAATTTAAATCGATAATCTGCATATTAGAAATTTTAAAATTGTTATAATGATAATTTAATCTTAATACAATCTTAATAATTTAAATAGAAAAATATTTGACATTGAAATAATGATATTTGAATTATTGTATTTCAAGGTTGGGGTGGAAGAAGATATTATGGAGGAACCCGTTGGCCAACAGCAACCCCTGCCGCAAACCCTGCCGCAGCTGCTGCCGCCTTCCTTAGTATATTTATTAAAATGATATTCATATAATAATATTTGTAGTGTTAACATTTTAAATTGTTAGAATAATTGTTCAATCTGTATTATTTTGATGGCAATTTATTTGCCAAATTAGAGTTTTGTTAGAAATATTATATTTTTTTCAAATGGTAACATTTTGAAATTGTTAAAATAAGAGTTCAATCTTTATACAATCTTTACAGTTTAATGACATTTTTTTGTCATTGTGAAAAAATTAATGGCATTTTTCTATTTCAAGGAAATGGTAGAAGAAGAACTTTAGCTGCAGCCTGTGTCGCAGCCGCTACCGCTGCTCAAAGTATGATTAGTAAAATGATATCTAAATCGTAATATTTGTTTTAATAACATTTTGAAATTGGTACAATAATAGTTCAATCTTAATAACGTCAATGCTAAAACTTTCACTCTACTAGAATTATTTTTGAAATTTAATATTTTTATAATGATAACATTTCGAAATTGTGTGAACATTAGTTTAATCTTCGTAGATTTAATGACAAAATGTTTGATATTGTAAGACTGATATTTAAACATTTTCTCTTTGAAGGTGTTTGTCTTCCAAATGCGTTGGCAGTAACCCCTGCCTGTGCCGCAGCCGATTTACGTGCTCAAAGTATGAATATTAAAATGATATTTGAATCGTAATGTTTCTTGCAATAACATTTTAAAATTGTTACAATACTAGTTCAATCTTTATAATTGCAATGCTAAAATGTTTGCCCTATTAGAATTATGTTTGAAATGTTATATTTCTATTGGTAACATAATAAAATTGTTAGAAAAATAATTAAATCTTTATAAAATCTCTATAGATTTAATGAAAAATGATTGACATTGTAAGAATGATATTTGAAAATTTCTATTTGAAGCTGTTTGTGGAACAAGAATTTAAGCTGGTGTTCAAGGTATGTTTATTTAAATAATATTTGAATCGTACAATTGATAATGGAAATGGGGAATGTGTCAAACGACCAAAGAGCATAAGGCCGAAGGCCACCAACATACTTAACACAATGCATATGTCTGAGCAACACGAGACCTTCATCATGACTTTTAAACAAATAGTTGCATCTGTGCGAGAAGAATTTTATAATAAATCTAACGATCAACAAAATTAGAAATATATTTCACATGAACAAATATCATAAGACACATCCAAATCTCTTATTTTTAAACATAGTTATATACATACATAAAGAATGGGGGACGAAACATTAAAAGTAAATTCATTTAAATTGTACAATTAAATAAAATATCAATATGAATACATTGTACAAGGATTCACAATTACCAGTAATTACTATTACTTTTTGTAGAAGATAAGTTTCACACACATGAAAGCAAGGACCAAAATTTAGAAAATGACCTTGTCATCTGACCTTGACACCATTATTCTTTAGGTTCACCAATGACCCCAAATCAAAATACCCGGATGGATCGAATCCATAATGCACCATTTGTGTTGATTATGAAAGTAGAGGACCATAGAATAAATGTGTAAAAACTATGGTGTTATTAAATGTATAAAAAATATTAAATTAAGTAGAGGACCATATAATAAATGTGTAAAAACTATGGAGTTATTAAATGTATAAAAAATATTAAATTAAAGTAGAGGACCATAAAATAAATGTGTAAAAACTATGGAGTTATTAAATGTATAAAAACTATGGAGTTATTAAATGTATAAAACTATGGAGTTATTAAATGTATAAAAACTATGGAGTTATTAAATGTATAAAACTATGGAGTTATTAAATGTATAAAAAATATTAAATTAAAGTAGAGGACCATAGAATAAATGTGTAAAAACTATGGAGTTATTAAATGTATAAAAAATATTAAATTAAAGTAGAGGACCATAAAATAAATGTGTAAAAACTATGGAGTTATTAAATGTATAAAAAATATTAAATTAAAGTAGAGGACCATATAATAAATGTGTAAAAACTATGCATTATTAAATGTATAAAAAATATTAAATTAAAGTAGAGGACCATAGAATAAATGTGTAAAAACTATGGAGTTATTAAATGTATAAAAAAAATTAAATTAAAGTAGAGGACCATAAAATAAATTTGTAAAAACTATGGAGTTATTAAATGTATAAAAAATATTAAATTAAAGTAAAGGACCATAGAATAAATGTGTAAAAACTATGGAGTTATTAAATGTATAAAAATATTAAATTAAAGTAAAGGACCATAGAATACATGTGTAAAAACTATGGAGTTATTAAATGTATAAAAAATATTAAATTAAAGTAGAGGACCATAAAATAAATGTGTAAAAACTATGGAGTTATTAAATGTATAAAAAATATTAAATTAAAGTAAAGGACCATAGAATAAATGTGTAAAAACTATGGAGTTATTAAATGTATAAAAATATTAAATTAAAGTAAAGGACCATAGAATAAATGTGTAAAAACTATGGAGTTATTAAATGTATAAAAAATATTAAATTAAAGTAAAGGACCATAGAATAAATGTGTAAAAACTATGGAGTTATTAAATGTATAAAAATATTAAATTAAAGTAAAGGACCATAGAATAAATGTGTAAAAACTACGGAGTTATTAAATGTATAAAAATATTAAATTAAAGTAGAGGACCATAAAATAAATGTGTAAAAACTATGGAGTTATTAAATGTATAAAAAATATTAAATTAAAGTAGAGGACCATAGAATAAATGTGTAAAAACTATGGAGTTATTAAATGTATCAAAAATATTAAATTTTCAAAGAACTTATTGTGTTAAAAAATGGACTCTTTACAACGAGGAACCGCATCATTAAATGATTTACGGGATGTGGTAATTTACAGAAAATGAATCACACTTCGTACCCCGAAAATTTAACCACACATGTGAAAATGTCTCAGCTTCGAAACGAGCTATCATACATATCCAAGTTTACAATATGGACTGAGCTACAGAAGAAAATGTTAACATTAACGCCTATGGAAAATTCATTAAGCATACTGACCCATATCTCTATCACTTACGCTTTATGGGTGTATATACCACTCATGTCAAATACTAAAGGGGAAATAACTGTCATAGAGAGTCTCGTTATCGTTTCCACTAAAATTTGATAAAAACATTTTGAAGATTTAACGAACCATTTGTGAAAATAAATTTGTCGATTTCTTTAACGGTTACGGACTTAAACTGCCTTGTTGTTAACAAAACAAAACATGATCATACACCTTCTTTGAATACATCCATCCGACTTTGTTTTCTATATGCATTAAAAGAGTAAGTACAGTCCTTTACCAGTAACACTTAATATGTCCTAAAGCTTAATATGTCCTAAAACTTAATTTGTTGATTTAAATTTATGAAAATTATAGCATCACCATACATATAACTCATATCTTATTTCGTTCATTGCAGGTTTGCCTAATCACCATGACGATAATGAAAAGACAAGAAGAACGTATCGTTATAATAAATCTCAAACAAAAATATATATTTGTAAGGCATTGTTTTCTGCCAAATTCCATTTCATCCGAATCTTTGTCTACTGATTTTATCGGGACTAAATAATGTGAAGTTGGACAGGGGTAAGGGGATATGGGAATGACGGGGAAGAATGTAAAAAATTGTAAAGAGGGGGTTTGGATATTGCCAAACATGTCGAATCCTGCCTAGTTCGACGTGTGGCTGTGAAAAAATCATTAGCATGATTTTATGCTGCAATCAGGTTGTCATTTTCTTGTTTTGTACTATATTTGCTTTTCGTTTATTTTGTACATAAATCAATGACACGCCGTTGATTTGGTCGTTTGAGATTGTTTCCATTTGTCATGTCGGATCCTTTCATAGCTTGTAATGTGATATAAGTTTTTTCTCATAGTTGAATGCCATTGGTGTGATGTATATTTGCGTCTATGTCATTCATGTCTCTAGTGGATACTTACAACATTCGTTATAATACCACATCTTCTTATTTTGATTGTATAAGTATGTGACTGGCTATTTGTCTGGACCATGTCAATCATATTTTATAAAACTTCAGTTTTTAATTTTCAACAGCACTATTCACATGCATCGATCAACGTTCAACCATATACCATTTTTTTTTCAGAACATTATATATAATAAAAACATTGGCATGAAGCTGTGGTTATTGGTTTTCTCAGATGTTAGTTCCTGTTCATTGACTTAAGGTCACCATAATTTGTGGATTTTAATATAGCATATGTATGTAATACTTGTGTCTGTCTATTCAAAACAACCTAAAAAATATGGTGAACACTTTTTAATAACCAGTATTCTAAATAAACTTTTATTAACACACTTTGATGATATTAATGTTTTAATATACTATACGTTTTGCAAATTGCACCCTCACAAGTCATGTTATTTGCTTTCAGATGCGTCTTAGACTCTTTATAGAATCATAGGTGTAACGGCTCAGGAGAAAGTTTAATTTATCAACCACATGCGGAAGGTCAGAAGTGGTTTTCCCAACTAAAAAGACTAAGACTGATATTCATTATATAAATGCAATACCCTTGAAAGGAACGATAAATACAACAAATAAAGAATTATATTAAACGGTAAATTATGACGTTGTGATTTGTTTAACGCCGTCACGTGGTGACCCCTCTATGGATCCGTTTGGGGTTAATAAAGTTCATATATGGTTCATGCCGTCGCGTCTACTGTTTATGGTGGCGTCATCTATT
The DNA here is from genome assembly GCA_019925275.1 of Mytilus edulis. Classification (NCBI taxonomy): domain Eukaryota; kingdom Metazoa; phylum Mollusca; class Bivalvia; order Mytilida; family Mytilidae; genus Mytilus; species Mytilus edulis. The sequence goes on from CM034354.1 coordinate 113,164,881, forward strand.
GATGCTGGTGTATTTCAAAATTCGTTTTCTTCAAATCGCAGCAAAAAAATCCCTCGTGCGATAAATAAGTTAAATGGTTCACTTATCAACTCCTAAGGACCATAGAGGGTAAGTGAAATCCAAATGAGATTCGGCCTTACGCCTCACCCCCTTTTGATTTTCATAACCTCAATGGATCAGAAGGGGGTCAGTAGCAAACCATAACACTTATAGTAGGTGGTATATTCTTTTTTCAAGTGATGTGTATATAACCATTTTTTTTATGGCAATCGCCAATGGCAGTCAGCAGGGTTAAGGAACATCAGTTGTTCGACCTGTTAGTCAAATGCGTTTTGTTTAAATATACTTTTTCACTTTTTTTGGTCTTTTGGAAAATGTTGTTTGTGCTGTATTTAGACCCTTCTACAACTAAATTTGTTTTACGTGCACAGGTATAAAAATTGCGGTTTTTATCCAACGCAATCATAGGTTTGAACGTAGTTTTCAATTTAGACTCGTTTATATTTTTTCGTTTGGGCTTGTATCATATTTTTCTCAGGTTTATATGATCCGTTCATCCTATATTGACTTTTAAAACTCAAGAATCTATCTAAAATTGAGGGTACATTTTATATGGCCTTCCAAATACCGTTTCGATCCCTAACATCACTGAAGAGACATTTATTGTCGAAATCCGGATCTGGTGTACAAAAAAATATATTGACACCTTATCTTTGTGGCATAACATCGTGGCCACAAGTTAATTGGTTTCTGTTTAGTATTAAGTTTACATTAAGATCCATTTTTTTACATCTTGTGATCAATTTTATTTGGCAATCGCCAATGGCAGTCAGCAGGGTTAAAGAACATCAGTTGTTCGACCTGTTAGTCAAATGCGTTTTGTTTAAATATACTTTTTCACTTTTTTGGTCTTTTGGAAAATGTCGTTTGTGCTGTATTTAGACCCTTCTACAACGAAATTTGATTTATATGCACACGTATAAACATTGCGGTTTTTATCCAACGCAATCATAGGTTTGAACGTAGTATTTAATTTAGACTCGTTTATATTTATATAAATGTCTAAGAATATTACTTAAATACGCTAATTTTCTAATATATTTTGAATAGAAATACGCAATATTTCGCTAAACAAATTAGCTTCCTCAGGCGTGTGCATCTCTCAAGGTGAAATTGGATGCATGACAAACACAATATTTTTGTAGCTTCATGTCTACAAAAGTTGAGGAAAAGTGTAACATATTGATTGATGTTGCATAAAATATGTTTGTAGCTACAACTACATGAAGTTGGAATAAAAGTTTAACACATTACTAAATGTTGGATTAATTGTATGAATTTCTATAAATTAATTTGTATGATTTCAAGATAATTATGGTTTTGATTTGCTTTTAAATCTTTTTTCGTCTCTCTCATTGAGTCCATCAGGTTCAAGAGTTCGTAACTGGCGCATTCAAAATTTCTCTCTTTTTTGTCTTCCTTGTGTATCCCAATTTTGATTTTTCTCAATGATTTGAAATGGTAGCTACAAACATATTTTATGCAACATCAATCAAATAAATTTATTTATAATGAATGGCAATAATTTATTTTGAATTCATTGATCAATAAAATTAATTTTTGACTCTTCACATTTTACATAATCCGCTTCACGGATTATTCAATGTGAAGAGTCAATAATTAATTCTATGGTTCAATAAATTCAAAATAAATGATAGCCACTCATTAAATAATTTTAATATAATTTTTATCATACTGAGAAGGTCATATTTTTTTTGTGACTTTACTTTCAATAACAGATTGATAGATTTTCTAATAATTTCGAAATAAATGGATTGTGTCATACTGATTATTCTTTAATCCTTGGTTGTATATTATTTACGTTAAGAGCAATAAATAGCAAACATTATTAATTCAGTAGCAATAACTCCAAACACGGCAGAGATGGTTTACTTTCATTTTTTAGGGAAGTCAACATCAGCGAAAGGTGGCCACGATAAACCACAATTACAATTTGTCTAAGGTGACCATAAATTATCAATTTCAATGCTTGTCTAGGTTGACCTTAGATTAGTAAAGTTAACTTATGTGTTAACAAGGTTTCCAGAAGTTTTCGGAGTAAATATATGTGTTAAAAGTATAATCACAAAAATAACTCCGAGGAAAATAAAAAACGAAAAGTCCATTATCAAATGTCAAAATCAAAAGCTCAAACGCATCAAATTAATGGACAACTGTCATATTCCTGACTTGGTACAGGAGTTTTCTAATGTAGAAAATGTTGGATTAACCCAGGTTCTAAAGCTAGCTTAAACTATCACAATCGCATACATTTCCATTTTATTGACAACAATATGTGAACAAAACAAAAAGACATAATAGGTAAATATATCAAAAATATGGGTAAAAAAGGCAAATTTCTGTTATTATCTTCATCAACATGTAATATGACCAAATTTTACCAAAGTTAATATTGTTTTATCAGTTTGAAATGACCAGAGGTTACCCACATCAATGTCTGCGTAAGGTTATCAGAAGTCACCAAAATCAATACCTATGTTGACCATGTGAAGTCATTATCCATATATATGAAAAAGGAACCAGAGGTAACAAAGTCATTTAAGAATTGAATGCTTCTTTTTGTACATTCATTGGAGTGTAAAATCGTTGATCGTAGTATATTTTTATGGAGCGCGACAGATAGTCAGAGGTAGCAAAAGACACAATATATATATGGTGAGTAAACGTAGCCATAACCAATATCAGTGTGAAGTGTTAAGAGGTACCCATAAAACGGCATAGGAACCAGGTTCACGGTGAAGAAGTGAAATGTTACAGGTGCCCTATTAATCTTTGTGATAAACATTTTTATCGCCGTGAATAGTTGAGCTTATATTTGGATTTTACTCACACATATAGCGATGATGAAGCAAAATGGCGAGCGAAAGAAGTAACACCACTGACAGGCTTAGGAAGTGAGTTGGAGGCCCCTATAAAGAAAGTGACAAGAATGGAGACAAACAGTACAGACACATCTACCGCAAGGACGTCTGGATTTGGTATGAAACAGTGTAAAACAGAAGGCTCTGTATCTGGAGACAACGCATTTGTGTTTAGTTCAAGTACCATATTAAACTTTTCGTCACAGTATGTAACTTGATATGATATCGTGAAGTAGATAAGTATAAAAACAATTCCAGTTTTATTAAGAAGTGTACGTGTATTAACCAGTTTGTTAAATAAACCAACAAATATTGTGAACGAAATTAAGGTTTAATAAAGCATAACACATTAAGTTTTGGTTCAGACCATATATAATATAATTTGATAAGATATGGTAAGGTGGGACAGTTAAAAGTACAATTTGTTTTTTTGTTTACCCTGTCTATTACACAAACATAAAAGATAGATCACTTATTATAAAACACCTGATGGGACGAACATAGTTATTTTCCTACGGTGTATTCACCACATTAAAACCAAGGTATCCATATTTTATTTGTGAATTATTTATGTGCGCCAAGAAAGAGGAAAAGGGTGATAGGAAAATGGGTAAAATTAATAAGCAATAATCATAAGTTAATCAGACTCATTTCGTATTTTTCTTTGCAACTAACCGAAACAAGGACCTTAAAAACAAAATGACCCCGTTTTTAAAATCGTTAATCTGGAGGTTCAGAAATGACAACATTACTAGGTGCCTGTCCCAAGTCAGGAGTCTGTAAATCATTGGTTATGTGTTACATATTTGTTTTTCGTAAATTTGTATAAAAATTAGGCCGTTAGTTTTCTTGTTTGAAATATTTACCATTGCCATTTCGGGGCCTTTTATAGCTGACTATGCGGTATGCGCTTTGTTCAATTTTGAAGCCGTACGGTGACCTATAGTTATTGTTTTCTGTGTCATTTTGAGCTCTTGTAGAGAGTTGTCTCATTTGCAATAATACCACATCTTCTTTTTTATATTTTAAAATAGACTATATACGTTAATGTGTGTACTGTTTTCTAAGCTTGGTGTAGATATTAAAAGTCAGACCTGTTACAGTAATATATTGACATTAGTACAGACCTTTTGGTTAATAATGAAGCATGATCATAATAAAATTAGCATACCAGTGAACGAACTGCAATTTAATAATTTTAATTTTAAATAAGACGTTATTTTAATAACATGCATGCGCAGTATATCTATAATGGAAACTAGAGGCTCTAAAGAGCCTGTGTTGCTCACCTTGGTCTATGTGAATATTAAACAATGGACACAGATGGATTCATAACAAAATTGTGTTTTGGTGATGGTGATGTGTTTGTAGATCTTACTTTACTAAACATTCTTGCTGCTTACAATTATCTCTTTCTATAATAAACTTGGCCAAGTACTTACAGTGGAAAAAGTTAGTAAAAAATTATAAATTTTATGAAAATTTGTTAAAAAATGACTATAAAGGGCAATAACTCCTTAGGGGGCCAATTGACTATATTGGTCATGTTGACTTATTGTTAGGTCTTACTGTGCTGTATATCATTGCTGTTTACAGTTTATCTCTATCTATAATAATATTCAAGATAATTACCAAAACGGCAAAATTTCCTTAAAATTACAAATACAGGGGCAGCAACCTAACAAAAGGTTTCCGATTCATCTGAAAATTTCAGGGCAGATAGATCTTGACCTGATGAACAATTTTACCCATGTCCAATTTGCTCTAAATGCTATGGTTTTTTGAGAAAAACTGCATTTTACTCCTATGTTATATTTTTAGCCATGGCGGCCATCTTTCTTGGCCGGGTCACTGGACACATTTTTTAAATAAGATACCCCAATGATGATTGTAGCCAAGTTTGGTTTAATTTGGCGCATTAGTTTCAGAGGAGAAGATTTTTGTAAAAGATTACTAAGATTTACGTAAAATTGTTAAAAATTGACTAAAAGGGCAATAACTCCTTCAGAGGTCAACTGACCAATTTGGTCAAGTTGACTTATTTGTAAATCTTACTTTGCTGAACATTCTCGCTGATGCCAGTTTATCTCTATTTATAATAGTATTCAGGATAATAACCAAAAACGGCAAAATTTCCTTGAAATTACCAATTCAGGGGCAGCAACCTAACAACAGATTGTCCAATCCATCTGAAAATTTCAGGCAAGATAGATTTTGACCTGATAAACAATTTTATTTCTTGTCAGATTTGCTCAAAATGCTTTGGTTTTTGAGATAAAAGACAAAAACTGCATCTTACCCCTATGTTCTATTTTTAGATATGGCGGCCATCTTAGTTAATTGGCCAGGTCTATATGGGCTGTTTTTGACATAATAATGTACATTTAACGGGTACTAGCACCATAAAGTGATGCTAAATTACTGAAATCGTCACAATTCTAGCATTTTAGTTAAATTTTAGACAGTTTTCGGGTAAAACGAAAGTGGCCGCATTCGTGTTCATCCTTAATATTGAAATGTAAGTTGTATTTTATGATAATACATAACATATATAAAGGTTGAGGATGAACAATGATGCGGCCGCTTTCATTTTTTGACAAAAACCATATGAAAAGTGACATTTTTCGGCATATTTGGTAGATTTTTCACATTTGGGCTTGCATCGGGTCGTTTTTAATGACTAAATCAGTTAATATTTTCCCCATAAACTAATTGATTCAAATGAAATAGACACGTAAGTGTTTAAAAAGTGGTCAAAATCTTTCGTCAGATGAACCTGAAATTTGAGATCAAAATCAGTCCTAACCGGACCTTCTCCTTTGACCCCAATTTATCTACCCGTAACCTATATATTTGTAAACATTAAAATAATACTTATTTTACTGATATAAATGTTCTGATAGTTTCACCTCAAAAAAAAGAAAGCCATCGTTAAACATATGAAAGTTTATACCATTGTATAAGCTTTGTTTAATTTTATAAACATGTACATTATCTTAAAATTATTTCTTTTTTCTACAATACATTTACCCCCCTTTTTCTTTCCAATCTAATTTTATACCTCACTTACATACCTACATAACTTACAGACCTACAAACATGCATACACACTTACATATATAAAAAAGAAGATATGGTATGATTGCCAATGAGACAGCTATCCACATTCCAAAATGACACAGACATTAACAACTATAGGTCACCGTACGGCCTTCAACGATGAGCAAAGCCCATACCGCATAGTCAGCTATAAAAGGCCCTGATTACACAATGTAAAACAATTCAAACGAGAAAACTAACGGCCTTATTTATGTAAAAAAATTAACGAAAAACAAATATGTAACACATAAACAAACGACAACCACTGAATTACAGGCTCCTGACTTGGGACAGGGTCATACATAAATAATATGGCGGGGTTAAACATGTTAGCGGAATCCTAACCTCCCCCTAACCTGGGACAGTGGTATAACAGTACAACATAAGAACGAACTATAAAAATCAGTTGAAAAAGGCTTAACTTATCAGATGGACACAAATACAAGTAGACGTGGCCGGGTACTTATACATCCCAACACAAAAAGACAACATAAACAGATCTGAGAGTACTCGCAGTTATCTGGCAGCTAGTTCAAAGCCACTAACAACTAATAAAAAATCATGCATCTAAGACTAAACGGTCAATCCGTACACATCCAACATCCAATGGATTTGGTGTAAAACCCTCATAAACAGCCAGAGAAAAACACGACCTTGTGCAATGCCAATTTACAGGTATCGGCAGACTGTAGATCCATGAATATGTATATGTATATAACATACTAGTAATATTTAGTTAGTAATTTACTGATAACAAAATCAATATTCATACCAATAAAACAATATTCAACGATCTTATTACAGTGTTGAATAGGCAACCTTTTAGAATAAGTTTATTGAAAGGAGCGACAAGTTTACATGGATCATTTCTAAATATCCTGGCACGGTTAACAACATTTCTGCAAAAATGAGGATGTGCTATCCCGTTCGAAATAAGTTTTCTACAGGTACAACCAAACTTCAAAACCAAATCTTTATATCAATGGAAATATTTAGTTAATGTTTTAAGTAATTTTTGATAACGATATCCCTGGTTTGATAATTTACCAGTAATACATAGGTTGCGTTCGTTAAAATCAAAAACGTCACAACAGACACGGGCATAGTGAAGAAGTTGTGAAATATAAACACCGTAAGATGGTGCCAAAGGAACATCACCATCTAAAAATGGAAAATTAACAATAGGGAACGAAAAGTCGTCTCTTTTGTCGTACATTTTAGTGTGGAGTTTACCGTTTAAGCATACATTCATACATATACTATAGTTACATTCATTCATGTACACACATATAAAGACATTTACCGATACATGCAATCACATACAGGTATACATGCATTTGCATACATAACGACATACACATACATTATAGTAACATATATGTTTACTGTTACACTTGAAACATTGAAAACAAATACACAATATTAACATATTAGTACATGCATTCTATTTTTCAAGAAACTGTTTTTTTCAAAAAGTTAATTTTATTTAGGATCTGCAACACATTTTTTTATATTTTGTTGATTTCTATATTCGCCGTACAATATAATTCAACTGTACTATTCATTTCGTATTTAAACGTTTTTAATACGTATATTTTTTTGCCTTATTATTGGATTTATAATGTGATTTATAGACTGAAAAAAACCCATTAAACTCAGCAAGTGATTAAGTCCAAAATAAGCATCATCATGCATCTTGAATCATATTACTAGAGAGTATAGGCTTATTACATTTTTGTCAATACCAAGTTTGTTAAATATATATATTTCATTGATTATATGAGCATGTGAAAAAAAAATGATTACAGTTATCTTGTTCATTACAGTATGAACAAAGGCTGTTTTCATCAATTTTCCATTGAAATAACAGCTCTTTATTTGGAAGGATAAAGTGCATTAATTTCCACCTGAACATCTTAATCTTATTATCTTTTAGATATTCAAAAGTGAATTTTATAGTGTCTTTGAGTTCACTATTTATATTTATATTTCCTGTATTTAATATCCTTTCTTATTTAAAAAATCAAATAGGTGTTTCTGTTTTTATACGACTTTGCACTCTCTTATAAATATCTTTATTATTTATGCCCGCCAGTATACCTCATTGCTTAGTCTATTTTTTCTCTGTTAATATCAACTTTCGTTTTATATGATCTCTCAGTTTTAAGCTTCTCCTCCCAGTGATTAGGTACGGCATTTCTAAGTTTTGAAAATTTAGCAATCCAATTACTTTTGTTGTTTTAGTTTAAATGTATTACTTATTATGATATTTGCCCTCTGTACTCAGTTATATCGTTTATAAATAAAATGTCACTTTCAATCCATTTGTCAAAAACAGATATTGTCCTTCACATTGCCCCATATTATTTGCTTTTTGATCTCTAAAAAGTAACATATTTGATTATTTTTAGCATCATTCAGACTTATTCATGATTGTATCAGTTCTTGAAAGAATAGTGGTGTATTGTTCCATATTCTTTCATCAAGTACTTTTTTTTTTTTTATATTTATCTTGAAAATTAGCAAATTTTTGCCAAACTTATTAAGGTATAATTTAGGCAACACCGACCAGTTAGCATTTTCTGATTGTATTATTTTTTTAATCCACTTCATATGTATTGACATTATATAAGACTCCAGATCAATCATTTTTAAGCCCCCTTCAGTAATTTTTTTTGTTAATATTGACCTCTTTATTTTCTTTTCTTCCATTCCAAACAAACTTATAAATTATATTGTTTATGATTTGCAACTTAGTTTTAGTAATAATACCATTGGTAGCAAAATAAGATAAATTTGGTAGCAGAAGAGCTTTTACAATTAAAATTGTCCCAAGCAATGTTAAATATCGTTTTGACCATCTGTCTACAAGTTTTGTAATTCTATTCAAGATTTTTTCTATGTTCAATGCTTGACATTCCTTATTATCATACCCAAAAAAAATACCTAGACTTTTGAGTGGTTTATTTGTCCTATTGATATTTTCAATAAGTTTCAACCCTGATAGACTTCCAAATGTCTCTATTATACTGAGAGCCAGTCTTATATCTTTACGAGACTGAAGAAACAATGTTGTGTCATCTGCTAATTTACATAATTTTAAATTACAAGATTGTCCGTCTAATTTTATTGTTATACCCTTAAGGTCTTTATTTTTTTTAGCTCACCTGGCCGAAAGGCCAAGTGAGCTTTTCTCATCACTTGGCTCCGGCGTCCGGCGTCGTCGTCGTCGTCCGTCGTCGTCGTCCTACGTTAACTTTTACAAAAATCTTCTTCTCTGAAACTACTGGGCCAAATTTACCCAAAGTTGGCCACAACCATCATTGGGGTATCTAGTTTAAAAAATGTGTCCGGTGACCCGGCCAACCAACCAAGATGGCCGCCATGGCTAAAAATAGAACATAGGGGTAAAATGCAGTTTTTGGCTTATAACTCAAAAACCAAAGCATTTAGAGCAAATCTGTCATGGGACAATATTGTTCATCAGGTCAAGATCTATCTGCCCTGAAATTTTCAGATAAATCGGACATTTCGTTGTTGGGTTGCTGCCCCTGAAATGGTAATTTTAAGGAAATTTTGCTGTTTTTGGTTATCATCTTGAATATTATTATAGATAGAGATAAACTGTAAACAGCAATAATGTTCAGCAAAGTATGATCTACAAATAAGTCAACATGACCAAAATGGTCAGTTGACCACTTTGGGAGTTATTGCCCTTTATAGTAAATTTTTAACCATTTTTCGTAAATCTTAGTAATCTTTTAGAAAAATCTTCTCCTCTGCAACTACTGGGCCAAATTTTACCAAACTTAGCCATATCCATCATTGGGGTATCTAGTTAAAAAAATGTGTCCGGTAACTCGGCCAAACCAAGATGGCCGCCATGGCTAAAAATAGAACATGGGTGTAAAATGCAGTTTTTTGCTTATAACTCAAAAACCAAAGCATTAAGAGCAAATCTGACAGGAAGTAAAATTGTTGATCAGGTCACGATCTATCTGCCCTGGAATTTTCAGATGAATCGAATAATCGGTTGTAAGGTTGCTGCCCCTTAATTGGTAATTTTGAGGAAATTTTCCTGTTTTTTTGTTATTATCTTAAATATTTTTATAGATAGAGATAAACTGTAAACAGCAATAATGTACAGCAAAGTAAGAACTAAAAATAAGTCAGTATGACCAAAATAGTCAATTGACCCCCAAAGGAGTTATTGCCCTTCATAGTTAATTTTTAACAATTTTCTTAAAATTTGAAGATTTTCAATAACATTTTCCGCAGAAAGTACTATTATAGATAGAGATAATTGTAAGCAGCAAGAATGTTTAGTAAAGTAAGATCTACAAACAGATCACCATCACCAAAACACAATTTTGTCATGAATCCATCTGTGTCCATTGTTTAATATTCTCATAGACCAAGGTGAGCGACACAGGCTCTTTAGAGCCTTTAGTTCTTAATCTTGTTGCCATTAATTCAGCAGTTATTACTAATAGTAAATCAGAAATCGGTCACCCTTGTCGTATTCCGCGGTATATTTTAAATGGACCTGAGACCCACCCATTTTTCAAAATACACCTTTGAATATCGTTATACATAGTTTCAACCCATCTGATAAATCCACTTTCAAATCCAAACCTTTTGAGAGTTTATGTCATAAAAAACCATTCTAAAGAATCAAAAGCCTTACTAAATCTAGAAATGGTACTGCTCCTTCTATATTAAATTTCTCTGAATAATCAATTATGTCCTGAATTAGCCTTATATGAAAGCCAATATATCTATTGTTTACATATCCAGTTTGGTCTAGACTTTTAATTGATGGTAAACTTTTTTAAGTCTTTGTGCTATTACATAAGCCAGTAGTTTTGTATCTATATTAAGTAATGTAATTACACGGTAATTATTTAATGGAAGCGGGTCATTTTTTTTTACATATATATATTAAGGAAATTGCACCTTTTTTGTGAATTGGTAAGTTCTTTTTTCTCCTAATAAGTTCTTTCCACCTTTCCGTGAAAAGACCTATTGAATGCGTTCTGATTATTATTTTTTTTTCTTCCGCCTAAATATTTTTTTCTTCCCTGTTTTTTTTTTTGTTTTGTTTTGTTTTGCAAGATGTCGCCAGGTAATGGGATAAGTGCGAGAAGGAAGACGTAAACACTCGAAGGCAGTGAGGTCATTGATACAAATCAGAATTAAGAAACTGAATGGGTCTGTCAATGCCCATGCTGCGTCAATCTTAAAAGACCCAAATGTTACAAAACACTTATCCTACCTTCATCACAAATATGTTGTTGTCGCAGATTAAGCTCCAAACAAAATCGTTTTTGTGTGTAAAATTTATTACAATAACTACTTTTAAACGAATTAGGTATTGACAATTTATTTGGAAACTCAACATATACCCTCACGACACTTACCAAAGAGTAAATCCTTGATAATCATAGGTCTGTTCTATGTTCCCTTGGAATTTCAACCAAAGATGAAGAACTGGATCTTCCATCACTGTATTGGATACCTAAACTACATAAGTGTCCTTACAAACAACGGTATATTGCTGGGTCTTCCAAGTGCTCCACGAAACCTCTTTCTAAATTATTAACATCTATTTTATCAACAATCAAAGACGGGCTTCAAAGTTATTGTGAAACTGCCTATTCTAGAGGTGGACTGAATCAGATGTGGATACCTAAAAATTCCAAGGATCTTTTAGAGTACAAACAACATAACTCTCTTTCATCTTGTACTAGTATTAAAACATTTGACTTTTCTACACTTTACAAAAGTTTTCCAAATTCAAAACTAAAAGACAAATTGAAAGAGTTGGTTTTGCTTTGTTTCATAAAAAAGAATGGTCAACGTAGATACAAGTATCTTGTCTTAGGGAGGGATAAATCCTACTTTGTAAAATATCACTCTGATTCAAATATAAAATTCTCTGAAACTACCATTATCAAGATGCTTGAGGGGAATGTTTTTACTCGTACTCTAATTGTATCTTCCTGTTCACGAAAGGTAAATTTTGGATTTCGAGTGTACAGGGTAACAGAAATTCTTCTTATTGTAACTCCTTTGGACAACAAGTCTTTTTTGTCCATTTGGTTATCAAAGTAAATACACCATATACCGCGTACTCTTTGTAGAGCAGACATTGATTTAACAAGAACTTGCTCATTTATTGCATGGTAAACTTCCCAGTGAGTTAAAAAATAACGCTGACCATTGGAATTTACAAGATTGTTTCCGAAAACATCTTCTTCAAGTAGAAAAATAGGTTTTACTCCTGTCATTGTGTCATCATATGATTGGGATTGTGTATTGTCACCTTAAGCTGCTTCGGCATATGAGGCAGCCATGTTTTTTTCTTTCTTTGGATCGTCTTTGTTAGTACACTTTTATTTACTGGGTGTTATCCCGAAATATTGCAGAAAATCTTCTATATAGTAATGCAACAACCTACTTCAACACATACAAGTATGTTACCATAAATTCTTGGAAATCTTCAAATAGGTTTAATTTTCTTTGGAGCTATTTTACACCTGTCACCTTAGTTCAGTGGCCGTAACTCTTTTCTGATCGCAGAAAAAAAGTCCGTAACTCGTTTCTTAACGCAGAACAAAAAGTGCCCCCTGAGTTTGAGATTTTTATGGACATAGTGTATACAGTTGTTTTTCGAATATTATTTCATATTTTGAAATAAACCGTGTTCACAGAGATATGTGTTGCCAGTGGGTATTGTATTCAGAAAAAGACAATCTGATGGACAGTAACATTGCTTAATAACTCAGTCGCATGGCAAAGGCCTGAATAAAATTCAGAAATGATTGAACAGACGGTACTGTAACTTTTTAGAAAATGATTGTTTATTGATAGTTTCTATCGATAAAACTTTAGCAGAAAACTTCAAATCGAATATTATATATTGGTTAAAAGGCATTGGACATTTCCATATTGGACATGTACACAAATAGGATGAACTAGGGGACTAGTCGATATTCCCTGAAAGTAAAAAGTAAAATTCACATAAAAAAATAAACTTCAAGAAAAAAAAATGTCCATTATCAAATGCCAACTATCACAATTCTAACCTTCTGTCCTGTGTGTCGTCTATCAAACTTTGTCTGATCAATCATTTCAAATCGAAACTCATCACCAAATGAGACGCCTGCTGTGTAGTTCATCATTGCATTAATAAAGGAACTTTTACCCGATGCATATGGACCTACTACTAGTATTGACTTCTCCTTTGCGTCATACGGCTGCTTTGAAACTGAAAAAAACAAAGATCTTATCTACTGCATTTCAAAAATGCATATCTATATTTCATCTCTTGGATCTTATACAGTCTCCATACTTGCCCTAACTGTTTCAGAATCAACCTCTGTGGATCGTATCAAGCTTCACATATACCAGTTTCATGGTGTACAACGTAGCTGAATGCAAGCCAACCATAACAAGTCAGCTACACTACGATACTGGCAAAAGCACATCAAAATACGACCACGGAGGTTGAACCCTAATTAGATGGGGCACGTATGGAGACTCTATGTACATTACAGTTTGCTACATCTCTGGATTTTGATTTTGATGACATATTGACCGAAAATTAATGTTGTAAAACAGCTAAATATTTTGAAATATGGCTTTAACCTATAATGATAATATCCAAAAAATAAATATATGCCTTAATTCAGAATATCGAAGAATCTCATATTTCTTTTTCATTTTTGTTGAAATCAAATGAATATTAATGTTTGGCTCTGGTTTTGATCAATTTGAAAAATTTTGACCAAAATCAAAACTCTACATACATTTTGAGATTCATTAAATGAAAAACAGAAATTGATTTTTATATATGAAAAAAAGGTAAGTTTAATTTTGGATAATGCGGATGAATTTGAAACCCAGTCAAACAATAAAGATCTCAATACACCTCAGTTAGATGCACCATATTATAGAAAGTTCATTTTTTGATGAAATCAAACACAGTTAAATTGTTGACCCTTTGGACCGCAATATGGATCAATGAATTAATAGGGCGTACAATCTATTTGATGAACATCCAATTTGATTCAGCATATTAAAACAACCCTAAGAATTCGAGTTTTGGAATTCTTAATCAGTTTGAGTCATGAGCTCAATCTTCATTTTGCATGGAACATTGTACATGGTTTGTACTATACTTTTTAAAATAATTTATAGTTCTGAACAAGACAATAAGTATGGGTTGTCCCTAATTATTAAACAGCTAAAAGATCCAAACCTTTATATTGTGGTATGGATCCTTTTGCTAAAAACTGTAGAAATCCATACAATTATATTCAAGTTAATGTCTCCGAACCAGAAAAAAGAGGTGTTTGTGTGTGCCACTATCATTAAACAGCTATGACAATGACCACCAAAATCGATCAATGCTCTTCAACTTCGTACTATATTTGGCCTTGTTAACTTTTTTGGATTCGAGCGTCACTGATGAGTCTTTTATGGACGCGCGTCTGGCGTCAATACAACATTTTATCCTGGTATCTATGATGCGTGTATTCCCAACCTATCTATAATGGAATGAACATTGGGCTAAAATTTCATACAGATCCTTCAACTTATACATAAGTTGTGGTCAATTAAAATATCTCTGGACCTCGCCATGTCGTTATAAGAAAAGAATCAGTTTTGCAGTCGTATGAACCTATAACTAAAGGATTTTGTAGTTAATTCTAAAGGATTGATCACTACTTTCGAATACAAATGTACTTTGATTAGCTAAATGAGTGAAACAAATTGTATCCATAGCTAAGAGCAAATGAACCAGGTGATTTTACGCTTCAAATTTCAAAACTTATCGTTATTTGATTAACATGATTAGACATACACAAATTGATCAATTTATATCGCAATTTCAGGAAGTAAACACAGTTGGACAAAGCCAAAAACAAATATTGCACACATACATAATATTCTTAATTGAAATTGAATAATTTGAACATCACACAAATGTTATGTAAAGTAAAATAGCATTAAAAAACTGAATATCAATCAGATCCAACGAACGGATACTTTAAATTAACCTAGAACGTTTCTTTTTAAACGACTTGATCTTATTAACACATAATATAATAAGACTAAAACCACAATTGACTGGACATTCAAACTCAGACACAAAGATACGAATCACTGATATACGAGCTGGGTCCTTACCTTTGAAAACACATTTCCAACTATGTCAAGACATAAGTACGTTAAAAGAATCATTAATAACTTCAAACACAGAATCATCCTAACATACCTGAAAAACACAGTTTTATTTATAAGAATATAATTAACTTACGTATATTGCACTGTTTTAAAATGTCTGATTCATGGACAATGCATGGTAACTTGTAGATGTGCAGTTTATTCCATGTATGAATCAGTGTAGACTCCTGAATTATCTCTATTAAAGGCGATGGATTCGTTCTGCAAACTGTCTTACATGTAAACATTTGTTGTATGTTCCCATCATCTTTCACAATGTATCCTTTTATGAAGTACACCACGCCGCTTGTCAGGTTATATA
Organism: Mytilus edulis; assembly: GCA_019925275.1. Taxonomy (NCBI): domain Eukaryota; kingdom Metazoa; phylum Mollusca; class Bivalvia; order Mytilida; family Mytilidae; genus Mytilus; species Mytilus edulis. The sequence continues at coordinate 113,180,475 of CM034354.1, forward strand.
GAGTAATGTTATTGTCACGATGTGTAAATGTTGTAAATATTTTTTCATTCTCTTTCCTATACTTAATTTCAACATCATCCAACATGTTCTGAGTGGTTGGTTTGTTCCAATGTAAGTAAATTGAAGTGGCAGTCTGTTCATGGTAAATCTTGACTGGTTCTTGGGCTAGACAACTCATTTCAATCAGATGAAAGTTGACAACTTTTTGTAATGTATCGAAATTTCTGTACAATGAACGAAATGAAACACATTAAAAGGATAAAACTATATACGCTAATTTTAGCTAACAAAATGATCGCCTTTCGTAAATAGTTTGTCTCTAACATGTTCAATAATTGCAGTATCTAACGGGCAACTTTTAAATCATTGCATTACGATAACGATTTGATAGAGTAGACGAATACAAATACAAATACAAATAATTTTATTTTGCAATGAGCGCCCCAAAGGAGCAGAAACATACATCCAAATACAAGCACAAATTAAACAAAACTCAAAATTCAATATGGATTCAATTTGTAAATTTGATATAGAAAACCACAAATGAACATGTATATAAATAAGCAGATTTTATACTCACGTTTATGTTGTAGACCCGGTGATACTTGACATCTCATCAAATAAAAGTAGATACATGAGTCGTAACGTTTGTGCCCATTGAAAGAGTTACAAATATTGACCATTTAAATCGAGCAAAAAATCTTCTATCAACGTTTCAAACAAGTTTTTGCATAGTGCTTAGAAAATATTGCCAGCGCATGTGCAATATGCCAATTATATATATCGTGAAAAATGCAACAATTTGTTTGATACAAATTGTTTTTCACCTGCTTAAGGAAACCGGAAAGTTAAATTAAATACAGCTATATCATAGTTATTTTTCATATTATTCAAAGGTCTTTCACTGGAAAGTATGTTATTTGGAACGGATATATTGTCAGATTGATGCATTTTTTAAAATTTTTATGAAAACCAAGCGTAATTTTATTCCAATAGTCATTCAGGTAGTATTGCTGTACTTGTATTTTAGGACATATCAACGTGTCGACTTTTATTGTGAGGATCTTGCAAAAATAAGCAAATAGTCAAAAGAAATTATCCATGATAATTTCTATTTAAAGAAATAGTACCAAAGCTATAAAAATGCGCTTACCACTTGTGGAATGATTCACTAGTGAATAAGGAACTTAGCACAAAGTACACAAAAGGTATCCTATAGCAGAGTTTTGAAAAACAACACACAATACTAAAAAATCTAAACGTATTTAATTTATCAACGCAAAAATGGGACTACGCAAATCTTTAATCAGATATACATTATATATTCGTTCAAAATAAATTTTGAAACATCTGACCCGTAATGACATGTCGAAGCTTATGGAGGTAAAGCGTCATTGTTAGAAAAACACTGTTAACTATTATAAACATGATGAATATCGAATTTCAATTGAATAAGTATTTGTGAAGAAGCAATATTCAAAATAAATACACCATATCAAATGCATAGATGATAACATTAACTTGTAAACTGTCACACTTCGCATACTATGTATATGATGTATAGAGACATGCATAGTAAATTATTAAAAGTAATTCTAAAAGCGTTCATTGACAAACTTTATATTAACTTTATTTCAACAGATTTAAATGACCTTTTTTTAAAGAGAACTGTTTGTATTGTAGTGACTTTAATTCGATTGAAATTTTTATTTAAAAACGCTGTTGTAGATTACCAAGCGTCAATAACTTACAATGAATTTGAGATTTATAGATTAGTTCCTTAGAAAATAAAAAGTCGTCATGGAATATTCTCATTTAAACGGTCACTACGGAAATTGGAACCAATGAAAAATTGACTCTCCTTTTATGGAATATTTAATACTGAAAAAGTATTCCCCGTCTCATTAATTGGAACATAGCAGTATGGTATAACATGTTTTAAATCGTTGTTATAAATTTAAATTCTGATTTTGGAAATTAAATTGGATGACTTTCCTAAATTGAAAGATAATGCCTGATATCGCATTTCACTTTTTTTTATTTAAAATAACATGTGTGAATATGTACAATATAGGTAGAAAGTAATTCATTTGTTTTCTGAACAACTAATTTTCATTTTGATCTATTAAGCATTCGTCTATGTTTGGTTTGCATTGTAAGCATATCCAACGGTTGAATCAAATATTTACGTTGTAATTGAACTAAAAGACCATAAAAATACACTATGTATTTAAACTAATGTCTTAGATGACGCAAATGACCAAGAAATAGTGCAGTGTCATCACTTTGGCGAGAATTTTAACAAAATTATTTATAAACGAAAAATGTTCTATATGAATCATATTGACTGACTTAAAGTAATTGAGAATCACAATTGAATAATTAGAGAGATTTAAATCAGAACTTTAAATGTAATGAGTTATATTTTCAAACATGAATTCATAGTGAACTGTAAGACTTTAAACGATAGAAAGGTATTCTATTAAGAAAAAGAGACCCTCAAGTATTAGATTATTCTTATAATTGTTCTTGCTTTGTGGCTATTAAATTTATAAATAAGGTAAAAAGTAATGCTAATCAGTGTCTGTAAATAGATTAATTTTGTATAAGTATTATTGATTGATGTATATATCTATTTGCTATTATTGAAGAAAAAATCGGTTTTGTATGCCTGTATCCTTGAATGATTTCAGTTTTTTTACTGATAGTGATTATTGAATACAAAATTTCGGCCTCGTTAACATTGTAAAATAGCATATATTACGATCATGTGTATACAAACTACAGGATAATTGAATCTGCATATAGCTAATATCTTCTTCTGAATGATTGTGTTGATTGATTTTCTATTCTAAACATGCATCAATACAAAAGCATGCATTAATATATATTTAAACAAATGAATGTTAAGGATTTTTCCTTCATTCATGTGATTGCTGTCGATATCAGTGAGATTAAACCATCAACTGGTCTTATTCCAGTTATTCTCATAAATTCTCATTTTGTTCAAACTATTATTTTCAATAAAAACTCCGTTGGGTGTATTTTTGAAATTTTACCAGTTAACAAAAATATGTTTACACGACATTAATACAGATCCATTACATTCTCTTTTAAACACTAACAGGTAGCTTACTGTGCTGCTTTATAGTGAAAAGTAGTAATTCCGGTGACTGATGTGAACCGATATGTACAAAAAGTTTCGTTTATGTATTACTATTAATTAGTTCACTTGATTGGGCGAATTTAACTCGTTCGTTCATTATAGACAAGTCGATGTCAGAACTAAACTTCCTTAAATGACTACCATCTTCACTCACAACTTCAATTAGTGCTTAAAGTGGTTGCTATATACATATACTGCTATTCCCCGATCTTATCAGCAGCTCAGTAGTCAGTGCTTCGTTAATGACATGCTTGAAAATTTAGTATTCTAAAATTTGCCTTAAACATGTTAAATAACTTATGAAATAATTGATATTTATAAGTTTCGTACCCCCTTCGACAATGTGACCTTTATGCCTCGTTTTGGTAATAATACATTGAATAAGTTAAACTTGAAGACTGAAATATCTTTCATCAATGTAGTCTTTTTGCAATTTACCTTTAATAAAAACGTCAAACATTACATAAGTGAAGGAAGCTTTCAGAATTAATGATAAAGTCTTCATGTGTTTACCCTGCGAATTGTTTTGTGTATATAGTTCTTCGGAGATAAATTATCTAGAAGTGTTGACAACTGTTCCTGAAAACTTTTCAAGACGAATTGTATCTATCTTTTCTAAAAGAATCTATCGATGGCTCTAGAACCCTGTCTACCAGTGAAAATAGGTTCTACAGCCTACAATCTGAAAATAAGCTTTTGCGTGGGAAAATTTTTCGGATGTTCATTCTATAACAATGCCGTTTACCTCTTTACGTTCAAAGACAAATGACTTAAATAATATCTTTAAAGAAGGAAAGACGGGTTGCTAAAATTTGAATCGAGACAAATGTGCAAGTGTTTGATATTTACCTTACTGGTATCCCACGTGTGTTTCTTTTAGATAAACAAGATATAGAAAACTGATATTTAGGGAATCAGTTTAATGAAACTATTACTTGACTGAACTGGCAATATATAATTTTCTACTTTATTTCAGTGATTTTTGTTTTAGATAACTTGTTGTCCTAAAACTAGTTACTTCATTGACTTATTAACGCTCATTAGTGTTTTTCTCCTGTTTTATAAATTTTTTCAACGACAGTAAAATTATAAGGAGACCTTTTCTTTGAACAATAGTTTTTCAATTTTATCTGATCATCATTCGTCAAATATTCGATTACAATTTAAACATACGCATTTTGTATGTTAAAAGTTTGTTTTCAACTTTCATGTACACAATACTGTCTGTATTTTTAACAAAACATCATATGAAAACGTGACGCAAATGACCGAAAATATTTTGTGTTAACAATATAGGCACAAAGGATTTGTTCTAATATTTTTCCATTAATAGAATTTGCAACAAAAGCATTTACTTATTGGATAGTTTGTACTTGAATTATTTTATGTTACACTTAAAGAGATTTAACAAAGACACTCATTTTGAGAAATCAAATTGAGAACTTTATATACAACGATAGCTAATAAATAGATTTGAATTAACACTGCATTATCAAACCAAAATGAAAATAACACTCAATAAGTTTCGTGTGTCCGAAGTGTATTAGTAGATTTAACTTCATAAGGAACGATCACACCCAACCATTTAAAAGCCAGGGATGCACAAATATGCGGCAAAAATAGATGCTTTTATGACCAATAGGGCCGTTAAGAATGGACAGCTTTATTTTAGGTAAAATTTGTCTGAGGGAGTTGTGATGATAAGTATCTTTATATTTTCTGAATTTTTCGAAAGGAATTTTCAAAAATTATGTTTTAAAATCATGTCAGTACCTATGAACTGACTATTGAGTTGATGATACCCTCAGTGACTTACCGATCACCATCGGTGGTATCGACCAAATGATAGTTAATGAATAACACTTTATGAATCCGAGGCACTTCCTGGATTTAACTTAAATGGGAACGATGAAATTAAAACATTTGAAAGTCAGGACTTCATAAATATACGGCAACGTAAGAAACTATTTGACTCAGAGAGATTTAAGAAGGATAGGTGGATATAAGATATACAAAAAAGTAGGTTTACAAAAGTAACGAACTTCGATTGAAATTTCAAAACCGCAAGATCAAAAGAATTGAATACAAATAAATTTGAGAATGGAAATGGGGAATGTGTCAAAGAGACAACAACCCGACCATAGAAAAAACAACAGCAGAAGGTCACCAATAGGTCTTCAATGTAGCTAGAAATTCCCGCACCCGTAGGCGTCCTTCAGCTAGCCTCTACACAAATATATAGTAGTTCAGTGGTAATGAACGCCATACTAATTTCCAAATTGTACATAAGAAACTAAAATTAAAATAATACAAGACTAACAAAGGCCAGAGGCTCATTCCTGACTTGATACAGGCGTTTTATGATATAAAACATTTTGAATTAAACCAGAGTGTATAACTAGATTAACGTCCTACTTGTATTATAGTTGTATATAGTTTCATTATATAAATAACATTAGGTATGCAACCCACTAACATATAACCCGCTAAAATTAGCATATCCTTAAGACACTATTGGTAGTAGATCACTAAAGACTAGAAAGTCTAATGTGATATTTTGGTATTCTGCTGCAAGAAGACAGAGGCTAGAAAAGAGTCAGGTTTTAATAATTATTTAAGACTGTTTAACTTCCTACTTTTTTGGCAATAATTATTCCTGTGACTATAATGTATTGATGACCACATACAATGTACAATGTACAATTCATAAGGGGATGAACTCAAATGTTGATTTAGTTTATAAATTTTAATTCCCTTCATTGGATCATAAGGAGTCAATAGTGAATCGTAAAACGAATGTTTCATACACGAGACTTTTCCTTTTTAAGCTTTGTAAAAAAAAAGAAGTGAAATGCAAAACACAAAAACATGTCGTCATAATTACAATTACGATCACATATGTGTCTTCTGTAGACATTTATGTTAAGTTGCAAATATTAAGTTGCCTTAAATTTCATTTCTAACAAGTTTCGTTTTGCCGACACAATATACTCGAATTGTGTTTTCTTCTTCGTCCTTCGTATACAAAATTAAATACTTAAATCAAATGTATTTATATTTGAAGTTGTTCACGAGAATGTGATATAAATATTACCCCAGCTATGTACAAGACGGTTATAATAAGACGAATTATAAATGTGCTGGTTTACAGGGTAACAACTCGGAGGAAAACTTGCCACTCTTCTCAAACACATTATTTTGACTACGACAAAACATTTTATATGCCACACGCTAAGCGGAGAAGCAACAAATTCCAAATTCCAAGTCTTTGAGCTTCGTATCGACCACCTCCACCAAACTTCATGCGGTCATACTACCGAAAGACAATCGAGGCAGCTGGGTCGATTGAATGAGTCAATTAGAAAAATTAAACGGATCTTTACTTATTTTGGCCATACATAACAATACCGGAACTAGTCTGATATATAATGGCATATTTTATACCCATATACAAAGATTGGTTAAATAGTTAGGCTGTAGAATTATTTTTAGAAACAGGATATTACATCCTCATTTTTTTTATTTATGTTCTTCAAGGAGCCCGTTTATCAATTTGTATTTGCTATACAGTAATGAGCACTTATGATTCGTCATCATGTCGATACTGTTTACTATTACTATACAGTGCAAAAGTGTATTTCAGATAGTTTTCAAAGTCTATACATGGAAGACGTTGGATATATTCTGATAATAACTTGTGTCTAGGATAATATGATTTATTTAATAACCATAATTGACTTTGAACTAATGTAGTCTGTTGAACAATAACATTGAGAATGGAAATGGGGAATGTGTCAAAGAGACAACAACCCGCCCAAATAAAAAACAACAGCAGAGGGTCACCAACAGGTCTTCAATGTAGCGAGAAATTCCCGCACCCGGAGGCGTCCTTCAGCTGGCCCCTAAACAAATATATACTAGTCCAGTGATAATGAACGCCATACTAATTTCCAAATTGTACACAAGAAACTAAAATTAAAATAATACAAGACAAACAAAGGCCAGAGGCTCCTGACTTGGGACAGGCGCAAAAATGCGGCGGGGTTAAACATGTTTGTGAGATCTCAACCCTCCCCTATACCTCTAACCAATGTAGTAAAGTAAACGCATAACAATACGCACATTAAAATTCAGTTCAAGAGAAATCCGAGTCTGATGTCAGAAGATGTAACCAAAGAAAATAAACAAAATGACAATAATACATAAATAACAACAGACTACTAGCAGTTAACTGACATGCAGGGTCCAGACTTCAACTAAACTGACAGAAAGATTATGATTTCATCATTTGAACATCAGGCACAATCCTTCCCGTTAGGGGTTTAGTATCATACCATCATAACATATATGAGAAGAACATAACCCATGTCATGCCAACAACTGTTTTTAGAATAAATGTGTTTAGTTCCGATGCAATGACCTTATCAATGACTCAATCTTTAATGACTTGACAACAGTATCGTAATTATATCCCTTCTTAATAAGTCTATTCAAAGGTTTTGTAAGTTTCTGAGGTGAATACTGACACCTTTGTGCTTTAAAAAGAATATTACCATAAAAAATTGGATGTGAAATACCTGAACGTATTAAAAGTCTGCATGTTGAGCTATATTTACGAATAATGTCTTTATACCGATGATAAAATTTAGTAAATGTTTTGACTAGTTTGTGATATCGAAAACCCTGGTGTAATAATTTTTCAGTAATACATAAATTTCTCTCGTTAAAGTCTAAAACATTGTTACATACACGAGCGAATCGTACAAGTTGAGATATATAAACACCGTAAGATGGAGACAAGGGAACGTCACCATCTAAAAACGGATAATTAACGATAGGAAATGAAAAATCATCCCTTTTATCATAAATTTTAGTATTCAGCTTTCCATTAGTGATATAGATATCAAGATCGAGAAAAGGGCAGTGGTCATTGTTAGTATTAGCTTTATTTAAAGTAAGTTCAACAGGATAAATTTCATTAATATACATACTGAAGTCGTCATTATTGAGAGCCAAAATATCATCCAAATATCTAAAAGTATTATTAAATTTGTTTATCAGATGTTGTTTCGAAGGGTCTTTGCTTATTTTTGTCATAAATTGTAACTCATAACAATACAAAAACAGGTCCGCAATAAGTGGTGCACAGTTAGTCCCCATTGGAATTCCGATAATCTGACGATATACGGAATCCCCAAAGCGAACAAAAATGTTATCTAGTAAAAATTCAAGGGCATATATAGTAGCAAAGCATGTCCAATTAACATAGTTTTTTTGTTTATTGCTACTAAAAAATGACCTAAAAGAGTTTGAACATATATATTCAAAATACGTTTCAAATGTTTTATTTATTTGAAATACATAATCCTGCACATTAATAATCTGACATAAAGTACACGTTAGTATAGTTCACTTTGTTAAAAAGGAATGTAAGCTTATTAAACATTTATAAAACTGTACGTTTTGAATATGCAGTTATAGATGTTAATAATATAAGTTTATAAGTGAATATTTGTGTACCTTTTTGTTATATGCCATTGTTTAAATAATTATAATTCAAAATTTAGTGACTTCTTAGGAACGCATCAGTCCAATCGAACTTGAGACGAGAAATACGAAATACAACAGATACAGTTATGTCTGTCTTATGTCTAGACTTAACTCTATGAATTGACAATCAGAGTCGGTTGTAAACAAAGCAATTTCACGATAAAACAGACGAGTTCAGCTTCCCAATCATGAACAGTTCGTTGTAGAAGCATTCTAGCAGCGCCTGTATACGGTGTTTACATCTCCCAGTTACAACACTATTTCAGGGGTGGTATTTCTTGATAGAAAGACTGCGCTCACGGAAACTATTAACACATTTGTTCCACGTTAGTTTTACGTACGACAATACGAGAAGGTTGAACTTTATAGCATATCCGTTTCACAGACGTTAACAGATATGTTTCTAATGTCGTAACTACAATCCTGTTCTCCTTTTCCGAAAATGACCCACATAAGTAGACTTATTTCTGGACTTATTCTCACACGAGCAACACAACGTGTGCCACATGTGACACATGATCTGCTGTTCCTTTAGGAGTACATAATAACCCCCAGTTTTCAGTAGTGTTCGTGTTCGTATGTTTTTGTTAATTCGACCTGTTGAATACTGTTTATAATGCGTTTTTGTTGTTTTATATTTATATGGATCTTTTCTATATACCAGCTTTGATTATTTGAAATATTCTTATTTTCACTCACTTCGACTTACTACATTTGTATACGCTTTAAGGTTTACCTGTATTTTTTAAAAAACGTTTTTTTTTCTAAAGTGAATATTTTCGAAGGGTTAAATATTTCGCAGTGTTGTCTTGCCATGGCTTTGTTTGGACTTGTTTGTTTGCTTTTTGGCCTTGAATGTTTGTCCCTAATATTTTATTAACTGTGCATTTGCATTCAGATATCGCGGATCAAATTTATTCGTTCATAGTGTATTGATTTATGTTTTTTGATTGAGTTAAGCCTGCCAATTGATATTTTATCGTGTGTTTGTCTATGTTGTGATGTTATGCTATTGTTTCAGGAAAAAAGGAGAGGGTTTGGATCGATTAAAACGTTTAATCCCGTTGCAAATGTTTGCAACTGTAAGTAAGGAATCTGATGTACAGTAGTCGTCGTTTGTTTATGTAATTTATACTAGTTTCTCGTTTCTCATTTTTTCATATAGATTAGACAGTTGGTTTTCCCGTTTGAATGATTTTACACTAGTAATGTTTGGGCCCTTTATAGCTTGTTGTTCGGTGTGAGCCAAGGCTCCGTGTTGAATGCCGTACATTGACCTATAATGGTTTACTTTTTTTAATTGTTATTGGAATGGAGAGTTGTCTCATTGGCACTCACACCACGTCTTCCTATATCTATTATACATACATATCATACCAACACTGAGGTTTAATGCCAGAAGAGAGGATGTCAAGGTTACCGTAATTCTATATTTCAGTATTGGGCTTTCTCAGTTCATTAACAGTAGTGCTATGGGCAAATATATTAAGTTACCGTACACTATATGTGATGGTTATAACACAGGTATTGTGTTATACATAAAAGTTATAACAGAAGCAAAGGGTTGCAAAATCGTACCATTAAACCAATTAACTTTTATTTAAACCGTTGTGTCTTAAACTTTACAGAGTTCATATGTGTTCACCGATTACCACACAATACTCTATAAGAGCAGCTTCTTGCATCTCCTATTCCCGAAATTATGTCTACTAGATTGTTTAAAGCTAAAATATATATTACCCTCCTCTTTTATAAATGACGTATTATATTCTGTTTATTGAAATATAATTACTTACATTACTAGATACTACATGTATCAATTCACCAAAAAACGGTCCGTTAATCGTTTCAATTATTATTTTGCATTTCATATTGAATATAAAAGTATTGTTTGCGTAATACCCGTATATTTAAATGACTCGTCTATACGTCAGTCTGTAAAAAAAAAGTTGAATATATAGAAACATAGGTGAAAAATTTGTTTAACATAGCAGATATTTTCAATTTTTAAGGTAAGTTTGATTTTTTTTTCTGCTCAAAACAAAATGTCTTAATCAAACAATAATTTAAGATACAATCTAATATTTATGAGTGTTTTTTAAGCTATTGTATCGTCTTTACTTATTCTAAAGATAAAGACTTTTTGAAACTTTTTAAATCCCCCCTTTTAATAGATCTAGATCAGCAAGTGGTCGTTAGGACGTACACCTGTTCTTTATATTTTTCTTTGGCATTCTGACTGTTAATGCTGATGTGCAAATAAAACAAATTTTCTAGTCACTGCTATATTTATTTTTTTAATTACTTCATATTAGTATTAACGGTACCAAAATTATTGCACCAGATGCGCATTTTGTCTCTTTAGTGATACTCGTTGCCAAAATATGTGAAATATAAAGCTGATATAAAGCTTATTTAAAGATGAAGAGCTATAAATCATAGGTCCAAAAAGTATAGTCAAATTCGTGAAAGAAATCAGAGCTTTGCATGAGGGAGATACATTCTTAATTTATAATAATTACAAACGTTTTGTAACACCGACGTACTGACTACTGGGCTGGTGATACCCTCGGGGACTAACAGTCCACCAGCAGAGACATCGGCCCAGTGGTAGTAATAATATTAACGGTACCAATTTTCCTGCACCAGACGCCCATTTCGACAATACATGTCTTCAGTGATGCTCGTGGCCAAAATATTTGAAATCCAAAGCTTATAAAAAAGATGAAGAGCTATAATCCAAAAGGTCCAAAAAGTATAGCCAAATTCGTAAAAGGGATCAGAGCTTTGCTTTGTCTTAAGTAGAAAATGGTGGAGTAAACATGAGGGTATAGCTAGATAAACATTTCAGTTAATATGATACCTTACCATTGACCAGCCCAGTAGTCAGCTGTTTCATTCCTCGAGGGTATCACCAGCCTAGTAATCAACACTTTTGGGTGACATGCATTATCATGATTATAAGTGAAATGGGCATAATTATAGATTAACTGTTTACAAAACTTTACATTTTTTTGGAATACTATGGCATTTTTACCTCAGGCATTTATTTCCTTTGCTGTATTTGTCAACACTTTAAGGAATTATTGGAACTCAATGCTCTTCAACATTCGTACATTATTTCGCCTTTTTAATTTTTTTTTTTTTTGAGCGTCACCGATGAGAAAGCTAACTGCCATAATAGGTAAATAATCTAATTATATGAACTATTCTGACAGGTTTTTTCAGTCGTCTTTGTTTACGCGTTCCGTTATTAGATTGTATGGCTTATAATAACAAGTATATATTTTGAATAGGTAACAAAGAACAATAAAATCAATATTTAAAGGTCCATCGAAAAAAAAGTTAACTTTTAAAAGATCGAGTTACGTATCATGTAGTTCATATCCCACGGTTTGTAATCCGGATTTGTTTTCTATTTATCGATTGATGACTTTTAAACAACGGCATACTACTGTTGCCTTTGTTCATACTACCTACTAACTAATATGGTGTGCTTTTCTTTTCAATTCAAAGCTAATAAATGTATCAGCTTAAAATACACTTTCGTAACTTTCGTTTTGTGTTTAAAAGTTTGTAGTATCAAAAATGGATGGGTATACCGTGATTTGAAAAACAATGATTAAAATTACTACTACCAGGGACCCGTTACTACCATTACACTTTTCTAAAATAGCCCTGCCCGAATTTTTAGTCTTTATAGTATCTATTATCTGATACGGTGACGGAATTCCTACCGAGAGCAAAAATGTATGACTTGCTTTTAAAGATTTGTACTTTGTAAGGATTTGTAGAATATAAATAGAATAGAATTATTACCTTTATCGATTGCGAGTTATATTTTGTCGACAACCTTTACAAATTACAGGAGAATTTAAAAAAAACACTGCTAAATGATGAATAGAAATTTGGAGGGTAAAAATTTACAAAAGAGAAAGCAGATAATTAAGACTAAATGTTAGACATCAATATTTGTATGTCATGTATGGAACAAAAAGTAGGTCATGAAAAGATGTTGATGCGAACGACCCGGTTATGTTCTGAAATTTTACAAATTAGGACCCAGTTTGTCATTAAACATAATGCATACTATAATTATATGAATGAAATCTGAGCTTTCAACAAACGGAAATGGCTCATGCAAAATCAATTTTGTCAAAATGAGTTCACTATTCCTTGTTTTCTCTCATTGGATAGTGTACAGTCTGACAGTTGAAGACGTCATTCATAGTGATTTTTCTAAGAAAACATGTTTTTAAATAATAATTTTCCCACAACTAGGAGAGAAAACATCTTCCCATGACATTTAGAAAAAACTAGAATGTTAAAAGTTTTCTTTATCAAATGTCCCTGGTGAATTATCATACACGATAACGATTATGCAATCGTCTTACCCGTCATATAGTAAGAGGCATTCCGTCTGTCTATACTCCGTCAGCCTGTCAGGTACAATTACTCAATTATACAATTTTCATGCAAATAAAGACAAGGGTTGTCAGAAGGATTTGAACCGTTAGATTTCAGAAATGGTTGCATATATCTAGCACTTTTTTTTTAGATTACATGGATTGATTACCTCAAACAAAGATTTCGTTTTGGTATTGTTATTAAAGGAAAGTCTATTTCGATTATTATAAAGGTCTTGATTTTTTTTCTCAGAAAAATAAAGTCAAAATGAAGTAATTTTTAACACGTTGTATCATAACAGGAGTATATTGGATTGATTAACCGGTGACTTTATATAAATCATTGTTATTGTGTACATTAGAAACAGCGTTATGCGCAATATTGTAATATTAACAATTCACCATACGGGATGATTATAGACAGTGATTGTAGCACATATTGTTGTTATTACACATACTGAAATTGAGAATGGAAATGGGGAATGTGTCAAAGAGACAACAACCCTAACATAGAACAGACAACAGCAGAAGTTCACCAATAGGTCTTCAATGCAGCGAGACACTCCCACACCCGAAAGCGTATTTCAGCTGGCCCCTAAAAAAATATCGCTACTAGTTCATTGATAATCGACGTCATACTAAACTCCGAATTATACACAAGAATCTAAAATTAAAAATCATACAAGATTAACAAAGGTTAAAGGTTCGTGATTTGGGACAGGTGCAAAAATGCTGCGTAGTTAAACATGTTGTTTAGATCTCAAACTTCCCCTATACCTCTAGCCAATGTAGAAAAGTAAACGCATAACAATACGCACACTACAAATCAGTTCAAGAGAAGTTCGAGTCCGATGTCAGGAGATAAAAAAAAAACATGACAAAATGACAATAATACATCATTACCAACAGACTACTATCAGTTAATGACATGCCAGGTCCTGATCTTATTTAAACTGATTGAAAGATTATGTTTTCATCATATGAGTTTCAGGCACAATCCCTCCAATTAGGGATTCAGTAATTTACCATCATAAAATATATGAGAAGAACATAGCCCGTGTCATGCCAACAACTGGTTTTAAAATAAATGTGTTAAATTCCGATGCAAAGACCCTATAAGTAAATCAATATTAAAGCCAAAATATGCAATCTTTAATGACCTGACAACATGCAGTATCGTAATTAAATCCCTTCTTAATAATTATGTTTAAATGATTTGTTAACTTCTTAGGTGAATACTGCATTTTTGTGCTTTGTAAAGAATATTATCATAAAAGATTGGATGTGAAATACATGAACGTATAAGATGTCTGCATATTGAGTTATATACTGAACAGCAAAAGAACCGTCGCAGTAATTTAAGGCAAACATAACGGAGAATAAATGCTATATTTTTTAATTGAATGGGCGTATAAATGACCAATTTATTTAATTCAAATCCGCCATTAGCGTTGAATACGTGGACGGTCATTTGTACTGTTTATTGCATTGTGGCGTTCACGTTGACGTTGGGTGGTGCGTACATTGCAACTAAATGCATTTGCAACGACTTGAAGTCGCTGTCCAGCATTCGAACGTCCTATTGTCTGTTCTCTTTATCGTGGGTTAAATTGAATAACAAACGACGTGAATGTAAATAAATCTTATGTCACAACGTAAGATAATTTTAAAAACTAAGCTCTTGGGTCGTAACGTTTTTTTTCTACAAAGGCGAGAGCACAAGGTATCAACGAGGAAAGTGTATACCACAATTTGAAAATCAATGTTTTTATTGACCACTATCTGGGGCAATTTACTAACCTACCGAAAGCGCGTCTGACAAATTAAATTATAAGAATGGTATATGTACACCGCTGGGCGATGCCACTGTTGGTGAAACGATTCGTCTCCGAGGTATCCCTAGCCTAGAAGTCAACACTTCGATGTTGACATGATTAATTATATATGGTAATTTAGATAAATTTACTGTTTGCAAAAGTATGAATTATTGGAAAAACATAAGGATTTTCTTATCCAAGACATTGATTACCTTAGCGGTATTTGGCACAACTTTTGGTATTTTTAGGTCATCAATGCTCTTCAACTTTGTGCATGCTTGGCTTTCTTACTATTTTGATTTAAGCGTCACTGATGAGTCTTATAAAGACAAAACTCGTGTCTGACGTATTAGATTAGTAAGACTAGTACCTTTGATAACTATTTATTTACTAGTTTGACCATGGTATGCTAACGTATGTTGTTTAAACAAATTCACAAATAACTTTTTTTCAAATCTGTGGATTCATTTATTTTTGTAGGTACCAATTTTAATTCGTGTATTCAATGTTCCCACGAAACCCACGTAAATTAGTTTCCAACGAATACTTATGAATCCATAGTATGAAGCATTCTAGGCTAATTATTTTTTTTAAATTCAAGCCCCCTCCCCGGTAATAAAATTACTTGATCTGCAATGGCAAGAGCAAAATACCAATGTGAAATTGAGAAGATACACAATAATACCATATACATACATCATTTGATGAATGTATGTGTTTTCTCGTTTCTTTAAACTAGTACATGACATAGTCACAATGATAAAGTTGACATAACATGTAAAAATAAAAAATAAAAACACTCGTTGATGTTCTGTTAAATTAAACAAAGGAGAGAAACCAAAAAAAACTGTTTTCCCTGTATTCATCACAAGTTTAAGACTGGATTTTCTGGAGGCTTGGACTAACTTATTACCCTATTTAATTGTATTGTTGTTTCAATATACATTTTATCTTTGCGTATTTTTGATAGAAAGATTATTGCATCCACATCTTCATATATGTATAAATAAAGGCAACAGACGTATACCGCTGTTCAAAACTCATAAATCCATGGACGAAAAACAAAACCGGGGTAACAAACTAAAACCGAGGAAAATGCATTTAATATAAGAGGAGAAAAACGACACAACACTAAAATGAAACACACACAGAAACGGACCAAGCATCAGACAAAATCCCATGAGAATAACAAATATAACATCAAAACCAAATAAAATTGAGAATGGAAATGGGGAATGTGTCAAAGAGACAACAACCCGACCAAATAAAAAACAACAGCAGAAGGTCACCAACAGGTCTTCAATGTAGCGAGAAATTCCCGCACCCGGAGGCGTCCTTCAGCTGGCCCATAAACAAATAAATACTAGTCCAGTGAAAATGGACGCCATACTAATTTCCAAATTGTACACAAGAAACTAAAATTGAAATAATACAAGACTAACAAAGGCCAGAGGCTCCTGACTTGGGACAGGCGCAAAAATGCGGCGGGGCTAAACATGTTTGTGAGATCTCAACCCTCCCCCTATACCTCTAACCCACGAATATGGGATAGACAAGTACCATGACACGTCTTATCGCAATGTGATTTTACACTAAAAAATAAGAGAAAACAAACGACGCAACGTTAAAATGTAACACACACAGAAACGAACAATAATATAACAATGGCCATATTCCTAACTTGGTACAGAACATTTTTAAAGGAATAAAATGGTGGCATGCCAAACCTCGCACTTTAATGGCAATGTTAAATATAACATTGAAATGACAACATCATATTACAGGACTACAATACAAATAAATAGTAGAACGTATTAGACAAAGAAACACATGATTAATAGATCACAAAAAGCCTCAGGTTTAAAATTCAATGCGCCAAAAATGATGACTGATTTCTATTAAACACGGTTTCTAAAGAAAGTAAGTAATTCAAATAAGTAGCTATATAGAATTTGTGAAGTACAACTATTATGGTGCGGTCTACGTCACTGTTTTACTAGTATTTCTAAATGTTGACTGGTTGGGAGTGTTCTCACGGCGGGGAAAGCATGCATTGTTGCTGCAGCAGACGCCGACCCGAACGACTAATCTTTTTGCATAATGTGTTGTTTTTTGCCTTGATTATGCCCTTACATTATCAATTTCATCGATAAATTCATTTCGCCTTAATTTCTAACGTTTGCGTGATATTCTGTTTGTTGCTTTCTTTCTTATTATAAGTGTATCTGTTGTGGTTTGTGTTTCATTATAAAGTAGATTCAAATCATCTATATTGACAGTTCCCATACACACAACTATCAGCAGTAGTATGACGTGTGTTTTTATTAATTAGGTCTCAAACTACTCATGACATGTTCCTCAGTTCATAGCTATATGCCAATTACAGATAGACGGATCTATTTAAAGGATACACAAGCCTCGGTTGCCGAGTGGTCTGAGTAGATACTTCTGTTACCATAAGCTAGTCAACACTGAGGTTGTGAGTTCAATCCCCGCTTGTGCGTGTACACTCGATTCTAATCTAAGTTGACTAGGATTGTCAGTTTCCCTGGCGAATGTCCGTAATTTTCTCTGGTCACTTCGGCTTCCTCCAACAATAAAGCTGACACCCAATAATTAGCCCCAAAGCGGTGCTTAAAAGTGGCACTAAAAAACGTACAAGAACTAGTATTTAAAAATAAATAAAATCTTTAATAAATTAACCAACGACAGTATATTGTTAGCTCATCCAATGCTTGCTCCACGAAACATTTTACTAAATGATAAACATCTATGTAATTAGCAATCAAAATCAGGCTTCAAAGTTATTGTGAAACTGTCTGTTCTAGAGGTGGGGTGGAAACTAAAAAAACTCAAAGATCTTACAGAGTATATACACTCTAAGACTCTTTCATCTTACAATAGTATTAACACATTTGACTTTTCTACACTTTCCACAAGTATTCTCAATTCCAAACTATAAGAAAAAGTTGGTATTGCTTTGTTTCATAAAAAAGAGTGGTGAACATAGAACACGTATCGTGTCTTAGAGAGGGATAAATCCTACGTTGTAAAAGATCACACTGACTTAAACAAATATTTCTCTGATACTGACATTACCAAGATGCTTGACTTCTTGGTTGAGAACATGTTCGTTATGTTTGGAGGACGTGTTTTTCAACAGACTGTCGGCATTCCAACGTTTTCCTTTATTTCATAGATTGTTAGGTTAATGAAGTTTTACTTATAACATTATTAAATTA
Organism: Mytilus edulis; assembly: GCA_019925275.1. Lineage (NCBI taxonomy): Eukaryota > Metazoa > Mollusca > Bivalvia > Mytilida > Mytilidae > Mytilus > Mytilus edulis. The sequence continues at coordinate 113,198,656 of CM034354.1, forward strand.
TTAAACGCACATTGAGTTTTTCTCCTGTTTTATATAAAAGATATAAAGTCGTTTATCCATCTAAACTTTAATTTTCATGAACAATTGGTTTTCATTTTTTTTAAATTATCATTCGCCAAATATTCGATTGCAGTGTAAACATTTGCCGTGTCAGCCCACTCATTTGAATTGACGTTAAATGTTTGTATTCAATTTTGTACAATACTGTCTGCATTTGAACAAAACCTCATATAAAAACGTGACGCAAATGACCGAGAATATCAGAAGTGTCAACAATATAGGCACAAACGATGTTATCTTAAAATTAAAACTGTCAACAAAAGCAGTTCCCTATTATAATGTTTATACTTGAATATTATAAAGACACCAATTAGATGATTCATGACCAAAAAAGGGCCATACTGAGAGAATAGGATAACTTCTTTTCTTCACATTTTTTTTAATTTTTCAAAGGGGAATTTAAAAAAAGAATATGTTATAAAATCATTTCAATACCGTTGAAATTACTAGCGTAGGGTATCCACCATATGTGGATTTTAACAAATTCTAAAGAACCTCTGGAAAATTCTCTGTCAGTTTCTGAAATTAGTACTTACATACTTTTGATTTTCTTTAACCTTGTATACCCCCATTACCCATGTGAAATTATATATATATATATATATTTTTAAAACATTGAACGGCGCATTTTTTTTGTACTTCTTAATATGTGACGTTTACATTTTATAATGTCAAACACGCGAAGCGACGCGAAGCGTGTGGTTTTTAAATTTGATAGATGCTTTTTGTGCTTTTTTTGTTCAATAATTGTTTGTTTTGAGATTGTGACACAGTGATGACTGATGTACCCATATTTTAACTATATATTTACTATTTTACCAATTTTGTCTGTTTTGTTCACACATCGTTGTAAATATAATGGTGTTTGATGCGACCGTCATACAGGTTAAAATCACCATTTTCTACATGAGAAATCCCCCATTTTGACTTTTGTTTCATTCTACCCTCACTGACGAGTCTATTGTAGACGAAACGCGCGTCTAACACAAGTACAAAACTTCAATCATGTTATCTATGCTTAGTTTATGTGTATGGTAGTTGCTCAAAATTGCATGATATTGACAACGATGTGTGAACAAAGCTAACAGACATAACAAGTTAATAATGCAATTTTTTGAACAAGTCTGACAAGTTTTTCCGTCGTCTTTGGTTACGCGTTTCGTTATTAGATTACAAGGCTGATAATAACAAGTATATTGTTTGAATATGTAACAAAGAACGATAAAATCAATATTTAAAGGTCCTTATTCCAGTTTAAAATGGAATTTAGAAGTAACATAAAAAATGTGGTGCACACTGTAAAATAACCCGCTTAGCGGTTATTCAGTCTGAAACACATTTTTATGTTATTTCTTCATAGTCAGAAATAATATCAAAGTCATTCCTTAAATACATTGTATATATATTTTGATATGGACGACGCCCTTAAAAATGTAGATAACAAAAATTCAAATATTTATAAAAAAGTAAGTAAACCAGTCAATAGCATAAAACAATATTGAAATCAAATGATCTAATAGATATATATGGAGACACGTAAACCCCAAAAAGTTCCAATATACATGGAGACGTAAAATGCCATTCCAGTGAAGTCGAATTGACATGTTCCTAGTTAAAAAAAAAAGATTCTGTTTTTAACGTAAAGTCATGTGGTATTAGGCTTATTCTTATCAAATGTACTGACCACCATGCAGTATTCATAGAATAACTATCTGTATCAACTGAAACAAGAGGCCCGGGGGATAGGAAAATTAATAACGTCATTCTCGACGAGCAAGAATATGAAGGCAATATAAATGAAATTATACAAAAACATAGTTAAGAGAAAGAAAAAAATGAAATAGGTCCTAGACTTTTATGGGACTCTTCAAAATTGGAAATAAAGGAAAACAGTAGTAAGTATAGTAAAATTGAAGGGGAAAAAAAGAGAAAAAAACGTAACACGTAATTTAGAAGTACAACTGAAAATATATGAAAAATCTATTAATGAAGAATATGATTTTATAATAGAAAACATATTCACTAAAGGTAGATTCATGGTATACCGACTCTTGGATTGTACAATCACAGTACAAAATCGGTCTAGTTATTGTCTTCAAATTTGGAGACAGATTTACAATTTAATGGTTAGACTGTTTATCTATATTAAGAAAACTTGTTGATTTATTGTATCATTTAAAATAATTTAACAAATATCAATGTTTTTGATTTTTAAAATATTTTTTTTCAATTGAGCCAATTAAGGGGAGATAACTCTTATAGTACGAAATTTATACTGGACAAATAGGGACATTTTTCAGTTTTACATGTAGTAAGAAAACAAGTTCGGTGACACCATTTTTTCTTTTTATATTCTTAAAACATATGATACAACCTATATTCTCACAATTTATTTCAAAATTCTATTCCATGAAAATTTGTTAATGCACACTAATGTGTTTTGTCATGAACAAACTAACCAAATTTAGGCAATTTTCAACGATTCGTAGCTTGAAAAATAAGACGGTGACCCATACTTTTTATTATATTTTTGAAAAAAGCATGGTAAAATCTTCATTTTCGCAAATTATAAGAAAATTTTGTTTAAAAAAATATATACTTAAAATTCGCGATTTTTTACTTATGGTTTTAATATGTTCATTATGACATAATATATATATTCTCAAAGTTTTATTGCTATATGTGCAGTAATGAAGGAGAAATTCAATAATTAATGAAAAAATATTAACTACTTCCTGTAGGTCGTGACGTTTTCTCCTGATTTTTGCATGCCGGGATTTAAAATACAATCATTAAAAGTCTTGGTTTTTAATCATATTTTAACGTAATCGTAAGCGCGCCGATGACTTATGCTTTATCTAATAACCATCCGATAATAAGAAGATAAAACGCAAAGACGTGCAATTTGTACACATTCATGGGATAAATTTTCTATGTTTTAAAAACGTATATATTTGAATTATTTTTGTAGACAACACAAAAAGTTATAAATTTATTTTTAATTAATGCATTTTCGGACTAATAAGGTGTAAAGTACAATAATCTGTAAAGACAATATGTTGGTGTACTCTTATTGACCTTTTACTATCTCTGCTATGACTAGGTTTATACGATGTGTATATTCACGGTTCTTTGGCAATACTCGTAGATGGCTTGTTGAAAGGTAAATTGTTATTTGAACTTCAGTATCTATTCGGATCAGTGGATTATAAAACAAGGGAGCATTTAATACACACATTTAAAATACATATTCAAGTTGGTGACAAATAAAAATAGATCGCCGTGGAATTATTTAATTATACTAGAACACACCCGTGATATCGCGGGTCACCGACTGAATTAAAGTATATAACTATGTGTAAGCTTTATTTTAGTATTGGTATTGTCATCTGATAAAGTCATAAGATGCACAGTTATCCATGCTTTCAAAAAAATCTTTCTGTTTGAACCCGTCGACCTGGAACTTATCAATTAATGGTAATTTTAATTATTTGGAAAACAAAAGGGCCAGGAATGGCCTAAATTAGTTATAAAAAAAGTTGAATTCTTTGATTATGACCCGTGTATATAGCAAAATATTCGTGGTGCGCCTGTCAGTTGCAGAACGTACAGATAAGGTAACAGGTAACAGATGAATATACTATTGGTATCGGTATCGGATTCGCTCCGGCACTTGTTAATTATTGGCAATATTAATTATGTGGAAAACAGAAGGGTCTGTAGTGGTGTAATTTCTAATCAACACCATTGTCCTATATTAACTATATATAAAGGTGAATTCTTTGATTCTTCGTTTTTACGTGATGACGGCTGACAAATTGGACCTCGTAATTTTAGTATTATAGATTTGGTGCTATTATTTATTTGAATTCAAATAAGTTAATTTACTAAGAAATAAACAATTTTCGGTTAAAGACAGGAAACTTAATTCAAGTGTCAGAATGAAGTGATTGATTTATGTCTCATAAAAAAGGGGAACTTAGAAATTAGAAATAGCTTAACCAAAGCATTTTGATTGTCTTTATTAGGCAAAAAAATGTACAAGTTAGACATGTTAGACTTTTGTAAGCCATGTATTACTTATTATATGAAACTATCTGAAGATAACTCTACCGAAGCGGAATATAATATGTACGAATACTTTTGTTTTCAAATCTTTGCACATTTATGATTAATTATTGTTATCTATTGTTCATTTAATTACTTAATTAGTACCTATAATATGTCTACCGCTTGGCATTAAATCTCTGTGTGGTAGGAAGGGATTATTACATATAGATTATATTATTTGGATGAGGATTTGAGCTAGCCTATAAAACACATTAATTAGTTAACATACATTCGAGACCAAAGGATATTAACTTTGATGATTCAATTAACTTTTACTTAAAAACAAAAGACAACGAATTTAATGTCAACTTTCCCTATTTTTGAATGTAATTATAAGTCTGTTCAACTGGCAAGAATACCCCTAAAGCGGACAAGCAGTTTACTCTTTAAATTGCTTTCATTGAATATCAAGAAAGAAAATAAATCCCGAAATTGATTTGAAACTGTAATACTCAATAGTTTTCCTAGAAAATATTCACATCCCTTGGGGATTATTAGTGTACCTCCAGTTGCATATATATATAACATGAGTTTCGGAACAATTGTGATGATGACGAATTTCTTCCTTTTTTCGAGAACAATCTAATTGATATATAAATCTGTGATTTTACTATGTTCATAACTTCGATGACCCAAAGCAAGTAATATATCGACCTGTATTTAAATCAAATTGGTTCTCTTCTTCTTCTTCTTCTTCTTTTGGTATACAATAGTCTATCGAATTCGTTGATTATATACCGTTGGCATACGTGGACTAGTCTATTTACAAAACTTTTATTCCAATTTACACAAAATGTATGTTTCTTTCTTATGTTCAATGTATACATGTATATATTTTAAATTGCGCTATAGTTCCGTAACTTTCTATCCAGGCGTATAAATGAATCGTCGACAAGTGTGTACATTTTTTTAAATCAATATTTCTGGTATGTTCCAATCTGACCTTTACTATTGACAACGAGTATGTATTACATTTTCCCAAATTAACCCTTGGAAAAAATATGTAAATAGATTTTTATTTCTTCAAATCTTTTTTTTTTTTTTTTTTTTTTTTTGTATTATTTATATTTTATAAATAATATTCTTTACACCAGAAATGTTATTTATAAACAAGCGTATGAGTTAACCTCAGCCGTTTTTGGCACAATTTTTTGAAATTTGGATCCTCAATGCTCTTAAACTTTGTACTTGTTTGGCTTTATAAATATTTTGATATGAGCGTCACTGATGAGTCTTATGTAGACGAAACGCGCGTCTGGCGTACTAAATTATAATCCTGGTACCTTTGATAACTATTAAATAATGACTAGAATATTATATCACTTTCGGACACCCAAGACCTGAAGACAGAGATGTATATTATACACCTGATAGTTCAAAATGGAAAGTTATAAGTTATCGGCCGTGTATACTGACCAATACCTACAGAAGTGAAACGATGCATTAGCTTATAAGCCCGACAGGAAATCGCTTGAATACCTGGTCGTGTCATCTCACAGCCCTCACAATACCTTTGGGAGTAATACCTTTAGCCATGCTGGTGACCAGATGAGTGAAGATCCGAATTTATTTGAATAAAGTTTTTTACTTTAAAAAATTATGAACGAATTAGATTTTCGAAAACAATTTTCACGGAACACTTATTTATGATTTAAACTTTGACTTTTTAACTAATTCTAATATTTACAGTTTAAAAATAACAGACTATGGTTATTTAAAAAAAAATAAGAACATTTTCCGTATCAAGTTAGTTAGTCAGATAAAACAACCGTACGGTTGATAAGATATCGACACGCAATTACGACTACATCGGTTACTGTAGTTTTGGTCCTTTGTGGTTTATAGACATATCGTGATTTTTAATCGGAGAAGATGACAAAATGGCGGAACGCAGAGAATTGATACTCAAAATTTAAAGTCGATGGTGATCTCTTATCTAGCGGAATAAAACTTTAATATCTATAAATTTGAGCATTTTTATACAGAATGCATATGGACATAATATCAATTTTCGATTTTTTTGCGAAGTTTCCCTTTAAGAGAGAGAGCTATAAAACCAATATGAATACAAAGCTAAAGGAGCTCAAACAAGATCAAAACAAGAGTAGGTAGAAAAAGTTGAAAAAAATACCGCTTATTTCCAAGGTCTTGAACAAATCTAAACAAACCAGAAAGACTATACTTACACGGGGTAATAGAAACAGATCAAGATAAAATATTAAAGCTTGAAAGAGATGTTTGTGCTTATTTATACGACGATAAACAAAAACCGGATATATATATTCAAAAATACATTACATAAAACGTGATTATAAATTGTCAGGAGAAGAAAATAAGTCTTGTGACGGAAACGTAATGCTAGAAGAATTATCTATCACTCTCAATGATCTAAAAATAAACAAAAGTCCAGGAATGGATGGGATAAGTATGAACCAATGTAAACAAATTTTGGAACTCCTTGGACCGCTACTTGTAAAATTACAATTTTATATTTGAAAACAAACATATGCCATTTACGGAAAGACAAAGATTACTGAATCTAAATTATAGACATAGACCTTTTGGAACCTTAAATAGATTATAAAATACTCTCATGCTCTTTAGTTTTAATAATAAAACAGATTTTTAATGTAACCATTAATGCTGATCAAACAGCATACATGCATACCGGATTTATAGGTTTTAATTTACGCCAAATACAAGATGTTACGCAGATATGTTTAACATAGTTGGAGCTATTTTATTCATAAAATCTTCGAAAGTTTTCTACACATAAGAATGAGATTTTATGTACCATACTTTAGAATATTTTGGTTTTAATAAACCCTTCATAAACTGGACAAAAACATTGTATATTAATATTAATAGTTCTATAAATGATAACCTGCACCTGTCCTAAGTCAGGAATCTTAATGTACAGAAGTTGTTGTTTGTTTATGTAATTTATACGTGTTTCTCGTTTTTTATATAGATTACATCGTTGGTTTTCCTGTTTTGAATGGTTTTACACTAGTAATTTTGGGGCCCTGTATACCTTGTTGTTCGGTGTGAGCCAAGGCTCCGTGTTGAAGGCCGTACATTGACATATAATGGTTTACTTTTTAAAATGTTATTTGGATGGAGAGTTGTCTCATTGGCACTCGCACCACAACTTCCTTTATCTATATATACTAACGGATGGATATCAGCCCCTTTTAGACCCCCGAGAGGTATCTGACAGAGATGTTCGTGCTCTTCTTTACTTTTCGTAATGTCAGTAGACAAAATGGGCAACCAACTAAAGCAAAGAAAAAATATAAGAGATATAGAGCTAAAAATTTATAGTAAAACACATAGCTTAAAAATCAAGCAAGTTGATGGTAATACAACTCTATTACTAAAATCAAAATAAGAAATCAGAACAGCATTAAATATGAACGAAGTTTTGGGAACTTTTTCCGGAAAAAATAAAACGGAAGGAATTTGAATTGGTAAACTCTAACATTGTAGAGATAAAGTAGATGAAATTAATTTTACGGATAAACCGTAAAAGTGCTATGGATATATTTCGGCATTAATAAAAAAGATTGTAAAAAATTAAACTGGGTTACTAGATTTGAAAATTAAGGCAAAACAAGAATATTGGACAATGAAACCAGCGCTTTTCTTTTAATAAATTAGAGGAACATTTCCTCATTTTAAGAATAAATTGAAACAACCAAACATTAAAAAAACTTAATCACGTAACTGGGGATATTCCAGAATTTTACTTAGAAATGTGACGGGATTGCTTCCCTTAGAACATGTGGTAAATATTTAGTCAGCCGTAAGCGGTTGAGCTAAGGAAGTACTTTATTGGATTCAACTTAATTCTGACAATTATTGGATTTGGTATCTACAAATCATACTATATATCCAATCAAAGAAATAAATCTACTAATGTATTCACTCAGTTTAAATCTGAAATAAACGAATATGTAAGATCCTGCAATATACAAAAAGAATATAATACAGTCTAAGTGTTTCAACCTTTAATTTAACAGAAATTTGTTTTTCTCCAAAAAGCAAAAAACTGTTATGATATTTCTAAGACACATAAACAAATATAAATAATTAAATTACTCACTAAATCAGTTTAAAATCAAAGTAGAATAAGATATAAAATCGCCACATTTAACAATACATATCAGCTAAAAAGCATGCTCTTACCTTTAAACAAGGTACAATTTCTTCTTCTTCTTAGTATAAGCCTCCTTTAATTATGAGCACCTCCAAATATATATGGAGTTTCCCTTAACTTTAAAACTTTAAAATGATAAACAAATGTCCAACATATGAACAGCACATATAAATAAACAATAAACGATAGAAATGTTATGCATGGCATATTTACATGGACCTTTTTATTACAAATTAATCTATCATACAAGTATATTCACTTAAGTATGTGAATTAGATTATTTATATTTAAAATTGTGTTTCATTTGAATTTGCTTTTTAATATACATAAAAGAAGGTTTCATTTAAAAAGATCTATGTATTAAAATAAAAGGTTAAGATGTAAGCATTTAATAAAATCTAAAAAGGCAGATTTTCTCAGTGGAATGTTATATGTTCTTCATGTCACCATCAATAGATTTACAAAGGTTATATAAATGATAGGAGTGATCATTAAATTTTTAAGCTTCTTACAACTATTAAATGACAGACTCTGTGTTGGTACTATATATATGTTACTTCTGATAATCATTACTCTGGTTTAGTTGTCAATTCTTCCACTTTATGATATACATTGTATGTATCTTTATATAACTAAATGTATGCACATTATGTGTTTCTATTTGTTGTCTAAATTTGTCTCTGCATTTGAAATAACATGTTTCTAGTTTTGTTTTCAATATTTTCCATGAATTTGTCACAGTTATCAAACAACTAATATTTTGACAGTCTATTAGCAATTATACTATTGCAGTTTTGTTCATAAAGTTTCAGTTCCATTTTGCTGGAGGTGTGATTTTATCAGTGATCTCTTTTCTTATATCAAGGACATATTTTTCTCTCGTAGTACTGAGTATGGGACCGGTTGTCGGGAAATGAGTCATGTCTTCATTGTCAGTTTTACATAATTGGCAAGTTCAAAACGAGGCAAATGCTTTATTTCCAGACTTTGTGATGTTTATTGATCTCGAAGTGTTCCGTATTCATGAATTTTAAGCTAGATTTTCTTTCAGATTCTATTAAGGTCTTGTCCTTCGAAAACTTGACTACTTTCAGCTTGATAGGTCTTTTCCATTGTTCTTTCTTTGGAACATTGCTTTGAAGTTGTATAATGGTTGGAAGTTCATACAGATCTAATATATCCATAACTCTCGAAAAGAAGCTATGTTTGTTATCAAAAATTTTTTTATTTGTCTTTCCATAAGCTGGTGTATTTTTTCATTTTCGCATGTTAGTAGTGCTAGTAGGAGAGAACAAGCTCTTTTATGAATTTCTACTTCTATTGGTAGTGTTCCTAACAGTAGTAACACTGCATAACTAGCAGTTTTTTCTGGAAGAGATTGTAACTGGCGAATATTTTGTCTATGAAATTTGTACAACTGTTCAATAGCAGATCTGGTTAGAGGTAGCACTTCTAATCCATAAATCAACCTTGGAATGACATAAGTTTTGTAAACTTGAAATGAGGTTGGTGGGTCTAGACCATTTGTACCGTGACACCCTGATCCCATGATAGCGTATTTAGTTCTTCTTGCTAATTTTTTCTCTCTTGTACAGTCATATGACTTTCGTTGTTTTCAGCTTTGTTAATCCAAGGTGTACATCTGATTTAGCAATTGTTACATCATTTCCATCAAGTGTCCAGTTGTAATCACATTTGTTTTTGAACAATCTATGATTTTGGTTTTTGTTGGATGTATGCTGCAGTAGTGTTCATGTATTTCTTCCGAGCACATTTAGCATTACTTGTAGTTCATGCTTGTCATTTTATATACGGCTATATCGTCGGCGCAAGTTGGTGATCCTACATATATATTTCCTAATTGGTATGCTATTGAATTTCGTTCCAATTCTACTAGAAGATCTTGGACAAAGATTTTGTATAGATGGGTTGATAAGATTCCTCCCTGTCTTACACCTTGTTTAATTTGGAAAGGTTTACTTATACCATCAAGCCATTTAACTTTTGTAGTTAAGTCAGGATATAGTTCTGTTAATATTTTCCAGTATATTGGATGGATTTCTTGATTAAGCTTTGTATTCACCAGTATAGTGTGTTGGACTACATCAATTGCTGATTTTACATCCATAATATTTATATAGAAATTGTCATTCCCCTTTTTTCTTCTCATATCTAGCTTCTGAAAATAATAAGCTTGCCCTGATTGGCGATAAACCTTTGGTGAATCTTAATTAGAGGTCTGCTTTTTACTCTATCATCAGTTTGTTTATAAATGAGCATTCAAAGGTTTTCCCAGTTATTGGTGTTACTTACTGTTATTCCTCTATAGTTACCGGTCTCTGTTGGGTCTTTTGTGTTTCGTAAGTACTGGTGTAAGTATACCGGATTTGAAAAATAATGGTACCTGTCTGTGTATCAGAATGTTGTTAAATATTGTTTTCATTGCTGGTGCTATAGTGCTCTTGGCATGTTTAAGATGTTCAGCTGTAATTCCAAATTCATCCGGACTTTTTTAGTATTGTACAGATTTTTTCCTTTGATCTTCATGACAAAATATATACTATCCGTCCATTTTCAGACAATTGGTTTTAGTTCGACTGTTGATTCTGCCTCTATTTATATATATATCAGTCTGTAAAAAAGCTGAGTATTCGGGTTATCCATTATTTGTTGGTAAAATGTTTGTCTATCTATTGCATGTTCTGCTCTTTGCTTACTTCTTAATTTCGTTTTCTCATTTCTTAATTCAATTGCTAGGTGGTGTTTTTTGGTTTCCCTATGTCTTGCCATTTCTTATATATTTCCCTACATGATTTGAGAATTATAAGTACTTGTGGCGAGGCTTTTCATGTTGGTCCTTTGGTTTGTAATAGCTTAGTTGGGAGTGATCTTTTTCCTACCTTATTAAGTGTTTACATTAATACTTTTAATTGAATATTGACATCTGTTTCCTCTTCAACTGAATTGATATCCTGCTGTATCATGTGTAATCGTTGTTGTAGTTTTCTTTGTCTATTTCCTGCCAAGGCATTTTGGATTTTGCTTTGTTGTTTTTCTTACTGGAATATCTGGTGTTTGTCGTCTGGCAGGTTATTTCCATCTTTACATTTGTATGTGAGGATGTATTTGCACTTGATTTGTCCTCAATTGTATACCCTGAAACTAAGTTATTGTCTTGTACAAGTATATAATCTATTTGTGATGATGCATTTCCAGCATGATAAAAAAAGGTAAGGGTATTTTCTATTTCAACACCAGTAGTTAAGTTTACATCTCCAATAAATTGTCTTAGTATTATATCATGCTTGTTTGCTCTGGAAGTTGTAATGTACCATTCAGGTCTCCTGCTAGCACTTTTTTGTGTGTATTTTCATACTTTTCTATTATGTCAGAAAAAATGTCCAAACACTCCACATGCTCCATATATTCATGTTATGAATTCGTTGTATGAGTTGGCATATATGCATTGATAAGGCATATATCATTGGTTGATGTTATATTAACTGCTATAACCCTTTCATTTCCATCTTTTATTTTTAATTTTGCTGGACCATTTTGATGGCAAGAGTATGGATACCCCTCCTTTTCCTTTCGGTAACTTAAAGCTATACAGAGGGTCATTTGTATCAGAACATCTTGCATGGTCTTCCATTGTTGGAAGGAGTTTTTTTATTTCTTTTTTTTTTTAAAGTCCCATTGGAAATGATCTTGTAGAAATAGTATTGTGTTTCAGTGATCTAAAGAGTGAAGTGTTTAATTACCAATGACTGTTTTTTATTTTTATTTTGCTGGTCCTTCTGTCCTTTCATTGATGGTAGGTATTAATTAATTTCAAGTCTGTTTCTTCCAAATCTGTCTTTTCACTCATCTGGTTTTGTATATTGTTAGATCTGGATGGTAAATATTTGTCTCTACTAATGATTATGTGATCAAGTTCTGTCCGTGTTATAATCTGCTCATCTTGTGTGCTTCCTGTGTTTATACTTATGTCTATATTGTTATCTTCCGAAGATGGATCGTACTCTGTTTTGTTTCTTCTTTCATACATTATAACATCATTACATAGTGTGCAGATGTAATCTAACTGTTTCAGCTCATTTTCTCCAACTTTGCTAAACAGATTTGTCACATTGGTAATGGTACCAGTAGTCACATCTGTCACATCCAATCCCTTCCTCTACGTATTTATTGCAATACGGACAGATATAGTTGTCTGGGCTTGCGATATTAGTATTACCGTCTGTATGTGTCCGTTCATCTTTGAATTATTCCTTTTTTTGCTCTCAGGCATGTTTCTAATCTGCTTATTTCAACCTCTGTATTGACCGTTTGTTCAATACATAACAACTTCTCATTCAGCTGTTCTCTCTTATACTCTTTTCCTGTGCTATTGATTTTTGTATAATTTCTGAGGAACAATTTCTCAACTGAGATAAGTATTTTGAATATTTTTGTTGAGGATGTTGATCACTCCGTGGTCTTTGGTTAGCTTTTCACATAGCTTATCAAATATGTTGTTGATAAAAAATCCACTCTGCTGCCATTCACATTGATTTTGCAAGTTGAGTGCTACATGTTTATAGTAAAATTTAGCATATTTCCTGTTTCTCCATTAAGTTTTTTGTTAAATACTTTGTAACACGAGTCTACTGTTAGTCCTGAATTTTCTACACCATTTTGGACGGGTAGAGTTACACATTGATCTTTCATTACCTCACTTTGAGGGATTTTTAGTATTTCACTTTTGATGGTTTCGTATGCTTCAGTGCTTAATTAGGTCTTTACACTTTTCTGTGGAAAGACCTATTGTTTTTCTTCTGATTATTAGGTCTTTCCACTTTTCTGTGGAAAGACCTATTGTTTTTCTTCTGATTATTTTTTTTTTTCTTCCGCCTAATTTTGTTCTTGCGATAAACATTTGTTTCGCAATATGTCGCTTAGATATTTGGTATATGATATCGAACAGTTTATGCGCTTTTGAAATTTACCCTGCGTAAACGAATACTTTTCTTTGTAGGAGTTATCTCCCCAAACACTGTTTTCCTTGTTAGCGCATCTCCTTCGCAACCGTAATATATTATAACAAATTTATTTTACAAAATTGCTCGTTATATCCTTCCCATGATTTGTCCTATTTTGACCGAAGTTATATGAACGCTCCATATGAGAGTTATTTCCCCTTATGCATTTGATATAAGTGATATGCATTTCTATCTTGTAAACCATAAGTGCTAGAGACTTAGGATCTTTTGATTTGAGGTCCTTGGTCCCAAAAAATGAAAATTAGGTCAAGGTCAAAGGTCAAGGTCATATTCTAATTTTTGAATTTGGCTAATTCTGTCTTATTTCCAGAAACTGTATAAGATAACAACAAATTATTTTACCTAAATTGTTTGTTGCGACATGTCGTTACACGTAAATTTTGATTGCAAGGGTACGTTGAACGTAAAAGGGAGTTTTCTCCCCTCTTGTATTAAAAAATATGCGTATGGTGATATAACTCATTAACCAACTATAAATAAGACTTATAGTCTTTTGATTTGAGGTCCTTGGTTTGTGACCTTGAAATAGAAGTCAAGGTCATAGGTTAATAGGACGTTCTAGATTTTGACCTTCTCTTTAAATTCATATAAATACATCATAAAGCCATAAGGAACTAATATTATTAACTGATTTTTACTATATCAATATCAAAATAGATCTTTACTAGTGGAAAGACCTTCAATTTTTCTCTGAACAATTGGTTTTTAATTTTTGATTTTTAATTTTTTTTTCGCCTAATTTTGTTCTTGCGATAAACATTTGTTTCGCAATATGTCGCTTAGATATTTTGTATATGATATCGAACAGTTTATGCGCTTTTGTAATTTACCCTGCATAAACAAATACTTTTCTTTGTAGGAGTTATCTCCCCAAACACTGTTTTCCTTGTTAGCGCATCTCCTTCGCAACCGTAAAAGATTATGACAAATTTATTTTACAAAATTGCTCGTTATATCCTTTGCATGATTTGTCCTATTTTGACCGAAGCGATATGACCGCTCCATATGAGAGTTATTTCCCCTTATGCATCTGATATAAGTGATATGAATTTCTATCTTATAAACCATAAGTGATAGAGACCTAGGATCTTTTGATTTGAGGTCCTTGGTCCCAAAAAATGAAAATTAGGTCAAGGTCAAAGGTCAAGGTCATATTTTAATATTTGAATTTGGCCTTTTTTCACTTATATCCAAAGACTGTATAAGATATCAACAAATTATTTTTACTAAATTGTTAGTTGCGACATGTCGTAAGATGTAAATTTTGATTGCAAGCGTACGTTGAATGTGAAAGGGAGTTTTCTCCCCTCTTGTATTAAAAAATACGCGTTTAGTGATATAACTCATTAACTAAATATAATTAAGACCTATGGTCTTTTGATTTGAGGTCCTTGGTTTATGACCTTGAAATTGATCTCAAGGTCATAGCTTAATTTGACGTTCTATATTTTGACCTTTGTTTTCTATATGTATACATGATAAAGATATACAACTTTTAGAAAAAGGTATCAAGCCATTTAACCTTGAAAAAAACAACCGGAAGTGACCTTTTGTAAACCGGAAGTAGCTATTTTTTGTACTTTATTAAGATAAAAGTATATAGAACCAGATATTTTTGGAATCGGTTTCATGTAAATATTTAAATATAATCGGAAGTAACATTTTTCAAACCGGAAGTAACAAATTATCTCCCTTATTTAAAAAAAATGTATGGAAACAATATATTTTTGGAATCAGCTTACTAGGAGCTATCATTTGACAATTGAAATGACATTTTGAACTTAGTTTCACAACTTTTCATATCAAAAAGGATGGAAAGACCTTCAATTGTTCTCTGAATTTTGTTTTTTTTTACTTCCGCCTAATTTTGTTCTTGCGATAAACATTTGTTTTGCAATATGTGGCTTAGATATTTGGTATATGATATCGAACAATTGATGCACTTTTGAAATTTACCCTGCGTAACCGAAAACTTTTCTTTGTAGGAGTAATCTCCCCAAACACTGTTTTCCTTGTGAGCGCAACTCCTTCGCAAACGTAAAATATTATGACAAATTTATTTTACAAAATTGCTCGTTATATCCTTTGCATGATTTGTCCTATTTTGACCGAAGTGATATGAATGCTCCATACGAGAGTTATTTCCCCTTATTCATTTGATATAAGTGAATTGCATTTCTAACTGGTAAACCATAATTGATAGAGACCTAGGATCTTTTGAATTGAGGTCCTTGGTCCAAAAAAATGAAAATTAGGTCAAGGTCAAAGGTAAAGGTCATATTCTAATTTTTGAATATGGCTCATTTCCACTCATTTCCAAAAAAACGTTTAAGATATCGACAAATTATTTTTTCTAAATCGTTTGTTGTGACATGTCGTAACACGTAAATTTTGATTGCAAGGGTACGTTGAATGTGAAAGGGAGTTTTCTCCCCTTTGGTATTTAAAAATACGCGTATGGTGATATAACTCATTAACTAAACATAATTAAGACCTATGGTCTTTTGATTTGAGGTTCTTGGTTAATGACCTTGAAATTGATCACAAGGTCATAGCTTAATTTGACGTTCTAGATTTTGACCTTTGCTTTTACCCCATCTGTATACATAATAAAGTCATGAGACTTTTTGACAAACGGTATCAAACCATTTAAACTTAAAAAAACAACCGGAAGTGACCTTGTGTAAACCGGAAGTAGCTATTCATTGTACTTTATTACATAAAAGTATAAAAAACAAGATATTTTTGGAATCAGTGTCAAGTAAATAGTCAAATATTATCGGAAATAGAGTTTTTCAAACCGGAAGTAAGAAATTATCTCCCTTATCTAAAAAAATATTGTTTAGAAACCATATTTTTTTGGAATCAGCGTACAATAAGCTATCATTTGACGATTGAAATGACATTTTAAACCTATTTTTACAACTTTCATTAAAATACATTGTTTTGGTGGAAAGACCTTCAATTGTTCTCTGAACAATTGGTTTTTAATTTTTTTTTTTTTTCTTCCGCCTAATTTTGTTCTTGCGATAAACATTTGTTTCGCAATATGTCGCTTAGATATTTGGTATATGATATCGAACAGTTTATGCGCTTTTGAAATTTACCCTGCGTAAACGAATACTTTTCTTTGTAGGAGTTATCTCCCCAAACACTGTTTTCCTTGTTAGCGCATCTCCTTCGCAACCGTAAAATATTATGACAAATTTATTTTACAAAATTTCTCGTTATATCTTTCGCATGATTTGTCATATTTTGACCGAAGTGATATGAACGCTCCATATGAGAGTTATTTCCCCTTATGCATTTGATATAAGTGATATGCATTTCTATCTTGTAAACCATAAATGCTAAAGACCAAGGATCTTTTGATTTGAGGTCCTTGGTCCAAAAAAATAAAAATTAGGTCAAGGTCAAAGGTCAAGGTCATATTCCAATTTTTGAATTTGGCTTATTTCCACTAATTTCCAGAAACTGTATAAGATATTGACAAATTATTTTTTCTAAATTGTTAGTTGCGACATGTCGTAACACGTAAATTTTGATTGCAAGGGTACGTTGAACGTAAAAGTGAGTTTTCTCCCCTCTTGTATTTAAAAATATGTGTATGGTGATATAACTGATTAACCAAATATAATTAAGTCCTATGGTCTTTTGATTTTAGGTCCTTGGTTTATGACCTCGAAATTGATCTCAAGGTCATAGATTAATTTGACGTTCTAGTTTTTGACCTTTGCTTTCAGCTCATATTTATACATGATATATCCATGAGACTTTTGGCGAAAGGTATCAAACCATTTAACCTTGAAAAAAACAACCGGAAGTGACCTTATGTAAACCGGAAGTAGCTATTTTTGTACTTTATTAATAAAAAAGTATATAGAACCAGATCTTTTTGGAATCAGTGTCAATTAAATATTCAAATATTATCGGAAGTAACATTTTTCAAACCGAAAGTAACAAATTATCTCCCTTATTTAAAAAATATTGTATAGAAACCATATATTTCTGGAATCAGCGTACAATAACCTATCAGTTGACGATTGAAATTACATTTTAAACTTAATTTTACAACTTTCATATTAAAATACATTGTTTTCAGTGGAAAGACCTTCAATTGTTCTCTGAACAATTGGTTTTTAATTATAATACAATTTTTGTTCCTGGCTTTCATCTATTTTTGTTGTTGTCCACTCATATTTGTTTTACTAGTTTAGCGTTATCCAAGGCATAACATTCTATAATCTGACATTAGAACACTCAGAAAATGAAAAGTACCTTCAAATGATAAAATAGCACCCAATTTTACAGCAGTTTGATTTTGTAAAACGCATTTGCATTTCAAACGAATATTCACTTGAATTCGAGCATCTTTAATGGCTAAATCTGTTAAAATTGTTCAAATAAACTAAGTTGAAATCGTCCCGTTTATCATAGATTTTCGTGTGAAGTCGTATATCTCCGTCAATATTGAGGAAAAGATCAAGGTATGAAGCAGGCCTTAGCGTATCAGTAGTATCCTCAATTTCAAGTTCACTGGGAGATTTGAGATGTAAGTATTGGCTGAAATATGGTTTATTCAATGGTAGAACATCATCAATATATCGGAAAGTAAAACAAAAGAATTTCGCAAGGTGCTTTTTCTTTTTTTTCTTAAGAAGGCTTTGAATGAGTTCTGCTTCATACGAGTACAAACAAAACAACAAATCGGGCAGTAGGGGTGCACAATTAGTACCCATTGGAATACCGACTGTCTGTTGAAAAAGAAATCCTCCAAACTCAACAAATATGTTGTCGATCAAAAAGTCCAGCATTTTTATAATATCATCTTCAGTATATTTGTTAGATTCAGTGTGATTCTTCACAAAATATAAATAATTGTAACCCAAAACAAGAAATTTGTATCTACGATTCCCATGTTCATAGAAAAAGCTCTGTTTATTGGGATGGTGAGGTCGATCTTTTAATTGAGCATGGGGAATAGTAGTTTCGAGCGTAGACAAATCAAAAGTCTTTATATTGCTGCAAAATTGCAAAGATTGTGATCGAAGATTAAGCAGTAAATCTTTCGAATTTATGAGAATCCACATCTGGTTAACACCACTTGCAGAATAAATCTCATCACAATATTTTCAAAGCCATCTTTAACTGTAGAAATAATAGTAGTCAGTACTTTAGAAAAATGTTCAGTCGAACATTTTGTAGACCCAGCTATGTATCGTTCTTTATATGGAGTTTTGTGTAATTTAGGTATCCAGTATAATGATGGTAAATTTTCTTCGTTTTCTTTGATGTTGATACCAAAAGAAAGAAGGACAGATTTATGATTTTGTAAAATTTCGTGCTTGGTAAATGATGTTAAAGAATATGTAGGGTTACCAGTAGTTTTATTTATTCCAAGATCTGTTGTTAGACATTGCAGATCATAGTTTTTACATATGAAGACAATATTATTTGAGGCTTTATCTGCTGGAACAACGACATATGTGTTATGCAAAAGAGATAAAGCATCCATAACAGCCGGATTATTGAAAGGGCTAGTAAACTCTTGTACGCATATTACATCGTATGTTTTGAATGCGAATCTTTAAGTTTTAATCAATTCAAACAAAGTGTCCAGTTCTGGTTCGTCTGGTTCGCGCTTTAGCCATTTTCTTGCATATATAATAGTCCTCAACTGCATCCAGTTCTTTTTCCAGTTAATGAATTTGGGATTCTATATTTTGTTCCCTTGGCTAATTACTCTCCTAGTTGTTCATTGGTAACGATGTTAAGGTCACCAGTAATAACGTGACCAGCTGGACTATAATTGTATTGTGACGATGAACATGAGTGATCCGGAGGCTTGGATTTTACATCTTTGAGATTGAAGGCTCCAAAACTCGCTTGTGGTTAAAAATCTTGGATGCATTAGACTTGGTGTAAGTATAAGAAATAACAGGTGCAGCTTTATTTTTAAAGGGATCGGGTATATCTTTTGTACAGATTTTTGATAGAAAATATTGCTAATATTTACAGCATCTAAACCTTTATTGGCGAATTCTACCTGCAAAAAACCTTTTCCTCATCATTGGATGTAGTCGATACGGGTTTGAATAGTCTATGGTTAGCAATGTCCATGATTATTATTGCAACTAACCTATACAAAACAGAACGAGAATCAGTAACGGAAGTATTTTGGACCTCTTGAAATAGTAAAGAAAATGTTGTCAATGGAATGGAGTATAACTTAGTTCTGATATGATGAATTCTTAAGGTTTTTGAACAGACGTTAATAGACTATCAATTGTCAAGGTGTGTACAGCAGATGGTATATTTTTCTGTGACCATGACTCCTATTTCTTCGAGCAAAAGTATTAAATAATTGTAATTTATTGACAGTACTACACCTGGGACTAGACAAAATACCTAAATCATCAATTTTGTCATTGCATCCATAAGGGATAGCTATTCCCAACTCTCTTATTCAAAAGTCAACATCGTTACCAATGAACAACTGGGCTCGTTATTTTGTTATGAGCCCATAAACATAATTAAGTCATGTGACTGTGACGTCATCAAGTTTTGTCATGTTTTTTTTACATTTTAAAATGGAATTTGAAATTAAATTATAAGAAATGACTGTTATATTTTTTCTGTCTATTCGAAATAACATAAAAAATGTGGTGCACACTGTTTGATAACCCGCTACGGGATTAGTTCTTTCGGGAACTGGGTATTCCTTTTTCGAATTTCAGGGTGTCGGTAAGTGAAATTTCTTGAAATTCGGGACCCCGGAATTTCATGTTCTTAAGCCCAGGATTTCTAGATAATGACTTCTCCGATTCCCCCTCCACTCGTATATGTATGCACATTTTTTTTCGTTTAACTTGATGGTACAGTACCTGTATAAATCACTTTAGTATTTCTCACTCTTACTATTTCATGAACTATGACAAATATTCTTTATATACTATTCTGTGTTTTTCGACCATTATTTGTAAAAATACAACCACAAATTCCTCAAATAAATGTGTTTTTATATCACGGATTGAAGTATATATCCAAAAAATATAGATGACTAAAACATTTTGGCCATATACAGTCAGTTGACAAAAGTGAGTTTCCAATCAAAAAAATATCCAATCTGATCATTACAATCAAAATCAATATTTTTCAAACAAATATTACCAAGTGACTCTTTGTGCTATTTTTATAAAATAGATACCATAAGACCATAAGATGAAGAAATGTCTGAAGTTTTTTGGTTTATTTGGTCTTAATTTTTGTGAAGGATATTTTCATTCTATAATGGATTAAACACAGACATTATTTTTGCGGTTCTAAAGTGGGTAAAATACACAGCCAAGTTTGTAAGAAATATTTTTATTTGTGTTCACCTTGTCAGGAAACTTCAAACATTTCTTCATTTTACGGTATGTATTTCATATAAATCAGTTGTGTAATTCTTCGGTAATATTGTTTTGAAAAAATATCGATTTCAGTCGAACTAATAAGAAATGTTTTGTCCCCTGATACGACAGCGGTGTTTTCGCTTTATAAGAGAAGAAATATCAATATGATCTTATAAACATCGTATACCTTTTCACAAAATATATATTTCTGTCTCTTCTGATAGCTTCGCGTGACGTTGGTTCTTTCTTCAAGGCTTTAACAAAGTAATGAAATCATCGGATGCCATTGTTTACGTTGTAACTACAGATTCAAGAGTGTAATGTCATATAAGCGTTCAAGTAATCAACTATAAAACCGAACGCCGCCACGCATGAAAAGTCGTGAATGATCCCTATTGCTTTTTGCAGCAACTATGTTATACAATCGGGAACACAACACTACCGGATACAAGTGTTAAATTCACAAATTCTCGTCATATCTAGAACCTATCATTTTGTTGTTTTTATTTTGTTTACCCTTGTACTTAATTATTACTTTATTATAATTTGATATATAAAGTGTATACTATATTGGATATGTACTATCAACGACAAACTCTTTTTTTTTGCGTTTTTGTCATTGTGTTATAAACTAAAAAACTTATGGTCGACATCATGTGTTGACGTCATCGTAAATTTTGCTTTTTTTATTTTTTATTTGTTTAAGTGAATTTTTAAGCCAGATGTGCTGTATGTGTGTGATTTTTGCTGCCACTGTCTTGACTGCTGTATCACAAATATTGTCCTATCAAGTGGACTTCCTAGCAACAGGGAATCGTCCGTTCATATTGAACATAAAAAATAGTTTCGTTACACTTATATGATTGTTCTAATTTTGTATTTCAATCCATGAGTATTTACATTATCTTTCGTTTTTCATTAGTTTGATGTGTTTTAGTGTTTCATTTTGCCATTTGATTAGGGACTTGAAGTTTCGAATTTCCTCTGAGTTCAGTATGTTTGTGATTTTACTTTTCACAACTTCCTTCTTTTTGTTAACATTCGGTACAATTATGGATTTAAAAAAAAAAAATCCGTGTTGAATGTTAAATTGTTTCCCCCTAATTGTGTTATGTAGTAGGTAGACATTTACAATTACCGACAATTGTTCAAACTGACAATGATAAAAATATTTAAAATACCTCACAATGACGAAGTTACAACTTTATGTGCACATGCGCAAATAAATACATAAATACAAACCTCTTGTTAATCTTTCATTTAGTAACAATTACACATTTGATAGTTATATGGGATTTAAACTTGAATGTCATTTTAAAGTTTCATGAGTTGTTACTAACAGAAACATATTTAAATAAGCTTCAATGAAGTAAGTATTGTCTCTTTTATTTCCTTTCTTTATCTCAAGTTTCAAGTTTTTATATATTTCATATCAAATATTGAACAAAATACATACGAATTGTATGATATTGTTATACAAGTGAAATGTTTAGCTAGCTATAAAACCAGGTTTAATCCACAATTTTCTACATAAGAAAATACGTGTACCAAGACAGGAATAAGACAGCTCTTAGCCAATCGTTTGATATATTTGAGATTTTGATTTTGGCATTTAATGACAGACGTTCCGTTTTGAATCTTCCTAAGAACTCAGTATTTTTGGGATTTGGATTTTAATGTTTAATGTATAACTTATTTTCATATTCATCGCAACAACAGAACACAAAATTGTGACATGTTTTATATAAATGCTATTAATCTTAGTAAATGCAATAACTATCAACCTCGTGTTAGAATTCCAAGACCTTATAGGGATTTAACATGTAAGTGCTGTCCACTTTTATAATGGGAATCATAAAGAAGCCAACAAAAAAAAATTACACAAAATAAAGTAAAACGTTAACAATGATCTCAGTTTCCAAACCGTGATATCAGATTGTGTATTCGTTTATTTGCTTTTCCAATCGTTATCTCCGATTTTAAATTCCGTGTTCTCTAATTTTTGTTCTATTTCACATTTCCAGCGCGCCATGCGTAAAATATTGCTCGTCACTTGTGAAATATTCGTTCTCAACAATCGATTGGTTGAAATTTAATTATGACATTGAATTTTGTTGTTGTTTTACTAAATTTCTTATTGTGAAGTCTTGAAAATAGGCGACCATGTCTGATGACGTCATATATAAAGAACACCACCTTCTGCAAATATTTGAAAATGATGAATAGAAATCATTAGAAAAAGAGATTATACTACTGTAACTCTTGTATTACGATATTTCGCCACTCTCAACAATTTAATTTGAAAGTTAAAAAAGGTCGGTTAACCTCGCGCTTTAAATATAAAAATGTAACTTTCAAGAGTGGATGTATATCGTAACACACCTGATGCTTTGATCGAATCTATATACCTCCGTTATCTCGACTTAGTAATCTAATCGGTTATCTCAGATTATTAAACACTTACAATTTCACCCAAATAACAATCCTAATTTTGAAAAGGTTATTTAACTTTAAAATGTATTCAAGTACTCGGATAGTAATTGGTTTTTTTTTTTCTTTCTCGTTAATCAATTGATCTACTTATTATGACAGATCTGCCTTCATCAGGGAACCAACTGTCAATTGTATGTGAAAGTCTTTAACTTTGATCCACTATGCATATCTCGAACACTTTTATGTTTGCTATACGCAATTATTGGTGCAGCATTGATTATTTGTACACAATCTTCGTCAAACTGTAATAAATGCCACTTTGAAATTAGTTAGATTGTTTATTAATTTTTTATGTTTACTTGTGTTTCTGATTTGCAGTACTGATTCACCTTTTTTATAAACCATCGGAATACATGCTGTGAATGACAGCTATTTCTATACAGATAGAGATAAGAATTTGTTTCTTCAAAATATATGTCAAGGTCAAGGTCAAGAATGCCATGCGTTGTAAATTTTTGACCTTTAATTACATCAACATCCAAGAACGGCATTTAGTCGTTTGAGATTTCAAAGGTGGACTTCAATAAGGGGTTATAATTATTTGCTAGACGAAAAAAATCTGTAATTTCACGTGAAAAAAATTTAAAAAAAATTGGATGGACAAAACAACAAAACTGTGATATTCTCCTAATACAAGAAACACACTTTACTGACAACTTAGGAGAATCTTTAAAAAAAGAGTTTGAAGGTGAATTATTCTTCAGTAATGGTAAGATCAAGGGTGAAAAGGGAGAAAAAAATACTTCTTATGTCTTGAAAAAGCTAGGCAGTGCAAAAACCAATTCTAGATGGTATGATGTAAACAATAATATAATTACTGATCAAGAAAAAATACTTTACCTTGAAGTTAACTATTATAGAAAAATATATTCCTCAACTAAGCCTGATGTGGAAGATACTAAAAAGTAACAATATTAAAAAATGTCCAAAATTAAGTGATAGTGAAAGTGATTTATGTGAAGGAAATGCACAGATTCAATATTCAAAATGAATCTAAATAAAGCCCCAGGTCTAGATTGACTTAATGTTGAATTTTACAGAAAATTTTGGGAAAAAATAAAGATTGTTTCAGTATTTAATTTTTGCTATAAAGAAAGAGAATAATCAACTTCACCAAAAATTTGAGCGATATCATTAATATATATAAAAGAAGATCCACTTTCTTTAAACAATTATCGTCCAATAACTCTGTTAAATAATGATGTAAAATTGTTAGCTTATGCACTTGCCCAAAGATTAAAACAAGTATTACCAAACATAATTCATACTGATTATATAAAAAAGTTTATATAAAAAATAGATGCATAGGCTTCAATATAAGGCAAATACAAGATGTTATTGATTACTCAGAGAACTTTAAAGTAGATGGCGCTATACTTTTTGTTGATTTCTCTAAGGCATTTGACTCCCTTGAATGGAACTTTATGTCAGAAACCTTGGTAAAATTTGGCTTTAAAAGTAGTTTATATGATGGATTCAAACAATGTACACAGACATAAAAGGTTGTATACTCAACAATGGTTGGGTGTACAGCAGTTTTAATTTTTTCGTGGAACTCGACAAGGATGATCAATTTCTTCTTTAGCCTTCGTATTAGTGGTTGAAATTATGGCAATTAAACTAAGAGAAGATACTAATCTCAAATGTTTAGAGGTGAAACTAGATGGTAGAAATTGCTCACTAAAAATATGTCACAACACTATTTTTTAAATCACCAAAAGATATTAGTTTAGCAATGAATATAATTTAAACTTTTTAAAGTTTATCAGGATTACAACTAAACAAAAATAAAGCAGAGGAATTTTGGTTGGGAAAACTTAAACATAGCGGAGACAAATTTGAAAACATAAATTTGAAAACAGATAATATTAAAAGTCTAGGTTTTTACTTTGGTTATAACAATCAAGACTGTCAAAAACAAAACACTGATAAACAGCTAAAAAATGTGAAAAAATAACATCAAACTGGATGACAAGAAAGTTAACATTAAAAGGTAAAATAATAATAGTAAAATCATTAGTTCTTCTAAATTTAACTTATATCGCATCAAATATGTACATACCAAAGGAAATAATACAAAAGTTTAAAACTCTAGTATATAATCTTATATGGAATGGTGAAAAAAATAAAGTTAAACGTGCAACTCTTTGTTAAAACTATCTAGAAGATGGGTTAAAAATGATCGACATAGACTTATATCTCAAAGTTCTTCAATTTCGGTGGATTTAAAAACTTAAACAAAATTCTGGTGATAATTAGTCAATTATACCCTAAGCTTACTTAAACAAATTTGGTAAAACCTCTTGATATTTCAAATGAACATTAAAAATGTTAATATGTTAGTCAAGAAAATATTTAAATCCCTTCCTGAGTTTTATCAACAACTGATTAAAACTTGGATTAATGTTAAGAAGGACAGACAAAGATACCTCAATCTTTTCAAGATATAAGAAAGCAGATTGTATAGGGTAATCAAACAAAAGGAAAATACTTATTATTCACTAAATGGATCGAACATAACATTCTGTATGTAAATGACATACTTGATGAAAGAGGTCATATATCAGGAAATAAAATATTACTTAAATTAAAAGATAAACTGGATTGGATTAGAGAATTATCATCATTAAAGAAAGCTATTCCAAAACATTGGCAGAATATTTTAAAGTATGAAAGCTCATTTAAAACAAAAGTAAATATAAAGAATACAAAAAATCTGCAAATACTACTCAATCATAATATCTATCCAGAAACGGGTAATAAAGAAATATAGTCAATACTAATTGTCCCTTATAAAAAAAAGGAAATATATGACATTATAAGATTAAATTCAATATGAAATATAGATACCGGAAATATGTTATTAAAGACATCAGCATATTGTAACCGGAAGGTAAATGTATAGTTTGTTTTTAAAAAATAAACACATGCTAGCTTCCCTTAGCCTTGTATAAATTTTATACCACGAGGTGCCAAAAAAAAGACCAAAAAAAAAAAACCCGCATAGCAAATAACCTTTTGATATGAATTTAAAATAATTTTAAAAACTTACCTAGTTATGGTTTTACACTAGCATAGTCAAGCATGTAAGCTTATACAAGATAAATCCTTCAAAACATAAAAGAATATTAAAGTAACTCCAATACACAGGTAACCTGTGAGAAAGTAAACATACATAAAAATCACAAAACGATACGGTGTAGATCCGTTATTTTTCCCGATTTGTAAGCAGACAATTTTTATATTATTAATGACTGAATCAATGTATATTTATGTTAATTTAATGTATGTATCAGTCAGGGACGTTACTTAAACAAGTAATTTCTTAAAGTTACTAATAAAAGTAATTTTTGTTTTTAAAAATAATAAAATTACTTGATAGAGTTATTTTAAATTTCAATAGACGCATAGACTAAATGTAGTTTTCATGAATTTTTACATAATTTGATATCATAAAATAAAGAATTTATTAAATTTTAAAGAAGTATATGGATAAAGGATTACTTTAAAAATAATAACAAAAATATTACTAGAACAAGTATTTTTTTACATATTTGAAAAAATTAGTATTAACACTTATTTAAGGAAGATATGTAATTGATGTGGGTTACAACTTATCAATAACTTCAAGTCCTAATTAATTCACAAACATATATGTATTTATATCAGTCTATCTTCAAGATTTTGGAGGAAAATGATAATTTAATAGTCCCATGAGACCTATCTTTGACCCAGAAGCATCGGTATGAAAGATAAGTGCGTCAGAAAGTTAATTAGTGTTCCAGAAGGATTAGATTTTACATTCCATGGGTAAAATAACAAGATTACTGTGAAAATGTGTTATAGCTAGTACAATCTGTCTTATTGGACACCTCTAAAATTCATCAAGTTACTTATATAAGTTATATTTTAAAAAGCCTCGTTTTCAACAATACTTGTTTAGGTAATTTTAATTGTTACTTGTTTAAGTAATGCCCCTGACTGTGTATTATGTCTAACTGTATAATACTAACATTTATATAATATTTTATTATATATTATCCCTGGATGTATAATAACTGATCTATAGGGATACTTAGCCTAATGCTGTAAGCTAGGCAAATTGTAAAACAGCATTTAGTGCAATAAAGATCATTTAATTGTTTCAACAACAAAAAAGTAATTGCACGTGATAATCCATCACATATGATGAATCAATCATCCCTATATTTTTAACCTAGAAAAATCCTATTGCATAAGTTTGCTTTTTTTTTAATATCTATATGTTTATAAATCGCTTACATGACCATCGGCAGTCTTCGGAGTTCAGCTCGATAGTTAATAAGTTGGCGTCTAGACTTTAATACACACGGAACGATTAAACATATCATCGAGCCAATGCCTTGTAAATTGTTTATTTTAGACATTTTATAATTTGGATATATATACGTTGTACTATGTTAAATCGGTGAACAAGTATTTGACAGCCCCTTTAAATGAATATAATTGGCAGTAATGTTGAGTATTTAGTTTTCTTGTGACTTCTGTTATGTAGTCTAGTCTGTCCGAAATAACACAATTTGAATTTTATTTGCCTTTTTTTATTACTATTGTTTTATCATTTTCAAATTGCGTAGTGCTGTTCTTTCGCCCTTAGCAAGATTGTTTTTTAACATTTTTTTCTATTGGTAGAAAAGATAATTCAAACTTTGTTAGATCGATATAATTTACCAACGTATGGCACGTAGAAGCAGGTTTATATTAGTATTATCTAGAAAATGCATTGTAGTCTTTTAGTATAGACATTTTTGCTTGATGGCGTTGGTATCAATTTCAAGCCTTTCGCCCACATGATATATACCTGATTTGATTATTTGCATTTTAATAGATTCACTACATGTTTTTTTGCATGTGCAGCTCTTTGCTGCATATTATATTTATTTTGTTCTTTTTTATTGTAGAATCTGATTTTTATACTACCGCAAAAAAAAAATTGGGATCGTATAATAGTATGATGTCGTCGTCTGCGTCGTCGACCGAAGATACATACATTTGGTTTCTGGACAATACATTTAGTTTAAGTGAATGGATCTCTTTGAAATTTTAAGAAGATTCAATACTACAACAGGAAAGTTGGGATTGATTTTGGGGATGATGGTCCCAATCGTTTAGGGATTGGGGGCCCAAAAGAAGCATTTTTCTAGTTTCAGGACAATAACTTCTGTATAAGAATTTTGATTGAAATAGGGGATAAAAAAATGGGGGGGGGGTCAAATTTGTTTAAGGGGTTCATATTTTTTTTTCAAATTTTTCAATTTTCAAATTATTAAAAAGTTTCAAGAAGAATGCTTCAATTGCACTGTATTGCGCATTATATTTGTAAGATCTTTGACCACATTTATTTTGTGTCAGAAACCTATAGTATGTCAAACATTTTATCATTCCAAATTTAGATAGTATCAAGTTTGAATATTGTGTCCAAATTGTCCCCAACTGTTCAGGTTTCGACCTCTGCGATCGTATCAGGCTGCGCTCAGGGAAGCATTTTATTTGCTTTTCTATCAAAACGACGTGCTATCTTTGAGTTCACATTTGGTGATTCTTTGAGCTACGTGCCTTTGTTAAGCTCACATTTTGTGGCTCACGTTTATCTCTACAGTAACTTTTTATTTATCCACTGACATTACAAACCCTTTTAAATTATATATTGGTTATTCCAGAGACATGTAGGTTAAAATTTAAAGGTCTCTGGTTAATTCTAGAATGAATTATTAACTTTTCTCTGTGAAAAAGCCCACATCCTTGACACCCTTACTGCAACGCATACAACATTTACGAATGTTTTATTAAAAAAATGAATTTGGGAATGAATTAATAATTTTTTGGGATATTTCAAAATAGTTTTAGGGATACGGAATATTTGTGAAAACAAATTAAAGGTATATTAGGGGTAAACATTACAGGGATATGGGATCTTGGGACACAATTTTAATGGGATACGGGATATTGATCCCCCCTTAACAAGCCTCAATTAGGATTACTGCGCGGGTCACAAATCGATTGTCTTTATCATTTCAATGATGGCGTTCATGTTTGTAATGTTCCTAAATATTTATACCTTTGTAACATGCACAAAATTAACATGGAATATCGACCAACTCTTTATTGATTCTTTTATTTCGCTGAAGTTATTCCTCAAAAAGAAGACAGCAACTAGTAAACAAAACATGATAGCTATGTTTTCACATCAACACACCTTTACTGATATTGATACGATAAAAGTATATCCAAATGTTTATGTTCAGCTTCTCATTCAATAATTGCATGGCCGAAACAAATTTTCACCTTACTTCATATGAATGTGTTCAAATGTTGTATGTAACTCAAGATTATCTTTTGTTTGTTTTATCATCTTGTGTTGTTTAATTTTTTGGTACATATTTTAAATCTTCCGTGTTAAATGCTTTATTATTGTAAATCAGTTAAATCTTTTTCACATTACTTGGGCTTTAGAAGTAGCATATACAATTACCTTCTATTTGTTTTCGGACTAAGATACACAGCAGAGTGACGACGTAACAATTACATATACTCATGCCAAAAGGTTTAAGATAAAACAATCTAACAATCTATATTTTCTTTAGTAACAAGTATATATTATAAAGCAATATGGAATTTACACTTTGAAAGCATTTAAAAAGTTTCCACAAATGTTTAAAATAGCTGATCTTTATTTGAATCAATAGATCAATAAGACAAAAACTTCGGACAAAAGAGATGATTTTATCATCTTAACTGTTGACTATTCATTTCAGTGTAGCAACATTCCAGCAGCGCCTATATACGAATTTTTATATCTCCCAGTTGATACAATGTACGACATTCTATGACTTGTAGCTTCTATCATGATTTCCAAGATAGAGGATTGCTGCTCACTAGATACCTATAAAACCACGAATTGAAACCAAATATTGAAGTGGAAGTAATCCCTTCCTAAATTTTGTTGACGCCATCATGATGTGATTAACCATTAGAAAATGTCATTTTCACAGATGACAACGAACATATTCGTAATGTCTTAACTACAATTCCGTGTCCTTGATCGAATATGACCTACCGTATTATACATATAACCTTGTTTGCAATAACATGAGCAAAACGACTGATGCAAAATGAGGAGCATGATCTAGTTTAAACAGTACTTTATTGAAATACATTGAATTGGATTGAGCAACAGACATATCCAATGTAAGCCCTATCCATAAAACATACATAAAAACACACACATACACTAGCATAATGGCAACACATAATACATTTTTCAAAAAATCATCTTACCCGACTGGAATGGTGCTTTAAATAGATAACTCAGATAACAAGTATTGATATTTATATTCTAGGTAATAAACTCCCAAATTGATTAAGAGGCTTCATTTAATTAAACAGTCTCCAGTTAGCTGTTCAATATAATAAATTCAATAACTAATTTTCCACACAGCATGTTTGATATCTTATTTTTACTAACTAATCGCACTTTGTACAGCTGATTCTCAAAACCCCACCACTTTTAACATGTTTAAGGAGAAATAATATTCAGAGATAAATAATAATGTTTACGTGCTGGTTTCCAGATGTGATCTCTATGTTTAATCTCATATCGCCATAACTTGGTAATGTTACCAGATAATGTGCATATGCATTAGTGTCAAATGGAAATATGTTGGAACCCTACAGTCGAGGTACGAAATGACTGCCTACCACTATGTATGCGTGTATGTTTGTTTAAATTATTTAGTCAGGTGTAAAGTTTGTGTGTTTTAGCGATTGTACAGTCCTCGTTTGAATATATTTTACTGACATGGGTCACAAATCGATTGTCTTTATTATTTCAATGATGACGTTCATGTTTGTAATGTTATTGAATATCTATACCTCTGTAATAGGCAAACATGGAATATCGACCAACTTTTTATTGATTCTTTTACTTCGCTGAAGTCATTACTAAAAAAAAGGACAGCAACTAGCAAACAAAACATGATAGCTATGTTTTCACATCAACACACCTTTACTGATATTGATACGATAAAAGTATATCCAAATGTTTATGTTCAGCTTCTCATTTAATAATTGCATGACCGAAACAAATTTTCACCTTACTTCATATGAATGTGTTCAAATGTTGTATGTAACTCCATAAAGTAAGATTATCTTTTGTTTGTTGTATCTTCTTGTTTTGTTTAATTTTTTGTTCATATTTTAAATTGTCCTTGTTAAATGTTTTATTGTTGTTAATCAGTTAAATCTTTTTCACATTACTTGGGTGTTAGAAGTAGCATATACAATTACCTCCTTTTTGTTTTCGGACTAAGATAAAAATCAGGATGACGACGTTACAGTTATATATACTCATGCCTAAACGTTTAAGATAACACAATCTATATTTTCTTAAGTAACAAGGACATATTATATAGTAATATGGAATTTAAACTTTGATAGTATTTGAAAAGTTTCCTCAAATGTTTAAAATAGCAGATCTTTATTTGAACCAATAGATTCAGGACAAAAATGTCCGACAAAAGAGATGATTTTATCATCTCAACTGTGGACTATAAATTTCAGTGTAGGAACATTCCAGCAGCACCTGCATACGGATTTTATATCTCCCAGTTGATACAATGTACGACATTCTGTCACTTTTACCTTCTTTCATGATTTCCATGATAGAGGATTGCTGCTCACTAGGTACCAATTAAACCATGAATTGAAACCAAGTAATGAAGAGGAGGTCATCCCTTCTTAATTTGTTTTTGACGCCATCACGATTTGATTGACCAGTAGGAAATATCCTTTTTTACAGATGACAACGGACATATTCGTAATGTCGTAACTACAATCACGTGTCCTTGATCCGAATATGACCTACCGTATTAAACTTATTACTTTGTTTGCAATTACATGAGCAAAACGACTGTTGAAAAATGTGGGACATGATATAGTTTAAACAGTATTTTATTCAAATAAATTGAATTGGATTGGGCAACAGACATATCCATTGTAAGCTATATCTATAAAACAAGGTACAATATATTACATAAAAAACAAATGCATACAATAGCATAATGGCAACACATAATACATTTTCCAAAAATTCATCTAATCTGACTAGAATGGTGCTTCAAATAGATAACTCAGATAAAACGTATTGATAATTATATTCTAGGTAATAAACTACAACATTGATTAAGAGGCTGCATTTAATTAAACTGTCTCCAGTTAGCCTCCAATATAATGAATTTTATAACTCATTTTTCCAAACAGCATGTTTGATATCACATACTTATTTTTACTAAGCAAGCGCACTTTGTAAATGCAGCTAATTCTCAAACACCGCCTCCTTTAAGAGAGATAATATTAATAGATAACTTGGTAATGTTACCAGTAAATGTGCATATGCATGTTGGTCAAATTGAAATATATGGGAACCCTATAGTCAAGGAAGGGGTAGTAAAGAATTTAAGTATAAGTTAAAACTCTTCGAAGTTCGGACCATATACATGTTGAAAATATGCCGCACAGCACTATATTTTGACCTTTTGAAACCAAGTAGGTCACATAAACTCTCTATTCTAGAATATCATTTTTTCAAAACTTCCTCTGGAAAATTGGTTTGCAGATATTTACAGAAATGGAACCTATATGCCCAGTTGTGTTTCTTTGATACAATATAACGTAGTACTTTAAAAGAAGAATTCAACAAACAGCATATAGACAACTGGCAAGTAGGAAAAGGGAATCTTCTAATGCAGATTCTGCAAAGAATATTTCAACTGTTTGACATTTACATGCTGATCAACTGATGTACGTCGCTATCGCTATCCTATCAGAGATAATGTTAACTTAACAATGTGCCTGTCAGAATAAGGTATCGATCCAAGTATTTCAAATCTTTCAATTCTTTAATTTATGGCTGGATTTAATTCAAAAAGCAACGAGGGAGGTTGTTACATTTGGGCTTCTTTGCTACATATGAGTTTTTTTTATAGTGATTAAGATTATTACACATGGTTGACTTATGTTCCCCAACATGCCCAATTTTTGACATTTGTATCTACCAATTGTGTTTGTTTTTTTACGCATTGTTGTCAATATAATGGCGGTTGTCATACAAGTTAGAGGTTTAGGTTCAATGCACCATTTTCTACCTAAGAAAATAACTGTAACAAGTCATAAATATGACAGTTGTTTTCCATTTGTTAAATGTTTTTAGAGTTTTAAATTTTGCCGTTTGATTAAGGACTTTTTGTTTTGAATTTTCCACGGAGTTCAGTATTTTTGTGATTTTACTTTTTTCATTTATATATATATATATATATATTATACACATATGTTGTGTTTAATGCTGTTTATTTCCGAAATATAAATTTAATAACACTAAGTTTATTTAAAAAAAAAAAAACTAATTGATAGTACAAAAATATGTTTGATAAACATTAAATACTCAGTAGGACACCCACTTTTACAGCTGTGTCTATCAAAATTCAACCTTGATCTGTATTTTGTGGAAACAAATATCGTGTATAAGTTTCTAAACATTTCATTTGGTTGAGGCAAACATAAGTTAGGGAATAGACATGAAAATGTCAGCATTTTTTCCAGCTGTACCATAACAGTGACACCATCAACACTCATATTTGATCTGTATTTTATAATAATAAAAATTGTGTATAAGTTTCATAACATTTGGTTGAGGCAAACTAAATTTATTGAACGGTAACGAAAATTCAACAATTTTACCATTGTTATAGAAGCCTACAACTAGAACGGTCACACTAGCGCCACCAAAGTTCAAACGTTATCTGTGTGTTGTGGTAACAAGCATTTTGTATAAGTGTCATAATATTTGGTTAAGGCAAACAAAAGTTAGAAAACGGAAACCAACTTTGGGACGTACGGAACGTACGCACATTTGAAAGGACAAGTGTAAAACGTATTATCTTACATCCTATGAATTTCTAGGAAAAAGATTGGTAAACTGCGTGAAGACCGTGTATATTCCTGATTGGGTAAGTAGGATTCCGTAAAAGTTAAAAGGTGGGGCTTATTTCAGTACACGGTTAGTAATGGTGTGATGTCCCTTTATAAAAAAAGGCAACAGTAGTATACCGCTGTTCAAAACTCGTAAATCTATGGAAAAAAACAAAATTGGGGTAATACTGTGTTGAGGGAAAATTTTAGTCGTGCATATTCTCTCTCCAAAAAGGAGTCTGAAGAAGAGCTGATGCCACTCTTCATTAGTTTCCTTTTCCCTTTCCTGGATCGGTCAGTGGAATCAGCTTACTGTAACGTTGTTGCAAGCCTGTTAGAGCTCCAGAAGCTGATGATGTTGTCATAATTGGAGTAATAAATGTGGGAGGAGGAGGATTTGTCATTGACTCGACAGGGATGACACCGTTAGTAAGCACTGCAGTTAGTATGGAAGAAACTTGATAGATCAACTTGCAGCCAATTGTTTCTGTAATGGTGTTCAACTCTGAACCACATATGATTGATTTATAGTAGGTTGTAGGTGTCCGTAAGAAGACACATAAACCATTTACTGGTATCCTTTATCAGTACTACAGGTTTCTGTTCTTAAATGGAGGTTGTTGTTGAATGATTTGAACTGTCTCATCAGGGCAAAAGGCCCTGCAATAGGACTACCGACTTTAGGTGAAGACTCCAAATTTGCATTCAACAGAGTTTGTGCGGTTGATGGCTCATGTGAATTATTGGGAAAAGACCTAAGGCAAGAAGTTTGGTATGTACTTTTGGTGTACTTGAGTTGTACTGGCTTAAAATTCGAATTTTGGCTTAGCTAAGTATCCATTGCAGTAACTTTTCCGTCCGTCTCACCACATCATTGAATTTCTCATTGTTCTGACCGTCAATTCCGCCAAGCGCTTACTACAAGCCTTGTGGTCTATCCTCTGTTCAGACTGCTGAAGTTGCTGATATATTGCTCCTATCTGTTCATTATTAAAATATGTTGCCTCTTTCTGTTCAGCTTGCTTCGTTATGAGACCATAACATATTCTATTAATTCGTACTTCGCTCTGTTTTATATTGCAGTCAATCTATATCTCAGCAATATATTTCCTATCTGCTAAACATTCTTTGTACAATTGTTGAATATAGTTGTCATCTGTTAAAGTGTCTTAAGCTTTGGGTTTCTCCATATCCCCAAATGATTCAGTTTCTGCCAATTAAATATTTTTGTCCTTCTTGTTCTCAATTCCTGCCATTTCACTGATTTGTTGTTATACAATTCCCTAATCACAGTATAATATTTAAAAATGCAAAATATTGCAAAGCAAGAAATAAGATAGGCAATGAATAATATCTTACGGCAGATAGATCTCAAATTACAGCTTTTATGTATGACCTAAGACAAAACAAACATGCAGCTTTTAATGAAAGCTACTACTGCTACTGTTAATGAAAGCTACTACTTTGTATAGGAAATGACCAGCCAGGGAAAATCAAAAGGACAGAACTGGAACAGAGATTAAATGACACTTTACTTTAATGAAATGATTCTCAATAATAAATATTTGCATTTTTTTCAAGGCGGCCATTTTGAAAATAGCCGTCATTTGAAATTTCAAAGATAGATTAAATTAAAATCTTGCACCAAATCATTAAAATATGTTGAATTTTGTGCTTCCAGCATCAAATCCACTGTGGTTTGTGCAATATTAGAAAATATTTTAGAATATATGGTGGCCATCTTGAAATTAGCCGCCATATTGAAATGTTAGGTAGGGTCCATAGTTTTTATTGCTCAGTACTCCGAATCATTACAATTTGTAGAATGTTGAGCTTCCAGCATCAAATCCACTGTGGTTTGTGCCACACTGGAAAATATTTTAAAATATATGGCGGCCATCTTGAAATAAGCCGCCATATTGAATTTTGAGGGTGGGTCCATAGCTAATATTGCTCAGTACACAAAAACGTAACATCATGTGGAATTTGCTGCTTTCCTCATTATTTGAGGAATTTTTTCACCGATCGGCCAGACCAATAGTGTGATAGTGACATATTCCATATATAATTTACTGACCCCATATATGTCGTATTAGGTCACTAGCACACTATGTAACTTAAAATACCCATCTGCTACAGCGGGCATACACAATATAGTAAATTCAATTTGTCAGATATGTCAGATATTATTTTTGTCTGCTGTCAATAATTGAGTATTTTGCATCATGACTATTTCTAGGCATTGATTTATCCGCAAAAATATTGACTTTGATTTGATGATGATGTTAAATATATATATAATTCTTTCCTTTTTGAATTTTCCTCTGAGTACAGTATTTTTGTTATTTTACTTTTTAAATCAATATTTTGAGGAAATTCTTTTTTTTTGTATTTTCAATAAAAACTAAGAAATAAAAAAATCGGATATAATTGCAATGAGACATATTGAAACGAAATACCATATGATGCAGAGGTAATTCAACAATAACCAAGTCCATATCATGTAGTTAGCTATGTACATGATCCGACCTAACAATATGTAAAACTATTCCATGCAAACCAGAAAACCACGTACCTGATATATTTAAAAATAAGGAATAGTGTGCAACATTATCTCTTCCATAAGCAAATATCAAGTCAGATCTAAACAGTTTTATATATTTTTTATTTCCAGAAAGAGAAAAAACAAGCTAATACAGAGTATACCAATTCGGAGAAATGGAGTATTTGCTACCATTGGTGATTCTAAGTAACTGTCTTTTGATTCAAGGTAAGAAAACATTGTACAAACGAAAAAGTGAGCATTTTACAAAAACAAGTTATACATGTTATAAAACACATTCAAACAGAGGGACGAAAGATACCAAAGGGACAGTCAAACTCATAAATCTAAAACAAACTGACAACGCCATGGCTAAAAATGAAAAAGACAAACAAACAACAGCACACACGACACAACATAGAAAACTAAAGAATAAACAACGCGAACCCCACCAAAACACTAGGGGTGATCTCAGGTGCTCCGGAAGGGTAAGCAGATCCTGCTCCACATGCGGCACCCGTCGTGTTGCTTATGTGATAAAAAATCCGGTAAATAGTCTAATTCGGTAGGTCACATTCAGGAAAGGGAAGGGGATTGTAGTTACGACGTAAGGAACATATCTGATATCATTTGTGATACGGTTATTCCATAACGGTCAACCAACTCGTGATGGCGTCCGTAAAATTTTAATCTATGTTTGAAATAAAGACTTCATCACTACAATAGTCAGATGTCTGAGTTGATATTTAGGCCAATGATTCAATACAATGTATCATGTATATTGAGCTTGGTGTAATTAATTTTAGTTCTTTTTATATATTTTTGATGCAGGTAAAATTATTATAACTCTTGTGCTTGATTTTTATACGACGAAGCATAAATGTTAAATTGAGGTCTGGAGCAGGCATGTCAGAATCTGCTAGTAGTCCTTTTATAATTAATTGTATCATTGTCATTTTCCTTATTTTCAATCGTTACCTTTTCTAACCTCGGACTCGGACCTCTTTAACACTTAGTTTTACTGTGCGTATTGCTGCGTGTTTGTTAATGATACATTGGCTAGATGTATAGAGGGCCAGTTGAGAACTCACATGTCATGTTTAATCCACTGCATTTTGTGCATGTGTAAAGTCTGGATCCTCTGGGCTTTTTTGTCTTGTATTTGTTGTTATGCCCCACCTACGATAGTAAAGGGCCATTATGTTTCTGGTCTGTGCGTCTGTTCTGTTCGTCCGTCCGTCCGTTTGTTCGTTCGTTCATCTGTCCTGCTTCAGGTTAAAGTTTGTGGTCGAGGTAGTTTTTGATAAAGTTGAAGTCCAATCAACCTGAAACTTAGTATACATGGTCACTATGAAATGATCTTTCTAATGTTAATGTAAATTTCACGGTCCACTGAACATAAAAAATGATAGTGGGGCATCTGTGTACTGGTGACACATTCTTGTTATTTTTTTTTTTATTCATATCTTTCGGGGGTTCAGTGAGGTTCCTTTTAACTGAACTAGTACACATTTTTTTGGTGCCAGCTGAAGCCAAACTCCAAGTGCGGGATTTCCTCGCTGCGTTGAATACCCATTGTTGGCCTCGTGCCTTCTTCTGCTTTTTGTCGCTTTGTTGTGTCTTTAAAACATTCAAATGTCGTATACTGCTGTTTAAAGTCACAAACCGATTGATTAAATTAATACAAACTTACCAAGTGATACAAGCTGCCGTTTTTTTTGTTTTTTTTTACTTTTCTGCTCCCTGATACAACATGCTAGATAATTCTAATGTTGAGTTGTTTTTTATGTCTTTCCTGCAACATAATGTCACTTCAAGAAAAGGCATAGGGAGGCTAGTCTGGCAATGGCGGTAAAATGGTAAACCAACGTTAACTAATGTAAAAACTGAGTTTAATCCTTATAAACATTTAAAATGTGCTTTACCTTATTACTTTGTCCAGCAACGGTTTCAACAAAAA
Source organism: Mytilus edulis (assembly GCA_019925275.1). Lineage (NCBI taxonomy): Eukaryota > Metazoa > Mollusca > Bivalvia > Mytilida > Mytilidae > Mytilus > Mytilus edulis. Next base: position 113,237,420 of record CM034354.1, read on the forward strand.
CATAGTTTATAACATGTGATATTCTCTCTTATGAGTTGTATAATAGAAAATCATCATTGCAGGGTATATAGTTCAATCTGATATGGTTCAGACACCTTGAGAAATATCATGGTTCAGTGGTAAACGTTAAGTTTGTGTGGTAAAATCTGTTTCTCTATCTTACTCCGTCTTTATATACGAAACAATAGATTGACTAATGTATGGAATGCTTTTAAGGTGTACATGTCTGTCATGTTTCCTTTGTATCTGTTTTGAAAGCAATGCACTGTATTGATACATGTAGGTCTTACAACATTGTTCATGACGAAAATGAGCGATGTAAAAAAAATCCCTATTGACTCAATTTACAAAGCAGTCACTGGTGACCATTTGCTATGAAAACTGGGAAACAAGATTATAACAGTATTATAAATTTATGTAGGTCAACGATTTAAATTTTCTTATTATTTATCTTGTGGAAAATAAAAATCATTTTAATATGTTATGTTAGTTAAAGCAACAGAAAATCTCTTAAAATCAATTTCAGGTATTTTAGAATGGACAGTTGTTGGAAAGGTTACGGAATATGGGCAAAACGTGACATTATTTTGCAATGTTCCGTACTGTTGTCCTGAGGATTCAGGATGGGATAGATGGACTCCTGTACAACAGACCCTGTTTATAGATGTAAAGACAGGACGACCAAATAAAAAGTATGATGGAAAGGTAATGAAGGATGGATATACCTTAGTTATCCAAAATCTGACCAAAAATGATCTTAATGTCTCATATTCCTGTTTGTATGGTGTGACTTTAGGTGAAAGAAAATTTCTACTTGAAGAGGACGTTTTCAAATGTAAGTACAAACACTAAACATATGTCGAATATCGACAATTATAATGAAAATATTATGCTATATATGTATATATAAAAAACAAGGAGTTTTAACATCACTGAGACAAGACGATTAATCACAAAAATATATCTGTTATGTTGCCAAGACCATGAAAACATTGCAAAAACCTACTAAACAAGAGACTTTTTACTGCAGAAAGGCAACAAAGGATGTGGAAAAAACTAGCCACATGAACAGCTTTAACTTAATTTGAAGGATAAATGATTTGGAGCAATTCTGTTCATTTGATAGTCTTTTAAGGCTGACCAAATGATAAACATATTGGCATTTTTTACACATAACTCATGTTGGAATTTTATGTAAAATACTATACTAAATATTCTGTTTATATACATTATTTTTTTTCAGCAATAAGTCCTACACAACCTAATGATCCGAACGGTCAATTATCTCATAGTGAAATGTAAGTAAGAACTCTGCATGTCTAAGGTTACCTTCTTAATGTAATTCACATATAATTAATGACCGTGTCCTCTCTTATAGTAATCAGAGAGGTGCAATGTCCTGTAATTTTTTATATTTTACACAAAGAAAAGGATATGGACACTTGCAATTCAATATTGCCTATATTTTAAATATTATGATTCAGATGTTATAAGGCAAACATATGTCAAACCTCAGTACCTATAATTTTATAAACCCATGAAACAAAGCTAGAGAGCCTGCCTGTCACTTTGTCAAGATAAACTTCTTTGTCCAATGCTTTTATCACAACAACCTTATATAATAATTGATGATGGTTTGTAAGCAATCATTATTGCAGGACTTTGATTGAGGAAGAAATTCGTTCAAAAAATTTGGAACGAGCATCTACGCAAATACATTTCCACAGAAATACTCGTAACCGTCTTGAAAAACTTCCATTCAAAATGTATACATCTTTTCCTACATATAAAAACATTGTGAGTTATATTATCGCAGAACGAAAGTACTTGTGTTTGTGTGTGTATTCTTATCGACGTTTTCTTCTCCAACCCTTACGAAAGTAAACATGGATGGGAAAATAACCCAGATATTTCCAATGATTTCCGTTATAATCATAACTGCTGATTTCTTGTCACCTATCATTGTCATCAAACAGAAACACAAAAGAACTGAGTGTACGATATGAGACGAATAAAATAGTCAAAGATTCATAGCACTTATAAGTGCAAAATAAAGTATATTAAAGTATCGGCTATTGTATTATTCTGTCTGAAACTGTTTTGATTGTGAGATTTATTTTAAACGTGATTTATATATAAAAAAAAAAATACATAACATATTAAATATTTAGACCCTTTTATTCCTTTCATTTATATTATCAATTATTTTTGCAACTAATCCCCTTGCATCCCCTCAACCAGCCCCAACATACACACACAATAAACACATTTGGAATATAAGTAAGCACATAAGAATTTCAAAATGTTATTAAAAAAAAGACATATGCATTTTGTGCAACTGATGTAGTCATAGTTTTGCTTCATATCCACAAATTTCAAAATTTGATAAATGTCACATGTTTTTATCTCAAAATTTTGCCTTACAAGAAAATCAATGGCTGTGTCTTTTTATTTTGCGAAAACACGTATAGTGTTTACATATTCTAAGAGTTCATCCGAAAACACCTGACTATAGATGGACTGATCTATGATGACCGAACGGTTAAACTCGCCCAGTCAAATGGAATAAATCAAGTAATAAGAAAATAAAATATAGTATAAGCGTAATCCAAAGGAAACAAACAAGCCGAGACTCTGTAACTCAGAAGTCAGCACTACTGTGTTGACTTGAGTTATCATTGCTATGTTCATTTTTATAAATTAACTGTTAACAAAACTTTGAATGTTTGAAATACTAAGGCTTTTCTAACCCAAGAAAAGATTACCCTAGCTGTATTTGGCAAAACTTTTAGGAATGTTTGGCCTTTTTAACCAATTTTTTATTCGAGTCACTGATGAGTCTTTTGAAGACGAAACACGCATCTGGCGTAAATATAAAATTTTAATCCTGGTATCTATGATAAGTTTTTTTTTCACGTTTACTAGACCAGGATCAAACGATTGAAGCTTGATTTTCCGGTTGTCAGCAGAGAACGCATATTGTTCCACATTCTGAACACCTTTCCTTTCCTCGAACAACATTATGAAAACTATGAACCTAGATATTGTTTATCCATTGTAGCATTAGTTCAGTTAAATTGACCATATATTAAACATTAAAATAGGCACCTGAGAAACAACTATTTAGGCATATTGCAATTAGGGATATCCCTTATAAAATGAATGACTGTTTTTCAAGCATATACATATTTACCTGTGTCGTGGTAGAAAAGTAACAAATTTTCCAAATTTGTATTTTTAACTTAGAAGTCCAGAGTGGGGGATGTTTACATTGGGAACAATTTTCCGAAGTATGTACACCTCTGATGACCCAAAAATATCTTGAATAATTTTTTTGCTCTTAACTTTCTTTTGGATTTTTTTACATGTTTACATTTCTGTACGAAATCTGATGCCTATAAATACCATCGAAAGCAGACGTTTATGACACTTATTTCTACTAATTTGTTTAGCAAATTTATCTCATTTAAACCAACAAAATCAATTATAATACTGTAATTTAACCTGTGAAAGATTCTTAAATATTATCCAACATGTCCAAGGATGAGGGTTTCCAGAATTTGAAAGTAATGCTTAAAAAAATAAAAATGATTACTTACTAGTTATTCACATAATTATTATTTACCATGGCATTGTATACTACTTTCCTTTCATATCACAAGTATCATACATCTGTTTGAGTCCATAATTCTATATTGTTTATTTTTTCAAAATGCACAAAAAATCTAATTTTCCCTGAATATATCAAGCTGTCATATGTCCAACTCTTCCACTCGAAAGCCAGTGAGTCATATTTCCCATGATCAATTAAACAAGGCATCATTGGCATTATGATAAACGCCTTCCAATAGTAATATGCCCTAGGAGTTTTTACGCACGGCTTATTTTGAATTTCGACAGCTTGACCACCTTTTTCTACGCCTGTAAATGCTACACGTTTACGTTTCCTGTTTCATTACGCCTGAATCTGGACACTAACTACCATTTATGACTGGTTTTACTCCAATTTCCTATATGTTATATGCCTTATGATGTGGTACGTACGGGTATGAGGACTGCGATAAAGTAGTCATTTAAAAGGATCCCATTTTGAATGATTTCCAAATATTTACTCATTTTTGGCTAGTATGAAAAAAATCATAGTTTCACAATTTTTGAAACTTTCACTAAAGTTGAAGGGCACCAATATAAAACGATTTTTTCTTAAAAAAGTATAGGTTGGTGTTATCAAAAAGTTTAATATATTTTTGTTGATTTTACGATTGTTTTCATTTTGAATAAATGAGATGTTTCTCTATTTTCAGAACCAAAAAATTATAACTTCAACTTCTTTGTCACAAATATTTGACAAATACATTTCTAAGGATTTTGAAATAAAATAAAATGATATTAGAAGTAAATATCTTTGGTAAATTAATTTACATGAAAATATACACTTCCTTGAGAAAAGTTTTGCAAATAATCAAAATATGTGCCCTTTTGTACTCAGAAGTGATTTGTTTCCACTTGAAATGTCCTATCATATAATAGTCCAGTGCCTCCAAATGGAAGAAGGTGTCACCACAAAAATAAATCCTTTGAAAATATGACATTCTCATTACTGTCCAAGATTCAAGTGTTATCAATATGACAAGACATTTCTGTATTAAATCTAAGTATAAAATAAAGTGGTTGTCAGTTAGACTGCAACCCTTCTGTATACGTATAAACTAAGTATACATTATGTCATAGAGTGAAACACATAGGAACCTTATTAAACAGCCATGTGATATTTGCACAATGAAGGGGAAGGGGGGACAAGCAATGCATTTGAATGGGGACATATGGTTGGAACCCCCTCCCTTTATCATGGGTAAGCAACGCCTTCTCCCTTTTGAAAAAGAATAGATCCGCCCCTGGTGAGAAATGCAATTTATATAAATATATAATATAAAGGGGATGAGGTATGATTGCAATTGAGACTATCCAACTTAGTCCAAATGATGTTGATATGAGCAGCTATAGGAAACTGTATAACCTTAAACAATGAGAAGAACTGCTAAGGTAAACTCGGTCATTTTATAAATCAAATTATTACAAAATGACATATTTTTTACAAACCTACAATCCAATAATGTTTTGTTTTAATTTATTTAATTTTTGAACATCTACACTTCAAAGATGTTTTGCAAGATTGAACTCTTTTCATGACACAAATGTTGACCAACTTGATAATTGGGCTCAAAATCCAAAGTGTTAATACACTCGATTCAGCACATAACAAAAAACCTAAAGTATATATATATTTTTTTTAAATCAAACAAAGTTTCATTTTGGACCTATTGGACCATAGTGTAGACCAATTGAAAACCGGCCTTCAATTAAAATTCCAAATACACATTAAGATTTGGCATATCAGAACCCCAATTATTCAATTTTTGAGGAATTGCAACCAAGATTAATTTTGGACATTTTGGACCTATATGTGGACCATTTTTTTCAATTGGGTCAACTATCCAAATTAAAAAAAAACAGTTAGATATAGAAATTTATAGAACATTAATTGTTCCAATTCAAGACTGGATTTAACCTAGTTGAAATTAGTCAAGGAATAAGCCACTGATCATGTTTATGAAAGGTATAAGACAAGAATTCTTTGTGTCACGTAACTCCTAAATTCTAATGCAGATAGGACTATAGCCCCCCCCCCCCACATGAATATCAACCTTCCTTTTTTTTGGTATGGAACCTTGTGGTCAATTTGAATGCTGAACTGTTCAAATAACAATATACTCTAGTTATTAGTTGGCTCAGGTTATTTTCATTTTTATTTTTACACCTTTGCTAAGATTGATAAAAACATTTTTTTTACTTGTTTGTGGATATATTTGTTAATGTGTACTCATCATTAAGGGAATATTTCCCATATTGCATATGTGATATTTTCATTCAAAGCGTTTAGCTTTTATTGGGTTTAATTAAAGGAAACTCTCTTTCTTCTGCGATACATTAATTGGAACACGTTTCGATTTCAAATACAACTTTTGCTTAAGGTCCATTTTAATGAATTCTGATTAGAACCATCAAAATAAGTGATTTGTATTCATTATAATACGGTGACCGAGTAAGGAAAAATTGCTTATTTGGGAGTTTAATTGTCATTCGGACTATACGGCTATAAATTACAGTATTAGTTGTTCAAAGGACACACTTCACATTTTGACTTGTCGTCAAAAAAACGTACGGTGCAATTTCTGTAAGATGGGTTTTAAATGACGTTAGTTTACTTGAAAGAAAAATCGACTTTGCAAAGGTTTGAGGTCTTAATTGTAAAAGAACACCCATGATATGATTTCTGTTATTATATACATTGTTGTTACACTTTATTTAACAATTTCAAATACAGTTTTGCAAAATTAGTCCGTTTTTAAAGAGTTTTTGTAAAAGATTAACACTACGCATATTTTGCATGTAATAAGGTACGTTTCGATTCAATTTTATCATTTGTTTTTACGCACAATGTAACATAATCAACATTTATATGATATGTCATACCTTTATTAATCAATACTATAAAATTCATTTATCTCAGAAGCATTAATTCAGCAATGCAATCCAAACACAAGTCATAACGCTCATATGACGGAGCTATTCGAAACTCATATACAGCCTCTTATAGATACATACAAGCAATTGGGGATGTGCTGTATCACTTACATTCAAATACTGGAATATTTTTTGAAGCCGTAGAAGTTTTGTTAAAGCAGAATGAGAGGGTAATTTGTCAGTTCTTTGAGATCGTCATCTCAAATGTAATCTTTTTTTTTTGTAACCAACCGAACCAATTACTGAAGGTGAATGCCAGTTTACATACTCGATATGCTTCAACTTTCTAAGAATATTCGATCACCTTTTATAGATGGCGACCTTGCTTTTAGACAGACTCCTGGACATTTTAAAGTTATATGAACCGACATGGCAACAGAAAAGACCGTTAAAACGCCCCAAGGGTTAAAAGGTTCACTATAGGCATAGCAAATCAAAAGTCTGCGCTTGTTAGATGGTTTTTTGCCCAAAGCTGTCGAGGAAGGCTTGAACATGTCTAGACATTTCATCACTAGTACTCTTTATTTAGGTCATTCATAGAGTTTTTATAGTCCAATATCAAAGTCAAAACTAAAAACGTTTAAAAACATGACCACAAAAACAAAATTTAAATGTAAATCGGGAGAAATAATTTCAGGTCACATAAATACATAATTTGTATTTAGACGTGCCCTGATTTTTGGTAAAATGTATAGATGATGTTACAATAGAAAATGTGCTGTCGCACCCTGTAGGTCCCATTCCAATTTCCCTTTTTAACGATGACGGCACCATGAGAAATTCAGGTAAGTTGCATCAAAGATGGTATGAAATTGGTTCAATGTATTAATGTTAAGAGAAGTAAAACATTCGGTGACCTTGCAGCTGACTATTGAAAGAATGTGTCCCAATGAATTTATATAGCGCACACAGTAGCAGATGTTTATGACTTTTTCAACATGAACAACTCTATTAAGTTTGTTGAAAGGAAACACCGCACAAATACTATAGCTTCCCCCAAAGTGTATCAGATTATTGAGGGGAAACATATTCCTGATTGGAAGAATATTTTTTTCTTATAAAAAACAGACAGGCTCGTCTTTATTTCATTGGTAGTTTTCTTCTTCAAAACGTTGACAAATCCCCTATGATTCCATCTGATGTGTGATTAACTTAGCCGTAAGGTTTGTAAATCCCGGAAATTGTCAAAGCTATGTATACCAACACTATTAATGACTGTCGTAATGTGTTTAACACTCAAAAGAGAAGGCCGATACTCGTATGATACTCAATGCCTTAAACTTGGACACAAAATTTTGAGAAATGGGAAAGCGGAAGAACAATCATATGGACCTCTAATACGAATATGATTGTTCTGTGTGTTCACTACTCTAAACATATGACACATACAAGGGAGTTGTGGGTGCAGATGGGAAACATTAGACGTATAAAGAGTGGACGAAGATTGTAACCCATTCACCAACTATGTGCTTGTCTTTCCCCAACAATTAGTCAAATATTGCCTGCATGTTAAAGCACTTACTGGATGCGACACAACTTCTCTGTTTGCAGTAGGTAAACAAACTGCCTATAAGACTTCGAAGGACACGCACGACAGTTTCAGTGGTTTGCAGTGCTTCGGTAGAATTGACAAAGATGAAGCCCTTGTTTGGACATGAAAGTTAATTTAAAGCTTTATGATCAGAAAAATCTCTTTAAATCAGTCCACCATGATATTCATACAATGCGCGTCAAGCGTGTCATCAGTAGAGATGTAAGTTTAAACAGGTTACCTCCCTGTGAAGCGGCAATGAAACAGCATGTTTTACGTGCTTCGTATCAAACTAAAATGCGGACCGCATTACCCAATGATTGCTAACCTCCCTATTCCGTCAATTTCACAGTACAGTTTTCGAGAGTTAAATGATTCATTACAACTCTTGTATATGAAAGGACAGAATTCTTGCAGTATCTTGTGTTTTCATGTCTCCATGAAAAAAGTCATTTGTTTGTTCACAACAAAACCTTACATGTTCGGAGATTTTCTTCTGAAAAGGGAAAGTATTATGTAAAAATTTCCAATCATGTTCCTTGACAGATGAACAAGAAGATACTCCTGGCTTAATTCTGTTGTGTGTATATCTTTGATTGATTTTGTTTAATTGTAACTGTTTTCGAGGTATTGAGTGGTTTTTAGTTTAAATGAATTACACGAATGAGCTTATGCAAAACACGCCTTCATGATAGTAGGCTTCAGGTAAAAATAATATTGATCATTCATTGCTGTGGTTGAATGTCAGCCGTCAAGGTAATTTCTGTAAATTTTCAGAATATGTGTTGATCTTGTATAATCATGATCAATAATAGAACAAATGTTTGAAAAACGCCAATTTTCAGAATAAATCGATTTCCTAATTCATTTTTTTAAATATTTTGGAGATAATTCATTGCTAATTAATTTGAAAAAAATTCTATATCTGAAATTTAACCTAAAATTGTTGTATATATCTTCAAATTTAGAAAATATGGAAGAAAAAATAATAATAGAATTTGATCTTTGACCTTATTTTATGCAAAACTGTTACCACATTTCATTTTAACGACATCGATATTTCAAAAGTACTAATGTTTCCGAATCCAAAGATATACAATATAGCCATAGAGTATGTTTGAATATTAAATCTAAAAAATATTGTGTCTGGTCACCGTACTATTAAGCCTGATTTGTATACGAAATTTTCATATCATTGAATCCTGGTGCACCCGCTTTAACAACAATACGAGATGATCAATGCATATTTTTTATATTATTTTCGTGAAATGAACAACCTATTGTCTTATTGATTTCAGATCTGCTTTGATAATTGGAGTTATTGTATTAGTATTTGGGTCAGGGACAATTTTCATTTATTTTTGTCGACGACGAATCGAAAGACACAAAAGTAAAGGTAACACATTTACAACTTTGTTATGTCACACAATATGGGTTTAAAGTATACTATATTTTTTAGCGTAATTACCTCTGCCAAAATCTAAATGTTAACCTGCAGAATGATCAGTGTGATCTATCCGTTACATCATGGAAACATAATCAGTATCAGATGACAAATTTCAAGTGAATCGGTATCAGTTTGCTCATGTAAAGAAAGTCAGCATCAGACGGCTCATGTTAAAGAATCAGTATTAACTGACTCATGTAATTATAATCAGTATAAGATGACAAATTTAAAATATAATCGGTATCAGCTTGCTCGTGTAAATAAAATCAGTATAAGAATATTATTGTAGATATTATCAGTATAAGATGGCTTATGTAAATGTATTTAGAATCATATAGCTTATGTACATATAATTAATATCAGTTTGATTATGTATATTTAATCAATATTAAATGGCTCGTGTGAATTATAATCAATATACGATAGCTCATGTAAATGTAATCAGTTTAAATGGCTCAAGTTAAAGGTACTAGTATTCAGTATCAGATATATATGAAAAATATAAAATCATTGCATGGGTTCATGTCAATTCATTTAAGTTTCTTTTAAGGAAAACCCGACAATTCTGATATTGAAGTAAACTTATTGGACACAGAAAATGAGCAAAAAGGTAAACTATCTTAATACCTGTATAGAAGGGACGACAGGGAAGCTATACAATCTAGCATCAGCTGTAAATTCAAAACTGTCCAATTGAAACAGCTTTCTGAACAGGTTTTTAAATTTCTTTGATTGACATTATTTTGCAGAGGCAAGTAATTATATTTTCAAACGTTTATGATCAAACGGATAATGTGACATATAATCGGTATCAGAAACCTCGTGTAAATATGATAAATATCAGATAGTTCATATTTATGGGATCAGTATCATACTACTTATTAGATGGCTCATGTACAGACGTAATCTGTATTACTGTTCATGTAAATAATCTGCATCATATCGCTTATGTAAAATAAAACCCATATCAGATTACTCGTTTGAACACTATCAGTATATGACACGTCATTTAATTTATTATTCATATCTGATGTGTAAATTAAAAATGTACAAAACATGTACTCAGTGCAGAGTTTATTAGATATTAAATGTAAACTTATTGCATGCGATCATATGAGCACATTCAAGTTTCGCAGACCGTTAAGATCTGAAAGAAAACATCTTGGACAAAGAAAATGATCAAAAAAGTATATTATCCTGTTTTTATTAATAAATAGACAAATGTATGTTTTTTTTTCTCGCTTGGACCGTTAATCGATGAATGCGAGACATAGGGGTCGCAATCTGGAGGCGACGTCAAAGTATTTGTTTTCATCTGGTTATTCCTTAGGGAAGAAACCTGAAGCCTGCATACTTTGCATACATATGTCCTTTGTTACAAAATTTTCCGTAATTTATCTGCTGTCTTTGATCTCATTATCATGGTTCATTGGTGTTTTTTTAAATTTATCACTTATTCAGACTGAAAAACCAAACAATATTACGCTCACGCCTCCGAATAACTCTTCTGGCTTTATCTTCCTCAGGAAAGCTTAAATATTTGAAGGCTTAAGTTGTAAAAGAACATAAACATTCCAAGAGGTATTTGACAAAAAAACATGAAAAAGGAACCTAAAAATAGCCAAATCCGGCTTAGGTCTCTTTTGTTATATGGTAACTTACTTGGTATAAAGTTTAAGGTTCCTTGCAAGTTTTACAAGTTCATCAGACAGGGTTCACTTTACCTAGAACTTATTTCCTGAATCATTGATCAATGTTAAAATTCAATGATTAGTTCTGTTTTGCAGCCTTATTTTGATGGACGGAATGAAAACAAGATGTACATGTCATTCTGGCAGGCTTCATCTGACCTTGGTTTTAAATGTCAAAAATTGTGTTTTGGTCTGTTTTTCTAAAACTATATGCAATAGGTGAACTATATTTGATGTATGGAATGATTATAAGGTGTACATGTCTGTCTTGTAGATATCATCAGTCCTTTACCTCATAATCACGGTTCATTACACATATTACTTTTTAGCAGTTATGTCTTTTTCTATGGTGCTATAGGCTATAGGTCAGCCATATTTAGTGTAAAAATTATTATAATATGAACACCAGTATCAGATAGCTCATGATTTTTTTTAAAACTTACAAAACAAAATAAATAAGAGTAGTAAAGTAGAATCAGATCAGGTTCAGATATTCGATGTACAACGTGATCATTATCAGATATCAGATATAGCATATAATCGTTACTAGATACCTCACCTTAACTAAAGTAAATTCATCATTTGATATTTGTTGTCAAATAAATCAGTATCGATTATACCAGCGTATATCATTTTAATAATATACAAACTTTAGTTTCTGATGCATGATTTTTTTATTATTGTATTTAGCTTTTTACTAGCTTTCAGTAACTGCGATTACTCTCAAATCGTGTTAATTTGACCCGATGATACACTTTTAATATTGTTTTGTCATTTATTGTTTACTGTTTTAAAGTCTCTCTATTTGTAGTTTAATTATACCAGATGTGATAATTGTTTGGTATGACTATACATTTTCGCCCCTGCACTCGTTTTATGAACTAAAATAATATCTCCGTTCTCAATTATTCTTCAAAATTATTTTCATTTACCTGTGTACATAATGATTTGGCGGCATTTTGTTCAAGATTTACATCCTTCTATCATGTCTATAGCGGCATTTTGTTCAAGGATATGGTCTTTTTATGTTGTGATGTTACTTTGTTATTTCAGATAAAGATGAAGGTTGGTACCTATGAAAACGTTTAAATGTCTGATGTCAATGTTATCAGTACTAAATGTCTGATGTCTGTGTGATCAGTATCAGATGTCCTGTGTCAATATTATCAGTATCTGATTTCAGCTATCTATGTGATCAGTACCAGATGTCTGATGTCTATATTATCAGTATCAGATGTCTGATGTGTGTGTGATCAGTATCAGATGTATTTTGTCAATGTAATCAGTTTCAGATTTCAGATGTCACTGTGATCAGTACCAGATATCAGATGTCAATGTGATCAGTCTCAGATGTCAGATGTCTTTGTGATCAGTATCAGATATCTATTGTCAATGAAATTAGTATCAGATTTCAGATGTCACTGTGCTCAGTATCAGATATCAGATGTCAATGTATTCAGTATCAGATGTCAATGTATTCAGTATCAGATGTCATATGTCAATGTCATCAGTATCAGATGTCAGCTGTCAATGTGATCAGTATCAGATGTCAGCTGTCAATGTGATCAGTATCAAATGTATGATGTCAATGTAATCAGTATCAGATGTCATATGTCAATGTCATCAGTATCAGATGTCTGATGTCTATGTTATCAGTATCAGATGTCAGTTGTCAATTTGATTAATATCAGATGTCAGATGTCAATGTCATCAGTATCAGATGTCAGATGTCAATGTCATCAGAATCAAATGTCAGACGTCTTTGTCATCAGTATCAGATATCAGATTTCAATGTCATCAGTATCAGATGTCAGATGTCATCAGTATCAGATGTCAGATGTCATCAGTATCAGATGTCAGATGTCATCAGTATCTGATGTCAGATGTTAATGTCACCAGTATCAGAGTTCAGATGTGTTTATGATCAGTACCAGATGTCTGATGTCAAGGTCATCAGTATCAGATGTCAGATGTCAATGTCATCAGTATCAGATGATCAATATCAGATTACTGATGTTAATGTCATCAGTATCATATGTCAGATGTCAATGTTATCATTATCAGATGTCATATGTCTTTATGATCAATATCAGATGTTTGATGTCTATATGGTCAGTATCAGATGTCAGCCGTCATTGTTATCAGTATCAGATGTCATATGTCTTTGTGATCAGTATCAGATGTGAGACGTCAATGTTATTAGTATCAGATGTCTGATGTTAATGTCATCAGTATCAGATGTCATATGTCAATGCCATCAGTATCAGATGTCATATGTCAGATGTCAATATGATCAGTATCAGAAGTCATATGTCAATGTTATCAGTATCAGATGTCAGATGTCAATGTTATTAGTATCAGTTGTCAGATGTCAATGTTATCAGTATCAGATGTCTGATGTTAATGTCATCAGTATCAGATGTCATATGTCAATGCCATCAGTATCAGATGTCATATGTCAGATGTCAATACGATCAGTATCAGAAGTCATATGTCAGATGTCAATGTGATCAGTTTCAGATGTCTGATGTCATTGTGACCAGTATATCAGATGTCTGAAACATGATCAGTATCAGATGTCTGAAACATGATCAGTATCAGATGTCAGATATCAATGTGATCAGTATCAGATGTCTGATGTCAATGTGATCACTATCAGATGCCTGATGTCAATGTGATCAGTATCAGATGTCAGATATCAATGTGATCAGTATCAGATGTCTGATGTCAATGTGATCAGTATCAGATGTCAGATGTCAATGTGATCAGTATCAGATGTAAGATATCAATGTGATCAGTATCAGATGTTTGATGTCAATGTGATCAGTATCAGAAGTCATATGTCAGATGTCAATGTGATCAGTATCAGAAGTCATATGTCAGATGTCAATGTGATCAGTTTCAGATGTCTGATGTCATTGTGAACAGTATATCAGATGTCTGATGTCAATATGATCAGTATCAGATGTCAGATATCAATGTGATCAGTATCAGATGTCTGATGTCAATGTGATCACTATCAGATGTCTGATGTCAATATGATCAGTATCAGATGTCAGATATCAATTTAATCAGAATCAGATGTTTGATGTTAATGTCATCAGTATCAGATGTCAGATGTCAATGTGATCAGTATCAGATGTCATATGTCAATGTGATCAATATCATATGTCTGATGTCAATGTGATCAGTATCAGATTTCAGATATCAATGTGATCAGTATCAGATGTTTGATGTCAATGTGATCAGTATCAGATGTCAGATGTCAGATGCAATGTGATCAGTATCAGATGTTTGATGTCAATGTGTTCAGTATCAGATGTCAGATGTCATATGTCAATGTGATCAATATCATATGTCTGATGTCAATGTGATCAGTATCAGATTTCAGATATCAATGTGATCAGTATCAGATGTTTGATGTCAATGTCATCAGTATCAGATGTCAGATATCAATGTGATATATATTAGATGTCTGATGTCAATGTGATCAGTATCAGATGTCAGATGTCAATGTGATCAGCAACTGATGTATTTTATTTAATTCATTTGTAGCAAATATTTGACATCATTGAGATTAGTTTTCGGTGTCTTGCAAAAAAAGTAATAGTTTTTAAGGAAATTTGCTAAATAATACTATATAAAGACGAATGTTTTCTTGTTTTTAAGAACAAAAAGACAATTCAGATCTAAAGGAGAAAATAGAGAAATTTGAAATTGAGCAGAACGAATGTATTCCAAAGAATATAAGAGGTAATTTATTAATTTATGTATTTTGACATTTAAGACATATAATTTGAAGGTGATTTTGATTTAAGATTTTATGGAAACAAGCATATATGGTATGATGATCAATGAGACAAATTTCCGTAACGGAATTCATGTTAACAAATACAGGTCAGCATCAACCCTTCAAAATATTCAAAATAAATCGGTAAAGTAAGGTTTAAGATTTGGTGAGATGTTAACCAATACAGGTCATCGTCAACCCTTCAAAATATTCAAAATAAATCGGTAAAGTAAGGTTTAAGATTTGGTGAGATGTTAACCAATACAGGTCATCGTCAACCCTTCAAAATATACGAAATAAATCAGTAAAGTAAGGTATAAAATTTGGTGAGATGTTAACCAATACAGGTCATCGTCAACCCTTCAAAATATTCAAAATAAATCGGTAAAGTAAGGTTTAAGATTTGGTGAGATGTTAACCAATACAGGTCATCGTCAACCCTTCAAAATATACGAAATAAATCAGTAAAGTAAGGTATAAAACTTGGTGATATGTTAACCAATACAGGTCATCGTCAACCCTTCAAAATATTCAAAATAAATCGGTAAAGTAAGGTTTAAGATTTGGTGAGATGTTAACCAATACAGGTCATCGTCAACCCTTCAAAATATACGAAATAAATCAGTAAAGTAAGGTATAAAATTTGGTGAGATGTTAACCAATACAGGTCATCGTCAACCCTTCAAAATATTCAAAATAAATCGGTAAAGTAAGGTTTAAGATTTGGTGAGATGTTAACCAATACAGGTCATCGTCAACCCTTCAAAATATACGAAATAAATCAGTAAAGTAAGGTATAAAACTTGGTGAGATGTTAACCAATACAGGTCATCGTCAACCCTTCAAAATATTCAAAATAAATCGGTAAAGTAAGGTTTAAGATTTGGTGAGATGTTAACCAATACAGGTCATCGTCAACCCTTCAAAATATACGAAATAAATCAGTAAAGTAAGGTTTAAGATTTGGTGAGATGTTAACCAATACAGGTCATCGTCAACCCTTCAAAATATTCAAAATAAATCGGTAAAGTAAGGTTTAAGATTTGTGGAGATGTTAACCAATACAGGTCATCGTCAACCCTTCAAAATATTCAAAATAAATCGGTAAAGTAAGGTTTAAGATTTGGTGAGATGTTAACCAATACAGGTCATCGTCAACCCTTCAAAATATACGAAATAAATCAGTAAAGTAAGGTTTAAGATTTGGTAAAATGTTAACCAATACAGGTCATCGTCAACCCTTCAAAATATTCAAAATAAATCGGTAAAGTAAGGTTTAAGATTTGGTGAGATGTTAACCAATACAGGTCATCGTCAACCCTTCAAAATATTCAAAATAAATCGGTATAGTAAGGTTTAAGATTTGGTGAGATGTTAACCAATACAGGTCAGCATCAACCCTTCAAAATATTCAAAATAAATCGGTAAAGTAAGGTTTAAGATTTGGTGAGATGTTAACCAATACAGGTCATCGTCAACCCTTCAAAATATTCAAAATAAATCGGTAAAGTAAGGTTTAAGATTTGGTGAGATGTTAACCAATACAGGTCATCGTCAACCCTTCAAAATATTCAAAATAAATCGGTAAAGTAAGGTTTAAGATTTGGTGAGATGTTAACCAATACAGGTCATCGTCAACCCTTCAAAATATTCTTCGGAAACGTGATTAAGTGATTACTAAATAAATCAAATACATAGTGTTATTGTTTTAAGTTTTATTTAGAAATATATTTTTTTTTTCAGATCAGATACAAAGACAAATAGAAGACTGGAAAAAGAAAGATGAGCTGTTTGTTTCTACAAGAGCGAGTTATTATATCATGGAATGTTTACAAAATAACAATTGTTTGACTATAACCGCCCCATCAGGAGCAGGAAAATCCTTTATTGCAATACACACAGCACTAGTCCTAAGGGATAAAGGATACAACATAATACCCGTGAGAAAACCAGATGATATCCGTGATTACTATCAACCTGATAAACAGACAGTCTTCATTGTAGATGATATTTGTGGAAATTTCACTGCCAACCAACAACAGATTGAGAACTGGAAACAACAGTTACCAGTCGTTAACATGATTATTGCAGATAAATGTTGTAAGATTATTGTTTCATGTAGGCTACAAGTATATAACGATGATAAGTTTAATATATTATTACCTTTTAAATCCTGTGAATGTAATTTGATATCAGATAAACTATCCCTTACATGTAAAGAAAAAAATAGTATAGCAAGTAAATATATTGGTACCGGATTTGCCGATCTTGATAAGTTATCAGAAAATAGTGATTTTTTTCCTCTTTTGTGCTCTTTATATAATGAGGAAAAACATGGAGATGTGAACAATTTTTTCGAAAATCCATATATTGTCTATGAAAATGAAATAGACAGTTTAAGTCGGCAAGGTGATGAGGGGAATTGTAAAAAATGCAGTTTAGCTTTATTAGTTATTTTCAATAATCAGCTGAGAGAGAAATGGTTCCAGGGTAGAATTACAAATGCTCAAACAAAGATAATACAAGACACATGTGAGGCTTGTGGAATGAACAGCATTCCAAAGGCAAATCTGAAAACAGAACTTGACACTTTAGTTGGTACATTTGTCTGTAAACAGGATGGTATTTACAGAACAATACATGATAAATTGTTTGACATCCTTGCCTATTTCTTTGGTCAGAAAATCATAGAATGTTTAATAGACCATGGTGAAAGTGACTTAGTACATCAACGTTTTATTTGGCAGAAATCTGATGACGAGACAAGTTACATAGATTTCATTATTGAAATACCAGATGATCATTTAGAATTATATTTAGAAAGGTTTATCAAGGACTGGTTAGCAGGAAAGGTTGCAGTTGTGTTCAGTAACAATAACATGGAGGTGTCATCATTCAGACAAAAGTTAGTAGAGAACTTAGAACAGCTTGAAATATCAATGCAAATTACATTAGCCAATACCAAGGACACAGGGAGAACACAGTGGTGCAATTCTTCAGGTTCTACTCCACTGATATGGAATTGTTGTAATGGTTATATTGATATGGTACAGTGGATGTTACGTAATGATGTTGATGTGGATCAATGTACAGATGATGGAGAAAGTGGAATATTTCTGGTAAGTGAGACTGGACGTACTGACATAGTGAAGTTACTATTAGAAAATAATGCTAATGTAAATCTTTGTAACACTGCAAACAATAGTCCTCTGTTAATAGCAAGTTCTCACGGACATACTGATATAGTAAGATTAATGTTAGAGAGGAATCCTGATGTTAATCTATGTAACAAGAATGGCCGCAGTCCTCTAATTATAGCAAGTCAGAATGGACATACTGATATAGTACGATTACTACTAGAGAGGAATCCTGATCCATGTAACCATAACACCAGAATCAGTAACAGTCCTAGTCTTGTCCAGCCATTACTGAAACATAAACCAGACATTAATGCCAAGACATATGATGGAGGTAATGCTTTATATTTCAGTGCACAAAATGGAAACATTAAGATAACACAGTTACTCTTAGAGAATAATGCTGACTCTAGTATCTGTATTTATAGTAAACAGTATATAGCAGAAATGATAAAAAATCATCCAACTGGAACTTTAGGAGAAATAAAACAAAACATATTCGATAGCCTTGTTAAGAATACATCATCACGTGTAACAGAATACGTCAGTAAGAAGTTAGTAGATTATGCCTTTGATTTAGTAGCTGGTTCCTCTCCATTACACATTGCTTGTTTTATGGGTAGGATAAATGTAGTCCGCTGTCTGATAGACCACAAGGGAAACATAAACATGACAAAAGAAGACGGGACCACACCATTGTTTTATGCATGTGAAGTAGGATATGAAGATATTGTACGTTTATTATTAGATAACGGAGCAGACACACAGATATGTAGAATGGATAAGAAATTCCCTTTAGACATTGCAACAGAAAATGGACATACATCAATAGAAATGATTTTAAACGAATAACATGAAAAAGAGGAAACAATGTACTCTTTATTTTTAATTATGTTGTCTTGAGTGGTTGTGACCTTTAAAACAAACAACATGCAGCAGGCAAAAACTAATTTTATTTTGTCAGTGTTTGATATTTCCTCCTATTTATCCCATTATAACTGTCTTTGTTAGATATTTACTGATATTCATCACATTACTTATGTCTTTGATTAATATCTACTTCTTTTCATCCCATTAGTTTTGTCCTTGTTTGATATCTACTGCTGTCCATCCCATTACTTCTGTCTCTGTATGATATCTACTGCTGTCCATCCCATTACTTCTGTCTCTGTTTGATATCTACTGCTATTCATCCCATTACTTCTGTCTCTGTTTGATATCTACTGCTATTCATCCCATTTCTTTTGTCTTTGTTTGATATCTACTGCTATTCATCCCATTACTTCTGACATACATCTATAGAAATGATTTTAACGAAACACATGAAAAAGAGGAAACAATGTACTCTTTAATTCTAAGTATGTTGGCTTGAGTGGTTGTGATCTTTAAAACAAACAACGTGCAACAGGCAAAAGCTAATTTTATTTTGTCAGTGTTTGATATTTCCTCCTATTCTTTCCATTATAACTGTCTTTGTTAGATATCTACTGCTTTTCATCACATTACTTATGTCTTTGTTTAACATCGCCTGTTTTATGGGTAGGAAAGATGTAGTCCGTTGTCTTCTGAACCACAATGCTAACATCAACATTAAAAGAAGATGGAACAACCCCATTTGTGTATGCATGTGAAGTAGGACATGCAGATATTGTACATTTATTGTTATAAAAAGGAGCGGACTCACAGACGTGTAGAATAGATAGGAAACTATCATTATACATTGCAACATATAATGGACATAAATCTATAGTAATGATTGTAATGGAACACATGAAAAAGAGGAAACCATTTCCTCATTAATTCTAACTCTTCTGTCAGTGGTTGGTCGTGACATTTAAAACAAACATCATGCAGCAGGAAATGCTGTATTTCGTAATTATAGGTTTATTTGATATCTACTGCTATTCATCACATTACTTCTGTCTCTGTTTGATATCTACTGCTATTCATCCAAACACTTGTGTATGTTTGATTTCTACTGATATTCATCCCATTACTTCTGTCTCTATCTGATATCTATTGCTTTTCATCCCATTACTTTTGTCTCTGTTTGATATCTACTGCTATTCATCCTATTACTTCTGTCTCTGTTTGATATCTACTGCTATGCATCCTATTCCTTCTGTCGCTGTTTGATATATACTGATATTCATCCTATTACTTCTGTCTCTGTTTAATATCTACTGTTATTCATCCCATTCCTTCTGTCGCTGTTTGATACCTACTGCTATTCATCCTATTAATTCTGTCGCTGTTTGATATCTTCTGCTATTCATCCCATTCCTTCTGTCTCTGTTTGATATCTACTGCTATTCATCAAATTCCTTCTGTCGCTGTTTGATATCTACTGCTATTCATCCTATTTCTTTTGTCTCTGTTTGATATCTACTGTTATTCATCCCATTCCTTCTGTCGCTGTTTGATATCTACTGCTATTCATCCTATTACTTCTGTCGCTGTTTGATATCTACTGCTATTCATCCCATTACCTCTGTTTCTGTTTGATATCTACTGCTATTCATCCCATTACCTCTGTTTCTGTTTGATATCTACTGCTATTCATCTCATTACTTCTGTCTCTGTTTGATATATGCTGTTATTCATTACTTATGGTTCTAATGCTATCATTTATACAAGACACATACCCCATAGCTTTACCTAATATTACTTTTTTCTGTGTTTTTCACCATAAACAGTAGAGACATAGTCGATGCGTAATAAAACCAGTGTGCTGATACCAATACATACAACAGTACCACTCTTAATATTATGTACATGAAACTTATGTTTGTGTTTTGTTAAATGTAAATATTCTGTGAAATGTTTTGCGAACAACTAAAACTTATTATAATAATGACTGTACAAGAGTAGGTAAACATTGTTTTTTTATTTCTACCATAACTTTTAATTATGTCAGTGTTTTCTAAATAAACAATATGTTTCTACCAGACCATTGTAGTCTGATCAGAACTTCTTTTACTATTAAAGTGTTTATTCTGTATCTTCCTTTTTTTTTTATAGATTTTGTTATTCTTATTATAGTGCTGTATCTTTCATAGTTTACATTTGTGACTTATGATGATTTTCATGGTGTTTCTTTTTCATTTTACATTTTTGACTCATTACTGGTTTGGTACATTATCTGTTATAATCACAGTTTTTGCTTAATTCTTATTTTCAGGCTATCAAATTGTCTTGTCAGTTATGAAAAATTTACATAATTACAAATTATCAAAATTATGATTTTCATACTCCAATATTTTAAATATTTTGTCTACGTATGATGGTTATTTTGTATATTTATTGTTCTTTTTTATGCTATTTTACCATATTTTGCAGTAGTATTTGTTTACATATGTTGGGTTGTTTCTTATCATGTTTAAGAGTTTCAGTTTTATATAAAAATTCATGTAACATCGTCAATATTGTAGTTTTTGACTGATTGTAATATTCATGCTGTTTTTTCCATAGTTTACAGTTTTTTTGTTTTACCCTTATATTGAAAATGCATCTTCCATGTTTATCATTTTTTATATAAATTTAATGCAATACTTTCATATTATTTGAATAGTTTGGTTGTATGTTCCTTTATGTATTCTTGTCTTTCACCTTTGTCTATATGCTTGTTATTTTTTTATTGTTTTTCAATAGTGATTCCTATCAAAACCCAAAAGGAGTAGGTCCGGTAAAGGACCGATTTTGGCCTCAAATTTCAGGTTCATCTGACGAAAAATGTTGACCACTTTTTAAACACTTAAGTGTCTATTTCATTTGAATAAATTAGTTTATGTGAAAGATTTTAACAGATTTAGTCATTGAAAACGACCCACTTCAAGCTCAAATATGAAAAATCTATCAAATATGCCGAAAAATGTCACTTTTCAGTTTTTTTTGTCAACGAACGTGGCCTAATTCGTGTTCATCCTCAACCTTTATACTATATTTTGGGGCCAAAAAGTGGTCTTACTGGATTATTTTTGTTAATAGTGCGAACCTATGTGTGACTGTTCTACAAATGAGAGGACTGTTTCTGTATTTTTATGGTTTTCATCGTTTAAATTCCATATTTTACTGAATATTTTTTACCAAACAACACTGTATATAATTATAAGCTACTATATTTCTGTGATTGGTATGCTATTTCATGTGTTGTGCTGATGTTTATTTTTTGTTTTTCTGATTTGTAGGTTTTTGTAACATAATACACCTGTAAATTAAGATTCTCGACTCTATAGTTTTATAGACTGAAAATTAGATAGAGGTATCTCAATGTTAGGCAGCAATCAAACCCAAGTATGACTAAAACATAGAAATACCAACACATTAAAAAAGTGTATACCTTTATATTGACATGTTCATTCACATTTTTTTAAAATTTTATTTACATCCAAGATTGTTCTATATAACTTAATTTCATTAATGTGTACTTTCAAGTATTACTCAATTCCTTTGTGATTATAACATTATTGAAAAAAAAAGAAATATCCTCACATTCTTCTGTAAAGTTATTTTCTATATATGTTTACCATTATTCCTTTTCATTAATACATTTTTTTGTTTACACGTGTTCTACTTTGGTTTCCTTATTATTCGTTGGATACCAATTTACGTGGATTTTGTAGGTAAATGTGAACACTGGTGAACCACGAAATTAAATGTTCACAAATGACAAATTTTCCAAGGGCTTGAAGAATAACTTCGGCAGAACCACGAAATGAAATGTCCACGAACATCCAATTTTTCCTTCATCCACGAAAATTGTTGTCCACGAAAATAAATGAATCCACAGTAAATAGTATTTAGAATTGTCATGTGATTAAAATTGATGTAAACTTTAAAGATTCAAATTAAATTAGTTGTACATTTATCAAACAATTATTTTATCAATAATGTGCTCAATAAAAATTCAATGGCGTCTGAAAGTTTTATATGATAAAGAGATATGTAGTTATCAATTGAAGTTATTATCTATATATACTGTATGCTACTTATTTTGCAATGGTTTGAATGAAATGTTGTATATATTGTAATTCAAAGAATAGGTTTGTGATAACAATTTATATGTCAGCAATATAAACGAAATACCCTCAGATTCTCCTGTAAGGAAATTTTTCTAAATATTGCATTGTATTGAGACCATTTCCATGAAGCGTCTTTCCTTTTCATAAATGCATGTTCCCCCTGTAATCGGTTAACTTTTGATTTAATTAGTATTTAGAGTTGCCATTTGCGCGACATTGATTTACACTTTATGATTTATAATTAAATTTGATAGAAATTTATCAAACAACATGTTTTTTTAATATTGCGATCAATAGAAATGCAATGGAGTTTTAAAGTTTGTGTAATTAAGAGATAGTTAATTATCAATGGAAGTAGCTATCTACATACTGATTGTTTTGTAATGGTATCAATGAAATGTTGTAGATATTGTACTTCAAGGAATAGTTTTGTGATAACAATTAATATCAGCAATTTAATCAGAATAAAAATTATCTAGTGTTATTTTTTGTTAACTTCTCTAATTTATTCATGTTTTTATTACTATAAAAAAGACAATGTCGAGTGATTGCAAATAAAGGCAACAGTATATATACCGCTGTTCGAAAGTAATACATTGATTGAGATAAAAGAAATCCGGGTTACTAACTAAAAAAACAGGAAAAACAAAGAAACAACAGAAACACTTAAGTGCGACAAAAAAAAGAACCGACACACATAGAAACGAATAAGAAGATAACAACAACCATTTTCCTGACTTGGTACAGGACATTTATAGAACAAAATGGTGGGTTGAACCTGGTTTTTGGGCTAGCCAAACATCGCCTTAAAGAGACGAATAACCTACAGAATCCTAATGACATAAATGTACAGTCATTGAGAAGGAAGATACTGTTATCCCATCAATTTCAGATCTTTCCTGAAAAAAGAGAGGAGGGTTCTTTCGTGCTTCGATAGGGAAATGTTGTTTTTCGCATGCAGTCGTCAACACAGATGTACATCCTTCACTAAGCAATATTTATAACATTTGGAGTTAATTTGTTCAACCTGTTTCTTCTCGATTCCTGAATTTCCCCATTAAATACAATGTATGTCTAAAACTATAGGTAAATGTATCTTTCAACAATGAGCAAAACCAAATATATTGAATAAGTTGTAAAAGGTGCCAGTATTATAGAAGAAAACAAAGAACAAAAACATTTCCGAGAGTGTTATCTTTTGTTGATTTCTTTCTTAATTAAAAGAATGGTTTCGTTTAGTGTAATCCATGTGTTTATTAAGAAATAGTTCTGGAAATTTTCACATGGTCTTGGCCGTGATATTCGAAATTTATTCTGAGCGTTAGCATTTCTATATCAATCAGAGGAGTGAGATAATTCTGTATAAATATAAACATGCTCCTGGAAAGCTTTAATCAGAGGCTTGAGCTGATTCTGAATCAATTAGACCTGCTCCTGGAAATATTAAATGAGTGGGGTGTGCTGATTATGTAGCAATAGAGATATGTTCCTGTATAATGGGTTTCTTACCAGATTAAAACAGTCTTTAAAATTTCTTGGATATGACAGTTCTAAGTACTCCGGTCACAGTTTCCGTAGAGGTGAAATACCACCAAATCATGGTACGTCGCATCCGGTTGCATACGAAAACAGGTCAGAGAAAATATATATATGCATATTGATCATATTGTAATCTATGGTAATCTTAAATTAAATGTAGGGGTGGTTAAGGTTACGACATTAAGTGCTAGTTTAAACTGTGAAAGGTTTGAGCATGTACACGTTGACAATAATCACAACAACCCTATATTTTGACCTTTGAAACAAAAATTGAAATGCATATGAGCGTTCCATTCTAGGATATTATTATTTTCAAAACTTCACTTTAAAAGTGGTACAGTTTTAGCCGTAAAAAAGAGTTCCTTTACGAAACTGCATTGTGGATATTTACAGAAATGCAACCTATATTGGGTGAAAAAAAAACGTAAGAATTTAACTAAATCTGGTTTATCTCACCGGTGTTAATGCAATTTTACTCAAAAATGAAGTTTTATAAATACTTTATGAATATTTAGAAAATTCTGGGCCTTAAATACTAGTATGATGACACCTACATGTGCACTTTTTATCACCGCAACATAAAACAAATACAAAAGAGGGACGAAAGATACCAAAGGGACCGTCAAACTCATAAATCTAAAACAAACTGACAACGCCATGGCTAAAAATGAAAAAGACAAACAAACAACAGCACACACGAGACAACATAGAAAACTAAAGAATAAACAACACGAATCCCACCAAACAACTAGGGGTGATCTCAGCTACAAGCTAGGAATGCAAAAATATCCCAAATAAACTTTCATTTGTGTGTTCTTTTCTTAAAATTCACTAAATATTCCATAATGCTAGAAACAGCATAATAACTTTAGAAATAGAAGCATCAGGGGCAAAAAACAGAGAAAAATGCAAACCCTCTGGGTCATTAACAAAATAATTTAACCTGAAAATGCTATGTTTTTATGATTTTGAAGTGTTTTTGTTATATAGAAAACAATAACTCTTACATTGAATTATGCATGGTATGCAAATACCAGACTAACTTTTAGTTAATTGATACATCAGACTGGTATCTGCATACATACAACGATTGCAAATATGGCTATGTTTTAACACTTCTAGTTCATAAGATTTGTAAATTGTTATATATATATGTAACACTCCCAAACGTGTCCTGTCCCCCAAACGTGTCCGATTCCCCCAAACGTGTCTATTCTTCCGAAACGTGTCCGTTATATCCAATATTCCCCGAAAGTGTCTGATTTTATAACCCCTAAACGTGTCCTAAAATTGTTATTCGCCAAAATGTGTCCACTATTTAACGCCAGAACGTCTCAAGTCTTTTAGCGCTAATACATGAACAAAATCAATAACGTTTACGGCAATTCTATAATGGGGGACACAGTTGATGAAGTGGTCATTTATTAGTATTAGTTGGTTCAATCCCGGTTGTTATTGCAAATTTAATCTGTAACATATAAATCGACTTTTGACTGAAATTGCTTATAGTCCAGTTGCAAGTAGTATGCTCGTTTAGAGCGCACAAACATGTACAAACAATTCTAGTTCAGTTGAATTAAGCGTTTACCATAGGATAACACCCAATTAAATTCAAATACAATATATTCAGGTTAAACTATGCCTATATATATTGTTTAAAGATGTCAATCTTATTTACAAAGCTTGTATTAACAATTACACAAACAAGCAAGCAAGCCAAACAAAGTTTTACTTTGCAAGCATTAGGAAATCAGCTGTAATCCGCGAATACTGCACGGTAGGATTTTAAAAGAATTGACTTTCCTTTTTTTCAACAGTTCTGATATTTTAAAAGATATTCAAATCATAAACTGGTTATCAGGTATTTTAATAAATTTTAGATTTCCAGCATCACTACTAAAGTGAAGACATACAAACAAGAGTCATAAGTCCAGTGCCAAATATTTCATGAATTATTTGAACGATATCATATTAACAATAAATACTTTACATAAGTTTAATTATCATACCGGGGATTTAGGAACGGGCCTAAATTTGTTTACGATTATTCGTGATAAACATTCGTTAAACTTAAAAATAAAGACCGATTTTTTTTATAAATTTCACTAAGAAACTATTTGATTCTCTCAAAAAATGGAAAAAAAGCTCTAAAAATTATAAACTGGTAGTAAGGTTTTATATTATGAACTTTTAGTTTCGAGCATCACTTAAATACATGCAAACAAGAGAAACTACGTCCAGTGGCAAATATTTCATGCATGGCCAGGACGACAACATACTTTGGATAAGTTATATAATGAGATGCGGAAGAATATTTGCCGGAACTCTTGGATTGTACCTTAATTATTCCGGGAATTTGGGATTAGGCCTAAATGAATTGTGTACAGTTATTAAAAATTTACACTTTACGGTTATTAGGAATCTACACTAATCGTAACTCGAAATTAAATTATATTTTTTTGGAGCGGAAAAGGACAGTTTTATTTTTAAGGAATACCAGTGTTTTATCTTTTAGTTACCTTTATATTATAGGACAAGTTTGGGGGATTGGGCACGTTTGGGTGTTTATTAAAAAATGGACACGTTAAGGCGTTTAAACAATACAAATGACACGCCGCGTTTGACGCCCTTTGTACAACTAGACATGTTTTGCAGTTCAGTGACGTCGATGTGGACACGTTTGGGAGTATCGGACACGTTTGGGGAGAAGGACACGTTTCTGAGTGTTACATATATATATGGTTAGAGTTGATACTGGTGTGACAATATTACTAAACTGACCATTTGAAGCAGAAATTGTGAACTTTCATTGCAAAATAGGCATAAAGTAAGATGTGGAATGGATACAGAGTCAGAATTGGATATATAATCCTGAATGTTGGAATGATTGACTACTAAACATTACATTTACTAGAACACACCTGCTATATCGCGGGTTCGTGTCTGAATTAAAATATCTAATTATGTTTAAACATTCTTTTAGACTGGCTTTTTAGTATTGGTTTTGTCATCTGATAAATTCCTGCTGATTATAAGAATAATAAGATGCACAGTTTTATCTGTTTTCAAAATCTTTCTGTTTGAACCCATGTACCTGGAACTTATCAATAATTGGTAATATTATTTTTTGGGGCCTTGACGGGAGCATTGTCCTATATTAGTTATAAACAAAGATTTTATGTCATACCGGATAACACATTAGAAACAGTATCTACGCCTTATTGTAAGTCTACATTTGTAGTGTTCATATTTGTATTTCATAAAGTCATGCTAATTCAAATACTACAATGGGAAACAATGTAACAATGATGAATTTAGTAGGCTGAAGTCTGTGATCATGACCCGTGTATATAGAAAATCTGAAATATACCGTTTGGTGGTGGGCCTGACAGATGTGGAACGTATATATAAGGTAATAGGTAACATGTAACATATAATGACATTACTAAAAGGAAATCGCATGAGATAGTTCCGGAACTTATTAATTTGTCTTATTGTTTATTGTTTGAAACAGTAATCGATGTAAACCGGTAAAATTTTTAGTGTACCCTATCAAGAATATATATTCTTACATAAGTTTGACTTGTAGCTTAAATGTTCTATGATCGGATAGTTGTCTCTTTGACACATTCCCCCTTCCCATTCTCAATTCTATTCCTCGGTTACCCCTTTATTAGGTGAACAAAAAAGTGGTCTTTAGATGTAGTAGTATAGATACTTTTCTGAAATGCTTTCCATTTGTTATCAGAATAGTTTTAAACTGATTCTGGACATTTAATGTCAGAAAACATGCATATACGGTAAGCTGACTATATTCTACATCTTGTTTTCGAATTCTTTAAACAACTGTAACAGGGGAGAGTGTATAAAATGAGGGACGAATGATACAAAACGGACAGTCAAACTCTGTATAGAAATTAAACTGACAACGCAATGGCCAACTTTGTAAATACTGCTGTTTTTATTTCAAATCATACCTTTTTGAAGAGAAATATAATATTCAGAGATGAATATTTTTTTACATATTGGTTCCAAGTTATGATATCTATGTTTTATTTCATAGATACATATCTTAGGAATGTTACCAGTAAATTTACATATTATGCATATTGGTCATATTGAAGTATATGTAATCCTTAATCCAAGGTAGGGGTAGCTAAGAACACGGCCGACACTCGGCTAACCGAGAGATAGGTCGGTTAATCTATATTGAGTATGCGGCTATATCGGCGGTTGGTCTGTTAATCGGGTTGGTTATACGTCTGTTAAGAGTAAAACGCACAATTTTAATATTAAAATCTATTTAATATACAGATTTTAGGTACATTATAAGAATCAAATCAAAAAAAGAAGAGTGTCTGACAAAATGATATATATCATAGAACATTTTCCAACTGTAAAAACATTTCATAGTCTGCGCAGTTTTCAGTAAAACTAAAAGGCGTCGCGCAAGTATGTAGTATTTATGCTTATACGCATAGCAATTTTTGTAATAAAAGGCGAAAAAAACAATTTTAGATATCATTTAAAGGACACAAAATCGTACTTTGGTTCTAAAATATAAATTGAAATTAGTAAATATTTCATAATTGTAATATAACGTGAGTAATACCACGTTTTAGTGAACATTATGGGAATAAAGTCTGTTAATGGGTTGGGCAATTGAAATTGTGTCAGTTAAGAGTTATTTAGCCACGACAATAGTTGTGCTACCTTTATATTTTCCCTTTAAAAGGTTAAGAATGAGATGCTCTTGAGTAAAAAAAAAATGACAATACGCTGCAACAGTATCCTTCTAGTAAGAACATTTTTATTTTGACTTCCTTTGCATTTTATTAAGGGGTGTGTCACTTCAATATATGGATACAACGCAGGGTACTTATAACGTGTTGTCGTTCTCATATGCACATAATATTTGTCACTGGACGTTAAACTCTAAATCGTCAACATCATCCGATTGGTTCTTTTCTTCTATTACTGTTGTTTACAAATCAGTATAAACAAGTAAATGGAAAGGAGCGAATGCAGCTACATTTGGTTATCTTAAGTTTTAATTCATTTTATTCCGTTTAGTTTCTTTCTACATAAGTGCAGAGGAGAACTGCAGTTGTCCGCATGTAAACTTTTAGCATTTATTACCAATAAGAGTACATAGCAATCCGTTACTGTTTCAACACCCAGGGGTGTTTCATGTCTTTATTCTCAAACAGTTATTATTTTTTTTCTATCTTTTTTTATTAATGCATCACTTCCTACTGTCCTTATCTATTATTCTATATATTCTGTGTTTCCATCCAGATTCTCGTGTATACAATGAGGGTCCGGATTGGGGTGTTGTTTATTTCTATATTCTTTAAATTGTCTGTTACTTTTCTCTACATTTTATTTTATCTTACTCATTATTATTTCTTTATTCTTTATATATTCTAGCATCCCAATATATTTTACTTACTGATGTTTAGTTACATTACGACGTTTATCTCTGATTTACATACTGGTTAATACCAATTTAGATACAAATTAGTGTCATTCATGACAACCTAAACAGAATCCACATGATATATGCGACCATTCTTGGATGAAATCAATATGTATAGATTATAACATGCCCTTTTCTATATTAGCCCTGGTATCATCCCGAGACTCCCATATCGGCCTCGATGCTTTAACCGAGGGACGATATGGGTCGAGGGATGATACCAGGGCAAATATGGAAAAACATGTAAAATCTTTAAGCTATTTATCACATATTTAAGTGTTGCAGAAAAGAGGAAACAAAAGTTCAATTATAACAATTTAATGAAACATAACAGGTAATTCTTAAAAATTTATCCGTATCCGTAACAAATATGTGATATGATATAAATAACACATAGCTGAGAGGGTGATAGAGCAGATTGGGTCCCGATAAAAAAATTTCAACCGCGGCGAAGCCAAGGTTGACAATGTTTTTTCGCGGGATACCGATCTGCTCTATCACCCTCTCAGCTATGTGATATTTGGTTTATTAAAATGAATGTCCTATCATCATTTTCTTTAACAGATGAGTTTAATTATAAAGTATTTTCTATGTAGTCACGTACTTGAGAGCCTAACGGGTATTTGAAAAATCATCAGAATTGAAGTAAATAGACAATAGTAGTGCATTGACTTGACATATAAACGATACAAGGATTAGGCCCAAAACGGGAAAAAAGCTCTGCTATCAAGAAACAAATTATTTTCAATTGTTGTTATTTTGTTATTTTGTTATTTATTTTGTTTAAATTTTGGGTAAATACCCCTTTCAAAAGGCCTCATATCTGGCGAAGAATATACATCACAATGAACATGATGAAATGTACACCACCAGTTGAAACCCATCGATGGTGAACGAATGCGTTTAATATCAACAATAAGCATAACACACAATGATTTATAGGTTTTAAAGTAAAAATATTAACAAGTGAAATACGTTTTTCCAACAATTGTAAAAGAAATAAGTTTGAGTCGTTCCACGCTTCGTTGTATAGTAAATTAGAACTTTAAGCATTGTCTATAAAATAACTTGATGTAGATTCAATTCATTGTCGTTTAAACTGCCGATGTTTTATTGGTCTAGCCGCTCAGCCATGTGATAGAGTAAATTAACACCTTCGTATTAGGCAATCAAAATATGGCATTTTAACATGATGTATAATAATACTTTAATATTACACTTTTTTATATCAGTTTTCAATATTCATGGCCTAAATTCATTGTTCATGTCAGTGTTTCCGTACATATTATGTTTCATTACTCATGTGTTGTTTCAGTATATTTTAGCCACTCGTCTTGAGCCTACCCATTTGATCCGATAACACCCCATACAGCAATAAAATTATACTTTTATTGCCATTCATAACTCTTAACAGACCGGGTTTTATACATCCGACCCATTAACAGACCAGGTTTTAAATAAAGATTGATTAATGTCACCAAAATACAGATTTTTGTGTAGATTGTTCACACAATGATATCAATTTGGTTGACAAACATAATGCCTGTCTTTGTTCGATGTTCAAAATATCTCATGCAAGTAAATTCAACCAACGTGTCTTTTTGTGTACATTTTGTGTGTGTAAAATGTGTATAAATTTGTTGATGAGTAACACGCCTTTTCATTTTATAGATCGTACATCGAAGCTAGAAAAATAATAATTACACCACCGAATTCAGTAATTGAATTGTTTTGTTAGACATGAATAATTTTTATGATAAACATATATTTAAAAAGTTATACAATGAAACATGCAGAATTTCCAATGATTTCCTCGATAACACCTGATTAACAGACTTTAGCCAACCCGATTAACAGACCCACCGCCGATATAGCCACATACTCAGTATAGATTAACCGACCAATCTCTCGGTTAGCCGAGTGTCGGCCGTGAAGAAATTTAGTGTCATGGTAAATGTTTAATGTTCGGGGCATTTAAACGTTCAAAATATGCCGCACAGTCCTATACTTTGACCTTTGAAAACACAGTGTCCATTCAAGGATAGAATTGTTTTCCAAACTTTCTTTTAAAAGCAGTACAGATGTAGCCGAAAAAGGAGATGTTCATTTGGGAAGTTGTGGATATTGACAGAAATACAACCTATTCGCATATTTAGCATTAGGATTTGACGTCCCTTCAAAAATGACAAAAGGAACACCCTTTTTTCACTCGCCGACAGGCTGTTCTGAATGTCTTTGCAAAAGCACCTCCGAATATATTTTGTTTATGTTTTTTATTTCGATATACCAATGAATTTATAAATATAATTTCCCTACCACTGTTTTGAAGAACCATAGTTTTAATTACACATTATTCATCTTTTGTGTGCATACATTACATACATTTTGTATTTGCCTTAAATCATTTAGCGTTATGTTCAATTATTGTATAGGAAATATAATAATTGGATATTAATTACATGCATACTTAATAAACTGTGGCTATTTTTCCCAAACATGTCTTTGTTTGAAATAAAAGCAACACTGCATTATGCTGTACTTGGCCGCTGAATCCTTCGGGTGTATTCAAAATCCATGTTGGACGTTATTATAAGTCATACCACATCAAGCGTTGGCAGGGAGGCTAAAAAGAGGCAGTGTTAAAACACCACTGTCAAAGGGAGGAAGGATTGGTCCATGTTTTTATAACGCAGAATATGTCTGTTTACTATATGACTCTGTTTTGAGTGCAAGACTCCTTTACATTAAGTTATTATGAATTTATCGTAATTGGCTTTCGTGTATTGTTGATTTAATTAATGAGTTATAATTCAAACGATTCATTTAATCTTGGTTGGGTATTTAAATTTGTTTCGTTTCTATGTCAGGTGAAATATGTTCAACACACTAACGTTCTCTTTGAACGATCAACAAAGGTGTTGATTGGTGTTCATTACAGGTCATAAACATCTCATTTAATTATTCTACAAAGAAGTTTGTTAAGTCAGCTTTAATTTCTTTTATTACATTAGAAAAACATCAGTTATAAATGTTATCATTAGGTCTCTATTTTACAAAAATTCATACAATCGAACTTCGAAACATCGAGGTCATTTTACATTTAATTTATATTTATAGGTCTACTTTGAACTGCTTGTCAACGAAAAATTACGAATATGCGGGTATTTCAAATGAAAATAACTCATGAAATCAGTCTAAACTCGCAGGAATCCGGGTGGAAACGGGTCATTTTCGAATTCTCGGGTTATTTGACGACCCAGTATGTATTTGAAAAACCCCGGGAGAAGGTGAAATTCGTGGATGTGACCACTATGGATTTTCCAAACAATGTGATAACAAACGTAGATTTATGTGTACTATAATTGTTTATTTAGTTAGTATTTTTTTTTTTTTTTGGATTGTGTGGATTTCTTCCCTTTTGACAACCTGTATATTAATTCGTGATCACCTGTCTTATTCGATAAAAACTAAGTAAGATGATTGCAAGTTTATTTGGTATTTGATATTTTTTCTGTTTCATACAAGGTAACTGAGTAAAATTTGTATTTTAAAACATACACAATCAGTACTAATGAGTAGTAACGATGCACGTTGGAAAAAAATAGTAAATGGTTTCAACTATCATTTACAAGCATTTATGACCCAATCTGTACGGTGGACGTGTTTTATTCTTTTGATGAATGCATAATCAACTATTATGCGCATACAATGTATCATTAAAATACAATAGTCAATAATGATAAAAACGATTTATTTGAAAATAGCACTATTGAATTGTCATAAAACACTTAATTAATACTTAAATCATTAATCATATAGCATTCCCAATATATCTTTCCCAAAACATATGTTTAAATAAGTATTTTTACACATTTGATATGAATTTTATATGAGTATATATTGAACATTGAAGTGATAAGGCTATATAAATACTAAATATTGTTAATTACTGTTCTTGCAAAAGTTGGGTCGAGTTGATTGGTACGAATCTCATCCCATATGGAGTTTATTGAACCCATATATATCGTATCGTCATTAGAGCATAATGTTTCTATTAATGTTTCGATTTTACATTTAACAAATTTGAAACCGACACAACTTATCACCTTATAATTACCCTTATAAGATTATAATACTGTTTGTATTTAAATCCATGGGTTTATTTTTATCTTTTTTTAAATGTATTTGTGTTTATTTTAAGGTGCAGATTCTAAAAGATCGACATTTAAATTTTTCGTGTTGAATGTTTAAATCTTTCCGCATGAGTGGTGAAGGTAGACATATACAATTTGTCTACTTTTGTTTAAACACAGAATAATATTCTATTATAATAAACTATTTGTAATATCCCAGTTGACGAAATTACAATTATATATACACATGCGCAAAAAATCAGATAAAGAAAAAACTATTCATCGTTCAAGTAACACGGACACATTTTAAAGTAATAAACGATATAAACTTTGGATGCAATTGTAAAGTTTTCCTATTTGTTAAACTTGGATATATTTGAAAAATGTCCTCCATTGTTTCTTAAAGATCCATTTTTTTTACTTGCACTAACAGTTCTATATTTGTTGCTTTTATATTCAGATCCATATTTGTTACATATACTAACAGGTCCATATTTGTTACATGTACTACCAGATCCATATTTTCAACATATACTTACAGATTCATATTTGTTACATTTACTACTGGTTCATATCTGTTACCTGTACTACAAGTTACTACCAGATCCATTTGTTTAACCTGTACTAACAAATCCATATAATCATTTGTCGACTCATTTTAGACAAGGCTAGACTATGTGTTTTTGTCTCAAACAGAAAGTATTGCATTTGGGTCACTGTTGTTTTGAATTTTTAGTAATATGACAAATTGTATTTTCTATACTTATACATATACTCCAGATGCCACTATGTATAACTAGGATTGATGATCACTTTTCTGATGATTTGAAATTTGTTATTTTATTTTAGAAAATGCTATACATGTCTTTGGATCCTTGTGTAGATTTTAAAAATATTTTAAAAGTATTTGGTATACTATGCCCATAAAGCTTAGCAATCTGGCTCCATTCAATACCAATACTGATCATATACGAGGTAACTGCTGAACTTATACCCTGATATATAACGTTTAATGCGCCATTTTCTATAAAGAAAAGTCTGTACCAAGTCAGGAATATGGAAGTTGGTATCCTTTCGTTTGATGTGTTTGAGCCTTTATTTTGTCATTTCATTAGGTACTTATAGTGCCTAACAAGATTTTGTGAGGTAGACGAAATTGACTTTAAAAAGATCGTATTGACTTTTGATGTCCAAAAATAGGCAGATCGGACATATTTTGACTTCATATACCTACTACTTAAGTTTGGGAGTTATTGTAATTAACATATTCCAATGAGACTGAATAATGCTTTTTTTTTGTTATGATAAATAATAACTTTACCTGCCGTAGCTGTGCGTAAAACGTATTTCGGCATTTCTCCTAAGAAAATGACTTGTTTAATGGAACAAAACGTATTATTTGTAAACTTTCTCTTTTATCTCCACAATAGGCTTTTAAAAAATAATCTATCAACTGTGTAGTCGGAAAATTTTGTGAAAATAGAAGAAGTGGCAATTCTTACCTTTCATACCTTAACTTTCATTGATAAAACATAATATTGACTCGTCCAGTGTCCAGTTTGAAGGTCATTTTAGTTACCGTACACATGCATGCACGTTCTTATTATCAATAGTCATGTATGAAAAGAATAAACAAGTTTGAAGGTAAACTAATTACAAGTTAATCCAATCAAATTGCGTACGAATTAATAACAATGACCAGTCCACATCATAAACAATAATAGGGGTAAACTGGGTAGGGAGAAAATGTCAGATATTTTAAGTTCATTATTTTGCAATAACGAATAAAAATTTGTAAACCAAAAGATTTGCTATAATTCCATAAACATGTCGTTCTGTATTGGTATAGTTTTTGGATCTTTTATTTGCGTATTTAAGGCTGTAAAAAGTTTGGGCTTCAAAAGTCAACATAATTATTGACTTTATACAGAAAATTCGCCTTTTTAAAACATTGAATGTTTCAAAAATAATACGCGACAACAAAGTAAAATCATTTTCTAAAACACTTCAAAAATAATCATACAGATTGATGCAGTGGTATTGTCATAAATTGCGTTGGAGTGAACAGTGGTACAGCAAACGTCGAACTCCCTCACACAATGTTATCACACACTATAACTTTTTTTAAATTAAGGAATGACTGTAATATTTTATCTGTCTATAACATAAAAAGATGGTGCACACTGAATAACGCGCGTAGCGGGTTAGTTAACAGTGTGCACCGCATTTGTTATGTTTTTCGAATAGACAGAAAAAATATTACAGTCATTTCTTATATTTAATTTAATTCTAAATTCTATTTTTTAACCGTAGAAAACCATGCAAAAACGTTGATAACGTCACGGGCACATGACTTAATTATGTTTATGGGCTGAATACAAAATAACGTCAGCCAATCAGAAGACGCGCTACATCCAAAATTAAATTATTTTTCCTAGGAGTTCAGTATTTTTTGTGATTCTACTTTTTTTGGAACAAATACATTTTTTGTAAAACCTGCAATTGACTACATTTCCGCCATTTTCAGTAAAAATCAATAGGTAACCAGACTAAATTAAGCTTTTCAAAGTATTTCATTAAAACACATCTTTAGAAATTTAGATAAACAATCTGTGTTAATATACATTATCTTTGAATCAATTGTCTTTGGTTAGTTTAGTGTCATATTAACAAAGACTCGAGAGGCGTTGACATATTATTAAGGAGATGAATAGTATTTGTCAAGCAGTAATGTGAAAGGTGATCACTTTAGATTATTTGTACAAATGATACATTTGTGTAGTACTAAATAAAAGGCAACAGTAGTATACCGCTGTTCAAAACTCATAAATCCATGGACAAAAAACAAAATCGGGGTAACAAACTAAAACCGAGGGAAACGCATTAAATATAAGAGGAGAACAACGACACAACACTAAAATGTAACACACACAGAAACGGACCAAGCATCAGACAAAATCCCATGAGATTAACAAATATAACATCAAAACCAAATACATGAATTTGGGATAGACAAGTACCGTGACACGTTTTATCGCAATGTGAAATTACACTAAAAAATAAGAGAAAACAAACAACGCAACGTTAAAATGTAACACACACAGAAACAAACAATAATACAACAATGGCCATATTCCTGACTTGGTACAGGACATTTTTAAAGGAACAAATGGTGGGTTGAACCTAATTTTGTGGCATGCCAAACCTCGCACTTAAATGGCAATGTTAAATATAAACATTTTAAATGTCTAGTCGTAAGCCTTCATTTTGTCATTTTAAACAAAAACAATAAATATACAAATAGATATTTGGCCACAACTTCTTTTTCCTGATAAAAAAAAACATGGAAGGGACACAATTTCACATTTATATACAAGGGTCTGCGATTGTTTAAGTTTCTATTTTACATATATGATGTGTTATCATTCTATTGGCAGGGCACGTGCGAAGCTTGGGTTATATATATATATTTATGTACGTGGCGGAAGAATTTTATCGTATGATAATTCTATTAATATAACAATAGAATTGTAACAGGTTTTATGAACCCGAGTGTATTTAAATACGGTGGACTCGAATTGAAATTATCGATAAGGGCGTTCACCATTCGCATGTACACACGTAGTTTTTGTTAGTTAAACCTGTATTGCCGTAGACTTACGTTGACAATGTCCGATATGGAGGAGGAAATCTTGGATTTACCGAGTGAACAAGGTACGTCTACTAGAAATCCGCATGAAATGTCTAATGCAGACTTATTTTCACTTCTCAAGACGTATATGGATACTAGACTGTCGGGTATTGAAACATTTTTCACAGATACTACGCATACTTTGGAGAAAAAGGTTGAAAAGGCTGAAAATTCGTTCAAATTCAAGGGTCATCAGGTCCAGTACGAGCTGAACGTAGATTTACAGGATTTGGTACAGAGGGCGTTGGATTATCTAGGGAGAAACAAGTCGGATAAAGCGGTAACTATTCTGAATGAGACTCTTAACACGCTAAAGAAAAGAAACAAGCTCATAAGAATTGCTGACAAGTCGGAGGGAGGGTGGAAGACCGTACAAGAATATTTGTCCGATGATTTAGCCAGCGACTCCGAGGATGAAAAGAAGATAAGGGCAGCTGATACCCGGGCGGTGAAAAAGTTAAAGTCCGTTAAATCTGCAGACAAGAAGCAGAACGTTCGAAAAAGACCAGCTGAAGCATCCGGTTCTACATCGCAGACAGCGCATAACGCAATTCCAGTTTCTGTCAGCATGCCGCCCTTTCGCGGGAGCAGACCTGGTTACGGAAACCAGGTCAAAAGGTCCAGGGAAGGAGATATGTGTTTCAGGTGTGGATTATTTGGACATTGGGCATCCGATTGCAAAAAAGACACCAAGATTGGATTTGGAGCTCCCAGAGGAAATTCATGAGGATTTCAGCGCTCATACGGACACTTTACAGGTACAAGATGTTTATGAAACTTATTTTGAATATGAAAAGGGTCGTTCAGATATTTTTGTTAAAGACAGGCTTAAAAATTCTGTAAACTTTTGGAAAAATATTAACGCTTCTAGTTTTATTGTTGATATTATTGAAAATGGTTACAAAATACCTTTGTTAAAAGAGCCTGAAAATATGTTTTCTAAAAATAACAAATCTGCGTTAGAGCATTCAGATTTTGTTTCAAGTGCAATTAAAGAGCTTGTGTCGGGAGGTTTAGTAAAACGTGTATCAATTATGCCACACGTTGTGAACCCTTTAACTGTTTCAGTTAACGGTAAAGGTAAACACAGATTGATTTTAGATTTAAGACATGTAAATAAACAAGTGATTGTAAACAAAGTCAAATTCGAAGATTGGAAAACTTTAGCACAATATGTTACTTTGAATTAATATGGATATGTCTTTGATTTGAAGTCGGGATATCACCACTTAAACATTTTTGAACAACATCAAAAGTATTTAGGGTTTTCGTGGGAAGGAGAATTTTATGTTTTTACTGTGTTGCCATTTGGTTTAAGTTCAAGCGGGTATATATTTACTAAAACTGTGAGACAATTGGTAAAGCACTGGCGTAAATCTAGCATGAAGGTAGCTGTTTATTTAGACAACGGTTTTGGGGTCGAAGTTAGTTATGAACTATGTGAAAAGCACGCTCGAAGAATCAAAGCAGACTTGATTGCTTCTGGTTTTGTGCCAAACAAAGACAAGTGTGTATGGTTACCTATACAGCACGTTGAGTGGTTAGGTTTTTCATGGAATTTAATTTCTTGCAAATTGCAAATTCCTCAAAGAAAAATAGATGATATATTGAATTTGGTAGCTTTGATACTAAATTCTAGTTACAGGGTAAAGGTACGACAGTTGGCCAAAATATGTGGTAAGTTAATTGCTTTAACACCAGCAGTAGGTAATGTTACCCAGATAATGACGAGAAACATTTTTTCAGTCATTAATATAAGAGACTATTGGGATCAATATGTAAACATCGGCAAGTATCCAGGTTGTATCAATGAGCTTATTTTCTGGAGAGATAATTTGCCTTTATTAAAGGCGGTTGATCTGGTAAAGAACATTTCAAATTTTCATGTTTTCACAGATGCTAGCGATACGGGTGCTGCTGGTTTCATACAAAATTCAACAAACATTTTGCACAAAATGTGATTAGAAACTGAGCGAGGTAGGAGTTCTACTTGGCGAGAAGTAAAAGCAATTCAGTTATGTGTCAGTGCCTTTTCAAAACTCTTACAAAATAGTATCGTGACTTTTCACACAAATAACAAGAATGTTGTTAGCATCATAAATAAAGGTAGCAAAGTACAAGAATTACAACAGTTGTCCTTAGAAATTTATAGGTGTTGTTTACTTGAAAACATTACATTACACATTATATGGTTACCCAGAAAAAAGAACGATCAGGCTGATTTTTTAAGTCGGATTATAGATATTGATGACTGGGGGATTTCTCCAGAGTACTTTCAGTTTTTAGACGACCTCTGGGGTCCTCATACCTTTGATAGGTTTGCTAATATGGACAATAACAAAGTAGATAAATTTAGTTCGTTGTACTGGAACCCTGGTTCCTCGGCAGTAGACGCTTTCTCGTGCCACTGGGCACAAGAAAACAATATATTAGTACCACCTGTGTCTTTAGTTTGTAAGTGCATAAACCACTTGGTTAAATGCAAAGCAGAAGGAACACTGATAGTTCCGAGTTGGCCGTCGTCTCCTTACTGGCCATTAATTTTTGATGAAAACACAGAACACAGATCTTACGTGTTAGATGTGCTCGAATTTAACGAGGTAGACAGAATTTTAGTTTCTGGAAACAATTTAAATTCTATTTTCGCGAACGGAAAATTCAAAGGTAGAATTTTAGCTGTTCGATTGAAAGCTTCTGATTGATATTTGTGAAAATTTTTATTATTTTTTGCAGATGTTACTGACTGGAGGTTCTCTATTCAGAGATGTTGGCTTACAGAAGCTGATTAATGTGTATGTTGTGTCACTTGACGATATTTGTGGGGCCACATGGTCTGTAGATACCACTGGGTATAGTTATGGTCACTGGACCTGTTTTTTCTGTTTGTTGTAAGCTGAGCAGTTACGCATATTTCAAGGTAAATATTTATTTAATTTATAATTATTTTACAGAAAATATTTTCAACGGGATTTTGGAAAAATGACGCACAAGTAAAGCACACAGAACTTAAGATTTTGTTCAGAAAGATGAAGAATTCAGTTATTGACTCAAAAGCCAGAAATACAACTGTTAAATATGCATACAGTTTTAAGCGTTTTGTAGTGTGGTCTGAAAAGTATACAGAAATCAAGTCTGTCCTTCCTGCCGACGAAATCTATGTCAGTTTATATCTTCAATATTTAATGCAAAGTGCTAAACATTACAGTACTATAGAAGCTGCATGTTACGCTATAAAGTGGGCTCACAGTTTAGCTGGGTTTGAAGACCCATGTGCCTCGGATATAGTTAAATGTATTGTTGAGGCATCTAAAAGAAAGCTTAATAGGCCTATTCAGAAAAAGAACCGATGAATGCAAACATCATGCTTAGTCTTTTTAAGAAATTTGGCGGTGCTAATAGTTCGTTAAAAAATCTTAGATTATTAGCTATGTGTTTTCTGGCTTATTCAGGATTTTTAAGGTACAGTGAACTATGCCAGATTAGAGCTAAGAACATTACATTCGGAAACGATCATATTGACATATATATTGAGAGTAACAAAACAGATTGTTATAGAAAAGGAAAAAACTTTTTGATAGCTAAACTTGATCAAGCTCACTGTCCTGTTAAAATTTTAAGTGATTATTTAGATAAAGCTAAAATAGACAGGTCCTCAGATGATTTTGTGTTCAGAGCTTTATCGTATTGTAAAAGTACAAACAACTGTAAGCTGAGAAAAAAGAATATACAACTATCTTATACTAGGACAAGAGAGATTTTAAAAGGGGCTCTGTCGGAGTTAGGTTTAAACGCAAGAATATTTGGTACACATAGTTTTAGGGCAGGCGGTTGCTCAGCCGCTAGTAACTCTGGTGTATCGGACAGATTATTAAAGATTCACGGAAGGTGGAAATCTGATATTGCGAAAGACAATTACATAAGCGACAATTTGGAAAAACGCTTATTAGTTTCAAAATCTTTAGGTTTATAAGATTTATTACTGCAATTTCTTTCTTTGTACAATCGAGAATGGTCATCGTGCCTGACAAGTTCTAAAACTAGTGTTTTAGTTATTTATATATGAATGAGATAAGAAAAAGATTGGGCCGAGGTATATAGATATTATATAGTCTAGTACATAAATAATTTATGTTCGTTTGAAAGAAGAGAATTTAGAAAATAAATGAAACTACATGAGTCCCGAAAACATGTATCTGATTACCTAGTCTTGTTATGTTAAACTTTTGGACAGATAACAAGTGTACTGACAGAGTAGTTCGCTGACTAAATTAATTGAGTAAATGCCCAAATCTTCAAAAGTAGAGGGGGATATTGTTTTTTGTATGTGCGTCAGTTCTTGCATCCATCTGTTCTTCCGTCAATCAATTTGTCTGTCCGTCTGTTAGACCATGTGTTCCTCTGCTCCGCTTCAGTTTAAGTTTTTAATGAAAGCAGTTTTAATGGAGTTGAAAACCAATCAACTTGACACTTAGCAAACATGTTGCTTATGCTATGATCCTTCACAATGCAATGCCAAATTAGGTTTGGATCCCAGTATCGTAGTCCACTGAACATAGAAAATAATAGTGCGAATGGGGCATCCGTGTACTATGGTCAAATTCTTGTTTTTCTATATTACATGCACTTGATGCTTAATTGGAACTATTTTATCCTATACTATTGTGTATTGGTTATTTTCAAACAAGTTACATATTCAACAGCAGTTTGTCACCTACAGTTGTGTTGAATCCTTTTATAGCAACATTCTTTTGGGGTAGCTTGTGGTGTATTGTTGAACATTACTATTAATTTTCTTTCAGAATAATTAATATGAATAAGTAGTTGTAATATATGTTTATTAAGAGTTCATCAATGATTCTATTCTTAGTACTCTATTTTTTTCTGATTCATTAGTCAGTCAGTCAAGTGTCACAGTAGATCATCTTCTATTCGTCATAGTTTTGCCATACCTTTTTAATATCTTGAGAGAAATTTATACATGATAGTTACATAGTAAAATATTATGAACACTTCTTCTATATTAATTAGGTCAATTACTAATATTTCCAAGTCTTCAATATTTGCACAGTTTTCCCTTAGTTTGAATCTGAGAGAAAATTGTTTTGAATAAGCAAGAATGATAGATATTTTTTTTTTTATTATATATCTTGATGTTATTATGATCTGGTGATGTTTCGAAATAGGAGATGGACCATTGTACCATATTCATGGTAAGATCAGTGTTTCAGTGTATTTAAATGTTAATATATTGTCTTTCTTTCTCTAATTAATTTTAGTCCAGAATGTGTATTGTTGGTTTCTTGTGAAGAGTAGTTGGTATCTGTACATGTATGTCAATCAATATATATGTAACAGGAGGGTCGGGTATGCGTCACCGTTCCCTCTCGTCGATTAATGGTTCGTTCTCTGACTGAGCTCTGGCAAATGAAACAAAATACAGAACATGCAGATGTTCAGATACTTTATTAAAATATTCCACATAATTAACAAATGAACAGTGAAACAAATGATTTGTTGAGTAAAGCAAAATGCATTGGTTAGATTAATGATAAACCCATGTAGTAAAAATTGTAAGGCGGATTAATGATCAATCCAAGTGGTCTATCTGAGTTCCCGTAATACATATTTGTTTAATAAGTCTTTACTTTTCATAAGTCAATTCAAAAAGGTATAATTCTTCCGTGAGAATAACAAAATATTCTCTTAAATATTCAGTAAGTTGAATGAAACGTCTTCAAAATCATTACCATATATTTTATCTAAATATACACTTTGTTATTCTTTTCTCTGACAGTCAGTGAAATAGTTCATTTTGCCTCATCCCGAATTAGCAAAGGGAGATTATTTCACATAATCTCCGTTACATTCCTCCTTCCTTGAAACTCGAAATACAGCGAAGCTTTATTTCTAGTTATACTTTGGAAATAATCTAACACTGTCTAGCATCATATCGCTTTAAACACAGTGTCTGTAGCATGATAACTGATTTAACTGGTATGTGGAAGACGTTTGATCCCCATGACATGTAAGCTGTGAATACGTAAATGTTAAGCAAGTTAATTTTCTGAAAGTAGAATGTATACATGAGAAAACTATACTTAAAAGTCAATTCAAACAAAAACATTCACATAATGTTCATACTGCTAAATTGTTGTACAGTGTTTGAAAATAATCACACAGCTGACCTTTGTATCGGTACTATTTTCCCAAGTCCTTTTAACGGTATAACCAATTAACTCCGTACACACCAAAATTAAAGATATACTAACATACACACTAGAAAAAAGACTCATCAATGTGTCATACACAGATATACAATCCATTAGTCAATCTTAACTTGTGGCTGTAAATCTCACCAGTAGTACCTATACTAGATACCCCTACTTATATATACGGAAGTCTAACCTTACCACTATGGTCCTAACATTAATA
The DNA here is from genome assembly GCA_019925275.1 of Mytilus edulis. Classification (NCBI taxonomy): domain Eukaryota; kingdom Metazoa; phylum Mollusca; class Bivalvia; order Mytilida; family Mytilidae; genus Mytilus; species Mytilus edulis. The sequence continues at coordinate 113,281,896 of CM034354.1, forward strand.
ATTTTCAACACTTGCGAGAACAGAACGCAGAGCTTTTGATTTTGTCATTTCATCAGGGAATTTACTTTTTTTGATTTTCGTTGGAGTTCAGTACTTTGGAATCTTATTTTTTTTGGTAATAATACGTTGTTTGTAAATCTTACAATTTACTAAATTTCCACCATTTTAAGTTAAATCAGTAATAAACAACACAGGCAAAATTTGCTCACATGAATTTCACATCAATCTCACGTGAAATTCACACGAAAAATTTCACATGAGATTCACCTCAATCGAGGCTCTACATGAAACTCACGTAAAAGTTTTCATATGAATTTCACGTGAATTTAGTTTCACTTGAATCTGATGTGAAATCTTTCACATGAATTTCACGTAAAATTTACAATTGTTTTTTTTTTTATATTTTTCATGATTTTAATTAAATTTGAAAATTTAGATGTTATTTGAACTACTCTATTTTAAAAATTCATGTGAATTTCATGTGAAACCCACAAAATTGATTTCACGTGAGTTTCACGTATTAGCTCGTTTGAGGTGATATTGATGTGAATTTCACGTGAGATTCACAGGAATTTAAATTCACTTGAAATTGATGTGAGTGACATTTGCCTGTGTAAGTGAGGTTCGAAAACATATTTTTGATTTCTTTTCCTGTTATGTTTAACCTTTGAACATACAACACGTGTACTGACATAGTAATACGCTGGCTAAACTAATTTAGTGTATGCCAAAACCTACAATAATAGAGGGGAATTATGTTATTCAACAGCAGTTTTTCACCTGCAGTTGTATAGAATCCATGTCGAGCTATTTCTACAGGTATTTACATGTGTACCTTTAAACATTCTTTGGAGGTAGCTTGTGATATAATGTTTTACATTAATATTTATTTTCTTTCAGAATAATTTATATTAATAATTAGTGTTATTATATGTTTGTTAAGAGATCATCAATTCGTCTATTCTCTTATATCGTCTTAAACTGTAGTCTACTCTATTTTTTCTGGTTCGTTAGTCAGTCAGTCAAGTGTCATATTATCTTATCTTCTATTGGTCATATTTACTGAGCTTATAGTTTTGCCACACTTTTTTAATATCTTGAGAGAAATTTTCACATGATGGTAACCATATTTAAAATAGTTGCATAGTTAAATATTATTGACAATAATTCCATATTGATCAGGTCAATTACTAATTTTTCTAAGTCTTTTTAATATTTGCACAGTTTTCCTTTAGTTTGAATCTGATAGAAAATGTTATTTGAATAAGTCAGAATGATTGTGCATGCATGAATGATAGATAATTTATTTTGAAGAAGTATTTTCATGAACTCAAAAAATAATATATCATAGATATGTTAATAATACACTTACAGGTACAGTAATATTATTATTATATAAGGTCTAATGCAATGTCTATTTAGCATAATACATATTGCTTATATATGTTATGCAGATATAATTTAGTTCAATAAACTTATGTAGGTAATATTTGTATTTTTAAGAGGTCCAGAATATCTTGATGTTTTTATGATCTGGTCATGTTTTTAAATAGGAGATATACCTTTGTACCATATTCAAGGTAAGATCAGCGTTTTAATGTATTTGAGTTTACTGTATTTTCTGTCTTTGTTTAGTTAATTTTGGTTCAGGATATGTATTGTTAGTGTCTTGTGAAAAGTAGTTACATATGTATCTGTAAATGCATGTCAATTAATACATGTAAACATTATAGTTACAAATTGTTCATCCATAAATCTATGAATGAGTATCGCAATATAATTGGACATAATGGTGTATTTAATCCTGAGTTGGCTTATTATTGAGTTCGGTTGAATTAATATATTTATAATATATACACTTCAATAGTCTTGGTTGTATTCGTATAGAAAATAGTTAATTATCGTTTTTTATTCATGTACTTTCCTTTATATGACTTAGAGTTATATCCCTTTTTACATCGTACTGTTTATCTATTTGGGTTTTGTTATTTGTATTTAATAACAAAACACAAATAGATAAACAGTACGATGTACAAAGGGATATAACGCTAATTAATATAACCAAAAAAACCGATAAACTGAAGCTGTACAAAAAACATATTCATATTCAGTCGAATGAAAAGTCCAAATTCATTAGTTTTTTGTGCTAGCTCACAGTGGTTAATACAGGCAACAGTAGTATACCGCTGTTCAAAACTAGAATAAAGGTTTCTCCAGGAGATTTATAAAACATCGTGCCATAAATGGTTAAAATAAATCAAAGTGCTAAATAAAAGTATTGTAAAATGCAAAATTGGAATGGAAAATCTGATAATGCCTAAATATTTCAAATCTTTACTTATAAATCTAAAGACAGTTTCTTTTCACCTAAAAAACTTATAACCGAATAAAGCTACAAGTTACATTTACATAAGGATATATATACGTGATAGGATAAACTTAAAATTATTAAATCAATAAGTTTCGGCACTTTTCGATGCGATTTCCTTTTAGTCATATCATTATATTGGCATCCTGTCGTTCCGTCCCAAAACTGATGAGGACCAAAGTCGATCCGTCCCACGTCGATCTGGCCCTACGTCGATTCGGCTCATAATAAAATATTGTATAATCTATACTGCCTTTGGAGGATTTGGTGCCACATTTAAATCAGTATAAATGGAATTAATTAAATCTAAAAGTATCGATGGTTGAAAACACTATTTTGAATCGATACAAACATAAGTATGATTGTGGCATGCTGTTTGCATATTAAAATGAAGATGTTTTCCATAATAATTATAAGTTTCTTGATTTAAAGATGGAAACTGAATTAGAACAGTCTAATTGTCATTGAGGCCATCAAACAAAACACATGTATACAGTTAATATCCATATATCAAAATACAATATATATACTATTGGACCTCGATTTAACTATTTAACCAACATCGTAATTATATTTCGCGGAATTTTGAACACAGCTACGGGATTGGATGATTCTGAAAATACCGAAGAAGTTACGACGTCACGTTTAGCTATTTTATCTAGGGTTGATGTAAGTGCAGGACGCAGCATTTGCATTTCAGAACATTGATGACGAAAACAAAGAAAAAAAGCATTATGGTTAGGTTTCTGCTTTTTATATGACGATAATTTATTTATCCAAACCATTTATTGTATGATGTCTTTTTCGATATGAAAAAAAAACCTTACTGACTGGATATTCGTTGAATAGTAAATGTATTGTCCCCTCTGATACAACTTTTGCCCTCATGACGCGATAATTCCTCTGCAACAAAATTCTGTTTTCAACCAACATCTTCTTAATTTCTTTTAATGTTATTCAAATCTTCATTATTGTGAAAACTTTTTTGTAAAATTTCAGACGTAAAAATAAAACTACTTACAGTATTCTTGTATCCGTCACGGAGTTGAGATCAGTTGACATATTCTATCAAAGGAGATAAATATGAATTTCATCACGCAAAAAATAAAAAAAAATCCCAGCACGGGAACGTAAACAAAATCTCATCACAGGAGATAAATATAGTCCCATCACGGCCGGTAAAAAAACAAACTCCCAGCTCTTCAACGTATACAAATTCACATCACGGGATATAATCTATTCGGTTATAAACACCTATAACAGGTTAAAAGTCGCAATACCCATCACCGGTAATTACAATGTCTAAAATAAACTTCCATCACGGAAAATTAGTATATTATTGCCTTCAGGTGCTGAAATCTAAATCCAGGAAGAGAATAGTAAATGATAATTGCTCAACAACGAAAGACTGTTAATATCAGAGCCTTTTTTTAAACAACCTGCTGAGTTTGGTGCACTCGATTGAATATTTCACGAAGTATTTAAATTGTTGATCATTATGTGACCACAATTAAGGCCAAAAAGTTTAAGGTAACGATGTCCATTTCGGTAAGAGTAAAGTGCCTTGACCTTTACAGGCAGAGAGATGTGAAATAAATTTTAGATGGTGATGTTCAACAGATTATTTTGTCTGCAAAAAGGTCACACGTGTATGGGCCCTACACTTTATCAAAATAATTAAAATACAAATCGAATACAAACCAATCATCAAAGTAAAAAAAATACTATAAATATCGGAAAAAACTTCAAATTTAAGATTTGACTGCAATATATTAGATAACATGTTTCACGATTGTACATTATACATGTTATACTCTTCTCCCCAACCATCGACAATGTATAATACAACTCTAAGACCCTGCGAACGCCAATGCTTGACAACAGGACGTAAAACTTTGAAATCACGTGTTGCTGTAGATAACCCAAATGGGAGAGGTGACAATTCTTAATTTTTTAGTCGTGTTCTGAAATATCCACGAAAAACCTGAAAATGTCCGATTATCTATAACAAAACGGAATGTGATCTTTGCATTCAATAGCTGTCCCCGTTTCTAAAAGCTTACTATTAGCACGCTCCACGAATACTGATTGTTTAAAAGCAGTTTTGTTCATAGAAAGATATTAAATAGCCACTAGAAATTACGTTGTTTGCTTTGAAAATCTCTTTCCAAAATTTCCAAAATGAAAATTTTCGTAAAACCTGAGTTAATGCTACCAACATATAATGGGGTTTTATCTTTGAGTGAATTTACATATTCATAATCTTGCTCATATAAATAAAAAAAGAAATTGGTATTTTGTCCATTAGCCGTGCTCCTGCTAGTCGAGTTTTCTGTATATGCTGCATTTTCTTGAACTGAGTTAAAAGGAGTGTTGACGGTCGGCAGTATCCAGTTCACGGGAAAAACAAAAGACTTTGGATCTAATTTTTTTTAATATAAAGTGCATGAATTTCATGATTATTTACAGCGTCCAAAGTGCAAAAACAGTAATTAAATAACTATTTAAAAAAACACTTTTTTTAATTTTCATTTAAATTTCGACATGAGTAATAAAACATTATGTTTTTTTTTAAATTATTGTGTGTGATTCTGTAAGATCCTTTTCATGATCTAAGTTAAGGGTAACTTATGTTTACCTGTCAGGTACAACAACTTTAGTTTCTTAAAGAAAAACCACGTCAGAATATAGTGATGTACTGTAGAGCCAACTTTTGAAATGTATACTATAACCTTCTTGTGTGTATGTGATTAATCAATGTATGTTTGGATCTCATCCTCATATGAAACATCTGCTATGTAGTTGATCATTGCATCAACATAGGTACGTTTACCCGATACTGATGCATCTATTACTAATATAGCCTCTCCGTTGGGTCATAAGGCTGTTTTGAAACTGAAATAAAACAACATTTTTTTCCTCCAACCTAAAACCTAAGCAGCAAAATACCAACTCCACCTGCATATGCGATACAATTTCCAATTCATGTGGTTTTCAAGAGCTTGTACGTGCTACTCAAACATTATAAAACTGACAAATGTCTGAGCAAAACGGTGATTGACACGGATTATGTAAAAGAAAAACTCGCCGTTTTTTAAAATAGAGTGGTCTTATTGGTATTCATACCACATCTTCTTTTTACATGATTTTTTTTTATTAAGGTCCTAAACCACAATGTCATCTTAATAAATCTGTAAAATATGGTTTTATTTTCTAATATTTTCAAATAATTTACTTACATATATGGCACTGTTTAAAATACACCGTATCCGATTCATGAACAATGCATGGTAACTTGTAGTTAATCACATCCATGTATCAATGCAGACTCCTTAAATATCTGAGGTAAATGCGATGGATTTGTTCTTAATTACCCATTTTTTACGCTTGCGCAATATACCTATTTCTATATGAAAAATGTGTCAAGTTGTCTTGTACATTTTGGTCTTCACCAGTAACGAGAACCGGCAAATGTAATTTCATACAGCTTTACACATTTTATTTTCATATTACCCAAAGGTCCTCCTCTTAAAAGTATGATATTTTGAACGGATCTATTATTGTATTTTTCTTGCAAATAGTAAGAAGAATTATCCATGATTAATTACGTTATATAAAACCGTACATAAGCTACAAAAATGCGCTTACCACTTTTACAACGATTCGCTGGTTAATAGAGAATTTTTAAACGGGTAATATATAGCAGAGTTATGAAAATACACATACATTACTAATAACAAGCTCAAGCCAAAATTTAAAACGTTTCACAATTGTACTTTAGTGATAAACGTCGAAATGGGAATACACAAATATAAAGTAGAAATATTCGTTCACTGTATTACGAAACATGTGACCCTTAATGACATTTCTAAGCATATGGGGGTAGAACTTCATTATTGGAAAAACTGCTAATTACCATTTAACATGATACAAATCGATTGACTAAGTATTTGTGAAGAAGAGATATACAAAATAAATACACTGTATCAAATGCATAGACGATAATATTGAAGTGTGAATTGTCACACTTCGCATACTATGTATAGAAACATGCAACATCAATCTAAGTAAAAGATTAATTAAAACAAGTTATTCTAAAAGCTTACATCAATTGTTATATGAACTTCTTTTTAACATGTTGACACTACGTGTCTTAAAAGAGAGCTGTTTGTATTGTAGTAAATTTAATTCTTTTTTATTCAAATGCGATGTTGTAGATTACTAAGTGGCATTAACATACGATGATTTTGTATTTTTATAAATAAGTTCCTTAGATCATAAAAAACTGTCATCAAAAATTTTCATTTAAATGGTTACTACGGAAATTGAATTCGATGGAAAATTGACCCCCCTTTTTTTATATGAAATATTAAATTCCCATGGAAACTATATGTCCGTACTCAAAACATTAATTGGATCATAATAGTATGGTAAAAATTGATCGAAATTGTTGTTATAAATTTAAATTCTGATTTTGGTAATTAAAGGGGATGTCTTTCCCAAATTGACAAATAATACTTAAAACGACATGTTACTTTTTAATCTAAAAAAAAAATAATCATCTACACGTGTGAATATATAGTTGGAGAGTCATTCAGTTGTTTTCTGAACAATTGATTTTCACTTTGATCTAGTAACCTTCATCTATGAATGGTTTGCATTGTAAGCATAAACAACGGTTACTCAAATATTTGCGTCTAAATTGATCTCCAAAGAACCTTAGTTTAAACTTATATCGTAGATGACGTAAATGACCAATAAGTTATGCAGTGTTACCACGTTGGCGAGAAATTATTTATAAACGAAAAAGTTTCTATATGAATACTACTGACTGACTTAAAGTAATTGAGAATCATAATTGAATAATTAGAGAGATTTAGATCAGACCTTTAAATATAACGAGTTTTATTTTCAAACATGAATTCATACTTAACTATCAGTCTTTAAACGGTAGACAGTTATTGTTTTACGAAAAAAAGTACTTTAAGTTTTAGATGATTTTAAAAATTGTTCATACATTGTGTCAAATAAATGTATGAATTTGATTACAATTATTGGTCATCAATTAGACTTTAATTAGATTAATTGTGAATCAGTATTATTGATTGTTGTATATTATATCTTTTGCTGTTTTACAATAAGACATCGTCGTCCTTTGTGTGTATGTCTCCTTGAATGATTACATTGTTTAACTAGTGACTATTAAAAACCTTATTCCGACCTCGTTAACATGGATACATAGCATATATTTCCATCATGTGTATACAAACTACGGGATAATTGAATCTGCATATACACCGTGTAGATCTCCACATGTGGGGTTTCGGCTATGCTTGACAGAGGGTTTTGAACCGGAGAAAAACTATTACGGTAAGTTCAAGTATAAAAAATTCTGTTTGGGGGAGTTGCTAGTGCCCGATAATATATTGCAAGGGAGGAACCAAACCATAATATGTTTCCTGAAAGCAGAAGAATTGTTCAGTTGCCGGTTTTTTCAAACACCTCTCCCTAGTTTCCGTAATACAGATTTCGAGGCTTCATATACATTTTTCAGGATACAATATTCATCTGGACGATATTTACCTGATTGGTATCCAATATGTGTTTCTTTAAAATAAAAAAAACCATATAGAAAACTGATATTTAGGGAATCAGATTAATGAAACTGGAGGTATATATATAATGTTCTGCTTTATGTCAGAGATTTTTGTTTTAGATAACTCGTTGTCCTAAAATAAGTAATTTTAGTGACTTGTTAACGCACATTACTATTTTTCTCCTGTTTTATAAAGTCTTATATTCATTTAAACTTAACTTTTCAACGACAGTAAATTTATAAAGGAGAGAACTTTTCTTTGAACAATTGTTTTTCAAATTTGTGTAATGATCATTCGCCAAATATTCGATTGCAATGTAAATATTTGTCGTGCAAACCTACGTATTTCTATTAATGTTAAAAAGCTTGTATTAAACTTTCATGTACACGGAACTGTCTGCATTTGAAAAAAAAAAACATCATATGAATACGTGACGCAAATGACCGAAAATATTTTGTGTTAACAATAGGATTTGTTTTTTTATGGTTTTCCATTAATGCAACTTTCAACAAAAGCATTTACAAAAAATTATTTAACAAAGACATTTATTTTTAGAAACATAATTGAGACCTTTAAATACAACGACAGCTTTTGATAAGATTTGAATTTACACTGCATTGTCAAACCTAAATGAAACTAACACTTAATTAGTTTAGTGTGTCATAAGTATATTCGTTGTTTTAACTTCATCAGGAACGATCACATCCAACCATTTAAAAGCCAGGAATGCACAAATATACGGCAAAATTAGATGCTTTATAACCAATAGGTCTAGAGAATGGTCAGATTTTTTTAGGTCAAATTTGCTTGTGGGAGTTGTGATGATAAGTATCTTCATATTATCCTAATTTTCAGAAGGGAATTTTCAAAAAAGTATGTTTAAAAATCATGTCAGTATCTATGATCTGACTTTTGAGTTGATGACACCCTCAGAGGTGGTATCGACCAAATAAAAGTTAAAGGAACAGAACACTTCATGAATCAGAGGCACTTTCTGGATTAAACTTAAATTAGAACGATGAAATCAAAACATTCGAAAGTCAAGGATTCATTCAGAGTAACTGGTCCATAACCTAGGGATCAACGTCTCGATCAAGTCACCAAACCGATATCAATATGATCACCTTGGCCTAGGGAACATGATATCAAAGAGTCGCCACACTGACATAAGGGATATTTCCTGATAAAAATAAAACTGTTTATTAAATATAAATTATACATAACAAATAATTGACTGAAGATTGATGACACCGTCGTTGCATTTGCCATCGTATAACGTTTATAATAATATATTAATACGCTTACCTCGTGCATATAACTATCAAAAAAATAAGGTGCGGTATAATGTTCCCACTGCTCAAACAAAGTTTTCAGAGATAGCGATTTAAATTGACTCATCAACGTTTTACCAACACGCCACATATATTTTGTGTAACAATTCATTAATTTTGATAAGTTTTCAAAGACGCCTGATTTTCCGTTTTGCTGATCATAAGGTTTTGTTTTATTTTTTAAACAAAAGATTTTGGATCTAACATTTTTTTTAATAAAAAGTGTATAAAACTCATGATCATTTACAGCGTCAAAAGTGCAAAACAGGAATTCATTAACTATTTAAAAAAAAACAATGTTTTAATTTTCTTTTTAACTTTTACATGAATAATAAAACATTATGTTTTGAAATAATTGTGTGTATGACTGTAAGATCCTTTTCATTGTCTAAGTTATGGGCAATTCATGTTTTTTGTCGGGTAAAACAACTTTAGTTTCTTTTCAAAAATTCACGTCAGAATATAATGATGTAGAGCCAACTTTTAAAATGTATACTTCTACCTTCTTGTGTATATGTGATTCATTAATGTTTGTTTGGTCGATCATTATAAATCGGATCTTATCCTCATATGAAACATCTGCTATGTAGTTGATCATTGCATAAATAAAGGTACGTTTACCCGATCCTGATGCACCTTTTACTAATATTATCTTCTCCTTTGGGTCATAAGGCTGGTTTGAAACTGAAATAAAACAAACTTATTTTGAAATTTCAAATTCCTCTAACCTAAAACCTTAGCAGCGAAATACCAACTTCACCTGCATATGCGATACAATTTCCAATTCATGTGGTTTTCAAGAGCTTGTATGTGCTACTCAAACATTATAAAAGTGACAAATGTCTGAGCAAAACGGTGATAGACACGGATTATATAAAAGAACAACTCGTCGTTTTCTAAAATAGAATGGTCTTATTGGTATTCATACTACATTTTCGTTTTACATGATTTTTTTAAATTTAGGTCCTAAACCACAATGTCATCTTAATAAATCTGTAAAATATGGTTTTATTTTTTAATATTTTCAAATAATTTTCTTACATATATGGAACTTTTTTAAAATACACTGTATCCGATTCATGAACAATGCATGGTAACTTGTAGATTTGTAGTTAGTCACCTCCATGTATTAATGTAGACTCCTTAAATATCTTAGGTAAATGCGATGGATTCGTTCTGCAAACTGTCTCAAACAATTTTATCATATCCCCTTCATTCGCAATGTATGCTTTTATAATATACACCACGTCGCTTGTCAGGTTATATAGAGTGATTTCATTGCCATCGGTTGGATATGCAACTGTATTAACTGTTTCATTTTCTTTCCTATACTTAATATCAACATAATCGAAGCTATCCTGACTGGTTGGTTAGTCCCTTTTTAAGTAAATTGAAGAAGAAGTCTGGTCATGATGAACCAATTTGTACCTAGCAGAAGGTGCTCGTGCTTGGGAACTCATTTTACTTAAATCAATTTTTATAAAGTATCGGCATGTCTGTAATAGATGGAAAGTATGCACTCACCTCTGGATTGTTTATAGACCGGGTTATACTTGATACCCCCCCCCCCCCCTAAAAAATAAGTAAAAAATCAAAAGCGTGTGTGTCTATTGACAATTGAAATCGCACAACAGATATTCTATAAAAGTTTGTAACAAGCTATTACATAGTTCTTAATTACCCATTTTTTGCACTTGCGCATTATACCTATTTCTATATGAAAAATGTATCAAGTCGTCTGGTACATTTTGGTCTTCTCCAGTAACGGGAACCGGCAAATGTGATTTCATACAGCTTTACACAGTTTATTTTCATATTACCCAAAGGTGTTCCTCTTTAAAGTGTGATACTTTGAACGGATCTATTATTAGGTCTTTCCACTTTTCTGTGGAAAGACCTATTGTTTTTCTTCTGATTATTTTTTTTTTCTTCCGCCTAATTTTGTTCTTGCGATAAACATTTGTTTCGCAATATGTCGCTTAGATATTTGGTATATGATATCGAACAGTTTATGCGCTTTTGAAATTTACCCTGCGTAAACGAATACTTTTCTTTGTAGGAGTTATCTCCCCAAACACTGTTTTCCTTGTTAGCGCATCTCCTTCGCAACCGTAAAAGATTATGACAAATTTATTTTACAAAATTGCTCGTTATATCCTTCGCATGATTTGTCCTATTTTGCCCGAAGCGATATGACCGCTCCATATGAGAGTTATTTCCCCTTATGCATCTGATATAAGTGATATGAATTTCTATCTTATAAATCATAAGTGATAGAGACCTAGGATCTTTTGATTTGAGGTCCTTGGTCCCAAAAAATGAAAATTAGGTCAAGGTCAAAGGTCAAGGTCATATTCTAATATTTGAATTTGGCTTATTTTCACTTATATCCAAAGACTGTATAAAAGAGGGACGAAAGATACCAAAGGGACAGTCAAACTCATAAATCTAAAACAAACTGACAACGCCATGGCTAAAAATGAAAAAGACAAACAGAAAAACGATAGTATACATGACACAACATAGAAAACTAAAGAATAAACAACACGAACCCCACCAAAAACTAGGGGTGATAAGATATCAACAAATTATTTTTACTAAATTGTTAGTTGCGACATGTCGTAAGATGTAAATTTTGATTGCAAGCGTACGTTGGATGTAAAAGGGAGTTTTCTCCCCTCTTGTATTTAAAAATACGCGTTTGGTGATATAACTCATTAACTAAATATAATAAAGACCTATGGTCTTTTGATTTGAGGTCCTTGGTTTATGACCTTGAAATTGATCTCAAGGTCATAGCTTAATTTGACGTTCTAGATTTTGACCTTTGCTTTTATTCTATATGTATACATGATAAAGATATACAACTTTTAGAAAAAGGTATCAAACCATTTAACCTTGTAAAAAACAACCGGAAGTGACCTTTTGTAAACCGGAAATAGCTATTTTTTTGTACTTTATTAATATAAAAGTATATAGAACCAGATATTTTTTGAATCAGTGTCAAGTAAATATTCAAATATAATCGGAAGTAACATTTTTCAAACCGGAAGTAACAAATTATCTCCCTTATTTAAAAAAAATGTATGGAAACAATATATTTTTGGAATCAGCTTACTAGGAGCTATCATTTGACGATTGAAATGACATTTTAAACTTAGTTTCACAACTTTTCATATCAAAATACATTGTTTTGATGGAAAGACCTTCAATTGGTTTTTAATTGTAATTATCTTGCAAATAGTAAAAAGAATTATCCATGATTAATAAGTTATATAAAACCGTACATAAGCTACAAAAATGCGCTTACCACTTTTACAACGATTCGCTGGTAAATAGAGAATTTCAAAACGGGTAATATATAGCAGAGTTATGAAAACACACATACATTACTAATAACAAGCTCAAGCCAAACTTTGAAAAGTTTCACAATTGTACTATATTGATAAACGTCGAAATTGGAATACACAAATATTAAGTAGAAATATTCGTTTACTGTATTACGAAACATGTGACCCTTAATGACATTTCTAAGCGTATGGGGGTATAACTTCATTATTGGAAAAACTGATAATTACCATTTAACATGATACAAATCGATTGACTTCGCATACTATGTATAGAAACATGCAACATCAATCTAATTAAAAGATTAATTAAAACAAGTTATTCTAAAAGCTTACACCAATTGTTATATGAGCTTCTTTTTAACAAGTTTACATTACGAGTCTTAAAAGAGAGCTGTTTGTATTGTAGTCAATTTAATTCTTTTTTATTCAAATGAGATGTTGTAGATTACTAAGTGGCATTAACATACGTATGATTTCGTACTTTATAAATAAGTTCCTTAGATCATAACAAGCTGTCATCAAAAATTTTCATTTAAATGGTAACTACGGAAATTGGATTCGATGGAAAATGCCCCCCTCCTTTTGATATGAAGTATTAAATACCCATGGAAAATATATGTCCATACTCAAAACATTAATTGAATCATAATAGTATGGTAAACATTATTTGAAATTGTTGTTATGAATTTAAATTCTGATTTTGGAAATTAAAGGGGATGTCTTTCCCAAATTGACAAATAATACTTAAAACCACATGTTACTTTTTAATTTAAAAAAAATGTAATCATCAACACGTGTAAATATATAGTTGGAGAGTCATTCAGTTGTTTTCTGAACAATTGATTTTCACTTTGATCTAGTAACCATTCATCTATGATTGGTTTGCATTGTAAGCATAAACAACGGTTACTCAAATATTTACGTCTGAATTGATCTCCAAAGAACCTTAATTTAAACTTATATCTTAGATGACGTAAATGACCAATAAGTTATGCAGTGTCAGCACGTTGACGAAAAAGTTTCTATATGAATACTACTGACTGACTTAAAGTAATTGAGAATCATAATTGAATAATTAGAGAGATTTAAATCAGACCTTTAAATATAACGAGTTTTATTTTCAAACATGAATTCATACTTAACAGTCGTTCTTTAAACGGTAGACAGTTATTGTTTTACGAAAAAAGTACTTGAAGTTTTAGATGATTTTTAAAATTGTTCATACATTGTGTCAAATTAAATGTATGAATTTGATTACAAATATTGCTCATCAATTAGACTTTAATTAGATTAATTGTGAATCAGTATTATTGATTGTTGTATATTATATCTTTTGCTGTTTTACAATAAGACATCGTCGTCCTTTGTGTGTATGTCTCCTTGAATGATTACATTGTTTAACTAGTGACTATTAAAAACCTTATTCCGACCTCGTTAACATGGATACATAGCATATATTTCCATCATGTGTATACAAACTACGGGATAATTGAATCTGCATATACACCGTGTAGATCTCCACATGTGGGGTTTCGGCTATGCTTGACAGAGGGTTTTGAACCGGAGAAAAATGATCATGGCAAGTTCAAGTATAGAAATAAATATTGAGAATGGAAATGTGGAATGTGTCAAAAAGACAACAACCCGACCATAGAAAAAAACAACAGCAGCAGTTCACCAATAGGTCTTCAATGTAGCGAGAAATTCCCTCACCCGGAGGCGTCCTTCAGCTGGCCTCTAAACAAATATATACTAGTTCAGTGATAATGAACACCATCCTAATTTCCAAATTGTACACAAGAAACTAAAATTAAAATAATACAAGACTAACAAAGGCCAGAGACTCCTGACTTGGGACAGGCGCGAAAATGCCGCGGGGTTAAACATGTTTGTGAGATCTTAACCCTCCCCATACCTCTAGTCAATGTAGAAAAGTAAAATCTGTTTAGGAGAGTTGCTAGTGCCCGATAATATATTGCAAGGGAGAAACCAAACCATAATATGTTTCCTGCAAGCAGAAGACTTGTTCAGTTGCCTGTTTTCTTAAACACCTCCCCCTAGTTTCCGTTATATAGATTTGGAAGCTTCATATACATTTTGTAGGATACAATACTCATTTGGACGATATTTACCTTATTGGTATCCAACATCTGTTTCTTTAAGATAAAACAACATATAGAAAACTGATATTTAGAGAATCAGTTTTAAAGAAACTATTACTTGACTGAACTGGAGGTATATATATGTTTTTATACTTTATTTAAGATATTTTTGTTTTAGATAACTCGTTGTCCTAAAAAAAAGTAATTTTAGTGACTTGTTTACGCACATTACTATTTTTCTCCCTTTTTCATAAAGTCTTATATTCAAGTAAACTCAACTTTTCAACGATAGTAAATTTATAAAGGAGAGACCTTTTCTTTGAACAATTGGTTTTCAAATTTGTCTAATGATTATTCACTAAATATTCGATTGCAATGAAAACTTTTGTCGTGTGAGCATACATATTTCTATTAATGTTAAAAAGTTTGTATTAAATTTTCATGTACATGATACTGTCTGCATTTGAAAACAAAAAAATATAAAAACGTGACGCAAATGACCGAAAATATTTTATGATAACAATAGGATTTGTTCTTATGGTTTTCCATTAATACAACTTTTAACAAAATCATTTACAAAAATGATTTAACAAAGACACTTATTTTAAGAAATAAAATTGAGACCTTTAAATACAACGACAGCTTTTGATAAGATTTGAATTTACACTGCATTGTAAATAGTTATCAAAGGTGCCAAGATTATAAATTAGTACGCCAGACGCGCGTTTCGTCTACATAAGACTCATCAGTGACGCTCATATCAAAATATTTATAAAGCCAAACAAGTACAGTTGAAGAGCATTGAGGATTCAAAATTCCAAAAAAGTTGTGTCAAATACGTATAAGGTAATCTATGCCTGAGATACGAAAATCCTTTTCGAAAAAATCAAAGTTTTGTGAACAGGAAATTCATAAAAATGACCACATTATTGATATTCATGTCAATACCAAAGTGTTGACTACTGGGCTGGTGATACCCCCGGGGATGAAACGTCCACCAGCAGTGGCATCGACCCAGTGGTGTCAAAGTTACTAGGATTATGATTTAGTACGCGAGACTCGCGTTTGTACGGACATCATCACGAGCTGGTTCACGTTATGGAATATCTTTAAATGATATCGGATATGTTCCTTATGTCGTAACTACAATGCCGTTTCCTTTTCACGAATGTGACCTACCGAATTATAGTTTATACCTTTATTCATGACATATTTACCGATTGTGTCTGTTTGTTTTGTTCACCCATCATTATTGATATTATTAAATTTGACGCGACTGTCGTACAAGTGAGAGGTTTAGTGCTGTTAAACCAGGTTCGATCCACTATTTTTACTTCATTTGAAAATGCCTGTATCAAGTCAGGAATATGACTGTTGTTGTCCTTTCGTTTGATGTGTTTGATCATTTGATTTTGCTATTTGATTAAGACTTTCAGTCTTGAATTTTACTCGTAGTTTAGTATTTTTATGATCTTTCTTTCCACAAACACACAACCCGCTACAATTTGCATATCCGTAAGAATTTTTCGGTACTAAAGACTTGAAAGTCTGATGTGATATTTTGGTATTCTGCTACGACGACAGAAGCTAAAAAGGTCAGGTTTTACTATTTGTTTTAGGTTATTTAACTTCCTACTTTTTTCGCGATTCCGGTTACTATAATCATGATAATGTATTGATTATTGATGACCATCTACAATGTACAGTGTTACATTCATAGGGAATGAAGTCAAAAGCTGAATTTTATAGATTTTAATTTTCTTCATTGAATCATATTGGGTCAATAGTAAATCGTAAAACGTATTTTTCGACACGGAACTTTTCCTTTTTAAGCTTTGTATAACATTAAAAGTGAAATGCAAGACATGAAAATAGGTCGTGATT
This sequence comes from Mytilus edulis, assembly GCA_019925275.1. NCBI lineage: Eukaryota > Metazoa > Mollusca > Bivalvia > Mytilida > Mytilidae > Mytilus > Mytilus edulis. The sequence continues at coordinate 113,298,528 of CM034354.1, forward strand.
ATTACAATTGCGATCACATAAGTATCTTCTGTAGACATTTATGTGAAGTTTCAAATATTTAGTTGCCTTAAATTTTAAATCTAACAAGTTTCGTTTTGCCTACACAATATACTCAAATTGTGTTTTTTTTCTTCGTCCTTCGTATACGAAATTTAATACTTCAATCTTAAATCAAATGTATATAAATTCAGAATGAGTTCACGATAATGTGATATAAATATTACTCCTGCTATGTACAAGACGGTTATAATAAGACGAATCATAAATGTGCTGGTTTACAGGGTAACAGTTCGGAGATAAACTTGAAACCCTACTCAAACACATTATTCTGACAACGACAACTTTCTTAAATTTCACACGCTAAACGGATAAGCAACATTTTCCAAGTTCCAAGTCTTTGATTTTCTTGACGACCAACTTCCAAACTCTACATGTGAGCATGCTGCAATTAAACACCCGAGGCCGTTTGGTCGATTGAATGATACAATTAAACAATTAAACGGATCTTTATTAATTGATTTAATACAATGTGGTTCATAATGATAATACAGGAACATGTCTGATATAAAAATGGCGTATTGTCTACCCATAGGAATACTTTCCAACAGATATCTATTTATTTTATTCCTGAATAATTTTCTTTTTTTTAACAAAAAATGGTTTGATAGTTGAGCTGTACATTTTGTACCTTTATAATTGACATCCTTATTTTTACGTCACCCCCATATTGTTATTGTTCCGAACTATTCTTCCACACTTTTTGTCCAGTTTAGTTCTCAGAGATGTCTTGACATACATTGAAAAGACTGCACCATAGTGACAATCCCCATGTGCAGATGTGAAGTTAGGGTCTGGAATTTTCATGATGGCCACCGTTACCCAGGAAACGGCAAAAATGTGAAAAACTGGAAAATGGTCCAAATTAAGTGAAACTTTCAGACATTATAACTCATCATTCGAAAGCGTGAAATCCATCTTAAAAACTTTCAAAATGGCTACAGTTGCCAGATAAACAGTCTAAAACGAAAATAGTTCCTTTTTTATAGTTAATCAACCGTTTCAGATACGGCCCCAAAACCTCCCCCTTCGTAACAAAAGTATAAACTGTAGCATTCATTGCCGTTGGAATTTTTGAGATTGCTGCTGTTACCATGGAGATAAAGCTAAAAGTGCAATATTGACCCATATGATATAAAGCGTTAAAGTATCATTTTTTTTACAAATCTTAAATTCATTCTCGGTTAAATGCTATTGAAATATTATTTGTCGTTGAAATTTTCAAAATGGCCACCGTTGCCATGGAAACAGGAGAGCAAAAAACATAAACACCTCGCAAATTTGAGGCAAAATTCGGTAATAAACAGTATGTGCATACGTTCAAATGCAAATCTGTACTGCAAAACGTCTTCTAGAATATTCTAGATGAAAACTAATATATAATTTAACGTGCTTCTATTCTATACAAAAATCGTCCACGAAGAGAAAATCGCCACTGAGAGTAAGAGAAACATGAAGAGTACATATAAGTGACATGTCTGCACTTGCACTAAGGTACACATCCGTTAATCGAACACCTGCAAATGGCAAAATCAAAAGTTTAAACACATCGAACGAATGGATAACAACTGATATACAGTTAAGTATGTCTCATGTCGAGACTAACATCTATGAATTGACAATCATTGTCAGTTGTATGCAAACAAATCGTCACGATGAAACAGACGATTTTAGCTTCCCAATCATGAGCTTTCCAGTTCGATGTAGCATCATTCTAGCAGCGCCTGTATACGGTGTTTACATCTCCCAGTTAAAACGATATTTCAGGGCTTGTATTTCCTTAATAGAAAGACTGCGTTCACTGAAACTATTAACACATTTGTTCGAAGTTAGTTTGAAGTACGACATTACGAGTTGGTTGAACGTTATAGCATATCTGTTTCACAGATGTTAACAGAAAGGTTTCTAATGTCGTAACTACAACCCTGTTCCTCTTTTTCGAAATTGACCCACCGAAGTAGACTTATTTCTGGACTTATTATCACAAGAGAAACACAGCACGTGTCACATGTGAAGCAGGATCTGCTGACCCTTCTGGAGCACAAGCGATAACCCCCAGTTTTCGGTAGGGTTCGTGATGCTTATTCTTAAGAGTCTATATTGTGTTTTTTTACTATTGTTAGTCTGTTGTCTTTTTCTTTTTAGCCATGGCGTTGTCAGTTTACTTAGGAGTAGGAATGTCCCACCGGTATCTATCGCCTCTCTTTTACAATAACACAATTATGTTGAATAGTTATCAGAGTTACAAGGATTATGATATACTACTCTAGAGGTTTTGTTCGTATATCTATAAAAAGAGATGACTTCAATTTTACCACTTGGAAATGTTGATGCAATGGCTTCTTTGTAATCACTACCCCTATCAACATATCATCGAATATGTGATGGGGAACAACGTTAGTTCCTATGTTCAATTTCAAGACAATCGTGTATTATTTTTGAATTTGATATGACATATTTGTCAACAAGGTCGTGTTTCTTTCCGATGATGTATTTTAACAAAGAGGACAAGGCGTCCTTAGACATATTTCTGGTTCATCAATTTTGTGATGAGACACTAGTGACGTTTTATAAAGTCAGTGGAGCAGCTTTTAGTCCTTGAATATCAGAAGAACAAATATTAGAGAATGATCGAGATTAAGAATTATTCATTAGTTCTTCATTTTTTTATAGCATGTATTATACATAAACATCATACCAGCACCTAGTTTTAATGCCAGAAGAGAGGAGGTCAAGGTTAATTTTATATTACCTTATTGGGCTTTCTCAGTTCATAAACAGTAGCGTAATAGAAAAATATATTTAGTTACCGTACACTATATGTGATGGTTATAACAAAGATATTGTATTACACATATAAATCAATGGCGAAGGGGTACAAAAGCGTACCGTTAAACCAATTAACTTTTATTTGAACTGTTGTGTCTAAAACTTTACAGAATGCATATATGTGTAATGATTTCAACACAACACTCTAGAATGGCAGCTTCTTGCTACTCCCTTTCCGGAAGTTTTGGCTACTTGACTATTTAGAGCTAAATTTTGTATAAACCTTCTTTTTTGTAAATGAAGTATTATATTATGTTTGTTGAAATATAATTACTTACATTACTAGATACTGTCATTATCTATATCAATTAACATTTTTTTTGTGAATTGATATAGATAATGACACCCTTAATTGGTTCAATTATTATTTTGCATTTCATATTGAATGGTAAAGTATTGCTTACTTAAAACCGGTATATTTAAATGACTCGTCTTTACGTCAGTCTGTAAAAAAATGTATGAATACTTGAAACATAAATGGAAAATCTGTTCTACAAAGACGATGTTTTCAATTTTAAAGGTAAGTGTGGTTAGTTAGGTTCAAAACATAAAATACTTTCTTCAAACAATAGTTTAAGATACAATAATGTATAAGAGTGTGTGATAAGTTCTTTACTTAATTTTGACTTCTAAAATCCCCTTTTTGATAGATCTAGATTAGCCAGTGGTCGTTAGGACGTACTCCTGTTCTTCGTATCTTTTTCTTTGGCATCTTGACTGCTAATGTTGATGTGACAATAACACAAATGTTCAAGTTATTGCTTTCGTTATCTGTTTAATTAATATATAAGTATCAAAAAAGAAAGGCAGAAACTTTTGTTTTATTCGAGCCCCCTGATCAGTCTTGTGTAGACGAAAAGCGCGTCAATCGGAAATACAAAATGTTAATCCTGTTGTCTCTGATTAGTTTATTTATATGGCACTTGCACTAAATTGCATTACATTGACAACGATATGTGAACAAAGCTAACAGACATAATAGGTAAATAATCTAACTTTATGAACTAGTTTGACAGGTTTTTCAGTCGTCTTTGGTTACGCGTTTCGTAATTAGATCACATGGCTTATAATTACAAGTATATCTTGTGTTAACAAAGAACATTAAAATCAATATTTGAAGGTCCATCGAAAAAAAAGTGAACTTCTAAAAGATCGGGTTACGTATCATGTAGTTCATGTCATTCGGCTTGCATCCCGGATTTGTTTTCTCTTAATCGATTGATGACTTTTAAAGAGCGGCATACTTCTGTTGCCTTTATTTACCAGATAAGTATTTCTTGTTCTCTTTTCAATTCAAAGCGAATTAATATATCAGCTTACAAGTCGTTAACTTTTCTTTTGTGTTCATTGAGGTGAAAGCTCGATGTATCAACGGTGAATGTGTATACTATGATTTTGGAAATAATGTTTTAGTAACTGCTACAAGGGGCCCGTTACTACCTTTACACTTTTCTAAAATAGCCCAGCATGAGCGTTTAGTCTCTATAGTATCTATTATCCGATACATTCATCAAGTTGTGTATGTATAATTTTGTATCCTCTCAATTTCCCATTGGTATTTTATTCATGCTATTGCAGACCAAGTTATACAAAATTATCGGGGGACCTACTATTTCAATGATTATAAGATTAAAATAATTCATACCTTACTTCAATATTTAAAAACCCAAATGTTGTAAATTACTTACCCTACCTCCATGACAAATATGTTGTTGTAACTGCAGATAAATTCCCAAACAACATCGTTTTTGTGTGTAAAACTCGTTACATTAACTGCTTGATAAACGAATAAGGTATTGACAATTCACTTGGAAACTCAACATATACCTTCACGACACTTACCAAATAGGAAATACTGGATAATCATAGGTCTGTTCTATGTAATTCTTCCTTTGGGATTTCAAAAAAAAGATTAAGAACTGGATCTTCCATCACTGTATTGGATTCCCAAACTACACACATGTCCTTACAAAAGAGGTATATTTTTAGGTCTTCCAAGTGCTCCACGAAACGTCTTCTTAGATTATTTACATGTATTTCATCAGCAATCAAAGCAGGGCTTTAAAGTTATTGTGAAACTGTCAATTCTAGAGGTGGCGTGAATCAGATGTGGATACTAAAAAATCCAAAGATCTTTTAGAGTACATGCATCTTTCAAAAGTATTAAAACGTTTATCCTGTCTTAAATTCCCTAAAGGATCAGCCTGTTTTCAAACAAAAAATTCCCTGAATCTGACATGATCAAAATGCTTGATTTCTTGATTGACAACATATTTGTTACGTTTAGGGAACGTGATTTTCAACGGACTGTTGGCATTCCAATCGTGCCACTCTTCTTGCAGACTTTATTATTATGACTGTCCTTTAACTTTTTTTTTTCCGCTATATAAATGATGTTCTCTCATTAAAAAAATCAAAATTTGGTGATTATGTTGAATGCATCCATCCAATCGAACTAGATATAAAGGATACATTAGATACAGTTAAGTCGGCCTCCTATCTTCACTTACATCTAGAAATTGAAAATGCGGGTCGGATGATAACAAAACTTTACGACAAAAGAGATGATTTCAGCTTTCCAAATGTGAACTTTTCATACGGTGTATATATCTTCCAATTGATACGATTTCCGAGCTAGTATTTCCTGTCTTTATTTTCTTGATAGAAAGGTGCTGCTCACAATGAAGCTATTTAACCAAGATTCAAAAAGCTAAAGTTGAAATTATCCCTTCGTTATTTTAACGGACGCCATCACGAGTTGGTTGACCGTTATTCAATAACTGTTTCACAAATGATATCGTATATTTTCGTATATTTTCCTTACGTCTCAACTATAATCCTCTTCCTGTCTGAACCAAGTCAGGTATATGACAGTTGTCGTCCATTCTTTTGATGTGTGTTGTCATTGGATTTTGCCATGCGATTAGGTACTTTCCGATTGAGTTTTCCTTGGAGTTCAGTAATTTTGAGATGTTACTTTTTAGAAGAAGTCCGGGTCCGATGTTAGAATATGTAACAGAAGAAATTAAGCAAAACGACAATATGTTTTTTTTCCATCGAAATGCCATATGGGTAAATCAATTTTAAATCAACAAAATGCCTACTTTAATCACCTGACAAAAGTGTCATATCAGTTTTGAATAAGTTTGTTTACCGATTTGGTTAGCTTTTGATGTGCATAACGACGTTTTTGTGCTTTGTATATAATACTATCATAAGAGACGGGATGGGAAATACCCGAAAATATGTCTTCATGATGATTTGAATTTACGAGTTATGTCCAAGTATCAATAATATATATTCGAAACCAGTCCTGCCACAAAGTTAACATAAGTTAAGTTTTGCTTTGACAAATCCGATCGAAACAGACCTGTTCCCAGGTTAACTCTTGACTGGTCTGCTCAACAATAAGTAAACTTGTAACCAGGACTGTTCTACATCGATTTTTTAAAAATATTTTTAATATCTTTGTTTTTATAGTAAAATCATCGAAAATAAAGTAAAATTAATACTTCCGTTATATAAACAGGATTTAATACAAATATTTGAAAATAAAATACGCATAAAACGTTGCTTGTAACACAAATTTATGTTTAATCTGCCAGTCTATAAATTAAAAAAAGATCTTGGTTACAATGATAACGGGCACTGACTATATTCCAATACCTATCAAATTCAACCATATTTGCACTTTATTTATATGACGTACTTTAGGTGTTAGTTATACGTCCTTGTTAGTTATATGTCCTTGATCTCTGTAGCCACAATCAGCAATATTTTAATTTCAGGATAGAATTTACTATACAAAATGAAAGCATCATTTTAACACATGATTTAAAATTTGTGTTCGCATGAATTTAGGGTGGCAACATGTCCTCCTTTTATTCAAAATATTGATACATAACAACATTTTGGTAGTTTTGATACATCATGCTGACTTGTACAACAGAATTTGACCGCATTGACCAAAACTGACCATATGTGCACTTTAATTTGTAAATCTATATACTCTTATAGTAAATCAGCCATATTTTTTATGTCAGGATTCAATGTATAATGCAATGGACAACAATATTGCAATACAATAACAACAATGTTATGTTCGCAAAAATTAAGGGTGCCAGCATATGTCCTCCTTTTATTCAAAATTGTGATACGTAACAAAATTTTAGTAGTTTTGATACCTCTTACTGACTTGTGCATCAAAATTATTTGACCGCTTTGACCAAAACTGACCATATGTGCACTTTTATTTGTACATCAGTCATATTTTTTCAAATAGTTTTGATACCTCATGCTGATTTGTACAACACAATTATTTGACCCCATCTACCAAAACTGACCGTATGTCAATGTATATGCATCATCATTTATAAATCTATATACCCACATAGTAAATCAGCCATTTTGGTTATGTCAGGATTCAATGTATAATACAACATGTACAATGGATAGCAATATTTCCATACAATAACAACATATTTTTGTTCGCAGAAATTTGGGGTGCCAGAATGTCCTCCTTTTATTCAAAATATTGATACGTAACAAAATTGCAGTAGGTTTGATACCTTTTGCTGAATTGTACAACAAAATTATTTGACCCCATCGACCAAAATAGACCATATGTGCACCTTAATATGTAATTCTATATTCCCATATAGTAAATCAGCCATATTGTTTTTTGTCAGGATTTAATGTATAATACAATGGACAGCAATATTGCAATACAATAACAACAATTTTTTGTTTGCATAATTAAGGGTGCCTGCATGTCCTCCTTTTAATTAAAATATTTAAAAGTTACAGAATTTAAGTAGTTTTGATAACTCATGCTGACTTGTACAACAACATTTTTGACTGCATCAACTTAAACTGACCATATGTGCTCTTTCTTTTTTAAATCTTCATACCCGCATAGTAAATCAGCCATATGTTTTTATGAAATTATTCAATGTTTAATACAATGGACAGCAATATTTCAATACAATAACATTTTTTTGTTCGCATAAATTTAGTGTGCCAGAATGTCCTCCTTTTATTCAAAATTTTGAAACGTAACTGGCGCTCCTGTTCACATTTTAGTGGGACGGATAATGTATTAGCAATAATATTGGAAAACAACTAGTGCAAAATTTGTTCTGCATACATTTATAATTATATGATTGCATGGATCATCGACCAAAACTGACCGTATGTCAATGTATATGCATCTTAATCTGTAAATTTATATACCCACATAGTAAATCAGCCATTTTTAATGTCAGGATTCAATGTATAATACAAAATGTACAATGGACAGCAATATTGCCATACAATAACAACACATTTTATTTGGCATACATTTGGGGTGCGAGAATGTCCTCCTTTTATTCAAAAAATAGATACGTAACAAAATTTCAGTAGTTTTGATGCCTCATGCTGACTTGTACAACAACATTATGTGACTGCATCAACTTAAACTGACCATAGGTGCACTTTAATTTGTAAATCTACATACCCGCATAGTAAATCAGCCATATTTTTTTATGTCATCATTCAATGTATAATACAATGGACAGCCATTTTGCAATATAATAACATTTTTTTGTTCGCATAAATTTGGGGTGCCAGAATGTCCTCCTTTTATTCAAAATTTTGAAACGTAACTGGCGCTCCTGTTCACATTTTAGTAGGACAGAAAATGTATTAGCCATTATATTGGAAAACAATTAGTGCAAAATTTGTTCTGCATACATTTAGAGTGTCAACACTTCATCTCTGTTTTCATAATATTGAACAGTCACTAGATATAGTAGTTCAGGATGGTGTGAACAACAAAACTATAAGGCCGCACCATCCAAGTACCAACACTGACATGTTTGAATTCATTTGTACTTTCTAATAACAAAAAGTATTAAAGGTTCTCTTCTTGGAATAGTATACTGTTATTATTTTATGTCAGTTGAGTGATTGTGTTTGTAGTTAAAGGTCAAGTGGCAACTATTTCATTCAAGTGCATACGTACATTGAGTATAATTTTGGGACGTCCCATACATCAATGTATCGGCAAAGACAAATCTCTCGACAAATCTGACGAGTTTTACCACACCGTATGTATCCGGGCACTGTACAATTTTCGTTAGAATAATATGCAGAAAATAGAATACTATATACAATTCAAACAAGTTGAATATCAATGAAATATCAATGCATGTATAAATGTAAAATTTAGGATGAGACAGGTACAAAGAGAGGAACGAAGCAACGTCGATAATGATGTTGATATCCTATTATTATAAGAATATTCTTCCGATGCGTTGGATAATTTCTCTATCCGCCTTCTAATAAAAAACACCTCTTATTTCATTGATGATAGCTCTATGTGAATGTATAGCCATTGTGTTATGTATATAAGAATATTTAAATAAAAAAAAGTATAATATCTAGTAGAGTCTAGCGAGCAAAGAAATTTGCTATCTGGGGAAAAATAATTCGAATGTTTTTGACATATTTTAATTAAAGCTCAAGTCTTATATGAAAACTCTTAAACACGATAATCTATCATAAGCAGACATGTCCTCAGGTCTGGTCAATAGCAGACTTGTCCACACGTCTGGGCAGAAGCAGACTTGTCTACAGGTCTGGTCTTGGGCAGACCTGTCCTCAGGACTGGTCAAAAGCAGACTTGTCCACAGGTCTAGTCTGGATCAGACCTGTTGATATGTCTGCAGCGGTTATAAAAAAGCATACCGTAGGTTTAGTCCACCAAAGACGTACTTAACTTGCTAGTCGGGTGAAAAAATCTCAAGTTAATAAGAAAGCAGTCAACAAGTCTGCTCTAAGTTAACTTTTGTCAAGGTTAGGACCGCACCTATCTGGATGTTGTCTCTGCAGACAGAGTTTATAACAAATTGCAGGTCACGTTAATATCCATAACTATTTCCTGTGAATCATCGAACTGTGAATAGTATCCCTAACCAAAAGATATTTAACCATCGCAAAATAAAATGAAACCAAGTGTCGTCATGTCAATTAAGAATCTGTTGATATATCACTTTTTAAAAACATACTTTAAAAATAAGTAAAAGAGTTAGAAACGCGCCAAATTTGGAATTATATATTCAATTTCTGTAAAGGTTGTACGATCATGTAATATCACAGATTAGCAAATGCCTCTTGAACATTTAAAGGTTATCACTATGTATTGGTCATCTAACCTACTAAAAAACATAAAATATCGTTTCATCTCGTCTTCTAGATATTGTTATTCTATTAATAGTGTAATGCTTTCAATGAATGCCTTAGTTACTATTAAAGAACCTATCATACAATCTTGTAATACAGCATATAAAAATAGTGAAAATAACTATGTTTGGTATACAAAACATTATGTTTATACTTTAGATAAAAGAGGGACGAAAGATACCAAAGGGACAGTCAAAATACTCAAAATTTAAAAACAAACTGACAAGCATGGCTAATAATACTAACAGAAAAACAATGTACACATGACACAACAAAAAACTAAAAATAAACAACGCGAACCCCACCAAAAACTAGGGGTGATCTCAGGTGAATGATGTGCATCTGTTTATCTTCTTCATACAAAGTTTTTACTTTTCCACTTTTTATACCACACTTCTGCACAATTTTATCTAACAAAGTTGTCCTATTTATTCAAATAGTCGTTTTAAAAATCGATTTAAAAAAAAAAGTAGCAGCTGATACTAATCTTCATTTAACGAAAAAAGTAAACATACTAGATAAACTTATTGGAGGTATGATGAGACGATTACAGCTGTCAATCATAGTTTTTTCTCCAAACTCAGTAAGGTCACACCTTTATCCTATTTAATTAATAAAGGAGTAGGTCCAGTTTTACACCATTTTATCCAAAAATATAAGTTTTATAAAATAGTTAAAATGTAAACTTTTAGCTATTTATTTTAAAAGTAAAATACTGATATCTTCATAATTATAGCAATTGAGTTAAATGTTAGCCGGATTTCGACTTAATTGGAAGTGGCCGCAGTGTGTTCATTCCTTATATTCACATGCAAGTTATATTTGGTGATAAAACTTGACATATATACAGGTTGAGAATAAACATTTATCAAAAATGTGTAATTCTCAAAATTGGTGTGTTCTGTTTCCATGGAAACTGGTAGTTTGATTTGAGGATAATGATAAATAAGTAACTGTTTTCTTTACTTTGTTTCAATATTTAGGTGTTATAAAAGCTAAAGGACACAATCAAATGAATTGTGATATAAACACATGAAAATAATTTAGCTTATTGAAAAAAAAATGCAAAAAAAAAAAAATTAGGCAAAAAAAACAATTTGACAACTATCACTGTATCACCCTCTGCATGATTCTTAGGTGGAGCCATACTTAACATGTTTGCCCTTGAAATTTCTCTATCTTAACGTTGATATTTTCTCTTTCTTTATAGGTTACAAGAATCCAAGTGTAAATGTGCAAACAGAAAGGTTAAAGAAAAGACAGATAACTTAATGACAAAAACAAATTACACTCCGAAATACACTTCACAACAAATGGATATTGTACATCATTAACCCAACCATAAACTTGGATTCAACTTGGATGGAAACAGTTTACTTAAATCGTTCCAATAAAAAAAATGCGCTGTTGAATACTTTATCAACTAGGAGACATGAAGTATTTACTGTTGTTTGTGGTTTTGATTAACTGTATTATGACACAAGGTAGGTTAACAATAATACAATACAAAATAAGCCAGTAGTTCATACAAGCAAGTTATAAAACAAATTCACCAAAGGTTTTGAATTAAGATTAAACCCTTCGCGATCAGATTACATAATTGAACATTAAGGATAAAGAGAGCAGACAACTGGTATGTCCATACATCATAATACAGTGTGCTTAGTGTAATCAAACTTGAACTACTCATTTTAAATCGAATACAATGTTGGTTTTGCCGTTTAAATTTCTTAAGTCGATTAAAACTTGATATTACAAGTTCTGGTAGTTTGTTTTTGATATCAAATAGCAAATTTTATGTATAACATACTTTTGCGTTAATCAGAAAAGATATTAATGTGCCAGGTCAATTTAATGACCAAAATATACAAAGTACTTGTAACAGAAGTTATGAGTGTGGAAACAAATAAATTCCTTACATGTATCTCAAATTTAAAGAATTATAAGAATTAAACGACCTTTTAACGGAATGTATTGGTGTATAAACAGGAAATCCATTTGAAATTATTTCAGGCATTTTAGAATGGACGGTAATAGGAAAGGTTACGGAATATGGACAAAATGTGACATTATTTTGCAATGTTCCAAACTGTTGTCCTAACGATTGCGGATGGGAGAGATGGACTCCAGTACAAAAGACATTGTTTATAGATGTCAAAACAGGACCACCAAATAAAAAGTATGACGGAAAAGTTTTAAAGGATGGATACACCTTAGTTATTCAAAATCTGACCGAAAATGATCTTAATGTTTCATATTCCTGTTTGTATGGTGTAACTTTTGGGGAAAGTCAATTTCTCTTAAGAAAGGACGTTTTCAAATGTAAGTGCAGGCTCTCAATAGATAATAAATATCGACATTACATGAAAATATTATGCTATATACAGTTGGGTGCAAACCAAGCATTACATAAAGTAAACGCAAGTTAACGCGGCGTGCACATATTTCGTTTGTTAACTTTAAATTTCGCGTTTACTAGTCAACGCCCGTTTATTTCATTTACGTTAAAATGGAAATTTCTAATGTCTACTAGCGTAAACGCGCGTTTACTCTGTGTCCGTTTAGTCAGTAGTAAACGGCCGTTTACTTCAGATTTCACAAGTTTAATTTTACGTGCACGTAACAGTAAACAGGCGTTTACTACAGATTTCTCAATTGTATTTTCAAGTGCACTCGAAAGTAAACGAGCGTTTACTTTTCACATTTATTTATGTTGTTAAAATGACTTTATATTTTACGTATATGTGTTTTGAACCTTAACATTCAAAAACACTTTTTTCAGTTCCAAAAACTTTCAACAGCTGATTTTCTATTTTTTTCTGTTATGAACATTATCTGATCGTATCAACTCATCTCTAACTTTAGTAATATTTATGCCAGATCTTCTTAAACTTAATATCCTCTCACGAATGTAAACTGAAAGTCTTGTAGGTTTTACAGTTCCAGGACGAATTTCCATCTTGTTCTTATATGCAATAATTAATTTTTAATAAATTAATTAAAGAGGTGTCATTTCATTAAATGCAATCGTCAATATGTTGATCGAAATTGGACAGATGGATATTTTGATATACCTTATCATGTGATATATTAGGTCAGTGTATCCAGGATACGAGGACAATCTGCGTTAACTTTTTTGTACTATTTACAAAAATAGAAGACACGCCTTTTTCGCGTTAACGCGAAGTAAACGCGAAAGTAAACGCCCGTTTACTCTATAAAAAAATTAGAAGACGCGCGGTTTTCGCTTTAACGCGGAGGTAAACGCGAAAGTAATCGCCCGTTTACCATTTATGTCTACTAAAATTTCGGAGTTAATGCAGATTTAACGCGGCGTTTACATGAAGTGCACGCGAGTAAACGCCGCGTTAACTCTTTAGGCCCGTTTACATGTAATGCGTGGTCTGCACCCAACTGTATGTATATAAAAACAATGAGTTTTAACATCACTGAGACAATATAATGGGTTTTAACATCACTAAGACTAGACAATCAGTTTTAACAGCACTAGGACAAGAAAATAAGTTGAAACATCACTAAGACAAAACAACTAATCAAAAAAGATATATTTTATGTTGCCGAGACCATGATTACATTCCAAAAACTTAATGAATAGTCATTCTTACAACAATCTCTATAGACCTAAATGTTGTATAGAAGTATGATGTTTAGCTAGATATAACACCAGATTTAATCCTCTTTACCCCTATACGGAAATGTTTGTACCAAGTCAGGAATTTAATTTAATTTGTTTGAACTTTTAATTTTGCCAATTTCTAAAGGAATGTCCGTATTAAATTTCTGTTTTTTTTTGGTTGTTGTTATTCTACTTGTTTCATACCGGAACTTCGTAGGAAGAAAAGAAACCAAGTGTGCAGCATCATGTGTCTTTTTTTTCCCGCTAAATGTACACTAGTTATATTATGTCGCTAAATAATTTAAAATTAAACGCATCCATCCCATCAAACTTGATATAACAAATGCAAGATATACAGTTAAGTCTACTTCATATCCCGACTTACATTTAGAAATTGACAATCAAAATTGTACGACAAAAGAGATGACTTCAGCTTTTCAAATATGAAACTGTCCATATTAATGTTGCATGATTTCAGTAGCACATGCATGAAACATATATATATATCAAAGTTCATACGATATTTAATAGGGTTGTCCCTTACCAGAAACTTATTAATCAAAGAGTTCAAATGATATATTAAATAATCTCTTTGACTGTTTAACCGAGGCCATCACGATTTTGTTGACCGTTATGGAATATCTGTTTCACAGATGGCAAGGTATATATTTCAATTTTCTTAACTGAAATGTCATCCCTTTGTTCCAAAAACCAGCGGATATTTACTAACATGAGCACTACATCCCCTTTTATTTATTTCAAAATGTATTGTTTTCAGTTGTCATTGGGATAATGTGTACTAGAAATGAACCTCAAATCTCTGTCAGTGTAAATTGTTTTATCTTGTTTTTAAACGTAATTCAATAACTTTCTCTTTCACATAAACATCATTTTATTAACCGCAGGGTGTCTTGTTTTGTTTATTTGTTTGGTTGTTGTATTTTTGACATAAACCCAATATCTCATTTTGTTAGCCAAAGTTATCTGGATTTTTGGATGTCATTTGGTCTCATTATTATCAACCCAACATCCCACTGACGAGACTTTTGTAGACGAAACGCGCGTCTGGTGTAAATATAAAATTTGAATCCTGGTATCGATGATGAGTTTAATTTAAATTCCAGTAAAGATCCATTGAAAAACTACTATTAGTAGGGATTTTGCTTATTAGTGAAGGCCAAAGCCGCACGGTAACCTAGTAGTCATATAGGTAATCATACCACATTATAATATTTAAATAGGCATCACAAGTCTAATTTTAATGTTGAAACTGGACACAGAGAGTACACTAAGACTACAAACAACCACGGCACATCAAAGAAATTAACAGAAAAAGTGAAGTATATGTTAAAAACGTAGACCAATAATGTGAGAAAAAAAATTAGGTAAAAAAAAAGGAAATGTGTTAATACAACTTTATACATTATCTGATGTAGAAGCATTTTAATGAAAAAAATTACAAGGAAGGCACCAACGGATGAAAAAATACGTAGCCGTACGAGGAGCTAAGACTTATACTTTTTTAAAGTATAAATGATTTGGAACGATTCTCCTTATTGTATATTCCTTAAAAGCTGACCGAATGAAAGCACTTTGGAATTTTGTACACATAATTCAAGTTTAAATGTTATGTAAAATCCTTTTACATTAGAAAATGCCTGTACCAAGTCAGGAATATGACAGTTGTTATCCATTCGTTTGATGTGCTTGGACTTTTGATTTTGCATTTTGATTTTTGATTTTCCTTTTTGAATTTTCCTCGGAGTTCAGTATTTTTGTGTTTTTACTTTTTACTTTGTTTTTGTTTCAGCGATAATTCCTACACAACCTAATGTTCCAAATGGTCAATTATCTCATAGTGAAATGTAAGTAATTACTATGGTTGTCTCAGGTTACCTTCTTAATGTTATTCACTTTTTTTTTAACGTGTCTTCTCTTAGAGGGGTGCCATGTACTCTCGATTTATTATATCTAACCAAAAGAGAAGGATCAGGACACTTTTTGGTCCCTTGAAAAGGTTATTCAATATTGCATATGTTTCAAATATTATAATTCAGATGTCATAAGACAGGTTCGACAAGCACATGTGAAACATCTATAATTTTACAAACCCCAGAAACAAAGCTAGAGGGCGTTTGGAAATCAGCCTGTCTGTCACTAAGGCAACTAGGATCAACTGCTATTATCACTACGAGCTTTGTAAAACAATTTGTTATGGTTTGCAAGCAATCATTATTGCAGGATTTTTGAGGAGGAAGACTTGCAAGTCATCTCCTGTCCTTTTTTGCTTGATGCTTCTTAATTCTTTAAACCGTTGCTGTATTGCACAACTTTTTACTTTTCATACCCCATCTCCACTCCAATTAGTACTCATAGTTGGTCGCCAAAAAAATCGAACAGTGATGGTTTCTGTTCTGGAACTATTTTCCTGTACTCCATCAATCACTGCTATCGCCTTCCGAAATCCTAAGACACTTTTGTAGGCGGCTTGAAAAACGTCCATTCATCTTTTCCTAGATATACAAAAAATGTGCATAAATTAACGCAGAACAAAAGTACTTAATTGTGTGTGTTCTTCCTTATCGATGTAATCTTACTAAACCCTTACAGAAGTAAACATGGAAGGGGAAATGACCCAGATAGGAAGATGAAATATATGATAAGCGTAGTCCCAATGGAAAAATAAGACGAAATTCCACAACTCGCATTTACTTGACCAGGAACAAATGATTTAATTTGATTTTCCGGTTGTCAACAGTGAACAACGCATGATGTACCTAATTATGCAAACCTTTCCTTTTCTCATACAACATTTATGAACCTAGAAATTGATTATTCATTGGAACATTAGTTCAGTTAAATTGACCCTATATTTGAAATTTAAAAAAAGGCACATGAGATACAACTCCTCAAACATGTTACAGGATTTGTTATCACATAAGCAACACGACGGGTGCCGCATATGGAGCAGGATCTGCTTACCCTTCCGGAGCACCTAAGATCACCCCTAGTTTTTTGGTGGGGTTCGTGTTGCTTATTCTTTAGTTTTCTATGTTGTGTCGTGTGTGCTGTTGTTTGTTTGTCTTTTTCATTTTTAGCCATGGCGTTGTCAGTTTGTTTTAGATTTATGAGTTTGACTGTCCCTTTGGTATCTTTCATCCCTCTTTTACAACTAGGTATATTCCTTATAAAACAAGGAACTGTCCCTCAGTCAAAGGAAAATTTACCTGTGTCGTGGTGCAAAAGAAAAAAATATTCTAAATTTGCATTTTTAACCTTTCAGAAGTCCAGGGTGGGTTACATTTGGAACAATTTTCTTAAGTAAAAACACCTAGATCTGAGGATCTCTTGAAATATCATTTTTCTCTTAAATTTATTTTGTGGTTTTTACATGTTTACATTTCTGTACGAAATATGACGCCTGTTAAAAGGGGACGAATTATACCAGAGGGAGAATCAAACTCATAGATAGAAAATAAACTGAAAACGTCATGGCTAAAACAAAAGACAAACAGAAAAATAAAAGTACAGAAGACACAAAATAGAAAACTAAAAACGAAGCATCACAAACCCAATCAAAAACTACGGGTGTTATCATGTGCTACGGAAGGGTAATCAAATTCTGCTCCACATGTGGCAACCGTTGTGTTGCTTGTGTTATTACAAATCCGTTAAATAGTCTGATTCGGTAGGTCACATTCGTGAAACGTGAACGGGTATTGTAGTCACGACATAAGGAACATATCCGATATCATCTGTGAAACAGTTATTCCTTAACGGTCAACCAACTCATGATGGCGTCTGTAAATTACATTAGAAGCAGACCTTTGTGACATTAATTTTTCTTTCAATTAAACTAGAACTTTGACTTATTTTTTCTTATCAAATTCATCTCATTTGAACAAACAAAAAATGATAATACTGTAATTTAACTTGGGGAAAGATTCTTAAATACTATCCAACATGTCTAAGGATGAGGGTGTCTAGAATTTGCAATTGATTGTAAAAAATAAAAAAATAATTATATAGTTACTAACATACTTTTTATTTACCATTGCCTTATATTCTACTTTTATTTCATTTCTAAATTATCATACATCTATTTGATTGTATTATTCCAATTAATTTTCCCTTAATTTCCCCTTAATATGTCAAGCTGTCATATGTCCAACTCTTCCACGCAAAAGCCAGAGAGTTGTATTTTCACTGGTTCCCTCAAACAAAGCATAATGGACATTTCCAACAGTGTTATACCCTAGGAATGTTTATGCTTAGCTTAATTCAATTTCGCCGGGTTCACCACCTTTTTCGACACCTGTAAATGCTTTAAATTTAAGTTTCTTGTTCCCTTTTGAATTGATCTGGACACAAACTACCACTTACCGCTGTTTTACGTCATATTTCTAGATGAAGTATGCCTGGTGATGAGGTACGGGTACTCAAACTGTGAGAATGTAATTGATGAAGAAATTAACTAATGTTGGGCTATTATGAATGAATGAAAAATATCAGTTTCACAATTGTTTTAACTAAAGTTAAAGAAGACCAATCTAAAACAATGTTTACTTGAAAAGGTATAGATTGGTGTTATTTAAAAAAAATATACTTTTTTTGTTGATTTTACGGTTGCAGTCAAGTTGATTAGATGGAATTTTTCTCTTTTTTCACAACAAAATATATTTTATTTCAACATATTTTTGGGAAAATAATTTGCATAAAGACAATATTTCCTTGAGGAAAGCTTTGCAAATAATACAAATATGAGCTCTCTTGTTCTCAAAAATGTTTTTTTTATCACTTGACCCAAAGGGGAGGACTAGCAATGTATTTTAATGTGGACATATGGTTGTAACCCCCTTCCTTAAGCATGGGTTTGGAACCCCTCCCCCGTTTTGAGAAAAAAAGGTAAGATGCGTTCCCTGGTCAGAGCTGCAATTAATATAAATATAATATAAAAGAGAAGAGGTATGATTGCCAATAAGACTATCCAACTTAGTCCAAACTATGTGGATTTAAAAAACTATAGGAAACTGTACTGCCTTCAACAATGAGCAAAACTAATAAGATGAACTCGGTCATTTTATAAATAGGACTATTATAAAATGACATATGTTTTACAAACCATTCCCAATAATGTGAGTATTTTTTTTCAATTTACGTTAATAATGTTAATTTTTTACATGACACAATCACAAGTATGAATATGGTCGGTCTTTCAATCCATCAATCACAGAGTGTAAAACAAGAAAATCCATAAAATAAGCATTATTTATAACATTTTCGGTTTTTAAAAGATAATTGTAACAATAAGTATGTTCTTTCTAAAATAAATATTCTGCAGAGTACAGCTTGATATGACTCCAGAGGTGGCACGCTGAACAAGTATGGATACAACATTCAAGCTTGATACACCTGTCAATTTAGACTGTGATTATATTTGACACTGCATAGGTTGTTGACATAAAATGAATATGGTCTAGCAATTTTGAATTTTGAAATTGGATATTTATCTATAATGGTGCAATATTATGAAAAAATAAAAACAGGGTGAGATTCAGCATATCAAAGAACCAGCATAATCCAATTTATGTTTATGAAATCCCAAAAGTTTAATTTATACCCTTTTGAGACCTCATTGTTGACCATCTTGATCATTGTGCCCACAATCCGATTCAGCATATATCAAAAAGCCAAAGTATATATTTTTTTGTAATTAAAACAAAGTTTAATTTTGGACCTATATCATTTAAATACAATAGAAACATTAATTAATACAACGCTATATAAAAGCTATTAGAACACGATTATCTTCCTTTCTGAATATAACAATTCTTAACATTTCTGAAATCAAAATATAAACACAAGAGAAAGTCTTCAAAGTAAACAACATTTGTTTATGAATAATCAATAATGTTTCAATTATAAATATCAAAAATTAACTAAACATAATCATAATATCAATCAAGGACAAATACTTACAATTCAATATACATACCGTAGATAAGGAAATGGCAGACAATTTTACTGCAATAATATCATCGTCTAGTAGGAAAAACACATAGATCTACATGTGAACATTATTTACTTTATCAGAACCTTTATATTTAAAATGTAAAACACATATTTCATAGTATAAATATTTTATATCAAACAGTCATATTCAAAATCATTATAAATATTTACAAAATTCACCAACCGTACATCTTCAAATATTCTTTGTCACATAACTGAGACACAACTACATCTGTCGATCAGTCATTTATCAATAGTAAAAACATACAATGTAGTGAACAGATTTTACCTGTACACTAATTACTAGAATGAAGAAAATTATATTTTGAAATACCTTTAAATAATATTTGGTCAAAATAATCATACTGTATCATAGATATGATTTGAAAAAATAATATATACATGCTAATATACAAATTATCTTTTTCAATTTTATTTAATTTCCAAATTTTACTTCATTTCTACTTTTCCTGTGTAACATATTTCTCTTCTACTGACATACGGGACCACTATCATCCGCTAACTGAATTCCATACCCATTGTCTTTGAAACGGTGAACAACTCTGTACGGTGTTGGATGGCAATTGTCCTGCATTTGTTTTGTCTTTGTACATGTTTCTTCAATAAGATGTTGGAACCAATTTCTATAGACTTGTCATCTGTTCCTCTGTTCAAAATGTCTTGTCTTTCACTCGCTTTTTTATGCATGTTCTCATTAGCTGCCTTCAAGGCTTATTATGAAAAAAAGATTGTCAATAGGGAGTCTCGGCTCATGACCAAACATAAGGAAATGTGGAGTATATCCAGTTGAAGAATGCGTTGTTGCATTGTCCATAAAGTTAGTTCTGGCAGATATTCAGGCCATTTAGCTTTCTTTTCGGGTATCAATGTTCTTAATCTGTCATTCATGGTTCTATTGTATCTTTCAGTTTGAGCGTTTCATTCTGGTTTATACGGTGTTGTTCATGATTTTGTTATGCCATATATTCTACAGAGTTCACGTATTACTACACCCTCAAAATTCCTACCCTGATCACTGTGTAACTGTTTTAGTATCCCTAGTTTCAAAAACCAATCTTTAATCAATACTTTAGTGACGGTTGTTGCTTTCTGGTGTTTTGTCGGAAATTCTTGTGTAAAATAAGTAAACACATCCGTTAGTACTAAAACGTTTTCTCAACCATCTGAAGATTTCTCCAAAACTGTAAAATCCATAGCTAGAATATTTAATGGTTTACATGCTTTTAACGAACCCATTGATGGACGAACCTTTGATAAAGGATTTTTAGCAACTAAACAACGTTCACATGTTTTCATCCTCTTTACATCGCTTACCATATCTGACCAGTATATCGATACATCGTTTATGCAATTACGCTAATGTTCTTTCTATACCTTGGTGTACGGATAAATTGTGTAGTGTTTCAATGTTTTTGGTATTACTAACTGTTTACACTCACCAATTATATGTAACTGATTTTTCTGTATAAAATACCATTGTCTATCACCAATGAATCAAATTTCCTCAGTAACTTCTTCACTGGTTACGTTTGTTTCGTCAGCATTTGTGTAGTTAGTTTACCCTGCTCTACAAAATTCAAAACAACAGAGAGAACATTATCACTACTTTGTAATTGTTTCATCTGCAATGTACTCTAGAAATGTTGACATTGTCTCTATTTGATCAGTCAAATTTATTTGGTTTATATGCATGTGTTGTACATTGTTGTTTTTACACTCTTGCAATTTGTTTAAAGAAGAACTTTGTACTATTTGTCTGATATTTGTCGTAACATCTTATGCATTCCTGCTCAAAACATCTGCATTGACATAAGATCTTCCTGATTAATATTTGACCTCGATGTCAAATTGTGCAAGTTGAGAAACCCATCGCATTTCAGTCGAACCCAGTTTTACAGTTTGCAGGTAACATAAAGGATTGTTATCGGTATAAACTATAAATTTACTTCCTATCAAATAGTCTCTGAATTTTTCGGTCATAGCCCATTTTAGAGCCAACATTTCAAGTTTCATAGAACTATAGTTATCCATATTCTGTTCATTCGGTGGTAAGCTGCGTGATGCGTACGATATGACAACAGTTCCTTTTTTTGTTCTTGCGATAGAACAGCGCCTAAACCTTCTATACACGACTCAGTTTCTGAACAAAACGGCTTTTTTTAAATCAGGAAAGCCTAAAATGGGCGAACTTACTAACTTCTGTTTTAACTCTTCAAACGACTCTAAACATCTCATTGTTCTTGAAATTCTTAAGCGCTTAGTAAATTAAATTGTTTTGATTTTCCCTTCTTTTCATTTGTTTTTTTTTTGTAATGAGCGTATGTAACGGAGCTGCTATCTTACTGAACTTTGGAACACACTTCCTTTAGTAACTACATAGTCCTAGGATTGATCGGAGTTCTTTTTCTGTGTTAGGTACTTTCCAATGCTGAATTGATTTTATCTGGGTTTGTTTAATGCCATCTTGTGAAATGACGTGTCCTAAGTATCTTACCTCCTTCTTGAAGAAATGACATTTAGACAATTTTAATTTCAAACCATGCTGTCTTAGTCGCTAAAACTATACCTCCAGGCATTCTAACTGTTCTTCTACTGTCTTTGAAAAATAAGAATATCATCTAAATAAAATAGCAATATTTCAACATGTTTGTCAGTAAAACATGATTCCATAATTGTTTGGAATGTAGCCGCACTATTAGATAGTCCAATCGGCATCCTCAGGTACTCATAAAGACCACCCGTTCCAACAGCAGTCTTATGTATATCTCTTTCATCGGTCGCCACCTGATAATTATCTTGGGATAAGTATAGCGTGGTTAGATTTTATTCAATAAACTGTAATCTACGCACAGCATAAAAGACGTGTCATGCTTACTAACTATTACTTCGGGCGCAGCATAAGGGTTACTACTCTTACGAATAATGTTTTGATTTAACAATTGTTTGATATGTGCTCTAACTTCTACCATTTGAGTCGGTGGAATACGTTTATGTTGAATAGCAATTGGTTTATCATCCGTTGTAAAAATTGTATGCTTTACAATGTCTGTATATCCTAAATATAAATCGTTTTTACAAAATATATCGGTATTCTTGTTTAACAAATCTTTTACTTTTTCTATTTGTTTATCAGTAAGGTTTTCCTTTTCTATGCGAGGTCATTCAATTGTATTTTCTTATTGTTCTCTACATTTGTTGTAGCTTACTTACAAACAGCAATATCTATTTTCTTTATTTGAACATTAATTTGAGTCTGATCTATATCAATGTCATATTGTGTTGTGACACCTCGTGTATCAGTGAAGCTGAATGTAATGTACCAACTCCTGTTTTCTGATTAATCCATACATCTTCAAATCCTATATTAATCATACGTTCCGGTACTGTTCCTTGACCTTGATCTCAGCATAACTATCAACTACCATTATGTTTCTCGGTAAAGAGCCTTGCTTACCTTGAACTGACTGGACAACGGCACTATACTTTTCATTTTTGTTTTTTTGTCAGGTTGTAAACATAACTGTCTTCATTGAATACCCCGGTATATGTACTGGACTGTTTCACATTCAAAGGAATTATTGTATACAGTTAAAATACTTGATAATTGCTGCCCAATAAGAGTGTTTGTTTCGGTTTAATTATAAACTTCTAAAGCTTCTTTCATCTCCTTAAAAAAAATCTTCCCAGTAAAAATGGTAATTTACTTAAATGTTATCAGTGTCTTTCACAATTTCTGTCTCTGGACTTTCACTAGCAATGTTTTAAAAATATAACTCTGCAATGAATTGGAGTGTACTTGTACTGTAGTATCTTCTACTGATCGACTTACCGCAGTAGAAGCTACTCTTTTACCTCTTATGAGTCAGTAGGAACAACAGATCCTCGACCGCGATATCTGTTACATGTTTGGTTATATCTACCACGATAACCTCTTCCATTACCTCTTAACTGTCCACGCCTATGTGTTTTCTGTGTATCTTCGTCAATTTAAGAAAACACTTATACCCAGATGTGTTTACATCTCTTGTAGTACTATTAATACTTTTACTCCACAAATTATTAATCACACAATTTCTGAGTGGGGCGGGCAGGGACAAGGTTCCACTGATGCTGTCGGACACATTTGACGAAAACGATCCATCTGAAATCGAGAGAGAGCATCAGCTATAGTATAACATTTTCCGGCTACATGAGTAGCGTGAATAATTAAATTATATTTTGCGGAACACGAAGTAAGACGTCTCATTAATCTCATAATTTCTAATGATTTTGATCTTCCTGTCTTTATAATTAAAACTGTAGCCATATTACTACAGTAAAATAGGATACGCTTCTCTGACCACTCATTACCCCATATAATAGCAGGAATTACTATTGAATATAATTCCATGTAATCCATAGACATTGATAATTCCTTATCTAATTTCATTTCTACGGGCCATAACGCTTGAAACCATCGATTTTTGAAATAACCTCCAAATTCCATGGTTGACGCAGCATCAGTGTATAAATCAAAATCAGACGCATTTACTATATTATCATCAATAAAGAAAGAAATTCCATTCCACTGATTTTATGCCACAATGATAAACCATTTCTACAACTATAATTTAAAGTGACATGGTGATGAAGTTCTTTAACAGAGTGAGCTATGTTAAGTAGATAAGATAACAACGATCTCCTAGGAATAATGACTCTCATAGCAAAATTTAAATGACCCAATAAACTTAACATCTCACGTTTTGTACAGGTTTTGCGATTTAGGAAAAACAATAGGTATTCCTTAATGCGACATAATTTATCTTCGGGAATCTAGCTTCCATACGAATAGTGTCCAATATTATGGGGACGAAGTCCCCTATTACAGTAGAAAATTCAATAAAAAAAAAAAAAAAAAAAAATCGGGAAAATTTCCCGAATTTTTCATTGTACTAATGAGCTCAAAATCGTTCAATTTGTTTTTTGTCACGTTTTTGAATTTCCGGATCGGCGCAGAAATCTACTTCCGTTTCCGGTCTTGTTTACATAAGACTTTGAATAAAATTTATATTTATCAGTCTAAGAAAGGAACTAATACTAATTAATTTAAAAAAAAATGTTTGTTATTAAAAAAACGTAAACTGATGACAGCGTTTCTTTGTTTACATTGAATATGACGTCATAACTTAAATAACGTCAGAACTAAAATTCCTAACAACAGAACGAAAACCGGAAACGTTACGGTATTTCCTTTTCTCTTTTTAACATTGTTGAAATAAAAAAAAAATTCATAGACTTCGTCCCCATTCACAGGTAATTCCTTCCTCATATTATACCCAAGTATTCGATGCATGTTACCGGTCCTAAAGTTTTATGTTTTGCAATCGGAATTTCATGTGAATCAAACACGGAAACTAAAGTTTTTATAGTAGCGTCGGCATTTGCTTTAATTCCATAATTATTGTATAAAATCCAACACATAGCGATAGATAAATTGTCAAAAATTTTAGGACTTGAACGACACCCAAATGCTTATCTAGTGTAAAAGTAATACATATTTTTCCATTTAAATCCATATAAATGCCATAAACTCGGATGAAAAGGGATTAATTTAAACGCATTAGATACCCCTGCAACACAAAAGCAGGGATAGGATGTATAATATTTGTTACTGAAATGAACCGAATGAAAGAGAAACAAATCTTTTATAAGAAAAAAATGTAGCTTTGACTAAATTTGCGTGTATAAGGTTAGTGCAGAAATATATGGCTAGCTATTCAGTAACAAAAATAATTTGAGGTATGAGATTTCCATATTGTTGAAGGCTGTACAGTGACCTACATTTATTGACTTCGATGACATTACTTCGCAGATGGTAAATTGTTTTCATGGCAATCATTCCGCATTTCTGTTTCATTTTTTAGATTATGTTATTAATACAGGTTATGTGAACATTTGAAAAAAAAACTTAAATGATATAAATTTGTATATGTCTATGTTAATAATTTCAGAGCTTCTATTATAACTGGAACTACTATTGTGATGGTGGTTGTTGCAGTTTCTATTTACTGCTGGAAAAAAAGAAACAAAAGACAAGGTAAATTTTCCTATTTATTATTAAACTACCAACTTAACTGCAAATGGAATATACATTGCTTAAACCATTTATTAGTCAAGAGCTTGAAGCTCGTTTTTGGTCATCTTAACTAAACGCTAAAGTCCTCTTTTTTGTCCTTGTATATATTTAAAAACCTTTACTTTTTAGTCTATCGTTGATTGTACTCATGGCGTAATTCTGTACTTGTACATTCTGCTATTGTGTTGGTGTGCTATGGTTAATTTGGAATTCTTGTCTTTCATTTTTGCTGATGTTTTGTTTTATCTCTGTGCCCTTTTTTTATTTTTTTGTTGTTGATACAGTTATTGGTATCTGATGTACAGTATAATATAATTTTAGATAACTGATGTACAATGCAATTGCCATCAGATATGTATTGTTGAAATTTGAAAAGTTTCCGAAATCAGGTGATACGTGTTATCAATATCAGATAGTTCATGTCAATGTAATTTGTATCGGATATATAATTTTAAATGCAACCAGTATCAGATATATGTTGTAAAACAAATTGTTAACAATTGTCTTTTACGGTATGAACAAATTTATGTACTTTTTTCAGAAAGAGATACTAATTTAGATTGTACACAACAGTTATTGGAAACACATGCACATGTGCAGCAAGACATTATCCCAATGAACATAAGAGGTTAGCTATCATGTTCTTAAAAACTTTATATGGTAGATAATAGGAATATTCAAACATATTGGACAGCCGAGCTGAACTCCTCCATAAAACAAAATAGATTTACAGAAATATCACATTCCAAAGATAACCAGACTTCGTACAAACACGAAACAGATATGATCTTGAATCAGTTGGAAATGCGCACACAATTATCGCCATAACAATCCATATACCGTTAAACTAACAATTTCTCAAAATTAACTGGCCTTTCACAACTATTATCAATTTCATTATAGCTTTATGATGAGACTATTTATATACTAACATTGAAAACTTGGTAACTGATGCTACAAAATGGACGTCATTCACCAACTGGATGGCCAGTTAATTTTAGAAATTATCAGATCATCTAGGTACAAAACCATTTTCCTGAATTTCTTAATACTTCTATATCATGCATACATTATAGGTATTTGCTTGTTGTTAAAAACTGTACATATTTTTACTTTTCGCGTATCCTACGCCTTTAGGAATGTTTGATCATATTAAAGAAACAAAAAAACGAACTCAAAATATTTTAAAAAGTCAATCTTTGAGTATCAAGAAGACTTGCCTCCGACTCATTTTCTCATCCTGTAGTGGCATTATTGTGTAACGATTTGGACAAGACCAAACAAAACAAATAATGATTGAATCAATTGAATTAAGAAAGAAACAGGAGGAACCAATTGTGACAGTAGTACATAAACATTTCTGTGATTTTTAACAGTCTGACCTATACATGTAGTTGTTAAAGTCTGTGTCATTTTGGTCTCGTGTGGACAGTTGTCTCATTGGCAATCATACCACATCTTTTGTTTTAAATTGATGAAGTCAATTTATCAGACAACAAAGGACAACGTGTCTTTTCTAGAAAATTTACCGCTCGTGCATATTTTATTTTTCCACAATTTTGTATCTTCTATTTAGTAATCTGAGATTTTCAAAACTGACGCTCTTTCCCACTATATCATTTGAATGATTACATTGAGATAGAGAAAGAAGCAGAAAATTGTATTATAGACCAGGCGTTTTAGCAAAAAATAAAGACAGGAATACACAATTTTACTATAATACAATAACACGATGCATTATGAGTAATAGTACGTAGTCACATCATATTTGTAAAGAAACATAATGTATAACTTCACTTCATTTTTTAGAGCAGACACAAAATACAATTAAAGACTGGCGAAAAAAAGATAAAATGTTTATAGATACAAAAGCCAGTGATTATGTCAAAAAATGTTTACAGAAAAACAGTTGTGTAACTCTAACTGCCCCATCCGGAGTTGGGAAATCTTTTATCTGTAGACATATAGCGCTTGATTTAGAGAAGACAGGATATATTATTATACCAGTGGAGGTTCCAACAGACATAAAGACTTATTATCAACCCGGTAGACAAACAGTTTTCATTGTTGATGATATTTGTGGAAATTTTACGGCCAGCCAACAACAGATTGATAATTCGAAACAACTGCTACCTGTGATTAACACAATAATTACAGACACATGTTGTAAGATTATTGCATCATGTAGGTTACAAGTCTATCAAGATGATAAGTTTAATACATTATCACCTTTTAAATCCTGTGAATGTAATTTAGTATCAGATGAGTTAGGTCTTACGTCTGTGGAAAAAACAAAGATAGCAAAAACCTATATTGGTACAAATTTAGAATATATTGATGAGGTTTCTTACAACTGTGATTTCTTTCCACTCTTATGTTCTTTATATAATGACGAAAAATACGGAGACGTTAAAGAATACTTCAAAAATCCTTTTGATGTCTATAAAAGTGAGCTAGACATATTGTGTGAGCATGGTGATGAAGGGAACTATAAAACGTGTAGTCTTGCTTTATGTGTTCTCTTTAATAATCGTCTACCAGAAATATGGTTCCAGAATAAAGTGACAGATGCACAACGACATATCATAGAAGACGCTTGTGAGGCTTGTGGAATCAACAGAAGTACATCAAAGACAAAATTAAAGAAAGAACTTGATAGTCTAGTTGGTACATATATTTGTAAACTTAACGGTAGCTATCATGCTATAGCACTGTACATGATAAATTGTTTGACTTCCTTGTCCATTACTTTGGTCAGAAAATGATAGAATGTTTAATAGACCATGGTGATAGTAATTTAGTACATGAACGTTTTATTTGGCAGAAATCACAAGATGACAAGACAAAAAACATAGATTTCATGATTAAAATACCAGATGATTATTTAGAATCGTATTTCCAAAGGTTTATCAGGGACTGGTTAGCCGGAAAGGTTGCATAGGTGTTCTTTAACAATAATATGAAAGTATCATCATTCAGACAACGGTTAATACAGTACTTGCAACAACTTGATAAATTACAGCAGGTTAAATTAACCAACACCAAGGATACAGTGATTCCACTTGGGAGCTATGTTTCAGGTTCTACTCCATTGATATGGAATTGTTTGGATGGTTATACTGATATGGTACAGTGGATGTTACGTAATGATGTTGTTGTGGATCATTGTACAGGTGATGGAGAAAGTGGAATATTCCAGGCAAGTGAAACTGGACGTACCGACATAGTGAAGTTACTATTAGATAAGAATGCTAATGTAAATCTTTATAACACTAACAACAGTAGTCCTCTGTTAATGGCAAGTCAGAATGGACATACTGATATAGTAAAGTTACTGTTAGAGATGAATCCTGATGTTAATCTATGTGACAAGGATAGCTGTAGTCCTCTGTTACTGGCAAGTCAAAACGGACATACTGATATAGTAAAGTTACTGTTAGAGAGGAATCCTGATGTGAATCTATGTGACATGGATGGCTACAGTCCTCTGATAAAGGCAAGTTATAATGGACATACTGATATAGTAAAGTTACTGTTAGAGAGGAACCCTGTTCCATGTGACAATACATCACTTAGTACGTCATATGTTTATAATAACAACACCAATATCAGTAACAGTCCGAGTCTTGTCCAGTTATTACTGAAACATAAACCAGACGTTAATGCCTGATGTTAATCTATGTGACAAGGATAGCTGTAGTCCTCTGTTACTGGCAAGTCAAAACGGACATACTGATATAGTAAAGTTACTGTTAGAGAGGAATCCTGATGTGAATCTATGTGACATGGATGGCTACAGTCCTCTGATAAAGGCAAGTTATAATGGACATACTGATATAGTAAAGTTACTGTTAGAGAGGAACCCTGTTCCATGTGACAATACATCACTTAGTACGTCATATGTTTATAATAACAACACCAATATCAGTAACAGTCCGAGTCTTGTCCAGTTATTACTGAAACATAAACCAGACGTTAATGCCCAGACATATGATGGAGGTAATGCTTTATATTTCAGTGCACTAGATGGATACATAGAGATGACACAGTTACTGTTAGAGAATAATGCTGACTCTAATATATGTATCCATAGTAAACAGTATATAAAAGAAACATTAAATAATCATCCAAGTATAACTTTGGACAAAGAAAAACAAGACCTATTTGATAGCCTTGTAAAGAGTACATCGTCACGTGTAACAGAATACGTCAGTAACAAGTCAGTAGAGTATGCATTTGATGTAGTGGCCGGTTCCTCCCCATTACACATTGCCTGTTTTATGGGTAGGGTGGATACAGTCTGTTGCCTTCTTGACCACAATGCTAACATCAACTTGACAAAAGAAGATGGAATAACACCATTATTTTATGCGTGTGAAGTAGGATACGAGGCTGTTATACATGTATTGTTAGATAAAGGAGCAAATACACAGATTTATAGACAAGATGGGGAATCCCCTGTAGGCATTGCAATAGAAAATGGACATACATCTATAGTATCCATCTTAACAGAACACAAGACGAGAGCGGATCAACTTCCTGTTTAAATAATCTTCTTGGTCAGTGGAAACGTTGTTTTTTAATGATCTCGTTGGTTGGTGTATTGTTTGTCATTTACCGCGATTCGTTCAAATACGTATGTTTCTGTTTTACATCTCATGAAAATACATCCAATTAGTTCTGCCTCTGTTTGCAATCTACTGTTATTCATCCCTTTACTTCTGTCTTTGTTTGATAGCTAACACCAAATGTGTTGTTGTTAAATATCTACTGCTATTCATCACATTACTCCTCCCATAGATTATGTATTTGTTTGAATCTAATGTTAGTCACCCTTTTACTTCGTTCCCTGTTTATAATTTACTTCTATTCCTTAATTATATCTATACGCGTTTGATGTCTCCTACTATTCATTCTATAACTTCTGCATCCCGAGTCTTGTCCAGCAATTAATGAAACAAAATCTCGACATTAATGCCCAGACATATGATGGAGGTAATGCTTTATATTTCAGTTCACTTGTTGAAAACATATTCGATACCCTTGTAAAAAGTACATCATCAGATATAACAGCATACGTCAGTCAGAAGTCAGTGAATTATGCCTTTGATGTAGTAGCTGGTTCCTCTTCATTACAAATCGCTTGTTTTATGGATATAAAAGCTGTAGTCAATTGCATTTAGGACCACAACGCTAACATCAACCAGAAAAAAACAGATGGAACAACCCAATTATTTTATATATGTGAAGTAGGACATTCGGATATTTTACATATATTGTTACAAAAAGAAGCGGACTCACATATATATATAGAATAGATGAGACATTGCAACATATAACTGACATACAGCCATGGTATTGATCTTGACGGAACACATGTAAAAGAGGAAACAATTTCCACTTTAATTCTTGGTCTGTGCTGATTGAGTGGTATTGACATTTATAACAAACAAAGTGCAGCAGGGAAATATGTATTTCGTTATTATTCCAGTTCTGTTGGATATCTACTGCTATTCAACATTTTTTTCTGTCTTTGTTTGATCCTGGTATTGATCACATTACTTATGTCTCTATTTGATATCTACTGTTAATCCTACCATTACTTCTGTTACTGTTTGATATCTGCTGCTATTCATCCCATTACTTCTGTCTCTGTTTGATATCTACTGCTATTCATCACATTACTTCTGTCTCTGTTTGATATCTACTGCTATTCATCCCATTACTTCTGTCTCTGTTTGATATTCACTGCTATTCATCCCATTACTTCTGTCTCTGTTTGATATCTACTGCTATTCAACCCCTTACTTCTGTCTCTGTTTGATGTCTACTGCTATTCATCCCATTACTTCTGTCTCTGTTTGATATCTACGGCTATTCATTCCATTACTTCTGTCTCTGTTTGATATATAATGCTATTCATCCCATTACTTCTGTATCTGTTTGATGTCTACTGCTATTCATCCCATTACCTCAGTCTCTGCTTGTTATCTGCTACTATTCATCCCATTAAGTATGTCTCTGTTTGATATATAATGCTATTCATCCCATTACTTCTGACTCTGTTTGATATATACTGTTATACATACCATTACTTCTGTCTCTGTTTGATATCTATCCCGTTTGATATCTACTGATATTCAACCCATTACTTCTGTCTCTGTTTGTTGTCTACTGCTATTCATCCTATTATTTCTGTCTCTGTTTGATATCTGCTACTATTCATCTCATTACTTCTGTCTCTGTTTGATATCTACTGCTATTCAACCCATTACTTCTGTCTCTGTTTGATGTCTACTGCTATTCATCCCATTACTTCTGTCTCTGTTTGATATCTACTGCTATTCAACCCATTACTTCTGTCTCTGTTTGATGTATACTGCTATTCATCCTATAACTTCTGTCTCTGTTTGATATCTGCTACTATTCATGCCATTACTTCTGTATCTGTTTGATATCTGCTACTACTCATCCAATTACTTCTGTCTTTGTTTGATATCTGCTAATATTCATCCCGTTAATTCTGTCTCTGTTTGATATCTGCTACTATTCATCCCATTACTTCTGTTTCTGTTTGATATCTGCTACTATTCATCCCGTTACTTCTGTCTCTGTTTGAAATCTACTGCTATTCATCCCGTTACTTCTGTCTCTGTTTGATATCTGCTACTATTCATTCCGTTACTTCTGTCTCTGTTTGATATCTACTGCTATTCATCCCATTACTTCCGTCTGTGTTTGATATCTACTGTTATTCATCCCACTTATTATTATAACTATACAACATTAGGTGAAACGTTATTTCTACCATAACTTTTAATTTTGTCTATGTTTTCTAAATTACCTATATTTTTCTGCGAGAACATTGTAGTTTGATCAATTCTTAATTTACTATTATAACTTTTTATTTTGTGTCTTCCTTATTTTATTTTTTTATTTCATTCTGATTATAGTGCTGTATCTTTCATAGTTTCACACCTTTGACTTATTTCGATTTTGATACTTTATCTTCTATAATCCCTATGTTTGTTAAATTTTAATTTTTCAGGCTGTTAAATTGTCTTGTCAGTTATGAACCATTAACATAATTGCTGATTTTTATTATGATTTTCATACTGTATATCTCCATTTTATTTTACAAATGTTGTCTACGTAAGATGTTTAATCTGTATTTCAGTTGTTATTATTTTTCGATCGTATGCTATTTTCCATATTTTGCAGTGTTTATCTTAATAATGCCGTATTTGGCAAAACCTTTTCAACTTTTGATCTTCAGTGCTGTACAATTTTGTATTTTTTTCGTCACTGGTGAGTCTCGTGTGGACTAGACGCGTTTTTGGCGTATTGAATTTTAAACCTGATGCTTTTTGTTATCTATTAATCATGCTTTTCTTTGTCTAATATGTTCTGCTTTTTATTTGTATTGTAGTCCTGTAATTTTTTGTTTTCATTTCAATGTTATATTTAACTGCCATTAAAGTGCGAGGTTTGGCATGCCTTAAAACCAGGTTCAACCCACCACTTTTATTCCCCTTTAAAAGTGTCCTGTACCAAGTCAGGAAGATGGCCATTGTTATAATATTGTTCGTTTCTGTTTTCTCTTATTTTTGAGATAAGACGTGGCACGGTACTTGTCTATCCCATATTCATGTATTTGGTTTTGATGTTATATTTGTTATTCTCGTGGTGTATTGTCTGTTGCTTGGTCCGTTTCTGTGTGCTGTTGCGTTTCGGTGTTGTGTCGTTGTTCTCCTCTTATATTTAATGCGTTTCCCTCAGTTTTGGTTTGTTGCCCCGATTTTGTTTTTTGTCCATGGATTTATGAGTTTTGAACAGCGGTATACTACTGTTGCCTTTATTGAACATGTTGAATGCATATGGTTTTTTTTCTCATTTTTTACAGTTTTTGATTTATTTTGATTTTTATGTTGCATCTGCCATATTGAAGTTTTTGTCTAATGTTAATTTTTATGCTGTATTATCCCTTGTTTACAATTTAAGTTTTACTCATATTTATAATGCATCTTCAATGTTTATGAGTTTTGTCTTATTATAATTTTCATGTAGTATCTTACATATTGTTTGATGTTTTGTTGTATGTTCATATTTGTATTCTTGTCTTTCATATTTGCTTATGTGCTTTGTCTATATGCCTTTTGTTTTAAATTGTTGGCATGTTTGTTCGGTGTTTAGTGATTTATATCAAAACACAAAATTGCCTGCTGTACCTCTTAATTTGACATTTTTTGTTTTAATATCTGCTAGTTTTCTCACATGTTGTTATTTATAGTGTGGAACTATGTGTGGCTGTCAAACAAATGGGAGGACTCTTTCTGTTTTTTATGGTCAACCGTTAAGTTCCATATTTTACTGATTGTATTTAGATGAAGTTACACTGTACTAATAAATCAGATACTAGTTGTTTGTGATTGGTATGCTATTTTCATTTTTTTTGTTTTTGTTTTTCTGATTCGTAGGTTTTTGTAACATAATATGCCTGTAAATTAAGATTCTGGACTTTATAGTTCTAAAGACTTTCAATTAGATGGAGGTACCTCAATGATAGGCAGCAATCACACACAAGTGTGACAAAAACATAGAAATATCGAAATTCTAAGAAGACATGAAAAATTGTATACCTATACATTGACATCTTCATTCAAAGTTTTTTTTTAATTTATTTACACCCAAGATTTTATTTATATAACTCAATTTCATTAATGTGTACTTTCAAGTATTACTCAATTCTTTTGTAAATATAATATTGAAAAAGAAATATCCTCAAATTCTTCTGTAAAGCTATTTTTCTACATATTTATACCATGTCCATGAAGCGTTATTCCTTTTGATTAATACAATTTCCCTTGTATTCGGTTTACCAGTGTCCTACTGTGGATTCATTATTATTCGTTGGATACCAAATTACGTGGATTTTGTAGGTAAAGGTGAACAATGGTGAACCACGAAATTAAATGTTCAACTTATGATAAATTTCCCAAAGGCTTGTATAAATATTTCGGCAAAACCACGAAATAAATGTCCACGAACATCTAAGTTTTCCTTCATCCACGAAAAATTGTTGCCCATGAAAATAAATAAATCCACAGTAA
The DNA here is from genome assembly GCA_019925275.1 of Mytilus edulis. NCBI lineage: Eukaryota > Metazoa > Mollusca > Bivalvia > Mytilida > Mytilidae > Mytilus > Mytilus edulis. The sequence goes on from CM034354.1 coordinate 113,333,533, forward strand.
TTAGTATTTACAATTGATCAAAATTAATGTAAACTTTAAAGGTTAAAATTAAAAAAAGTTTAATAAATATTGTGATAAAAAGAAATTCAGTGGCCTCTGAAAATTTTATATAATAAAGAGATATGTAGATATCAATGGAAGTAACCATCTATATGCTGATTGTTTTGTAATTGTATGAATAAAATGTTGTATATATTGTAATTCAAATAATAGTTATGTGATAACAATAAATATCAGCAATTTCATCAGAATAAAAATTATTTGGTGTTATTTTTTTTGTTAACTGCTCTAATTTATTCATGTTTTATTACTATAATAGTTATCAAAAGTACCATTATTCAAATTAGTACGCCAAACGCGCGTTTCGTCTACATAAGACTCATCAGTGACGTTCATATCAAAATAGTTATAAAGCCAAACAAGTACAAAGTTGAAGTGCATCGAGGATCCAAAATTCCAAAATGTTGTGCCAAATACGGTTAAGTTAATTTATTCCTGGGACAAGAAAATCCTCAAAAAGACAACTTCGAGTGATTACAAATAAAGGCAACAGTAAAGATACCGCTGTTCGAAAGTAATACATTGATTGAGATAAAACAAATCCGGGTTAAAACAAGAAAACATCTGAAACATTTAAGTGGAACAAACAAACAAAAAAAAGAACCGTCACACATAGAAACGAATTAAAAGGTAACAACAATATTTATAACATTTAGAGTTAATCTGTTCAACATGTTTCGTCTCGATTTCTGAATTTTCCCATGAAATTCAATGTATGTTTAAAACTATAGGAAAATGTAAACTTTACCAATGAGCAAAATCAAACGTATTGAATAAGTTTTAAAATGTGCCAGTAAGAAGAAAACAAAGAACAAAATCATATTAGAGAGTGCCATCTTTTGTTGATTCGTGTATTTATTTAAAGAATGGTTCTGTGTAGTGTAATCCATGTGCTGGTTAAGAAATAATTCATGGAACCCATAAATTTGTTGGAAATTTACGCATGGCCTACGCCGTGATAATTGAAATCTTTCCTAAGCATTAGTTTTTATGTATATATAGGAACATGCTCAAGATTAAATCAGAGGTGGAAGCTGTTTCTTTATCAATAGAGACATGCTCCTGGAAATCGTTATTCAGAGGGATGAGCTGATTCTGTATCAATAGAGACATGCTCCTGGAAAACGTATATCAGAAGGGTAAGCTGATTCTGTATCAGAAGAGGCATGCTCCTGGAAAACTTTAATCGGAGAGGTGAGCTGTTTCTTAATCAATATAGACACGCTCCTGAACATCTTTAATAAGATGGGTAAGCTCTTTATGTATTAATTAGAGACATGCTCCTGGATAGCTTTAATAAGAGAGGTGAGTTGTTTCTTTATCAATAGAGACATTCTCCTGGAAAACTTTAGTAATAGAGGTGAGCTTATTCTTTATTAATAGAGACATTTTCCGGGAAAACTTTAATTAGATGGGTTAACTGATTCTTTGTCAATAAAGACATTCTCCTGGAAAACTTTAATAAGAGGGGTGAGCTGAATCTTTATAAATAGAGACATTATCCTGTGTAGCTTTAATGAGATGAGTGAGCTGATTATGTATCAAAAGAGACACGCTTCTGGAAAGCTTTTACCAGAGGAGTGAGCTGTTTCTTTATCAATAGAGACATTCTTCTGGAAAACTTTAATAAGAGGTGTCAACTGATTCTCAATCAATAGAGACATTCTCCGGGAAAACTTTAATAAGAGGTGTCAACTGATTCTGAATCAATAGAGACATGCTTCTAGAACGCTTTAATCAGATGAGTGAGCTGATTCGGTATCAATAGATACATGATCCTGATAAGCTTTAATCAAAGGGGTGAGCTGACTCTGTATCAATATATACATGCTCCTGGAAAGCTTTAATCAGAGAGGTGAGTTGTTTCTTTATCAATAGAGACATTCTCCTGGAAAGCCTTAATAAGAGAGATGAGTTGTTTCTTTATCAATAGAGCCATGCTCCTGGAAAGCTTTAATCACAGAGGTGATTTGTTTCTTTATCAATAGAGACATTCTCCGGGAAAACTGTAATTGGAGTGGTGAACTGATTCTTTGTCAATAAAGACATTCTCCTGGAAAACTTTATAAATAGGTGTGAACTGCTTCTAAAGCAATAGAGGCATGCTCCTGGAAAGCTTTCAACAAAGGGGTAAGCTGATTCTTTACCAATAGAGACGTTATCTTGTAAAGCTTTAATAAGATGCGTGAGCTGATTATGTTTCAATAGAGACATGCTCCTGGACAGTTTCATCAGAAGTGTGAGATGATTCTTTATCAATAGAGACATTCTTTCGGAAAGTTTTAATGAGAGTGGTAAGCTGATTCTGTATCAATAGAGACATGCTCCTTGAAAACTTTAATCAGAGGGGTGAGATGATTCTTTATCAATAGAGCCATGCTCCTGGGACGCTTTAATAAGAGAGGTAAGTTGTTTCTTTATCATTAGAGACATTCTCCTGGAAAACTTTCATCCGAGGGGTGAGCTAATTCTTTATCAATAGAGACATGCTCCTAGAACGCTTTAATCAGATGAGTCAGCTGATTCGGTATCAATAGAGACATGATCCTGATAAGCTTTAATCAAAGGGGTGAGCTGACTCTGTATCAATATAGACATGCTCCTGGAAAGCTTTAATAAGAGATGAAAGCTGATTCTGTATCAATAGAGACATGCTCATACAATACTTAAATCAGAGGGTTGAACTAATTATGTTTCAATAGAGGCATGCTCCTTGAAAGCTTTAATCAGATGGATGAGCTTAATCTGTAAAAAGAAAAAACTTGCTTCTGGAAGTATTTAATTAGAGGGGTGAACTGATTCTGTGTCAATAGAGACATGTTCCTGGAAAGCTTTAATCAGAGGGGTGAACTGATTATGTTTCAATAGAGGCATGCTCCTTGAAAGCTTTAATCGGATGGATGAGCTAAATCTGTAAAAAAAAAAGAGACATGCTTCTGGAAGGATTTAATTAGAGGGATGAACTGATTTGGTATCAATAGATCTAGAGCAATGCTTCTGGGAAGCTTGAATAAGAGGGGTGAACTGATAGCTGTATCAAAAAGTAAAATCACAAAAATACTGAACTCAGAGGAAAATCAATTCGGAAAATCCATAATCACATGTCAAAAACAAATAACAAAACGCATCAAAAACGAATGGACAAGAACTGTCATATTCCTGACTTGGTACAGGCATTTTCAAATGTAGAAAATGGTGCATTAAACCTGGTTCTAAAGCGCTAACCCTCTCATTTTAATGACAGTCTCATCACATTCCGTTATATTTACATTGATGCGTTAAATAATCAACCACAATAAATAAAATAGTCAAAATATCGGTACATCAGTCATCATCGTATAACAATTTTAAAAGGAACAATTTAACAGAACACAAAAAAACATCTACTATCTACGAACACATAGATCGATTTGAGTGTCTGTCGTCAGAAATTTTAGTATACGTCACATAAATTTGTCGTTCAATGTGCATACAAACAATTTTAAAATTTACATAGGCAATATTATAATACAGGGTTAAAAAATCAAAAGTATGTAAGAATAAATATCAGAAATAGACCCGAGATTTAAACTAGTCCAAAGGTTATATATAGAATTTATAAGAATCCAATAATTGTTAAATCCACTAAGCGATTGAATGATTTTGACGTATGCAGACATGCTTCTGGAAAGATTTAATTTAAAGGATGCACTGATTTTGTATCGATAGAGCAATGATTCTGGAAAGATTCAATCAGAGTGATGAACTGACATTGTATAAATAGAGAAATGCGTCTTGAAATCAGAGGGGTGAACTGATTGTGTATCAATGGAGACATGTTACTTGAAAGCTTTAATCAGAGAGGTGAACTGATTATGTATCAATTGAGACATTCTCTTGGATAGCTTTAATCATAGGAGTGATCTGTTTCTGTATAAATAGAGACAGGCTCCTGGAAAGCTTTTATCAGAGGGATAATATGAGTCTGTATCAATTGAGATATGCTCCAGGAAAGATTTAATCAGAGGGATAAGATGATTCTGAACAAATATAGGCATGCTCCTGGAAAGCTTTGCTCAGAGGGATGAAATGATTCCGTATCAATGGAGACATGCTTCTGAAAAGCTTTAATAAGAGTGATGAGATGATTCCGTATCAATAGAGACATGCTCCTGGAAAGCATTAATCAGAGGGATGAGATGATTCTATATCAGTATAGACATGCTCCTGGACAGCTTTAATCAGAGGGTTAAGATAATTCCATATCAATGGAGACATGCTCCTGGAAAGCTTCAATCAGAGGGATGAGATGATTCCGTATCAATAGAGACATGCTCCTTGAAAGCTTAAATCAGAGGGATGAGATGATTCCGTATCAATGGAGATATGCTCCTGGAAAGCTTTTATCAAAGGGATGAGATGATTCCGTATCAATAGAGACATGCTCCTTGAAAGCATTAATCACAGGGATGAGATGGTTATGTATCAATAAAGATATGCTCCTGGAAAGCGTTAATCAAAGGCGTGAGATGATTCTGTATCAATATAGACATGATTCTTGAAAGATTCAATCAGAGGGATGAACTCTTTTATTTGTTATAGAGACATGATCCTGGAAAGCTTCAATCACAGGGGTTAGATGATTCTGTCTCAATAGAGAAATGCTCCTAGAAAGCTTTGATCAGGGCGATGATCTGATTCTGTGAAAATAGAGACATGCGTCTTGCAGGCTTTCACCAGAGGGGGTGAGATGATTCTCTATGAAAAGAGACATGCTCCTTGAAAGTTTTCATCAAAGGCGTGAGATGATGCAGTATCAATAAACACATGCTCCGAGAAAGCTTTAATCAGAGTTTTGTGCTGATTCTGTATCAACAGATACATGCTCCTCGAAAGCTTCAATCAAAACTGACCTGATTCTGTATCGATAGAGTCATACTCCTGGAAAGCTTTAATCAGAGGGTGAACTAATTCTGTATCAATAATACATGCTCAAAGGGGTTAGCTATTTCTGTACCAATAGAGACATGCTTAAGGATGTTCTTAGGTGAGGTTAGGTGAAAATTAATAAATTAAGAAGTTAACATGTATACTATTAGCTGGTAGAGCACCAATTAAGGATACAAATAAGCTAAAAATAGTGAGAGGCCATGAACCTCCTTTTCGAGATATTTGAGATTTAAAAATGGCTGGAAAAGACTGTCTCTGACTTTTACCTTATATTTGCATTGGTATTATTGGGTCTCAAAACAAAAGAAAGAAAATTAAGAATCTCCTTAAATTTTGGTAAATGACCTTTCATGAGGTATATCATCTTATATTAAAAAATAAACGGGTGTTATGGGGCAAAATATTTTACATTGTGTTGTATGGAAAAACACCAAGGAGTCCGAACATTTGACACAAATACCAAAACCTCACCTAAGTACATCCTTAAATCAGAGCACTGATCAGTTTCTGTATCAAAAGAGACATGTTCATGGAAAGCTTCACCCAGATGGATAAGCTGATTCTGTATCAATTGTGACATGATCCGGGAAATCTTTAATTAAGGGGTTTAAATGTTTCTTTGTCAATAAAGACACGCTTCTGAAAAGCTATAATCAGAGGCATACTCCTGGAAAGTTCAAATTAGACGGTTGAACTGTTTCTGTATCAATGGAGACATGCTCATTTAAAGCGTTAATCAGAGGGATGAGATGATTTTGTATCAATAGAGACATGTTCCTGGAAGGCTTTACATTTAAATGAAACGTTAATGCAATTCGTTTGTATCAAAAGTTGTGATTGGATGACAGTAGGCGTATCTGCTTTTCTGTAAGTAACAAGGAAGTCAATATTTTGAATTACATAGTATTGACATGTTATTTCTACAATAATAAGCCAACAAACTCACATGTAGCACATATAAAGTTTTGTTTATCAAATTTGATTACATTCTGAAGCTTTCAAGAGGCAAGAAAACGCCCGATGTCTACGTTTGACGCCTAAAGCACACCTATGACGTCACTTCAGTTCAGGTACCAAAGACGATAGCATATGTACGCGGACTTTCAATTAGAATTGTTCACTGGAATAATTATTACAATTGAAATATGTACCTGTTTTGCATTAGAATAGAGATAGCCATATTGAATTTAAATCTCTGCGGAAGTCGCCATTACCTGTTTACCTAAATTTGCGACAGTAAAACTACTAATAGATTTCCATAAAGCTTCAAATACAATACACTTATCTCTTAAATAAACATCATAGCTTGAAATAACTCGATAAGTAAATGATACGTATGTACAAACATCCTATCTTGATATTACTCGATAGGTAAATGATTACAAGTATCATACCTAAACATAACATGATGATTGTTAACCGAATACAAGTATCATACCTAAACATAACTGGATGATAGTTAATCGAAAACAAGTATCATACCTACACATAACTGGATGATAGTTAATTGAAAACAAGTATCATACCTGAACATAACTGGATGATAGTTAATCGAAAACAAGTATCATATCTGAACATATTTTGGTAGTTATGTCAATTTTCAAATGAATATAAGCATCATATCTGGACATAACTCGACAGTTGAATGAACATACGTGGCATACTGAAAGACCTATCAGTAGTTAAGTTAATATCATATCTGGACCTAATTCGATTGTAAAAAGGCTTATGAGATATATAACCACATATACTGAATTCTTGATTTGAAATTTGCAGACACAAATCATAAAAAAAACAACAAAAATGCGGTATGGTAGTCTTTCTTACTGCCGAAGGCCGTACAGTGATTTTGCAAGCCTACTTCATGATCATATTTAATCATATTTTAACCTACAACTAAATATATTAATTTATTTGTGGATACATTTTTGTTATATGAAACAATTTGAAAGTCATATGAACAGATGCTATTAGGTTATGGTAGAAACCTGGTTTTAGTGGGGTTTGTGTTGCTCGTCGTTGGTTTTCTTTTTGGTGTTTTGTATTGTATCCTTATTTGTTTGTGTCATGGCGTCGTCAGTATAGTTTTAAGTTATGAGTTTGAATATTACTTTTATATCTGTATCCCTTGTTCAAGGTTAAAAGATTAGAATTACAATCAACATAACTGTCCATGAGCTTTACATTTTGTAACTCTTCATTCATAAAGAAGGTATGGCAATTGGTTTTGGGAAATTTGAATGAGTGTGTTTGTAGACATCCATCGTTATGTTGCAAAAACACATTGCAATGGTTGTTTTTTCCATCTTAGTAACTGCCGACGTAAAACTTCGTTAAGAAATTATTCATTACGTCAAAAGTAGAACTGCTGTGAACTATCAGTAAATCTGGTAAATATTAACAGTTGCAAAATCAGGGGCAGATTTCAGAAGTTATGATAGCATTGGTTCTCGTAAAAATCACCATGGTTCATCAGTGCGTCAAGTGAGTACCTGCATATAAGTCATATAAGGATGTTTGTCCCTGAAATTAAATTTCACATCGCCGTTGAATTTAAGTATGACCAATAAGAGTGGCAACCAAAACAATACATGTCAACTCAAGAGGAAACCACACATGAATCCATATGATTGGCGGTTGAGGCATTATGAAGTTGTTCTTTATTAGATATACTCGATGTTTAAATCTATGTTTCAATTCACAATCAGATGCAACCTGCTTTAAGTTCACAAGTACACATCATTGGAATATCTGTGTGCATCTGAATATTGAAAGAAATGGTATACATTCCATTACCGAGACTATACATATTTGTACTAGATAGAGCATTTGTATCAATAGCTTTTTGAATGCATTCATAGACAGTTTAAATGCAAACAATTAACTCTTTAAGTGCAGTTCTCCGAATGCTTTAAAAATGTGATAGAAATTCGAAAGTGCCGACCGATTATATATACATCAGATAGATTTTTCAAATAATAGTGATTGTAGTCTTAACCTAGTTCATACAAAGGAAAACTGCTATCTACAGAAGTTCGATCTGAAACCAATGACTTGGTCAAATTTATTTTCAAGTATGGACTTTTGACAAGATACGAGAAAAAAGAGCAAGTCAAATATCAGATAGTATATCTGTTTACCGTTCCGGAGCACCTTATATCACCCCTTGTTTTGGTGGAGTTTATGTTGCTTATTATTAAGTTGTCTATGTTGTGTCAAGTATTTTATTGTTTGTCTGTTTTTCCTTTTTATTTTTTAGCCATGGCGTTGTCAGTTTGTTTTCTATGTATGAGAATAACATACTGCCCATGTTATCTTTACTAAACTCCTCGAAAAATAAAATATAAAAATAGCATCAGATCTCAATAATCGAAATTGTCAGTTATGTATAGTACACTTTGAAGAGGTTTGACAGTTTTCTTTGAAATAAAGTCAGTATTGTTTGGGAGGGAGACAACAACAAACAAACACCAACAGACTAAAGCTTAGATAAGTTTTCACTATCTGCAGCATGGGCTCTCACATCCATATCTATTACAATGCCGTCCATTAAACAAGTTCCAATTTACCGTCTTACAAAGTATAAAAAAAAGATTATAAACCAAACTGTATCTGTGTTAAAACTAAAAATGTCCTCAAGTACGTGAATCATTGTATCAATACATTAACAAATCTCATATCAGTTTAACTTAGATATACTGATGAATATACTATTTGACTTATTAGGACGTCTTTTGTCTGTGGGTGAAATCAATTAGACTAACTGGATATAGAATAAATGAAAATAATATCATACGATAGTAGACTTTTCCTTTTTATTTTGTTTAAAACAATAATGAAAAGTTTAATGTATTAGCTTAAAAACTATTATTAGTGACAGAATTGAAACAAACGAATTGAATTTCCCTCTTTGGTCACCTCTTTAGACTATATAATGGTATCTCTGATAAACACTATTTAGATACTCAAAGCAAATAAAGCGAAAATTAAATTGACTTTACTGCTGTGGGGTGCTACAAAGGGATTAGTTTTCCTATTACTGCCCTTTGTTAGCAAATAATAATTTCCCTTTTATCCCCTTGATTATGTTGAGAAAACAATTATTTATTTGATTAAATTTAATTGAAACGGGTGTTGTGTTATAATTCAATACAATCAAAAATACCCTACTGACATCAAGTGCACATGTGATTAGATAAACACATTATATCAATCTTGTCATTTTATGTTCAAGCTTTATAACCCGTATGACTGTAAGTTTTTATGCTTTCACATTTAACATCATCTTCATTCTTATTCACAAATTCGTTTAAAATCCGTTATTATTTACAATTAAAACCTTAAGGAGTTTAATTTTTAAGCATGACGCCTAACAAAACGTAATATTTATCTGCATCACATATTTTTCGCGCATTTTTGCCATTCGATGGTTGACTTTCTTGACATTATTTTTAGATAGGTTTAATGCATTTTCTCCGTTTTTTAGACCGAAATTCCAAAACTCTTCAATGACAGACAGTTCAATTTTCGAAACAAATAATGTGAAGGTTTCTTAATTCATTGCTACAAAAAAGGGACATTGAAATATCAGATGCATTTATTAATGCACAACTTATCGTAATAATTTTAAAACAAGCCATAATGAACATATTTATGTATAGGGTACTGTATAAGAAATCATTCTTTCACATGCATGTGTGGATATTTATTATTCGTGTTAATATGTATATGTAGATGTATATGTATCTCAAAATCATACTCTCATTGTGCCTGTTCTCAATTCGTTCTCCTTTATTATGATTCTCATTTGATAAAAAATGATTCTGTTTTCTGTAATAAAAGAACTCTGTTTTTCCGCGATGAAAATTTCCTAAGAATAAAAACAACATGTCATGCCTTTCATCAAATACGTTTGTATTTGTTATTACTTGCAAATTACTGGAAAATTTCATACAACTTTATCGAGCAATAACTTGCTTCATATAATTACTTGGATTGTGCCTTAATAAGGTTTTTTACATAGATATAAGAAGACACGGTATGAGTTTCAATGACACAACTCTCCATCTAAAACTCACAATTTATAAAAGTAAACCATTATCAGTATGGGATTTGTTCATTGTTTAAGGTCATACGGTGATCTTAATTTGTTAATTTCTATGTCATTTGGTCTCTTGTGAATAAATGTCTCATTGCCAATCATACTACATCTTCCTTTGTATACATCATATGTCAAAGTATGGTCTTTAAAGCTCATCATAAATTTTATATCTCGATTAATCCAAATCATCGAACTCGTACAACTTAGTTTAACAGACCCTTTTAACTCAGATCAACAGTCTAGTATAACTAAAAAGAAATCCAGATCATTGGACCAATACTGAATAACTCAGCGAATCCATAATTAGGGTAATAACTCCGCTCATGGTACACAGACTACTCATAAAATTGGAAAAATACTTCTTAGATCATGGTACCATACTACTCACGAACTACTCAGATAAATGGTTCCATACTACTCAGATCAATGGAACCGTACTTCAAAGATCACTGGACCTATACTGCTCAAATAAATGGAACCATGCAATTAAGATCAATTGCGTATTCTTTCTTCGAGTGTATCGATCCCATTTTATTTGAATCAATGAAACTATAGTACTAAGAGCAACGCTACCATTCAAAAAAAGTAGAGGAACCAAACAACTTAGAGAAACGGAATCAAACTACCAAGGACAACGTTATCAAACTATTTAGACCAACGTAACCAAACTAGACAGATTTTTTTCTTCTTCTTTTCTTCTTTTGTGCGCTATGAACATATGAACGTAATTAAAATTTATCATAATAAAGCAAAAAATAGTTTACAGTATCATAAATAGGCAAAGTCAAAATAAATTGTCAAAATTTTGAAAAGAAGAGAACATTTCAACATTCTTTGAGTGTATTTTCGTTTGCGTACTCTTGATGTATCTACATTTGATATAATAAACCCATTGGAGAAAAAAAAAAGAATAAAGAAATCAAACAATTCTGAAAATGTATTTGTATTTAAGGAATGACTGTGATATTTTTTTTCTTTGAAGAAATAACATACAAAAATATGCTGCACACTAATTAACATACGTAGCATGTTATTTTATAGTGTGCACCACATCGTTTATGCATTGCTTATTAATCTCCTATTAGATTACCATTTTTGTAATGCCTTTGGCTATTGTTGTTTTCAAGGATTATTAAAAGGTGATTGCATAAGTCATCGTTTAGTTGACAAAAAATAATCCTCCATTTCAAAATTAACCCTTTTAAAAATTCACAAAAGAACACATCTAATAGGCGGGAGTAAAGTATATTTTATAACTGTTGATGGTTTACTCCTTGGTTTTGATTATTATTGTCTGAAATACGTGATATCCTCCTCTTTTACAAATAAAGCATTGTTATATATCTTATATATGATGTATGTTATAATATACTAACGTATCTATATGCCGTCATTTTTTTATAATCATGCACTTGAAGACCTCTTTAATGGATTTCATTACCCTTGCACACACGAAATACCCGAATGTTTAAATACCTCGATTTTTCATCAGTCTGTCAAAAATATAAGTAGTTTTTTTTCAATAAAAAAGATGCTATCAACTTTTGAAGGAGAGGATTATGTCTGTCATACAAAAGAACACATTTTCGGTAGCCTTCATTTTTTCCTTTAAAAGATCTTAATCTAGGTTCACCATTGGTCGTACTTTCTGGTCTTCACGTCTTTTTTCCTTTGATATAAAAGTTAATGAACAAGTACGATTGGAGACTACAGTCACAGTTTGTTTTTTAGTTAGTGATGTATCTAAAAGATTCAAAATAAAAAAAAGGGTAAACTCGAATTACATTTTTTGTGTAAGATAATATCATATTCACTCTTTGAAAAAAATCCGATAAACAAAGGGACAAAAAGACACCATCAACTGTTAAATTCATGATAATGATCAGTGATAAAAGATTAAATTCCACTATCCTTGAAGCATCCTTCATTTCATATATCACATATTCATAAATATACTTATATAAACTTATATAATGTACTTCAATTCGCAACCAAGCATGTACACCTACATAATTAATATATAACAAACTGCTTCGACTGTTAACTTGCCTCCATCGTGTGATCCTTGATCAATAGGTCATGACCAGGTCAACTAGCAAATATACAGAGTCAAAGCGGTTCACGTATGTATTTTTTTTCCGGAAATTAATTTCTGTAGTAATCTGTATACATAATATTGTTACATGTAAATCTAACCATTTATCATTACTGAACAATCTCCATGTTTGTTCAGTAAAACTAACACTACAGGGATGCCCTGTCAAATGCTGTAGACATGGTATTCATTATAACAGCAATAGTGCAATAAATCAGATTTTAGATAAAATAAAATTAAAAAAAAGAAACTTGTTTGACAGGTTTCCATTCATCGTTGTTTACGTGTTTCATATAAATTTCACTTTTAAAAATAACTTTAAAAGGAAAAAGAGAACAATAAAATTCACAGTTCATTTAACATGATAGTAGTAAACGAGTCACGTGTCTTATATCAATTCTTATTATCTTATCAACTTTCATTGTATTTTCCTGTGTTCGCGCAAGTGAATTTTTGTATCAGGTAAAAATACAGGACCGTACAGTTCATGTCAACTGTGATGAGGGCACGAGGTTTTAGCGATGTACGTGTTTCAACGATTTGAAAAAGCTATGTTTATTAACTATTCACCACCGATTGACCATCGATACAAATAATATTACCAATTATCGATAAATGCCGGCAACTTACTACCAGTTGCATAAGTAAAATGAAGTACGATTCCTTGAAGCCACATATGAAATTCTTTATACAGTAATTTCTCTATCAAGTCTAAACATTGACACATCTACTTAATCATGAAACTTGAATAACTAAAAAAAAGGTTTAAATTTTCAAATTTTAACAAACGGTTTTGTTATAGTCATACATATGTTTATCATGTTTATTACATTGAGTTAAAGTTTTTATATGGCCATTGTAAAACTAAAAAAAAAACGATTACGCTTGTATAATAATATGCCCTTCTATTTAACCATGAACATGATGAAGTGTAAAATGTTTGTCCACTATTAATAATATATTTATTTTGTAGTGCAGACATTTCTTAGACATCTCTTAGATATGAAGTGTTTACTGCCATTGCTGATTCTGATTGACTTTCTTGATGTACAAGGTAATCAAAAATGTATTGTCTATTATTCTAATATGACGTCCTTAGTACGCTTTGTAAACAAAGCCGTGTTCTAATGAGCATAAAAAAATGTTTGACACATGCGCACGAACTTACTGTGTATATTAACGTTATTTCCATCGTTATCCTTTAAAATGTATACATTTAAGCAACTAGCATAAACTTTTATCATATTTTTGTTATTAAACAACATATATTTACCCTGCTCATAGTTTTCAAATATGAAATGTAATGCACAGACTCCTCGGGGAGGCAAAGGGAAAAGCCAAACATTTTTACGGTATTTTCGTACGCTTCGACCTATAAAAATACTGTATTTGTCCTATTAGAATCGAAATAATTCCTTCGTGTCATGCTCAGTGTAAAATATCGACAAATATAATGCCTACCCATGTTAAAATAAGCATAGAGCATGACACGAAGGAATTATTTCTTAAACATATTTCATGTTGACTTGAATGTATGTCAATTTCAATCAGGATTTGGTCTTAATTCTAGGATCCATCATATTGTGGAGATTTTGGATAACAGTAAAATAATTGTTCATATTATTTACGTAAACCTGTGAACACTTTTTGTATGATGATGCTTCGTCTTTTAATTTGAATATGTTTTCATTTTTCCGTCTCTATATGTCTACTAATTGTACTTTGTTTTATAGCAGTACTATAAATATTGACAGTAAAACATTGATTATTATTTTATTATTTATCAATGTTTATTATTGTGTGTATCCCTATTAATGTAATGTAAAGTTACTAGGTAAGCAATTAAAATGGAACAAGAAATAAATTAGAAAAACATTTCAGGTATTTTAGAATGGACGGTTGTTGGGAAGGTAACAGACTATGGACAAAATGTGACATTATTTTGCAATGTTTCGCACTGTTGTCCTGAGGATTCAGGATGGGATAGATGGACTCCTGTACAACAGACCCTGTTTATAGATATAAAGACAGGACGACCAAATAAAAAGTATGATGGGAAGGTTATGAAGGATGGATACACCTTAATTATCCAAAATCTGACCGAAAATGATCTTAATGTCTCATATTCCTGTTTGTATGGTGTAACTTTAGGGGAGAGAAAATTTCTACTTGAAGAGGACGTTTTCAAATGTAAGTGCAAAAACTCAACGTATACATGCCTTGAATATCGACAATTGTAATGAAAATATTATGCTATATATGTATGTAGGTCTCTAAAGTGCGATGGTACTCTTAAGTGCAATGGTCACGCTAAAGTGCAATTGTCTACGCTGAAGTACGATGTTGTCTCACGCTAAAATGCGATGGTTGTTTGTTTGCTAAAGTACTTTGGTGTATTACGCTAAAGTGCGATGGTCTAAAGGGTAGGATTCGAGGGATTGAACATCGAGGTTATCAAAGTTTTGCAAAAGCTAGTATGCTTAGGTATAACATATGTGATAGGCTTTATAATTTTCCGGTAGTCTTAAGTGATTGTGTCTAAATAAATAATAACGACCAAGCTATAAAAGTACTAATCTATCATTGTCTGTGTGTCGCAAAATATTAAACTTCATGTAATTTTTTTTTAACAATTTGGAGCGTTTTCATTGCATTGAATATTTGGATAATTGGTATATATTGTCGTTCACACCAATATTACAGCCTCCCTTAAAGTGGTCATTGAAAAATTATAAATACACAATTCGTTCATTGTCGGAATATGCAACATTTATTCTTTTATTTATAAGCTTTTAATCATGTCAAATGCGAGAGAAAGGCAATGTTCGCCTAGCTTTCTCCTTTTTCTTAACGAGAACAAATACATGTTTTATTTTCTTACAATGTACAGTACAAACAAATATTTAAGCAGAAATTTTATAATTCATACATGAAAAATATGTATGTCTATTTTACCGTCGGACGTATTTTTATTAAAATCGACAGCTTTTTAACGAGAATCAACAAGTAAACAGCCACATAAACAATGCTTTAAATGTATTCGTTTGCTTCTAAAAGAAGCAGGATAAGTATGCGTATACTGTTTTGTATGTACTTAGTAAAGGAGTAGGTCCAGTAAGACCCAATTTTGGCCCCAAAATATAGCAGTTTTTCAATCTTGTTCAAATATAAACTTTTAGTTATTTATTGGACAGTAGAATGCTTGTGCTACATACATTTAGGCTCCTTTTGAAAATACAATGCACATATACATATATCGTTTACTAGCACCTGTATGCCATGCTAAAATACTGAAATCTTCACAATAATAGCATTTTAGTTAAATTTTAGAGGATTTTCGTGTAAAACGAAAGTGGCCGCAGTCGTGTTCATCCTTTATATTGAAATATAAGTTGTATTTTATAATAATACATAACATATATCATGTATATAAAGGTTAAGGATGAACACGGATGCGGCCACTTTCATTTTTGACAAAAACCATCTGAAAAGTGCCATTTTTCGGCATATTTGGTAGATTTTTCATATTTCAGCTTTAATCGTATCGTATGACTAAATCAATTAAAATCTTTCACATAGACTAATGGATTTAAATGAAATAGACACTTAATTGTTTAAAAAGTGGTCAATATCATTCGTCAGAAGAACCTGAAATTTGAGGTCAAAATCGGTCCTTACCCGACCAACTCCTTTGTTGACTACAGAATACAAGTCCTGCCAGCACTCGAAAAAAAATTAACAATATCATTGCGCTTCAGCCGACAAAGAACGGTTAAGTTTAAATCAAATACTAGTATTAAAGTCATGGACATTCATTGTAAAAATTGTTAATAAAATATTCTGAATCTATCTTCCGGCATGTTCAATTTTGGTTTGTATAAACGACTAATAAAGTCATAATCAAACTACTTTCTTACGTCTATATTTTTGCGGACCATCGCACTTTAGCGTGACAATCGCACTTTAGCTTCCCCATCGCACTTTAGAGTCCTACATGTAAATATACAAAACTAGGAGTTTTAACATAACAGATACAAGACATTTTATCACAAAAATATCTTTAAAGTTGCCAAAATCATGAAAACATTGCAAAAACTTACTAAACCAGAAGCTTTTTACTACAGGAAGGCAAATAAAGGCAACAGTAGTATACCGCTGTTCAAAACTCATAAATCCATGGACAAAAAACAAAATCGGGGTAACAAACTAAAACCGAGGGAAACGCATTAAATATAAGAGGAGAACAACGACACAACACCGAAACGCAACACACACAGAAACGGACCAAGCAACAGACAAAACACCACGAGAATAACAAATATAACATCAAAACCAAATACAAGAATTTGGAATAGATAAGTACCGTGCCACGTCTTATCTAAAAAATAAGAGAAAACACAAACGACTCAACGTTAAAATGCAACACACACAGAAACGAACAATATTATAACAATGGCCATCTTCCTGACTTGGTACAGGACACTTTTAAAGGGGAATAAAAGTGGTGGGTTGAACCTGGTTTTATGGCATGCCAAACCTCGCACTTTAATGGCAAAGTTAAATATAACATTGAAATGACAACATAATACAGGATATGAAAATACCTAGCCACATGAACAGCTTAAACTGAATTTGAAGGATAAATGATTTGGAGCGATTCTATTCATTTGATCGTTTTTTTAAGGCTGACCAAATGATAAACATATTGGCATTTTTTACACATAATTCATGTTGGAATTTTATGTAAAATTCTATACTAAATATTATGTTGATATACATTATTTTATTTCAGCAATAAGTCCTACACAACCGATAGATCCGAACGGTCTATTATCTCATAGTGAAATGTAAGTAAGAACTCTTCATGTCTTAGGTTACCTTCTTAATGTATTTCACATATAATTAATGACCGTGTCCTCTCTTATAGAAATAAGATAGATGCAATGTCCTGTAATTTTATAGTTAACACAGAGAGAAGGATATGGACACCTGTTGGTCACTTGATAAGGGAATTCAATATTGCATATCTTCTAAATATTCTGAGTCAGATGTTATAAGGCAAATATATGTCAAACATCAGTACCTATAATTTTACAAATCAAGTAAGAGAGCCTGTCTTTCACTTTGCCAATATCATCTTGTTTGTTCAATGCTTTTATTTATCACTTTGAGCACTTTTTAAAATAATTGATGATGGTTTGCAAGCAATAATTATTGCAGGACTTTGATTGAGGAAGACTTTCAAGTCATATCCTATCCTATGTGGCTTGCTGTTTCTAAATTCGTTGAACCGGGTTTTCAGACGTGATACACTGTCCCTTGCTGTACCTCACAACTTGTTACCTTCCATACCTCGACAACTATTTGTTCTCATGGTTGGTTGCCCAAATTATCCGTTAAGTAATCGTTTTTGTTCTGGAACTGTTTTCCTGTACTCCATCAATAGTTGTTATAATCTAGTACGCCAGACGCGCGTTTCGTCTACATAAGACTCATCAGTGACGCTCATATCAAAATAGTTATAAAGCCAAACACGTACAAAGTTGAAGAGCAAAAGTTGTGCCAAATACGGCTAAGGTTATCTATTCCTGGGACAAGAACATCCTTACTTTTTTCAAAAAATTCAAAGTTTTTTTAACAGGCATTTTATAAAAATGACCACATAATTGATATTCATATCAACACCGAAGTGCTGACTACTATATGTTCAACTCTTCCACTTGAAAGCCATAGAGTGATATTTCTTATAATCAATTACACATAGCATTATGGGCATTTTGATTAACGCCTTCCAACAGTAATATGACCTTGGAGTTTTCACGCACGTCTTATTTCAATTTCGACAGCTTTACCACCTTTGTCTACGCCTGTTTACGTTTACGTTTCCTGTGTCCTTACGCCTGGATCTAGACACGAACTACTACTTATGGTTTGTTGACTCTAATTTTCCATATGTTATATGCCTTATGATGTGGAACGTACGGGTATAAGGACTGCGAGAAAGTAATTGATGAATTGACAAATTATATGGTGATACACTTCATGTTTTGCTACTGTCGTATAAAAGTTTCCCATTTTGAATGATTTCTTAATATTTACTCATTTTGGGTTATTATGAAAACATTTTTTTTCAAAATTTCACTTAAGTTGAACATGTTGAAGGGTACCAATATAAAACGATTTTTTCTGAAAAAAGTATAGGTTGGTGTTATTAAAAAGTTTAATATACTTTTGTTTTCATTTTAAATAAATGAGATGTTTATCTATTTTCAGAACACAAACAAATATTACTTCAACTTTTTTGTCTTACATATTTGACAAATACATTTCTAAGAATTTTGAAAAGAAAAAAAATGATATTGGATGTTTATATGTTTGGTAAACTGATTTACATGAACACATACAGTTCATTGTGAAAGGTTTTGCAAATAATTCAAATATGTGCCGTTATTAACTCAGAAGTGATTTTTTTCACTTGAAATCTCCCATCAAATAATAGTCCAGTGCCTCCAAATGAAAGAGGGTTTCACCACCAAAAAAAATCCCTTAAAAATATGGCATTCTCATTACTTGCAGCGTTAATCATGACAATGTTTTTATTATTTTATGTTTTATGTCTGCATATCAAATTAACTTAAAACTGTTGGGTATGTTGATAAATAGCTATTGTAGTTGTCGTTATAAAGTTAGAGGAAGTTATATTTACACAAATGGACACGTTTTCATATTTAAAACCTCAACTCTAGTCGGCTGAGAATATTTATTTATTTTGTACACCTTTGTAAATATTGAGTATTTTTTTTTACTTGTTTGTGGATATAATTGTTACTGGGTACACATCATAATTAATGAACTATTTCACATATTGCATATGTGACTTTTCATTCAAAGCGGTTAGCTTTTATTGGGTTTAATTAAAGGAAACTCTCTTAAATGATTTATTGTTTGTATGTGTAGAGTAACAGAACTTTACCTGTCAAAATAAAGTTACTTTTTTTCTTCTGCGATACATTGATTGGAGCACGTTTCGATTTCCTAATACAACTTTTGCTTAAGGTCCATTTAAGTGAAATCTGATTAAGAACCATCAAAATAAGTGATTTGTATTCATAAAGCCTTATCTGTATACGAAATTTTATATCATTAAATCCTGGTGCATCCGCTTTAATAACAATACGAGATAATAAATGCATATTTTTTATATTATTTTTGTGAAATGAACAAATTATTTTTTATTGATTTCAGATCTGCTTTGATAATTGGAATTATTGTATTAGTGTTAGGGTCAGTGACAATTGTCCTTTATTTTTGTCGACGACGAATCGAAAGACAGAAAAGTAAAGGTAACACATTTACATCTTTGTTATATGTCACACAATATTGGTTTAAAGTATTCTATATTTTTAGCGTAATTACCTCGGCCAAAATCTAAATGTTAATCTGGAGAATGATCAATTTGATCTATCCGTTAAATCATGGAAAAATATTCAGTATCAGACGGCAAATTTCAATATAGTCGGTATCAGCTTGCTAATGTAAAGAAAGTCAGAATCAGACGGCTCATGTTAAAGAATTAGTATTAACTGACTCATGTAATTATAATAAGTATCAGATGACAAATTTAAAACATAATGTATATCAGCGTGCTCTTGTAAATAAAGTCGGTATCAGAATATTCATGTAGATATCATCAGTATAAGATGGCTTATGTAAATGTACTTAGCATCATAAAGCTTATGTACATATAATTGATATCAGTTTGATTATGTATATTTATTCAATATTAAATGGCTCGTGTGAATTATAATCAATATATGATAGATTATGTAAATGTAATCAGTTTAAATGGCTCAAGTTAAAGGTACTAGTATTCAGTATCAGACGTATATGAAAAATGTAAAATCATTGCATGGGTTCATGTCAATTCATTTAAGTTTCTTTTAAGGAAAACCCGACAATTCTGATATTGAAGTAAATCTATTGGACACAGAGACTGAGCAAAAAGGTAAAATATCCTTATACCTGTATAGAAGGGACGACAGGGAAGCTATACAAGCTAGCACCAGCTGTAAATTCAAACTGCTCAAGTAAATGTAGTTAGTATCAATATAACCAGTACCATATGCGTCAACAGTATCATTATATCATGTTAAAAATAAACAGAATCAGATTGCTCATGTGAATGTAACTTTTATCAGTATCAGTGTTAAATATAATAATGGTACAATGGCACGTATATTCAAATGTATGTTGTTGTTTTTTTGTTTTTATTTTGGCTCGCTTGCGACGAAAATCGATCAAATCGATTAATGAGAGACATACGGATTACAATCCGGAGGCGACGTAAACCATTTTTTTTTAATTGGATATTCCTAAGGATAGAAGACCTGATGCTTTCACACTTAATTAATTTGGTATACATATTTAGTTTCCTTGCGAGGTCTACAAGTTCATCAATCAGAGCTAACTGCACTTATTGCATGAATCAGTGATCAAGGTTAAAATTCGTTGATTAGATCTGTTTTGCAGCTTTATTTGGTGAACGGAATTTAAAATAAAACAGTATCGATCGGCTGTTATCAAGAGTTTATGATAATCAAACGTAAGTCTCTAAGGCATTATCTTTTATAATGTATTGGTTTCGGCTTTTAACTAGCTTTAGGTAACTGCGAATACTCTAATATAGTACTTTCGAGTTAATTTGACCTATTGATAACATGTGTGTAATGCTTTTTTGTCGTTTATTGTTTACTTCTTAAATTATATATATCTAGTTTCTTTATTTGTAAATTACTCATATCCGCTTTGATTATTGTTTGTTATGACTATACATGTCCACTTCTGCATTCGTAATATAAACAACACAATTATTGTGTTCGTAAAATATATTTCCGTTCTCTATTACTCAATATTTTTTTTTCATTTACCTGTAAACATATTGATTTGGCGGCACTTTGTTCAAGTTTTACATCCTCAAATCATGTATATGGCGGCATTTCGTTCACGAATATGGTTGCCTTTATGAAATTGTATATCATAAACTACTTATTTTATTGGTTTTGTATTTACCTTATGTCAGAGATTTTACTTTTCGTTAAGTGTGAACACTTGTTTGTGTTCATATGTTTTTTGATTGAGTTTAGCCATATTTCAATTGATATTTTATATTGTGTCTTGTTTTATGTTGTGCAGTAACACTATTGTTTGAGGTAAAAATGAAGTTTGGTAAATATTAAAACGTTTGAAAACGTTTGTTGATGATGCTAATAATTGTTTCTCTTTATTTGTTTCATATAGATTATATTGTTGGTTTTCAATTTTGAATGGTTTTTCACCAGTCATTTTCAGGGGCTTGTTGTTCGGTGTGAGCCAAGGTGTTGAAGACCGTACATTGACCTATGATTAATTGCTTTTACAAATAATGACTTCGATGGAGAGTTGTCTCATTGGCATTCATATACACCGTCTTCTTATATACATTAAGAATTATTGATGAGATCATATGAACAATACTTGTTCTCATTTCAGGTAAAGATGATGATTTAGAGCTAGAAGAGGACATAGAAGACACACAATCTGAGAAGAAAGAAGATACTATGAATATTATGAAAGGTAGTTTATAATTTCGAGATGATAACAATACTGAGATAACAGGAATCATAAAAAAAACACTGGACAGCACATACGATCATTCAACCGACAAGATCCGACTTTTAAAACAGCATATGAACCAAAACGAACAACATATTGCCAACATACGCTGATTTGGTCTTAAAACAAAAAACTACCAATATCAGATGTCTTATGTCTATATGATCAGTATCAGATGTCTGATGTCAATGTAATCAGTATCAGATGTCTCATGTCAATGTGATCAGTATCAGATATCTGATGTCTATGTGATCAGTATCAGATATCTGATGTCTACGTGATCAGTATCAGATGTCTTATGTCAATGTGATCAGTATAAGATGTCTGATGTCAATGTCATTAGTATCAGATGTCTGATATCAATGTAATCAGTATCATATGTCTGATGTCAACGTGATCAGTATCAGATGTCTGCTGTCAATGTGATCAGTATCAAATGTCAGATGTCAATGTAATCAGTATCAGATGTGTAATGACAATGAGACTAGTATCAAATGACAGATGTCAATGTGATCAGTATCAAATGTCAGATGGCAAGGTAATCAGTGTCAGATGTCAATGGGACCAGTATCAGATGTCTATGTGATCAGTATCAGATGTCTGATGTCAACGTGATCAGTATCAGATGTCTGCTGTCAATGTGATCAGTATCAAATGTCAGATGTCAATGAGATCAGTATCAGATGTCTGATGTCAACGTGATCAGTATCAAATGTATGATGTCAATGTGATCAGTATCAAATGTCAGATGTCAAGGCAATCAGTGTCAGATGTCAATGGGACCAGTATCAGATGTCTTCTGATTAGTATCAGATATCTGATGTCTATTTGATCATTATCATATGTCAGAATGTCTATGTGATCAATATCAGATGTCAATGTGATCAGTATCAGACGTCTGATTTCAATGTGACCAGTATCACCTGTCATTGGGAACAATATTATATGTCTGATGTCAATGTGATCAGTATCAGGTGTCAGATGTATATTTGATCAGTATCAGATGTCAATATGATCAGTATCATGTGACTGATGTCAATTTGATCAGTACCAGATGTCTGATGTCAATGTGATTAGTATCAGGTGTCTGAAGTTAATGAGATCAGTATCATTTGATGATGTAAATGTGATCAGTATCAAATATCTGATGTCAAGACGATCAATATCATATGTCATATGTTAATGAGATCAGTATCATATTTCTGATGTAAATGTGATCAGTATCAGATGTCTGATGTCTTTGTAATCAGTATCAGATGTCTGATGTAAATTTGATCAGTATCAGATGTCTTATGTAAATGTGATTAGTATCAGATGTCTGAGATCTATGTGATCAGTATCAGATGTCTGAGATCTATGTAATGAGTATCGTATATCAGATGTCAATGTGACCAGTATCAGATGTCTGATGTTAATGTTATCAGTATCAGATGTCTGATGTTAAAGTGATCAGTACCAGATGTCTGAAGTCAATACGATCAGTATCAGATGTCAGATGTTAATGTGATTAATATCAGATGTTAGATCTGAAGGTGATCAGTATCAGATGTATGATGTCAAGGCGATCAATATCAGATATCAGATATTAATGAGATCAGTATGATATTTATGATGTAAATGTGATCAGTATCAGATGTCTGATGTCAATGTGATCAGTATCACATGTCTGATGTGTATGTGATCAGTATCAGATATCTGATGTATTTGTAATGAGTATCCGATGTCTGATGTTAAAGGGATCAGTATCAGATGTTGTGATGTAAATGTGATCATTATCAGATGTCTAATGTCTATCTGATAAGTATTAGGTGGTTGATGTTCATATAATCAGTATCAGGTGTCATATGTCAATGTGATCAGGATCAGATGTCAATGTGATCAGTATCAGATGTTTAATATCAATGTGATCAGTATCAGATATCTGATGTCAATGTGATCAGTATCAGATGTATGATGTAAATGTGATTAGTTTCAGATGTCTGAGATTGATGTGATCAGTATCTGATGTCTGATGTAAATGTGATTAGTATCAGATGTCTGAGATCTATGTGATCAGTATCATATGTCAGATGTCAATGTGATCAGTATCAGATGTCGGATGTCAATGTGATCAGTATCAGATGTCTGTTGTCAATGTGATTAGTATCAGATGTCTGATGTCAATGTGATCAGTATCAGATGTCTGATGTCAATGTGATCAGTATTAGATGTCACATGTGAATGTGATCAGTATAAGATGTCTGATGTCAATGGGATTAGTATCAGATATCTGATGTCAAAGTGATCAGTACCAGATGTCTGATGTCAATGTGATCAGTATCAGATGTCTGATGTCAAAGTGATTAGTATCAGATGTCTGATGTCTATGTGATGATCATCCGGTGTCTGATGTCAATATGATCAAGATCAAATGCCTGATGTCTATGTGATTAGTATCAGATGTCAAATGTTAATGTGATCAGTATCAGATATCTGATGTCAGTGTGATCAGTCTCAAATGTCTGAAGTCAATGTGATCAGTATCAGATCTCTGATGTCTAAGCGATCAGTATCAGATGTCTGATGTCAATGAGATCAATAGCATATGTCTGATGTTAATGTTATCAGTCTTATATGTCTGATGTCAAAGTGATCAGTAATAGATGTCTGAAGGCAATACGATCAGTAACAGATGTCAGATGTTAATGTGATTGGTATCAGATGTTAGATGTCAAGGTGATCAGTATCATATTGATGATGTAAATGTGATCAGTATCAGCTTCTGATGTCTTTGTAATCAGTATCAGATGTCAATGTCATCATTATCAAATGTCAAATGTCAATGTCATCATTATCAGATGTCAAATGTCAATGTGATCAGTATCAGATGTCAGATGTCAATGTGATCAGTATCAGATATATGATGTCTATGTGATCAATGTCCGATGTCTGATGTCTTTGACATCAGTATCAGATGTCAGATGTCTTTGACATCAGTATCATATGTCAGATGTCAGATGTCAGATGTCAATGTCATCAGATGTCAGATGTCAATGTCATTAGTATCAGATGTCAATGTAATCAGTATTAGATGTCAGATATCAATGTGATCAGAATCAGTTGTCAGATGTCAATGTCATCAGTATCAGATGTCTGATATCAATATGTTCAATATCAGATGTCTGATGTCAATGTGATCAGTATCAGATGTCAGATATCAATGTGATCAGTATCAGATGTCTGGGCCCGGTTGTTCAAAAGTGTCATTAAGCTAACGCAGTCGTTAAAGTGTTGTTAGCCTGTCGTTAAATTTAACATAATCGTTAAGTGTTGTTCAAAATTTTTAACGCTTAACGCAGTCGTTAAATCTGTGTTAAACTTAATCACTTCACATACCTCGATTAAACCCCTAACGCAGCGTTAAAGATGGCCGCCTTAGACTTAGCCTTGTTTCATGTACCAATTCAAAGAAAAGAAAGAACTTTTAGAAGCAAAGAAGAACTTACCCTAGACTACACTGACACAGAACTTAGAGCACGCTACAGATTTGGGAGGGAAGGCATTTTATTCTTATCTGATCTAGTAAGGGACAAGTTGACACGTCAGACAAACCGGAATCATGCCCTCAGTGTAGAACAACAGATAATGGTGACATTGAGATTTCTTGCCAGTGGAAGTTTCCTCCAGGTCATAGGTGATACATTAGGTAAGACTATATACTTTTAAATGCTTCAACTGTTTACATATGTTTTCTCATGATATAATATTTCAATTTGAGAACTTTAAGCAGAGTCTAAAGTAGCAATTCATAGTGTACATGCATTTAATGTTGCATTGTTTCTTCCATACTCTGCACTACAGTACAATATTTGTTTACAAAGTAATTGGCCAGTCATTATCCTAAAGTTGGGCATCTCTTCTTTGTAGGTTTGGACAAAAGCACAGTTTCAAGAGTGGTCGATTCTGTTTTAGACGCCCTTTGTGAAAAAAGGAACCAGTTCATTCAGTGGCCTACTAACCTTAACCAAACAAAAGCTGAATTTTACGAGTTTGCTGCGTTTCCAAACATTTTGGGTGCTATTGATGGGACTCATATAAGAATAAAGAGACCACATCATGACGAACCTTCATTTATCAACAGAAAAGGCTACCCAAGCTTGAATGTTCAAGCAGTATGTGATGCAAAGGGTAATGTTCTTCCGTTTTCATCTTCACATAATTTTGAACTGCCCTCGCCACATTGTAAACAAATCTGCTGGTACCCCTGAATTAAATTTCAGAAACCAGTCTCACTATAGTCTGTTCCATATAACGAAGTTTTTATATTGAAATTGATATTAATAGTTTTACTTCCAGACCTAGATAAAAAAATCCATACAGTAACTCTCATAAAAAAAATGTTTTCCAGCTTAAAAAAAGGTTGTTTTCTAAAAAGGATGTACAACTTATTTATAAGTAATCCCCCCTTTTTTCCCATTTTGTACTATAAACAAATTACTTAAAAAAGACGCTGGATTAATAAGACTTAGGCTTTAAAGTCTTTGACCCCTCCCTTTTTGTGAAATGTCTCTTAAGGTTTACTAGTTTTTGAAAAATATTAATTGAAAAAAAGTAACTTAAACATGTTAAATTAGTGCTTTATATAATGTTTTAACTGATTTTTTTCAGGAAGATTTACAAACATAAATGCAAACTGGCCAGGTTGTTGTCATGATTCACATGTTTTCAGAACGTCACAGGTGAGTGTAAATGGTTGATTAATAATTTTAAATCAGCTTCATTAGTCATTAGAATACAATGTAGTATAAAAACAGATCATAATTATACATAACATTGAGAAATTTGATTCTATTAGTCCCACAGTGGCGGATCCAGGACTTTTCCTAAAGGGGGGGGGGTTGACTGACCTAAGGGGGGGGGGGCTCCAGTCATGCTTCAATGATTCCCTATATAATCAACCAAATTTTTCCCACGAAAAGGGGGGGGGGGCGGCCCCTGCAGGGCCCCCCTGGATCATTCTATGTCCCAGATGGTATATATATATATATTTCTGTTTTATGTAGACAACCTAAGTGTAGATGCAAAATATTTTCACTTTTCTTAAAGAGGTCAAATGTTTCTGGTTTATATCATATCCGAGACATATTGTATTATATGTCCCTGATATCAGCCAGCAAAAAGAGAATGAAAAATGTCTGGATAAGAATGGTAAAATGTTGTATGATTGTCAATGACATATCTTTTTAACAATGCAAACT
Source organism: Mytilus edulis (assembly GCA_019925275.1). Taxonomy (NCBI): domain Eukaryota; kingdom Metazoa; phylum Mollusca; class Bivalvia; order Mytilida; family Mytilidae; genus Mytilus; species Mytilus edulis. The sequence continues at coordinate 113,360,606 of CM034354.1, forward strand.
AAATTGATATGCATGTATATTCTTTAAAATCTATTTTTGTATTGTATTTATATTTATGTATTGTATAGTATTCTTTAAAATAGATATATTTGCTCATGCAGGTTTGTGCTCACATGGAGAGAAATGGCAATTGGGAAAAATGGTATTTTACTTGGTGATAGTGGCTATCCCTGCAGGTCATTTTTAATGACACCTTTTCTGAACCCCAATGAACAACACCATAGAAGGTACAATAGATGTCATGCAGTCACAAGATCCATCATAGAAAGAACATTTGGCAGATGGAAGAGAAGGTTCCATATATTGCATTCTGAAGTGAGTTATTATTTAGATGATTTTATTACTATTTCTTATTGATTGAAGTATATTTTTCCTTTCAAATTATAATCAAAATATTTTTTGTTTTAAAGAAAATTACAATACCACCCTCCCCCTTTTCCACTCCCCCACCCCTCTCACTCTCAATACCATATCGAATAAATTTGCACCCGAGTTGTATCTTAGTATATTATGGTCTGTTATCAACAAGAACTATTTGGGTAAATTTTTGTATATTTAAACTTAATATTACAAACTTATTCGTTTTTTGAGACTGTTACCAACAGATTGCACAAATCGATCAGTGGTCCCGGAGAAAAAAAACCCACACCATCGACTATATTTGCATCTTATTACTTCCTTCAACCACACAATCTTGTGTAACCCTGTATGGTAATTTCTTTTTAATTTTTGCAGATTCGTATGGATCCCAAAAAGGTAACCAAAATAGTTATGGTTTGTGGAATCCTCCACAACATCTGCATCCAGCTAAATGAACCAGATGTAGCAGCAGAAGAGCTTGTTAATGAGGATGTTGAAAATGGAAACAACTATAATGGACAACAGGATGGAAGAGGGATTAGGCAGCACATTGCTGAAACTTATTTTAACCGTCATTAAATTTAAAACATTTCTTTCACTTTCTTTATTTTTACGTATTGTAATCCAAGAAACTGAAGGACCAGGATCATTTACGATTTCATAAAATTATTTAGCTTTAAATGTTACAAAAAAAATATATTTGGCAATTGCCAAAATCTTGCACCAACAATGAAAATAGAAGATTTGGTATGCTTGCCAATAAGATAAAATCTTATATACTTCAAATGATATAGATGAGCAATTACATGACACTGTACAGCCATCAACATTGAAAAAGTCAATTTCCTTTATACAGAAACATTGTTGGTGAAATAAGACTCAATATTGAAATTATCATCTTACCAGCTTGAAATTATCACATTTGACATCAAAATGTTAATACATTGATATCTTATCTTCATTGATAAGGCTACAAAGATGACCAAAAAAAATCAACACAAAATCCAAATTGCTGACAGTATTCATTTATAAGTTATATAATCATCAATTTCAATCACAAAGAATTCATACATACAATATGTGTTTAATAGAAAATCAATCAATATAATATATGCAGTATTTTAATAAATTGATTTTGTAATAAAAATGGAAATTTGGAAAAAACAATTAAAACAAGTCAATCATTTCAGTAAATAGATTCAAAACATTTAAATATCTAACAACTTGAAAAGTTTTCTAATGTTTTGACAATCACTGCCCTAAAACTGACAGTAGTTCCAAGGCATCAGAATCTAAACTGTCATATTTGCTTAGCAATTTTCTCAACAGATCTACTTGTAGTGTATTCTTCTCTAGTTCCTTTTCAAGAACTGCACATTGTAATGTATACACATCTTCAGCTGTCTTTTTCTTCTTGATGGGTGTCTGTTGTATGCTGCAAGAAAAAAAAAACCACCACATTGAAAATAATTACTGTATAAATAACCATTATAAGGCAGCAACCATTTGATTTTCTGGGGGGGCTATGGTTTTTTTTTCTGTACAAACTTTTTTTTTCGCCTGTGGCGAAAAACAATCTATTTTTTTCGCGACAAGTCGAAAACAATTTTTTTCTTTCAATTTTAGCATTACATATAGTGGCAGCTGAGGGGGTAACAAACATTTTTTTTTTCCAGAATTCAAAACAAATTATTTTTTTCTCCAAAAACTGGAAACAAACTTTTTTTTCCAAAAAAAACCATAGCCCCCCCCCCAAAAATCAAATGGTTGCTGCCTAAGTTGATTGCGGCATTATCAAGTTTTGCCAACTTTCTACAGTCCCTTTTTCCTAGAGAGTGTCTCATCAGTTGTATTATAATGGAACAATTATTTCTTTTTTTGACTGCCCATTTGAAGTTTTTAGTACCATGATGTGTGCATCAATGTTAGGGAGCATTTGATATTTCTGTTGGGGAAGTGGGTCTCGAGGAAATTAGAAAAACATAGGCAGGACAGGAGTTTTGAAAAGAAGTAAAAAATGTCATGATGAGACACTTTGCAAGAAAAAGGCACGCACCGGGTAATCTAAAGAGAAAAGAAGACAGGACCAAAAAGTTTGAAAAATGAAAAGGCAAGACAGAAATTGCAACAACAACCAAGGCAGGACAAAATTTTCAACCCCCCCCCCCTTAAAAAAAGGTTGAGTGCTCACCCACTCTATCAGTAGTCTGTGTAGGTCAGTGGTTTTTCATTCACTTTGTATTTGTTTTTTCATAAATTCCTTTTTTTTTATCCATTGCATTTTTCTGTAAATTTTACCCATTCTCCGTTATTCTTTCCTATCCAGATTTCAGACCTTAATAAAAAAAAAAGATACTTGATGGGCACCATAGCATTCACTCACACTAAACAATACACTATATGATTTGGAAAAAGAACAAATATATTCAGCTGGGTCCCCTTAACAAAAATGTGTACTTGTTTCAGAGAAAATTGATAACACACTAAACTCTTAAAACATACATCTGTACAAAACAAAGAAAGGCTAGAGGTTCCTGGCTTGGTTGTATATTTCTTTATCTCAAATAAATCATGTACATATTTAATCAAGAAAGGACAAGAACCATTTAATCGATGTTATTTTATTTGCACTTCCTAAATCATTTGTACATTGGAATCCTGAAACAACAACCCCCCCCCCCCCCCCCCCCCCCACCACACCTCATTCATAACTAGATATTTTAAGGTTCAAAGGTTAAAAAATTAAGATACAAGGGACTGCGATTAGGATTAAAATAACAGTCAGTATTTAAAATTTATCTACCAGTATACTGATAAAATTTGTAGAATTATAGGTTGCAGTAAAATAAATTAATAAATTGGAACATACAATTTTCTGTATATTTTTTTCTATTTTTCTACATGCACATGTCAGATATTCCTTTTTGAAGAAAAAAAACCAAGAAGAAAAACTGTTTGTTATACTCAGAGTTTCCCAAAGCCGGTTACTATGTAGCGGGTCATCATCTCCTCAACACAACTGGGAATTTCTTTTTTTTTGGGGGGGTCAAACTTTTGAAATTATGTTCTTAGGGGGGTCATTATATGGTTTTATAAAATAACGGGGGGGGGGGGGTGTTCCCAACATAAAATTTTATATCAAAAATTTGAACCAACCCTCTCAGCTGATAAATAATGACCATTCCCTTAGACGAATATAAAATTTATGAGATCATTCTATCTCCAAATTATACACCGAACACAAATTGAGACTTATATAACTGTTGAACGTATATAATTGCTGATGTCATGAAATAAGAAATTTCTTGTTGTAAATATGTAGTAACATTACCTGCATGAACTTGAAGATCTTTTTGACTGGGAAGATGCTGAAATACTTGGTCCTGGAGATGTGGCATTTCTATCAGTCCCTTCAGCATCATCAGCTACAGGGCAGGTCTGCTCATTGTTATGCAAGTTTGCATGATGTCTGTCTAAGGCTCTCATCCAGACAGATGCTTCTGCTGTAGGTCTGGGGGTATCTGTGGCAGTGCATGGAGACTGGCTTCCATTTGTGGTGGAAATTGCTTCTAAAATATCAAGTAAAGAAATAGGAATAGAAATTCTTGTAAAGATTCTTAGTAAGAACAAATCTATACAAATAGATAATTTTAGAGCCTTTTATAGCTGACTATGCTGTATGGGCTTTGCTCATTGTTTAAGGTCGTACAGTGATCTTTTTGGTCTCTTGTGTAGAGTTGTCTCATTGACAATTATACCACATCTTCTTTTTTAATATATATATTAACATACGGACAATGACCTGAATTTTTCATAGGTGACATGTGAGGGAAAAAATGGTTTTATTTCAAAGTATATTATATTGATTTTTTTAATTTTTTTACAAATGACCTATGAAATGGTTAAGAGCAAATGTGAAAGCATAAACATATAACACTTTTTTTTGATAATATTTGTTTCATATTTTTATTATTTTTTTATTTTGTTATCGATTTCAGTATAAAAACAATATACGTATAGTGTCTAATTATATATTATTCAGGTCTCAGTCAGGGTATATACTGTGACACTCCCAGCATAGAGTTTATATCCCCTGAGCCGAAGCCTTGTTTTTATTTTTTATAGTTTTTTTCAGTTTTAGAAGGTCACTTTGTAAGTAAACTGATTTTTTAAAATTTATTTTGAAAACAGACGTACAAAGAGGAATAACTCTAGATGATTCATTTATAAGATATAAGAAACAGGCTATAGTCTTTCTTCTATGGTGTAAGCAACTAATAAGTTCTTATCTGAACATGGAATTATATATTTTAAACTTAATAAGTTATTGTTTTAATTGATTAAAACAGTTTCATCACTTTAAAACAGTTTTTGATTTTTTTAAAGTCATATCTCCGTAAAAAATATGTTTTCAATGTCACAAGGGACAAAAAGCGGTAATAGCAAAACAAAAATCAACACGATGATGAAAGTAGGTTTTGCAGTCAAAATAAAGATTGATAAAGGTTAACTACTGTTTCAAGGATATCCAAATGCAAAAAGTGTAAGTGAATAATGCAATCCGTTATGTACAAGTGACCACTAGTTGCGCATACGTATGAAAATTTAAAAGTAGATTGACATATATATATATTTTTAGAACATGTCAAGGTCAAATATATTTAAAGCGAGGAAATCCCATACTATGGGAAACCCTTCTGTCAAAGCAGACGACCGTTAGCGTAAAATTATTTTCTATATCTACAGGTTAAAATCAAAGTTTTTATGTCAAATTAAAGAATGAAATTAGAGTAAAAATTAAATTGAATTTAAAAAATACATACCATTGCAAGTTATTTCTGTCTCCAAACCATCAACTCCAATGAATGAGGCACTATCCCTCATAGCATTAACTATGTTTTCTTCCGCAATAGTCAGCTGTGTGGGTGGTGGTCCACCTCCAGTTTTGCTCATTTCCTTTCTGTTGTTGGTAAACTTCTCTTTGGCACCCCGACACATATTACGGTATTTGTTTCTGACTTCAGTTTCACTCCTCATGCAAACACCCAATGCATTGACTTCCTCTGTTATGACTTTCCATAACTCATTTTTCTTCTGATTTGTCACTTCTGGGGAAAATCCCCCTTTCAATAACTCCAACTCATGTGTAACTCTTGAACTGATAAGGTTTGCCTCAATGGATGTGAAATTGGCTTTTCTGTCCCTAGGCAATTTTTTTGCAGACAATTCAGCCATCTTGGTAGCAGGAAGTGAAGATTTTCTGTGCATTATGGGTAACATTTTAACGACAAAAAATTTAACGACTCTTAACGCAGTGTTAGTTAACAATTGTCGTTAAAATATTTTGAACAACACATTTTAACGCATATGTTAGCTAACGACTTAGTTAAGATTTAACGACTCGTTAGCCTTAATCATCGTTAAGGCTAACGACACTTTTGAACAACTGGGCCCTGATGTCAATTTGATCAGTATCAGATATCAGATGTCAATGTGAACAGTATCAGATGTCATGTGATCAGTATCAGATGTCTGATGTCATTGTGAACAGTATATCAGATGTCTGATGTCAATGTGATCAGTATCAGATGTCAGATATCAATGTGATCAGTATCAGATGTTTGATGTTAATGTCATCAGTATCAGATGTCAAATATCAATGTGATCAGTATCAGTTGTCAGATGTCGATGTGATCAGTATCAGATGTCAGATGTCAATGTGATCAGCAACTGATGTATTTTATTTAATTCATTTGTAGCAATATTTAACATCATTGAGATTAGTTTTCGGTGTCTTGCAAAAAAAGTACTAGTTACTGTTTTAAAGAAAATTTGCTAAATAATACTATATCAAGACGAATGTTTTCTTGTTTTTAAGAACAAAAAGACAATTCAGATCTAAAGGAGAAAATAGAGAACTTGGAAATTGAGCAGAACGAATGTATTCCAAAGAATATAAGAGGTAATTTATTAATTTATGTATTTTGACATTTTAGACATATATTTTGAAGGTGATTTTGAATTAAGATTTCATGGAAACAAGCATAATATGGTATGATGATCAATGAGACCAATTTCCGTAACGGAATTAATGTTAACAAATACAGGTCAGCATCAACCCTTCAGAATATTCAAAATAAATCGGTAAAGTAAGGTAGAAGATTTGGTGAGATGTTAACAAATACAGGTCATCGTCAACCCTTCAAAATATTCAAAAATAAATCGGAAACGTGATTAAGTGATTACGAAATAAATCAAATACATAGTGTTATTGTTTTAAGTTTTATTTAGTAACATATATATATTTTTTCAGATCAGATACAAAGACAAATAGCAGACTGGAAAAAGCAAGATGAGCTGTTTGTTTCTACAAGAGCCAGTGATTTTATCATGGAATGTTTACAAAATAACAATTGTTTGACTATAACTGCCCCATCAGGAGCAGGAAAATCCTTCATTGCAAGACACACAGCACTAGTCCTAAAGAAGAAAGGATACAACATAATACCCGTGAGAAAACCAGATAATATCGGAGATTACTATCAACCTGGTAAACAGACAGTCTTCATTGTAGATGATATTTGTGGAAATTTCACTGCAAACCAACAACAGATTGAGAACTGGAAACAACAGTTACCAGTCATTAACATGATCATTGCAGATAAATGTTGTAAGATTATTGTGTCATGTAGGCTACAAGTATATAACGATGATAAGTTTAATATATTATTACCTTTTAAATCCTGTGAATGTAACTTGATATCAGATAAACTATGCCTAACATCTATAGAAAAAAGTATTATTGCAAGTAAATATATTGCTAGTGGATTTGTTGATTTTGATAAGTTATCAGAAAATAGTGATTTTTTTCCTCTTTTGTGCTCTTTATTTAAAAGGGAAAAATATGGAGATGTGAATAAATTTTTCAAAAATCCGTATATTGTCTATGAAAATGAAATAGACAGTTTAAGTAGGCAAGGTGATGAAGGGAAATGTAAGAAGAGCAGTCTAGTTTTGTTAGTTCTGTTTAATAATCAGCTTGAAGAGAAATGGTTCCAGGGTAGAATTACAATTGAGCAAACACAAATAATCAAAGACACATGTGAGGCTTGTGGAATGAACAGCATTCCAAAGGCAAATCTGAAGAAAGAACTTGACACTTTAGTTGGTACATTTGTCTCTAAACAGGATGGTATTTACAGAACAATACATGATAAATTGTTTGACTTTCTTGCCTATTACTTTGGTCAGAAAATCATAGAATGTTTAATAGACCATGGTGATAGTAATTTAGTAAATGAACGTTTTATTTGGCAGACATCACCAGATGACGAGAACAGTAACATAGATTTCATTATTGAAATATCAGATGATCATTTAGAATTATATTTAGAAAGGTTTATCAAGGTTTGGTTTGCAGGAAAGGTTGCAGTTGTGTTCAGTAACCATAATATGAAAGTATCATCTTTCAGACAACAGTTAATACAGTACTTACAACAACTTGATAAATTACAGCAGGTTAAATTAGCTAATACCAATGATACAGTGGAACCAAAGGAGAGCTATAATTCTGGTACTACTCCACTGGTATGTAATTGTTTTAATGGTTATACTGACATGGTTCAGTGGTTGTTAAGTAATGATGTGAATGTGGATCAATGTAGAGATGATGGGGTACGTGGACTGTCAATGGCAAGTCAGGAAGGACATACTGATATAGTAAAGTTGCTGTTAGAGAGGAATCCTGATGTTAATCTATGTAACAAGAATGGCCGCAGTCCTCTAATACAGGCAAGTCAGAATGGACATACTGATATAGTAAAGTTGCTGTTAGAGAGGAATCCTGATGTTAATCTATGTGACAAGAATGGCCGCAGTCCTCTAATACAGGCAAGTCAGAATGGACATACTGACATAGTAAAGTTACTGTTAGAGAGGAATCCTGATGTTAATCTATGTGACAAGGATGGCTGCAGTCCTCTGATACAGGCAAGTCAGAAGGGACATACTGATATAGTAAGATTACTACTAGAGAGGAATCCTGATGTTAATCTATGTGACAAGTATGGCACGAGTCCTCTGTTAAAGGCAAGTGAGAAAGGACATACTGATATAGTAACGTTACTGTTAGAGAGAAATCCTGATGTAGATCTATGTAACAAGGATGGTTTACGTACTCTAATTATAGCAAGTCAAAACGGACATACTGATATCGTAAAGTTACTGTTAGAGAGGAAACCTGATGTTAATCAATGTGACAAGGATGGCTGGAGTCCTCTGATACAGGCTAGTTGTTATGGTCATATTGATATAGTTAGATTACTGTTAGAGAGGAATCCTGATCCATGTAACAATAACATCAGTATCAGTAACAGTCCTAGTCTTGGCCAGCCATTACTGAAACATAAACCAGACGTTAATGCTCAGACATATGATGGAGGTAATGCTTTATATTTCAGTACATTGAATGGAAACATTGAGATAACACAGTTACTGTTAGAGAATAATGCCGACTGTAATATTTGTATCCATAGTAAACAGTCTATGACTGATATATTTAATAAACACCCAGATATGACATTGAACAAAGCAAAAAAAAACTTATTTAATACTCTTGTAGATAATAAATCACCACGTGTAACAGAATACGTCAATAATAAGTCAGTAGATTTTGCCTTTGATGTAGTAACTGGTTCCTCTCCATTACACATAGCCTGTTTTATGGGTAGGACAGATATAGTCCGCTGCCTAATAGACTATAAGTCCAACATAAACATGAAAAAAGAAGATGGAACAACCCCATTATTTTATGCATGTGAAGTAGGACATAAGGATATTGTACTGGTATTGTTAGATAAAGGAGCAGACACACAAATTTGTAGAATAGATGATAAAACCCCTTTAGAGATTGCAACAGAAAATAAACATACATCTATAGTTGTGCTTGTAACAGAACACATGCATAAGACAACACCACGTCTTTAACAATTATTGCTCCTTTGTTAGTGGTATCTCGTGACATGAACAAAACGGCAAAAAGATTCGGAAACCATTGTCTTCTTCATTGTTTCTTGATTTGTGTTTTTGTTGATATTTATTCACTCCATTACTTTATTTTATGTAAATTTGTATTCTTCCTATTACTTCTACCTCTTTTAGTTATCTACTGTTATTCATTTATTTTCTTGTGTCTGTGTTAGATATCTATTGTTATTTATCACATTGCTTCTATCTCTACTGCATAGTTACTTGTATTTGCCCCAGTATTTATGACTGTGCTTGATATATACAGATTTTTATGATGTTTCTGCTGTTTCTGTTTAATATCTACTGTTCTTCTGGTTATTACGTCTGTTTATGTTTGATATGCAATGCTATCCATCCCAATACTTTTGTTTGTGTTTGATATCAACTTGTTTTCATCCCATAACTTCTGTCTCTATTTGATACCAACTACTATTCGTTCGTATATTCTATTGCCTGTATTGCCAATTATTACAGTTATTAGTATATAACTGTACCAGATTAAGTAAACAGTGTCATTCTGACATATACATTATTTTGCAGTTTTCTCAAATAATATTCCTCTAAAGTCAACCTTCTACTAGACTATTGTAGTTTGATCAGATTTTGTCATATTTTCATGTTAATACCATTTTAAACAGTATTTGTCTATTCTAATTTTCATGCTGTATCCTCCATTTTTAAAAATATTTGTCTATTACAATTTTCACTCTGTATCTTCAATTTAAAGCTGTATGTGTCTTAAAATGACCTACATGCTGTATTACTCATATTGTCTCAATCGTCTTATTATTATTCTAATGCTGTATCGTCCGTATTGTTTATTAATTTTGTCTTATCATGATTTGTATAGTATATTTTCCATGTTGTTAATTTTTTGTCTTATTATGATTGTCATGCTGTATCATCCATATCAAGTTTTTATTGTACTCTGTATTTATACTGTACCTTCCGTATTTAACAACTTTTGTGTTTTTATGATTATCATGTAGATTATTCCATATAGTTAATTATTTTTATGTTATATTTTCTTTTTATATTTTTTCGCTTAAACTTATAAAAGCGCTTTGTCTAAATGCAATTCTGTTTTTCTTGTTGACATGTATGTTTGCTTTTGTAATGATTAAGATTAAAACACAATGTTGACTTCTGTTCCCCTGTTTATGACAATTGAATTTGTATATCTGTAGTTTTACTCAAACGTAATTACAATATAGTTGAATTTGATATGACTGTTTTATTATGATCCTCATCCTGTTTATTCCATGTTTTACTAAATGTATGTAGACGCGATTACACTGTACACAAGAATCAGAAACTAGTTTATGTTAATTGTTATGCTGGATTACAGTCTATTAAATGTGCGTGGTTTGTTTTATAATACAATGTAAATGATTTTTTCAGACTTTATATTACAGTAAAGGTGCTGGTAAGGAAGTAAACCAGTTTAACTTAATTTATCTCAAATTATATAGTGAGTGGATCATTGTTAAGACGCAAACAAACACCTGTGTGACAACCACATACAAACATAAGAGATCTAAAAAGGTGTGCAAAATATGTATTTACACATTAATACTTATTCATTTAAATAGTTCTGACTTCTATTCAAACCTATGCTTCTTTTTGTAACTGGATCTAAATGTGTACTCTAAAATATTACGCAATTCATAAGATAATATAATTTTTCCAAAGAAATACCCCAAGATTCTTCTGTAAGGTAATTTTTATACATATTGAGACAATTTTCAAGAAGTGTCATTCGTTTTCATTGATACTTTTCCCCCGTATTCGTGTAACATGTGTTCTAATTAGTATACAGAGTTGCGAAATTGATTTAGACTTTTGGACCTATAATTAAATTTGGAAGAATTTATCAAACAATCATTCCATTAATATAAATAAAAATGCACTGGAATCTGAAAGTTTTACGTAATAAGAAGCTATGTAATTATAAATTGAAGTAAATATCTATATACTCATTGTTACTTTTGTTTATTGTTATGATAAACTAATTGTATATATTGTAATAAAAAAGTAATGTGTTGATAAAAATCATATCTAAAATAAAATCAGAATAAAATTATTCAGTGTTATTTTGTGTTTATTTCTCTAAGAATATTTTAATATTTTCTCAAAATAAAAATAAAATGATGGTGTGTGATTGCTAAAGAGACAAACAACTTACAGAAAAAAGATAACATAAACGTTTAGAGAGAAGAACATGTTATATAATCAATGTCGGATCTTTCCTTAACAACAAAAGGGATGGGGATTAGATGCGTCGATTGGAAATGTTGTTTTGTAATACAGATGTCAACATAACTGAACTCATTTCTCTAAGAAATATTCTAACATTTGAAGTTATTAAGTTCAACCTGTCTCGTTTTGATCCCTGAATCCTCCTATAAACATACGTTTTAGTTAAATATAGGTAACTATGATCTTCAACATGTTCAACACAAGTAAAACAGATCCATTTAAGTACAGCTCTTTGTAAGAACCAGGCAGAGTGCGATACATGATGGTTTCAGATTTTATCTATAATTGGCCTAGTAGAAGCAGTAAATGAATATTGCTCAAAAAAAAAATTTAAGTGGGAAATAATGAGTGGTTGTCATGGTAACGGACACTCTATTTTTTGGTCGTTAAGCTTGGTAAAATCTTTAAAAAAACAGCTAAATCACCACAATTCAGAGCCTGCTTATGAATAGAATCATGCATTTTTCATTAATGTTCAAATCTAACATTGATAGAACTTGGTTTAAGCTTTATTTTAGTGAAGATTGCATGTCAACCAAATTTGTAATTGTTTTGAAAATTTTTGCGAAAAAATGCATATTTTCAACATTTCTGAAATTGGGATTTTTTCGAAATTAACAAATTTTCTCTGGTGTTTTTCAAAAAAGTGCAAATGTGTACAGAATAGTTAACACTGTAGTTATGAAGTTTGGATACTACTGTACCAAATTGAATAGAAAAATGCGTGGGATTTTCTTCAGTTTTATCACCATAGCAACCGATTTTTTCCTTGGAAACGGAGTTTTATTTGCAGAATAATGCAGTTTAAGAGCTTAAATGTCTTGGATTTTTTCATAACCGATAAGAAAATACATAAAAACTTTAAATTACTATCATCAAGTGTTGTTGACTTCAATTGTTAACACAGAAACACATATTAACCATAGCAACATCCACTCTGAAACTGCATAAATAGAAATTTATGTAAAAAAAATACATAAATAGAGGGTGTTTATTTTCAAATTGGAACATGACTGCATGCTTTGCTTCACTCAGTCTTGTCTGGTTTTTTTCCTTCAGATTTTTCAATAAATGTAATATATAATGTAATATTGGGGTTAGAAGGTAAAAAAAGGGGGGGGGTAGGTTCATTTTTTTTAAAGATATCATACATGAAGATTTTTGAAAAGATAACGTTTGGTCGGCGAGCCTGATTATAAATAGAATCATTTTTTTTCTCTCAGAAATTTCTTATATAACATCGATATAACTTGGTTTTAGCTTCAGAGCTAAGTTAAGGTACATTGTAGTTGTCATGTTTTGGGATTTTTGTCAGATTTTGGGAAACCTCAAGTTTTATTCATTTGAATGCCTTAAGAATAAATTTGTAAGGGTTCTGCGGAACCCAGTGTCTTGCCTACTTTTGCTGTAAATCGCAGGCTCAACAGAAATAAGGAAAAAAATCGGTAAAAATATTCCTCTTGATACTATCTTTTGATTGTAAGAAGCTTCTGTCCAAGTTTTGTAAAAATCCAGGATAGTTTATGAATCTAATAAATGTTTTAAATTTTTTTACTGCAGACTGTATGTCATGTTAACTGGAAGAAAATCTAAGTCCATTTAAAAGTAAAATACGGAAAAAATGGATTTATCTTTTTACAAAATTTACTTCTTGATACTATCTTATGATTATAAATAAGCTTCTGTCCAAGTTTGGTACAAACCCAGCATGCCCAGGATAGTTTGAGAAAGTTATTCAAATTCTTAAAACTTTAACCACAGAGTAAATGTAACGTTTCCCCGCAGAAAAAAATAAGTCCATTTATAAGTAAAATACGGAAAAAAAATTGAATTTTATTTTTACAAAATTTACTTCTGGATACTATCTTATGATCATTGGTATCTTGTAGAGAGCTGTCTTATTAACAATTATACCACATCTTAAGATCAAATGGTCACTTTTAGAAATTTCTTTATAGTTAACCAACAACATTCAAACTTGATCTCTGTTTTGTGGTAATAAGCATTGTGTATACATGTTTCATAAGATTTGATTGAGGCAAGCTATAATTGCAAAATAGAAACCAATTTTGTGACCACTAATGTACTGACGGACATGGATTAAACCTACTACAACGCCCCCTTCCCCCTCCCAAATTGCGGCGCGGCCATAAAAGTGTTTATTTTAGTTTTTGCCATTGTACCTTGAATCGATCAAATGTGTGCACAACGCGTGGGACATCGGAAATTTATTCTTTTTTTACACATGGGACACTAAAGTCTTGTATTCATGAATGATTACAACTTGTTGGGACTAGAAAACATTGATAATTACAAAGAAAAGTAACTTTGGTATGTACTGCGCTGTTTCTAGTGTTGCATTTAATTAAATAAGACCATGCGTGGAATTTGTCTTCAACTTATTACTGTTATTAATCTTGTATTTATGCAAATATTCTCAGCTTAGTGGTTTCATTCCAAATCTCGGGATTAATGCAGTCTTTTATAAAGGTTGCAGAGACAGATACAGAAAATAGGGGCGTAATTCATGTAAAGGTTAAAAAAACGTTGAGAATAGCAAAATATTTTTTTTGAAATTTGAACCTAAAACAAGATGCTCCGCAGGGAGCAGCTTTATACGACCGCAGAGTTTGAACCCTGAACATTGGGGCAAGTATGGACACAACATTCAAGCTTGATACAGCTCTGAATATGGATTGTGATTAAATAGTTGACACAACAAAGGTTTCTGACACATAATGAATGTGGTCTCAGAACTTAAACTTAAAAGCTTTAAATTTTAAATTGGACATTACCTATTATGGTCAAATATCCAAAATCAAAACACATGGTTAGATTCAGCATATCAAAGAACCCCAAGAATTCATTTTTTTATGAAATCAAATAAAGTTCAATTTTGGACCCTTTAGACCTCAATGTGGACCAATTTAATAACTGGTCCCAAACATCAAAAATCTAAATACATGATTAGATTAAGCATATATATCAAAGAACCCCAAATATACAATTTTGTTGAAATCAAACAAAGTTTAATTTTGAACCCCAATTTGGACCAACTTGAAAACTGGGTTTATAATCAAAAATCTAAGTACACGTTTAGATTCAGCATATCAAAGAACCACAAGGATTCAATTTTTGTTGATATCAAACAAAGTTAAATTTTGGACCACAATTTGGACAAACTTGAAAACTGGGCCCATAATGAAAAATCTAAGTACATGTTTAGATTCAGCATAATTATCAAAGAACCCCAAGGATTCAATTTTTGTTAAAATCAAACTTAGTTTAATTTTGGACCCTTTGGACCTTAATGTAGATCAATTTGAAAACGGAACCAAAAATTAAGAATCTACATACACAGTTAGATTCGGCATATCAAAGAACCCCAATTTATTCAATTTTTGATGAAATCAAACAAAGTTTAATTTTGGACCCTTTGGGCCCCTTATTCCTAAACCGTTTGGACCAAAACTCCCAAAAATCAATCCCAACCTTCCTTTTATGGTCATAAACCTTGTGTTTAAATTTCATAGATTTCTATTAACTTATACTGAAGTTAGGGTGCAAAAACCAAGAAAAATGCTTAATTGGGCCCCTCTTTGGCCCCTAATTCCTAAACTGTTGGGACCTCAACTCCCAAAATCAATCCCAACCTTCCTTTTGTGGTCATAAACCTTGTGTTTAAGTTTTATTGATTTCTATTTACTTATACTAATATTATTATGCGAAAACCAAGAATAATGCTTATTTGGGCCCTTTTTTGGCCCCTAATTCCTAAACTGTTGGAACCAAAACTCCCTTAATCAATCCCAACCTTCCTTTTGTGGTCACAAACCTTGTGTAAAAATTTCATAGATTTCTATTTACTTAAACTAAAGTTATAGTGCGAAAACCAAGAAAATGCTTATTTGGGCCCTTTTTGGCCCCTAATTCCTAAACTGTTGTGACCAACACTCCAAAAATCAATCCCAACCTTCCTTTTGACACACACACACACACACACACACACAAAACAAGATATAATGTTATCGGAATCTTGAACTTATGAGATGTATGTAGAACGACGCATAGTAAGGAATAATTCATAATTGATAACAATTATTTTGCTTGATAATTTTGATATGATAATCTTGCCGGCAATAGCATAATTATTTAACCGGGATTAGCACAATTCCAACTTAGCAGATGTATTCTATTTGTCTATCTCGGAGATCCTGAATTTTAATTGCGGGATAGTAGTACAACAAAGGAGTTATTAATGATATGTTAATAGCTACGTGTATATTTAAAGAGGATTCCATTATACTGGACTTCTGATATTAGCGATCAACAATTGACTATTATTATTTTTTTTAAGTCACCACCAACTTAAAATGTGTTCAATTTGCCTGTCCGTCTATCCGTCCGTCCATCACACTTAAGTTTCAGTTTAGAAATGCTTTGACCAAATGATTCTATTATTGGTTTGTTAATATTATGTTACAGGTCAATTTTGTGATTTATGCTGGAATAACATCTTAGACGGGTGTGTGCCAAAAGAAATTAAGAATTTTCTTACAATTGTTAGGGCCATATCTATCTTGCCTTACCATAAGCCAGGTTGGCCAAGTTATTGTAAACCCATGAAGTTCATCATCTGCTAACTTCCAAAAATTGATAATCAGATGATGAACTCGGAACAAAGTCCGACCAAATGCAATTATCTTTTTAAGTATCTACTTGTATGCAACATTTAAAAAAAATCAACATACCCCCCTACCCCCTCCCCCCTCCAACCCCAATGTTACATTATATATTACATATATTGAACAATCTGAAGGAGAAAAAAAAACCCAGACAAGACTGTGAGTGAAGCAAATAATGAAGCCATATTCCAATTTGAAAATAAACACCCTCTATTTATGTATTTTTTTACATAAATTTCTATTTTTGCAGTTTTTAAGTGGATGTTGCTATGGATAATATGTGTTTCCGTGGTAACAATTGAAGTCAACAACACTTGACGATAGTAATTTAAAGTTTGAGTTGGCTTTTATGTATTTTCTTATTGGTTATAAAACAATTCAGGACATTTCAGCTCTTAAACTGCAATATTCTGCAAATAAAAACTCTGTTTCCAAGGAAAAAATCGGTTGCTATGGTGATGAAACTAAAAAAAATCCCACACATTTTTCTATTTAATTTGGTAAAGTAGTATCCAAACTTCATTACTACAGTGCTAACTAATCTGTACACATTTGCACTTTTTTTAAAAAACACCTAAGAAAATTTGATAATTTCGAAAAAAATTCCAATTTCAGAAATGTTGAAAATATGCATTTTTTCGCCAAATTTTTCAAAAAATATACAAACTTGGTTGACAAGCAATCTTCACTAAAATGAAGCTTACACCAAGTTGTATAAATGTTACATATGAACATTAATGAAAAATGCATGATTCTATTCATAATCAGGCTCTAAAATGTGGTGATTTAGCTGATTTTTTAATGATTTTACAATGCTTAAAAACCCCAAAATAGTGTGTCCGTTACCATGACAACCACTCATATTTTCACACTCAAAATTAGTTTTTGAGCTTTATTCATTTATTGCTTCTATTAGTCCAATTATAGATAAAATCTGGAACCCCCCATATATCACATGTATATGGCACTCTGCCTGGTTCTTATAAAGAGCTGTACTTAATTAGTTATAATATGTTTCTGTGTGACATATGAAAACAAATCACGCCAACACATACCATTAGTTTAAACGATGTCATTTATGACTGATGTATTCAGATTATCACCAATATAGAGATTCAGTGTGAAGTGTTTATGGTCAACATATTATTACAGCTAACATGCTAAAATATTGTAATGTCAATCATTCCGTTATTTCAAATTATAAACCTGTTCGTCACATGTGCATTGTTTTTCAACGCAAAATAGTTATCTAAGATACCTGGGACAATCTAACTTTGTACTAAATTATAATCCTGGTACCTTTGCTCACTATTTGAAAAGAATATATTTTGTTTAGAGTGTACCTCGAAATCTATTAACTCGGTGTAATTCTTTCCGTTGAGGTATAATCTACTCAAAGTTAATCGTGACTAATTAGATAAGCCCTCTTATAATCCAGGGGTTTGTAATAAAGTCGGCGAAATAACAGCCAGCAAAATACTTTACAATTTCAGAGAACCACAGTTCTTTTGATTCTTTATATATCTGGTCAACATGAGTCATGAGTCATGTGAGTTGTAAAAACAAACATGTTCGAAACCGGGAAAAAATGGTAACAAAAAAGGTCCATACAAAGTCATGTATTATCTGATTTACTTATAGTGGACGTTATTGATTGTAAAACAGTGTCGTTTTTGTATGGACATTCGTCAAGAGTGGAAATATAAAAGGAACCTTATACATGTAGTGTAACGTGCGATTTGATATAAGTTCCTAGTATGGCATTCTGACAGTTTTTCGTCTTGCCAATGCTATATTTTAATAAATTGTCACTCAAAAATTGTAAACATTAACTTCAGGTCGTTCAACTTTGCAGCTAGTCTTAATTATGCATGACATATCTGCCACTGAACATACAATGCTATTAATTAAACAAAATCAGCTTTATTTAGTGTTGTATACTCATTAGCTTTCTCTGGATAATTGTCTAAAACAGTTTTTCAATTTTATGTTTGTTTTTTTTTTAATATATATTTGAAGTTTTATATTCTGTAAATATAAAAAGAAGATGTTATATGATTGTCAATGAGACAGCTGTCCACAAGTGACCAAAAAAACTCAGACATTTACAACTATAGGTCATCACATGGACTTCAAAAATGAGCAAAGAACATACAGTACAGTTGTCATAACAGCAAATATTGATTGAAATAGTTATCAAAGGTACCAATCGTATAAATTGATACATCAGACGTACCTTTCGTTAATATGAAACTCGTCTATGCCTGGGAGGAAAACTTCCTTAGCGTTCGAATAATTCACACTTTTGCAAACAGTAAACTTATAATAATGGCCTTTTACAAATGTAATTGATATGCATATCAACACCGAAGTGCTGACTTCTGGGCGGGAGAACGAAACGTCACTCAGCAGTGGCATCAACCCAGTGGTGCAAACAGTTTTCAAAGGTACCAGGCTTATACTTTGATACGCCCGACGCGCTTTTCATCTATATAAGACTCATCAGTGACGCTCAGATCGAATATAAGTTAGAAAACTAACCATTTAAATGATGAACAGCATTGAGAACCCAAAATTCCGAAAAAAAAGATGTGTTTAATACGGATACGGTAATCTATGCCTGGCATAAGAAAATCCTTCGCATTTCAAACAATTCATAATTTTGCAAACAGTGCATTAATTCAAATGACCGTATTATTGATATTTATGACAACACTGACTACTGGGCTGGTAATACCCTCGGTACAAAATATCCACCAGCAGTGGCATCGACCCAGTGGTGTAAACAGTAAATGTGTTAGAAAATATGCCTAAACTACGTACATATAAAAAAAAAAATTGACTACAAAATGGAGTCATACTTTAAAAAAAATATTATCAAGACAAAACCGATCTGTGATAGTCCGGATGCGAAGCAGAACTGTTCATGTACAGATCGAAAAGGTAAGATTGCGTAATGTGCCACTTGACCAACGCTTTGTAAACTATGCAAGTCGCAATCCAAACAGGACGAATCCCATCTATTGCTGTTTTGAAAACGCTATGAAAAAAAAGAAACACATTATCAAATGATATCCACGAAAAATACAATATATATTTAATTACGCTACCAGCAAACATTAAATTAAAACATTTATTTTAGTTTGATACCCCGATTTTGTTTTTTGTCCATGGATTTATGAGTTTTGAACAGCGGTATACTACTGTTGCCTTTACTAATGACAGCAAGCTTGTTTCTAACTTTATTTTGAATTGTATTACGATCAGACAATCTGTATTCAATTGATAACGGGCCTTAAAATATTTGGCATGTTTTGAACTATATATATATTTATTTATTCATTTATTTATAAGATTGGTCGTTTGTATAAATATACAGTGTTAATGTCCATTGTTCAACGTGAGCGAATATTTTAGACGAGTACATTATATGAAAACTACGGTTCCTTACTTGTGCATTTTGATAAGAAAAGTCGTACATGTATTGTGTAATGACAGCAAGCTTGTTTATAACTTTATTTTGAATTGTATTACGATCAGACAATCTGTAATCAATTGATAACAGGCCTTACAATATTTGGCATGTAAATTTGAACAATATATATATTTATTTATTCATTTACAAGATTGATAATTTATATAAATATACAGTGTTAATTTCCATTGATTAACTTAATCGTACATTTTAGATAAATAAATTGAATGAAAACTGCGGTTCCTAATTTGTGCATTGAGATTAAAAATTCGATACGTGTCATTACTTTCTTTTGTTTACAACTCTTGTCTTGTATTGTTCTAATCGTACAATTTCAAATATTCAACTTCATGACTGTATCATGTGTTTCCATAAGTTTACATGGGTTAAAAAATAATGATAAACCCTAGTTTTTAGTGTTTCAATGTCTAATCCTACTGTTTTAATTTATTGACATAACTGCACGACTCGATTCTCAATTAACAACTTGGTCAGATAATCGTTGCAAAGAATCCTGCTCAAACTTTAGTGAAAGACGGTGTTAACTTTTATATCTGGGCGTCACTGGTGAGTCTTGTGTGGACAAGACGCGTTTTTGGCGTATTGCATTTCAAACCTGATGCCTTTTGTTATCTATTAATCATGTTTTTCTTTGTCTTATGTTCTCCTATTTAGTTGTATTGTAGTCCTGTAATATTATGTTGTCATTTCAATGTTATATTTAACTTTGCCATTAAAGTGCGAGGTTTAGCATGCCATAAAACCAGGTTCAACCCACCACTTTTATTCCCCTTTAAAAGTGTCCTGTACCAAGTCAGGAAGATGGCCATTGTTACAATATTGTTCGTTTCTGTGTGTGTTGCATTTAAACACCGAGTCATTTGTGTTTTCTCTTATTTTTGAGATATTGAGATAAGATGTGGCACGGTACTTGTCTATCCCAAATTCACGTATTTCGTTTTGATGTTATATTTTTTATTCTTGTGGTGTTTTGTCTGTTGCTTGGTCCGTTTCTGTGTGTGTTGCGTTTTGGTGTTGTGTCGTTGTTCTCCTCTTATATTTAATGCGTTTCCCTCGGTGTGAGTTTTACCCCGATTTTGTTTTTTGTCCATGGATTTATGAGTTTTGAACAGCGGTATACTACTGTTGCCTTTTTTAACTTTGCATTGTTGCGAGAGTTTATATTCTTTGTTGAAGGCAATTGTAGTGACCTGTAATACAAGTACCATTCAATTGAGTTTAGTTATACGTCTTGTGTTTCTGTCTCTGCCCTAGGTTTTCTATATTTTTCATGTGTAGTGCATCATGACATAATACATGGTAACGTGTACCGTGATGAGCTTTTGTGCAACACTGCTGTGTGTATTTTTTACATGGAACATTTGATCAGAATTTGACTTTTTGACTCTTGACCTTCATGTATTCACGTTGGGTGTGTCATCATGTTGTAGTGTGCTCCTCGGTATATTACCTTGACCTCAAAATATAATTTTCAATTGACCTTGCTTCTGAATATATGGCATGTAGATGTATTGTCCTAGGATGATGAGTCTAGTTGCACAAGAAACTTCATGTGAGCTTGGCCTTTGCCCTCAATGTAAAACTTGTATATTTCTTTTGAATTGAATGGAAAATTAACTGCATGATTGGCACTCGTACCACATCTTCTCTATATTAGATATGTAATTATATTGCTAGTTTTGTGTACCACGATGACCCTTTCCTCAAAATCCGCTTTTTGTTGGGTTTTTTGACAAGGATCTCTTGACCAGACTATGATGTTTTGACTCTTGACCTTTGCATATTTGGCGTGTCTCTTGGTATGTCATTACATTGACGTCAAGTCAGGAGTCTCTGGTTTTTGTTAGTCTTGTATGTTTTTAATTGTAAGTTCATTTTATGGTTTGGAGTTTTTGTTACACATTTTGTTAAGGGCCATCTGAAGCCCGCTTCTGGGCGAGCGATTTTCTCGCTTTGTTGAAGACCCATTAGTGGCATTTGACTGCTTTCTGCTGCTCTTTAGAAATGGTTACTGTCTCTTTTACACTTTCCACATTTTCATTCTCAATTTTCAAGGATGTTTGGTTCAGATGAAACTAAATCCTTTAATTTCCGTGAATATGAAGTAAGAAAATGTCCTGCTTCAGGACCGGAGCATCATGTGCTGCAGTCGTGATAGATAATGCAAAATGTTTCAATCATTTCACTTATATTTCATTTATTTGACATGTAGGTATGGATTGACTGCTTGTACATCTTAAAATTTAAAACAGAAGGTATACGCATATCAATAAACTGAAGTCAATGCTAAGAACCTTTAAAGTACAATTAAACAGAGGGCCAAATCTAGTGAAACACTTTGTTAAGTACGTTGGTCACATTTAACTTGACAAATCACTGTCTGTTACCAAACTGCACCGAGACCATGAAAAAAAAAATGCGCAGGTTAAGTCTATTAAAAGAAGAATTCAATGGAAGTAAAAAAGCTGATTACTGAAATAAATGAAGAATATGTCTATTAACCACAGATGCCCCTGCTTGTGAAAAAAATGAGTAAATTTCCACATATAGATGGAGGATTCGCGTGATTGGCACTCGTACCACATCTTCTATATATTAGATATGTAATTATATTGCTAGTTTTGTGTACCACGATGACCCTTTTCTCAAAATCCGCTTTGTGTTGGGTTTTTTGACAAGGATCTCTTGACCAGACTATGATGTTTTGACTCTTGACCTTTGCATATTTGGCTGTCTCTTGGTATGTCATTACCTTGACGTCAAGTCAGGAGTCTCCGGTTTTTGTTAGTCTTGTATGTTTTTAATTGTAAGATTATTTAATGATTTGGAGTTTGAACTAGTACACATTTTGTTAAGGGCCATCTGAAGCCCGCTTCTGGGCGAGCGATTTTCTCGCTTTGTTGAAGACCCATTAGTGGCATTTGACTGCTTTCTGCTGCTCTTTTAAAATGGTTACTGTCTCTTTTACACATTCCACATTTTCATTCTCAATTTTCAAGGATGTTTGGTTCAGATGAAACTAAATCCTTTAATTTCCGTGAATATGAAGTAAAAAACTTACTGCTTCAGGACCGAAGCATCATGTGCTGCAGTCGTGATAGATAATGCAAAATGTTTCAATCATTTTACTTATATTTCATTTCTTTGACATGTAGGTATGGATTGTCTGCTTTTACATCTTAAAAATTAAAACAGAAGGTATACGCATATCAATAAACTGAAGTCAATGCTAAGAACCTTTGAAGTACAATTAAACAGAGGGCCAAATCTAGTGAAACACTTTGTTAAGTACGTTGGTCACATTTAACTTGACAAATCACTGTCTGTTACCAAACTGCACAGAGACCATGAAAAAAAATGTGCAGGTTAAGTCTATTAAAAGAAGAATTCAATGGAAGTAAAAAAGCTGATTACTGAAATAAATGAAGAATATGTCTATTAACCACAGATGCCCTGCTTGTGAAAAAAATGAGTAAATTTCCACATATAGATGGAGGATTCGCGTACTTTTGACCGTTTTGTGACCATAAGCATTGTGAACAAGTTTTAAAACATTTGGTTTAGGCAAATTAAAGTTAAAGAACGAAAACAACATATTTAGAAGTTTTCCTATCTCAAGGCTCCGGGTTGACATTTGTATCATTGGTACTCGTACCACTACTTTTTACATCTAAAAACTCATGAACAGTGACGCCGTCGGGACCCAAAATCGGACTTAATAGATCTGTGTTATGGAGTAATGTGAATCGCGTATAAGGTTTCTAACATTTGATTGAGTCAGACTTATTTCAGAGATAGGAAACGAAAGAGTCAGCACTTCTTATGTTTTTAAAGGGACATGATAACTCTAGAACGGTAAAAGTGACACTTGAAAATTTGATTTTGTGTTGAGGTGGGGATACCGCTTACATGTTCATCCCCACCTTATTCAGTATGTATGTGCCTGTGGTAAGTCAGGAGCCTGTAATTCAATGGTTGTCATTTTTTATGTGTTACATACTTGTTTTTTGTTCATTTTTTGTAAATAAATTTGTTCGTTAATTTTCTCGTTTGAATATTGTTTTACAACGTCATTTCAGTACCTTTTATTCCTGTCTATATGCGGTATTGACTTTGCTTATTGTTGAAAGCTGTATATGACCTATAGTTGATAGTGTTTGTGTCATCTGGTCTTTTGTGGAGAGTTCTCATTGGCACTCATGTCACTTAAGGGGTAGGGTTGGGATCCCGCTAACATGTTTAACCCCGGCCCATGTTATATGCATGTGCCTATCTTGTTTTTCATTTATTTTTTGTACATAAATTAGACCGTTTGTTTTCTCGTATGAATTGTTTAACATTGTTATGTCGGTGCCTTTAATAGCTGACTTTGCGATATGAATCTTGCTCATTGTTGAAGACCGTGTGTTGACATAGGCTACATTGTATAATTGTCAATTTCTGTGTCATTTAGTCTCTTGTGGAACATCTTGTGGAGAGTTTTCATTGACACTCATGCACCAGCTTCTTTTGATTATTAGGTCTTTCCACTTTTCTGTGGAAAGACCTATTGTTTTTCTTCTGATTTTTTTTTTCTTTCGCCTAATTTTGTTCTTGCGATAAACATTTGTTTCGCAATATGTCGCTTAGATATTTGGTATATGATATCGAACAGTTTATGCGCTTTTGAAATTTACCCTGGGTAAACGAATACTTTTCTTTGTAGGAGTTATCTCCCCAAACACTGTTTTCCTTGTTAGCGCAACTCCTTCGCAACCGTAAAATATTATGACAAATTTATTTTACAAAATTGCTCGTTATATCCTTTGCATGATTTGTGCTATTTTGACCGAAGCGATATGAACGCTCCATATGAGAGTTATTTCCCCTTATGCATTTGTTATAAGTGATATGCATTTCTATCTTGTAAACCATAAGTGCTAGATACCTAGGATCTTTTGATTTGAGGTCCTTTGTCAAAAAAAATGAAAATTAGGTCAAGGTCAAAGGTCAAGGTCAAATTCTACATTTTGATTTTGGCTTATTTTCACTCTTTTTCTTTAACTTTATAAGATTTCGACAAATTATTTTTACTAAATTGTTAGTTGCGACATGTCGTAACTTAAACATTTTGATTGGAAGGGTGCGTAGACAATAAATGGGAGTTTTTGCCCCTTTTATATTTAGAATTATGTGTAAAGGGATATTACTCATGAACCATACATAATACAGACCTAGGGTCTTTTGATATGGAATCCTTGGTTTATGACCTTAAAATTGAGGTCAAGGTCATAGGTTAATTGGACATTCTAGATTTTGACCTTTGCTTGAAATTCATATTTATACATCATTAAGCCATAGGAACTGACATTTTCAACTGAATTTTAATATTTTCATATCAAAATAGATACTTATTGGTGGAAAGACCCTCAATTGTTCTTGTTTAATTGTGTATATGTTTTGTAGTTTTTAATTGAGGCAAACTAAAGTTAGGAGAGCGGAACCCATGTTTATGAGACGTTCGGGACAGACGGACTAGTGTAACTCTTTATGCCCCTAAATCATGGCACCAACACAGAAGTTATGACTATCACTATTATGCTGGTGATGCACATCCTACTAGCACTGTCATGAACACATGTACACATAATTTTATTATAAAAGTATTCAATCTTAATATTGTTTTCTTTTTTTTTGGCCGAATGATTATATATGCATGCCCATTTAAATTCAGTCGAACTTGATAATAAATGTGCAATCAAATATATATGCAAGTCGTCAACTGATCAAGTGACTAGATGGACATATCGTTAGTCATAGAAACAACATGTCCTAGTTGGGTGGTTTTTAAGCTTGTAGCATAGGTGGATCCCCCACCCCTTTTCGTTGGAGAAATTTGGTTGATTATATAGGGAATCATTGAAGCATGACTGGAGCGGGCCCCCCATTAGGAAAAATTTCGGATCCGCCACTGTCTAGACATGTTTACGTAAATAAGGGATGAGGGCAGTGGAAAACAAAAGAAAACAAAACGACTGAATTAAATAAAAGGATGTTCGATGTACTGTATACTTCGGTTTGTTTTAAAAATATATGCGATGCTTTATTTTATCTAGTTTCCTTATTATAATAATTAAAATGAGAAGATAAATACCTTACCGTCGATGCTAAACTGTTCAATGTTATAAAATAATTATAGCGTCTTTGACCTACTTTACCTTTTTATTCGGAGACTTGCGGTTATCTTCTGTTATGTTCAACGGGATCATAAGAATGATCTAGAATAGAACCCAGATGGAACCAAGTTATCGGGCTGCATTTACCAAACAACCCGGATGTTGAACCAGTTACCATGGTTTCGAACCAAAGAACCAAGGTTCAGAACCAGAAAACCCAGATGGAACCAAGGTTTCGAACCAGAGTGCCCGGATATAACCTAATTGCAGTCGGAATTCTCATGACTTTTTATACCTTCAATGTATTTTCCAAATCATTTATTTATTTAGTATATTTATATATAATTTACAAGATTGATCGTTTGTATAAATATACAGTGTTAATGTCCATTGTTCAACGTGAGCGAATATTTTAGACGAGTACAGTATATGAAAACTACGGTTCCTTACTTGTGCATTTTGATAAGAAAAGTCGTAAGTATAATTTCTTTCATTTGTTTTCAACTTTGTCTTGTATTGTTCTGGTCGTACTATTGCAAATATTCCCTTTTATGACGGCATCAGTTGTTTCTATCAGGTTACAATATTGCTATCACATAGTAAAGTTACAAAATTAATGGTAAAGTTTAACCCTAGTTTTAAGTGTTTCAATGTCTCATCTTACCGTTTAATTTATTGACATAACTGCACGACACGATTTTCAATTAACAGTGGTAAGATAATCGTTGCAAAGAATCATGTGCAAACTTTTGTGAAAGACGGTTTTAATCTTGAAATGTTGCGAGAGTTTATGTTCTATGTTGAAGGTATTTGTAGTGACCTGCAATACAAGTACGTTGATTGAGTCATATGTCTTTTCTGTTTCTGTCCCTGACCCATGTTCTCTGTATTTGACATGTGTAGTGCATCATGACACAAGACAATGTTACGTGTCAATGATGAACATTCGTGCAGGACTGCTTTGTGTATATTTGACATATAACTCTTGACCAGACTATGACTTTTTGACTCTTGACATATGCACTTTGTGTGTGTCATCATGATACAATGTATTACTTGGTATATTACCATGACCAAAAAGTATAATTTTAAATTGACATTTCTTCTGAATATGTGGCATGAAGCTGTATTGCCATACGATGGTGAGTCTTGTGACACGAGAAACTTCATATGAGCTTGACTTTTGCCCTCAATGTACAACTCGTATATTGTGTTTGAATCATTTTGAGAATTGTCTGATTGCAATCATACCACATCTGCTTACATGTATATTTACATTAGGTATATAGATATGTTTGATAGTTTTGTGTACCTAGATTAACATTTCCTCAAAATATGCTTTGTGGTTTTTTTTCATGGCACTCTTGACCAGTCTATGACTTTTTGACTCTTGACCTATGCATACTGGGTGTGCCTCTTGGTATGGTTACCTTGACAAAGTCTCTGGTTTTTGTTAGTCTTGTATGTGTTTAATTATTACTTTGGTTTTATGGTTTGAAGTTTGAAGTTTGAACTAGTACACATTTTGGTGAGGGGTCATTTAAAATCCGCCGCCAGGCGATGGATGTTCCCGCTTTGTTTAAGACCTGTGTGTGGCATTCGACTGCTGTTTGCTCTTTTTTCATGTTACTGTCTCTTTTACACATTCCACATTTCCAGTCTCAATTTTTGAAATAAAGATATTTTAATGAAATGAAATTTAAATCCTTTAATTGCCTAGGAAAATTAGAAAGAACATTTGCTGCTTTAGTAGCACAATGTGCTGCCAGTTGTGATAGATTATTCAAAATGTTTCAATCATTTTAGCTTGGATTTTACTTCATGGACGTGTGACAAAAGACTAACAGCTGTGAACGTGTATATCGAAACTTTTGTGTTGGTGGCAATGTATTTATCTAAATACCAGTATTGACTGGCGAATCTGTCGATCCGTAACAGGCAACATATCTACAGGAACTGTCAGAAATGAAGGAAACTGGTACTCCTGTTGAAAGATAAGAAAAGTGCTTCCGAAAGTTCAAACCGATTAAGTCATGTGGACAATATTTTTATTTTTGTAAATAACTCTTAGTTTCATAAATGTTTTTATTCATGTAGAATGCTTTATGCCAATGTTTAGTTTTTTTTTAGTGTATATTAATTTTGTTTAATTTACTGTTTTGTTTGAAGTTGTGTATTGCATATGTTTGATTATGCTATCATAGTTTTGATCTCTTGTCATTACGACAGTGGGCGTATTGAGTGTAGTTAAGTTTACCGATAAGGGTTGTTTATATTAGTTTGAGGTTCATGGGAGTAGTTAAGTTTACCGATAAGGGTTGTTTATATTAGTTTGAGGTTCATGGCATTGCCCACGAAGTTGATTGATGGTGTTTCTCATTAAGATCGTTGCACAGCTTTTTGCTATTGTACGATCAGTACCAACCAACTGGTGTTAACATGTTTCTATAGTGATATGATCACATAGATGTGAAAATTACAGCTAATTAGTGCTGATTTTATTAATTTGGTGCCCACTGATATTGATAAGTTGATTATAATTGATGCTTTTAATTATTTTATCATTTCGTTTAGGCTTGGTTTGACGGTCAAAATTCCGGAAAGACCTTACTTTAATGTATTTGAATAGATTAATAATTGTCAAACTTGTGTTCTATTTTTTTATGATTTTTGTTTAGTTTCTCTGTTGTAGTTATAAATATCAAGAGTTTGAAGTAGAAAGGATAATTGTTAATTTAGATTTTAAGAGCAAATCTTTTTGCAAGTTTTCCCCAACTATTCACGACGTAAATTGATAAATTACTTGGTATAGCAATTATCCTTCTTTTTTATTATTAGTTTAGATTTGTACAAGTTATTTTAGTTTGATAACTTTTAGTCAAAGAAAAAGGTGTTTTTTTAAATGTTCACATTGCCTTCGATTATTTCTTTAAATTACGTAATTTTTTTTATACAATTTTAATAATTCGAGTGAAAACGAATATTGTTTAGCGGGAATTTATGTGGCGTGGTCATTTACATCAAAGATTTGATGGTCAGTTCTTAATCAGTTTAATGATCTGTCATCTTGATTAATGTGTCAACCCATTCGATACATCCGTTACACAGTAGAACTGCAATACCATTTACAAGTTTATCCAATTAAACTAAGACCATTAAATATAAAAAAAAGAAGATGTGGTATGATTGCCAATGAGACAACTTTCCACAAAAGACTAAAAATGACACAAACATTACCAATTATAGGTCACTGTACGGCCTTCAACAATGAGCAAAGTTCATACCGCATATAGTCAGCTATAAAAGGCCCCGATAAGACAATGTAAAACAATTCAAGCGAGAAAACTAACGGCCTTATTTATGTAAAAAAAAAATGAACGAAAAACAAATATGTAACACATAAACAAACGACAACCACTGAATTACAGGCTCCTGACTTGGGACAGGCACATACATAAATTATGTGGCGGGGTTAAACATTTTAGCGGGATCCCAACCCTCCCCCTAACCTGGGAAGTGGTATATCAGTACAACATTAGAACGAGCTATAAAAATCAGTTGAAAAATTTTTAACTCATTAGATAGACAAAAAATAAAAGTGGAAGCATTTTTAATCGAAATTAAGAACATCTGCTTAAAACTCGATCTTGTGAGAAACTTTATGTATTGGCCACAGTTATATTTGAGTAGTAGCTTGAAGTAACATTTTGTTTTATAGAACTGGAATTTAGTAACGTTTTGTATTGAAAGTTATAATTGTGAACCTCCAATTATATTATATATATATATACATGTACTTCTATACGATAAAACATGTGAATAGTTATCAAAGGTACCATGAACATTAACACTGTGACTTTATGGAGACAAATATGCGAGTGCTAGGTTCCTACATTAATTGGCAAAAATGAGTTATCGATCCCGGATACTTATTTCCGAAATAATGATATGTAGTTCCAAAATACATATAAACACAAGAAAGCCCCGTTATATAACTGTAACGCTTGTTGGTCCATAACTATTGTCCATGTTGTAATTTTGTTGTCTCTGCGTTTTGCTGTAGACTTACTTTCAGAGCAATATATGTATATGAGACCCCGCTTAGTAATCAATTTTATCTAGCCCTGGTTTTCTACGGACCACGGAGTTATCGTCTTTGCCATTTTTGATAATGTGATTTGCGTTTTGGTCCCAAGACATTGTCAGACCATTGTCAGGACATTAGTGTAACCCATCACTGCCTCGGTTTTTGTCTGTGCTAAATAAACACGAGGAAACTATTAGGTTTGTCTCTTCAGTTCGAACACAGTAAGTAGATCTATATTGTGTTTGCATCAGACTGGTTAATAAATGTAACTTTATCGATTAAATTGAAATTGTAATTGTATTTGCTCCACTTCACGATATATTAACCATTTTAACAATCAACATAGTATATCGTCTGAACACAAAATATATGTGTTCATGCTTTATTACACCTTCAGGTCTTCCACAGTAGGTAAATCTATATTTGTTTTTCAACAGACTGGTAAATAATTGTAAATCTATTGATAAAACTGAAATTGTATTTGTATTTGTTACATTTCAGGATATCTGAACAAGCAGTTTAGTATATCGTCTGAACACAAACTGCATGGTTTCATGCTTTAATACAATGTCAGGTCTTCCACAGTAGGTTTATCTATATTTGATGTCATGCTTTAATACACCTTAAGGTCTTCCACCGTAGGTTAATCTATATTTGTTTTCATGCTTTATTAAACCTTCAGGTCTTCCACAGTAGGATAATCTATATTTATTGTCATGCATTAGTACACCTTCAGGTCTTCCACAGTAGGTTAATCTATATTTGTTTTCATGCTTCATTACACCTTCAGGTCTTCCACCGTAGGTTAATCTATATTTATTGTCATGCATTATTACACCTTCAGGTCTTCCACAGTAGGTTTATCTATATTTGTTGTCATGCATTATTACACCTTCAGGTCTTCCACAGTAGGTTTATCTATATTTGTTGTCATGCTTTATTACACCTTCAGGTCTTCCACAGTAGGTTTATCTATATTTATTGTCATGCTTTATTACACCTTCAGGTCTTCCACAGTAGGTTAATCTATATTTGTTGTTCATGCTTTATTACACCTTCAGGTCTTCCACAGTAGGTTAATCTATATTTGTTTTCATGCTTTATTACACCTTCAGGTCTTCCACAGTAGGTTAATCTATATTTGTTTTCATGCTTTATTACACCTTCATTCTTCCACAGTAGGTTAATCTATATTTGTTTTCATGCTTTATTACACCTTCAGGTCTTCCACAGTAGGTTAATCTATATTTGTTTTCATGCTTTATTACACCTTAGGTCTTCCACAGTAGGTTAATCTATATTTGTTTTCATGCTTTATTACACCTTCAGGTCTTCCACAGTAGGTTAATCTATATTTGTTTTCATGCTTCATTACACCTTCAGGTCTTCCACCGTAGGTTAATCTATATTTATTTGTCATGCTTATTACACCTTCAGGTCTTCCACAGTAGGTTAATCTATATTTGTTGTCATGCATTATTACACCTTCAGGTCTTCCACAGTAGGTTTAATCTATATTTGTTGTCATGCTTTATTACACCTTCAGGTATTCCACAGTATGTTAATCTTTATATTTTATTTGTCATGCTTTATTACACCTTCAGGTTTCCACAGTAGGTTATCTATATTTGTTGTCATGCTTATTACACCTTCAGGTCTTCCACAGTAGGTTTATCTATATTTGTTGTCATGCTTTATTACACCTTCAGATCTTCCACAGTAGGTTAATCTATATTTGTTTCATGCTTTATTACACCTTCAGGTTTCCACAGGTCTTCCACAGTAGGTAAATCTATATGTGTGTTCATGCTTTATTACACCTTCAGTATTCCACAGTAGGTTATTTTATATTTGTTGTCATGCTTTATTACACCTTCAGGTATTCCACAGTAGGTTAATTTATATTTGTTTTCATGCTTTATTAAACCTTCAGGTCTTCCACAGTAGGTAAATCTATATGTGTGTTCATGCTTTATTACACCTTCAGGTCTTCCACAGTAGGTTAATCTATATTTGTTTTCATGCTTTATTACACCTTCAGGTCTTCCACAGTAGGTTAATCTATATTTGTTTTCATGTTTATTACACCTTCATTTTCCACAGAAGGTTAATCTATATTTGTTTTCATGCTTTATTACACCTTCATATCTTCCACAGTAGGTTAATCTATATTTGTTTTCATGCTTTAATTACACCTTAAGGTCTTCCACGTAGGTTAATCTATATTTGTTTTCATGCTTTATTAAACCTTCAGGTCTTCCACAGTAGGATAATCTATATTTTTGTCATGCATTATTACACCTTCAGGTCTTCCACAGTAGGTTTATCTATATTTGTTGTCATGCATTATTACACCTTCAGGTCTTCCACAGTAGGTTTATCTATATTTGTTGTCATGCATTATTACACCTTCAGGTCTTCCACAGTAGGTTTATCTATATTTGTTGTCATGCTTCATTACACCTTCAGGTTTCCACAGTAGGTTTATCTATATTGTATTTCATGCATTATTACACCTTCAGGTCTTCCACAGTAGGTTTATCTATATTTGTTGTCATGCATTATTACACCTTCAGGTCTTCCACAGTAGGTTTATCTATATTTGTTGTCATGCTTTATTACACCTTCAGGTATTCCACAGTAGGTTAATTTATATTTGTTTTCATGCTTTATTACACCTTCAGGTTTTCCACAGAAGGTTAATCTATATTTGTGTTCATGCTTTATTACACCTTCAGGTCTTCCACAGTAGGTTAATCTATATTTGTTTTCATGCTTTATTACACCTGCAGGTCTTCCACAGTAGGTTAATCTATATTTGTTTTCATGCTTTATTACACCTTCATATCTTCCACAGTAGGTTGATCTATATTTGTTTTCATGCTTTATTACACCTTCATATTCCACAGTAGGTTAATCTATATTTGTTTTCATGCTTTAATACACCTTAAGGTCTTCCACCGTAGGTTAATCTATATTTGTTTTCATGCTTTATTAAACCTTCAGGTCTTCCACAGTAGGATAATACTATATTTGTTTTCATGCTTCATTACACCTTCAGGTCTTCCACCGTAGGTTAATCTATATTTAGTTGTCATGCATTATACACCTGCAGGTCTTCCACAGTAGGTTTATCTATATTTGTTGTCATGCATTATTACACCTTCAGGTCTTCCACAGTAGGTTTATCTATATTTGTTGTCATGCTTTATTACACCTTCAGGTATTCCACAGTAGGTTAATTTATATTTGTTTTCATGCTTTATTAAACCTTCAGGTCTTCCACAGTAGGTAAATCTATATGTGTGTTCATGCTTTATTACACCTTCAGGTATTCCACAGTAGGTTATTTTATATTTGTTGTCATGCTTTATTACACCTTCAGGTATTCCACAGTAGGTTAATTTATATTTGTTTTCATGCTTTATTAAACCTTCAGGTCTTCCACAGTAGGTAAATCTATATGTGTGTTCATGCTTTATTACACCTTCAGGTATTCCACAGTAGGTTAATCTATATTTGTTTTCATGCTTTATTACACCTTCAGGTATTCCACAGTAGGTTAAATCTATATTTGTTTTCATGCTTTATTACACCTTCAGGTATTCCACAGTAGGTTAATTTATATTTGTGTTCATGCATTATCACACCTTCAGGTCTTCCACAGTAGGATAATCTATATTTGTTTTCATGCTTTATTAAACCTTCAGGTCTTCCACAGTAGGTAAATCTATATGTGTGTTCATGCTTTATTACACCTTCAGGTATTCCACAGTAGGTTAATCTATATTTGTTTTCATGCTTTATTACACCTTCAGGTATTCCACAGTAGGTTAATCTATATTTGTGTTCATGCTTTATTACACCTTCAGGTATTCCACAGTAGGTAAATCTATATTTGTTTTCATGCTTTATTACACCTTCAGGTATTCCACAGTAGGTAAATCTATATTTGTTTTCATGCATTATTACACCATCAGGTATTCCACAGTAGGTTAATCTATATTTGTTTTCATGCATTATTACACCTTCAGGTATTCCACAGTAGGTTAATCTATATTTGTTTTCATGCATTATTACACCTTCAGGTCTTCCACGGTAGGTTAATCTATATTTGTTTTCATGCTTTATTACACCTTCAGGTATTCCACAGTAGGTTAATCTATATTTGTTTTCATGCTTTATTAAACCTTCAGGTCTTCCACAGTAGGTAAATCTATATGTGTGTTCATGCTTTATTACACCTTCAGGTATTCCACAGTAGGTTAATTATATTTGTTTTCATGCTTTATTAAACCTTCAGGTCTTCCACAGTAGGTAAATTTATATTTGTGTTCATGCATTATTACACCTTCAGGTATTCCACAGTAGGTTAATTTATATTTGTGTTCATGCATTATTACACCTTCAGGTCGTCCACGGTAGGCCCGAGACCACAATTAATTCCTCTATCATTTCTTTGTAATGTGTTGTCTCATTAAAAAAAAATCCTATTCTGTTTGTCTATTTTTTTGTGTGTGCAATGTACAGTACAAGTCCAAAAATATAAATGCAATTTTCAGAAAAAATGCTTTATTACATCATACAAATTTGGCAAATACACATCCATATCCTGATAGGCAAGTCAAGATATGTTGCGAAAGTGTAAATATAACATTTTCGCACCTGGCCTAATCACTCTTTCCTTATTAAAATCAGTTAAAATAAAACATCAAAAAGTTTATTTTAGCTCGCTTCTTTTATTTCCACTCCAGAATAGCTAAGAAATGAACGAGAAAGGGGAAGGAAACAATGAAGAGAAAATACGCTACTATTAGAGGGAACTATATTCTTGAACAACGAAAAGTGGGGGTCATTACTTGTGTTCTTGGGCCAGAATGTTAATATATTTTAAACCTTCAGGTCTTCCACAGTAGATTAATCTATATTTGTTTTCATGCTTTATTTATAGATTATCGTTGATTATCTCAACGAGAATGATTTTCTCGCTTGAGCTGGAACAGCGAAAGTGAGAAAAGCAATCGAGTTGAGATGACCAATGATAATCTGTTTATCGCTATTTTACCTATGACGACGTTGTCAATTTCAATGTCAATTTCGTTAACAACGCACGTGGCGTCCTTAGTTTCTAGCGATAATTTTTCCATCTCAAGCGAGTAGCATGATATGAAAATTATCACAAAAAAAGATCAAAGGAAAAATGCACAAAATAGCGATAATACACCTTCATGTCTTCCACAATAGGTTAATCTATATTTGTTGTCATGCTTTATCAAACCTTCAGGTCTTCCACAGTAGGTGAATCTATATGTGTGTTCATACTTTATTAAACCTTCAGGTATTTCACATTAGGTTTATCTAAATTTGTTT
This sequence comes from Mytilus edulis, assembly GCA_019925275.1. NCBI lineage: Eukaryota > Metazoa > Mollusca > Bivalvia > Mytilida > Mytilidae > Mytilus > Mytilus edulis. Next base: position 113,396,045 of record CM034354.1, read on the forward strand.
TTTAACAGACTTGTCAATAAATGTAAGTTTACTGGTAAAACTGAGATTAAAATTGAGAATGGAAATGGGAAATGTGTCAAAGAAACAACAACCAGACCATAGAGAAAACAACATCTGAAGGTCACCAACAAGTCTTCAATGTAGCGAGAAATTCCCATACCCGGAGGCGTTCTTCAGCCGGCACCTAAACAAATATTTACTAATTTAGTGATAATGAAGGACATACTAAACTCCAAATTGTACATAATAAACTAAAATTAAAATAATGCAAGACTAACAAAGGCCAGAGGCTCCTGACTTGGGACAGGTACAAAAATGCTAAATGTGTTTATGAGATCTCAACCTTCTCCTTTACTTCTAGCCAAAATTGAAAAGTAAATGCATAACAATACGCATATAAAAATTCAGTTCGAGTCTGATGTCAGAAGATGTAACCAAAGAAAATGAACAAAATGACAATAATACACAAAAAACAACAACATACTACTAGCAGTTAACTGACATGTCATCTTCAGACTTCAATTTAACCGATTGAAAGATTATGATCATATGAATATCAGACACAATTCTTCCCGTTAAAGGGTTTAGTATAATACCATGATAACATATATGAGAAGAACATAACCCGTGCCATGCCAACAACTGTTTTATTTCAATAAATGTGTTAAGTTCCGATGCATATAACCTATAACTGTATTTGTATCTATTCAATTTCACGATATCTGAACAAGTTAAAAGTAAAATCACAAAAATACTGAACTCCGAGAAAATTCAAAGCGGAAAATTCAAAAGCTCAAACACATCAAACAAATGAATAACAACTGTAATATTCTTTACTTAGTACAGGCATTTTCTATGTAGAACATGGGGGGAATTGAACCTTGTGTTATAGCTAGCTTAATTTCTCTCTTGTACAGCAGTCGCATCACATTCGATTATATTGACAACTATGCATGAAAAAAACAAACAGACACCATTTTGTTATAATCTTAATCACTAAAAAAAAAATATACAAATTGTACGTAACATACAGCACAAAATGGTATATAGATCAAACATATTAACAAACATTAAGACATGAATACACACATTAACAAAGTAAAATAACACAATGAAGGGATGTATAAGTACAGAGCCACGTCATATACGTATCAAAGAAACATAAAAAGGCATATCGACAAAGCACGTAGTAAAAATGAAAGACAAGCATGCAAACATGTTTTACAACAGCACAGAGCCACGTTATATGTATTGAAGTAACATAAAAGACATATAAACAAAGCACATTAGCAAAAATGAAAAACAAGGATATGATAATATAATAAACAATAACAAAATAAGTGGATATACAAGTACAACAAGTATCTTAATCACAATAAAAAGAAAACAAATATTATTCATTGTTTCTTATTTTTTTATTTTAATTAGATATGGTAAATCCCCCAATAAACGATTGGAATATTGTAAGTTCTGGGATCGAATGGTTAGATTAACATTGACTCTGGCTTAGAATCGCGCGTTTGACGAAACATGGTATATCGTCTAAACATAAAAATCGTACTTAATTAAGAATGAAGAATAACAAAAAATCGAATTGAACTGTACGGAAGCCGATAAGGGCCATTTTTTTTTAGAATGGCCCTTATCGGCTTCCGTAGAACTGATATCTATATTTCTATACAAAATTTACTCCTTGTTACCTCACACAGATATTGACTTTTGTAACCGTTCGTCACCTGAAACCTTACACAACGATTGACCTTGGTAACATCTGGTCATCAACTAAATGTAAGACAATAAATCTAACGCAAAATAAAAATGGGTGCGTCCGAATCGCTTTTCTGGATTGATTTTTATTCGTCATGAAAGCACAAAACTAGTATAGTAATTACCTTTTTAATCTTTGGTTATTTCGAATAAATTTTCTGAATTGGCCTTATCAGAACTGCCAAAAGATATCTAAGTTCAATATTATTTTCTGTTATGATGTCAGAATATAAATAGTAAGGCTTTTCAAAGAGTTTTTTTTATTTGTGAGTTTAATTTCTCATGAAACGTTTAAAACTGAGTTTGTTTATTCCATTTAGGTCTTTTTAGCATCCCAAGTATTTGACATGATGGTCAACCAGTTATGAACTTTGATGCTCTTTAAATCTGTTATTTATTTGGCCTTTTTAAAAATATTTTTGGATTCGAACGTCACTGATGAGTCTTTTGTTACGAAACGCGCGTCAGGGGTAAATACAAAATGTAATCCTAGTATCTATGATGAGTATATTGACGGTGGCCACTTATTGGAAGCGATAAAAGAAGCATTTATACATCTTTGAATTTTATTGAATTGGCCTTATCAGAAACTCATAAAACAAAAAAAAATCGAAAGTCAGGAATAAACTGGAGGGCTACATTAATACATGACCGGAAAGGCAACACAAAAAACTGCCAAAAGATATCTAAGTTCAATATTATTTTCTGTTATGATATCAGAAAACAAATATTAAGGCTGTTTAAAGAGGTGTTTTTATTTGTTAGTTTAATTTCTCTTGAAATGTTTAAAACAGAGTTTGTTTATTCCATTTAGGTCTTTTTAGAATCCCAAGTATATGACAGGATAGGCAACCAGTTATGAACTTTGGTCCTCAATGCTCTTTAAATCTGTACTTTATTTGGCCTCTTTTAAAATATTTTTAGATTCGAAAGTCACTGATGAGTCTTTTGTAGACGAAACGCGCGTCAGGGGTAAATACAAAATTTAATCCTGGTATCTATGATTAGCTTATTAACGGTGGCCGCTTACTGGAAAATATAACAGAAGTATTTATACATCTTTCAATTTTATTTTGCGCGTTTCGAGTGAAGCAAATTTAGAAAATTCATTCGGAAGCACAATAAACTCTCCTTTTTTTAGTTGTAAGTTCTTTGGTACATTATACAAATTATTAAGAGATTTTCCAAAAAATAAATTATATTCAATTAAATTGTAAAAAAAAAAATGTTGTACGTCTTTTCTTTTCAAATTTGTTTACAGAAATTATATAGCCTCATGCTATTAAAACAAAACATCTAAATGTATGTTTTGAATAATGACATCAGAAAATATATATATTGGGTTAAATTATTCATAATGTTTGAAAAAAATGAAATCTTTAGTTTTCTGATTCTTAAGCATATCGGTAAAATATAGAAAATAGCCCAATAATAGTGGTTATAATTTTCAAATCATCCATTACGTAAAGTATTTCGTATTTTATGCTGAGTTCACACGTAGTACAAATTCGATTCGAATTATCTAATTCGAATTTGTTTAAATCTCATTCGAAATTGAATCGAATTAATTTCGAATTAAAAGAACGTGTTAACCAGGTATGAGGTATATGTTTTAAAATTGTTAAAATGTGCCGATGAAATTCATAGATCTGTATTTGGGTCAGGCTCATAAAACTTTGTAAAACATTTGAGAATTGCAATTCAGAAAAAGTAATGTGCTGGAATATTTTAACATGATTACTCTAAATATTATCTACAGAACAAATTAGTTTACATGACCTGGTTTAAGGAGGTCCAAGTTAAAATGTAATAAAAAAAAAAAACATTTCAGCAAGACATTTGTTATGCTTGCACAAAACCAAAAACTAATTAAAAGTGATTGTTGTTTCATAAACTATTAGAGCTAGATTACTACGAGCGTAACTTAATTAACAGATGTATTTTGAAGTTCTTGTCATGTCATTACATTGATAAAATCGTTAATTAACCATACTATTTTTTCAGTCCATATTTTTGTAAAAAGGGGTTAAATTTGAAGTTGTTTATTGTGGTCACCGTACTGAGAAAAAAAATTCGGATTTCTAACACAAATATTTACTTAGGTTACCTGTAGTCACCCTCCTTACACAGATGATTACTTTGATTACCTCTAATCACCTTACACATATATTGACTTTGGTTACCTTACTCACACACAGTTGACTTGAGACCGTTGATTTTCCTGTTTCAATGGGTCACCATCTGACCTTTAATAATGTGTGAAACGGATGCTGTAAAGTGAGGTTTAAAAGATCCCGAGAATACCAAAATCTGGACCATGAACTATTTTCTGTCTGTTTTGAATGATAACATATAATTCAAATTAAAATATGTTTCTTTTAAATTCAAACTAGTTACCTTATGATTTTTATGATGAGAATATTGAAAAACAAAAAGAAGACTGGGAAAAGAAAGATAAGATGTATGAGTCAACGACAGCTAGTTATTTTGTTATCAAATGTTTGCAGAACAACGGTTGCGGTACTTTAACTGCCCCATCAGGAGTTAGTAAATCTTTAATCGGTAGACATACAGCCCTTGTTCTACAGAACGAATGATACAAAATAATACCGGCGTACTCTGCAACAGACATTAGAGAGTATTATCAACAAGACTTGCAGCCAGTCTTCGTTGTAGATGATATTTGTGGAAATTTCACTGCGAACCAACAACAGATTGATAACTGGAAACAATTGCTACCTGTGATTAATACAATTATTGCAGAAGAATTTTGTGAGATTATTGTATCATGAAGGTTACAAGTAAATAAAGATGACAAGTTTAATATATTATCACCTTTTAAATCATGGGAATGTAATTTGGTATCCAAAAAGTTTAGTCTTATGCCTGTAGAGAAAACAAAGATAGCAACAACTTATATTGTTAAAAGCATAAATGAAATTGATGATTTGTTCCATAACTGTGATTTCCTTCCACTCTCATGTTCTTTATATAATACACAAAAAAACGTAGACGTCAAAGAAAATTCCATAAACCGTGTCATGTCTATAAGTGAGCTAGACAGATTGTGTGAGCATGGTGACGAAAGGAACTATAAGTTATATAGTCTTGTTTTATGTGTTCTCTTGCAGGACAAGTGGCAATTGTGTTCAATAACAATAATATGAAAGTATCATCATTCAGACAGCATTCAGTTCTTACAAAATCTAGATTAATTACAGCAAGTCAAATTAGCAAATACCAAGGATAAAGAAATGCAACAGTGGAACTGTGCTTTAGGAACTACTCCACTGGTATGTACCTGTTATCATGGTTATACTGACACGGTACAGTGGATGTGAATTAATGTAGAGATGATGGGGTAAGTGAACTGTTGATGGCAAGTTGGAATGGGAATTCTGATATTGTAAAGTTATTGTTAAAAAGAATCGTTTCAGGTATATATGTGCATTTTTTTTTGTCAACACAATCGTTTCAGACAGTGTCATATATATGTTTGACTGATATATTCCAGTTTTCATAAATTTATAGATTCACTGTGGGTACAAAAGAGGGGCGACATAATCCAAAGGGACAGTCAAACTCATAGATCTAAAATAAATCTATAACGTCACGACTAAAAATGAAAACGACAAACATACAAGTAATAGTACACATGATCAAATATAGAAAACTAGAGACGTAGCATTTGTATTGATTGGGTTTAATTTCAAAATCTGAAGATAGAAATAAGTCGAATTACATGAATATTTATCTCGGTATTTAAGATTACGAAGGAAGGTCAACTGTTAGGAAAGGCATCAATTACCATAATTGCCCTTATTATAAAATCAGCTAGGTCATTAATCATGCCACAAGTATGAAGATTATTCGAATGCAGTGTCAAGGTATATTTACATGAACAAAGTCTTATTAAAAGTGTTGTATCAAAAATACTACAAGATATGCACCGACATGCATTACATATCATCACACCTACTATAGATTGATATGAATATGATTTGTTAATGAAGTTCACGTGGTGTCATATATTTGGCACTCCTACCACACTTTCCTATACATATATGAAAACATCACCAACTTTGTACATGTTTAAAAACGTTTCTTACTGTGACTTGCAGTACATTTTGAGTCAGTAATCTCCGTGTATTCCGTTAAGACAAGATTCACGAAAATGTGCAGCAGCCATGTTTACATTTATCAAAGGTACCAGGCATATAATTGTTGCAGGTATCTTGTCTTAGGGAGGGATTAATCCTACTATGTAACTGATCACTCTATTTCAAACAAAAAATTCTCTGAAGTTGACATAATCAAGATGCGTGTTTTAGTGATTGACAACAGATGTGTTACGTTCAGAGGACGTGATTTTCAATAGACTGTCGGCATTCCAATTGGAGCCTATTGTGCCCTTCTTCTTGCCAACTTGTATCTTTATTATAATCAGGCTGACTTCATACAGGAACTTCTTAAAAAGAAATACAAGAAGTTAGCAATATCATTTAACTCTACTTTCCGCTATATTGATAATGTTCTTTCACTAAATAGTTCAAAATTTGGTAACTATGTTGATCGCATTTATCCAATCGAACTAGAGATAAAGGATAAACCAGATACAGTTAAGTCGGCATCATATCTTGACATACATCTAGAAATTGACAAAAAAGATGACATCAGCTTTCCAACTGTGAATTTTTATTTCTTAGTAGCAACATTCCAACAGCAGCTGTATACGGGGTTTATATCTGTTAGTTGATACGATTAGCCGTGCTTGCTTTTTTCTATTATGATTTTCTTGCTAAAGTAAACCAAGAGCTCCAAATGGTGAAGTTGAAATCATCCCATCGTAAATTTTACGGACGCCATCACGAGTTGGTTGACCGTTATGAAATAACCGTTTCGCAAATGATATCGGATATGTTACTTACGTCGTAACTGCAATTCCCTGCCCTTTCATGAATGTGACCTACTGAATAAGACTATGTGTCACATGAGCTACGCGACGGATGCATGATCTGCTTACCCTTACGGGGCACCTGAGATCATCCCTTGCTAGTTTTGGATTGGGTTCGTGTTGCTTTTTCTTTATTTTTCAATGTGGTGTCATGTGTACCATTGTTTGTCTTTTTGTCTTTTTCAGTTTTAGCCATGGCGTGGTCAGTTTATTTTCGATTAATGAGTTTGACTCTCCCTCTGGTATGTTTCGTCCCTTTGTTATATGCCAGACGCGCTTTTTAGAGCAAATTGTGACCTAAGGAATCAATATTTAACATTTTGAAGAAAAAAGCAAACGTAACGTTTTAAAATTTGATTTATTCAGATATTGGAAACGTATACGGTGAACAAAGACATCAAAGTCAACTTCTTTGGAAGGAAACAAAAGAATAATATTGGTGGAAGGTGAACAGAGGTGCAAAAAGTAAATTTCCGTTTTAGATAATCAGATGTTACTCAAGTAAATTATATACGTATGGTTAACACGAATACTTATTGTCAATATATATACAAGACGACATAAATATACTCAAAGTCATGATTTGTGTAAGACAGGTTATCAGAGGTTGCAACAATTTAAATGATTGTAAGGTAAAAAACCAATAATCAATATATCCATACAAGGACAATGTGTCAGGTATCCATAGCAAACCAACCCCAATATATTTGTAAAGTATCAAGTACTTAACCATATTTAATGTATGTGGAATGATCCCAATAAGTAGCTATAGTCAACATGTGTTTTAGATGACCAGGGATATCCGAAATGAACGTAAGGTGAAGGAAGAACAAAATATCAAAACCCTGTTGACATTAAAATCATCATCTGCCTAAAGAGAACTAAGGGGACTTTGATGGAGACTTGCGTTAACCAACGTCAATATATGTGTAGGTGAATAGAGATACAATGTACACAAAGTCATGAAAAAAGAACGAATAACATTTAAACACATCACACATTTGGGACAATACACAGATGAACATGTGGTAGTAAAAAACCTTGTTCCAGTAATGGACTGAGAAAATAGATTAATTAATGATTTGATCAATAATGAAAGACGTTTAATGACGTGGCGAGAACTTTAACTTACAATTGATATTCATATCCTTAAATGCTAAATGTTTCTTTGTCTGCCAAACCTTTAACAATGTCCAAAGTAAATCAGTGTGCCTTTACATGCCCAAAAGATTCTAAACGACAAAACATATCCTATTCATAAATCCGCAATTACGTTCATATTTAAATAAAATTCATTTTTATAAAAGTAATGCTCTAATTTAGTCTTGTATATTCTTTAATGTTTTAGTACATTTTTTGTAGAGATATATCCGCTTTCCTCTATTATATCGATGATATACAAAATATTACTTCAGGTCAATGATCACAAAGTTCTGATCTTTAGAAACAAAACCGTACAAAAGTGTACACTTTCCGCAATCAAGTGACAATATCAGAGATGGGTCTGATTACTTTCAATGTAATTGATTAAATTACAATTACTTTGTCATTTGTACGATTAAATTAAATTAATGATTACATCATTTCTGAAAGTATCTGATTAAATTAATGATTACATTGGCAAAGTAATCATGATTACATCTGATTACAATGAATTTTAAAACAAAACATTTTGAATGATGTGAGTGAATAAACGTTCAATATAACTATAGCATTTTTGAGAAAGTATTTTATTTGGTTCAATTATAAAATGATAACTTCAAATTAAACTACATTTATTTAAATAAACACCAAATTTCACTACATATATATACATTACACTTTATCACCAATGATCTCTGAATTATTTTGAATTAAATTTGATAAAGATATATCATAATCAAGAGGTTTTTTCTTTGTCTTCTGACCTCTTTCATAATTTATATGTATTCCAAGTTGCAGATTATGGAAGTTTAAATATGGATGAAATAAAGTTACCAGTTAAAACTATGTTAAATTTTAATAGAAATGTTTAATCAAACAATATGCAAGCACAAAAAATCATTGCATTTTACATGTCCAGTCCAAATACATTTTTTAAAATTTTAAACAACATATTTGTCCAACTTTTGATTTAGTTTTTGCTAATTAGATAAATTTTCATGTCTGATTTATCTTTTATCATATATATTTCCCTACAGCTATACTCAATTGGTAATTGCAATAAAAACAAACCTTAATTAGTCTCCTACCTGTCAATTCAAAGTTGACAAAAATCACAAAAATTAACAAAAAATTATAATTCAGGGTTAAAGAAAAGTATTACTTGAATATATAACAGTTATTATCAAATATTTTTATGAAGATCATTAAAAAACGAATAATATACATGTATGTTCCATATCTTTTACCAAGATAAAAGGTATATAATTGTATTATATGTCTCTGTTTTAAGGCTAATGATGACTTTTCAATACTGTAACAATTTGTTTTTTTACTGAAGTAGACATGTTTAAAATAACCAAACCATTCTAGTATGTTATAAATTTATCAAATATGAATAACAAAGAGGTTCATTTACTGACCAAAAGCACAATTTTAGATTTTTTTCATTGTAATCAGAATGTAATCAAAAAGTAATCATGATTACAGGGTATTTTGAAAAGTAATTGATTAAATTAAATTACATGTAATCAGATTTTTGGCTGATTAATGATTACACTGATTACTTGAAAAATTGTAATCAATTACAGCTGATTAATGATTACAATTACAATTACCCCAAGTCTGGACAATATATTTTACAACTTTGTTTCATAACTATGAGTTGAAAAAATAACTTACTTCCTATAAATATAATTTAGTTTAGTTTAAACATATTATTCATAGTGGATTGGGAAACAAGTTTTGCAACATATATTAATGTCTTTCAACTTTGCGGGTGCGATTGCTGCCTTGTAGTGGCATTAGCCTGCTCCTTTTCGAAATCTACAAAGGTGGTTTTAACGTGCAAAATCACAAAAATACTGAACTGAGAGGGAAATCAAATTCATAACCACACGGCAAAATCAAATAAATAAACGCATCAAAAACGAATGGACAAGAACTATCCTATTCCTGACTTGGTACAGGCATTTGCAAATGTAGAAAATGTTGGCTTAAATCTGGCTCTCTCTTAAAACTGGTCAGCAATTTATGATCCCTTTCCGACGGACTATCATCGTTTTCTCAAGACCATACTCGCAAATGGTGTCAATGGAGAGCAGAAAATTCAGTTCCTGAAATTTTCATCCCGAACGGGAATCACACCAGGAACCTTTGTGTTTGTAGTCCGATACACTAACCACTACGTACACCACAACATTTTCTCTGTCTAGTAATGTTCTGTCACCCGTGCCGTTGAGTCTAAACATGTTTTGCCGGTGTGGTTCAGACACAGTGAATTTATCAAGGTAATATCTTTAAAAAATGTACCAGTTATCATTTTCCTTTTTTATAAGTTTTAAAGACTCATCTGATTTGGATAAGATTCTGTATCATTTGTTATCCTCCGTTAACATATGGTTTACATAATAAAATACGTTTAACTTTGTCTTTTTGCCACTCCATATAGAAATCTATATTAATTGTTTGGACCATTGCTATACAGAATGTTATACAATCTGGATAATGTTTAAAAAAAAACGTACCTTCAAAACGTTGTGATAAGTTTTAAACGATATAAACAATGGACATTCAACCAATGACGTGACGCTCTTTTCATTTGGTTGTACAAACAATGAGATTACCCTTAGTCCTTTAGATTCTGAAAATCTGAATCTGAAATAATTTAGTAGCATCTGCTTTTTGGCATATTTAAAACCATCGAGGTTGTCCATCTTGTTTTATTTTAAATCCTTTTAGTTGATTATTTCCACTTAATTAGAGGGGACAAACACATTTATTATTCAAAATATACCCTTTTCAATATGTATTCATAATTTCAACCCATTTTACGATTTTTTTTTTTTTTTTAAACAAATCGTTTTCAAAATTCAAACACAAAACAGCATTCAAGTGAGTCAAAAACTTTAGTAATTACATATACATATACAAAGATGTGGAATAAGAGCCAATGAGACAACTTTTCATCAAAGTCACAATTTGTTATTGCAAACCATTATAGGTCAAAATACGTTCTTCAACACGGAACAGCAAGAGCCCCAAAAAGTACTTTTGTAAAACCATGCAAAAGGGCAAAACAACGGTATAATCTTTGTAAAAAAAATCGAAAAGTCAAATGACACCATATATTTTGAATTTTTCAAAGTAATCACAATGACCTGAGTGTGTCTTATATTAAATCCAATATATCTGTGTTAATGTAACCGTTTTGATCAAAGTGAATTATTTTCGAAAGTACTGACTATAATCTTTCCGCTATGTCATACGCTAATAATTTTACATAGTACAGTTTAAATATATTTTATTTATTCAAAGTAAAATGGATTCGACACAAGTAAGCCATGCTGAGGAAGTCCGCTCCGAATAACAATAAATTACAATACAATATTAATATAAGAATGATATAATTCAAAATATTCAATACTTTACGAGCCTATCAATTATAAAAAAAAATACATCATAACTTAAACGTGAATGGTCCATAGTTTTCAAATTTTAATTAACCTATTTTAAAATAGTTCTATCAAGTCTTTAAATTGTTCTTAATTTTATCTATAACATATTTAGACCACCAAAACCATTGTTCAGATTCATTTTAAATTAAATATCTTTTAAATATACTGTCACAATCAATTTTATCATATAATGTTTAATATGTGTTTTCTCATCTCTGAATATTGTCTTTTCTTAATGTAGCTATTACTTTACAGTATTGAATGGTACAATCCCTTACCTCAATTTTAAGAATATCCGATAAAATATCTAGATTCATAGATTTTTTTATTTTGTTTTATATACATATATTAATCAACTTTGATATTATTCTCAGAAATGTTTATCATCTTGATTACAAATGTTAAATTTTCAGTAACACATTTTTAGTTTCTATTTATTTCAGTGTATTGTAGAATTATTAGTCGCAAAAGGCATGTAATACAACTGCCATTAACTTCATCATTTACTAGAAAATAATTAATTCTTGAAGATTCTGTAATTTGTTTTCCTCTTCAGGTAAATTTTGTTTTGTATATGACTTGTGTATTTTTCTCAAGACATCAGTTACTTTTCTATTCTTAACCATTGTCTTTAGGATTATGAACTGGTTTATCATTTTTTTTTATTTACCATTTTCCCTCTATATCTTTTATAGATAATATGTCGTTTAAGTCGCCACCAATTAATGGCTGTGCAATACTAAAAAAAAATATTTCTTGGTTTAAAACTATTAAGTCCAAAAAGTTCACTAAGGTATAAGTATTGACTAGTATGAGTCTACCCTCCGAGTCATTATATTGGTCAATAATCTTATAGGTAAATCGTTTTTAATCCATACAGCCGCCACTCTAGTAAAACTTAATTCGTTTCTTAAAAGAAGCGTAAGCAGATCCTGCTCAAAGTGCGTAACCCGTCGTGTTGCTCATCGTGTTACGAGATTAACAACATATCCACTATTATCTGTGAAATGGATATTCCAACAATCGTGATGATAATTACCCGTAGTTAATGGTACATTAAAAGTAGAGACTACTATGCAAGTGATATACATATGAACTGTTAGTTAACTGACAAAGCTATGACCCGAGTGGTAGTAATATAATTGACGATACTAATTGTTCTGCTCATTATGCGCTTTGATCTTGTTTCTAGTTATCCTAGGTTTCTGGTGCCTGATTCCCAGGATTTGTCAATGATAAAGACTAATAAGATCAACCTCGATACTTTTCTAGGGTTTGTAAATTATCATCGATATAGCATTAAAGGGTTTAATAACATGGCTAACCTTAAAACGAATTTCAGGAAAACAGTTATACTCTGAGAGGTAGAACTATTCTAGTGTTGCCCGATGCAGCAGCACCTTGCAAATGGTATATTGATGCATCTGATAGGGCTATAGAGGCAGAACTGCCGCTAGTCCAGTGTGGAGAGAACCTTGCCACTCGGACGGAGCTGTTGGCCATTTTTTATTCAGTAGTGTATTCAATATTCAAGGCCAACACAACAGCAGCCTCTCATTGCTGAGAAATAGTTATATGTCATGAAATAAAACACTGACCAATAATGCCAATTCCACAGAATTGATTATGCCCGATTAAACGAGAGGCTGAATCCAGAAATGTCAAGTTTTCTTTACCACCTACATTTGTATGCAATAAAAGGTAAAATAAAAACAACAAAAAAACTTCATTGTATAAATCAAAACGGAACGTCCTAAAATGAATTGCATAACCAAAAGCTGAAACACGTTAAATTCAAATAACTGCAATATTCCTGACTCAGTACAGTCGTTTTCCTATGTAGTTTAAATGACCTGGTTTTAAGCCAGCTTAACATCTCACTTGAATGATAGTCGTATAAAATTTCAACAGTTTGACAACAATTGATGTATATAAATCAAATATTTTTTACTAAACGGACTATTTTTAATTACTTCTCTTTTTTCGACTAAGAATGGGAAGCACCTGGCTATGTTAAAAGTCAAATTAGCTGCATTAGGAATCCTACACCATATTATAATGATGGAAGATAAGATACAAAAGCAATCACGGATTTAACATACAGATCTGTAAGACATTGTTATTTACAATAAATTTTATCAAAAATCAAATAACCAGTTCTGACATTCACAGGTAATTATTTAAACATTTTATTCATTTTGACAAATAACATGCTTTTCAAATTACAAAAGGTTCGTATACGATTATCAAAAATTTGCATCATACCGCTGAGTAATTAAGAATATGTTAAAGTACAAACATGAAGGTATTTTATAGTTTTAATAGTATTGAAAGATGTATTTAAAAAGCAGGAACATACAGGATTCTGGTAAAAACAACGAAATAATTCAATGTTGATTCAATCTTAGGTGACTCTTTTGTTACACATTGAAATCACACGGAGCAAAATGGTGTCGAAATCGATGAATATTATACAAAACATTACAGAATTTATCTACGCTGGTATGTTTCCAATTTAATTATATAATGAACAATGGTATATAATGGCCGTACACAATCAAATACAGATACAATTCGGAATTGATGTAAGGTATTATTGTTCTCAAATCAAATAGCCGGTGTTGTCAAAAACAAATCCATTTTTAAACCCCTGGTTGACAGGAACTAACAGAATACTTTCCAATGAACATTTTTTCATTTTATTTTAAGAAATTAAAACAAAATATACGAGAATACATGCATGCATTTATAAGCAATTCTTTGCTTCTTCCAAATCTTCACATCCTTTGAAGGACAACCACATTGTTAAGGCATGTAGAACAAAACCCACCACCATACAAGTAGGAATATATTTACACTATATTTTGAATAATTCTACCCTCCACCACTATATACAGGATCACTTTTGTAGTTACACATATATAACTACTGTTGCCTTTATTTATATAAACTTATCATAGATACCAGGACTAAATTTAGTATATATCTTTTTGTATGCATTCTTAGTTGCGTTTAAATTGTTGGGCTAGTTACCGGACATATATACAGTGGGATTATATATGTTTACGTAGTAAAATAGTTCATTCTTAAAAGATAAATGTTGTAAAATAAGTTGCTTCAATCAAGTTCGCACTGATACAAAGAATAATAGACTTGCAGCAGTAAAATGTAAAATAGTTTGCCTTTCGTAATATGGACTAAGGATCTAAAGATTTTTAAGATTTCGTTGCATCTATATATTAGCACTTTGTGCGACGTTCACGCACTGTAAATGTAACGGCAATTGTCATATGTTTATTTATATAGTTCTAAAAACTTGTCTTTAAAAGGTAAAAGGTCTCACATCTATATTGGCACCAGCACACCCATTTTACTTATTTGTTGCAGCATTCTGCATAATGTTCATTGTAAATATGGTCAAAATACACCCAGGGATTCCAAAGTGTTTGAAATTAAAATGTTATACAGTGAGTTCGACTTATTTGGAATTGAAAGTACATATAATATGCAGTTACTTTATAATGTATCTTTAATCATTTAATATATATAATATGTACAGTTTTCCAGTTTTATATGATGATAGTTTTGAAGACGTAATTAAATGAAAAGCAAGCAGTAACAGACTATACACTGTCACTGTAGTGGGGCGTTTAGTTTTCGATTGAATTACCAGCAGAGTAGGTAGCAATTTTATTCATTATTTTTTAATCGACTGTTAGAGGAAAGTTACTAATTTTTCAGGAAGTCGGTTAAGAATTGGCTTAAACTGTCTCTAGAAATTAGACACTATTTCTACTGATGATAATGGACGTCGTAATAGATCATCAACCTATCAAGATAGATACATATCTTTGATAAATAGAAGGAATAGCTAATATGGTTTTACAGACGTGTTTGATTAATTAGAGAGATACATGTATTAAGTAAAAAGTTAAATCACAAAATTACTGGACTCCTTGGAAAATTCAATTCGAAAGTCCTTAATCAAAAGTTAAAGTAATGTCTGATTGAATTTAATGATAGGTGCGTTTTTAAATGTAGATTTCACTACAACAAAGGGTAAAGTCTATAATTTTAATGCTATTAAAGCTAATTCCAATATGTATAAACGACATTTGTATAGTTCATTGACACTTGCTAAAAAAAGGGGTTAGATATTTGTCTAGCTTTGCTTTTTTCTGTTTTTAAATGTCGGTCATAAAACTTGCGAGTGGCAATGATATTAACTCAAAATTAATCTAGACCCGTATATAATTTATAAATCATATGTCTTTCAAGATTAAATATCGTTAAAGATAATAATTGGGGTGGGGACAAACTATTATGTGATCACGTGTACTCTTTTGTTTCATTATCATGCATTCAACCTTTGCAATCTTTATATATAATATATATCATATACTAGTATTTAAATGTTGCATCGACGTTTCGATAATTACACCATTAACACAGAAAAGAATACAAATAATATAACATATACTGGTAATCAACATCTTCGTCAAGTTAATTAAACGTGGATAAACATCTAAATTATCTGGTACGTACATTTTTATTTCCTTTACTATTTAATAAACGCAGACGTTGTTTTGACCGGGTTTTGCTTTAATCTGATGAATTAAGCCATGTTCAACTTATTGTAATTGTCTGTTCTAGCGGACATTTATCAACTCCAACATTTTGTTATGGTTTACGTTATTTTGTTTTTCATTGGTTCATGTTTAATGTCGAAGACTTTAATGGGTTTCTCACTGTTGAAAAAACAATGTATAATGATCGGCATCAATAATTCTTAGTTGATTAAGATAAAAACTCAAATTCAATACCAATTCTTTTGAATCATGTTATGCATGTTTATGCATATCTAACTTGGAGTGATTTTCATACTATGATAAATCTTTCATTGATGTGTAACGATTCATTCTGATTGACGCACATGACAGTACTGATGTCACCCACATACTTATTTAGAATGTATAAGGGTATTATTCTTGCTGTTTCCAAAAGAAAAACGAAAACGCAAATCACCAAACTCACTATTTTCAATGTCATAGGTACATCTAGGATATTATAACACAACAATCTATCTGTACATATCGGCAATGTTTGCCATTATGCTCCCATGTACAATAAACAACTGACATTTTCCTGATTTAGTACAGAAATGATTGTAGCCAAACTTGACCCTAATGATGTCCAACGTTTCTTTTTAATGTGTTTGTTTCATGAAAAGAACGGTCGCTCTAAGTTGTGATTAATTTGAAATTACTTTGCTACTGAAACAATTCATTTAAATTCTGAACTTTCTATTAAGTTTCATTAACTTATGTTAACATTGCTTACTTTTTATAAATTTACACATTGATTTTGCACAACGTATTATCCGTAATGTATTGAACGCTTTTGCATAATTCTGGTACCTTTGATAACATTTTGCACCTAATAATTCTATTTTGCTAATTTATAATTGTTGCTTTTCCGTTGAGGATTAGACATTACGTGTTGTATTAAGATTCGAAGTCAAATCAATTTGTATTTATACAGTGACATGTCTTAGGCCGTGTTCACACCAAACGCCGTAAACAGTAAACATGTCTATAATTGGTTTAATGTACACTGGTTTCGTATAAAATTTGTTCACATTCAAAATCCTTTTTTGATTACCTGTACATAAGATTTGTTCACACTTGTAGATTATATGTCAGAACATAATGCAAATGTTTGGGACAACTTTTCTAGCAGTTAGGGAACGATCATTTTACTTTAAAAAGGGGAAATGAATTTGATCAAACAGAATATTCAGGTCATACAGATGATAAAATAAAAATATTCCGAATCCAGAGTTTCCCCATAAATTAAAGTGTTAAATATTAAAAAAATAAATATTTGATTGCCAGCTTAAAAAAAAAGAATACAAAACGTTAGCTCGAGAGAAAAAAAAACTGACTCAGAAAACAAAACACATCTCCCCCTTTTTGTAATTAGGTGGTTGCTCCTTTGTTGAAGCTATTTAAATGATTTGCAGTAGATAATTTTACAGATGCTAAATATGTCTCGATTATGCATTAGAATACGTAGGCTGAATCAGCATGCTTACAGACGAAGAAAAAAGATTGAGATGTTCAGGCTCGCTTCAAATGGTATTTCTTCTCTAAGGAACATTTAGCAAAGGGAATGTTTTTTTTTTTTTATTTCTAGGAGTATTATAACGGACAAACAAATCAATTTACCCACACTTTTTCAAGTGATGGATTTATTATTAAATCGTTATTTGAATAAAGGCCAGTTTCAAATATTTCTGTGTACGTCCATTCAATCCGGGAAGACATTTTCAAATGAATTGTGTGTTCGGCAATGATGATGCTTTAAGTCTTGAAAGAGGTTTCTCAACATCTTACGAACGAACGAAAATCGCCCTAACTTGACGTAACTTGCCGTAACGAGAAAAGAGAGAGCAGTAATTAATCTTAAGATTTTGGATTATTGGCTGTGCTCTTCTTCCCTTTGAAATGTCTTTTTCGTGTAAAATATGCATGCTTGATTTTTTAAAACCATTTTGAATCAAATACATATTATATTTATTTGATATTATATAATATATAATTTACAATTTACTGTTCAATCAACACAGTTGAAAGTCTTATTGATCTATTAATTTAAGTGAAGAATATTTAATCAAAGGACAGTAATCGTACAAGAAATGTTAATAAACATGATGACAACATCACTCTTTAGTATATGTGAAAAAGGTAAATATAGATTCATGTATATTGATAGAAAGGGATAGGATTTTTTTTTATCTTAGCTAGAAGCTGATAACGGTTGAAATTCTTTCGTAGACATGTCCAACGTTTCTTTTTAATGTGTTTGTTACATGAAAAGAACGGTCGCTGTAAGTTGTGATTAATTTGAAATTACTTTGCTACTGAAACAATTCATTTAAATTCTGAACTTTCTTTTAAGTTTCATTAACTTATGTTAACATTGCTTACTTTTTATAAATTTACACATTGATTTTGCACAACGTATTATCGTATTAATGTATTGAGCGCTTTTGCATAATTCTGGTACCTTTGATAACTTTTTGCACCTAATAATTCTATTTTGCTAATTTATAATTGTTGCTTTTCCGTTGAGGATAAGACATTACGTGTTGTATTAAGATTCGAAGTCAAATCAATTTGTATTTATACAGTGACATGTCTTAGGCCGTGTTCACACCAAACGCCGTAAACAGTAAACATGTCTATAATTGGTTTAATGTACACTGGTTTCGTATAAAATTTGTTCATATTCAAAATCCTTTTTTGATTACCTGTACATAAGATTTGTTCACACTTGTAGATTATATGTCAGAACATAATGCAAATGTTTGGGACAACTTTTCTAGCAGTTAGGGAACGATCATTTTACTTTAAAAAGGGGAAATGAATTTGATCATACAGAATATTCAGGTCATACAGATGATAAAATAAAAATATTCCGAATCCAGAGTTTCCCCATAAATTAAAGTGTTAAATATTAAAAAATTAAATATTTGATTGCCAGCTTAATTGATAGAAAGGGATAGGATTTTTTGTATCTTAGCTAGAAGCTGATAACGGTTGAAATTCTTTCGTAGACATGAGGTAAAATAAATCTAGGAGTGAACGCCTTTCGATTTAAATTTGAAAGGAAAACATCTCAATAAGTTCCGGGATAGCTTTTTTGCCCAACCACTAAAATCCAAATGATCTCTTCTTATTGATATATTGTTATAAATTGGTAGACTTAACAAGAAAAATAAAGGAAAATATTGAAATACATATTTTAACTCATATATTGTTGGGTTTTTTTTCATGCCCTTTCTTATTCTATGTGTGTATGTTTCCTCTATAGTATAATTATGAGTATATACATATTTTTTTCATGTTTATTGTTTCCGTTAAGCTTCTATGGCATGCTGTGCATATTTCCTCTATTTTTCATATTTCTAATTGTTCTTGTTAGTTAGGAGTGTAATATATAAAAATATATATTTTGATAACTATGTGACTACCAGTTGTGTTAGGGCTGTAGCACTCACACTTTCAACAAGAACACACAAAACTCTATTTCTAACGATAGATCGAGTGCACCTTTGAATTTCTTTAACTGATTCCCAATAAATATTAGAAATAAAAAAGCTATATTACGACTTATCTATTCAAGATACTCTCCGATACGAAATAATGAAACTCATAGTAACTCAAACCGATTGGACCCATAGAAGGGACGTGTGGATATATGAAATATATTTAAGTAATGTTATCTCGATCACTTATCAATCCTTTACCAAACGCTAATTTCGCAATGAAATGGATGGAATATTTGCCACTGAACGCTTAACACCAAACAATCAATCAACCAATTGCAAACTAGATGTGTTGAATTTTTTAATCAAGGACATTATAAAAAATAATCTTTTTGGATGGAATATGGAGATAAATCGATCGCATATATACGACATGTCAACAAACGGAACTCAACGTAAGAAAACGAAACATTCAACAAGAGAAAATAAATTGGAACACGGATGTTTAATGACAACAATAAAATGCAAGGTTGCAAAAAAGGATATTTAGTTGTTAACTGTTGTCTTTTAAACATTCTGCAGTATCGGTAGACATTTATTATGGATTTTATTATAACAAAATTACTGCTCCATAACGATACGTTCGTAGAGTTTCGTCCGTTCGTAAGATGTTGAGAAACCTCTGATAAGGAATTAATAGCTACGTACAGTTGTTTTTATAACAAAGTTTAGACAATTATGAATATAAATAATTATTTGAGACATCAATTTTATTTAAAAATGGTTTCTTCCTTAAATATACATGGTAAAATAATGTTCTAAATGCCTAGTTGCGTGTACACTTAACCTACGCAAGGCATACATTAACAATCGACTGCATGTAGACAAAACATAATTTACACTACAATGTAAACATTAATTAGTATCTATTGATACGTAATTGTGTTTAGTTTACGTGTAAGGCCTTGTTCACACCAAACGCCGTGTAGAGTAAACATGTTTACAATTAGTTTAGTGTAGTGTACACTGGTTTCACATTACATTTGTTCACATCTATACACCGTGTTTAGCTAACTGTACATAAGATCTGTTCCCACTTGTAAACTATATGTCATTTAGATGTTCATTACGTAGAACTGAATTCAACATTTTTGGAAAATTTTTCTAGTGGTAAGGGAACAACCATTTGACTTCAAAAGGGGGGTGGGGATGGGAATGGAAATATTCCGATCCCCAATTTGATAAAAAAAAAATGGTCTTACAGATGATAACAAAAATTACTCTGAATCAAGAGTTTCCCCATACATTATAGTGTTAAATATTGAAAAAAAGTATTTGATCACCAGCATCGAAAAAAAAGGAATAAAAACGTACGCGCGAAAAAAAAAACCTGACTAAAAAAAAAAATAACCCTCCCCCTTTTTTTAAGTTAAGTGGTTGCTAATTTATGAAAGCCATTTTTATAATTTGCAGTAGTTTGAATATACTAGAGATGTCTCGAAAACGCATTAGAAAACGTTAGCTGCAACAGCGTGCTTACAGCCGAAAAAAAGGAATGAGATATTAGGGATCACTACATTTTTATCTTTTCTGTTCGTTTCAAATGGTATTTCTTCTCCAAGGAGTATTTGGTAAAGGAAAAAGGGTTACGTTTTTTTTTAATTTATTGAACGTGTTATTTAACGGATATGAGATACTAGACAAACATATCATTTACCTCACACTTTTTTTAGTCGTGCATTTATTTATAATTGAATCGTTTGTTTAGTAAAGACCAGTGGCGAATATTTCTGTGTACGTTAAGTCGATTTTTTTTCAGGGCCAAAAACTGGGAACATTTTTTGTTTCCAAAACAAAATCCATAGCTCACCACCCCCACCCCCTTACCTTTATGTTTTATACTCAACTATAATACCCCCCCCCCCCGAAAATCAATTGGTTGCTGCCTTATGGGTTCGGCAATGATGCTGCTTTGAGTCTTAATTAGGGGTTAATAAAGTACATTAATTTTTTTGACAAAAAAAATCTGTAAAATTTAGACAACAAATAGAATTATCAAAAATATCAATTTTACTCAAAAATAGTTTCCTCCTTAAAAATATACACGATAAAGCTACTGTCCTAAATGCTTAGTTTTGTGTACACAAGGCATACACAAGGCCTACATTGACTATCGACTGTGTGTAGGTAAAACATGATTCAAACTACATGTAAACATTGAGTTTTATCAATGGGAACGCAATTGTGTTTAGTTTACTTGTGAGTTTCACTAACACAACAGCGAATTTAGGTCAATGTGAACACGGCATAAGGTACGCTAACATAACACAAAGTTTAGGTCAAAGTGGATAATAACTGTTATAACAAGCCTGGTAAAAAAATGGCACATCATGCCGGCCTTGTACACAGAAGGATTTATATGCATATCAGACATTAGCAGATTGTCATGTTATCGTTCATTAAACTGATTTGATAGGTATATGTTAAACAATAATCATTACTCAACATACATTTTGTTGTTCTTTCATTCGAATAAGAATAGGAAGCACCTGTCTATGTTAAAAGTCAAATTGTTACAAAAACAATCATGTATTTTACATAAGACATTTATATTCAAAATAAATGTTATCTAAAATCAAATTACAAGTTTTGACGTACATAGGTCACAATTTAAACCTCTACTTCATTTTGAAAAATTATATGCTTTTCAAATTACAAAAGATTCATTTAAGATTAACAAAATGCAGCACATAACCGCTGATTAATGAAGAATATGTTTAAGTACAAACATGAATGTACGTTATAGTTTTATGGCATTGTAAGATGTATGTAAAGAGAATGAAAACGGTGGATTTTTATTAAAAACAAGAGTTTATTCAAGTGCGTCAATAATCTCCTGTAATGCAAACACATCATGATCATGTTACATGTATACGATTTTGAAGTAATGTCAAGGCACGATAAGTCATATCAGCATGGTGATTTACATGTTTATATAAAAAATTTACAAGCGAAAGATCGATGGCAAAGATGAAATTTAATGTCACATCTGAATGTTATCTTTGTCTGATGAACACTGTTTTGTAAAAAGTTCATAATTTCGTATGTATCATAAGTGAAAATATATTAGGCTTGATGCGTGAAATAACATACGTTTGTATTGCTTACTTTGCATAGATTAACAAACACGAACTTATTTGACTAAGCGTATTTTCCTCGACCGGCGCATCAGAAATGCAAATTTGGATTTCGTGCTTTTCCTTTTGTATTGCAACATTAAGTGTTAGTATAAACAGTGTCTATACAGCAGTTTTTGTAAGCGACAAATCATAGATTACATTCAATGTCACATTTTAATTTTATCTCTGTCTGATGGACACTGTTTGTAATAAGTAAAGATAAATATCAACCCTAAGTTATGCCTCAGACATACAACCATTATTTGTTGCGTGTATTCATTGTTATCAACGAGATGATCAAATTTACATTGAACTTTAGGTCACTCTTTTGATTCTTTTTGAAATCACACGGTGCTAAATGAAACACATCGAAGAATATAATTCCATCAATTGTTTCTTTATAAGTAGATAATATATCTATGTTGGTATGCTTCCCATTTAATTATATAATGCACAATGACACACAATGACCGTAACAGATCAAATACAGATACCATTCGGAATTGATGTGAGGTATTCTGGTTTTAAATCAATAAAGTCTCAAATCAAATAGCTAGTATTGTCGTAAACAAATCCGTCTTTAAACCTCTTATTCTAAAGACGCGTTTTATTCATTTTATTTTAAGAAATTATAAAAAGATAATATAGGAGAATAACTCCATACATTTACAATCAATTGAAAGTACACAAATGAAGTTACTTTATATCTTTAATATATCTACCCAGTATAGGTACAGTTTTCAAGTTGTAAACGATAGTAGTTTTGAAAGTTAAAAGTCTATAATTCTTTTAAGGATACAAAAGCTAAGTCCCATATTTATAAACCACAGAATTTATTAATACTTGCTAGAAAAGGGGTTAAATATTTGTCCATTTTTTTTTTTATGTTTCTAAATGTCGTTAATATAACTTGAGAGTGGCAATGATAATAACTCGAAATTTATCGAGACCCGCAAATAATTTATAAATCTATTTTCAAATTTAACTGCCGTTTGCAATACTAATTATGGTGTGATCATGTGTGCTCTTTTGTATATTAGCCAGACCATGCTAAAAGGTACAACAAGTCCTTTTGATAAAAACTTTACAGGACACGTTATCAAGTTTGTTATAGTATTTTTGAAAAACGATTTTATCCCCGGACTCGTGCTATTCCGACCAGAAACTTTAAAATGTACGACACTACAGAGACAAAAGTCAATAGTTTCCCTCAGTTCAACAGGTTTAAAGAAAGTAAGACAACATTAAAACGTGAGGGAAAATGCAAAGTAAATGACATCTTGTGTTTTAAAAATTGAAATTTAAGATAAGTTAAGTTATTAAATATTAAGTTATCAAATATTAAATAAACCAACCTTACTTGCACGGGTTCGAATCGTTGCCCGATTCGATTGCATTGATATCAGCATTGTAAGCAAGAGCCGTATCCCCACTGCCACAGGGGTTAATATTATCAATAGTCAAATCAAGCCATTTAAAGTGTACTTTGAAAATGATTGAAATATATGAAATAATACATTATAAATCTTGATAACACTAATGAGGGGGCGGTCTCAACACTTGCATGTGCGTGTAGCTCACAGCTTAATGATATGAGGAAAAGTAAATGTTTTGTATACATCACAAGTCTACTACCAATAATTATAAACACTTTTTAGAATTTCGTATTTGTTTTCTTTGTACCTTTTCGCATGGACTGGTTCATATAATATAATATTTTTTTTTAATGTTGCGTCGACGTTTCGATAATTACACCATTATCACAGAAAACAATAGTATACTACATATACTGATAATCAACATCTTTGTCAAGTTACTTAGACGTGGATCAACTCTTATTAACGTCACGATTGTGTTCTGCTTGTCCCATTTAGTTCACTTAATGTCGTTGGACCATCTGTCCCTTTGGTATCTCTTTTGTCCCTTTTCTTTGTCATACTGAGTGTACGTGAACGTTGGGTTTTTGTGGGGCGATAGTTTTCTGTTTTGAATTGTTTCACATTTCAAGTCAAAGACTTTAAATTTATAGCGTTTACTCATTGTTGGAAGGCAATGTATTATGATCGGCATAATTAATTCTAAGTAAATCAAGATGAAAACGTAAATTTCCAGACAAAATATTTTTAATCATTTTATGTATGCTTATGCATACCCAATTTGAAGTTTTTTGGATATCTTTATTTGTATTGACGCATTGAGATCACACACATATGACGTGACAATTGTCGTTATGTTCTGATTAAAAAAAAAACGAAAACGAAAATATCACCACCAAACCCACTTTTATGAAATGTTATAAGTACATTTAGGATATAAAAACACAACAGGAAAATCTACATGTGTTATTCGGTAGGGTTGTGCAGTATGCACCTGTGTACGATATAGCAATAGACATTTCACAGCTTTAGTACTAAATTAATTGAAGTTTAATCTGACCTCAATGCTGTCCAACGTTTCTATTTAATGTGTGTGCTACATGAAAAGAACGGTCGCTGTAAGTCATGGATATAATTTGAAACTGCTTTACTACTAAAATAATTCATTAACAGATTCTCAAAGTTTGACGTTGCTTACATGTTCCAAATGTTGTACTCATGAATGCAAGCATAAAGCATATAGGTAGGAAACTATATAAGTTAACATTGCTTACTTTTTTATAAACTAACACAGATGCACTTATAGTATACAACGTACTATACTA
This sequence comes from Mytilus edulis, assembly GCA_019925275.1. Lineage (NCBI taxonomy): Eukaryota > Metazoa > Mollusca > Bivalvia > Mytilida > Mytilidae > Mytilus > Mytilus edulis. The sequence continues at coordinate 113,421,294 of CM034354.1, forward strand.
ATATGTCACATCGTGTCGGTCTAGTACAACAAATGATTTATATTCATATCAGACATACAGTTCATGTTCTCGTACAATTGACTGCTAACAAAATTCATACCAAGCGTCTGACATCTTTTTTATAAAAGTTAAAACCATACAGAGAAATTAATTGCCAAAACATATAACAGATGTCTTTACTGAACGGAGTATTTTTAATTGTTTCTTTTGTTGTTGTGTTAGACTAAGAATGGGAAGCACCGGGTTATGTTAAAAGTCATTATTTTGTATAAAGAATCCTACAACACGTTATGATGATATAAGATAAGATACAAAATTAATTACGGATTTGAAATACCGCACTGATATTTACGATAAATGCTATCTAAACTCAAATTACCAGTTTTGACGTACACAGGTCACAATTTAAACCTCTAATTTATTTTGACAAATAATATGTTTTTCAAATAACTGTAGATTTAGGTATGATTAACAAAATTCAGTACAATACCACTGACTAGTTAAGAATATGTTAACGTACAAGCATGAAGGTACTTTATAGCTTTAATGGTATTTTAAGATGTAAGAAAAAAGCATGAAATCGAACGATTTTTATTAATAACAAGATGTTATCAAAGTTCGTCAACAGAGTAATAATCTCCTGTTATGCACACAATTTATGATCATGTTACATGCATACGATTGTGGAGTAATGTCAAGGCACGAGAAATCATATAAGCATGGTCTATATATAATTGTTGCAATGAAAAATCGATGACAGAGATGAAATTCAGTGTCACATCAAACTTTAATCTCTGACTGATGAACGATATTTGTAAAAAGTTTGTAGAAAAGAATTTTTAATATTTAAAAAAGATACCAATTTTGTATTTATCTGAAATGCAAGCACGAATTTATGTAACTCTACGTATTAGCCGTCATTTACAAAATAATTCATAATACGCCCTTCCAAAAAATATTTTCTCAACCGACGCATAATAACTGCAAATTTGTATTTCGTGGTTCCCTGATTGTGATGCAACATTAAGTGTTAATATAAACAATGTGATATGAATGTTGCGTGTATTCATTATCCGCAACGAGCTAATTAAATTCATAGTGAACTTTGGGTCACTCTTTTGATAAAGACTGACACCACACGGAGCAAAATGGTGCCAAAACGACTGATACACATCGAAAAATATATACCATCAATTGTTTCTTTATAATTAAAGACTATATCTACGCTGGTATGCTTAATTCTATAATAAACAATGACAAACAATGACCGTAAAACGTCAAGTACGAATACAATTAGGCATTATTGTTTTCAATCAATTACGTCTCCTATTAATTAACCAGTGTTGTCGTAAATACATCCGTTTGTAAACCTTTTATTCACCGGGACTAATGAAATAAAATAAAATATTCATTTTATTTCAAGAAATATTAAAACAAATAATATAGAAGAATAATTCCGTCCATTTGAAATCAATTTGAAGTAATAGCATGCAGTTAATTTATATCTTAAATATATCTAATGAGTACGGTTTTCGAGGATTTTACGATAATAATTCTGAAGATGTAAATAAATGAATGAATTACAGGCAATACATTGTCACGTTTTGTTTCCGATTGTATCACCAGCAGAGTTGACATCAATATTATTCATTATTTGTCAATTGACTATCTGTTCAGATAGTTGGTTAAAAATTGGCTAAAGCTGTCTCTAGAAAATTAGCACCATGTCTACTGATGGTTATGGACGGGATCGATCATTAACTTATTAAGAGTGATACATGTCTATGATAAATATTATGACTATCTGATTTGCTTTTACAGACGTGTTTGATAAATGAAAGATATAAATGTATTAAGTAAAATGTGAACTCACAAAAAATACTGAACTCCGAAAAAAAATCAATCGGAAAGTCCATTAACAAAAGTATTAGTAATTTCTGATCGACATTAAATGATAAGTGCGTTTCAAATGTCGATTTGACTACAATTAGTTAAAAAAACCAAAAAAAAACACTACAAATTTAAATAAAATACAACAATGTGTAAAAGTATATTATGTTAAATTTTAAAATCTAAGTCCAATATGTATAAACTACATCTGTATAGTTTGTTGATACTTGCTAGGAAATGGGTTAAATATTTGTCTAGCTTTGCTTTTTCTGTTTCTAAATGTTGCTTATATAACTTGAGAGCGGCAATGATATTTACTCGAAATTAGTCGAGACCCGTGAATTATTAATAAATCATGTGTCTTTCAGATATTAATGTCGTTTAAGATAATAATTAGGGTGGAGACTAACTATCATGTGATCACGTGTGCTCTTTAGTTTCATTATCATGCATGCAACCTTGACAATCTTTAGTATATAATATATTATATATAAAAATGTTGAGTCGACATTTTGATTAGTACACCATAATCACACGAATCATAAGTACCTGACTATGTTAAAAGTCACATGTTAATGAAAAATAAATCATGTATTTAACATCAGACATTTCTATTTAAACTAAATGTTATCTAAAATAAAAAATTACCGGTTTTGACGTACACATGTCACAATTCAAACCTCTTATTCATTTGACAAATAATATGCTTTTCAATTTACGAAAGATTCATGTAAGATTAACAAAATTCAGCGCAATACCGCTGACTTATTTAGAATTTGTTAAAGTACAAACATAAAGGTACGTTATATATGTATTTTAAGATGTATGTAAAGAAAATGAACACGAAGGAGTTTTTTAATAACAAGAGTTATTGCAAGTGCGTCAACAGAGTAATAATCTATTATGATGTAAACAACATATGCATATGTCACATATAAGATTGTTAAGGCACGTGAAGTTATATCAAGATAATGATAAGGTTGTCTATATAGACATTTTGCAAGCATAAAAACGATGACATAAATGTAGATGAAAATCAATGTCACATTTACATTTTATTTGTATCTGATGAACATTATTTGTAAAAGATATAAGGATTGTAGAATTTTTTTTTAATTGTTTACCTTGCTCATACGTTCCGATTTCGAATTGATCACAAGTGCAAGCATGTTGGGCTTCATGTGCGAAAAAAAACCGGTTACATTGCTTACCTTTTCTTAATTAAAACGAATTGGTTTTACTCGGTCATGTACAAAATAATGCATGAAACGCTTTTTCAACAAGTAGTTCCTCGACCGGCGCTTACTAATTGCAAATTTTCGTGATATTCCGTTTGAGATGCGACATTAAGTTTAAGTATAAATAGTGTGATATACATGTCTATACAGCAGTTTTGTAAGCGACACATCAACAACAGATGAAATTCAATGTAACATTTAAATTTTATCTTTGCCTGAAGGACACTGTTTGTAAAAATCATAGTTATTTATATATCAGAGCGGGAAAGATAACATACAGAAGTATTATAAGAGCGATGGCTGAATAGTATGATGCGCAGAAACATATACGATTACATCTGCATGTAGCTCCAGAAAATAAATATTTGGTCAAAGACATACATGTATGTCTACATTACATTATCTGTTGCGTGTATTCTTTGTTAGCATCTAGATAATGAAATTATATTGAACTTTGGGTCACTTTGTTGAACTAATTAAAATCACACGGAGAAAAATGGGTGCCAAAACAACAGATATACATCAAAGAATATAATACCATACATTCTATCTTTATTAGTACATAATCTATCTACACTAATATGTTTCAAATTTGATTCTATAATGAATAATAACACACAATGATTGTATAAGATCAAATGCAGATACAATTCGGAATTGATGTAAGGTATTATTGTTCTCAATCAATACCATCTCAAATCAAATAACCAGTGTTGTCGTTACAAATCCGTATTTAAACCTTCTATTCACCAGGACTAACACAATACTTTTTAAATGAAACATTGTTAATTTTTTTTCAAAATAATTATAAAAATAAATAATATCGGAAATAATTCAATAAATGTACAATCAATTCAGGTACACATATACAGTTACTTTATATCTTTAATATAATAAACATGTCTACAGTTACAGTTTTCTAGTTTTATATGATAATAATTTTAAAGACGTTATTGAATGTACTACAAGCAGTAGGAGACTATACACTGTCACTGTAGTTGAATGTGTCGTTTCTGATCATATCACCATCAGACTAGACATCCATTTTATTAATTATTTGTCAATCGACTGTTAGAGAACAGTTACTAATTGATTACAAAGTTGGTTAATAATTGGCTGAAACTATCTCTTAATACTAGATACCATGCCTAATGATGATAATGAACGTGATCGACCATCTCTGCTGAGTTTACTAAGTAAGTCAGATACATGTCCGGTATAAACAGTATGCCTATCTGATATGCTATAATAGGTTTGTTTGATACATGAGAAAGATACATTACTATTTAGTAATGTCTGATTAACATTCAATAATAAGTGCGTTTCCAAATGTCTAGTTCACTACAATTAATTCAAAAAAGATAAAACCACTAGAAATTAAGATGACATAAAACAAAGGGTAAACGTCTATACTGTTCAAGAATACAAAAGCTAAGTTCGATATGTTTAAACTTGTTTATAGTTTATTGAGACTTTTCTAGAAAAAGGTCGTTTATATGGCTAGAATTGCCCTTTTCTGTTTCTAAATGTCGTTCACATAACTTGAGAGTGGCAATGATATTAACTGAAAATTAATCGAGAACCGTAAATAATTGATAAAGCATAGCTCTTATGTCTTTCAAATTTGAATGTCGTTTAAGATAATTATTAGGGTGGGGACAAAACATCATTCGATCACGTGTCCTCTTTTGTTTTATTAAAATGCAAATAGCCTTGACAAGTTTCAGTATATAATATACCGGAACCTGTATTACAATCCCTTTTTTATATTTTCCTGATGTTTCTGATGACACCATTATCACAGGAAAATAATTACACAACAGATACTAAAATCAACATTTTGATAATTCGGTGAGTACGTTTTCCATTCCTTTACAATTTGATGAACACTGATTCATTTTACGATTTGTTACAATTATCACCGACGGATAATAAACAAAATTATATAAAATATGCAGATTTCATTAACACTTGGTCATGATGAGATGTCGGAGTTTACATTAGAAGTCCTTTATAAAGTTGTTTTCGTTTTGCCTACGTCAGAAAATAAAAGACATATGACGGCATATTTAAAAGGGGCAATTACGTCATGCACCAATGTTAACTGTTTGTATCAAAATAAGCTTTATTCATGTAAAAATTTTCAAATTGCTTCGTATCATTTTCAATACTCAGCAAATGCTTGGAAAATTACATTTGTTAGTTGTTTTTGTTTTTCTCATCTCTATTTATAAAGAATCATTGCAAGGTATGCATGTCAGTGTTGACATGACTTTGATCAAACTTTCCTAACGGATCAATCATTAACATCAAGTGTGTGAGATAAAATCTGTTTTTCAAATATATTTTGATATCTATGTCTACATGTATATAGAAAATTTGCAATCAAAAATCGATGACATAGCTGAAATTCAATGCCACATCTAAAATTCATCTTTGTCTGATGAGCAATATTTGTTTTTATTTGTATGATGATAAAAGTTTGGAGAAAAGAATTATAATATTTACCTCGCTCAAAAGTTCCAAATATCGAATATATCAACATTGCAAGCATATGGGGTTTTATGTGGGAACCAACAAACGTTTACATTGTTTACTTTCTATAAAGATACACACACGAATTTATTTTACTCAACGTTTTATCCGTCATATACAAAATAACGCATAAAACGCCCTTTCAAAAAATATTTTCTCGACCGGCGCATTACATGTACATGTATAACTGCAAATCTGGATTTCGTGATTTTCCATTTGTGATGCGACATTCAGTGTTAGTACAAAAAGTGTGATATGTATGTCTATACAGCAATATTGTAAGCGAGAAATCAATGACAAAGATAAAGTGCAATGACACATTTTAATTTTATCTTTCTTTGATGGACTATGTTTGTATAAAGTATAAGTATAAAATATTGAAAACAATACGTTTAGTAATTTCTTGTGTCAAACGCGCTTTTCTGGAATTACCTTTATCAGGAACACCCAAAGGCAAACATTTGAAACCCGAAGTTGTATCAGTACCGAATACCCTAAGTTATACCTCCGATCGGGAAAGATAGCATACAGGAGAAGTATAAGTACGATGGATGAAAAGTATGATGCTAAGACACATTTACGATTGCTGCTGAATGTAGTTCAAGAAAATACGTATGTGGTCAAGGACGTACATATATTACTATATTATCTGTTGCGTGTATTCATTGATAGCAACGAGATAACTCAATTTATAGTGAACTTTGGGTCACTCAATTGATACCGATTGAAATCACACTGAGACAAATGGTGCCAAAACCACTGATTCACCTCGAAGATTACAATACCACAACTTATATCTTGATAAGTAAAAAATATATGTACGCTGGTATGTTTCCAATTTAAATCTATAATGAACAATGGCTTAAAAAGACCATAGAGGATTACATACTGATAAAATTAAGAATTTATATGGAGTAGAACTGTGATTAATAGATATTAATTTGAATATCTGCATTATTTAATTTATTCAATTGTTCTCTGTCATATTTGTCATAGAAAGTATAATATACCTTGTTTATGCTAAATCAATGTTGTTGCTAATGCAATACAGATTCATTCATTCAAAAGATAACATCACAAATTAAATTACCAGTGTAGTCGTTAACAAATCCGTATTCAAACCCCTTTTTCGTCAGGACTAAAAAAATGTGTTTTAATGAAAAACTATTCATATAAATTGCACTACCAACGATAGTAGAGGGGCATTATGTTTTCTGATCTGTGCCTCCGTTCGTTCATCCTTCCGTTCGTCCACCCGTTCATTCGTCCCGCTTCAGGTTTAATTTTTTGGTCAAGGTAGTTTTTGATGAAGATGAAATTCAATCAACTTAAAACTTAGTACACATGTTTCCAATGGTACGATCTTTCTAATTATAATGCCATAATAAATTGTTGGCCCCAATTTCACGGTCCACTGGACATGTACAATTATAGTGTGAGTAAGACGTCCGTGTACTATGAACACTTTCTTGTTTTTTCTGTTTCTAAATGTCATACACATAACTTTGAAGTTTCAATGATACTAACTCGAAATAAAAGTCGAGACTCGCAAAAATATTAATTCTTGGCATGCGTTTATTAGAGATAGATACACATTAGAGTGTCTGAAAGGTGTGATATATTTTATTTCTATTCACTAATATAATGTATATCATGTAAATGAAGCTAAGCAACTGTTTATCCGTAAAGGTTATCTTATTTCAACTCGTTGTTATGAAAAAGAAGTTTAAATTATTAGAGAAGGATGACATTAGACTATGGCGCGTAAACTGGGTTGTGTGTTTTGGGGAAATAAAGAGCGTTTAAATATACTGAGTGCCAATGACAATGCGAAACCTGGTTTTTATAAAATAAGATTTATATTACAAATGATAATTTTTCAAAATAAATTGTTCTTGAAAATTAACAGTTTTAACAACAGATCGTAATCAAACAAAATTGTTTCATTGTCATCTTTTAGGCACAATAGGTAAACGAAACATCCAATGTCGAATCATCAACTCACAGTCAAAACAAAATATGTTACGATCCCGTGGTGCAGCGCAATCTCAACAGCGCCATGAAATTGATCATCTCGGACGTTTAATGAGATCCTGAGGAATGTTATTCCACTTGTCCCGTAACGCAAACTCAAGCTGACTTTATGATATTAGTGTTTTTATCGTCTTAACCAAGTCAAATCGTATGCAAAATTTGCTCTATCGGACAAATATCCGGCTTAAAGTATGACGTTTGTCCAAGGCAGGTGTCAAGTGTTCATGTAACCACCACTGACGTTTTATGGTACATAATGAATGATTTTTGGTCTACAAAATTTTATGTTTACGCCAGATGGCCGTGCAGATGTCACTAAGGAAAGATTATCGTGCTCTATAACAATTTTGTGCGCAAATGTTGCTTTATTGAAATTGCTCCATCATTGTAATCTCGTGACATTTAGACAGCCATCAAGATCGTTATCGGATATGTTAAAGACCAAATGTATCAGTCGTTTCTTGCTTTATGTACCTCATGTTGTGGCTTTTCATTGATTGAATTTGTGGGTGATTTTGGCTATTGTGGAGGCTACAACTTCAGTCTTCTATCAATTGTATGGAGCGAAAGGCTTTATTGGATCATGCTCAAAACTGCATGGTGCTGGTTGTCAGAAAGTCCTTGTATTTACTCAGATGTTTATTGCAGTTTCTTAACAATAAGTGCAGGAAAATTCCTGACATTAGCCAAGCTTGAAATGACAATATCGTGTGTATGTTGAAAAACAGTGAACTTGGCTTATGTCCGTTCGATTAACTCTTACTTCGCATTTGTTCCAAAAATCACGCAACTGTAAAGTTGTCGACAATTGCCTTAAAAGGCATTTTCAACCAATTATACAAAGTTTTAATATGGATAAAATACAAATTATAGATTTATTTTTAAACAAAAGTATTGCGTTTTCAAAGGCACTCAGTATAATATAATTTGACTTATATACCGTGAATTTTTATCATACCGTACAATAGCATTATCCTTTCTTTCCTGATTCACTCATCAATCTGTTTCAATTCAGAATGACGACAAGATGTAACTGGTATTACATAAAGCACGAGACTAATTGTATAAGATAGATAATTACTTTATGGTTTGGAAAATAAACAACCAAATTCATATAGTTAGTTATGTATATGCACAGATTTCTTCCAATTAAAAGCTTCCAAATTGTTACATTAAGTAATCTGATAATGTCGACTAATGACAAGCACTAAAACCAGTAAATGTCTGCAATAGGCAGTATTTGTATATGATAAGGATTTGGTATGATATTATTCTAGTGGATAAAACATCCACGTCCTTTTTTAATCGTTAAATGAGAGAATAATTTTGTATATTTTTTTTTTAGCAAAGTCATTCCTACAAACCTTAATAAAAAAAGTGTACGAAAATTATAAAAGAAGATATCGCTTTATTACAAATCCCTCAATTAAATCTTGACATTCCATCAATCATACATTCGAAGTTTTTGAACCATACACCAGAACATCTCACCGCTTCCATTCCCCCCTCCCCCTCCAAAAAAAAATAAGTGTTAACAAATGTGTTCGAAACTTTAAATTTAAAATCATACTGTTGAAACCATATGAAATAATGTGTCGTTGTTTTCTTTTGATGGCTAGTCAAAACGACTTAATTTGGTTTCCCTAAAACTGAGACTTTACACCTGCATTCAAAAGAGTAGATATCCACTATTAACACCAAACTAAAGTTGTTTAAACGTTATAAGCTTAAACTTTTTCTTGTTTGTCAAATCATATTTTCCTTTCTTATATCAGCTCTCCGGTGTTTGTGTTAATTCTTGTAAATTTCAATATCTTGGCAGCAACAACTATAAATTGTAAGACATGAATTGTCTAAATGCACATCTGCTGTAACAAACTGGTACCACCATTCCTAAATGTTACTACTTGTTACAGGATTTTGAAAAAAACAAATATTTCAAAATACCATACAATGTAACTGTAAACTAAGAAAAAGGCGATAATAATCAGGGTATATATTATCATATGAAACGTTGATGATGTAATACTGCAAAGGTCTGCTGAAGATCTTTTAAATAGTTTGTCAGAGAAAACATATCATATTTTGTCTAACTTATCTGTTTGTTATGCCAAAGTAAAACGGATCGAATTGTATCAGATTCGGAGAGGTTAAGATAAATTGATTAAGTAAACGGAGAATCTTTCAAAGAAAAAACAACTTGACCTCAGAGCAGAAAAAGCCACCGATTTGTCTTCCTTACGGCAAACAATATAACCCCTGAAGGTTGGATTTGGGTCACCCCAAACCGCAAACCTATCGGTTCAGCAAATAGTTATCAAAGGTACCCGGATTATATTGCATTAAGCCAGCTACATAAGACTCATTAGTAACGTTCAGATTAAACAATTAGAAAGCCCAACAAGTACAAAGTTGAAGGGAATTGAGGACCTAAAATTACAAAAATGTTGGGCCAAACGATGCTTAGGCAATCTATGTCGTGTATGCGAAAATCTGCGTCCGATATCCGAATAGTTGACAAAAGAAACTCAATACATTTACAATGTTACAAAAATTAACAAAAGTCACTTATCAGTTACTTACAAGCAAGCTCTAACCCTTTATTAAACTGGTTGAAATATAATGTCCTCTTCATATGACTATTAATCACAATCTTTCCCGTTAGGGTTTAGTATTACACCATCATAAAAGAAATCAGAAGAACATAAAGTTATGCGAGGTTAAAAAAAGATAGCAAAATTAACGCACAAGAGGAAATGGAAACCACACATATAACTGGCATGACATTAACAAAAGGTTAGCAAATGTGACAAGACATCAGAAAGTAGTAACATAAGTTAAAACATGACAGTTTGTTTTCATTCGTTTAATGTGTTTGGGGTTATGATTCTAAAAATTTCTAAAAAAAAAAAATCCTATTATGTTTTCGTGACATAAGGGTGAAAATGAGCTACTTCATGTTGATTCAACATACATCCCTGTCTCAAATAGTTTAAATATACTTACATGTATTTCAAAAACATATAATTTCTAGATCGAAAGACACAAATTACTGATAAAACAAAACTCACAAACCGTTGCCATAAACCAATTACAAGTCATAAATTATAAATTATTTATTTTTTCCAGATAGACGAAATTATCAGTAAACATCTGTATATTAAGCGTAAAAAACGTCATCAACAGTAAGGGGCGATTAAGCAATGCTTACATATGTTTTTTTACTGACAACAAAGATGACAAGATACCAAGCTTGAATTTGCAAAAAAAATATGTTGAAGAAAGAGTGAAAACGCCACGGAAAGAAGAACATAACTGTAAAAATTGCCACACAAGACAACATTTTGCAATCTGAATCCTATCGTAACCTTGGATTAAAGTAGGATTTAAAAAAAAAGATATTTACTAGATTATTTCCAATAGACAAAAAACAAATGTTGAATAGTTTATCAACTGGATGATATGATGTATTTTTTGCATTTGCTGATTTTGATTAACTGTCGCGTTATACAAGGTAAGTTAAAGTTTAGAAAAACCAAAGCAGACACCAATTCCAAAACAGAGATTTCATTAACACATAGTCCTGATCAGATGTCGGAGTTGATATTACAAAATCCTTTATAATTTTTTTTTTTGCCTTGCCTACGTCAGATAATGCAAGACATATGGCCGCCTATTTAACAGGGGGAATGACTTCATGCACCAAATGCAACTGTTTGTATTTAATAAGCTTAATTCATGTTAACATATTCAAATCACTTGGTTTTCAATACTCAGCAACTGCTTAGAAAATAATATACTTTTGTCATTTTGTTTTTTTTTCTTTTCTAAAGAATCATTGCAAAGCATGCATGTCAGTAAGACATTTTTAACATGACCTTGATCGAACTTACTTCACAGGTCAGTCATCAACGTCAAGTGTGTACGATAACACATGTTTTTCCAATATTTTTTTTTATTTAATAAGCACAATAACAACTATTTTCAACAAAGACTGTTTGTATCGTGTGTATTTGTGTCGGGCATGGTTCAAATGAACCATGACCTTAATCCTCACCAATCGAGTATAAATATTTGTTATTGAAATGATCTTACTGTATAGATGCTTGACATATCTGTAGACATTGTTTGGACTAACAATTTAAGATATGTATAGATGCATATTATTCTCCTTATGCATAGTGAACACAGGAGAATAACATGATAATAGTAGTATAAATGTTTGATAGTAAATGATCTTATCGGACCACAGATGAATTATCACGTTGTGATTGATTTAACGCCGTCACGTGGTGACCCCCTATGACACCGTATGGGGTTAGTAAGTTTTATATCGGGTTCATGACGCGTTAATGGCGACGTCATCTACTAATGTTGTTGTGTTTCATTGTTTATTCTTCAGCAAAACGCCGCAGAAAAAGTCTAGCGTCCGATGAATTCGTTATACGGTTAACTACTGACCCCTACGGATCCAAAGAGGGTGATTAAAATGTATAGGGGATTCGGCCTCCGGCCTCACCCTTATGGATTTTACATACCCTCTATGGATCCATAGGGGGTCAGTAACGAACCATGTAGTTTATAGTATTGTACTTATCTTTTTTTAATACTTTTTGTTTATCAATTTTCATAAGTTACGTACAGTAGATAAGTCAATTTAAACTGGAAATCAATTAAAAACAATTTCAGGTATTTTAGAATGGACAGTTGTTGGAAAGGTCACAGATTATGGACAAAACGTGACATTATTTTGTAATGTTTCGCACTGTTGTCCTGAGGATTCAGGATGGGATAGATGGACTCCTGTACAACAGACCCTGTTTATAGATATAAAGACAGGAAGACCAAATAAAAAGTATGATGGAAAGGTTATGAAGGATGGATACACCTTAATTATCCAAAATCTGACCGAAAATGATCTAAATGTCTCATATTCCTGTTTATATGGTGTAACTTTAGGGGAAAGAAAATTTTTACTGGAAGAGGACGTTTTCAAATGTAAGTGCAAGCACGCAACATATATTAAATATCGACAATTATAATGACAATATTATGCTATATGTATACATAAAAAACAAGGAGTTTTAACATCACTGAGACAAGACAACTAATCACAAAAAAGGAACTGTTCTGTTGCCAAGACCATGAAAACATTGCAAAAACTTACTAAACCAGAATCTTTTTACTTCAGGCAGACTACAAAGGATGTGGAAATGCATAGCCACGTGAATAGCTGAAACTTAATTTGAAGGATAACTGATTTGGAGCGATTCTGTTCATTTGATAGTGTTTTAAGGGTGACCAAATGATAAACAAATTGGCATTTTTTACACATAATTCATTTTGGAATATTATTTAAAATTCTTACCTTAATATTATGTTTATATACATTATTTTATTTCAGCAATAAATCCTACACAACCTAATGATCCGAACGGTCAATTATCTCATAGTGAAATGTAAGTAAGAAGTCTTTATGTTTCAGGTTAACTTCGTAATGTAATTCTTATATAGTTTATGACCGTGTCCACTCTTATAACAATTATAGGGGTGTCATATCCTGTCCATTTATTATATCTGACAAACAGAGAAGTACATGGACATTTGTCGGTCCATTTAGAAATTGCATATCTTTCAAATATTATAATTCAGATGTCATAAGGCAAACACCTGTCATAATATATGTCATAATATATAATTTCCTAAACCCCAGAAACAAAGTACGAGGACATTTTGGAATCAGCCTGTCTGTCACTTTGTCAGGAAAGACTTCTTCGTCCATTGTTTTTATCACTTATAGCTTTGTAGAATAATTGCAAGCATTTACTATAGCAGTATTTAGGGGAAGAAGACTTTAAAGTCATCTTCTATTTTATTTTGCTTACTGTTTCTAAATCCTTTGAACTGTACCCTATCAATAACTGCCACCGACTTTCGAAATTGGTAATTCAGATATATTCGTAACTGGCTTGAAAATCTATTCAAAATTTATACAACTGTTTCTACACATAAAAACAAAAATGTGCGCTAAATCAACACAGAACGAAAGTACTTGTCTTTGTGTGTACATTCTTATAGACGTTATCTTCCCCAACCATTACGAAAATAACTATGGAAGGGAACATGACCAATATAATACCAATGTTATTTCAACTGATCGGGCGGAGCTACCGTTTCAATTTGCATAAGGACAGTCTATTCGAAGATGTTTGTGGTAAGGATGATTGCCGTTATAATCAAAACTGGTGATTTCTTGTCACATGTCATTGGAATCAAACAACAATACAAAAGAACTTAGTACACGATATGAGACGAATAAAATTGTTATAAATAGTTAAAGATTCATAGCATTTACAAGTGCAAAATGAAAGTATTCTAAAGTATCGTCTATTGTATTATTCTGTCTGAAACAGTTCTGATTACGAGATTTGTTTTAAGCGTGATTTATAAAAATAATTACATAACAATATGTAAATATAGACACTTTTTTCCTTTCTTTTATATTATCAATTATTTTTGCAACTTATCCCCGTGCATCTCCTCAACCAGCACCTTACCTCCACATTCACAAAAAAAAAACATTTGGAATATAAGTAAACTCAAAAGTATTTCAAAACGTTTTTGAATAAAGACATATGTATATTGTATATTGCAACTAATTTCTTCCTAGTTTTGCTTCTTAACCACAAATTAAAAAATGTGACAAATGTTACATTTGTTTAGTCTAAAAAATTTGCCTTACAAGAAAATCAACGGCTGTGTCTCATTTTTTATTTTGCGAATACACGTGTAGTGGTTACATATTTAAACCATTTTAAAAACCATAACTGGACACTTCTTTCCTGCGTTTATCCCAAAACAACTGTCAATAGATGGACTGGTCTATGATGACCGAATCGGTTAAACTCCGCCCACTCAAGTAAAAGAAAGAAACAAAATAAGCCTAATCCAAAGGGAAAACAAAACGAAACTTTGCAACTCACATTTCCTTGAACAGGAGCAAATGATTTAAGTTTGATGTTCCTGTTGTCAACATAGAACACAGGATTTACAAACGTTCGCAAACTTTTCATTTTTTCAACCAACATCATGAAGATCTTTGAACCTAAATATTGTTTATCCATTGTAACATTAGTTCAGTTAAATTAACATTATATTTAACATTAAAAAAGGCACATGGAAACAACTTTTTAAACATATTAATATTAAGGATATTTATTTTAAAATGTTAGATTGTTCCTCAAGCAAAGATATATTTATTTGTGTCGTGTTAGAAAAGAAAATATTACTTCGAAATCAAGGATGGGAGATTTGTACATTTGGAACAATTTTCTTAATACCAATGCCAACGAGACAACTCTCCATCTAAATAACATTTTATAAAGGTAAACCATTATAAGTCAATGTACGACCTTCAACATGTACATCTCTGAAGAGTCAAAAATGTCTTGAAATAATTAATGTTTCTTAACTTTATTTTTGGGGTTTTCACAGTTTTACATTTCTGTACGAAATCTGCAAATGACATCGAAAGCAAACAATTCATTTTTTTCTTTCAACAAAACTAGAATTTTTAGGCTAAGTTGTTAAGCAAACTTATGCTATTTTAACTTACAAAGTCATTCTTAGATATTATCCAACATATTCAAAGATGAGGTTTGTCAGAATTTGGAATTAATGGTAAAAAACTAAAAGTAGATACTTAGTTACTAACATAATTATTAATGACCATGGCCTGTATACTACTTTCCTTTCATTTCACAATGATCGTACATCTGTTTGATTCCACAATTCCATTTATTTTAATTTTCAAAATGCACAAAAAATCTTATTTTCCCTGAATATATCAAGCTGTCAATGTCCAACTCTATCACTGAAGAAAATAACGGGAAAAAATAACGGATCTGCACCGTATCGTTTTGTGATTATTATGAATGTTTACTTTCTCACAGGTTGGCTGTGTATTGGAGTTACTTTAAAATTCTTTTCATTTTGCAGGATTTATTTTGTTTAAGCTTACATGAAGAAACAATCATATATAGGTGCACTTATTTATTTGCTGAATGATTTCCCAGTATTAACTAATGTTGGGCTATTATGATAAAATAATCACATTTTATCAATATACAAATATGAAACAGTTAAATCTTCAAAAGTATAGGTTGGTGTTTTAAAAAGTTTAATATATTTTTGTTAATTTTACGATTGTTGTCAATATGAATAAATGACAAATAAATTTCAAAGAATTTTGAAAAATAAAATAAAATGATATTGAATGTACATGTCTTTGGTAAAATAATTTGCATGAAAAAACATATAGTTCCTTGAGAAAAGATTTTGCAAATAATCTAAATATGTGTCCTTATGTACTAAAAGGTGATTTTTTTTACTTGAAATCTCCCATCATTTGATAGTCAAGTGCCTTCAAATGAAAGAAGTGTCACCACCAAAAACAAAATAATCCCTTAAAAAATATGTCATTCTCATTACTGTCCAAGATTCAATATGACAAGACATGTTCGTATAGAATCTAACTATAAAATAAAGTGGTTGTCAGTTAGGCCGTGTCACATTGACCTAAACTCGTTTTGTGTTAGTGTAACTAATACGTAAACTAAAAAAACATACGTTCCAATTGATAAAACTAAAAGTTTACATGAGGTTTACAGTGTAGGTTAAGTGTACACAACACTAGTCATTTAGAACATTAATGTTACCAAGTATATTTAAAGAAGCAACGATTTTGTGATAAAATTGATATTTATAACAATTGTTAATAAAGTTCTTTACAGAAATATTTGTATAAACTTGATGTATTTATTTGTTATAAAAATCACTTATCGTAGCTGTATTAACCCCTTATCAAGACCCAAAGTATCATCATTTACGAATAAATAATTTATTTTAAAAAAAGTCTTCCCGGAACTCTTGAACTGAATGTTAATGCGCGTATCGTTATGCGTTTACTTTTCTACATTGGCTATAAGTATAGGGGGAGGGTTGAGATCTCACAAACATGTTTAATTCCACCGAATTTTTGCGCCTGTTCCAAGCCAGGAGACTTTGGCCTTTGTTAGTCATGTATTATTTTAATTTTAGTTTTTTGTGTACAATTTGGAAATTAGTATGGCGTTCATTATCACTGAACTAGTTTATATTTGTTTGGGGACCAGCTGGGTGCGGGAATTTTTCGCTACATTGAAGACCTGTTGGTGACCTTCTGCTGTTGTGTTTTTTCTATGGTCGGGTTGTTGTCTCTTTGTCACATTCCCGATTTCCATTCTTAATCTTATTCCCGAATCGGCTGGACTTACTCGGAAATACTTGCCACTGGTCTTTACTTAAACAATAACTAACTCATAAATGCATTACTATAAAAAGTGTAAGGTAAATTGTTTTGTTTGTCTAGTATCTCAGATCCGATAAAAAAAAAACATTATCCCTTTCTTCTGCCAAATACTCTTTGAAGAAAAAATACCGACAAAAGACAGAAATAAACAGAAATGATAGAAATGTAGTGATCCTTAACATCTCAATCTTTTTTCTTCGGTTGTAAGCACGCTGATGCAGACTACGTTTTCTAATGCGTAACCGAGACATCTTTTGTATCTTTAAACTACTGAAAATATCGAAATACTTTCATAAAGGAGCAACCAAATATCTTCAAGGAAGATGGGTGTTCGTTGTCAGATTTTTGTTCCCGCGAACATTTTTAATCAGTTTTTTCGCTAGCAGTCAGATTGTTTTTATCAGTATTTAACACTATATGTAATGTATAGAGAAGCTCTGGATTCAGAGTATTTTTTTAAAATCATCTCTATGGCCAGAATATTTGTATTTATCATATTAAGGATCAGAATATTTTTCAAAGAAAAATCCATTCCTCCTCACATCACTCCTTTTTAAAGTGAAATTTTCGTTCCCGTACTACTAGAAACAATTGCATTCGGTTCTACGCAATGAACATTTAAAAAACATAACGTTTACAAGTGTGAACAAACCTTTTGTACAGATAAATAAACAAGGTGTATAGATGTGAACAATTTTAATGTGAAACCTGTGTACATTACCTTACATGTTTACTATACATGGTGTTTGGTGTGAACACGGCTTAGACTGCAACCCTTCTGTATGAATATAAACTAAGTATACATTATGTCATAGAGTTATACACATAGGAACCTTATTTAATAGCCAGGTGATATTTGCATAATGACTGGAACAGAACCTTCGAAATCAGTATGCAGTGCGGATCCAAGTGTGTGTGGGGGGAGACGATCAATGCATTTGAATGGAGACATATGGTTGGAACCCACTCCCTTTATCATGGGTTAGGAACCCCTTCACTCTCTTGCTAGATCAACCCCTGGTAAGAGCTTTTTTTCATGAGACACTCACAATTATGAATATAATCGGTCTTTCATTCCATCAATCACGAGGTGTTCAACAAGAAAATCCATAAAATAAACATAACCTTTACATTTTTGTTTGTTTTAAAATAAGTATGTTCCTTCATAAATGAATACTTTGCAGAGTGCAGCTTGCTATGACGCCAGAGGTGGAACCCTGAACAAGTATGATACAGACCTTTATTTTGGTTGTGATTCTATTTGACACCGCATACGTTTTTGACATAGATTGGATGTGGCCTTGCAATTTTAAATTTTGGAAGTTGATATTTGTCTCTTATGGTCCAATATCCAAAAAATAACATTTAGATTCGGCATTCCAGAACCCCAATTATTCAATTTGTGATGGATTGCTAGCAGTTTTAATTTTGGACTTTTGAACCTCAAGGTGGACCAATTTTTAAAATGAGAAATTATCTAAACACAGTAAGATATAGAAATTTAAAGAACACTAGTTATTCCAATTAAGGACTGAATTCAACCTCGTTCAAAGTAGTAAAGAAATAAGCCTTTATCATGTTTATAAAAGGTATTAGACAAGTATTGTTTTTGTCACCTGACTTTTAAATCAAAATGTAGAAACAGATGGGTGCAGTCCTAACCTGTACAGCAAGTTAACTTGATAACCAGTCATTTGGACTGGTCAAAGTTAACCTGTGACCGAACTTAGGACTGCTCTGACCAGTCCTTGGACCCAAATCTAGTTAACTTGGAAAGCGGACTTGGTCCTAGGACGTTTTTTTATGTCTGCCAAAAAGTTAACTTGAAAACAGGTCCGCTATTGATATAAGTTAACTTCGAACCAGTCCTGTCATAAGTTAACTTCGGAACCATTCCTGTCATAAAGTTAACATAAGTTAACTTCGAAACCAGTCGTGCCACAAAGTTAACATAAGTTAACTTTTGCTTTGACAAATCCGATCAAAACCAGACCTGTTCCTAAGTTAACTTTTGACTGGTCTGCTCAACACTAAGTTAACTTGTACAATGTTGTAACCAGGACCGCTCTATACGAGTTTTGAAAAATATTTGTTTCGTAGTATAAACATCGAAAATAAATTAAAATTAATACTTCCGTTTTATAAACAGTATTAAATGCAAAATGAATTATTTGAAAATTAAGTACGCATAAAACGTTGCTTGTAACACAAATTTATCTGTGATCTGACTATCTATTAATTATAAAAACGATCTTGGTTAGGCAGTTACCATTGGAATTTCGGTGGGGGGGGCTATGGATTTCAATTTTAGCATTACATATAGTGGCAGCTGAGGGTGAAACAAACAATTTCTTTTTCTCAGGGTCCGAAACAAATTATTTTTTTAACCAAAACCTGGAAAGAAACTTTTTTTTCCAAAAAAAACCATAGCCACATCTATATACCCGCATAGTAAATCAGCCATATTTTTTTTTCAGGATTCATTGTATAATACAATGGATAGCAATATTGCAATATAATAAGAACAAATTTTTGTTCGCATAAATCTAGTGTGCCCGCATGTCCTCTTTTAACTCAAAATACTGATATGTAACAAAATTGCAGTAGTTTTGATACCTCATGCTGACTTGTACAACAAAATTATTTGACCGCATCCACCAAAACTGACCATATGTGCACTTTAATTTGTAAATCTATATACCTGCATAGTAAATCAGCCATATTTTTTTATGTCAGGATTCAATGTATAATACAATGGATAGCAATATTGCAATATAATAAGAACACATTTGTGTTCGCATAAATTTAGGGTGCCAGTGTCCTCTGTTTACTCAAAATACTGATAGTCATAACAAAATTTCAGTACTTTTGATACCTCATGCTGATTTGTACAACAAAATCATTTGACCGCATCCACCAAAACTGACCATATGTGCACTTTAATTTGCAAATCTATATACCTTCAAAGTATTGTACCGAGCGCCTGAATGTCTTCTCCTGACTCCAGTGCACATTTTAGTTCATGATGGTATGTCAAACAAAACTGTTATGCCTCATTATCAAAGTACCAACACTGACATGTATGAATTCATTTGTTCTAGTTACAATGTTTTAATAAAAAAAAAAGGTATTTGAGGTTCTCTTCTGGGAATAGTATTCTGTTATCTATTATGTCGGTTGATTGACTTTGTTTATAGTTAAACATCAAGTTGCAACTATTCAATTATGGTGCGCATTCAGTATAATTTTGGGACGTCCCATACACTGTGTATAATATTAATTTATAATCGGCAAAAACAAATCTCTGGATAAATCTGACGAATTTGACGAGATTGTTGATAGTTTTACCACACAGTATGCTTACGGACACTGTACAATTATTGTTAGAATATTCTTCGAAAAATAGAATAGTAAATCTAATGCAAACAAGTTCAATAACAATAAAATATCCATGCATACATATAAAGTAAAATTACGGAAGAGACACGTAAAAAACGATGTTGTTGATATCCCGTGATATAGGAATATTGTTCCGATGCGTTGGATAACCTTCTAAAAAACAAACTTTCTATGTGATTGTTTGGCAATTTTTTGATTTACATAAGAATACATTTATATCAAAAAAAAAAAAAATTGTATAATATCCAGTAGAGTCTAGCGAGTAAATAATAAATGATATCTGTGGAAAATCAATGCGAATGTTGTTTACATATTTTAATGAAAGCGCAAGTCTGATATGAAAACTCTTATAACGATAATCTATCATAAGCAGACCTGTCCTCAGGACTGGTCAAACGCAGACTTATCCACAGGTCTGGTCTGGAGCAGACCTGTCCTCAGGACTGGTTAAAAGCAGACTTATCCACAGGTCTGGTCGATAGGCCTGCAGCAGTCCTAAAAAGGCAGACGGTAGGTCTGGTCCACCAGCGACGAAGTTAACTTGCTTGACTACTTGAAAAATTTCAAGTTAACTTAGAAGCAGTCAACAAGTAAACTCCAAGTTAACTTTTGTCAAGGTTAGGACCGCACCTATCTGTAGGACTATAACCCCCAAAATCAATCTCAACCTTTCCTTTCTTGGTATGGAACCTTGTGGTAAAATTTAATACAGAACTGTTTACATATACTCTAGTTATTGTCTAGATACCAAATGTATTCAAATAACGACTTTGTCATACCATTATACAGCCAATAATTGCATTCAGTTGTATAAACATTGATACATGCAGTTTAAATTATCCAATTATTAAATTATGTTGCTTCTGAGAAAGAAAACAAACCAAGACTCTTTAGTTGATGAATTGTATGTGTATTAGCTATGACAATTCAATTATGAAGCTTATTCTTGTTCATAGTACCGAGACAACTACGAAATATTCTTTCAAATTCGGAACCTTGCAGCATTAATCATGATCATTTTTTTATTATTTGATTTTTTTATTTCTGCATAAAAAAATATTTAATAAAATTAAAACTGTCTGGTGTTGTAAAGGTTGAGTTAAGATAGCTATATATATAGCTTATTCTCATTTTTGTTTAGTTGTCGCGTTCTAAATTATGTTACAGTTACAGATATGGAAATTTTAACCTTTGCATGTTTAGTTGGCTGAGATTTTCACTTAATTTGTACACCTTTGTTAGGATTGAGAAAACTGGTTTTTTTTCTTCTTTTTACTTATTTGTGGATATAGTTGTAAATAGTTACATATCAGATTTAAGGGAATTATTCACATATTATGCATTGTTATTCAAATCGTTTTACTGGGTTTAATTTAAAGAAAATGTCTGTTGATTGTGTATGATTTATGGTTTGTATGTGTTGAGTTACAAAACTGTAACAGTAAAAATAAAGTTACTTGGATATAGGAAGATGTGGTGTGAGTGCCAATGAGCCACCTTTCATCCAAGTAACAATTTAAAAAGTAAACCATTATAGGTTAAAGTACGGCCTTCAACTCGGAGCCTTGGCTCACACCAAACAACAAGCTATATTATTTACTTCTGCGTCACATTAATTGGTGCACGTTTCGATTTACTAAAGGACATTTTTAATGAATTGTGATTAAAACTATCAAAATCAGTGATTTATTTTGTAAGCCGTATCTGTAAACGCAAAACATGTGATATTGACAACAATACGAGATAATCAATACAGTTTAATTTTAGATTAACTTAATATGAACGACCTATTTTTCTATTGAATTCAGATCAGCTTTGATAATTGGAGTTATTATATTAGTGTTAGGGTCAGTGACAATGTTCATTTACTTTTGGAGACGACGAATCAAAAGAAGCAAAAGTAAAGGTAACACACTTATATCATGGATTTGTCACACAATTTGGGTTTAACGTATATCATCTGATCCCAGACATAGATAACCTTAGCCGTATTTAGCACAACTTTTTGGGAATGTTGGTTCATCAATGCTCTTTAAAATATGTCATATTTGTAAGCGCACCTCTACCACAACTAAATGTTACCTGCTTAATAGCTTACTAAGAAAAAAATAGCTCATGAAATTTTACTCCTTAGACTCAGCTATGTATTACTACATGAAGTTATATAAAACAAAATTACAGTACATTTCTTCAGAGGTTTCGTTCTAAATCTGAAATGCAAATAATACAGTTAAGACTATTTTACAGTATCTATAAAAAAAAAAAAAGATGTAGTATATTTGGCAATGAGACAACTCTATTCAATAGTTCATTAGCTTACATGTATGAGAGAGCTGTTCATTGCCAATAAACAAATACTGAAATTGTACACAGTACAAATGAATTGGATATCAGAATTATAGGCAACTGTGCAACCGTCAACACTGAGAAGAAAACCCAAACTGTAAATTTAAACTAAGCTATCAAAGTCTCGACATAATAAATGTCAAATAATTAAATTACGAAATTTAAAGGCTTAATTTATAACAAAACAATTTTCGAAAAAGAAATATGACAGACAAGAACCTAATAAAACTAAGGAGCTACAGCCTCCTAATTTGAAACAGGCGCAACAAAATGTAGTGGGTTTGATGTTGTTTGTGGGAATCAAACATGTATAACGTAATGAGGCAATTCATCATAAGAACACACCATAAAAACAGTAGAAAATGACTTTACGATCGAAACAAAGCAACAACAGAAACTTTTACAAACAAACAAGACATATGTCACAGATCTAACAGCACGCAGTAAATGAAACTAGTTCAAAAACTAATACAAACTATAATGAAGCATTGTTTGTAACGTTCATTTTGATAAGAGACATCTCCAATTTTCACGGCATCAATTGCAAATTTTTGCAATAAAAACGTTATCTCAAGCGCAGACAACGTATGGCAGATTTCAAAAGTATGATTTGACATTATGTTTGTCAGTTTCATTCAATGGAGATATTAATGTTGTATTTTAAACTACGACGGATCGAATCAAAGTTATAACATGATGTCTTATAAACATATGCAAATGTCTTTATCAGGAAAAGAAGACGGTTTAGATCTGAAAGAAAAATTATTGGACAACGAAACTAAGGAAAAAGGTACAATATCGTGTTTTTTAAGAATCCATATACTAAATGAATACAGTTTGATGACATACAACCGGTATCAGATTGTTCATTCTAATGTAATGAGATTCAAATTACTCACTTTTTCATAAGTCTGTTTGTCCTTGATTCTATTGTCAATGTTCAGTGACTGTTTGCAGAAAAAATATTTTTTTAAAATTCTCCCTTTATATGATGTTAATTTGCAAAGTATCAGATGTATCATTTTAATATGATAAGCATTATATTTGTACTTTCAATTTGTTCTGTTTTCGGTGTCTTTGTTAAAACGATTGGTATAATGAAGATAAGGAAATTCATTCATGTTATATAGCGTATACTAGTAAGTAACATTATTTTTTCTAATTAAAAAAAAAAGAAGACAAGTCAGATCTAAAAGGGAAATTAATGAAAATAGAAACTGAGCTGGAAGAATGTATGCCAATGCATATAAGAGGTATAGTGTTAAATTATGTATTTTGACATTTTATTCGATTACAACGAACAACTTGGAACTGTAATTTTAACATTTTAATTAGTTGTGTATGTTTCTTCTCTAATAATATTTTACAATTTTATTTATTATGTCTGTTTTGTTCACGCATCATATCATAGTAAATATAACGTAATTTGATAAGACTGCCGTCAAAGTGAGAGGCGTAACGCTTTAAAACCAGGTTTATTCCACCATTTTTCTACATTTGAAAATTCCTGTACCGAGTCAGGAATATGACAGTCCATTTGTTTTGTATGTATTTTGTCGCTTGATTTTGCCATGTGATTACGGACTTTTCGATTGGATTTTCATCTGAGATCAGTTTTTTTTTTATGATTTTACTTTTTTTCTTCTCTAAGCAGTTTGACTCAAGAGCAACACTTAATATAAGAAACCCCAAAACAATTGATGCGAAATATATTTTGAATTTGTTTTAACATACCCTCTGCCCCTTCGTATGGTGTTTACATATCACAATTGATACGTTATTCACGTGCTTGTTCACACTATACGAACTTCATATACAGGAATGTGCTCCTTACGCAGAAATTGTTCCAACAAAGTTATGAGGAGGACAGATTAAAATTGACACTCCGTAAATTTTATGGACACCATCACGAATTTGTGAATCCATACGATGTGTCTTTAACCAAACTTGCTAAGGACATGTTTTGCCACATGTGGTTTGTCATTATGTCGTCTAATCTTTCAATTACCAAACGTTACTCATTCCCGATTGTGACTGTTTTGCTGAATGTGAATTCGCATTACTATAAGACGTGTTACGGTACTTGTCTATCCCAAATTCATGTATCTAGTTTTAATGTTATATTTGTAATTCTCATCGGATTTTGTCAAATGTGTTGACGTCTTTTTTATTATATTTAGGTGTTAAAAATTAATCACCGCCTTTATTTATTAAATTTAATTTTGTACGATAATTTACGTTTGAAGTTGGATTCATAACAAACTGGACATATATATATATATATATATATAAATTAGAGTTAATTGCTATTAATAAGTATTGCAATATGTATTGTTAAATGTAATATCAGTATTTAGTTCTAATATAATCTTAGATCAATCCTAGTTCTATCTTACTTTTGAATTATAGTTTTTTTTTTATGTGACGTCATGCTGTTTCTAAATTTCATAAATTCAAATGTGGCGTAATGTTTGTGCCTTTTCGCCATCGTATGTGACGTCATTTTTATGATTTATTGCGTTGAGACCTAGATTGAGTCGAGTGTGTCTATTCTGTGTTGGTCTAAGCATAATGTATTCGGGGTTTAGTTTTCTGTAATTAGTTTATACTTCAGTTTCATTATATATATATATCTTTCATATTCATTTGATATAACTTAGTGTTATAGCATTAGCATGACTTGGTCTCATTCCCAGCATAAAAAACAACGTCGTATTTGGCAAAACCTTTTTTTCAACTTTTGATCTTCATTGCTGTACAACTTTGTACTTTTTTTCACTTTCGATCTTTTATATATGGGCGTCACTGGTGAGTCTTGTGTGGACGAGGCGCGTTTTTTGGCGTATTGAATTTTTAACCTGATGCTTTTTGTTATATATAAATCATGTGTTTTTTTGTCTTATATGTTCTCCTATTCATTTGTATTATAGTCCTTTAATTTTATGTTGTCATTCCAATGTTATATTTAACTTATATTTAACCTTTAAAGTGCGAGGTTTGGCATGCCACAAAACCAGGTTCAAACCACCATTTCTTCCCCTTTAAAAATGCCCTGTACCAAGTCAGGAAGATGGCCATTGTTATATAATTGTTCGTTTCTGTGTGTGTTGCATTTTAACGTTGTGTCGTTTGTTTTCTCTTATTTGTGAGATATTAAGATAAGACGTGGCACGGTACTTGTCTATCCCAAATTCATGTATTCGGTTTTGATGTTATATTTGTTATTCTCGTGGGATTTTGTATGATGCTTGGTCCGTTTCTGTGTGTGTTGCGTTTCGGTGATGGTCGTTGTTCTCTTATATTTAATGCGTTTTATTCTATTTTGTTTTTTGTCCATGGATTTATGAGTTTTGAACAGCGGTATACTACTGTTGCCTTTATTTAAGTAACTTATATTTTAACAAAACATATGTTTGATGATTTACAAGGAAAATCTTTAAACTGTTTTGTAATCATAAAATATACTTTGAAGAGGGTTTTTTGTTTTTGATTTTATGATACCAAGCATTTGGTATAATGGCCAATGGAAAAAATGTTCACTAATGGAAAAGTATGTCACAAAATACAAATCACCGCCAACCCGTCGTACTAATCACACCCGATGACTCTGTAAAGTTAGGTTAAAGATGTGATGTGATGACAGAATGTACATCAAAACACAACATAGACTTAATAATGTGTTTATGTCTGTTCTAAATGAAGACTTTATAATTGAAATGCATAGCCATTTTTCTTTTTAAATTAGCTACACCTTTACTTTTTTTTTCAGATCAGATACAAAAACAAATAGAAGACTGGGAAAACAAAGATAAGATGTTCGTGTCTACACGAGCCAGTGATTTTATCCAGCAATGTTTAAACGAAAACAGTTGTTTAACATTAACTGCCCCATCAGGAGTTGGAAAATCATTTATCGCAAGACACACAGCACTAAGTTTACAAAAGGACGGATACACAATAATACCTGTGAGCCAACCAGATGATATTAAAAATTATTATAAACCTGGTAAACAGACAGTTTTCATTGTAGATGACATTTGTGGAAATTTCACTGCCAACCAGCAACAGATTAATCAATGGAAACAACTGTTACATACAGTTGACATGATTATTGCAGATAAAGCTTGCAAGATAATTGTATCATGTAGGTTACAGGTTTATAAAGACAATAAGTTCGATATATTAGTACCTTTTAAATCATGTGAATGTAATTTAATGTCAGATACATTATGCCTAACATCTGAAGAAAAAAGTATGTTGGCAAGCAAGTATATTGATTTAGATGATATTGATAAGTTTTCACAAGACAATGAATCCTTTCCACTTTTATGCTCTTTATATCACGAGGGAAAACATGGAGATGTGAACAATTTTTTCAAAAATCCATATATTGTCTATGAAAAAGAAATAGACAATTTAAGTAGACAAGGTGATGAAGGGAAATGTAAAAAATGCAGTCTAGCTTTATTAGTTATTTTCAATAATCAGCTGAGAGAGAAATGGTTCCAGGGTAGAATTACAAATGAGCAAAACAATATCATAAAAGACACATGCGATGCTTGTGGAATAAACAGGATACCTAAAATAAATCTGAAGACAGAACTTGACACTCTAGTTGGTACATTTGTCTCTAAACAGGATGGTATTTACCGTACTATGCATGATAAATTGTTTGACTTCCTTGCCTATTACTTTGGTCAGAAAATGATAGAATGTTTAATAGAACATGGTGATAGTGAGTTAGTACACGAACGTTTTTTTTGGCAAACATCACCAGATGACGAGAGCAGTAACATAGATTTCATTATTGAAATATTAGATGATCATTTAGAATTATATTTAGAAAGGTTTATCAAGAACTGGTTAGAAGGAAAGGTGGCAGTTGTGTTCAGTAACAATAATATGACAGAGTCATCATTTAGACAAAAATTATTAGAGAAATTAGAACAGCAGGACAAACCAATGCAAGTCACATTAGCCAATACCAAGGATACAGTGTTACCAAAGGAGAACTGTTTATCAGGTACTAATCCACTAATATGTACTTGTTATGGTGGTTATACTGATATGGTAGAGTGGATATTACGTAATGGTGTTGATGTGGATCAATGTAGAGATGATGGGGTAAGTGGGCTGTTGGTGGCAAGTCAGGAAGGCTATACTGATATAGTAAACTTACTGTTAGAGAGGAATCCTGATGTTAATCTATGTAACAAGGATGGATATAGTCCTCTGTTACTGGCAAGTGATGGAGGACATACTGATATAGTAAAGTTACTGTTAGAGAGGAATCCTGATGTTAATCTATGTTACAATGATGGCTATAGTCCTCTGTTACAGGCTTGTCAAAACGGACATACTGATATAGTAAAGTTACTGTTAGAGAGGAATCCTGATGTTAATCTATGTGACAATGATAGCTGTAGTCCTCTGTTACTGTCAAGTCAAAACGGACATACTGATATAGTAAAGTTACTGTTAGAGAGAAATCCTGATGTTAATCTATGTGACAATGATGGCTTGAGTCCTCTGTTACAGGCAAGTGATGGAGGACATACTGATATAGTAAAGTTACTGTTAGAGAATAATCCTGATGTTAATCTATGTGACAAGGATGGCTTGAGTCCTCTGTTACAGGCAAGTCAAAATGGGCATACTGATATAGTAAAGTTACTGTTAGAGAGGAATCCTAAGGTTAATCTATGTTCCAAGCAAGGATCTACTCCTCTGATAAAGGCAAGTATGTGTGGACATACTGACATAGTTAGATTACTGTTAGAGGGGAATCCTGATCCATGTGACCATACATCACTTAGTACGTCATATGTTTATAATAACATCAGTATCAGTAACAGTCCGAGTCTTGACCAACCATTAATGAAACATAAACCAAACATTAATGCCCAGACATATGATGGAGGTAATGCTTTATATTTCAGTGCAAGGAATGGAAACATTGAGATAACACAGTTACTGTTAGAGAATAATGCTGACAGCAATATCTGTATCCATAGTAAACAGTATATAACAGATGCATTAACAAACCATCCAAGTATAACTTTGGACAAAGAAAAACAAGACCTATTTGATAGCCTTGTAAAGAATACATCATCACGTGTAACAGAATACGTCCGTAACAAGTCAGTAGAGTATGCATTTGATGTAGTGGCCGGTTCGTCTCCATTACACATTGCTTGTTTTATGGGTAGGACCGATATAGTTCATTGCATTATGGACCACAATGCTAACATCAACCTGACAAAAGAAGATGGAACAACCCCATTATTTTATGCATGTGAATTAGGACATGCCGATATTGTACGTTTATTGTTACACAAGGGCGCAGACTTACGAAAATGTAGAAAAGATGTGAAATCCCCTTTAGACATTGCAACACATAACGGACATACGTCTATAGTATTGATTGTAACAGAATACATGAAAAAAAGGAAACAATGTCCTCTTTAAATCTAATTGTGTTACCATTGAGTGGTTGTGACCTTTAAAACAAACAAAATGCAGCAGGAAAACAGCTAATGTTATTCTGTCTTTGATTGCTATTTCCTGCTATTCATCCCATTATTACTGTCTATATATGACATAAACTGGTATTCATCCATTGACTCCTGTCTGTGTTTGATATCTACTGCTATACATTCAATAACTTCTTACTCTGTTTGATATCTACTGGTATTTATTCATTACTCCTGTCTCTGTTTGATATCTACTGATGTTCATCTCATTACTCCTGTCTCTGTTTGATATCTACTGATGTTCATCTCATTACTCCTGTCTCTGTTTGATATCTACTGATGTTCATCTCATTACTCCTGTCTCTGTTTGATATCTACTGATGTTCATCTCATTACTCCTGTCTCTGTTTGATATCTACTGATGTTCATCTCATTACTCCTGTCTCTGTTTGATATCTACTGATTTTCATCTCATTACTTCTGTCTCTGTATGATATCTACTGCTATTCATCCCAATACTTCTATCTCTGTTAGATAATTACTGGTCTTCATCCATTACTTATGTCTCTGTTTGTTATCTTCTGCTATTCATCCCATTACGTCTGCCTATGTTTGATATATAATGATATTCGTCCCAGTACGTCTGTCTCTGTTTGATATCTACTGATATTCATCCCATTATTTCTTTCTTTGTTTGATAAATACTGCTGTTCACCCTATTATGTATGTCTTTGCTGTTTAACCAAAAACGTTACTGATACTTCTGTTATTCATTACTTCTGTTTCTAATGCTAGAACGTGTATAAGAGACATACCCCATAACTTCACCTAACATTAATTTATTTTGCGTTTGTCACAAAAACAAAAGAGACATAGTTGATGTGTAGTACACCCAGTGTGCTGATTCTAATGAGTACAACTGTACCACTCTAAGAATTATTTGCTGGAAACTTATGGTTTTGTTTTGTGAACATTTGTTAAATGTAAATGTTCTATGAAATTGTTTGTGAACGACTAAAACTTATAAGTATTATAACTGTACACAATTAAGTTAACATGTGCATTTTTACCATAACTTTTAATTATGCTGTATCTTCTATCTTTGACAATTTATGTGTAACGTGCTATATCTTTTTGTTATTTTACATTTTTTATTTTATTCTGATTTGCATGCTGTATCTTTTTCATTTTACATGTTTGACTGATTATAATTTTGATGCTTTATCTTTTATATTTCACAGTTTTTGTTTAATTCTTATTTTCAGGCTGTCATATTGTTTTGTCAGTTATAAATTTGTTTACATAATTGCAAATTATTATTATGATTTTCATACTGTATTTCCAATATTTTTAATATTTGTCTACGTAAGATGGTTATTTTGTATATATAGTGTTCTTTTTTTTTTTTTTTTTAATATTTTACAGTGTTAGTCTTAATATGATTTGAATGCATATATTTTTCCTCATGTTTTACAGTTGTTTTGATTTATGTTGATAGTCATGTTATATCATCCATATTGAAGAATTGTGTCTTATTGTAATTGTAATGCTGTATTTTCCATAGTTTACTTTTGTTTTACTCTCATATTGATAATTAAATTAAGAATGGAAATGGGGAATGTGTCAAAGAGACAACAACCCGATGCCTCTGCCATGGTTATCAATTTTTTCTTATTATTATTTGCATGTAGTATTTTCAATATTGTTAGAACTTTTGTTGTTTGTTCATTTTTGAATTCTTGCTTTTTCATTTTTTGTTTATCTGCTTTGTCTCCATGCCTTTTCTTGTTCCTTTGTTGACATGTTTGTCTGTTTTTAAAGTGATTCAAATCAACTGGTTGTACCCCTTTTTTACATTTTGTAATTTTATATCTGCTAATTTTCCTCACATGTTGTTGTTAATAGTGTGAACTTATTTGTAACTGTTATACAATTTAGAGGACTGTTTCTGTATTTGTATGGTTTTTATCCTTTAAATTCCATATTGTAAGGAAAGTATCTAGACAAAATTACAAAAAGAGGGACGAAAGATACCAAAGGGACAGTCAAACTCATAAATCTAAAACAAACTGACAACGCCATGGCTAAAAATGAAAAAGACAAACAGAAAAACAATAGTACACATGACACAACATAGAAAACTAAAGAAATAAACAACACGAACCCCACCAAAAACTAGGGGTGATCTCAGGTGCTCCGGAAGGGTAAGCAGATCCTGCTCCACATGCGGCACCCGTCGTGTTGCTTATGTGATTACAAATCCGGTAAATAGTCTAATTCAGTAGCTGATATTTGCGTACAATGTACGCAAATATCAGCTACTGTTGTTTTGTGATTGTTATGCTATTTCATTTGTAGTGTTGCTGTTTTTTGTTATGTTTTTTTTTTCTTTCTGATTTGTAGGTTTTTGTAACCTAATACGCCTGTAAATTAAGATTCTAGACTTTATAGTACACTAAATACTTACAATCAGATAGAGGTACCTCAATGTTGGGCAGCAATAAAACACAAGTCTGACTAAAACATATACATACCTAAGTCCTAAGAAGACAAGAAGAAAAGTGTTTACCTATACATTGACATGTTCATTCAAAGTTGTTTTTTAATTTTATTTACATCTAAGCTTTTTTGATGTAACCGGATTATAATTTCATGAAAATGCACTTTCACGTACTACTTACTTCCTTTGTGTTCATAAAATTGAAAAAAGAAATACCCTGACATTCTTCTATTAAGTTTTTTTTTCTACATATGTTTACCATGTCCATGAAGCAGTATTCCTTTTCATTAATACAATTTTCAATTTACACGTGTTCTAATGTGGATTCATTATTATTCGTTGGATACAAATGTACGTGGATTTTATAGGTAAAGGTTAACACTGGAAAACCAAGAAATTAAATGTTCATCTAATGACAAATTTCCAAAGGTTTGTATAAAGACATCGGCAACACCACGAAATTAAATGTCCATGAACATCCAAGTTTTCCTACATCCACGAAAATTGGTGTCCACGAAAATAAATGAATCCAAAGTAATAAGTATTAAGAATGGTCATGTGATCAAAAGTGATGTTCACTATAAAGTTTAAAATTAAATTAGTAGTACAATTATCAAACAATCATTTATAACTAATGTGATCAATGAAAATTCAATGGCGTCTGAAAGTTTAATTTTATAAAAAGATATGTAATTATCAATTGAAGTAAATATCTATATACTGATTGTTACTATTTTGTAAAGGTATAAATGAAATGTTGTATGAATTGTAATTCAGATTAGTTTTGTGTTAACAATTTATATCAACAATATAATCAGAATAAAATTATTTGGTGTTTTTTTTGTGAACTTCGTTTAATGTATTAATGTTTCTATTACTATAAAAAAGACGGTGCCGTGTGATTGCAAAATAAAGACAACAGTATGTATACAGCTGTTCGAAAGTAATAAATTGATTGAAATGAAACAAATTCGGGTTACAGACTAAAACAAAGAGGAAAAAAAAGAAAAATCGGAAACAATAATGTGCAACAAAAATTACAAATGACACCCAAAAAAACGATTAATAAGATACCAACTGTCAATTTCCTGACTTGGTATAGGGCATTTTAAGATCAAAATTGTGGGTTTTACCTGGTTTTGTGGCTTGCCAAACCTTGCTAAAGAGACAAATAACCTACATAATCCTGATGACATAAAGTACAGCCATTGAGAAAGAAGATACTGTTATCCTTCCAATTTCAGATCTTTCATGATAAAACTAAGAGGAAGGTGATTTCGTGCTTCAATATCAATACAAATGTATTGAATGCATTGTTAAAGGTACCGGTAACATAGAAGAAAACAAAGAACAAAATCATATCACAGAGTGTTATCTTTTGATTCGTTTATTTATTAAAAAAATGGTTTCGTTTAGTGTAATTCGTGTGTTGATTAAGACATAATTCATGGATGTCATATATTTGTTGGAAATTTACACATGGGCTTGGCCGGTAGAATCGCAATTTATTATGAACGTTAGCATTTTTATATCAATAGAGACATGATCTTGAAAAGCTGAATTCAGAGGTTCGAGCTGATTATGAACAATATAAAGACATGCTCCTGGAAAGATTAAATGACAGGGGTGTGCTTATTCTGTATTAATAGATATATGCTCCTGTATAATGGGTTTCTAAAAAGATTAAAACAGTCTTTTAAATCTCTTGGATACGACAGTACAGGGTACTCTGGTCACAGTTTTCTAAGAGATGAAATAAATGTACAACCAAATCATGGTACGTCACATCCGGTTGCAAAAGAAAATAGGCCAACGAATATATATATATACATATTATATAAGTACGTCTGAGTCAGTGACAACTCTACAACAGATGTATCCATCGGGTCGCCATCAATAATGGTGATACATGACTGTGTACATAATGTATATACAACTCGTCTAAACATCAACCAAACAATGTTAGATCTGTAAATTTGCTTTCGCAAATTTTTTGTTCTTCCCTCGCCGGGATTCGAACCCATGCTACTGTGATATCGTGACACCAAATCGCCTGCACCGCAGCCGTCCCGCTAGGCCACACAACCACCTAGGCTCTACAATAATAAAGCTTTTAGTGGCCGTGTGTTACCTTTCCTCGTCAGTTTAAATCTAGCGGCGTGCTACAGTACATGATATATAAGGCATGGAGACGGGTGCCACATTTGAATCATAATTTGCTTATCCTTCCAGAGCTCCTGATATCACCCAAAAGTTGTGATGGGGCTCTTATTGCTTACATTATAGTCTTTAGTTTTTTATGGAGTTTTTCGTTTGCTATTGTTTGTCTTTTTGTCTTTGTCTTTTTTAAGCATGACGTTGTTAGTATATTTTCGACGTTGTAGGCGTTAATGGGTGACAAGGGACAAAGAGGATCCCTTTTAAAATGCTCGTTCTCATCATTTTGTCGGAAGCTTGTACATTGTGGATAAAAAAAGGATGCTGTGGTCGATGTTAATATGAAAAATCGGGTCTCACGTGCACTGATTTGTGTGCATGTTGGGGTGACCGTGAATAAACATGTATTTTTCGCCAAATAGTAGTCATTTTATAAATGTAAAAGTACTATAGTGATGTTATTTGTTTTAATAAATCTATCCAAAGCTATATACCTAAGAAATGGATTAAGGACTCATTTTTAAAAAATTACCCCATATTTTTTTAACGGAAATGTTAAATTCGTTTTTCAAACATTTACAACAGAGTAGAATGAATGGTTTTGGGGATAAGGTAAAGCCAGAAGTTCAATGACCAGCACAAAGAACAATTTTAAAAAAGTTGAATATTTAAATAATAAATTGATATTTCTGTGTCCGCCATTTTGGATATAACCAGAAGTTAGGGTTTTAAAGAAATATGTCTTATACATTTCATCAATGAGAAGCACCGAATAAAGGTTCCATCGCAATGTAATGACAGTAGCAATACGTTAAAACACATTTCAACTTCCCTCACCTAAAAAATAAGCCTATTGTCGTACAATGTCCGACATGATGGATTTACCGTAAGAAGCGGGTTTTAAGACAACTTATCTATATAATATATCCAAAAGTAGTAAAAAACAAAGGTTTGTACCAGATATATTGATAGTAGGATGATAATAACACCTATTCACATGCTAGCCTTCATTATTGGGCTGATTTAAGTACGATGTCTGCCATTTTGAATTTAACCGGAAATTGATTTTTTTCAAATACCTCCCTATCTGAAATGAAAGAGTAATAGTTGAGGAAGGTCTATGCCAAATTTCATGCTTGTAGCAGATTGTGCACAATTCGTCTGAAAAATGCTTGTAGCCGCCGGACTAATAGGCTTGGGTTACATAAAATAGTTATCAAAGGTACCAGGATTATAATTTAAAACGCCAGACGTGCGTTTCCTCTACATGTGAATTCGTGAAATATTTTCAAAACACTAACGTTCTACTGGAACGATCATCACAGGTGTGAATATGTACATGTGTTAATGGTCACTATAAACATGTCATGTAACTGTTCTGCAAACATGTATTTTAACCCAGCCTTAATCTAAGATACCAGGATTTCAAATTTGTATTTGGACCAGATGGGCGTTTCATCTACAAAAGACTAGTCACAAACGCTCGAATAAAACAAAAATTATCAAGGCTAAACAAATTAGGCAGTTTAAAAGCATAGAGGATCAGAAATGCCTAAACGTTTTTCAAAAAACAGCTTAGGATATATATTCATGCGGTATAAATGTCCTTGGGATACCACACATGAAGTGTTGAAAACTGATTGAGCACACAATATGACTATAGGTGAAAATGCACTGGCCTTAATTTTTTTGCATTGCATTTCGGCATTTGAAAGCTATAACCCCATATATGACATTAGGTGTAACAAAATCCAACCGTTCACTATTCATTACAACAAGGATAATAATTTGAAATTTATTTTTGCTCATAAATAAAACATTCCAAAAAACTATGAGGAGGCACAACACGTATATCTGTTAACATAAGGCAATTACAATGGAACCATTAAAGCATTTAACACTTTTTACCGTAAACTGATATATCATATTGATGATGTCATACTCGAATGTTCATGTAGCAATTGAACTATGATTTTTTATTGATGATGTTAATTGGAAGATGTATCTTGAATTTAATTAATGAATTTGGTAAAAAATTAGACTAGAGAAATAATACTGACTTTGTTGGTTAAAATATTCTACCAAATATTATCACTGAACTAGTATATATTTGTTTAGGGGCCAGCTGAAATATTAGTAACTTTGCTGGTTAAAAGATTCTTTCAAAGAATTGCATTGTTCAAGATATAAAATGTACACCTTCCCCTTTGAATCACATTTAATTTATATAATACGCCAATAGTGTATCACTAGGGTACTATTTAAAGCTTTTACCTCAGTATTCTTTTTAAAAACATTAGATATGTTTTAAAGTATGATGTACAACAATATGCAGGTCACAGTTCATTCGAAGTGTTTATTTTTATTTTTTCACAAATCAAGCTCTATCAAGTAAATAAAGTAAAAGTTATTCATGTCCAGTTTAAGAACAATCAAAATGTGACTAATAGTGTTATAGTTTACATTCTAACTCATTTAACCTTGACAATCTATTGTATTTAAACAAGACACAAAAGTTTATAATCCTTTTGTAATTTGTTTATGGAATATTAAATCGTAAAAAAATGATATATATTGAATATAACAACGCCAAAAACTTTCACCGTGATCATAATTTGTCTTTCTGTGAAGTAAATTAAAAATGTACAACTATAGCAGAACTCCAGTAAGTAAACTTACTTTTATTTTAATATTATAAGTTTATCATTTTAGTCGGTATAACAAGAGCATATATATATCAACTACAAGGAGTATACCAATCAGCTTCCTAAAGCAGTTTCCCATTGTAACTTATAATCAGGTTTGTACTTACATAACCAACACGACTAGTTGGTTAAAATAAGTTGATACAATAATTATCCGCATCACCAATGAAAATCCGCGGTTGTTGGTAGGGTTTGTGATCTCCATACTTCAGTTTTATATTTTGTATTTTGTGAACAATTGTTTGGTCTAGGATTTTTTAATTAACAAAAAGTAAATAAGCAAATATTCATGTCTACTAGACATTTACCTTCTGTCTTACTAGACTCTTACTATATAAGTACATGGGTTGGTATAAGTGATTAAGTGACGTTGGATGTCTATAACATGTATAAATAACTGATTTTTTTATTGTATTCCATATGTTATAATTCTATTTTCTTTCCCTTATTGTCACACTAATCAATACATATATTTAACAACAATAAGACGTAGACGTTACATATGATTTCCTCTGGTTTGTTCTGTTGCTTTGATTACGAATTTGAACATTGGTTTACTACTAACGCCTTATTAATGTTAGTTTTTAAAAAAATAACAAATTATTTGGTCAAGTTTGTTGGCGTAATATTAATATTGGTGAAAATTATATAGTTACTTTAGTACTTTTACTTTTGTTTACATAAATAACAACCCCAGTTATTGGATATAATTTGAATGGTAAAACACAAAGAACGCAATGAAACGAAGTTTAAACATTTTAAAAGATTTAACAGTTGAACTCATATTGATCTTATTTCAATAGAATTCATTTGTCCTGATCGCCTGATCTTGTAACCACGTAATAAATAGTCAAATCGACGTGTTTATATTTCGGTATAATTGAATTTCTTTTCAAAAATTCGAAAGAGATATGGAATGTTCAATTATATAGTCATTATGGTACATTACATACAGTTTATGCACAAAAACTTTAAAGTAAAGGAACAATATTTGTTTTTAAATATGTATGCACTGTTAACGCGTCAATTAAGAAATATTAAAGAATCAATGACAAAGGGTTTACACAAAAGTGTAAAATAAACCAAACATGTATGATTTTCAATGTGTGCACTGGAAACATGAGATCTTTTTATATCATACAAAGGTTTTCTTTACCCCTGCATTCATATGACAATTTGTGTCAAAACAATTTTAAGTATAAGCATTTTTGCGCCTTTTTTAAGTCAAGAACATTTGACCATTGTTATTCTTGTATGTTTTTTTTCTTTTTTTAATTGTGGTTAATTATTATGCTTTTGAGTTAAGGGTTAAATTATGTCTGTTTTGATTTTGTTCTCATTTAGTGTTTGTATTTTCCCGTAATTTTTTAGGCGCTGTATACATTTAATAGTAAAAAGAACACAATTATCTTGTGGCCACGATGTTATGCCACAAACATAAGGGGTATGTTGTTCAACTTGTCGTTAGTGCTACGCGTCGTTAAAATTTCTTAATCATTCGATTAATTTAATCATATGATTAGTGTGTTGTTCAACTTGTGGTTAATTTTAACGCTGCGTTAAAAAGTCTAAAACTGCCGTTAAACTTAATCCACCTCTTTGAGGTGTATTAAATTTTAATCATATGATTAAAGCATCCAAGATGGCTGCAGTACCAATGTAAAA
The DNA here is from genome assembly GCA_019925275.1 of Mytilus edulis. Taxonomy (NCBI): domain Eukaryota; kingdom Metazoa; phylum Mollusca; class Bivalvia; order Mytilida; family Mytilidae; genus Mytilus; species Mytilus edulis. The sequence continues at coordinate 113,459,585 of CM034354.1, forward strand.
ATTAGCTTATCCTCGAAATATGAGATGTTCAAGATATATTTAGCAGCTAATACCTCCTGGAAAGAGATTTCAGCTATGAAAGAGCTTTAATATTTGAAAGAAACACAAAAATATTTGTTAGGAGTTGAGTTGACACATAAATTAGAAAGAGATTTGACAAGATGAGGCGAAGGATCGGACGCACTCATTGATTGGTCATTTGATAACAGAATGAAACTGCACATTTCGGCAGATTTCCGTTTGTATTTTACCGCTCAATGACGGTGTTGATTGCAACGACGGCCACATTATTGTGCGGAATCATTCAATAAAATATTACGCAAAACAACTTTATAAATAATAAATGTTACCATAGCATTAATGTACAGGACATAGGTGATTTTGAAAGCTAGTCTTTGCTAATTTCCCCATTTTTCGAAGTTCAAATAATAGCACATTCCCTGGTAGCGCCCTTGACCTAACAGTTTACGCAGGTAAATTATAACGGGTCAATTCGTCCCACAGATAGCTCGGACCTTACGGTTTTTATCTTTACACGGTAGTTTTTAAACATTTTTTATTTCCCATTTATTATTCAAACTTATGTTTAACGAGGACCCAAATCATGGACGGATCCAGATTTTTTGGGAAAAAGGGGGGGTCAACAGTGGCTTAGTTGAAAGGGTTGTCCCAACTATATTGTCTCCTTTTAAAGGCTTTGATTGTCAAATAAAAAGGGGTTTAGACCCCAGACCCCCCCTCCTGAACCTCCACTCCAATTATGTATTATGAAAATGTTCTACCGCAAGTGTTTTATGTTAGTGATTTAGTAAAAAAAAAGAATGAGTCAATGGTCTGACTGACGTGTAATATACAAACTCAAGCACCTGTTATCAAAAATCTGGAAAATCTCATTTGATTTTTCGAGTGCCAGAGATATATCAAAAGAAGCAACTCACCCCCTTGGGAAAGAGGGAAAATTTCAGTTACTAGTGCCGGTCATTCAAATAATTTGGATCATTACAAAACATAAGATCATGTTTGATTTATTTAACACCCAACTATATGGTACTTCGGATTAATAGTCCGAGTAAGACATGATAAAATATAAATTGCGTCAATATCAACAATAAAACCTAACGGGCAGGCAAAAATCCAATAGAGAAAATTACATGTAGAATTTAATATATTGACCATTTGTTATATTATGATCTTGTTCTTAGCGGCACGTAGTCTACATGTAGGTCATACATTAATTTGATTTAATGGAATTAAATGTTTATCTTCTAATGGGTGCAATAGGGGTTCATCGGCGATTTGAGCAAAGATTTCTTGACATGTAGCGGATATAAAAACTCATGGTTAGAATACTAGAAGAGACAAGGTACAGTGACTAATATTTCATGTATATTTTGAACACGGAAAGGGTTCCCCTGGCATACCATTGTCATTTAGTTTAGTTTTATTTGTTACCTTAATATTAGACTTCGGACTCAGACTTCTTTAAAGCTGAGTTTTACTTTGCGTAATTTATGTTGTTCTTTATTTTACATTGGCTAGAGTTAAAGGTGGAGGGTTGAGATCTCTGAAAACTTATTTAACCACAACGTTTTTGTGCGCCTGTCTCAAGTCAGGAGCCTCTGGCCTTTGTTAATATTGAATGTTGTATATGGCGTGGGGGGGGGGGGTCCCTGTCCGTTCATCTTTCTATCCGTCCGTCTTTCCGTCCCATTATGGTATATAGTTATTCCACATAACTTCTCATACAGTTTGAATTCTATGAAGTTTTAACTTGGCTGTCTATTTGTACATATATCCAAGGTGTGCATGTTTTTTATTAATATTTGCTCTTTTGCGAGATAGTTGAACTTGTCATTATATTGGAGTATATGCTTAAATGAAAAATGCATATCATTTCCGGATGGATAACTCCTCCCACAGTTTGAATGATAGGAAGTCGTCAGTTTTGTGACTATTCAAATATACATACTGATAGTCCGGCCGATCGGTGAAAAAATTGCTCAAATAATGAGGAAAGCACCAATTTTTGCATGATGCTATATTATTGTGTACTGATCAATATTAGCTATGGACCCACCCTCAAAATTCAATATGGCGGCTTATTTCAAGATGGCTGCCGTACGTTCTAAAGTATTTTCCAGTATTGAACAAATCAAAGTGGATTTGATGCTGGGTGCACAAAAATCAACATACTTAGTTGATTTGGTTTACTTAGCAAGATTTTGTTTTGATCTTTTTTTGAAATACAAAATGGCGGCTATTTTCAAAATGGCCGCCTTGAAAAATAAGCAAATACTCATTATTGGGAGTTGACCTGAATATAAGGTTTTTATTGATGCATATATGTATAGTGTCATTTGGTATCTGTCCTAGTTCTGTCCGTTCTAATATATCCTTGCTTGTCATTTAGTACACAAAGTAGTAGCTTTCATAAAAAGCTGCAGTAGTAGCTTTCATTAAAATCTGCACTATTTGATGTCTTCGTCACACATAAAAGCTGTGATTTGGTATTTATCTGCCTTAAGATATTATTCAGTCTATATCTTATCTCTTGGGTCGCAATAGTTTGCAATTTGAGACATTAAACTGTCAATTAAAAATCAGTTAAACACTTATCATTTAAATGGCAGGAATTGATGACAACAAGGACAATAACATTGAAATGGGAGAAACTGAATCACTAGGGAATATGAAGAAACCCACAGCTGAAGACGCTTTAACATAGAACAGCTCAGAAATGACTATTAAACAATTAAACGAAGAATATTTAGAAGATAGAAAATCAAATGCTCAAAGAACAGCTGCAATTTACCGCAATATAAAACAAGCTGAACAGAAGGAGGCACTGCATAATAGTAACAAACAGATGAAAGCGATATCTCAGCAACTTCAGCAGTCTGAAGACAGGATATACAACACTGCTAGTAATAATTGCTTGGCGGAATTGATGGTAAGACCAATAAAATATTCAATGTTGTGGTGAGACGAATGAACAAGCTGACAACAACTGAGGAAGGGGACACATTTCAATTTAAAAGTACATTTGAACAGCAAGGTACCTTCCAACAACTGGTATCTGTTGTAAATGAATCAGTGGGCAATCGAAATAGTTAATATATCTGCAATGGACACATCATATATGCCAAAATTTGACCTTAGCCAGTACAACGCAAGTTTACCAAAAGTACACAACAAAATCCATGACGTGGGTCTTACCCCAATTGTAGCTCGCATGAACCATCAACTGCGCCAACTCTTTGAAGGTGTCTTCACCTCAAATCAAAAGTAATATGTCAGGGCCCTTGGCCTTGCATGATACAGTTCACATTATTCAACAGTAATCTCCATTTAAGAACATACTATAAACCTCTAGTAATGATAAAGTATACCAGCAAAAGGCTTATGTTTCTTCTTACGCACACCTATGAGTCAATAACATTTGGTTCAGATTAGCACACAATTACAGAAACACTTGGCTGCCAGTGGATTCTATCTAGTTTCTCCAATACTGAATGCAGTGCCTACTTACGGTATCATCCCCGTGGAGTCGAGTCAATGGCAAATCCTACATTTATCACTACAATTATGACAACCTCGGCCGCTTCTAGAGCTCTAACATGCTTCCCATAACAGCAACCTGACTCCATTGACCAATCTAGGAAAGAACAGAGCAAACAAAAAGAGTGTGGCAACAGCTCTTCTTCAGACTCCTTACTGGGGAGAGAATATACCCGATGGCAAGAAAATCTTTGTGCAAGGGACCAAAGCCGAAGCCCACAGCTGCCAAAATCTCATTTGAAGAGCATCCATCACTTGGGAAGCGTTCATTTACAAATTTGAACGAACTGCCGGTAGATTACAATGGGTAATCAGGAAACATGTATGTAGGCTCGTGATAGCCAGGCCGATGAGTACGCTCGCAAGGTAAACACATATGATGATTCCGAGTCCTTAAAAAAGCATTCATTTGAAACAGCGCTCCAGCAAGAAAGACTATCAAACCAGATTGGAAGCAAAACTTTCCTTCGAGGATGTAAAGACAAAGATTCGTCAAGGCATGTAAAAGAGAGGAACCCAGAAACATTAATCAAGGCGTTAAAACAATTGAAAACCTCAAAATCAAACCAGATGGCGATATATGGATATATTATGCTAACTGTGACCACCGATAAGTCTACTTTGCAGATGGCACAGTATCACCGACCGATAAAGAAAATATGAGCAGTCCTTTGGATTTTGATTTCTTTTGATTAATACTCATGGAAGATCACCAGTTCAATGTAAATCACCTGATAAATATATACGTGGAAGATCTCTTGAGCAATACAATTGCAGTAAATCGGCAGATAGAAGTACACCCAAGCTTAATACCTATCGATCAGCAACACCCTCACTAAGCTAGAGATCATATAGTTCCTAAAGACAACGGTTATCATCTCTACGGACAACCTCCAGAAATCCCGAATATTTCAGACAACGGTCACCTCCACCAGGATACGGAGCAAATCAAAGTGTAATCCCAACAATGGAGCAAAAGCTCGGGCCAGTAGGACAACTCAGATTTCAAAGTCTATTGGCCATGAAACATCACCTCATAACAAAATTGAACAGAGGTCCACTGCCTCGTCCAATTTATTGTCATCGGACGAACCATTTGGAAGAGCTTAGTAATACGAGGTACTATACATGACCAGAATGTGAGCATGCTTGTGGACAATGCTGCAATGATCACATTAATGCGAAATCAATTCCGGCAGAACATGGAGATTTGGAAAACGTTACACTACGTGATTTGGGTTAACAGCTTGTTATTGAGGAGATTATAAGGAACGACTCTAGACATTAAAAGAGTAAACATACAATGAGATGTGTGCAAAGAGCCATTACCGTACGATGTTAGACTTAGACTAGTTATTTTGGACACACTGAGCGCAGTGATAAACCCGAGTACTCCAACAATTACCAACAACAATAAAGTGATCAATGTGCCATTTGTTAATAGTGGAAACGAGATTTTACTCAGCTAGTTTGCATAAAACGAACCGTCACAGTTCCGCCAAATTCAACATGATTGTTACCATTTAAACTAATAAAAGTGCTGATCAGGAGTGCATTTTAGGACCATATTCGCTGAATATTTGCAAGTTGGTTACGCACGTAGTTGGAAAAGGAAATAGTTGCCCCTTAACCATTTTAGATGATGGCAATCGCCTTCTCCGCCTGAAGAAAGGTGAAAACGCCATTGATGAGACAAGAGACAAGGTGCCCTCAGACGAGTTACCTACTATTCCACCACATTTAACCGACATATATTAACGTCAATCGACTCGTTTAAACCTATTTTATTCCAACCATTAAAACTGAAAGATTTTATAGAACAATTACAGTAACATGTAACATATTGATTAACATTTTGAATTTCACTATTTGTTTTGTATATGCAGCCATATTTGCAACTAATATGTTATTGGAAAAAACAAATTATGTATTTTATACTTTAAAATTAGTTAATAACAAATTCAAGAACATGAAGTCCATTTTTTAAAGATTCATTACTTTAATTTCCGAAATTATATAGAATACCTTTAGGACAATCTTGAATTTTTTAACGTTTTTCCGCCATCTTGAAAATGGCAGCCATATTGGATTTTTCAGAGTGGGTCCATAGCTGAAACCAAAGGGTATATAACCAAGAATTACTATGCAAAGTTTCATGCTTTCCTCATGAAGTGAGCAATTCTGCTCTATATCTCCCCAATCGGCCGGACTATGAAGATGTGCATGTGGAATAGAAGATAATAAGGACATTCTATGTAGATGTGCGTATCTACATGAAATTATGATTCAGGTTATTTTCGAGGAGTTACGCCCCTTTGAATTTATTAGCCTCAATGTACTACTGCAATAGTTTGTCACCAACACCAGAATTTCATGAAACCTTTTAGATTATAAGGACATACTATGTAGACGTGCATATCGACAGAAAATTACGATTTATGTTTTTTTCTTATACAATTTTTAAGGTGTTTTGATTTAAAATTAAATTTACATCTGCGGGAGCACAACAATATCTCAAATAAAGTTTCATATTTAACTTGTTATAATACAGTTACCTGATAATGGAGTGTGTGTGTGTGGGGGGGGGGGGGGGGGGGGGGGGTTTAGATCATTTATAATATGTCTTGGATTTAAGTGTGACGTCCTGATTTTCACTGGACTAGTACACAATTTTATTTAGGGGTCAGCTGAACCCCGCCTACGGGTGCTGGATTTTCTCGCTGCGTTGATGACCCGGTATTTGTGGCTTTCGGCTGTTTTATGTTCTTTGGTCAGGTTGAAGAGACATATTTTGTCGAAATGCGCATCTGGTGCAACAAAATTGTTACCGTTGATTTTATTACTACCACTGGGTCGATGCCTCTGCTGGTGGACTTCTAGTCCCCGAGGGTATCACCAGCCCAGTAGCCAGTACTTCGGTACTGGCATGAAAATACGGATTTTTTGTGTTATTTAAATTTGCTGTTACAACATATTAGAAATTATTATAAATTAAGGAATGTATCTCCCTCATGCAAAGCTCTGATTCCTTTCACGAATTTGACTATACTTTTTGGACCTTTTGGATTATAGCTCTTCATCTTTTATATAAACTTTGGATTTCAAATATTTTGGCCACGAGCATCACTGAAGAGACATATTTTGTCGAAATGCGCATCTGGTGCAACAAAATTGGTACCGTTGATTTTATTGTTGTCTCTTTGACATTTTCTTCATTTCCATTCTCAAATTTATCAATCAATCTGAGACATGTGGAAAACCGGGTTTAAATTATGAAAATCACGGCCATGAATCGGATGCATTCTTATTGAGGACTGAAGACAATTTCAGATCACTGACATTATTTCTGGATCTTTCTGAGTTTATAGAACAACCAAATGTTGCATGATAAACATATTTTGATTATTACAAAATGTAACCATAACCATTTCATGGTAAACAGGGACTAAACAAATTGACAATGCCGCATATTCCACGGGCATTACTTGACTGTCACTAAAATTATTTTTCCATTTAAAAACATTTCATTGAGAACTGGAAACAAAACTAAAATATGAATATGATTTCATAAAAAATATGAACATGTTATAAGATATTTATTCAATAATTATTGGTACCCAAAAACTGTTTAAAAGAAGAATGTTATGATTTAATGCAAACAGGGAAGTTAAAGAGGCCCTGATTTACAATGCATGGTGGGAAACACTTGCTAACTACCCAAACTTAATCATATGAGTGAAAATTAATCGCATGATTAGTAAATACAATGACGAAGATAAGTTGAACAACAAAATTTAATCAATGCATTTACTAAGCATCCGATTAACTTTTAACGACTGATTAAAATTAATCATATGCTTAGTTTAATCACAAGTTGAACAACAGACCCAAGGTGTCAATATATTTTAGGTACACCAGATCCGGATTTCGACAAAATATATTCATAACCTTAATACTTTGATTATTTATCCTCTACTATTTTATGTTTTTTTAACTTTTAAAAGATGGAAGCCTTAACAATTTTTAAAATAGGTTACTTTACAATACATATTTTAAGAACAGTTTCATATTTACTTGTTAAATGTATCTGAAGGATAAAAGTATCAGAAACTTGCATTGTGTTATGTACCCCACAAATTTGTGACTCACAGTGTTAATAATGTAAGAATCATATTGCTGTAAAACCTGCAAACAGCATTTAATACAGTATGTCAGAGTATTTCACTGAGTAGTAAGCTACGATAGTTTTTAAAAATCCTCCCTGTAGGATATGTTCGTTTTAACATCAAAACTCAAGACAAAAACCTTACCTTACCTCTGTATCTTTAACCCCCTTTGTAGAGGAACCATACGCTAGTATGTATAACTTGTGGCTTCTAATATACAGTGATGCCTCCACCAAATGTGTTGCAGTGCTGAGACTATATACACAGTAAGATCCTACCCACACACAATTATATTACAATTCCGTTATCATGTATTTACAATGTTTCTGTGTTGATTAAAAGTCATGTCACATACTTTAAAATTCCTCTCTTTCTTTATATATACATTGGTATCACATTTATACCCCTAACCGATAGATGTATTCTTTAAAAATTAGTATCGATCTTTAAAAATATCAACAGCACTATTCCATAATTGCGGTAAAAACGGTAAAAAGATAAAAGAATGATAAGTGCCTCTTCCTCATGAATTAAAAGTGGTATTACAAAGTAAATATCTAAAAGTTATATTCATTTCTTCTAAAAGGTCCTTCATGAATTGTTTAAAATTCTGTTTGCTATATTTATATACCTATATGGAGTTATTTTCTCTCAGAACGTCAGGTCATGCTTTTTCAGAATCAACCCGGACGATACCATGTTTCAATGGTATATGCCCCAAGGCATAAAATAATGACCTGTGTAAGGTCATTATTTTCCTTGATTAACATGCAATCTATGATTTATTCAAACTTTTATTCGTCTAATAGTTTTTTGTGCCGATTTGGATATTTATTTTCTAAAGTTCAACCGATGACAGATGTAAAAGAAACCGTCATTGTAGACCCGCAATCTAATTTTAGAAACAAATGACGTGAAGTTTTGTTGATTTATCGCTATAATAAAGAAACATTATCATATAGGTCAGATGAATTTTAATGTAGACTTTCATAAAATAAATCCAGATTTAACATATTCGTTTGTAAGATTTTATTGAGTCAAACTGAATAGGTTGATTGCTCAACGTCCAGTGGCAAATATTTCATGCATGTTCAGAACGATACACACTGAATAGGAAATCATACTGTGACCTTCATGTATTTATATTCGTCTTCGTGTCAGTTCGTAACTTTAAAAAAAATATATATACCTTTTACTCTATCAACTGATCAACTAATAAAATTATCGTAATATATTCTATTGAATAACACGAAAGGGTCGATGCGGAGGGTATATAATTTATCTTTTAATAAAATGTATTGCTGTTCGAAAGACAATCTTTCTGAATTTTTCATTCGATTCAAGTAAAATCATGTAAAATGGTTAAAGAAATAACAACTTTTCCGCGATAGAAATAACATAACAAAACGGAAAAAAACCACGCATACCCCTCCACCTTTTCCATAAGCTAAGTGATACAATAAATAACTTACAATGTGTCTTGTATTTGTCATACACTGTTATCGGATGGTAACAATACATTTGTGTCTTACTTCATGCAGTTACAGTAATATTTTTATTGTGTATGGATAACAGTTTTTAAAAGGTTTATATCTAAATTATTTAGTGAGTTTTAAATCACATTTTAAATATGCTGCAGGGCGTATTAAACCTGAACGCATTAGAAAGGAATATCCCACTTTAGTGTTGTCGGTAAAAAAGGATACTTAATTTTACAAATCTTTATAAAATTAATAATTTTTGACGGTATATAAGTCAGATAATGCATATTTTAAGGTTTTTCTTGTCGTAGAACACACCTCGGGTCGGTCTTTCATTTGATCAATCCTGTCACCCCTCGGTGTGTTCTACGACAAGAAAAAGCTTAAAATATGCATTATCTATAACATAATCTAAACTATTTTCACTTTAAGATCGCACGCTTTAAAAAAATGTCATCACTAGCATAACATTAGTATGTATATATATATGCTAAAATAGGTTCGTTATGTTATTGTAAAATTGATTAGTTTCTTCTTTTTACTGTGGAAGCTATTATCTTTTCCGTTTTTAGAGTCATAATTATTATAATTATCATCCACATACTATCTTATATCGGGCTATATGTAACTGGTATATCAAGCGTCTAGTAAGGATTTTTTTGACAGGGTGGTCCATGTACCATATAGCTTCTTGCAGATTGTACTTCCTGAGCATATGTTTAATGGCTACGAACCAGCTCGCACTTTGGTTGTTTTTTACGGTTAGTTGTCGTCTAGCTAGCGATTCTTCCATACTTTCTTCATGTTGGTTACAGATGTTGTTGAAGAGTCCAAGTGCTCGGATATGTATTTGGGCTTCTACTGGCAATATTCCTGTTAAGATGTTAAAAGTTATATCTGCTACCCAAGTTGGTAATGAAACTATTTGCTTGAGTAGCTTTTTTTGGAAATTTTCGATTAGTGCCAACGAGCTTGTTGTAGGTAGTATTAGCTCCAGGCCATAGAGAAGTACTGGGGATACATATATTTTGTACAGATGTACCATTGTCTCTACATCTAATCCATTATAGCCGTGAAACCCTCCTCCCAGGAGGCTTTATGCGCTTCTCCTCGCTTTTTTTTTTTTTAATATTTTCCTCCACATTAGCAGTCATGTTTTCTTTTAATGACGTGGTTCTGATGATTCCCAAGTGTGTGGCACTTCTCACTGATGGCATTTCGTGTTGTCCCATGGTAAGGGATGTTGCTACATTATCCCGTTTTTGCTTCCTGTTTGTACTGGTAAGTACCACGCTTTTTGTAGGTTGTAATTGTTAGCCTTCCATGTATGCGTAATCACATGCCATGTTTATAAGCAATTGTGCTTGGTCTGGTTCCTCGCTAATTAGTGCGACGTCATCTGAACAAGCAGTACTATTTACGCTTATGTTTCCAATTCTGTATCCTGCATCAGTTGTGTCATACATGTTCAGCAGCTGGTTGATGTATAATTTGTAGAGGTTGGTGCTAAGTAGACCTCCTTGTCGCACTCCCTGGTTTACATCGAATGGCTGAGAGATGTTTCCTTCCCATTTAATAGCACTTTTAGCATTTTCGTGGAGATCTTTGATCAGTGCCCAGTGTCCATCGTCGATTCCTGCCAAAAAGACCCTCCTGTGCATGTGACTATGGATGACAGTGTCAAAGGCAGCTTTTGCGTCTAAGAGTACCAGTTGGAAAGTTGTGTTGTTGTCGTTGGATTCTCTGTAACTTTCTTCAATTGGCCGCGCGGAGTTCATAGGTGACGATCCTACAGTGAAACCTCTCTGCCTTTTATTTTGTGTTACAAGTACTTTGTTGTTTGTACGCTCTTTGATGACTGTTTCGATTATTTTGCCAATGACTGGTAGAACTGTAATTCCTCTATAGTTGGTTGCTTGCTGCCTTGTTCCTTTATTTTTAAAAACCGGTGTCAGGAGTCCCATTTTAAGTGATGCTGATACACTTCCGTGCTTGAAGATACATCCCACAAGTGTGACTAAAGTTGTTTCCATTTCAGATCCTGCATGGGCAATATGTTCGATGGTTATACCTTGGAAATCTGCCGATTTTCCTCTTTTTATCGATCTGATGACGTTTGTAATTTCGATGTTTGTGACGTTACTGATGTCATTTCGTTGCACAAGCCTGTTTATCTATGTCCGTCTGGTTGTTGAATGTTGCAAGGTTTCTAAAGTGTTCCTCAAATCCTGTGATGATATTTTCACTCTACATGTATTTGACTCCGTTAACCTCTAGCTCCGTGATTACAACATTTCCTTTCTTCCTGTTGTTACGTACGAGTTGGTGGAACATTTTTGTATCTTTTACTCTTGTTTCTAGAATAGTTTCCTTCTCCTTGTCTCTTATTTTAGCAATCTCTATTCTTACTGAACGACGAAAGTCCTTCTTTGTTTGATTTTTCTCCTGGAGCATTATGTTGCTTTTGTTGTTGGGTCTCCCGTGATGTTTCCAAACATTATATTTTGTCTTGCTATTTTCAACGCTATTTGTATTTCGGGCGTCCACACTTTTAATTTTGGCTTTGCATTGAATTTTGCCTTTGATGAAGATGTTAGTTTAGCTGTTTCCTTTAAGAGTTCGCATAATTTGGATGTAGCTTGCTCAATTTCTGCTTCTGTCATATTTTCTCTTATTTGGAGGCTGTCTATATGTTTATTGATGTAAGCAGAATACCATTCTTTGTCTACTTTGTCCCAATTAATTTTTTTTGTAATTTTGTTGCTATTTTTCGCATGACTGTTATTTAAGCTTTCATAAGTGAATTTGGTACTCATACGAATTGGGTGATGATCGGATGTGTTTTCTGTCACGTGGTTGAGTACTTGTTTGTTGTCAAATTCATTTTCTGGCAGGTTGTGCAGAACATAGTCTATTTCTGATAATTCCTGTCCGAGTGAGTTAACAAAGGTTCTTTTTTTATTATCGTATTTCAAGTTGCATTCCTTTATGAAATCACGGAGATAGAGGTTGCGCTTCGTGCCTGATTGTATATTTAGATCTTCATTTAGGTCGCCTCCTATGATGATTTTGTGTGCTTCATTATACTTTTGATATAATACGCACAGTTGATCGATAACATCTTGGTATTCGGCCTGATGATTTTTACTTCCTTTTGCTGGCAAATAGACTGATGTTAGTATAATGTTTGGATTGTTGCTTTCCCTTATTTCTACACACTGTATCCTCTCTGACCCTAGTTCAATTGGCCTTATCATGTGGTCAATTTCTTTCTTCCACAAGATTGCCTCTCCTCCATATCCTCGGGGCATACATATCGGTAACAGTGGTTCATTTATATCGACTCCTTTGCCAATGTAATTTATATTTTCATGAATTTCGCCAAAAGATGAATCTATGTTTGAAATAGCCAATGTTCCTGAATAAGTATTAAGTCGTTTGATTGTAGAAGTTTGTGTATTATTGGGCCACAGGTTTTAATGTTTTTACAGTTGAACGAAATTAGATGCAATTGAGAACTCTCTGGTGTGTTGACGCTTGAATTGTTGGTTACATATGGCTTGGGTTGAGGCTCCGTAATACTAAAAAAGGCTGTTGAACTGGGGTTTGTGTAGTATTCCTTAGGATTGGTTGTTTCTGTACATGTATGTTATGAACTGGTGGATACAAGAGTTATCTTTTTATCCTATCTGACTGAGGATCGTATATTTTAATTCCTTTTTTTTTGTATCAAACAATCAGTCTTAAAACAATTGTGTACATTTGATACTCAAATGCTTGGTGATGAAAATACAATTGACAGTGAAAATATTTACAAACTATTACCACCTTTTTCTGTCTCTGTCCAACCATTAATACTCGAACAGGTATCAAAATGAGACTTGTAATCTATAAATGATCCTTGTCCTTCATACGTAGCCGGCTTTATGATATTTTTGCTTTTATGTATAGATTTGTCTTCCTTAAATATACCTAATTTTTCTTCTGATGCTAAGTTTTTCGAAGCTGGGAGATATTTATCAGTTATGTCAAGGCTGTGGAATAATCTTTGACTTAGCCCCTATCTCAATGTTTACTTTGGAGTATATTGCTGCCTGTACCCAAGTCAGGATTCGAGATCCTTGCAGTAGTAACGCTAGAGTCAGATTGTGTTGGACGTGACGTGAGTTGAGTGAGCAAAGTCATGGGAATTATCAAAACTTGTATTTCTTGAGCGCCTTATTTCCCTGTTTAATTTATTCAACTTTCTTGTGAAATTTGTTGTGTCGTCACTGTTAGGGTCATGAAACATTTCATCGTCTCTGTATGTGCGCGACATATTCTCAAGAAAAATCAAACAAGTGTTTATTTTTTTTAATAACACTTGACAATGTATTTACAAAACTAACAATGTGTTGCTTCTTGCAAGGACAAATAGAAAATAATGACAATAAAATAATGTCATTATTTACATATAATACTGAAGTTTCTCAGATCCCACCGCTGCTAACCAATTTTTTAACTTGTTTGGCTTATGAACTATATGTTCGTATCCGTTTTCACAGAATCTGAGATACTACAATATCAATCTTTTAATTAACTCAAAAACCCATCTTCAACTTAGAGGCTTTCCTAAAAAACTACAAGACCAACTTTTAAACTTTGAAACTTAATAAAGATATAACACTATTTACACAAATAACTTTGTATCAACAAGTAGTCTTAAACTATAACCTTAATTTATCCTTGATCCTTTCTGCCTCCGAAGTTCCAACTGATTTGACAAACAATGATATTAAACTTAAGAACAAGCTTCAAAAATCCTTTGTTTCTGAAACACCTAGTTCTGAGACAACCATTCTCTAAAACACATAGTCCTGAAATGACTTGTCTCTGAAGCACCCAGTTCCTGAAACAACTAGTTTTGAAGCACCTAATCTCCGGAGTACCTAAGTCACCAGATTATTACAAGCTATCTGTTCGAGGGACTACGACTATTCCCGAGGGAAATTACAGTATCGGAACAACTCGGTAGCTTGCAACAATCGTAAAGACTTTAAAAACCACTTGCTTCAAAACCACAAGCTTTCAACTCTAACTTTGTTTTCAGCTTCTCAATTCTAAATTCTGAATATGCTGGTATTTTCTTCCAGATGTTTAACCATCAACGGCCAAATAACAAATGAGCGAACTTACACAATGAATCGGTGACTTTATTTAACAAGAGCGCCGATCTCAAAGAGAGCACCCTGGCAACAATTAACGCGTCTCGTAACAACAAAGGATAACAGGATGATTTTATATGTAGTTTTCGTTAACGTATTGTTCAAATGGGTAGTTAATAATGGATTACAGTTCAACGATAAATTACAAATATTGTCTTATGCCTCAACTGCAATTTTGTCACAATAGTGTTCAAAACGGCGAGGTATATTTTGCATTTGGATTTAGCGTCCTTTCAGAAATAGGAGGATTGTAAAAGTGATACATACACAAATTATGTAGACACTTCATTCAATCACAGTTTTTTTTTATTATTATTTCAAAATACCAATGAATTTAAACATAGTATTGTCCTGCTTCTTTTTTAAAGAACCACATTTTTTATTACAATTTGTTCATCTTTTATATTCATGCAATACTTACATTTAGTATTTGTCGTAATTCATTTACCATTATGTTAAAGTATTATACAATTACATACATACGTCAGGTGTACTATTGGTTGTCTGTTTGTCCTTTTCATTTTTAGCCATGAGTTTGACTTCCGTTTGGTATCTTTCTTCCCATCTTTAATAAACTTATTTTGCCCTCACAATCTTTGTTTGAAATTAAAGAATTACTGCTGAATGCTCTCTTTTGGCTACTCTTCGAGTGTATTCAAACTTGATATGGGAGTATAAGACATGCCACAAAAAGAGGGGCGAAAAATACCTGTGGGCAACTAAATTCATGGATCGAAAATAAAAAGACAAAGCCATGGCTAAAACGAAAAAGAAAAAAGGGGGGGGGAACAAAACCAGTACGCTTCTATTATATACTTGCTCATACTATTACATAGTTAAATATTTGAGATGTATATAATCATTAATTATAATGAGATACATATGAATATTGTATTGCAAAGTTAACCAAAGAGTTAGATTTGTGTGCTTTTAGGACTTATTTCAGTATATAGATATCTAAAGGAATAAATATGAATTGTAGTTATTCCCCTTTGTCCATATGTTATATGTACTGTCTTGTCATGTTATTCATGTGCAGTATTAAAACAAACAAAATGTGACTAATTGTGTTATAGCTTACATTCTTATGCATTTAACCTTGACAATCTATTGTATTTAAACAAGACACAAGAGTTTTATAATCCTTTTCTAATTTGTTTGTGGAAGATGGAATCGTTAACAATTGATTTATATTGAATACAATAACGCCAAAAACTTTCACCGTGATCATTTTTTGTCTTTCTGTGAAGTAAATTAAAAATTTACAACCATAACATAGCTCCAGTATGTAAACTTTCTTTAATTGTAATATTATAAGTTTATTATTATTTTAGTCGCTATTACAAGATCATATACATCAAATTCAAGGAGTAAGTTAATCAGTTTCTTTAAGTAGTTTCCCATTGTTAGGACATGTGTACAGATTTGACTATAATCAGAATTGTGCTTACATACACAAGGCGGCTAGTCTGGATCATTATATGATAATCATTCCGTATCACCTAAGATAATACCCGGATTATGATGGGGTTCGTGATCTCCATGCTTCAGTTTCATATTTTGTATTTTGTGAACAATTGTTTGGTCTACCTGTTTTTTTCTAGAAATAAATTGATAAGCAAATATTCATGTCTACTTTACATTTACCTTCTGACTTCAAGTACATTGGTTGGTACAAGTGATTAAAAGACGTTGGATTTCTATAACATGTATAAATAAGGTGGTACCTAACACTACAGGTAGATAACTCTGTAAAGTCGGCTAAACGTTTTAATGAAGTTGTAATTTAAAAGGAATATTTAGCTTCTCAATGATCATAATTGGTGTTTGTCAAAAAAATCAACGGTACCAATTTCGTTGCACCAGATGCGGATTTCGACAATACATGTCTCTTCAGTGATGCTCGTGGCCAAAATATTTGAAATCCAAAGCATATATAAAAGATGAAAAGCTATAATCCAAAAGGTCCAAAAAGTATAACCAAATTCGCGAAAGGAATCAGAGCTTTGCATGAGGGAGATACCAGTGTAATTTTTCTGACAAAACAGTTGGTTCAAAATTTATGATTTTTTTATATTTTTGTTAAAAGGTCAAAGTAAATACTTTGACAACATTTTATAAAAATTAAACGAGCCAAATTAATTTTAGTGAAAGTGTTGGGTACCACCTTAACTGATTTTGCATTGTATTCCATATGTTATAATTCTATTTTCTTTCCCTTATTGTCACATTCACCGATACATATACTAAACAACAAGAAGGCGTAGACGTTACATATGATTTCTTCCGTTTTTTTCTGTTGCTTTGATGTACATATGCATACACATTTACGAATTTGAACATTGGTTTACTACTAACGCCTTAATATCAATGTTAATTAAAAAAAAGAAAATTGTTTTTTTGGCGTATAGTTTAAGAAATATTAATATTGGTGATAATTGTATATATAGATTCTTACACTGCAACAAGTGTATTACGATATTTCTCCACTCGAGACAGTTAAATTTTATTATTTAAAGAGCGAGGCTTGCCGAGCCCTTTAAATAATAAAATTTAACTGTCGAGAGTGGAGAAATATCGTAATACACGAGTTATAGTGTCGGAATCTGTTTCTCTAATGCTTTTTATCGTTCTTTTTTACAGATTTTCAGGAAATTGTGCTCTTTATATGCGACGTCATCAGGCAAGGTCGCCTTTTTTCATGACGTCACAATAGGAAAATTGAGAAGAAAACAAAACATTTTGACGTCATAATCAAATTTCGACTAATCATTTGCCGAGAACAGATTTTTCACTAGTGAGGAGAAATATTTTTCTCACACCGGTCAGGAAATGTGAAAATAGCACACAAATTAGAGAAAGTTACTTTAGTACTTTTACTGTTGTTTATATAAATAAAAAACCCAGTTATTGGATATTATTTGAATGGTAAATCACAAGGAACGCAATGAAACGAAGCTTAAACATTTTAAAAGATTTAACAGTTAAACTTAAATTGATCTTATTTCAATAGAAGACATTTGACCTGATCGCCTGATCTTGTAACCACGTATTAAATAGTCAAATCGACATGTTTATATTTCCGTATAATTGAATTGCTTTTCAAAATTCGAAATAGATATGGAATTTTCAATTATATAGTCATTATGGCACATTACATACAGTTTGTGCACAAAGACTTTAAAGTAAAGGAACAGTGAGTGGGGTAAATTTTTTTTTTTAAATATGTATGAACTGTTAACGCTTCGATTAGGAAATAGTAAAGAATCAATGCCAAAGGGTTTACACAAAAGTGTTAAAGAAACCAAAAATGTATGATTTTCGAATGATTTTGAATGATTTTATTCTCATAAACTAGTACATAACTACAGAGATAATAACAGTTCATATATAATACATATCTTTGTTTCGCATCTGTGAAAATAATAACATTATAATAATATTACAGTTCCTCTAACCAGGAGGACAGATTTTCAATGATATATATCGTATAAATCTACACAATGTTTCTAGTTCTACAACATTTTCAGATGAGAATACATTTTTAAATTTAATAATGTTTTCATTTTTGTTACAATAGCATGACATAATGTAGTGAAATTCATCGCCAATATCTTTAGAGCTACAGAGATTACAAGACCATTCGGATCTCGGAATAGTTTGCCACCTTCCTGTCTCCACTGGCAAACGATGATTTCCGCATCTAAATTTACACAAAGTATATACAAATTAAAAGGCAAGGTCGACAATTACTTTTCAAATCTAAATTCAGTCTTGAAAATTCTATAACATAAACCTTTTGCAGATTGGTGTAAATCTGCACACCACTCTTGTTGAAATTGGTCTTGAAGCTTTTGCTCAATACTTAACCTTATCCATTTTTTGTTAAAATAATCTTGGCAATGCCATATATTTGACATGCCACATTCATCAAAAATGTTCTTAATACATAAAATCCATCTATTTAATACCATAATTGTTATAATTAATGTATAGTAATTTATATAGTATACAGGATAATACTCTTGTGGCCACGATGTAATGTCACAAACATAAGGGGTATGTTGTTCAACTTGTCGTTAGTGCTAACGCGTCGTTAAAATGTCTTAATCATTTGATTAAATTTAATCATATGATTAGTGTGTTGTTCAACTTGTGGTTATTTTTAACGCTTCGCTAAAAAGGCTAAAACTGCCGTTAAACTTAATCCACCTCTTTGAGGTGGATTAAATTTTAATCATATTATTAAAGCATCCAAGATGGCTGCAGTACCAATGCAAAAATATGCTTATCCTCGAAATATGAGATGTTCAAGATATATTTAGCAGCTAATAGCTCCTGGAAAGAGATTTCAGCTATGAAAGAGCTTTAATATTTGAAAGAAACACAATATATTTGCTAGGAATCGAGTTGACACATAAATTAGAAAGAGATTTTACAAGATAGGGCGAAGGTTCGGAAGCACTCATTAATTGGTCATTTGATAACAGAATGAAACTGAACATTTCGGCAAATTTCCGTTTGTATTTTATCGCTTATTGACGGTGTTGATTGCAACGACGGACACATTATTGTGCAGAATCATTCAATAAAATATTACGCAAAACAGCTTTATGAATAATAAATGTTACCATAGCATTAATGTACAGGCCATAGGTGATTTTGGAAACAAGTTTTTGCTAATTTCCCCATTTTTCGAAGTTCAAATAATAGCACATTCCCTGGTAGCGCCCTTGACCTAACAGTTTACGCAGGTAAATTCTAACGGGTCAATTCGTCCCACAGATAGCTCGGACCTTACGGTTTTTATCTTTACACGGTAGTTTTTAACATTATTGATTTCCCATTTCTTATTAAAACTTATGTTTGACGAGGACCCAAGTCATGGACGGATCTGGAGTTTTGGGGAAAAAATGGGGGGGGGGGGGGGTCAACAGTGACTTAGTTAAAAGGGTTGTTCCAACTATAATGTCTCCTTTCAAAGGCTTTGATTGTCAAATAAAAAGGAGTTCAGACCCCAGACACTCCATCCTGAACCTCCACTCCAATTATTTATTATGAAAATGTTCTACCGCAAGTGTTTTTTGTTAGTGATTTAGTAAAAAAAAAGAATGAGTCAATGGTATGTCTCATATTTCTTTACTAACGTGTAATATACAAACTCAAGCACCTGATTTTTCGAGTGTCAGAGATATTTCAAAAGAAGCAACTCACCCCTCTTGGGAAAGAGGAAAAATTTCAGTTACTAGTGCCGGTCATTTAAATAATTTGGATCATTACAAAACATAAGAGTATGTTTGATTTATTTAACACCCAACTATATGCTACTCCGGATTAATAGTCCGAGTAAGGCATGATAAAGTATAAATTGCGTCAATATTAACAATAAAGCCTAAAGGGCAGGCAAAAATCCAATAGATAAAATTACACGGAGAATTTAATATATTGACCATTTGTTATATTATGATCCTGTTCTTAGCGACACGTAGTCTACATTTAATGGAATTAAATGTTTATCTTCTAATGGGTGCAATAGGGGTTCATCGGCGATTTGAGCAAAGATTTCTTGACATGTAGCGGATAAAAAAACTCATGATTAGAATCCTAGAAGAGACAAGGTACAGTGACTAATATTTCATGTATATTTTGAACACGGAAAGGGTTCCCCTAGCATACCATTGTCATTTTGTTTAGTTTTATGTGTTACCTTAATATTAGAATTCGGACTCAGACTTCTTTTAAGCTGAGTTTTACTTTGCGTAATTTATGTTGTTCTTTATTTTACATTGGCTAGAGGTAAAGGTGGAGGGTTGAGATCTCTAAAAAACTTATTTAACCACAACGCATTTGTGCGCCTGTCTCAGGTCAGGAGCATCTGGCCTTTGTTAATATTGAATGTTGTATATGGGGTGGGGGGTCCCCTGTCCGTTCATCTTTCCATCCGTCCGTCTGTCCGTCCCATTATGGTATATAGTTATTCCTAATAACTCCTCATACAGTTTGAATTCTAGTCCGGCCGATCGGTGAAAAAAATGCTCAAATAATGTGGAAAGCACCAATTTTTGCATGATGCTATATTATTGTGTACTGATCAATATTAGCTATGGACCCACCCTCAAAATTCAATATGGCGGCTTATTTCAAGATGGCTGCCGTACGTTCTAAAGTATTTTCCATTATTGAACAAATCAAAGTGGATTTGATGCTGGGTGCACAAAAATCATTATACTTGGATGATTTGGTTTACTTAGCAAGATTTTGTTTTGATCTTTTTTTGAAATACAAAATGGCGGCTATTTTCAAAATGGCCGCCTTGAAAAATTAGCAAATATTCATTATTGGGAGTTGACCTGAATATAAGGTTTTTATTGATGCATATATGTATAGTGTCATTTGGTATCTGTCCTAGTTCTGTCCGTTCTAATATATCCTTGCTTGTTATTTAGTACACAAAGTAGTAGCTTCCATAAAAAGCTGCAGTAGTAGCTTTCATTAAAATCTGCACTATTTGATGTCTTGGTCACACATAAAAGCTGTGATTTGGTATTTATCTGCCTTAAGATATTATTCAGTCTATATCTTATCTCTTGGGTCGCAATAGTTTGCAATTTGAGACATTAAACTGTCAATTAAAAATCAGTTAAACACTTATCATTTAAATGGCAGGAATTGATGACAACAAGGACAATAACATTGAAATGGGAGAAACTGAAACACTAGGGAATATGAAGAAACCCACAGCTGAAGACGCTTTAACAGGGAACAGCTCAGAAATGACTATTAAACAATTAAACGAAGAATATTTAGAAGATAGAAAATCAAATGCTCAAAGAACAGCTGCAATTTACCGCAATATAAAACAGAGCGAAGCGCAAATATATAAAATATGTGTTGGTCTCATTCCGTTTCAAGCTGAACAGAAGGAGGCACTGCATATTAATAACAAACAGATAAAAGCGATATCTCAGCAACGTTAGCAGTCTGAAGACAGGATATACCACACTGCTAGTAATAATTGCTTGGCGGAATTGATGGTAAGACCAATAAAATACTCAATGTTGTGGTGAGACGAATGAACAAGCTGACAACAACTGAGGAAGGGGACACATTTCAATTTAAAAGAACATTTGAACAGCAAGGTACCTTCCAACAACTGGTATCTGTTGTAAATGAATCAGTGGGCAATCGAAATAGTTAATATATCTGCAATGGACACATCATATATGCCAAAATTTGACCTTAGCCAGTACAACGCAAGTTTACCAAAAGTACACAACAAAATACATGACGTGGGTCTTACCCCAATTGTAGCTCGCATAAACCATCAACCGCGCCAACTCTTTGAAGGTGTCTTCACCTCAAATCAAAAGTAATATGTCAGGGCCCTTGGCCTTGCATGATACAGTTCAAATTATTCAACAGTAATCTCCATTTAAGAACATACTATAAACCTCTAGTAATGATAAAGGATACCAGCAAAAGGCTTATGTTTCTTCTTACGCACAACTATGAGTCAATAACATTTGGTTCAGATTAGCACACAATTACAGAAACACTTGGCTGCCAGTGGATTCTATCTAGTTTCTCCAATGCTGAATGCTGTGCCTACTTACGGTATCATCTCCGTGGAGTCGAGTCAATGGCAAATCCTACATTTATCACTACAATTATGACAACCTCGGCCGCTTCTAGAGCTCTAACATGCTTCCCATAACAGCAACCTGACTCCATTGACCAATCTAGGAAAGAACAGAGCAAACAAAAGGAGTGTGGCAACAGCTCTTCTTCAGACTCCTTACTGGGGAGAGAATATACCCGATGGCAAGAAAATCTTTGTGCAAGGGACCAAAGCCGAAGCCCACAGCTGCCAAAAACTCATTTGAAGAGCATCCGTCACTTGGGAAGCGTTCATTTACAAATTTGAACGAACTGTCGGTAGATTACAATGGGTAATCAGGAAACATGTATGTAGGCTCGTGATAGCCAGGCCGATGAGTACGCTCGCAAGGTAAACACAGATGATGATTCCGAGGCCTTAAAAAAGCATTCATTTGAAACAGCGCTCCAGCAAGAAAGACTATCAAACCAGATTGGAAGCAAAACTTTCCGTCGAGGATGTAAAGACAAAGATTCTTCAAGGCATGTAAAAGAGAGGAACCCAGAAACATTAATCAAGGCGTTAAAACAATTGAAAACCTCAAAAGCAAACCAGATGGCGATATATATGATTATATTATGCTAACTGTGACCACCGATAAGTCTACTTTGCTGATGGCACAATATCACCGACCGATAAAGAAAATATGAGCAGTCCGTTGGATTATGAGTTGCTTAACATCGCACAAATTGTCACAAATTTAGCTGATGTTATGGCCGATCAATATAATCTCGGTTCTTTTGATTAATACTCATGGAAGATCACCAGTTCAATGTAAATCACCTGATAAATATATACGTGGAAGATCTCTTGAGCAATACAATTGCAGTAAATCGGCAGATAGAAGTACACCCAAGCTTAATACCTATCGATCAGCAACACCCTCACTAAGCTAGAGATCATATAGTTCCTAAAGACAACGGTTATCATCTCCACGGACAACCTCCAGAAATCCCGAATATTTCAGACAACGGTCACCTCCACCAGGATACGGAGCAAATCAAAGTGTAATCCCAACAATGGAGCAAAAGGTCGGGCCAGTAGGACAACTCAGATTTCAAAGTCTATTGGCCATGAAACATCACCTCATCACAAAATCGAACAGAGGTCCACTGCCTCGTCCAATTTATTGTCATCGGACGAACCATTTGGAAGAGCTTAGTAATACGAGGTACTATACATGACCAGAATGTGAGCATGCTTGTGGACAATGCTGCAATGATCACATTAATGCGAAATCAATTCCGGCAGAAAATGGAGATTTGGAAAACGTTACACTACGTGATTTGGATTAACAGCTTGTTATTGAGGAGATTATAAGGAACGACTCTAGACATTAAAAGAGTAAACATACAATGAGATGTGTGCAAAGAGCCATTACCGTACGATGTTAGACTTAGACTAGTTATTTTGGACACACTGAGCGCAGTGATAAACCCGAGTACTCCAACAATTACCAACAACAATAAAGTGATCAATGTGCCATTTGTTAATAGTGGAAACGAGATTTTACTCAGCTAGTTTGCATAAAACGAACCGTCACAGTTCCGCCAAATTCAACATGATTGTTACCATTTAAACTAATAAAAGTGCTGATCAGGAGTGCATTTTAGGACCATATTCGCTGAATATTACGCACGTAGTTGGAATAGGAAATAGTTGCCTCTTGACCCTTTTAGATGATGGCAATCGTCTTCTCCGCCTGAAGAAAGGTGAAAACGCCATAAGTGACGTAAGACATGGCATTGATGAGACACGAGACAAGGTGCCCTCAGACGAGTTACCTACTATTCCACCACATTTAACCGACCTATATTAACGTCAATCGACTCGTTTAGACCTATTTTATTCCAACCATTAAAACTGAAAGATTTTATAGAACAATTACAGTAACATGTAACATATTGATTAACATTTTGAATTTCACTATTTGTTTTGTATATGCAGCCATATTTGCAACTTATGTGTTATTGGAAAAAACAAATTATGTATTTTATACTTTAAAATTAGTTGATAACAAATTCAAGAACATTTTTTAAAGATTCATTACTTTAATTTCCGAAATTATATAGAATACTTTTAGGACAATCTTGAATTTTTTAACGTTTTTCCGCCATCTTGAAAATGGCAGCCATATTGAATTTTTCAGAGTGGGTCCATAGCTGAAACCAAAGGGTATATAACCAAGAATTACTATGCAAAGTTTCATGCTTTCCTCATGAAGTGAGCAATTCTGCTCTATATCTGCACCAATCGGCCGGACTATTCTAGAAAGTTTTAACTTTGCTGCCCATTTGTACATATATCCAAGTTGTGCATGTTGTCAGGGTTTTGATTTTTATTAATATTTGCTCTTTTAGGAGACAGTTAAACTTGTCATTATATTGGAGTATATGCTTAAATAAAGCATGCATATTATTTCCGGATGGATAACTCCTCCCACAGTTTGAATGCTAATAAGTCTTCAGTTTTGTGACTATTTAAACATATATACTGAAGATGTGCATGTGGAATAGAAGATAATAAGGACATTGTATGTAGATGTGCATATATATCTACATGAAATTATGATTAAGGTTATTTTCTAGGAGTTACGCCCCTTTGAACTTATTTGTCTCAATGTACTACTGCAACAGTTTGTCACCAGAATTTCATGAAACCTTTTATATTATAAGGAAATACTATGTAGACGTGCATATCGACAGAAAATTACGATTTATGTTTTTTCCTTTTACAATTTTTAAGGTGTTTTGATTTAAAATTAAATTTACATCTGCGGGAGCACAACACTATCTCAAATAAAGTTTCATATTTAATTTGAAATAATACAGTTACCTCATAATGGTGTGTGTGTTTGGGGGGGAGGGGGTGTGGTGAGATTTAGATCATTTATAATATGTTTTGGAGTTAAGTGTGACGTGTGGACTAGTAAACAATTTTATTTAGGGGTCAACTGAACCCCGCTTCCGGGTGCTGGATTTTCTCGCTGTATTGAAGTATTGGTGGCCTTCGGCTATTTTATGTTCTTTGGTCAGATTGGTGTCTCTTTGACATTTTTCCCCATTTCCATTCTCAATTATATCAATCAGTCTGAGACAAAGAAACGATGTAATAACATTGTGTGATCTCATGTGTTTGATATGAATTATTTGCTTTGTATTTTCGTATTTATCTGCTGAAACGCGTAGAATAAATATATTGGCTATATTTGAGAAGTGTTTATTACTTCTGAATGGTTTTAAAGAATATATTATTATTTTAGAGTAGATAAGAATTGCCTGATCGTCTACTTGTAAACACTTCATGCATACATATATCAGACATCAATTAAAAGAATGTATTTCAAACAAGAAGCTGTCACAGTACTTTTTGCCAAAAAAAAATTGAGACATACACATAATCCATACTTATTTTTATTGATAGTAAGCAGCCATCTTTGTTGGTTAGTTGTACAATATCATCCATTCCAATGGTAAAAGAGACCACACAAAAGGGACCAAATATATAAGCATCTGCTACTTGTATACAATCGGCTATTTGCATGTGCCTGTAATTGTTTTACTGCGATTTGTCATGTCTAGGCCTTTCAAATTTATAGCTTATTCAACGTTATGAGTTTTTCTCGTTGTTGAAGGAGCACGGTGACCTATAATTCGTTAACTCCTACACCATTTGGCTCCGACAGAGAGTTGTCTCGTTGGCATTCATACTACATCTTCTTGTCTTTATATTTACTATTAATCACCCTATCCCACATGAGTATCGGATACTCAAAATATATCCTACTGTGGGATTGCTTTCATTGATCTTTATTATTATTTATATCTGGATTTATTTTCTGACGGGGTATTGTCAAATAATGTCACTTAAAAGTTGCTATTTCAATTCAAAACAATATTGAAAACTCAGATACCTTGACTGATAGAATTATAACTTTGACGGACTGTGCATTATGCCATTACACTTACACAATTGAATACTAGCATTTGAGATTGTCCCTCTGTATAGTTCCTTGTGCCGTAGGAACTACAATCGATCTCAGTTCTGTTAAATATAGTGCTTCTTGCAAGGACAAATAGAAAATAATGACAATAAAATAATGTGATTATTTACATATAATACTGAAGTTTCTCAGCTCCCACCGCTGCTAACCAATTTCTTTTAACTTGTTTGGCTTATGAACTATATGTTCGTTTCCGTTTTCACAGAATCTGAGATACTACAACATCGCTCTTTTAATTAGCTCAAAAACCCATCTTCAACTTAGAGGCTTTCCTTAAAAACTACAAGACCAACTTTTAAACTTTGAAACTTAATAAAGAAATAACACTATTTACACTAATAACTTTGTATCACAAAGTAGTCTGAAAACTATAACCTTAATTTATCCTTGATCCTTACTGCCTTCGAAGTCCCAACTGATTTGACAAACAATTATATTACACTTAAGAACAAGCTTCAAACATCCTTGGTTTCTGAAACACCTAGTTCTGAGACACCCAGTCTCTAAAACACATAGTCCTGAAATGACTTGTCTCTGAAGCACCCAGTTCTTGACACAACTAGTTTTGAAGCACCTAATCTCCTGAGCACCTAAGTCACCAGATTATTACAAGGTATCTGTTCCATGGACTACGACAATTCCCGAGGGAAATAACAGTATCGGAACAACTCGGTAGCTTGCAACAATCGTAAAGACTTTAAAA
This sequence comes from Mytilus edulis, assembly GCA_019925275.1. Classification (NCBI taxonomy): domain Eukaryota; kingdom Metazoa; phylum Mollusca; class Bivalvia; order Mytilida; family Mytilidae; genus Mytilus; species Mytilus edulis. The sequence continues at coordinate 113,486,357 of CM034354.1, forward strand.
ACCGCTTGCTTCAAAACCACAAGCTTTCAACTCTAACTTGGTTTACAGCTTCTCAATTCTAAATTCTTTATATACTGGTATTTTCTTCCAGAGGTTTAACCATCAACGGCCAAATAACAAATGAGCGAACTTACACAATGATTCGGTGACTTTATATACCAAAAGCGCAGACCTAGAGAAGAGCACCCTGGCAACAAGTAACGCGTCTCGTAACAACCAAGGATACAAGTATGATTTTATATATAGTTTTCGTTAACGTATTGTTCAAATGGGTAACTAATCCTGGATTACAGTTCAACGATAAATTACAAATATTGTCTTATGCCTCAACTGCAATTTTGTTACAATAGTGTTCAAAACGGCGAGGTATATTTTGCAATAGGAGGATTGTAAAAGTGATACATACACAAATTATTTAGACACTTCATTCAATCACAGTTTTTTTTAATTATTATTTCAATATACCAATGAATTTATACATAGTATTGTTCTGCTACTATTTTAAAGAACCACATTTTTTATTACAATTTATTTATCTTTTATATTCATGCAATACTTACATTTAGCAAAAATGTTTAGTATTTGTCTTAATTCATTTACCATTATGTTAAAGTATTATACAATTACTTACAAACGTCATGTGTACTGTTGTTTGTCTGTTTGTCCTTTTCATTTTTAGCCATGAGTTTGACTCTCGTTTGGTATCTTTCTTCCCATCTTTAATAAACTTATTTTGCCTTCACCTTCTTGGTTTGAAATTAAAAAAATACTGCTGAATGGGTCCCCTTTTGGCTACTCAGCCCTTCGAGTGTATTCAAACTTGATATGGGACGCAATTATAAGACATGCCACAAAAAGAGGGGCGAAAAATACCAGTGGGCAATTAAATTCATAGATCGAAAATAAAAAGACAAAGCCATGGCTAAAACGAAAAAGATAAAAAAAAAAAGGGGGAACAAAACCAGTACGCTTCTATTATATACCTGCTCATACTATTACATAGTTAAATATTTCAGATGTATATAATCATTTACTTTTATGAGATACATATGAATATTGTATTGGAAAGTTAACCAAAAAGTTAAATTTGTGTGCTTTTAGGACTTATTTCTGTATATAGATATCTAAAGGAATAAATATGAATTGTAGTTATTACCCTTTGCCCATATGTTATATGTACTGTCTTGTCATGTTAATATTTATTAATTGGTACTATATGTTGGAGGGTCTTAAATATTGTGAATTAGAAGAACAGAATCCTAGATTAGTTTTCGTTGTATTTGACCAGAAAATACCTCGTTACATTTGACGCCCAACGTGATTTACCATTTGCATTTGCTTGTTTACTGTATTACACCAGTATATTTGGTTGACTTGACATTTCATTGAGCAATATAAAGTAAGATAATTGGACTTAAACAGTAAGCTCACATAATTACATTTGTTTGTTTGCATGTTTATTGTTCTTTGACTTTTTGATGTTCAACATAGTATTAGGCAGTGAAATAGAAAGCTAATACATACTTTGTTGTCGTTTACAGTCAAGAAACACATTTCATATTATATTGTGTGTGTATCTTTTATTTGTATTGCATGTTTATAATTGTGTCTAACATTGTGTTGTCCTTGTGTTGTGCCAATTAATTTTGTGTATCATATTATTCTACTTTTATATTATTGTGTGACCTTGACTTTAGTGTACTTTGTGTCTCAGTACATGTGTTCTTGAATATAGGTTAACTGTTAACATAATAGTATTTTTTATTTTTTTTTATTTTCTTTTATTTAAACTTCAAGTTTGTTTAATAAATAGGGATTTCATTAGGTTAAGCACTAAGTATAATTGTGTGTATGAGTCTGTGATTGGTTGTTTGTACTTTGAGAAAGTGATACCTACATATTCCGTTACAGTTAAGATACTAATCCCTTTCCATACGTTACTGTTTTCTACTGCCTGACACTTAGTTGATTAAGGTGAACCTCTTTTCTTTCATATCTTTTCGGAGGGAAATTTCTAACCTTTTTGATTGGTCAATCTTTAGGCCAAATGTCTTACTATATGTTTTCATTATTTCTGGTAGATTTAGACTGCAGATATATAGGAATGCAGTGAAAATTACCTGCTTGATATATATATATGTCTGAAATTCGTGATATTTATATTATACTTCTTGGATTTTCAATATTCTTATATTAAGGTCAGTTGATTACCCTTATTTCTAATAAACAAACTAATAGCATGTCATTTTAATACTTTTTGAAAGGATTGATTGTATGTATTGAATGGAGGAATATTTGGAGTATGAAGGAGTAAAATATTAAATCATTTTATAAAAACACAGAGTCATATTAATTATGTTGATATAAAACATTCTAGTACTTTTAATATTATAAAGTCACAATAAAAGTGAAAGACAGATAACTTTGGTATTTGAATAATACAGAACTCTGAAACTACATATTTTAGATGTAGTTGTATATTTTTTTTAATTGGTGAAATAGTCCTGCCACTGGACTAATGAATGTTATATTTGTATTTATTCAGGAAATGGATTAATACCTGGTCAAGTTGTCAAATGAGTAGTGCTCAGATTTTAATATACACAGCACTGTGATATTCCAGTAGTGCACTGACCGTTGTACCATATACACGGTAAGCATTGTGTTCTATGTTGTCTATTTGTAATGTCTGTACTGTCTATGTTTTAGTCAAGTAATTGTCTTTTTATGTGAGGTGAAGTTTATTTAATATATTTATGTTGGTCAGAATTTGTATACTTTGTATACAAATATATTTATAAAATGGACAACGCATTAATATATTTGAGAAGTATAATCATTAATTATTATGAGATACATATGAATATTGTATTGGAAAGTTAACCAAAGAGTTAGATTTGTGTGCTTTTAAGAGTTATTTCAGTATTATGCTATCAAAAGGAATAAATATGAATTGTAGTTATTCCTCTTTGCCCATATGATATATGTACTGTCTTGTCATGTGGATATTTATTAGTTGTTATTATATGTTGTAGGATCTTAAATATTGTGTATTAAAAGAACAGAACCCTAGATTAGTTTTCGTTGTATTTGACCAGAAAATACACCGTTACAGTTACCTTTTAATTTTCATAAATCAAGCTTTGTCAAGTAAAAGTTATTCATGTGCAGTTTTAAACAAACAAAATGTGACTAATTGTATAATGGTTTACATTCGTTTGCATTCACCCTTGACAATCTATTGTATTTAAACAAGACACAAGAGTTGTATAATCCTTTTGTAAATCGTAGACAATTACTTATAATAACACAAATAACTTTCACTGTGATCATTTGTCTTTTTGTGAAGTGAATTGAACTTATGTAAGTAAACTGTCTTTTATTGTAAAATAATAAGGTTATTATTTCAGTCGATAATACAAGAGCATATATATCAACTACAAGGAGTATATCGATCAGTGGTGTTTGTGTTCTCCATCATTCAGTTTTATATTTTGTGTTTTGTGTACAATTATTTGGTTAAGTTGCTTTTACTTTAAAAACGAAGATGATTCTATTAACATATATGCATTTCCACTATTCATTTGCCTACTAATTAGTATTCCTTGTGACATAATCTTATTTGTTTTCCTTTATCATCACCCTCATCAATGCATATACGTACTGAATAACATGAAGACATAGCGCTTGGAGAAATGATTCATGAATGGGCAAATGATTGATTCAGTATATAATTAAGTATAAAGGGTTACTCCTTCCAAAAATCAAACACTTGTTTTAATACAATATGTATTACATGGCTATGTACTCCAGTTATACATCCCGTCATTATGTTATTTTTCCAGGATATTTTCTGTGTTCATGTATATTATTTTTGCTAATGTGCTTTGTCTGTGAGCCCTTCTGTGTTTCTTTCGTGCATGTGACGTGGCTTTCTACTTTTACATACCGTCAATCATATATTGTTTCATGGTTAATGTTTGCCTATATATCAGTCTGTTTTATAGTGATTAATATAATTGCACATTATTTACTTTAGTACCTCTATGTTTGGCATTTATACGTGTTATGTCCGGGTTTTTTTTGTTCACATGTCGTTGTCAATATAATATTTTTTTCTGGAATGACGTTGATACAACTCAACGAAAAGGACAAATGAGTAATTAACTATGAGTTTTTGACAGATGTACTTGAAATAGAGTTTTGTAGAATATTAGAGTGTCAAATCTTATATTCATCATTAATATATGCTTAATTATTATTTTTATACGTAAACATGGTAATATTATAAAGACTTGCTATAACGGCTTTTAAAGAACCTGTAAGGAAGAGGCTAATCCTGTCAACCGGTCTCGCTCTGTTTTGATTAACATACGATTCCCTCGGGTTATTTTCATCTATTGCTTTGATTTTTATCTGCAAACCAATTTACGAGATTTGAACATGTGTTTACAACTATCGCCTTAGTCAATGTTACTGTAAAAAAAAAATACAAAATTATTTGGGCAATATTTTTGGCGTAAAGATTTGGAAATATTTATATTAGTGTAAATTGTAGAGTTACTTTAGTAGTTATACTGTAGTTTATAGAAATAACAACCCCAGTAATTGGATATTATTTAAATGGTAAAACACAAGGTGCGCAATGAAACGAAGCTTAAACATTTGAAAAGATTCAAAACAGTTATACTTAAATTAGATCTTATTTCAATAGAAGACATTTGACAAGTATCGCCTGATCTTGTAACCAAGTATTCAATATTTAAATCGACAAGTTTGTTTTTAAGTATAATTAGAATTCTTTTCATAAAAATGGAAATAGATATGGGATTGTCTATTCTTTTGTCATCATGGTACATTACACACAGTTTATGCACACAGACTTTAAAGTAAAGGAACAGTGAGTGGGGTACATTCCTTTTTTTAAATATGCACTTTTAACGCTTCGGTTAAGAAATATTTAAGAATCAATGGCACAACAGTGTTAAATAGAATAAATATTTGGATTTAAAATGTGCGCACTGGAAACTTGAGATCAGAAAAAAAAGTGTCAGTTATCCCTTCACTTCACAACCTTAAGTGTAAGCTGACAAAACAATGCTAAGTAGATGATCTTTCAGAACCGAAAGGAGTATTTTGATTTGCTATTTTAGGCACGATTGATTCCTGCATTTTGAGTTGCATTATATTCAATCCATCATATTGTATGCAGTGTCATTTATGTGCAGCTCTAACCAGGGTATGTCATTAATTTTCAAGATCTTCTAGAGACAAAGTACTGTCCGTTTTATGAATAAAAAAGCAAATATTGGATAAACTTTCACCTTAAGTGCATTTCGACATTTGAAAACAATAACCCCATATTTGACATAAGCTGTAATACAAGTTCCAATCGGTCACTGTTCATAATGGTTAGGTGCATCATTGGATAATTATTTCTCATGAAAAACATTTAAAAAAAGCACAAAAATTATGCTTAACAACATAAGGCAATTACTTATGCTTACTGGAACCATTACAGCGTTATTTAACACGTTTCATTGTAAACTGAGTTCACCTATTAATGATTTCATATTCGAATGTTTATTTAGCAATTGAACTATGAATTGAAGATGTACATGTTGTACCTGAGAATTTAATTGATGGATTTTGTTAACGAATATACTAGACATATATTACTGACTTTAAAAAAATTGCATTGATAAAGATATAAAATGTTAACCTTTCCCTTTTAACAATATAGTATAGTCTATCACTTGGATACATATTAGATTCGTTTTAAAGTCTGATTTACAAGCCTATCCAGGTCACATGTCATTAAAAGGGTTAGCTTTTAATTTACAAAATAAAGCTTTGTCAAGCAAAAGTTACTCATGTGCAGTTTTCGAACAAACAAAATGTGACTTATTGTATAATGGTTTACATTCTTATGCATTTAGCCTTGACAATCTATAGTATGTAAACACGAAACAAGAGTCTCATAATCCGTTTGTTTGTTGAAGATTAAGTCGGTATCACAAGACAAAAACATCAACAACAAGGAGTAAATTAATCAGCTTCTTAAAGTAGTTTCCCATTGTAAGGACATGTTTACCTATTGTATGTATTATCGGGGTTGTACTTACATAACCAACACGACTAGTGTGGAGCATGTTATAGATAATGCATATGTTAAGGTTTGTCTTGTCACAGAACACACCATGGGGTGTCAAGATTGATCAAATGAAAAACCGACCGTAAGGAGGTCTTTATGAGCAATCCTGACACCCGAGGTGTGTTCTACGACAAAAAAAACTTAATATATGCATTATCTGACTTATATCGTCAAAAAAATATTGTTTTTTTTATAAAGATTTGCAAAATTTGGTATCCTATAATGAGTATTTTACCGACTACACAAAAGTGGGATATTCTTTTTTAATGCAGTCAGGTGTAAATACGCTCTACGGGTCATTTAGAATTTGAAATCAAACTCACTTATTAATCTAGATATAATTTTAAAATTTATAATCCATGCACAATAACACATTACTGAAACTGCATAAAGAAACACACACATGAGTTGTTACAATCCGATAACAGTGTTTGACAAATATAAGACACATTGTAAATACATTATTTTACCAACTTAGTTTATGGAAAAGAGGGGGTATTTTTTTCTATTTGTAATGACATTTCTATCGCGGAAAAGAGTTTCTTTATTCAATTTTTTTAACTGATTCGAATGGAATATTCAGAAATATTGTCTTTTGAATAGCAATACATGTTTTAACATATAATTAAGACATAATTATATACTCTCCCCACCGACCCTACATGTATATTGAGTAACGTGAATGTTTTCAATAGAATATAAGAATTTCTTATTAGTTGATCATTTGATAGAGACAGAATGTGTACATAAATAAAAAAAGAGTTAAGAACTGACACGAAGACGACTTTAAATACATTTAGGGCACAGTATTCATGCAGAGTGTATCGTCCTGAGCATGCATGACATATTTGCCGCTGGATGTTCAGCAAGCATCCAACAATCAATCAACCTATTCAGTGTGACTCAATAAAATTTTCAAAATCTTGCACTCTTATAATTATGTTAAATCTGACTTTATTTTATGAAAGTCTACATTAAAATTCATCTCACATATATGTTAATGTTTCTGTATTGTAGCGATAAATTAACACAACTTTATATTATATTTGTTTCTTAGCTTTCAATGCGGGCAATGGCGATTTCTTTTACACCTATCATCGATTGGCAAAAAAAAAACAATATCAGAGGAATATAATTTGAAGTAAAATATAGATTTCATTTTATCAAGGAAAATAATGACCTAACACAGGTAATTATTTTATGCCTTGGAGAAAATGTCATTGAAACATGGTATCGTCCGGGTTGGTTCTGAGAAAAAACGACATATGGTTCTGTAAGAAAATAACTCCTTATAGGCATTATAGGTATATAACATATAATAATCCTTCTGCATTACCTAAGATACCGCGGTTTTCGGTAGGGTTCGTGGTCCCCATCCTTCAATTTTATAAAATGTTTTGTGAAGTATTGGTAGTTCTAGCTGTTTTAACTTAAAACAATTGATAAGCAAATATGCATGTCCACTATACATTTACCGTCTTAACATATGAGTACATTGGTTGGTGCACGTGATTAAAACACGTTGGATTTCTGTAAAATGTATAATTAACAGATTTTTTTTATTGTACTCCATATGTGATAATCCTATTTTCTTTCCTTTATTATCACACTGATCAATACATAAACTAAACAACAAGAAGACGTAGACGTTGGGTAAATTAAGCATGAAGTGACACATGATTCATTCTGTATATAATAAGGTAAAAATGAGATACTCCTTCTTTAACACCAAACAATAGTTTTAACACAATACTTATTACGTGGCTCTGTACTTATACATTTCGTCATTGTCTTATTGTTCTATGATAGTTGTTATCAAATTGAGAATGGAAATTGGGATTTTGTCAGAGCGACAACAACTGGACCAAAGAGCAGACAACAGCCGAAGGTCATTAATGGGTTTTCAATGAAGCAAGAACTTCCGCAATTGGAGGCGTCCTTCAGCTGGCCCCTAAACAAATGATAATTTAACATGATAGTAGTAAACTTTAAATGATCGAGTCACGTGTCTTATATTAGTTCTTATTACCTTTACAATTTTCATTGTATTTCCGTGTGATCTCGCAAGAGAATTAATGTATCAGGTTAAAATACAGGATTGTAACTTTCATGTCAACTGTCAGCACGATGTTTTAGCGATGTGCGTGTTTACAGCTTTTAGAAAAGCTATGGTCATTAACTATTGACCACCGATTGACCATCGATACAAATAATATTACCAAATACCGATAAATGCAGGCAACTTACTACCAGTTGCATGAGTACAATGAAGTACGATTCGTTGAAGCAAAATGAAAAATTCTTAATACTTTTTTAATAATTAATAAAAAAAAATTGACACTGAATTTTCTTATACTTAGCCAAAATGAAGATTTTACTAAGCTCTTTTCAAAAATATAATAAAAAAGTATGGGTCATCGTGCTATTTTTCAAGCTATAAGTCTTTGAAAATCGCCTAAATTTGTAATGAATGAGGAAAAGAAGGGCATAAAGCGAAAGAATGCCAAACTCCAAGTAAAGCAGCATCAGATAATCAAACTCCTAGTAAAGTAACATCAGACAATGAAGCAAATAAAACGGATGACCAGTCTGAATCTAGTGAGAGTGAAAGTGGGGAAGAGACTGACATTGGTGATAATGTTGATCACAGTGAAACCCCAACTTCACAGTCCATATTGCTACCTACAGAAGCAATAACAGCAACAACAACAGATATCAGTAAAGTCACAGAAATTGATCCTGATTTACAGGAGAAAAAAACAAGAAAAAGAAAAACAAAGACAAAACAAAAAAACAAGCCAAAATTTGAATCAAAGGGAACAATTGACAAATTTATTGTGAACCCTGAATCAGCAACACTAGTACAAAAACAGGAGAAAGACCAGCAACAACCCCGACAGATGAATATCACAACAGACAAACTGATTCAAGTCAATATTCAAAGACATAGGTACAAGAACAGTTACCATATACCATTTGCTTTCAAAATAAATTATCCGTACAACAATGCCTTAGTCAATGGACACAATAATTTGTACTTGTACAAATATCTGTATATACTCCTATTTTATATATATTTATAAAAAACAATTAAAAAAATATGTGGCAGTGTATGATACAATAACATTAGATTGTATATACTCTGCACAAAACAAATAGAACAATAAATTCTATATAGATTGTTGTCAATATAATATGTATAGATCAATGAAACTACTCCATTATTTTACATATGAAATAACTAGTATATTGATATATGCATATGTAATCATTTGTGTTTTAATGTACCACAATATCAATATGTGCGCTATGTTGTATAATCCTGTAAACATAAGAGCAATAGCACTCTATTATATTTATATAGATATGCAAATTAATTACGTCGCCATTTCCACACACCTGTATACAAAATGTTAACAAATCAGTTTGATCTATTTATACCTGTTTTTATATACAGATAATTATCCTTTTTTAGTTGTAGTCTCAAAAGTTTTCATTCATGTATTATGTCTTCATTTTCTTAATTATTTGCATCAAGATCTCCGTGTCCTGCTAAATATCTGTATAATTAAAGTCAAGCCCCGTAAACAAAATAGTTATAATATCTGTTCTGTTATCATAAGCATGCGAAAGTATTTGATATTATATACCTATACGAAGTTATTTTCTTTCAGAACATCAGGTCATTCTTTTTCAAAATCAACCCGGATAATACCATGTTTCAATGATATATGCTCCAAGGCATAAAAATAATGACCTGTGTAAGGTCATTATTTTCCTTGATAAACATGCAATCTATGATTTACTTCAAAACTTTATTCGTCTAATAGTTTTTTGTTGCCGATTTGGAAATTTATACTTGAAAGTTCAATAGACGATAGGCGTCATTGTAGTCCTGCATTTTAATTTTAGAAACAAATAACGTTGATTTATCGCTACCATATAGAAACATTACCATATATGTCAGATGAATTTAAAAAAATGTAGACTTTCATAAAATAAATACAGATTTAACATATTCGAGTGTAAGATTTTGAAATTCTTATTGAGTCAAACTGAATAGGTTGATTGATTTTTGGTTGCTAGCTTAACGTCCAGTGGCAAATAGTTCATGCATGTTCAGAACGATACACATTGAATAAGAAATCATACTGTGACCTACATGTATTTATATTCGTCTTCGTGTCAGTTTTTAGCTTTTTAAAATTTGTATATACCCTTTACTGTATCAAATGATTAACTAATACGATAATATTGTATTCTATTGAATAACATAAACGTAACTCAAGAAAGGGTCGGGTGCGGTGGTATAACCATATTTCCGCGATAGAAATAGCATAACAAATAGAAAAAAACATACCCCTCCCCCTTTTCCATAAGCTAAATGGTACAATAAATAACTTACAATATGTCTTGTATTTATCATACACCCTTATCGGATGGTAACAATACATTTGTGTCTGACTTCATGCAGTAACTGTAATATTTGTTTTGTGTATGGATAACAATTTTTAAAAGGTTTATATCTAAATTATTTAGGGAGTTTTATTTCACAATTTAAATGAGCCGCAGGGCGTATTAAAACCTGAACGCATTAGAAAGGAATATCCCACTTTAGTGTTGTCGGTAAAATAGGATACTAAATTTTACAAATCTTTATAAATTTATATTTTTACGGTATATAAGTCAGATAATGCATATTTTAAGGTTTTTATTGTCGTAGAACACACCTAGGGGTGTCAGGATTGTACAAGAAAGACCTCCCTCCGGTCGGTCTTTTATTTGATCAATCCTGACACCCCTCGGTGTGTTCTACGACAAGAAACACTTTAAAATATGCATTATCTATAACATAATCTCCCGTTGTTTTTGCTACTTGTTTATAAATATCTCTATTTCTGAAAAGTGTTTTAAAAATATACAATTAACGAAAAATAAATTCAATACTCACCAATTTAGAAAGATATATATTACATCCAACACATTTACATATTTCTATGTACGGTATGTTAGTCTATTAAAGTTAATCCTCGTGCGATTAATCGTTTTACATGTAAAGGTCAATATATTTTACCAGCTAACAATTCGAAATATAGAAATTAAAGTCGGTCAATATGAAATTAAAAGTATGTGTGTACATGTTTTTATACTTAGTCTAGCAACTCACACAGTCAAAGCTAAAACTGTCATTAGAAATGCACATATGACTGAATTTTATTTCTAAATTCTGTATATATTTGTATGTATATTCTGCTTTTTATATTTGTAATATATGTATCAAATACTTTTTTAAAAACAAAACCAAGATGCCACTTAATCCATTAATTTTTAAATTTAAAACAAGAAGTGTCATTAACTTTGAATATTATTGAAATTTGTGGATCACTTTCAGGCCTAAAGCTTAACCGAAACAAAACAGAAGGAATATGGATCGACAATTTTTAGTCCTGCAAAGATAAATGTGAAAACATTAATTTTACACATAAACCTATAAAAGTTTTGGGAATATACTTTGGACTTAATAGAAATGAGTGTAAAAAATTAAACTTGCAAGATTGGAATAAAAGAAAGTTAACTATATATGTTAGGTAAGATATCTCTTGTTAAATCATTAATCTTACCGAATATTACTTATTTTGCATCTGTAACCGAAATTGATAACGAATACCTAGCAAAATTTAAAAATTACCATGCTGGCGGGCCTTACCATGATAATCATAGATAAATATCTAGAAGCGATAAATATTAGTTGGGTAAAAAAAACTCATCGATAACGAAGATCTATCGCCCAATTGAAAAGTCTTACCAACATTTTATTTTGATAAATTTGGACAAGCATTCCTTATATTTAAAATGAATTTCAACAATATTAATTTGGTCTATAAACTGAAAGAACTAATTCCACAATTTTACTTAAATTCAAAATCTGAAAAAGATCATCTATCATATAAACAAATTAGACAGCAGCTTATATGGGGCAATACAAATATCAAAGTAAACGGTAAATGTCTCATTTTTAAAAACTGGATAAACAGTAAAATTCTATTTTTAAATGACATTATTGATAATAAAGGAAAATTCAATCAAAACATGATCTTAGATAAACTTTCCTGTCATGCTAACTGGTTGTCGGAATATTCTAAATTAATGAAAGCAATACCATAACAGTGGTTACAAGAGCTAACTAAAGAAGAATCAACAAAAACGAAAGTTGCTATTGACTCCGAATATGAATTTAAAGAGAAAAAAGGAAAAATGGTATCACTTAACAACATTTCCTCCAAAGACATTCACATCTCCTTCTTAAATAGATATTATGAAAAACCAATAGGATTTCAAATATGGGACAACATATTAATCTTGGAAAACAACACAAGCAAAATACAACAAATGCTAAATTAAACCTTTTATTATATACAAGATTATAAATTCAAAATGTAAAGATGGAACTTACTGCACTACATTTTACCAACCAAACAATTACTTTTCTCTTGGAAAATAACTAAAACTCCGCTATGTTATATTTGTGATGTCATCGTAGATTATGAGCACTACTTTTTGACATGCAAATTTCTGATATCATTTTGGGATCAAATAAAACTATTACTTGATGAACTTAAGATAGGACATCATATAATATCAATTAGATCACTTTTGTACGGATACAAAATAAATGATACAAGTTATTCATGTTATTACAGTATTAATGATTTAATAAAGTGTTTGAGATTTTCAAAAAAGAATTTCTTCAATATCATGAAATATTGATAAATAAAGAAGGCAAATATGAAAAATTCCATAATCTGGTTGCAGCAAATATCAAATTAATTTTATGAATTAGAATTTATAATAAATCATGTTATCTTTTTTTTATTCAGTTACATACATGTCATTATAACTATAGATATATATATATATATATTGTGCACTAACAAGTACTTACTTTATTAATGAAATGCTATATCCTAACGTTAACGAGGCCGGGATAAGGTACCGTTACTTCATTTATCTATAACAAATGTAATAATCAAATAGAATATTGTAACACTTGTAAAAAAGAACGAAAAAAAAAACCAAATAAAAATAACAAAAAACAAACAAACACAAGACTACTATATGTACTATATACAGTTACTGACATGCCAGATCGAGACCTCAATTAAACTGATTCAGAGAATATGTCTTAATCATATGAGTATCAAGCACAATCCCTCCCTTAAGGGGTTTTGTTTAATACAATCATAAAATGTATGAGAAGAACAAAACCCGTGTTCATGAATTTCTAACAAAAGACTTATCTTGCGGTTTATAATTTGTATTTAAGGTAAGGTTTGCATGAAACCTGGATTTTTTTCTTAGTGATATTATATCAATACGATACAGCATTTTGTTCAGGGAGGAATACCCAATCATTTAATGAAAAAAAATCGAACATCGCTCGTCCCGTTTTTTTTGGTGAAATGCTCAAAATTCCGATTTTTTACGATTTTTAGGGAAAATTCTATTTGAATTCTTCTGAAATAATAATGTATGCGAGTGACTATTAAAAAATAAAACTAAATAAAACATGCATAAATAAGAGTGGTCCATTCATTATTAATAAATTTTGATTAAAAATATCATGAACAAATTCTTAAAAACAAGATTTTTGTATTTTTGGATTAAAAAAATCCCGTTGCCATGGCAACAAAAAGCTAAAAATATCCCTTTTCTGGGTCCACCGTTTTTGTAAAAAAACTGTCATTTTAAGGAATTAACTATTTGCATTATAATGAGCTAATAAAATCTGCATGTCCCCGAACTCGTTTTTACGGAAATGGCCGTTATATGTGTATATTTTGTCATTTCTGTAAAACACAAAAATATTTTTTTTTGTTGCTCTGCAAAGAACAAAGTCGTCTTTAATAATATCTTTTTATAAAGAATCATTTTGTCTTGTAACACTTTGGGATTGACCATAATCAATGAGAGAAAACAGTGATTAACTTAGGGAAGACACCAAAAGAGCAATGTAGGATACACAACTTATTTCAAATAGTTTGGGGTGGGGGGATAAAAGTTGCTGCAAGTTTTGTTAATTTGACATCGATTTTACATATATCCATATCGGTTAAACAATTTTCCCAAATTAAGCTATGAGGGGGGTGAACTAACTATGTGAATTCAGTTTTGTTTTATCCTACATTAAACTTTTGATGTGGTCTCTTACTTTTTATGCCCACAACTATTAGTCGGAAGGGGAGGTGTTTAACTCTGTTTATACTGGTGCATCAATACATGTACAAGACTCTGATTTTGAAGGAAACACTTATTCTTTCCGTCCTTTCGTTAGTTTTCTCGTTTGAATTGTTTTACATTGTCTTATCGGGGCCATTTATAGTTGACTGTGTGGTATGGGCTTTGCTCATTGTTGAAGGCCGTACGGTTAGCTATAGTTGTTAATGTCTCATTGGCAATCATACCACATCTTTTTTTATATTCAAACTGTAAATTTTAAATCTTAGAAAAGCATTCAAATTGCCATTAAATGAAATGAAAATTGCTTCATTGCACCATGTTTGGTAAATTAATTGTATGCAACGTTAGTGCTTGGAAGAAATGGATAATGAATCCATGGGACACTGTCTGATAATGCCCCCTCTTACATTACATAAACACGAATTATTATGAAGCATTCCGTATTAATTTTATATCATTTGGTAAAAGCAAACAAGAGTTGGAGAACAGAAACGAAAAATTCAGCAAACGACCTCATAAAATAACTCCGAGCGTCGTCACTACGTTATTATGATCTCTTATATACTAAGAAAAACTAAAAATAACACTTTCCCTGCTTTTTAGAGACACATATTACCATCCTTGTTTTTGGATTAATTGATTCAAAGTTGACTGATATGCATAGAAGTTTTTTTTATTAGAGGTTGTAAAATGTCCAATGGCAAATACTTCAGGCATGTTTAGGACGACACAATACAATACAATAGTTGTTTCTTAATGCATCCTCAATTGAATATTATTAGAACAGTCCGTCAGTTGTAAAAGTGATTGATAAAAATAAGATATATTTCGAATGATGTAAATGTGTGGGTTGTGTGCGTATTTGCGTAAAAGACCAAGTTCAACATTCTGTCATTCGTAAAAATCATGCAATAAAAATATCTGAGAATTTACATATGAATCCTCTATAAGTAAAACACATGGCTCATTATGTTAATTTTTAAACTAAATTGACTAAAAATGTCACAAAAATGTGCCGTTTTTCATTCAAACCTGCGTTTCTATAATTTGTATTCATACTGCAAACGGCGTGCATCAGACTTACAAATACAATAAAAAGACAGCTTAGCAGTCAGTGAAAAAGTTACCGGGGTTCTTGAAGCAGAATAAACAACATTTCTATCTTGTGAAAGGACAAGACGGAGACAAGCCATAAAAACACAAGATAATAAACAGATTTCTATTGAAATCAGCTTCCCATACATTAGGTTTTTTTAAGGTTTTATGGCGGGAGACAAGAGAAAGGGGACGGGAGAATGAAAAAAGGTTTTTTTTTGTTAGACCATTTATAAATCTAGAACTGTAAAAGTGTCATCATCAAAATTCTAATCTATTCTGTGGTTTTGTGGCAACAACATTGTGCATAATTTTTATATATCAGTTGGTTGAGTAAGACTAAAGTTAGAGTATGGAAACCCATTTTGTAAAAATGGACGTACACTATAATACGAACATTCGGATCAACGTACAAGCAGACAAGGACATAACTCAATGCCTCCTTTGCTACGGCGGGGGCATAAAAATGTACATTTATGAAATAAAATAAAACTCCGCGAAACTTCATGAATTGTTTTTGCACAAAGACGTTATGGCTAAACGTGACGTCATATGAATGAAAACTAACAAAATGACGGTCATAACGTTACTTGTATGATTCAAATTTTGATAAAATTACATCAAAACGACGATTTTGAGGTAGGTGTTGTTTTATTTTCGATAATATTGTAGTTATCAAACATTGGTTAATCAAAATAATTCAAAATGGCGGGTGTGTACGCAAACCTTACCTTAAAAAAAGGTATAACTGCATTCTTATTCCACAAAAACAAAGATTATATCTTAATTAGGCAAATTACTTATCTTCAGGCCTTCAACATGAGTAATAACCAATACAATAGTAACAGGTTTTTTTTTATCAAAATTAGAACGATTTTGTTAATTTTAAACAATGCGAACAATATTTTAGTATGTTTTATCTGATATTCCTTTATTATATGATACACAACCCGTCCTAAACTATAAAAAGTATAAAAAAAAATGCAATGGCGGTCAATGATTTCCATTAACATCAAGAATTGATAGCATTCTTGTTCAACAAAACCGGTTTATGCATATTATCCTTGAGACATTTACATTTTATACAAAATTAGTTTATCAAAAGGCATTTATAACGACTGATTGCAATTAACGCTGCATCATTTATAATATGAGAAGAAATAACTGCAATTTAGGCAACGCATACGCAAATTTAGAATCTTTTCCCTTAATTTCAGCATATTTTATGAAAAACAACCAATCCTGAAATGCCTGATGTACTAAAAGTAGTAAAATCTTATTGCAGTTTAGAGTTTGTATTAAAATAAACATGATAGGGGTTTCTGCATTCTTATTCCACAAAAAAAAAAGTGTAAGTTTTTAAATGCTGATAATATCTGAACTAAACCAATGACTTTCGGGTTTTATAATGACTAATAACAAGTAAAATAGCATCATTTTTTTTTTATCAAAAAAAGAATAATTTTGGTAATTTTAAACAATGCAAACAACATTTAAGTATGTTTTCTTGATTCTTTTATTTTTTTACGAAAAAACAATCAATCCTTAACTATAAAAAGTATAACAATCCAATGGCAGTCATTATATTCAAGTAAAATGAATAACTAAATGCATTCTTGTTCAACGAAAAAACAAAAGTTTATGCATATCTCTCTTTCAAAAATTCATACTTATTTTCAATGATAACATTTTATCGCATTTAAGTGAACAATAAACATTCTGAGCAGATAAACTTTCTGCAATTATGTAAAATATTAGTCCAACGTTTCAATAAAAGAATATGAAGAAATACATATATTGCCTGAAAACTTTGTTTTTTTAATTTCTTGTTGTAACCAAGTTCATTACAATTTAACGGGTAGAGGAATATTTGATCTCGTTCATCTAAAGTAAACACTTTGGAGTTCGGTTTACAAAGGAATCTTAAATATATACGTGTCCGTCAAATCCTTTGCATGAAATAATTTGTTGATCGATCGGTGACCGTTGTCACGGTAACTCTCACATCTTTATTTGACTTATCTGACGGATTCTTTGGGTCACCGATCACATGGAACATACACCAAGCAGTCAAGTTCACGTCAAACAGTTACACCTAAGGTTGCATGTATTGTATGTGTTATCTCAACCTTTTACTTACCTTCTTTAGATTAATGGAGATATGACTAGTCAATCGACGTCACGTTTTGACTATATACATTTCATATAGAGTGTCTTAAAACATGCATGGTTAGTAACCATATAGGCATGATAGGGTTAGCAACCAAATGGGGTTCTTAAGGAGCTTCATTTTTTTCAAAACAAAAATGACATCGGAAAGTTTATAACGGACGCAGAAACTGATAATAATAAATAAACTCATCATAGATACCAGGACTAAATTTTTTATATACGCCAGACGCGCGTTTCATCTACAAAAGACTCATCAGTGACGCACTGATCCAAAAAAGTTTAAAAGGCCAAATAAAGTACGGAGTTGAAGAGCATTGAGAACCAAAATTCCTAAAAGTTTTGCCAAATACAGCTAAGGTAATTTATGTTTGAGGTAGAAAAGCCTCGATTGAAGTACGTTAATAAAACATATTTAAGGCTTACACGTTTTTATTGTTAGCATTTGTTTGTTGTATAGACACATGGAAGTAGGTTCTTAAACATGTTAAAACTAAGAATTGAAGTCTTTAACACGCAGTCTCCCATAAAACCATGCAAAACAGTCCACAAGGGGGTCAACAGATTCGATTCAACTTTGTGTGTTCAAAGAATATTATGAAAGAAATCCATAAACAAATTTGTTCATCTGGTTCCCATTATATTAAGCTTGGATATGCTGAAATGTACCGGGAACCAGTTTTCCCATGTTTGAGGGTTTTTTTTCTATGAAATTGACCAATTTCAACACCCTGAAACTTATAAATGTGGAAAACAACACTATAAATAATGACGATTTATTGAACAATCAAGTATTAAAGATTAAGAAACTCATCAGTACATACATTTTTTAAGAAACAGTTTGTGGATTATTCCAAGGGAGATAATCCAGTTAAAATTATTTTCTGAAAATTATAAAAAGTACACTTTTTAAAAATTAACCAGCCTTTGGTCCATTAAAAATATAAGAAAAACTCACTTTGTTTATTTAATTGGAGTACTTAATTATTTATTTTAGATATCAATAGTGGTGGGGTCTCATTTCAAATTTACAAATTTTTCTTAATTGATATAAACTAGCAATGGAAGATACATTTGAAAATTATGTGTTTCTTTTTCAAAAACACTATAGCATTTAAAAAAGAAGGTCAAAGTAACAATGATCATAGTACTATTACAAGTTATGATGCAATACATATTGATTTTCAATGGTACAAAGGGAGATAATTCAATAAAACATTATTTTCTAAAATTTTATATGTACATATTTATGTAACTAATTAGGCATTGGTCCAATAAAAAATATGAATTATCAGTAAAAGAGATTATTCAGCTTTTAAGCATATACAATTTGTGGGCTCTTGTTCAAATTCTTTCTAGAATTCAGTATAACAATACCTAAACCGCAATTATGCTCAATAAATCAAGGAAATTTAAATATCAACCTGTAGACAGTCAGGGGCGTTACTTAAACAAGTTATTTTTTTTAATTACTTATGTAAGTAATTTTTTATTTTAAATACAATAAAATTACTTAATAGAGTTATTTTAATTTTCAATAGAAACATAGACTAAATGTAGTTTTCATGATTTTAAACTACATTTTATATCATAAAATAAAGAATTTATCAAATTTGAGAGGAGTATAGAGATGAAGGGTTACTTTGAAAATATTAACAAAAATATTACTTGAATAAGTTATTTTAAACATTTTTGAAAAAAATAGCAATTACACTTATCTAAGGCACATATGTAATTGATTTAGGTTACAAATTATAAATAACTTCAGGTCTTAATTAATTCACAAGTATCTATCTATTTATATCAGTCTACCTTCAAGATTTTAGAGGAAAATTATAATTTAATAGTCCCAAGAGACCAATCTTTGACCCAGAAGCGTCGGTATGACAGATAAGTGCGTCGGAAAGTTAATTAGTGTTTCTGAAGAATTAGTTTTTATATATCAAGGGAAAAATAAACCAGATGACTGTGAAAATTATTTAAAGCTAGTAAAATCTGTATTCTTGGACACCTATAAAAATCATATTCAGAAAAATAACTTATATAAGTTATATTTAAATAAGCCTCGTTTTCAACATTACTTGTATAGGTAATTTTAATTGTTACTTGTTTAAGTAATGCCCCTGACTGGTAGATATTTATGACAATCAAAGTGTTACTTTTTTAAAAGCTTTATCAAGTTTAGCAAAGCCAATAACAGCAAGAATGAACATAATACAATGATAATTTATGCAATGACTATTGATTGTCTATTGATATGTACAAAGGGAGATAATCAATCAAAAATGCATTTTCAAAAACATTAGAAAAATATCAATTGTTGTTTTCAAAATCAGCAGTTTGCTCTTGATATATAATTAGTAAATCTATATTTTTCTTGTTTCAAAGAGTAAAATATAAAATTAAAGCATACCAAGGTGTAATAAGTTAGTTTTTAGACAAACAAAATTGTGGTTTATTTCTATGATTCTGTTGAAAAATGTCAAAACTTCAATTTCTTACAACAATTTTTTTTTTAAATATCATTCTCTACAAATATGTAGTTTTTAAGTGTATATTTGTCTATGAGGTGTCATAGATAATTAAAGCTGTTATATTTTTATACTGCTTTAGTATCTAGAATTTAACTATAAAAATTACACGAATTTAAAATTGTGCTGAGATACTTGCTTCTGTATTCTATAAAATATTTCCATATCTTTCTATTTTTGTCACCTTTTAGTGAAAGTTCAATGTTCTTTTAGTCTTATGAAAAGCTGTTGTTTACACAAACATTATACATGATTTCTAAGACAATCAAGCACAGTCTAACTAACTTAGTCAAACTGAAATGTAAAGTTCAGGCTTGTTTAATGGTCGAAACACTGAAGAATATATAACCTAACAAAAACAAAGAAGTAACAACTTCATGTCACAACGCAAAACAAACATTAATGCTGTTTCCTGCTTCCAAACGGAAAAAAGTGGGATGGATAGGTATGGGATTTATTTCATTCTTTTAAGTGAAAAAATAGAACTGATGATACTCAAAACTAAACCAAAAGAGCACCACTGAGCCTTTAGCCTAGAAAAAAACCTAGATTTTGATAATTTTCTAATTTGTTGAGATTAGAATACATTTCAAAATGTGTTTTAATAGTGCTTAGACACCTTCCCATTTAGGTTGCATACTTATAACATTTATTTTCCCTTTTTAAAATATATTTAGTATAGGTAAATGGTGTCAACAAAATGAAAATAAGTCTTTTTTTTTAAGCATGAACCAAAATTAGGGTAAGCAGTTCTGAAACAGTGACTGTTTGAGGAGACAGGAAACAGACAAATATGTCTTTGTATGTTCACACATGATTTGGCAAATTAAAACATATTAAACAGAACAAGAAGCCACAATTTCAGAAGATAATGTTTGCAACTGATCTTGTTGTTCCAAGAATTCAATGTTTGAAAGTACCTCCTTTAAGTCTACATCATCTACTACTTCATCTGCATCATCAATATTTTCACCTTTTACACGTTTTTCAACTAAACCAGTTGTTTTCTTAGAAGTAAAGTTTCCTAATAAACTTCGGACCTGATTAGTTGAAAACCATTCTTTTGGTGTAAACAATTTACAGCCATCAGGACTTCGATCACATATATCTTCATAACATGGTCTTTTTCCTGTTTTTTCTCCTTGCTCAAAAATAGTATACAAGAAATCCTTTAACTTTTTTGAGAATCTTACTACTGTTTTGGGTCTTTTCAAACCCCAATCTTCATTTATTACATCTTCATTGGCATTATTTTCAAATTCACTATTGGCAGAAAAAAAGTTTGCATTTAATGAATTGCACTTGTCTATCCACCTTTGTTTTACTGAATCAGTGGCTGGTCGTTTACTGAAGTCATGTATTCCTGTGAGAATATGCTGTTCCAAACCTCGTCCAGTCAGAAACTCTTTTGTGCATCCTGGTTCTGTGCATGGAAATCCAATACACTCAACATCCTACATGTAATTATAAACAATTGAAGAATTAATATATTTTCTGTAAACAAATTTCACATACGGTACATATATATGTTACAGGCGTTTTCTAAATTTAGGCATTTTGTAAAATGACTGAAATTTTTAGGCATTTTCTAAAATGCCTGCATGATTTAGGCATTTTACAAATTGACCATTTTTTTTCAGGCATTTTATAGAATGCCTGAAAAAAATGTAAGACATTTTACAAAATGCCTAAAGGATTAAAACTGAATGGAATGCACTCAATATTTAACGACTTGAAATATCAAATAGATAATTTTATTCTATCATTAAATATAACATGCAATTTAAACAGTTGCAGTTTTATAATTGTAATTAAATCATTTACATAAACACTGAAGATGACTTTTATTTGTTGTACATGTAATGTTTGGGTGACAGCGACTGTTAGATTTTTGTCTTAACATTTTGGAAACACAACTCTTAGTGTTACATCTAGTCTTACCACTAGCACTACAGCCACATTTTGTAACCCTGACCATCACGAAAAGAAACTTTACTGAAAGCTTTTCTAAAGGATATTTCATTATCATAACTGCAGATTGAAAAGCAATAACCAGGCAGTTCAACCTGATTCCTGGTGTAAAGTCCACGTTGTATTCCATCTTTAATTTGCAGTTCAATGAATTGGTGCATGCTAAATTTCCAGTGGCAAATATTTCATGAACATTCAATAGGTCTATGAGACAACTTAATGGTAAAAGAAGTTGTTAACTCATTTTTCATGTTATTATGTCCTTGTTTTTACTTGACTAATTGTTAAAATATTACTTGAGTACATAAATTTTTTATTCTAATGCAATTAGTTTGTAACGATAATTTTCATTGGACGTTGACAAATATTTTGAGGGGTTAGATTCCACGTTCTACCAGTCCGTAACTCAGAAAGCCACCATTTTGAATTCCGATTTTTTTGGGGTATGTAATTTCTCAAAAATAAACAAGATTGTAACATTTTGAGCCTCAAAATCTTCTTTTTGTCAATATTGAAGCTCCGCGTCGCTAGGTAAACTCAATTTGCGACAGTAAAATCTACGTTTTACGAAGGACAAGCTTAAAATACAATACAGTTATCTCCTAATTTTCAATATTTTGCAAGATGAGCAATTCAGGAGTAGTTTCACAAAAAAATTAAGACTAAGGTTGATCGCAATTCATGAACAATCCAGTATACGTACGACCAATCTTATTAATAAGATTTTTTTGTGAAACCGACTCCTGGCTCCTAGGAATCTACAGAATTGATATCCACAAAATTAATAGTTCATATATGATCCCATCTGTATACATGTACCGGTACATGCAGTATAGTATATGGTCCATAGTACACATACCCCAGACTGAACACAAGTGGTCTGGGCTTTCAAGATCAGACAAGAAGTATATATATCACTTAGTGATTCAGTGGCGAATCCAGGGGGGGGGGGGGGGGGGTTCCGGGGGTTGGACCCCCCTTTTTTTTGGCCCATCAATGAAATTGAATGGGGACATATAGTTGGAACCCCCCCCCCCCTTTGTCCTGGGTTGGGAATCCCCCCTTTTTAAAATGGCTGGATCCGCCACTGGGATTCATTCTATACTGTACGTGTACTTCAAATACTGCTAGTATTTTTAGAATGCTCTGCAAAATACTAATATGCAGGGTGGTTAGAAAAAAATATTATAAAACTTTATGGTAACACCCTTGTCGGAGTATAGAGTAATGAAGGATCAGATATTTATGGTTTTACTTTAAATTAAAGTTACACTGTATCATGAAACCTCTACTTTCCTAGTACAAATTCCTTCATTTAATTTCTTTGAAACATGAAAGACAATGTATCTTACCATCTCCAACTAAAACTATTTCCCCCCGCAACAAATATATCTCAACAGCTCTGTTAAAATTAATTCCCCGATCTGCTTTCTGCTTGGCTGGTCTGTGCAGGGGATGTTGGCATTGGTTGGCGTTTCCTCTCTTCCAGTAAATACCATATTGATCACGATGACTTTGGCATATTGATAAATTATTTACAAATTCTGAGGATACAAATAAACCGGCTCGAGATAATATTAATGTTGATTCTGATATGTCTTTTTGATCTGAAGCATGGAGAGATCTCAAATGTTTGAATGTACTTTTCACACAGTCAGTAATTTTTACATTGAGTTCCTCATGTGTATTGTAATCTTTAGAAGCTCCACATGGGACATTGCCATGTCTGTGAAATAGACATGCATATGGACCAGCCATATATATACAATTTAAAAAAAACACTTCTTTTCTTCTAGTTCTTCAGTGTGTATAATCCAAAGTAGGCCAGATGTCTGTAGAAATATGTATCAGAGTCATGTGCAAAACGAAAATCTGTCTGCTGTCAATTTTTTCTATATGTTATGCATGTACATGTGCAAAAAGAAATTCTGTCTGCTGTCAATGTTTTCTGTATGTTATGCATGTACATTTGTACATTCTTATTGAAGAGTTATAATAGGGAAGATAACTCTATATTTGAAGACAACTCCGATACAAAATTAGTTTATTTGTTTAGGTGTTTTATTTAATGGGTTTACACAATTAGCAATGATATCATAAATACAAACTACATTTTAAAGTTTTTAATGTTGATTTAAAAAAAAAATGAAATAAAACCAGAAAAATAACCAAATATGAAAATTTAAACTTCATTTTACATCTTTTTTTTTGTGTGATTTTTGAAATTAACAAGACCTATCAAGCATAATGAAGAAGTTCTGAAGTTGTAATCAAATGAAATTTATATTTTCATAATATAAAGGATAAAACAACATAAAGTTATTATCAGTTTAAATGTTTAAATACATGAAATATTGAGAAAAACGTGTGAAAACCACAGAATTTAAATCGGTTGCCATGGTAACAGTGTTAGAGACCCCAGCTCAAAAATCTAAAACATTAAAGCACACACGCTAATCTTTAAATAAATATTTAATATATTTAAAAAATCGAAATACTTTATGAGATTTCAAGCCATTTTGGTGGTCTTTTCAGGTATAAAAAAAATAATGCCAAAAAGGCACTTCTTATACCCAAAGGCCCAGATATATAGGGACTTTCAAACTATTACGTTATGTGGAATTTTGAAGGACAAATGATGCTTGTTGTATAAATCAATTCAAATATCAGCTGCAATCAACCGTATTTTGCATATCTAGGGCGACAGAAATGAGAAATTTTAGTGTTTTTTTGGGAAATTATGCAATTTCCAGTAGATGGCGCTGCAAAGTCTATAACTAGCACCAAATCAAATTTCAAAGTTGGATTTTTTTTCTTTTGGCTATGTTTACATATGTGCAAAATTTCATGACATTTGGTTGACATGTCATGTGGACCCACTAATAAGCTTTTTGCATGGCTCTATCAAAGACAGGGTGTTAAATCACTTGATAGGCCGTTTGTGTAAATACCACATGTGAAGATAGTCGGTAAGACAAATTCGTTACACGGTGTGCTAGCTACCTAATATGATATATATATGGGTTCAGTTAATTCCATATGGGGATTCAAGATTCACTCTCACCCCATATGGTATTAACTGACCCCATTTATATTGTGTACACAGCTATTTTTGCATAGGTACTATTTCTGTACTAAAAAATGCAATACTGGAAATTTACAGTTAATGTTTAGTATTATTTCTTTACTTTAAAACTATTGTAATATTTAGATACTTGTATTTTACAGTACTTGATTAGTACTAAATATTTTTTTTACAGATGTTATACAATATTCCATGTTTGAAAATCATAACTTAAAGAGATTTAAAATAGAAAAAAGCTTTCAAAATGCTGAAAATGTAATGGTAGAAACCAAATATCGATAGTACCTAAATTTCAAGCACAAATACAGTACTGTAAAACAAAGGTACCTAAATATTACAATAACTTTAGACATGTTAGTGTACTAAAATAGTACTGAATATTAAAAGTAAATTTGCAGTCCAACAAATTGTCGGCATTCCTATGGGAACAAACTGTGCGCCTCTTCTTGCCGACCTCTTCTTATTTTCATATGAATCGGAGTTCCTCCAGACACTTGTCAAAAACAAGAGGATCAAAAATGCCAGATTATTTAATTTCACTTTCAGATATATTGATGATGTTCTTTCCTTAAACAATCCGAACTTTTCTGATTGGGTTCCATTAATATATCCCCCAGAACTCGAGATTAAAGAAACAACAGACACGGCTTCCTCCGCCTCATTTTTAGACTTATATCTCGAATTTGACTTACACAGTCATCTCAGTACCAGAATCTATGACAAACGAGACGATTTTAATTTCGAAATTATAATTTTCCCCCACCTTAGTAGCCATGTACCAACTTCACCTGCATATGGGATATATATTTCCCAACTTATTCGATATTCAAGAGCTTGCAGCTCCTACTCAGACTTTGTAAACGTCATCAGTGTCTGAGTAGAAAGTTAATGAACCAGGGGTATGTCAAAGAAAGTCTCGTCCTTTTTCTAAAAAAGTTCATCGGAAGGTACCAAGACCTTGTTGATAAATATTCCATATCAACTTCTCAAATAATACACGATGGTCTTGATGTATAGATTCTGCGTACTGATGCTGTGTATCATCTTAGCTACATGTTTTATTGTTCTGTTATTTGTTTTTGTTCTATTGTTAAGATTACTTTTACTGTTGAATGGTTTTATGTGATATCCGTTTGACGTGGCTCGGTACTTATACATCTCGTCAATGTGTTTGTATTGGCTTTCATTTTTTGGTGATTTGTTTTGTATATGTGACTCTTTGTATTTCTTTTGTGCTTATAACGTGACTCTGTACTTTAAAAGATCCCGTCAGTATGATATTTGTCTATAATATGTCATTATGATATATTTCTATTATGAATTACCATATACGTTGAACCACAAACGTCAAAATCAATAATGGCGTAGTGGAATTAACAATTTTTGGATTCTCATAAATTCTATGTATAACTGTTGGACTAGTTTGAATCTCGGTCTATTTCTGTAATTTATTCTTACATACTTTTGATTTTTTAACCCTGTATGCGTACATTGCCTATGTAAAATTTGAAATTGTTTGTATGCACATTGAACGACAAATTTATGTGACGTATATAATTTTTCTGATGTCAGACACTCAAATCAATCCATGTGTTCGTAGATAGTAGATGATTGTGTGTCCTGTTAAATTGTTCCTTTTAAAAGTTTTGGATTCTCGTAAATTATATGTATATCATAAATTAGTTCAATCGAAAATACCTCCTTATTTCAAAGACCAGTCTGTACCAATAATTTCTTATACCTATACCAAACCTATTGCAACTAAAATTTTCAATTACAAACGCGTTTTGCAGGATCTCGATATTGACGACTTCAAGTCTAAACCTCCTGATTGCACTTGTGCTAGTTCCCAATTCACATATAATCCTGCTGGCCACGTTATCACCGGTGACCTTAACATTGTTAATAACACTTCTCTACGAAACGTGTTATCGAAAGGTCCGAAATATCGTGAGCCTTAATCCATCAATTGAAAACACAACTTTAAAATTTTGATGGATTCAGTCGAGGATTATGCCAGGCAATGGGCTAAGCGCGAGAAGGAAGACGTAGACACTCTATCCGAATGGATTAAGGCAGTGAGGTCGTTAATACAAATCAGAATTAAGAAACTGAATGGGTCCATCAATGCCCATGCTACGTCAATCTTCAAAGATCCAAATGTTGCTAAACACCTATCTGACCTCCATGATGAATATGTAGTTGTCCCCGCAGACAAAGCCCCAAATAACATCGTTTTTATCTGTAAAAGTCATTACATAAATTGCTTGATAAACGAATTGGGTATAGACAATTCACTTGGAAACCCAACATATACCCTCACGACACTTACCAAAGAGGAAATCATGGATAATCATAGGTCTGTTCTTTGTTCCTTTGGTATTTCAACCAAAGATGAAGAACTGGATCTTCCATCACTGTATTGGATACCTAAACTACATAAGTGTCCTTACAAACAACGATATATTGCTGGGTCTTCCAAGTGCTCCACGAAACCCCTTTCTAAATTATTAACATCCATTTTATCAGCAATCAAAGACGGGCTTCAAAGTTATTGTGAAACTGCCTATTCTAGAGGTGGCGTGAATCAGATGTGGATACTTAAAAATTCCAAAGATCTTTTAGAGTACATACAATCTAACTCTCTTTCATCTTGTAACAGTATTAAAACATTTGACTTTTCTACTCTTTACACAAGAATTCCACATTCCAAACTAAAAGACAAATTAAAAGAGTTGGTATTACTTTGCTTCATAAAAAAGAATGGCCAACGTAGATATACAAGTATCTTGTCTTAGGGAGGGATAAATCATACTTTGTAAAGAACCATTCTGATTCAAACAAAAAATTCTCTGAAACCGATATTATCAAGATGCTTGATTTCTTGATTGACAACATATTTGTTACGTTCGGAGGACGTGTTTTTCAACAGACTGTCGGCATCCCAATGGGAACAAACTGTTCCCCTCTACTTGCTGACTTGTTTCTTTATTATTATGAGGCTGACTTCATGCAGGAACTTCTTAGGAAGAAAGATAAGAAGTTAGCAATATCCTTTAACTCTACTTTCCGCTATATAGATGACGTTCTTTCACTAAACAATTCAAAATTTGGTGACTATGTGGATCGCATCTATCCCATTGAATTGGAGATAACGGATACTACAGATACAGTTAAGTCGGCTTCATATCTTGACTTACATCTAGAAATTGACAATGAGGGTCGGTTGAAGACAAAACTTTACGACAAAAGAGATGATTTCAGCTTTCCAATTGTGAACTTTCCATTTCTAAGTAGCAACATTCCAGCAGCACCTGCATACGGGGTATATATCTCCCAATTGATACGATATTCCCGTGCTTGCATTTCCTATCATGATTTTCTTGATAGAGGGTTACTGCTCACAAGGAAGCTATTAAACCAAGAGTTCCAAATGGTGAAGTTGAAATCATCCCTTCGTAAATTTTACGGACGCCATCACGAGTTGGTTGACCGTTATGGAATAACCGTTTCACAAATGATATCGGATATGTTCCTTGCGTCGTAACTACAATCCCCTTCCCTTTCATGAATTTGACCTACCGAATTTGACTATTTACCGGATTTGTAATCACATAAGCAACACGACGGGTGCCGCATGTGGAGCAGGATCTGCTTACCCTTCCGGAGCACCTGAGATCACCCCTAGTTTTTGGTGGGGTTCGTGTTGTTTGTTCTTTAGTTTTCTATGTTGTGTCATGTGTGCTATTGTTTTTCTGTTTGTTTTTTTTCATTTTTGGCCATGGCGTTGTCAGTTTGTTTTAGATTTACGAGTTTGACTGTCCCTTTGGTGTCTTTCGTTCCTCTTTGAACTAGTTTGCATCTCGGTCTATTTCTGTAATTTATTCTCACATACTTTTGATTTTTTAACCCTGTATGCGTACATTGCCTATGTAAATTTTAAAATTGTTTGTATGCACATTGAACGACAAATTAATGTGAAGTATATATTTTTTCTGACGTCAGACACTCAAATCAATCAATGTGTTCGTAGATAGTAGACGTGTGTGTGACCTGTTAAATTGTTCCTTTTAAAATTGTTATACGATGAGGACTGATGTACCCATATTTTGACTATTTTATTAATTGTGACTGTTTATTTAACGCATCATGTAAATGTAGCGGAATTTGATGAGACTGTTATTAAAGTGAGAGGGTTAGCGCTATAGAACCAGGTTTAATCCACCATTTTCTACATTTGAAAATGCCTGTACCAAGACAGGAATATGACAGTTCTTGTCCATTCGTTTTTAATGCGTTTTGTTTTTTGATTTTGCCATATGATTATGGACTTTCCAAATTGATTTTCCTCTGAGTTCATTATCTTTGTGATTTTACTTTTTAGTACAGAAATAGTACCTAATCAAAAGTAGCTGTGTAGGTCACTTACACACCATGTAACTAAGACTATGCAATAAGGAAGCTTTATTGTTGTACTTCGTGTTCACGGTTCATTAGACACATTGCCTTTCCGTCGTAATGTTTTTTTCAACCATACTATAGGCTATATCTCAAATAAGTTTAGTGTATACATTACAATTACCTGTCTAGTACCTAAGTTATTAGTATCAGAGGTGTAATGTCAATGTGATCAGTTTTACGTGTCTTGCATAACTATTTGTAATCATCAATTTCTTTTTGAGTAATAGACAATAAAAATTATTTTCTCATTTCAGAATTATGAAACAATTCAGATATAAAAGAAAAAAATAATAAATATAGAAACTGAGCAAGAACAGTGTATTCCAAATAACATAAGAGACTCATTCAGTCTGAAAATTTGAAAATAAAGAAAGTCCATAACCCTGCAATCTTTGAGCATGATGGGCTTATTTATATGTGTAATCTTTCATCAGTTCAACTCAAGGTCAACAATTAATTTTAAGTCTGAATTCTCTAATTTTGTCGGTTTTAAGGGGACTTTCCGATTTGATTTTTGTTTTGGTTTTCAGTAATTTCGTTGTATCACATTTCTTTTATAATTCATATGAATAGTCAAATAATAAATTTTAATTATCTATATGTATATATTTGTTTAGATCTTAATCTGATACACATAACAATAACAGACTGGAGAAAGAAAGATAAAAGGTTTGTGTCTACAACAGCCAGTGATTATGTCATGGAATGTATACATGACAACAGTTGTGTGACTTTAACTGGCCCACCAGGAGTTGGTAAATCGTTTATCAGTAGACATACAGCTCTTGTTCTACAGGAAGCAGGATACAAAATAATACCTGTATACACTCCAACAGACATTAGAGATTATTACAAACCAGGTAAACAAACAGTGTTCATTGTAGATGACATGTGTGGACATTTCGTTGCCAACCAAAGTCAGATTGAGAACTGGAAACAACTTTTACCGGTAATTGACATAGTTATTGCAGATAAATGTTGTAAGATAATTGTATCATGTAGATTGCAAGTATATAAAGACGATAAGTTTAATATATCTCCTTTTAAATCATGTGAATGTAACTTAGCATTATTTAGCCTTACATCAGAAGAAAAATATAATATAGCAGAACAATATATTGGTACAAGCATACATAACTTTGATGTCAAAATTAATAACAGTGTTTTCTTCCCACTATTATGTTCTTTGTATCATGAAGAACTAAATGTAGACGTGAAAGAATTTTTCAACAAACCTTTTGATGTGTATAGAAGTGAGTTAGACAAGTTAAGTGAGCATGGTGATGAAGGGAACTACATGGTATGTAGTATAGCTTTGTGTGTTCTCTTTAATAATCATTTAGAAGAAAACTGGTTCCAGGGTAAAAAAACAGATGCACAGAAAGACCTTTTGAAAGATGCATGTGATGCTTGTTATATAAACCGAAGTACATCAAGGGCTAAACTAAAGAAAACACTTGACACTCTTGATGGTACTTTTATATGTAAACAGAATGGTATTTATGCAATTTTACATGATAAGTTGTTCGATTTCCTCGCTCATTACTTTAGTCAGAAAATGATTAGGTGTTTAATAGATCATGGTCATAGTAATTTAGTACATGAACGTTTTGTTTGGCAGAAATCAACAAATGACGAGACAAATAACATAGATTTCATGATTAAGGTACCAAATGATTATTCAGAATCGTATATCCAAAGATTTATCAGGGATTGGTCAGAAGGAAAGGTTGCAGTTGTGTTCAGTAACCAAAATATGACAGAGTTATCATTTAGACAAAAAATATTAGAGAAATTAGAACAGCTGGACAAACCAACGCAAGTCATATTAGCCAATACTAAGGATACAGTTGAACTAAAGGAGAGCTGTGCATCAGGGACTACTCCACTGATAGATACTTGTTATGATGGTTATAGTGATATGGTACAGTGGATGTTACATAATGATGTGGATGTGAATCAGTGTAGAGATGATGGGGTAAGTGGACTGATCATGGCAAGTGAGAAAGGACATACTGATATAGTAAAGTTACTGTTAGAGAAGAATGCTGATGTTAATCAATGTAACAATGATGGCTTGAGTCCTCTGTTACAGGCAAGTCAAAACGGACATACTGATATAGTAAAGTTACTGTTAGAGAGGAATTCTGATGTTAATCTATGTAACAAGGATGGCTGTAGTCCTCTGTTACAGGCCAGTCAAAACGGACATACTGATATAGTGAAGTTACTGTTAGAGAGAAATCCTGATGTTAATCTATGTAACAAGGATGGCTGTAGTCCTCTGTTACAGGCAAGTCAAAACGGACATACTGATATAGTAAAGTTACTGTTAGAGAGGAATTCTGATGTTAATCTATGTAACAAGGATGGCTTGAGTCCTCTGTTACAGGCAAGTCCGAATGGACATACTGATATAGTGAAGTTACTGTTAGAGAGGAATCCTGATGTTAATCTATGTGACAAGGATAGCTGTAGTCCTCTGTTACAGGCAAGTCAAAACGGACATACTAATATAGTAAAGTTACTGTTAGAGAGGAATCCTGATGTTAATCTATGTAACAAGGATGGCTTGAGTCCTCTGTTACAGGCAAGTCAAAACGGACATACTGAAATAGTAAAGTTACTGTTAGAGAGGAATCCTGATGTTAATCTATGTAACAATGATGACTGTAGTCCTCTGTTACTGTCAAGTCAAAAAGGACATACTGATATAGTTAAGTTACTGTTAGAGAGGAATCCTGATGTTAATCTATGTTCCAAGCAAGGATCTACTCCTCTGATACTGGCAAGTATATGTGGACATACTGATATAGTTAGATTACTACTTGAGAGGAATCCTGATCCATGTGACAATACATCACTTAGTACGTCATATGTTTATAATAACATCAGTATCAGTAACAGTCCGAGTCTTCTCCAGCCATTAATGAAACATAAACCAGATATTAATGCCCAGACATGGGATGGAGGTAGTGCTTTATATTTCTGTGCATATAATGGAAACATAGAGATTACACAGATACTGGTAGAGAATAATGCTGACTGTAATATATGTGCGCATAGTAAACAATCAGTAACCGTGACAGTTAATAGAAATCCAATGAGAACATTACAAGAATATAGGCAATCCTTATTTGATAGCCTTGTTAAGAAAACATCAAATCATATAACGGATTATGTCAGTAAGAAGTCGGTAGATTATGCTTTTGATGTTGAGGCTGGTTCGTCTCCTTTACATATAGCTTGCTTTATGGGATGGATAGATGTAGTCAATTGCCTTATTGACCACCATGCTAACATCAACATTACAAAAGAAGACCAAACAACCCCATTGTTTTATGCATGTGAATTAGGACATGCCGATATTGTACGTTTATTGTTACACAAAGGAGCAGACTTACAAATAGGTATAAAAGAAATGAAATCCCCTTTAGACATTGCAAAAGATAACGGACATACATCTATAGTATTGATTTTAACAGAACACATGAAAAAGAGGAAACCATGTCCGTTTTAATTCCAATTATTTTATCTTGGTTAGTTGTGACCTTCAAAACAAACAACATGCAGCAGGAAAAAGCTATTGTTATTCTGTCTTTGACTGCTATGTTCTGCTATACGTCTCCTTATTACTGTCTATATATAACATATACTGCTATTCATCCCATTACTTATATGTGTTTAATATCTACTGCTATTCATCCCATTACTTATATGTGTTTAATATCTACTGCTATTCATCCCATTACTTCTGTCTCTTTTTGATATTTACTGCTATTCATTTCATTACTTATGCTTGCTGTTATCTACTGCTATTCATCCAATTACTTCTGTATGATGATATATACTGCTTTTCATTCCATTTCTTTCGTCCCTGTGGACTGTTGATTGGAAGTCATAGAGGACATACTGATATAGTAAAATTACTGTTAGAAAGGAATCCTAAAGTTAATTAAAGTGACAAGGATGACATTGGTCCTCTGTTACAGGCAAGTCAGAATGGACATACGGATATAGTAAAGTTACAGTTAGAGAAGAATCCTGATGTTAATCTATGGAACAATGATGGCTGCAGTCCTCTGATATAGGCCAGTTGTAATGAACATATTGATATAGTAAGATTATTGTTAGAGAGGAATCCTGATTCATGTGATCATACACAACTGAGTACGTCATATGTCAATAACATCACCAGAATCAGTAACAGTCCGAGTCTTATCCAGCCATTAATGAAACATAAACCAGACATTAATGCCCTGACATATGATGGAGGTAATGCTTTATATTTCAGTGCACTGAAAGGAAACATAGAGATACTACAGATACTGCTTAAGAACAATGCTGACAGCTATATGCATCCATAGTAAACAGTTTATAACAGAAACATTGCATAATAATCCAAATAGAACTTTAAAAGAAATAAAACAAAATTTATATAATAGCATTATAGAGAATACATCACCACGTGTAACAGAATATTTCTTTATTGTTTCTTGGTTTGTGTTTTTGTTGATATGTATTTACTCCATTACTTTTGTCTTTACTTTAGGTACACTTCTATAATGCCTATTACTTCTATCTCTGTTAGATATCTACTGTTATTCATTTGATTACTCATGGCTGTGTTAGATATCTATTGTCATTCATTTGATTACTCATGGCTGTGTTAGATATCTATTGTCATTTATCTCATTGCTTCTCTCTCTACTTGCTATTTACTTGTATTTGTCCAAGTTTTTATGACTCTGCTTGAGCTTTTTATGTGGTTTCTGCTGTTTCTGTTTAATATCTACTGTTATTCTGGCTATAACGTCTGTTTATGTTTGATATGCAATGCTATCCATACCAATACTGTGTTTTGTGTTTGATATCAACTTGTTTTCATCCAAAACTTCTGTCTCTTTTTGATACTAACTACTATTCGTTCGATTACTGTTGAATTTATCCAGGTGTAATGATAAGTCGTCATACTAAGGCTATTTTTTTCTTATTTTTTCTGTACACTTAGATTTCATTTTTTATTACCATGCATTATCAAGCTTGGTAACTCATTATTATTTGTCAGTAACTAAATGTACGATGCTGGCCCATACTGAACCTAATGACCTTGTTTGTTTACATTTAAATTGTAATTGCGTCAAAATCACGTGATGTCAATTCGTTCTACCCAATCAAATTGCTCTACTGTCAAATAGAGGATTTTTCAGTCTATGTCAATTACGTTATTTCTTTGTGGGATATTGCATCAAAATAGTTTGCAATAATTTTGGGTTTTATTCAACAGGAAAACTCTTTTTTTGCCATTCCTTTTGACATCAATGGAATTCTGTATGAATATTTATCTACAGTCATGATGGTCAGAAAATCGATCTTTTTATAATGAATAAAAAGAAAATTCTATGAAAAATAAATGTAAATTATTTTTCATAAGCCTACTCTATATTTCTGTACAAAATTATGGCATGGGCATCGTTTTTTCAATTAGTTTTCCTTTCATTTTAGTTGAGCTTTTTTCGCGGGAAAATCGCGAAAGACGTAAGTAGCATGTCATTTTAAAATTCCTAAAAATACGATTTGCTTGACCTGTATTGCCTGCTACAAGATTGATGACGCTGAATGGAATGTACACAAAGCAATGGAGGCTTGAAGAGGGATTTTGTGAAGTTCGAGAATGTTTTTCGGATTAAAACGGGCATGAGAAAATTGGCATTGCTTAGCAATAATTGAGAACAACAATGAAAACTTACCTTCAGAAATGTTTTGTTATTCAAAAGTGCAGAAAAAACGTATTCTGCATTGTTTTTCTACGCCGGAAGTGGCATAGTGACGTCAATGCAGAGTTTCCCCGTGTGTTAAGTTCAAACACAAATACCTAACGAACTGACAAGATGAACGATTTTACGGTAGGATATTTGATCTATACTATTTATATAATTACTTCGGTCTGCAATGTTATCATGCCGCATAGTTTTACTCAACATCATTTTTGTTTCTTGTTGTTCCACCATAAACAGAAGAAATAGTTGATAAACAATCTCTGTTGATTTCAATGAGTTTAGTTGTTCCACTTTTAGTATTTCTGGTTGTACACTGATACTTTTGTTCCGGGAATATTTGTTCAAAGTATATATAGTTTTGAACAGCGGTATACTACTGTTGCCTTTATTTATATATTCTGTTGCCTGTATTGCCAATTATTAAAGTTATAAGTATTACTGTACTACATTTAGTAAACAATGTCATTCTATTATATACATTATTTTGCAGTGTTATCAAATAATATTCCTCTAAAGTCAACCTTTTCGTTTTTGATGCGTTTTGTTTTTTGATTTTGCCATGTGATTATGGACTTTCAAAATTGATTTTCCTCTGAGTTCAGTATTTCTATGATTTTACTTTTTACTAGACTATTGTAATCTGATCAGATTTTGTCATATTTTCATGTTAATGCTGCATCTACCATTTTTATCAGTATTTGTCTATTTTAATTTTCATACTGTATCCTCCATTTAACAGTATTTGTCTATTACAATTTTCATTCTGAATCTTCAATTTAAAACTGTATGTGTCTTAACATGACTTACATGCTGTATCTTTCATATTTGTCAAGTTGTCCTAATTGTCTTATCATGATTTCAATGCTGTATCGTCCGTATTGTTTATTAATTTTGTCTTATCAAGATTTGTATACTATATTTTCCATGTTTTTCATTTTTTGTCTTATCATGATTGTCATGCTGTATCATCCATATCCAGTGTGTATTGAACTCTGTATTAATACTGTACCTTTCCGTATTTAACAACTTTTGTATTTTTATGATTATCATGTAGATTCTTCCATATAGTTATTATTTTTATGTTTTATATTCTTTTTATATATTCTTTTTATATATTCTTGTGTTTCGCTTAAACTTATAAAAGCGCTTTGTTTAAATGCAATTCTAGTTTTCTTGTTGATATGTCTGTTTGTTTTCGAGTGATTAAGATTAAAACACAATTTGACTGCTGTTCCCCTATTTATGACAATTGAATATGTATATCTGCAGTTTTACTCAAACATTATTACAATATAGATGAATTTGATATGACTGTCAAACAACTGAGCTTTTTTTTTTTCTTATTATGATCTTCATCCTGTTTATTCCATGTTTTACCTAATGTATATAGACGAGATAACACTGTATACAAGAATCAGCAACTAGTTTATGTTAATTGTTATGATATTTAAATTGTTTTGTAGGTGGATTACTGTCTATCAAATGTGTGTGGTTTGTTTTATAATAAATGATTTTTCAGACTTTATATTACAGTAAAGATGCTGGAAAGAAAGTAAACTAGTTCAACTTAATTTATCTCAAATTATATAGTGAGTGGATCAATGTTAAGACGCAACCAAACACCTGTGTGACAACCACATACAAACATAAGAGATCTAAAAAGGTGTGCAAAATATGTATTTACACATTAATACTTATTCATTTAAATAGTTCTGACTTCTATTCAAACCTATGCTTCTTTTTGTAACTGGATCTAAATGTGTACTCTAAAATATTACGCAATTCATAAGATATTAAAAAATTTCAAAAGAAATACCCCAAAATTCTTCCGTAAGGTAATTCTTATACATAGTGAGACAATTTTCAAAAACCGTCATTCCTTTTCATTGATACATTTTCCCCCGTATTCGTGTAACATGAGTTCTAATTATTATAGAGAGTTGCGAAATTTGTTTAGACTTTTGGACCTATAATTAAATTTGGAAGAATTTATCAAACAATCATTCCATTAATATAAAGAAAAATGCACTGGAATCTGAACCTTTTACGTAATAAGGAGCTATGTAATTATAAATTGAAGTAAATATCTATATACTTATTGTTACTTTTGTTTATTGTTATGATAAACTTATTGTATATATTGTAATAAAAAATGTAATGTGTTGATAAAAATCATATCTAAAAAATAATCAGAATAAAATTACTCAGTGTTATTTTGTGTTTCCTTCTCTTAGTTTATTTTATATTTCTATCAACATAAAAGTAAGATAATGTTGTGTGATTGCGAAAGAGACAAACAACCTTCAGAAAAAAGATAACATAAACGTTATGTCAGTTAGAGAGAAGAACATGTTATACAATCAATGTCGGATCTTTCCTTAACAACAAAAGGGATGGGATTAAATGCGTCGATTGGAAATGTTGTTTTGTAATACAGATGTCAACACAACTGAACTCATTTCTCTAAGAAATATTTCTAACGTTTGGAGTTATTAAGTTCGTTTCGATTCCTGAATCCTCCCATAAACATACGTTTTAGTTAAATACAGGTAACTATTATCTTCAACATGGTCAACACAGGCAAAACAAATCCATTGAATCAGTCAAAAAATGTGTCTGCGTGACAGATGAAAACAAATAACAAACCATTAGATTAAACGATGTCATTTATAACTGATGTATTCAGGTTATCAGCAATATAGAGATTCAGTGTGATGTGTTTTATGGTCAACATATGATTACAGCTAACATTTACAGAGTTTAACAGACTGACCAATAAAATAGTGTAATGTCAAGCATTCCGTTACTTCAAATTACAAACCTGTTCGTCACATGTACATTGTTTTTCAAGGCAAAATATTTATTTAAGATACCTGGGACAATATAACTTTGAAAAGCATATATTTTGTTTAGAGTGTACCTCGAAATCTCTTAACGCGGTGTAATTCTTTCCGTTGAGGTCTAATCTATTCAAAGTTAATCGTGTCTAATTAGATAAGCCCTCTTTTAATCCAGGGGTTTGAAATAAGGTCGGCGAAATAACAGTCAGCAAAATACCATACTTTATAATTTCAGAGAACTACAGTGCTTTTGATTTTTTTTATATCTGGTCAACACGCAGGCATGAGTTATGTGAGTTGTAAAATAAACATGTTCGAAACCGGGAAAAATTGGTTACAAAAAAGGTCCATATATGTTTTATCTGATTTACTAAAAGTGGACGTTATTGATTGTAAAACAGTGTCGTTTTTGTATTGACATTCGTCAAGAGTGGAAATATAAAAGGGACCTTATACATGTAGTGTAACGTGCGATTTGATATAAGTTCCTAGTAGGGCATTCTTGAAGTTTTTCGTCTAGCAAACGCTATATTTTAATAAATTGTCACTCAAACATTATAATCATTAACTTCAGGTCGTTCAACTTTGCATCTAGTCTTAATTATGCATGACATATCTGCCACTGAACGTACAACGTAATCAATTAAACAAAATCAGCTTTATTTAGTGTTGTATACTCATTAGCTTTCTCTGGATAATTGTCTAAAAAAGTTTTCCAATTTTATGTATTTGGTTTTTTTCAATTTATATTTGAATTTGTATATCTGTAACTATAAAAAAAGAAGATGTGATATGATTGCCAATGAGACAGCTGTCCACAAGTGACCAAAATGACAGTACAGTTGTCATATCAGCAAATATTGATTGAAATAGTTATCAAAGGTACCAATCTTATAAATTGATACAGCAGACGTGCGTTTCGTCAACATTAAACTCATCAGTGACGCTCAAATCAAAATAGTTAGAAAGCCAAACATGTAACAGAAGAGCATTGAGAATACGAAATTCCGAAAAGATGTGCCAATTACGGCTAAGGTTATCTATGCTTGAGATGAGAACTTCCTTAACGTTCGAATACATCACACTTTTGCAAACAGTAAATTTATAATACTGACCATATACAAATGTGATCGATATGCATATCAACACTAAATTGCTGACTACTAGGCTGCAGATACCCTCGAGGACGAAACGTCACCCAGCAGTGGCATCAACCCAGTGGTGCAAACAGTTTTCAAAGGTACCAGGCTTATACTTTGATACGCCCGACGCGCGGTTCATTTATATAAGACTTATCAGCGACGCTCAGATCAAAAAAAAAGAAAGCTAACAATTTAAAAGTTAGAGAGCATTGAGAACCCAAATTTCCAAAAAAAGATTTGACAAATACGGCTAAGGTAATCTATGCCTGGCATAAGAAAATCCTTCGCATTTCAAACAATTCATTATTTTGCAAACAGTACATTTATTAAAATGACCGTATTACTGATATTCATGACAACACTGACTACTTGGCTGGTGATACCCTCGGTAAGAAATGTCCACCAGCAGTGGCATCGACCCAGTGGTGTAAACAGTAAATCCGTTAGCAAATATACCTAAACTACGTTCATAGGCTCGGATAGATCCTTATTGCATTAGGAATGCTCAAGACTTTGTATACCTTCAATGCATTTTCCTAATCATTTATTCATTTAGTTTATCTATATATAATTTGTTTTTTTCAATAATGTTAAAAAATGTACAGTGCATCATACAATCTTTTTTCTGGCTGAAAATAGCTTGTTTATGTAAATGTAATTGTTTTTTTATAATTGCACTTTTATCTTAAAATATTCATTCATATAAGGTTGCCTAATTTCATGTATCAATTGATTATAAAAATATAAGTTTAGCGACATATGCTCCCTAGAGCCTCCAGTTAAGATATTGTCTAACTGATCGGATTTATTATCTAATTTTTTTTTTTAATCAACAATCATCTCACACAAGGAGCCAAAAAGTGTACAAACCAGTCATGTGACTGAATAATTAGATCACCGTGGTTGGTAAGTTTTTAACCAATTAAAGAGTGTGCAGATCATAATATACCCTAAAAGAGTTATTCAGAAATTTCTTTCAAGTTTAAAAAGAGTGAAACCCTTACTAAACCAGACATCAGGCTGTCGTTTCATAAAACGATCGTTAGCGTACGTTTGAACGTTAACCAAACGTAACGATAACATTCCGTTTCATAAAACAATCGTACTTTGTCGTTCATTGCGTGTGAATCGCGAACGCTATTTACAAGTGGTTAAACCTGTCGCAAAGCAATCGTTAAATAAAAGATGGCCGTCGCATTGAATACATTAGGGTACAATTGACGCCGATTTTTTAGACGATATAGGGTTTACAGGGAAGGATTGAAATACGTGATAATTTAAATGACACATATATCATATCTCGCTACCGTCTTGGTAGACAGGGCATATTTAAGTTTGCAGACACGCTTTAACCACGCCTTGAAAGGAACATTTTGGTAAATTTCTCTAACGTTGACCTCCTTTCACACTGACTTTCGAGTAAAGTAAAAAATAGTTTGCGTGCTATGTACTTAGAATTCACAAGTACAATAAGTTATTTCAACAGAACAATCAGAAATATCTGGAACAAACCATTTGTGATATATGAACAAAACATCTAGACAATAATTTGTAAACCAATGTTTACTGTTCACGCTACTAAAAGGTGTCTTCTGTCACGTCCGCGTTTGTTTGTTCAATTATAATGACTCCGATAGAAATATTATGTATATATTTTTTTTGATTCCGAGGGTATTGAAATTATCTAAATCTATCAGTAGCAGCCTGTTAATTAAAAAAGCAGCACTCTTTCATGAAGATATTGGAAGGGTATATTAATAAAAAGCACCTTGCCAGATATTTTGACACTGGACGGGATTCAACATTCAGGTTCGTTGGATACCAATTGTCGTGGCTTTCATCATGTTCATGGGTAACGGTGAACCAATATTTGAACAAACTATTTTTTTCTTACGGCTTTTTGTGCATAAATTGTCAAAACCACGAAATCAAAAGATGAAAAACAAACATACAATTTGAATTTGGACAATCAAATTTCGGGTATGCAACAACACACAACGGTCCTAAATCCCATTAAAATTTTTCAATAGTTATATATATAATAGAAAAAAGCTTTTGCAAATGTTATTATTATTATGAAAATGAGTATGGTACGATAGAAAAAAAGGAACAATTACCGAACATAACCGAAATACTGGTGCCTTAAAGTTTTAATCAATGAGAAAAACGATATGAACAATTAATTAATTTGCTGTTACAAAATATTAAAAATTATTATAAATTAAGGAATGTATCTCCCTCACGCAAAGCTCTGATTCCTTTCACGAATTTGGTAATACTTTTTGGACCTTTTGGAATATAGCTCTTCATCTTTTATATATGCTTTGGATTTCAAATATTTTGGCCACGAGCATCACTGAAGAGACATGTATTGTCGAAATGCGCATCTGGTGCAACAAAATTGGTACCGTTGATTTTATTACTACCACTGGGTCGATGCCTCTGCTGGTGGACTATTAGTCCCCGAGGGTATCACCAGCCCAGTAGCCAGTACTTCGGTACTGGCATGAAAATACGGATTTTTTGTGTTATTAAAATTTGCTGTTACAAAATATTAAAAATTATTATAAATTAAGGAATGTATCTCCCTCACGTAAAGCTCTGATTCCTTTCACGAATTTGGTAATACTTTTTGGACCTTTTGGAATATAGCTCTTCATCTTTTATATATGCTTTGGATTTCAAATATTTTGGCCACGAGCATCACTGAAGAGACATGTATTGTCGAAATGCGCATCTGGTGCAACAAAATTGGTACCGTTGATTTTATTAAAAGAAAGGCATTTAGTTTAAACAAATATCTTATCTGCAAAAGTAGCAAAATGGATATAGATATGAACAAAGAAAAACTACTTTATAAAAATGATACACGAA
The DNA here is from genome assembly GCA_019925275.1 of Mytilus edulis. Taxonomy (NCBI): domain Eukaryota; kingdom Metazoa; phylum Mollusca; class Bivalvia; order Mytilida; family Mytilidae; genus Mytilus; species Mytilus edulis. The sequence goes on from CM034354.1 coordinate 113,528,697, forward strand.
AAGAAAAAAATGTTATACAAAATTCGAAACCCTTTCTCTCGCGATGTTATGCTCCACACATTCGGTACTCCTCGACATATCTCAGCGGCAAAGTTACGAGCCAGATCTAGATCATTTCAATGGTATCGACCCAGGCTACTCCAAACTTGAACATTTTTCTGGGATCCGGTCCCGTCTAGTCAACACAGAGGTTCAAAGTTGCCCATTAATGTATTTTCTATATTAACCACACATTCGGTACTTTCCGGCATATACCTACGGCAAAGTTCCGAACCAGACCTAGCTCATTTTAAAAGTATTCACCCAGGCTACTCCCCAGTTAAATATTTTTTCTGGGATCCGGTCCCGTCTGGTCAACACAGAGGTTCAAAGTTGCCCATTGATGTATTTTCTATATTAACCACACATTCGGTACTTTCCGGCATATACCTACGGCAAAGTTCCGAACCAGACTTAGCTCATTTTAAAAGTATTGACCCAGGCTACTCCCCAGTTAAATATTTTTTCTGGGATCCGGTCCCGTCTAGTCAACACAGAGATTCAAAGCTGCCCATTTATGTATTTTCCATATTAACCACACATTCGGTACTTTTCGGTATATACATACGGCAAAGTTCCGAGCTGGACCTTGCTCATTTTAAAGGTATTGACCCAGGCTACTCCCAACTTAAATATGTTTGTGGGATCCGTGCACGTCTAGCCACTACAGAGATTCAAAACTGCCCATTCATGTATTTTCTATATTAAACACACATTCGGTATTTTTCAGCATATACCTACGACAAAGTCTCGAACTGGATCTAGCTCATTTTAAAGGTATTGCCCGAGGCTTCTCCCCACTGAAATAATTTTCAAGGATCCTGGCCTGTCAAGACACCACAGGTGTTCAAAGCTGCCCTTACTTCGAAATTTGCATATAAACCACACATTCGGTACTCCTTGGCATATCTCAGCAGCAAAAAAATCCGAACAAGACCTAGGTCATTTTAATAGTTTGGAACGAGGCTATTCGCCACTAAAATACGTTTCTGGGATCTGGGCCCGTCTAGCCACCACAGAGGTTTAAAGTTGTCCCATTAACAAATTTTGCATATTGACCACGCATTCGATACTCCTCGGCATATCTCTACGGCAAAGTTCCGAACCAAACCTAGCCCATTGCAATGGTTTTGACGAGGCTATTCGCCACTTAAATATTTTCTTGAATACGGGCCCGTCTAGCCAACACAGTTTACTTCGGTACTGGCATGAAAATACGGATTTGTTTGTGTTATTAAAATTTGCTGTTACAAAATATTAAAAATTATTATAAATTAAGGAATGTATCTCCCTCATGCAAGGCTCTGATTATTTCACGAATTTGGTTATATTTTTTGGACCTTTTGGATTATAGCTCTTCATCTTTTATATATGCTTTGGATTTCAAATATTTTGGCCACGAGCATCACTGAAGAGACATGTATTGTCGAAATGCGCATCTGGTGCATCAAAATTGGCACCGTTGATTTTATTAAGTAGTATTTGAATTATTTGTATTGGCACATCTGACATTTAAAATTTCAGTTTAAAGATGGTTAAGATGCATGCCGTGCAAAATAGTCCACCTAGGATCTTCTGGAATAGTCAAATTCACTTAACAAAATAGATAAGCATTATATGTCCATCGAGATATTTCAATTTTATACATACACTCAATACAGAAATGGATATTTAAAAATATGTAACCAGCTTAAATACGTAATATTTGAGGATGCAGAGTATATGGAAAACAAGTATGAAATGTTTCCATTGTGCATTGCATCTTTTCATTCAGTCCAAATTGATTGAAATTATACAGAATTAGATATATATTGGTCGATGATCGACAGAGTCGCTCGGGAAAGATTTCGGATAAGAAAGTTACGGACAGTTTCCGCAGAGGGCATAAATGAAAGAAAAAAAACATAGAATGAGTCACTCATTTTCCTGTGACCACCTGTTACAAATAACTTTTGTCTCTGTTTGATACCAACTACTATTCGTTCGATAACTGCTGTATTTGTTTAATATATAGTATTTACCTCAGTCTTCAATGTTTTTGACATGTCGTAAAGCTTTACTCAACATCATTTTTTTTTCTTATTTTCCACCAGAAATAGCAGATATAGTTGATAAACCATCTGGGTTATTTCAATAGGTATGACTGTTCCACTTTTAGTAGTTGTGGTTGTACACTGATGCTTTTGTTCCCTGAATATTTATTAAAAGTATTTATTTTATTATCTGTATTATCAAATATTAAAAAAAAATCATGTTTTTATCAATACGATGATGTCGTGTGATTGATAAAGAGACAAAAATCCAAACGAAAATATACAGCATAAACGTTGGGTAAGTTAGAGGAAAAAAAAGGGTTATACAATCAGTTTCAGATCTGTCCTGCAGGGATGGGGATTAGGTGCTTCGATTGGAAATGTTGTTTTTAATACAGACGTCAACACAAATAACCTAATTTATCTAAGTAATATTTACATTTGGAGTTATTAAGTTCAATCGGTCTCGTCTCCACCGCAGAACTCTCCAATGCACATAATTATGTTTTAGTTAAATATATGTAACTATGACCTTCACCAATGAGAAAACCAAATTCATTTAATAAATTATGAAATGTTCCGGAATGCCAGATGCAAACAAAGAAAAAAACATTTTCGTCTTTGATTGACTCAATTATTTTTCTTTTTTTTTTTTTTTATTCAACAACAATATATCACATGCTGTTAACAGATTTCTTCACTGGTACAGCTATTTCAGTAAAGATCCCTGTTTGTTAGTACCTTAAGACCAGGGTATCTTCAGGTAGTATTTTTATAATTTTGTTAGTTTATATATTATTTGTCATTATACATTGTTTATCATTAAATACATTAATTCTCTATAATTTTACAATTATAACTTTGAATATGAACTTTATATTTATATATTGTAACTATCTGATAGATGTTGGGGATAACAACAGAATCACGGGTTATTTAAGCGTGTTCCGAATTTGATTTGTGGTTTAATGTATTTCTCTGTTGTCCGGTATAACGGTAAATTCATTTGTCATTTTTTGTGTGGATTATAATTACTTTCACCACGTGCTTGCCAAATTTAAATGAATTAGCCACGGAAGGTAGGTTTACATAAGAATCTTGTTCTCATAATGTATTAAGCATAATTTGCATATCTTATGTATAATATAAAGTTACAGTATATAGATTTAAGGAAAAAGTACATTTGTACTTTCACTTTCAAAACTCATTGAAAAAAAACCCCATCTATCAAACAATTGAAGTACAAGGAGCTCTGTAAAATACATAAAACATTGCAATACTGACAATAATGCTGTCAAATATAAGAATATATCTTTTCTAGTATCCCTTTACCTTCAATATTAATATATTTTTTTTGTAATAATAATCCTATTTTAAATTCTGACCTAAAAACATTGTATATGTTGATATTTTGTGTTCTATATTCTGACAAGTAATGTATTTTGTGAATAGTAAATACAATAACTGTAAGTAGAAAGTTTATTTCATAATAATGTTCATCATTAATTTTATATCCCCAGATTAAATTTTTTTCAGTGAGAATGTGTCTACCAATCTTAACTAATTCAAGTATCTTATATATTTTTCCCCAAAACTCATCTAAAAAGTGGCATGTTACAAAAAAATGTTTATAGTCTTCTGTAACGTTACAAAAATTACAAGTAGAGTTATGGCTTATTTTCCATTGTTTTAATAAGACTTTGTTTGGAAGAATAAAGTGTAATAATTTCCATCTGCACATTTTCAGTTTATTATCTTTTAAGTAATTATGAATAAATTTTTGCACATATTGAGCTTCAATTTGTATGTTTTCACATTTCAAAATTCTATTCCACTTATGATATCCTATTGGAACTTCTTTATCATATTCTATTAAAATTGAATAAATTTTCTTTGAATCTAATTTTTCTAGTTTATGTTGGCAATTATTTTTTTCACTTATATATAGTGAGTTATTTATTAAAACACTAGTTTTTATTGAACATTCTTCATTTAATATTTTTAACCATTCTTTTGGAATTGCTTTTCTCAATCTTGAAAATTCAGCTATCCAGTTTGATTTATTTTTTAACTTTAAACTTATAATTTTTTCTGAAAAAACTCCATTTTCATCAATGATATCATTTATATGAATGATATTACTGTCTATCCAATTTTGAAAAAGGAGTGTTTTCTTTTGAAATTTAATTAATTGATTTCCCCAAATAACTTCTTGACGGATAAGTCTGTAATTATTTGGATTTTTAGTTTTATTATTTTTATTTTTTAACCATACTTTAATCATATCAAGATAAAATTCTGGTAGCTCTTTAGTACCCGGTATAGAATATATATTATTAGTATTCATCCTTAAGATAAGTAGATTGCTACCAAATTTATTAAGATAAAACTTTGGTATAACCATCCAATTAAGAAATTTATCAGCAGTTAATCTTTTTATCCAACCTATCTTTATAGATTCTATATATTTATCTATATTTACCATTTTTAATCCACCAGCTAGTTGGTTATAGCTTAATACGGTGCGTTTAACTTTTTCTGTCTTATTGTTCCATAAAAATTCATATATGATTTTTTAAATTTGTCCAAGTATTCTTTGCTTAAGGTTGACACTGTAGCCAAATAAGTGATTATAGGAATAATTAAAGATTTAATAACTGTTATTCTTCCTATCATGGTTAAGTTTCTTTTTTTCCAGTTTGATATAATTTTTACAGTCTTTTCTAGCTGTTTATCAAAATTTAGTTTTTGACACTCTTTTTTATTATGCCCAAAATATATCCCGAGACTCTTAATTGGTTTTTCTGTAAAGTTAATATTTTCATATTTTTCTTTACAATGTTTTTGCTTCCCTAGCCAAATACCCTCAGTTTTAGATCTGTTAAGTTTTAATCCTGAAAGTGATCCAAATTTTTCAATCATGTTAAGAGCTTTTGAAATATCTTGTTTTGATTTGAGAAAAAGAGTAGTGTCATCTGCTAATTGACTTATTTTTAAAGTGTGGGTTTTTCCATCTATCTTGATTTCAAATCCTTTTAGGTTATGGTCTTGCCTAATTTTACAAGCAAGGATCTCAACAGCAATAACAAAAATTATCGCACTGCAAGGGCAGCCTTGACGTATACCACGATATATACTCATGGGTTTAGAGATCCACCCATTGTTTAAAACTGAACTTTTTATGTCAGTGTATAAAAGTTTTATCCATCTCATCATAGAATTTTTAAATCCAAATTTTTGTAAAGCAAAGAACATAAAGTCCCATTCTAATGAATCAAATGCTTTCGAAAAATCTAAAAATAATAAGGCACCCTCTATATTAAATTTATCTGCATAATCTATGACATCTTGAATTTGTCTAATATTATATCCTATGTATCTGTTTTTAACATACCCATTTTGGTCTCCATGAATAATTTGTGGTAATACTTTAATTATCCTTTGAGCAAGTGAATAAGCAACTAATTTTGTGTCAACATTCAATAATGTTATAGGTCTATAATTGTCTAAACTGAGAGGATCATTTTTTTTATGTAAAAGGGAAATAACTCCTAATTTTTGTGAATTTGTTAACTCCCCTTTATCAAATGAAAGATTAAAAGTTTTGACTGCAAACTCTTTAAGATGTTCCCAAAAAGTTCTATAAAATTCGACACTTAACCCATCAATTCCAGGGGCTTTATTAAGTTTCATTTTAAATAAAGAATCTGTGCATTCTTGAGTGCTTAATAAACCTTCCATACTATCGCTTTCTTTATCTGTTAGGACATGATCACATTCTGTATTCATAACATAATCTTTAATAGAATTTTTATCGGGATTTGAACTTTTATAGATTTCTTCATAAAACTCTTTTTCAATATTAAGTATTTCTGTAGGATGTGTATGTATCACCCCTTCTTTGTCTCTGAGCGCTGTAATGGTTTTTCTTGTTTGCCTAGCTTTTTCTAGTCCCAAGAAGAATTTAGTGTTTTTTTCGCCTTCTTCTACCCATTTAATTCTGGATCTTATTTGTGCTCCTTTTGTTTTTAAATCATATAATTTACCAAGTTTTTCTTCTATAATATTAATTTCCTCTTTAAGAGAGTTAATATCATCTATTTTACATTTTTTGTTTATACCCTTATTTAATTTCTTCAATTTGTTTTCTAAAATATGTATATCTTTAACATTATTTTGTGCTTTTCTTTTACAGAATGCTATGGTATTGTCTCTTACCTCGGTTTTAAAAAGATCCCACTTGACCCCAATATCATTGGTGAGTAAAATTTTCTTTTCATATTGTTTGATCAGAATTTTAATAAGGTTTTGATATTCTTCATTTTCTAAAATACTATTATTAATTTTAAAGTATCCTTTACCTTTTTGGTCTGATCGACCTTTTATTTTTATAGAAATTGCCTGATGGTCTGTATGAGTTATAATAGCTGGCCTAATATCAGTAGATTCTATTTTAGTTCTTATTTCAGGACAGGTTAAGAAAAAATCTATTCTAGATGCTTCATTTAAATTATTTTTACGTCGCCAAGTGAATTGTATTTCCTTGCCATGAATCTCTCTCCAAATATCACTTAGCTTTTGAGTTTTAATTAAAGATTTAAGGCTAAAAACTGGTTTTGTTTGTTTTAATTTTTGTGTTGACACTTTATTTTTTTTATCTATTTTTGTTAAAGTATCATTCATATCTCCTCCAATTATAACCATTCCTAAACTATTTTTTGTAATTATTTCTTTAACTTTTTTGAAGAAAATATTTCTGTTTTTAGGTATATTTGGTGCATAGACATTTACTAAAGTGTAAATACTGTCTTCGATTTCAATATTTATTAAGAGTAGCCTGCCCTCTTGGTCTTTGAATATATTTATAAATTTGCATTCTAAATCATTATTAATAAAAATTGAAACTCCTCTGGACTGTGAGGTTCCAAAGCTATGATATTGTTGACCTTTAATTTCAGAATTTAAGTCTTTCTCTAAATCTTCAGTGAAATGACTTTCCTGAACAAACAAAATATTACATTTTTGATATTTCATCCACAAGTATAATCTATGTCTTTTATCTTTTACTCTGAGACCTTGACAATTTAAAGAACATATGTGAATTGTTTTTGTCATAAGTCTTTTGTTTTTAGAATTTTATTTACTTGAATGTTTATTGAGCCTAAACAATTACATTCTTGAATTCTCATAGTTATTATTTTTTTAAAAGTATACACATATTTCAAAAATATACAATATTCATTTTTCATTAATACACAAGTTAAAAATAATAATACAAGCCAGAGATTTACAAATAAATTTGTTACAGAACATTTGATCAAAATCAAATACACCTCATCAGAGAAATATGTGTCTCTAAAAATCATGCTGTGACATGTCAATGACAATATAATAAACAGTTGATTTCTTTCATTTTGTAACACCTGTTGTTTTCTATTTTTAGACACCAGACAACGTCGGTGTATGCATGGTTGGAGATACAAGAGTGATTGGATCTTATCGTGTGAATATTGGAATAGTGATTTCGTAAAACTTAGTGTTCTATTAAAGGAAATTGAGTAGTGCGTATAAAGAATTGAAATGTACTGAACATGAAAAAATAGAAGGATGTAATAGCATAGTACTGAACAAAAGGAAAATAGACATTGACAACTGTACGAATAAAACGATGTGAGCTTTTTTGTGTAATAAATTGTTGAGTTCAATATCTGGGACATAAACAAGAATTTACCTGTTTGAAACAGAATAGGTACTATTAATAGATTTACTTTTTCCAAGATTTCTATTCTCTTTTTCTTGTGAATAATGTTTGTAAAATGTTCAAATACATCTATCTGCATAAATATTATATTTTCTTTTCTATTGAAAAAAATATTGTACAAGCTACAACTGTTTCGTATTTGATTAGTACAATTATAATTAAAGTGATTTAAATTGACGTACTTTTGTTTTTTATTAAACATCATTTTGTTTGTTTCAGATTTGTCTGAATTACTTTCATACACATGTGAATGTATGTAATCCTTAATTACATCACACTCATTTTTATTTTTGTTTTTTTTGTTATATAAAAACAGGCTAAATATTACAAATATATACAAATATTTACACTTGGATTTCATTGATTATTTTGTGTTCGGTTTATTGGTATGAATACATTTCCGTTTACAACTGACCCTAAGTTTTAGTCTTTTGAATAGGGACAGCTTCTTTGTGTTTATCTTCTGTTGGCGTGCTGGCATTTCTTTTTCCATTTTTTTTTGCTGCGGGGGTATTGGTATTAACGGTCTGTCCCTTGAAATATAGTTCAATATTGCCACCAGGTTCCGTATTTTTCTTCTTTTTTTTATGCTTCGGCTTTTTTTTCTCATCATTTTCCCCACCGTTCACTATTTCTTGATCACACTGAATTTTTTCTTGTAAATGGTTATTTACTGATTGGGCTTTATCTTTGGCATGAATAATACTAAGGACGTCACCCGAGTTGGAAGGTTGAAGTGCGTCATGTGCATGAGCAGGCGGGACTTCAGTGACTTCTGTGTCGGCATCATTAGCATCTGATTCCTCTTCACTAGAGGAGTTGGAAGTGTTTAACTCTTCAGGACAGTCAGCCTGCCTGTGGCCAGGTTTTTTGCAGTGTAGGCATATCCAATCATTAGGACATTGCATTACCTTGTGTCCTGTCTGTAGACACTTTCTGCATACGATTTTGTGACCTTCTGAAGAGTTCTGATTAGCATGCAAGACAGTAGCAACATATTTGCCTATTAACATAGATCTTGGCAATGGTTCACTAACAGGGTCACATATAACTATTCTGTCCCCTGTTTGACAATTAGTCAACTCACCATCTACCCGAAGGCGTTCACGATAGGATTTGTGCACAGTGCATCCATAGTATTCTAGTGCACGTTCAATTTGTCCATCCTCAGCTGAGCAGGGTACATTTTTCACACGTACTTTTAGATGATTAGGATTTTCATTTACCATGATTCTTGGGTTGCGTGTGTACACTGGGATTATTTTGTCTCTAACCCACATCCCCTTTGAAATCATGTATTCTCTGTCAGTATCATCAACGAAATAAATTCTCCAGAGACCTCTAACTCTTTGGAGTGCTTTAAGATGGCTACCTGGACATATATTGGCATCAATTGTTTTATAGAGTTCTATATGTGTTATGAACTGCTCTTTGTTTGGTTTTGTTGATCCAAATATATCATTTTCTAATATGAATACAGGTTTAACACTAGAAAGCACGCTCTCAATAACAAAGTTTTTTTTTACTGCAGATGAGTATGTTTCCTCTTGAGTTTTTTGGTCGGCCATCTTGTCTTCATTATTTAAAACGGATTGTTCTTTTTGGTTTTCAGTAGACATTTGTGACATTTTTCTAGACTAAAAATCATTCACATACGACACATAACCATCAATATGTATATCTTACTAATATCCACTCCCGGATATCATTCGAACTTCGACTATTATCAATCTTTTTGGAAGGGACAAAAAAACACCGCCGTAGCAATTGAAAGCCCCTTCTATCCTCAATTATTTTTCATGAAAATCATTTCAGATGATGTAATCGATATGTTGGTTGATGTGATTGTCTATTATATACGAATCGTTTCAAGTAGTGTTACTCTTCTTTTCATTATTTGTTTTTGTCAACATAAACCGTTTCATACAGTGTTATATATGTATTTGACTGATATATTCAAGTTTTCATACATTTATAGATTCACTTTGGTTATAAAAGAGGGACGGAAGATACCAGAGGGACAGTCAAACTCATTGATCTAAAATAATTAAATAATGTCACGGCTAAAAAGGAAACGACAAACAGACCAGTTATAGTACACATGACCAAATATAGAAAATTAAAGACGTAGCATTTGTATTGATTGGGTTTAATTTCAAAATTCGAAGATAGAAATAAGTCAAACCGACTGAATATTTATCTCGGTATTTAAGATTACGAAGGAAGGTAAATTGTAAGGAAAGGCATCAATTACCATAATTGCCTTTATTATAAAACCAGCTAGGTAATTAATCATGCCACAAGTATGCAGATTATTCGAATGTAGTGTCAACGTATATTTACATGAACACAGTCTAAGTAAAGGTGTTGTATCAAAAATACTACAAGATATGCACCGACATGCATTATATATCATTACACCTACTATAGATTTACATGCATATTATTTGTAAATGGAGTTAATGTGGTGTCATATATTTGGCATACATATCACACTTTCCTTTACATATTTGAAAACATCACAAACTTAATACATGTATAAAAACGTTTGTTACTGTGACTTGAAATACATTTTGAGTCAGTAATCTCCGTGTATTCCGCTAGGACAAGATTTACGACAATGTGCAGCCATATTTACATTTATCAAAGGTAACAGATATAGGAAGATGTGGTGTGAGTGCCAATGAGACAACTCTCCATCCAAATAACAATTTAAAAATTAAACCATTATAGGTTAAAGTACGGCCTTCAACACGGAGCCTTGGCTCACACCGAACAACAAGCTATAAAGGGCCCCAAAATTACTAGTGTAAAACCATTCAAACGGGAAAACCAACGGTCTAATCTATATAAACAAAACGAGAAACGAGAAACATATAATTGTTACAGGTGTCTTGTCTTAGGGAGGGAGTAATCCTACTATTTAACTGATCACTCTATTTCAAACAAAAAAATATCTGAAACTGACATAATCAAGATGAATGTTTTCCTGATTGACATACAGATTTGTAACGTTCGGAGGACGTGTTTTTCAACAGACTGTCGGCATTCCAATGGGAACCTATTATGCCCTTCTTCTTGCCAACTTGTATCTTTATTATTATCAGACTGACTTCATACAGGAACTTCTTAAGAAGAAAGACAAGAAGTTAGCAATATCATTTAACTCTACTTTCCGCTATATTGATGATGTTCTTTCACTAAATAGTTCAAAATTTGGTAACTATTTGAACACATTTATCTAATCGAACTAGAGATAAATGGTAAAACAGATACAGTTAAGTCGGCATCATATCTTTAAAATTGACAATGCGGGTCGGTTGGAAACAAAACTAAACGACAAAAAGATGACTTCAGATTTCCAACTGTGAATTTCTATTTCTTAGTAGCAACATTTTAGCAGCACCTGCATACGGGGTTTATATATGTTAGTTGATACGATAAGCCGTGCTTGTTTTTTTTATCATGATTGTCTTGCTAAGGGGAAGCTATTAAACCAAGAGCTCCAAATGATGAATTTGAAATCATCCCATCGTACATTTTACGGACGCCATCACGAGTTGGTTGACCGTTATGAAATAACCGTTTCACAAATGATATCGGATATGTTACTTACGTCGTAACTACAATACCTTGCCCTTTAATGAATGTGACTTACCGAATAAGACTATGTGTCACATGAGCTACGCGACGGATGCCAAATGTAGAGCATGATCTGCTTACCCTTCCGGGGCACCTGAGATCATCCCTTGCTAGTTTTGGATTGGGTTCGTGTTGCTTTTTCTTTATTTTTCCATGTGTATTGTTTGTCTGTTTGTCTTTTTCATTTTTAGCCGTGGCGTGGTCAGTTTATTTTCAATTAATGAATTTGACTCTCCCTCTGGTATATTTAGTCCCTTTGTTATATACCAGACGCGCGTTTAAGAGCAAATTGTGACCTAAGGAATCAACATTTAACATTTTGAAGAAAAAAGGAAAAGTAACGTACTAAAATTTGCTTACCTCTCTATTTACTCAGATATTAGAAACCTAAGCTTGTACACGGTGAACAAAGAAATCCAAGTCAACGTCTTTGGAAGGAAACCAGCGGTTACAAAGAACAATTTTGGTGGAAGGTGATCAGAGGTTACCAAAGTAAATTTCAGTTTAAGATAATCAGATGTCACGCAAGTCAATTATATGTGTATGGTAAACACGAATAGTTAATGTCAATATATCTATGGTCTGATGGTTATCGCTTTGACAAATTTACCATTTCCTTTCTCAATTCTATTATCTGTAAAAGACGACATAAACATAGTCAAAATCATGATTTGTGTAAGACAGGTGATCAGAGGTTACAACATATAATGTGTTTGGTAGGAAAAAAACAGTATTCAATATATCCATACAAAGACAATGTGTCAGGTATCCATAGCAAATCAACGCCAATCTATTTGTGAAGTGGCAAGTACTTTTAAAAATCAACATATGTGGAAGGAAACCAGAGTTAAACATATTCAATGCACGTGTAATAATCACAATGAGTAATCATAGTCAAAATGTGAATTAGATGACCAGAGGTATCCGAACTATGCCTAACATGAAAGAAGGAAAAAAATGCCAAAAACCCTGTTGACATTAAAATCAACATCTGTCTAAAGAGAACTGGGGGACTGAAATTGACATATTTTATGGAGATTTGCGTTAACCATTGTGCAGATTCATTTAAAATTAAATATCTGTGCATTAATTTACAGTAATTTTTATCCTTTACATGTATTGCTTCATTTTCATGAATTTCTTCATTGTCAGGTTCAGTTAAAGTAGATATTTCATTATAATAATTAACCTCCTGATGTAGCATTTGTTTTCTACATGTTACTTGTTTATTTTAATCTTAAGATTGTGTTGTCGTTTGGTATTTAATTTTGCCTTGTTTTTTTTTCTGCACCAAAAAAAAGATGTATTCCGCTAAGGTACTCAGCAGATAGATAACCATGCTGTTAACTAAAACACCATTGCTCAGATTAAAGTTTATTCCTAATTATGGCATGAATGTATATAGACAACTGTGTTTGCAGGTAAAAAGCTGCAACAAGAATGAAAATACCATATAGTATTTGCAAAGGCTATTATATTAAACCAAAAATACAACAATAAAAGTGTAATTTTCTTGCCTAAAATTGACATAGTTAGGGTTCATGTGGACCCTATGGCTAAAATTGCCGTATTTTAACCTCAAACAGAGTACAGACGAACTTGCGCATCTGTAAAAAAAATTCAGACATAGCATGCCCTAGATAAATGAATTTTAAGTATGTTTTATGTTTTATAAAAATAAAAACTTACCAGGATTTTGCCGTGCACTTGTTTTCATTCCTCCAGAAGGTGCCAAAATAAACTAAGTTGGGAAACAGGTTTGAGAACTTCCCCACAGGTAAAAATTTAGGTGAGCATTTTTAAGTGACATGGACATTAGATGGACAATAGATACATGACAATAATTGGTTATTTAAACTGTGTACCTGAGTGGACTATATCAAGGTAAACTCCACTGTTTGTTGATTTTATCATCTTCTGCAGAGACGAAAAAAAGTGTACGGGAAAATCCAGTTAAGTAATGAATTTTCTAAATCCTATAATGCATTTGAATTCTATTTATCTAGGGCATGCTATGCCTTAAAACTTTTTCAAGATGCACAGGATTGCCTGTACTCAGAGAAAATTTTGAGGTGAAAATACGGCCATTTTAGCCATAGGGTCCACATGAACCTTAAGCAGATATAACATACAAAAAAACAGCATTTAACCACTTCAATATCAAATTAAATAGATGAATGTACTTTGTAATATTCAAACTAGACAAATGTGTGAGCATAAGCACTAGAAATATAGCTGAGACGGGAATCCTTACTCAAAATATCACAGGAAAAATGAATGTTAATACTTTGCTCTTGAACTTCATAATTAACATATTTGTATCAAAAATAAATATGCAGATACACAATATAAACATTAGTGATCAACATGATCAATATTTAACTTACAATTAAAGTGGTTTGCCATCAATGGATGATAGATTTAAAGCTACAGCTTGATAAAGTTTAACATTGGTCGAATGTCATTGTGGTTCACAATTCAAAACAGGAAACAGGATATCAACAAAAGTGAAAGTGAAACTTTACAGTGTAAGTGACAGTACAATCACATCAAGGTTAAATGAAAGTAAACAATTAAAGTTCCGAAAAATGAAAGTAATGAATTACTGATAATAAATATGATATACAAACAGAAGAAGATGTGTTTTTCTCTCCTTCTTCAGTAATTTCAAGTTTTGATTTATATAAAACTGGTTATTGTTTTTCTATGTCTCTCTTACCTTAATTTTCCCCTGAAGTGTATTGCTGTCACAATCAATTTTAGCATATTATGTTTAACATGTGTTTTCTAAACTTTGAATATTATCTTTTGTTTTATGTATATTTTACTTTACAGTATTGCATGGTAAATCCCTTACCTCAATTTTTAAAATATTCGATAAAATATCTAGGTTCTTAGATTTTTGAACTTTGTTTTATATACATATATTGATCAACTTATATATTATTTTCAGAAATGTTTATCATCTAGATTACAACTGTTAAATTTTCGGTAACACATTTTGAGTTTCTATATTTTAATTTTTTATATTGATATATCGGCTTTATACATGTATTCAGTGTATTTTAGAATTATTAGTCGCAAAAGGCATATTATTCAAATGTTATTAACTCCATAATTTACTAGAAAATAATTAATTCTTGAAGATTCTGTTATATTTTTTCTTTTTCGGGTAAACTGTGTCTTGTATAAGTGTATTTCTCTCCTGACATCAGTTACTTTTATATTCTTAACCATTTTCTTTAGGGTTATGAACTGTTTATGAACTGTTTTAACATTTTTTTTTATTTCCTATTTTCCCTCTATAATTTTTCATAGATAATATGTCGTTCAATTCACCACCAATTAATAGCTGAGCAATACTTAAAAAAATTTACAATTATTAGGTGCAAAAAGTTCACTACGGTATATGTATTGACTAGTATGAATCAACCCCTCAGAGTCTTTATATTGGTCAAATTGTATATTGATGAATCTGATAAGGCCATAAAGGCAGAGATGTTGGCCATTGTCTATTTAGTTGTGCATTCAATATCCAAGGCCAACACAACAACAGCCTCTCATTGCTGATAAATAGTAATTTGCCATGAAATTAAATACTGACCAATAAGCCAATTCCACAGAATTGGTGTTACCCGATTAAACGAAAGGCTGACTCCAGAAATGCCATGTTTCCTTTACAATCTACATTTGTAAGCAATAAAAGGTAATATAACAACAACAAAAACTTCATAGAACAATTCAAAACGGAACGTCCTAAAATGAATTGCATATTAACCAAAAGCTGAAGCACATCAAATTCAAATTACTGCAATATTCTTGACTCGGTACAGTCGTTTCCTTATTTAGTTTAATTGACCTGGTTCTAAGCCAGCTTAACCTCTCACTTGAATGATAGTCGTATAAAATTTCAACATATTGACAACAATTGATGTATATCAATCAAAAACTTTTACTAAACGGACCATTTTTAATTACTTCTTTTGGTTTTATTTTTCGACTAAGAATGGGAAACACCTGGCTATGTTAAAAGGCAGAAACATACCGGATTTAAAAAAAAAAAGAATTACGAATGCAAAAGCGTGAACTAGGTAATGATCTCCCGTTATGCCAACAACTCATGATATTTCGAAGTCCTCCAATTCACGAAATGTTAAATCAACATGATGATATATATATGTATACCCCAAGTTGTACCTGAGAGCAAAAGACCACGATATCATACAGGTCTTATAAAATATTGTATAAATCTATAATCGGATCGTTTAGACGTTATCGTATTAATATTGAAACGAAGGAATATTTAATAAGTCTGCCGTCAATGACATTACTACATTATAAGTTGCTTGCATTCATTTTTAGCAACGAAATATATTAAATTTTAATTAAATCTTAGGTCACTATTGTGATACAGACTGAAATCAAACGGTGCAAACTGGTGTCGAAACGACTGAAACATACCAAAGAATATAATACAAAACGTTGTTTCTTTACAGAATTTATCTACGTTGATATGTTTCCAATTTAATTCTATAATGACCAATGGCACACAATGGCCGTATAAAATCAAATACAGATACAATTCTGAATTGATGTGAGGTATTATTGTTCTCAAATCAAATAACCGGTGTAGTAGTAAACAAATCCGTATTTAAGCCTCTCATTCGCCAGGACTAACAATTTGAAAATACTTTTTGATGAAAATTCTTTGATTTTATTTTAAGAAATTAAAAAAAATGATACGAGAATAATTCCATACATTTATAATCAATTAAAAGTACACATACTATGCAGTTACTTTATATATTTTATATATCTAATATGCACAGTTTTCTATTTTTATATGATAATAGTTTTGAAGACTTTATTCAATGAAAAACAAGCAGTAATAGACTATACACTGTCACTGTAGTGGGGCGTTAAGTTTTCGATTGAATCACCAGCAGTGTAGACAGCAATTTGTTTCATTATTTATCAATAAACTGTTAGAGGAAAGTTGTTCAGGAAGTCGGTTAAGAACTTGCTTAAACTGTCTCTAGAAATAAGATATGATAGATGATAATGGACGTTGTGATCGATCATCAACCTATCAAGATAGATACATATCTTTGATAACTAGTAAGAATAGCTAATATGTTATTTCAGACGTATTTGATTAATTAGAGAGATACATGTATTAAGTAAAAAGTTAAATCACAAAATAACTGAACTCCGGGGAAAATCCAATCGGAAAGTCCTTAATCAAAAGTAATAGTAATGTCTGATTGACATTCAATGATAGGTGCGTTTCCAAATCTAGATTTCACTACAACAAAGGGTAAAGTCTATAAGTTTAAATGATATAAAAGCTAAGTCCAATATGTATAAACGACATATGTATAGTTTATTGATACTTGTTTAAAAAGTGGTTAAATATTTGTCTAGCTTTGCTTTTTTGGTTTTTAAATGTCGTTCATAAAACTTGCGAGTGGCAATGATATTAACTCGAAATTAATCTAGACCCATATATAATTTATAAATCATATGTCTTTCAAAATTAAACATCGTTTAAGATAATAATTAGGGTGGGGACAAGTTAGTATGTGATCACGTGAACTCTTTTGTTTCATTATCATGCATTCAACCTTGGCAATCTTTAGTATATATTTAAATGTTGCATCAACGTTTCGATAATAACACCACTATACTACAGAAAGAAAACAAATATTATACAACATATACTAATAATCAATATCTGTGTCAAGTTAATCAGACGTGGATCAACATCTCAATTATCTGGTATGTAAATTTGTTATTTCCATTACTATTTGATAAACGCAGACGTTGTTTTGTTCCAGTTTTGCTTTAATTTGATGAACTAAGCCATGTTCAACTTATTGTAATTATCTGTTCTAGTGGACATTTATCAACGCCAACATCTTGTTGTAGTTAACGTTTTTTTTTTGTTTTTAGTTGATTCATGTTTAATGTCGAATACTTTTATGGGTTTTCTCACTGTTGAAAAAACAATATATAATGATCGGCATAAATAATTCTTAGTTGATCAAGACGGAAACTCAAATTCAATACCATTTCTTTTGAATCATGTAATTATTTAATTCCATGATCGGCGTATTTAATTCTTACTGACCAACATATCATATCATATCCAACTTCAAGTGATGTACATACCTTTTAATAACAATTTTGTATTGATGTGTTATGATTCATACTGATTTATTGCCGCACATGACGGCACTGATGTCACACACATAATTATTTAAAACAGCGAATTTAGAATGCATAAGGGTATTATTCTTGCTGATTTCAAAAGAAAAACGAAAACGCAAATCACCAAACTCACTATTTTAAATGTCATAGGTACATCTAGGATATTACAACACAACACGACAATCTATCTGTTTGCCATTATGCTCCTCATGATTAAGTACAGAAATGAGTGTAGCCAAACTTGACCTCAATGCTGTCCGACGTTTCTAAGTTGTGGATTTAATTTGAAATTGTTTTGCTACTGAAACAATTCATTTAAATTCTAAACTTTCTTTAACGTTTCAAATTTCGTTTTGCTCATACGTTCAAGCATAGGAGACATTAACATATGTTAACATTGCTTACTTTTTAAAAATTTAAACATTTATTTTGCAAAACATATTATCCGTGATGTATTGCACGCTTTTGCATACTCCTGGTTCCTTTGATCAAATTATCAGTTTTGACGTACATAGGTCTCAATTTCAATTTCTACTTCATTTTGAAAAAAAAATGCTTTTCAAATTACAAAAGATTCATTTAAGATTAACAAAATTCAGCACAATATTGATGACTAATTAAGAATATGTTAAAGTACAAACATGAAGGTACTTTAACGTTTTAATGGTATTGTAAGATATATGTAAAGAAAATGAAAACGGAGGATTTTATCAAAAATAAGTGCGTCAATAATTTCCTGTAATGCAAACACATCATGATCATGTTACATGTATACGATTTTGAAGTAATGTCAAGGCACGATAAGTCATATCAGCATGGTGATATTTATGTTTATATAAAAAATTTACAAGCGAAAGATCGATGGCAGAGATGAAATTAAATGTCACATCTGAATTTTATCTTTGTCTGATGAACATTGTTTTGTAAAAAGTTCCCTATTTCGTATTTATCATAAGTGCAAGCATATGAGGCTGGATATGTGAAATGACATATGTATGTATTGCTTACTTTCTATAGATTAACAAACTTATTTGACTAAGCGTATTTTCCTCCACCGGCGCATAAGAAATGCAAATTTGGATTTCGTGCTTTTCCTTTTGTATTGCAACATTAAGTGTTAGTAGAAAAAGTGCCTATACAACCGTTTTTGTAAGCGACAAATCATAGATACAATTCAATGTCAAATTTTAATTTTATTTCTGTCTGATGGACACTGTTTGTAATAAGTAAAGATAAATATCAACCCTAAGTTATGCCTAAGACATACCACCATTATCTGTTTTTTTATTGTTATCAACGAGATGATCAAATTTATATTGAACTTTGGGTCACTCTTTTGATACTTTTTGAAATCACACGGTGCAAAATGGTGCCAAAACGTCTGAAACACATCGAAGAATATAATCCATCAATTGTTTCTTTATTAGTAAAGAATCTATATATGTTGGTATGCTTCCCCTTTAATTTTATAATGTACAATGACGCACAATGACCGTAAAAGATCAAATACAGATACAATTCGGAATTGATTTGAGGTATTATTGTTTTAAATCAATAACGTCTCAAATTAAATAACCAGTGTTGTCGTACACCAATTCGTCTGTAAACCTCTTATTCTAAAGACACCTTTTAGTCATTTTATTTTTTTAGAAATTATAAAAAGATAATATAAGAGAATAATGCCATACATTTACAATCATTTGAAAGTACACAAATGAAATTACTTTATATCTTTAATATATCTACGCAGTATAGGTACAGTTATCAAGTTGTAAACTATAATAGTTTTGAAGGGTTGTAGTCAATAATTTTTAAGGATACAAAAGCTAAGTCCCATATTTATAAACTACATACTTTATTGATACTTTCTAGAAAAGGGGTTAAATATTTGTCCAGTTTTGCTTTTTTGTATGTGTCTTAATGTCGTTAATATAACTTGAGAGTGGCAATGCTAATAACTCGAAATTAATCGAGACCCGCAAATAATTTATAAATCTATTTTCAAATTTAAATGTCGTTTGGGATAATAATTATGGTGTAATCATGTGTGCTCTTTTGTATATTAGCCAGACCATGCTAAAAGGTACAACAAATCCTTTTGATAAAAACTTTACAGGACACATTATCAAAGTTTGTTATTGTATTTTTGAAAAACCATTTCATCCACAAAAAATACATTAGTGTAAAAATATATAATATTGTCAATTCTATCCCGAATTTGTCAACTAAAACAGAAAAAAAGACGTAGAAATATCGGAATTTTTGGTATTTGAGTAAGTGTAAAATCATTTGTTTCTCGGACCAGAAATTTACGACACTACAGAGACAAAAGCCAATAATTTCCGTCAGTTCAACAGGTTTAAAGAAAGTAAGACAACATTAAAACGTGAGGGAAAATACAAAAACTATGACATCTTGTGTTTTAAAAATTGAAATCTAAGTTAAGTTAAGTCATTAAATATTAAGTTATTAAATATTATATAAATCAACCTTAGTTGCACGGGTTCGAATCGTTGCCCGGTTAGATTGCATTGATATCAGCATTGTAAGCGAGAGCCTTATCCCCACTGCTACAGGGGTTAAAATAATCAATAGGCAAATCAAGCCATTCAACTGTACTTTGAAAATGATTAAAATATATAAAATAATACATTATAAATCTTGATACAACTAAGGAGGGGAGGGTCTCAACACTTGCAGGTGCGTGTAGCTCACAGCTTAATGATATGAGGAAAAGTAAATGTTTTGTATAAATCACAAGTCTACTACCAATGATTATGCACACTTTTTAGAATTTCGTATTTTTTTGGTACCTTTTCGCATGGACTGGCTCATATAATATAATATATTTTTTAATGTTGCGTCCACGTTTCGATAATTACATCATTATCACAGAAAACAATAGTATACTACATATACTGATAATCGATAATCAACATCTTTGTCAAGTTAAGTAGACATGGATCAACTCTTATTAACGTCACGATCGTGTTTTGCTTGTCCCATGTAGTTCACTTAATGTCGTTGGACCATCTATATTTAGCCATTGCGTTGTCAGTTTATTTCGATTAATAAGTTTGACTGTCCCTTTGGTATTTTTCGTCCGTCTTCTTTGTCATATTGAGTGTTCGTTAAAGTTACGTTTTAAGTTGGGCGGTAGTTTTCTGTTTTGAAATGTTTCACATTTCATGTCAAAGACTCCAAATTTATAGCTGTTTATCATTGTTGGAGCCAATATATTATGATCGGCAAAATTAGTTCTTAGCTAATCAAGATGAACGGTAAATTTCAAGACCAAATATTTTGGATCATTTTATGTATTTTTATGCATACCCAATTTGAAGTGTTTTATATATCTTTATTTTTATTGACGCATTGAGATCACACACATATGATTTGACAATTGTCGTTATGTTCTGATTCAAAAAAAAAAAAAACGAAAATATTACCACCAAACCCACTTTTATGAAATGTTCTAAGTACATTTAGAATATAACAACACAACAGGAAAAACTACATGTGCTATTCGGTTAGGTTGCCCAGTATGCTCCTGCGTACTATATAGCAAAAGACATTTTACAGCTTTAATACGAAAATAATTGAAGTCTAATCTGACCTCAATGATGTCCAACGTTTCTATGCAATGTGTGTGTTACATGTAAAGAACGGTCGCTGTAAGTCATGGATATAGTTTGAAATTGCTTTACTACTAAAATAATTCATTAACAGATTCTTAAATTTTGACGTTGCTTACACGTTCCAAAAGTTGTACTCGTGAATGCAAGTATAAAGGATATATGTAGGAAACCATATAAGTTAACATTGCTTACTATTTTATAAACTAACACAGATGCACTCATAGTATAAAAGTACTATAATGATATGGCACATCATGTCGGTCTAATACAACAAATGATTTATATTCATATCAGACATACAGTCCATGTTCTCGTACAACTGACTGATAACAAAATTCATACCAAGCGTCTGACATCTTTTTTATAAAAGTTAAAACAAACAAAGAAAATAATTGCCAAAACATATAACAGATGACTTTACTGAACGGATTATTTTTAATTGTTTCTTTTAGACTAAGAATGGAAAGCATCGGATTATGTTAAAAGTCATTATTTTGTAAAAGAATCCTACAACATGCTATGATGATATAAGATAAGATACAAAATTAATTACGGATTTGAAATACCGCACTGATATTTACGATAAATGCTATCTAAACTCAAATTACCAGTTTTGACGTACACAGGTCACAATTTAAACCTCTAATTTATTTTGACACATACTATGGTTTTCAAATTACTGTAGATACAGGTAAGATTATCAAAATTCAGTACAATACCACTGACTAGTTAAGAATATGTTAACGTACAAACATGAAGGTACTTTATAGCTTTAATGGTATTTTAAGATGTAAGAAAAGAGCATGAAATCGAACTATTTTATTAATAACAAGATTTAATCAAAGTGCGTCAACAGAGTAATAATCTCCTGTTATGCACACAATTTATGATCATGTTACATGTATACGATTGTGGAGTAATTTCAAGGCACGAGAAATCATATACACATGGTCTATATAGAATTGTTGCGATAAAAAATCGATGACATAGATGAAATTCAGTGTCACATCAAACTTTAATCTCTGACTGATGAACAATATCATTTTTTTTTTATATTTAAAAAAGATCCCAATTTTGTATTTATCTTAAATGCCATGATCATGATGATGTGGGGCTTTTTATGTAAAACAACATACTTTTACATGTTTTACTTTCTATAGATTTACGCACACGAATTTATTTAACTCAACGTATTAGCCGTCATTTACAAAATCATGCATAAAACGCCCTTCCAAAAAATATTTTCTCGACCGACGCATAATAACTGCAAATTTGTATTTCGTGGTTCCCTGTTTGTGATGCAACATTCAGTGTTAATATAAACAATGTGATATGAATGTCGATACAGCGATTTTGTTAGCGACAAATCAATGACAAAGATGTCACATTTTAATTTTATCTGTGTCTGATGGACACAGTTTGTAAAAGGTAGAGGTATATATATGTATTTTAAGTTGTACCTCAGAGCGAGAAAGACATCATACAGAAGCATTATGAGAAGATTGTTAAATAGTATGATCTACGATAACTGCTGTTTGAAGCCTCAGAAAATAAACATGTGGTCAGGAACATACCTACATTGAATGTTGCGTGTATTCATTATTAGCAACGATTCAATTAAATTCATTGATAAAGATTGATACCACACGGAGCAAAATGGTGCCAAAGCGACTGATACACATCGAAGAATATAATACCATCAATTGTGTCTTTATAAGTAAAGACTATATCGACGCTGGTATGTTTAATTTTATAATAAACAATAACAAACAATGACCGTAACACGTCAAGTACGAATACAATTAGGTATACTAGTTTTCAATCAAATACGTCTCCTATTAATTAACCAGTGTTGTCGTTTTGTCGTTTTGTTTCCGATTGTATAACCAGCAGAGTAGACATCAAATGTATTCATTATTTGTCAATTGACCGTTAGAGAAAACATAACTATATCTGTTCAGATAGTTGGTTAAGAATTGGCTAAAGCTGTCTCTAGAAAGATTAGTACCATGTCTACTGATGGTTATGGACGGGATCTATCATTTATTCTTACATACTTTTGATTTTTTAACCCTGTATGCATACATTGCCTATGTAAATTTTAAAATTGTTTGTATGCACATTGAACGACAAATTTATGTGACGTATATAAATTTTCTGACGTCAGACACTCAAATCAATCCATGTGTTCGTAGATAGTAGATGCTTTTGTGTCCTGTTAAATTGTTCCTTTTAAAAGTTTTGGATTCTCATAAATTTTATGGATAACTTTTGGACTAGTTCGAATCTCGGTCTATTTCTGTAAATTATTCTTACACACTTTTGATTTTTTAACCCTGTATGCGTACATTGCCTATGTAAATTTTAAAATTGTTTGTATGCACATTGAACGACAAATTTATGTGACGTATATATTTTTTCTGACGTCAGACACTCAAATCAATCCATGTGTTCGTAGAAAGTAGATGTTTTTGTGTCCTGTTAAATTGTTCCTTTTAAAAGTTTTGGATTCTCATAAATTTTATGGATAACTTTTGGACTAGTTTGAATCTCGGTCTATTGCTGTAAATTATTCTTACATACTTTTGATTTTTTAAGCCTGAATGCGTACATTGCCTATGTAAATTTTTAAATTGTTTATATGCATATTGAACGACAAATTTATGTGACGTATATAATTTTTCTGACGTCAGACCCTCAAATCAATCCATGTGTTCGTAGATAGTAGATGTTTTTGTGTCCTGTTAAATTGTTCCTTTTAAAATTGTTATACGATGATGACTGATGTACCCATATTTTGACTATTTTATTAATTGTGACTGTTTATTTAACGCATCATGTAAATGTAGCGGAATTTGATGAGACTGTTATTAAAGTGAGAGGGTTAGCGCTAAAGAACCAGGTTTAATCCACCATTTTCTACATTTGAAAATGCCTGTACCAAGTCAGGAATATGACAGTTCTTGCCCATTCGTTTTTGATGGGTTTTGTTTTTTGATTTTGCCATGTGACTATGGACTTTCCAAATTGATTTTCCTCTGAGTTCAGTATTTTTGTGATTTTACTTTTTACTTATTAAGAGATATACATGTCTATATTATGAATATTATGACTATCTGGTATGCTATTATAGACGTGTTTGATAAATGAGAGTGATACATGTATTAAGTAAAATGTAAACTCACAAAAATACTGAACCGAGGAAAATTCATTCGGAAAGTCCCTTAACAAAAGTAATAATAATGTCTTATCGACATTAAAGTATAAGTGCGTTTCAAATGTCGATTTCACTACAATCAATCAAAAATAAAAATAAAAACGCTAAAAAATCTAAATAAATACAACAAAGTGTAAAAGTCTATTATGTATAGTTTGTTGATACTTGCTAGAAAATGGGTTAAATAATTATCTAGCTTTGCTTTTTTCTGTTTCTAAATGTTGCTCTTATAACTCGAGAGTGGCAATGATATTTACTCGAAATTAATCGAGACCCGTGAATAATTAATATTTCATATGTCTTTCAGATATAATAAAATTAACGGTACCAATTTTCGTGCACCAGATGCGCATTTCGACAATACATGTCTCTTCAGTGATGCTCGTGGCCAAAATTTTGAAATCCAAAGTTTATGTAAAAGATGAAGAGCTATAATCCAAAAGGTCCGAAAAGTATAGCCAAATCCGTGAAAGGAATCAGAGCTTTGCATGAGGGAGATACATTCCTTAATTTATAAAAATTTCTAATATTTTGTAACAGCAAATTTTAGTCGTTTAAGATAATAGCGTGGAGACTAACTATTATGTGACCAAGTGTGCTCTGTTTTTTCATTACCATGCATGTAATTTTGACAATCTTTATTATATTATATATTGAGTCGACATTTTCATAAGTACACCATTATCACACGAATCATAAGCACCTGGCTATGTTAAATGCCACATTTTTTACAAAATCAATCATGCATTTAACATAAGACATTTATATTAAAAAATAAATGTTATCTAAAATAAAAAAAAATACCAGTTTTGACGTACACAGGTCATAATTTAAACCTCTTATTCATTTGACCAATAAAATGCTTTTCAAATAACAAAAGTTTCATTTAAGATTAACAAAATTCAGTACAATATTGATGACTAATTCAGAATATGTTAAAATACAAACATAAAGGAACGTTAAAGTGTTAATGGTATTTTAAGATGTATGTAAAGAGAATGAAAACGAATGAGTTTTTTTAATAACAAGAGTCATTTCAAGTGCGTCAACTGAAATGAAAACAACATATGAATATGTCACTTGTATAAGATTGTTAAGGCACGATGCTTGCAAAATTTCTATATAGACAAACATATCACCATCTTGATATAACTTCACGTGCCTTAACAATCTTATATTTTTATAGATGAAAATCAATGTCACATTTACATTTTATCTGTATCTGATGAACATTATTTGTAAAAGATATAAAAGGTTTGTAGAAAAGAATTTTATTTTTTTTACCTTGCTCAAAAGTTCCTGATTTCGAATTGATCATAAGTTCAAGCATGTGGGGCTTCATGTTCGAAAAACATACGGTTGCATTGCTTACTTTTTTCTAAATTTACACACGAATTGATTTTACTCGGTCATGTACAAAATAATGCATGAAACGCTTTCTCAACAAAGAGTTCCTCGACCGGCGCATACTAATTGCAAATGTTCGTGCCGTTTGAGATGCGACATTAAGTGTACGTATAAATCGTGGGATATACATGTCTATACAGCGACAAATCAACAACAGATGCAATTCAATGTCACATTTAAATTATATTTTTGTCTGATGGACAATGTTTGTAAAATACATAGTTATGTATATACCTCAGAGCGGGAAAGATAACATACAGAAGTATTATAAGAGCGATGGCTGAATAGTATGATGCGCAGAAACATTTACGATTACAGCTGCATGTAGCTCCAATAAATAAATATTTGGTCAAAGACATATGTTTACATTACATTATCTGTTTCGTGTATTCTTTGTTAGCATCTAGATAATTAAATTATGTTGAACTTTGGGTCACTTGTTTATACTAATTAAAATCACACGGAGAAAATAGGGTGCCAAAACAACAGATATACATTCTTTCTTTATTAGTACATATTATATCTACCCTTATATGTTTCAAATTTGATTCTATAATGAACAATAACACACAATGACTGTAAAAGATCAAATGCAGATACAATTCGGAATTGATGTAAGGTGTTATTGTTCTCAATCAATAACATCTCAAATCAAATAACCAGTGTTGTCGTTACAAATCTGTATTTAAAACTTCTATTCATAATACTTTTAAAATGAAACATTGTTCATTTTTTTTTCAAAAATAATTATAAAAATAAATAATATCGGAAAATAATTCCGTAAATGTACAATCGATTCAAGAACACATTTGTAGTTACTGTATATCTTTAATATAATTAACATGTCTACAGTTACAGTTTTCTAGTTTTATACGATAATAGTTTTGAAGACGTTATCGAATGAACTACAAGCAGTAGGAGACTATAAACTGTCGTTTCTGATCGCATCACCATCAGAGTAGACATCAATTTTATTAATTATTTATCAATCGACTGTTAGAGAACAGATACTATTTGATCAAAAAGTTTGTTAAGAATTGGCTGAAACAATCTCCCCTAGTTTTTGGTGGGGTTCGTGTTGTTTATTCTTTAGTTTTCTATGTTGTGTCATGTGTACTATTGTTTTTCTGTTTTTCTGTTTGTCTTTTTCATTTTTAACCATGGCGTTGTCAGTTTGTTTTAGATTTACGAGTTTGAATGTCCCTTTGGAATCTTTCGTCCCTCTTTTAATATAAGATACCAAGACTAATGATGATAATGAACGTGATCGACCATCTCTGCTGAGTTTACTAATTAAGACAGATACATGTCCGGTATAAACAGTATGCTATTATAGGTTTGTTTAATAAATGAGAGAGATGCATTACTATTAAGTAATGTCTGATTAATATTCAATAATAAGTGCGTTTCCAAATGTCTATTTCACTACAATTAATTAAAAAGAGATAAAACCACTAGAAATTAAGAGGAAATACAACAAAGGGTGAACGTCTATACTGTTCAAGGATACACGAGCTAAGTTCCATATGTTTAAACTTCATGTTTATAGTTTATTGATACTTTTATAGAAAAAGATCGTTTACATGGCTAGATTTCCCTTTTTCTGTTTCTAAATGTCGATCACATAACTTGTGAGTGGCAATGATATAAACTGAAAATTAATCGAGAACCGTAAATAATTGATAAATCATAGGTCTTATGTCTTTCAAATTTAAATGTCGTTAAGATAATAATTAGGGTGGGAACAAAACATCATTTGATCACGTGTCCTCTTTTGTTTTATTTAAATGCAAATAGACTTGACAAGCTTCAGTATATAATATACCAAATTCTGTATTACAATCCCTTTTTTATATTTTCTTGATGTTTCTGAGGACACCATTATCACAGGACAATACTTACACAACAGATACTAAAATCAACATTTGTATAATTCGGTCAGTACTTTTCCATTCCTTTACAATTTGATGAACACTGATTCATTTTACGATTTGTTACATCTATCACCGATGGATAATAAACAAAATTATACAAAATATGCAGATTTCATTAACACTTGGTCATGATGAGATGTCGGAGTTTATGTTAGAAGTCCTTTATCAATATTTTTTCTTTGCCTACGTCAGAGAATGTAAGACGTATGACGGCCTATTTAAAAGGGGCAGTTACTTCATGCACAAGTGTTTACTGTTTGTATCAAAATAAGCTTTATTCATGTAAACATATTCAAATTGATTGGTATAATTTTCAATACTCAGCAAATGCTTGGAAAATTACATTTGTTTGTTTTTTGTTTTTCTCATCTCTATTTATAAAGAATCATTACAAGGTATGCATGTCAAACCGACAGTTATAACATGACTTTGATCAAACTTTCTTCACGGATCAGTCATTAACATCAAGTGTGTGAGATAAAACCTGTTTTTTCAAATATATTTTGGTTTTTATGTCTATGTAGAAATTTTGCAATCAAAAATCGATGCTGACATAGTTGAAAATCAATGCCACATCTAAAATTTATCATTGTCTGATGAGCAATATTTGTTTTTTTTTTGTATAATAATAAAAGTTTGAGGAAAGAATTATAATATTTACCTCGCTCAAAAGTTCCAAATATCGAATATATCAACAATGCAATCATATGGGGCTTTATGCGTGAACCAACAAACGTTTACATTGTTGACTTTCTATAAAGATACACACACGAATTTATTTTACTCAACGCATTATCCGTCATATACACAATAATTCATAAAACGCCCTTTCAAAAAATATATTCTCGACCGGGGCATTACATGTATAACTGCAAATCTGGATTTCGTGATTTTCCGTTTGTGATGGGACATTCAGTGTTAGTATAAAAAGTGTGATATGAATGTCTATACAGCGATATTGTAAGCGAAAAATCAATGACAAAGATGAAGTTCAATGACTCATTTTAATTTGATATTTCTCTGATGGACACTGTTTGTATAAAGTATAAGTATAAAATATAGAAAACAACACGTTTTGTAATTTTTTGCATCCAACCCGCTTTTCTGGAATTACCTTCATCAGGAACTCTCAAACGCAAACATTTGAAATCCGAAGTTGTATCAGTACCGAATACCCTAAATTATACCTCAGAGCGGGAAAGATAGCATACAGGAGAAGTTTAAGAAAGATGGCTGAAAAGTATGATGCGAAGAAATATGTACGATTGCTGCTGAATGTAGCTCAAGAAAATACGTATGTGTATAATGAGTATATTTTGAAATAAATTCATCACACACATTTAAACGTTACAAGTTGTTATTGTTGGTTTCTGTTTTTGTAGGATCAATAGGGGTTGTTTCTTATTTCTATCAGTATTGAAGACTTGCTTATTTTGATGGGTCGCTTGTCAAAATTTCACACGTTAAGATAGTCCGTAAGATAAATTCGTCTCTCACCCCTTATGGAATTTACTGACCCCATATATACCGTATCAGGCCACTAACTCACTATGGGACTAATAATACTGTTCTTGCACAACTTGGGACGAATCGGAGTTATAACGAATCATCCAGATACCGAGCTAGGGACAAAATACAATAAATATGGGGTCAGTAATTTGCATATATTGTTCTTGAATCGCTACTCGCTCTTATCCCGTATGGAGTTTATTGAACCCATATATTTTGTATCTTCACTAAAGCACAGTGTTACGAATAATATTTAGATTTGTTTTTAAATATGAAACCGACACAACTTATCACTTTACCCTCAGAAGATTATTGTACAGTTTTTATTTAAATCCATGGGTTTACTGTTAACTTTTTTTAAACGTATTTGTGTTTAATTTTAGAAACAAATTCTTATAGATCGACATTTAAATTGTTAGTGTTAAATGTTTAAATCTTTCCGCACGATGAAGGTAGACAGATACAATTCCCCACGTTTGTTCAAACACACAATGATCAATAAATATTTGAAAAAACCCAGCTGACGATTTACAATTAAATGTACACATGTGAAAAACAAATCCGATAAAGACAAACCATTTATACATCTTTTATTTAGTAACACGGACACATTTTAAAGTAATAAACAATACACACTTAGGATGCCATTGTCAAGCTTTCCTATTTGTTGCCTGACGATAAACATGTGATGCAGATTCCTTGAGGTAAGTAGTTTCTCCTTTCTGTATAAAAGTTAAACTTGGATATATTTGATATATTTCCGCGATTGTTACTAAAAGATCCATATGTGTTACATGTACTTAGAGATCCATATTTGTTACATGAACTATGTTACATTTTTCCTTCACCCCGTTCTAAAAATTTGTTATATCGGATTAATGGTGGTTTACTCTATATATTTGTGGTCCGTGTAACACTTATCAATTCAAAGTTTTAAAAAGTTTTGAAATTTTAGATTTTTGGAATTTTGATCAAAGTTTTAAAATATCAAAATTTCAAATTGTGTTAAAGTTTTGAAATTTTGAAATTTTAACCAAATTATTAAAATATCAAAATTTTAAATATCGTTTATAAATTTGATAGTTTAGAAATTTGACCAAACTTTTAAAATACTAAACCTAACGCGCAATTTTGATTATTTCACTTTTTGAAAGTTTGATTTTTTAAATGTTTGCTTAAAATATCAAAATTGAAAAGGGGCAATAAGAGGGATACCTGAAAAAGCGAAACGAAATAAAAGCGGAACGAAACGAAACAATATGAATTAAAAACATACTGATACTTAAAGTAATTAGTTTATGTATGAAATGAAACGGACAGTTGAAAGCGGTGAAAAATTGGATGACAAAATTAATATTTCTTAAAAGAAGATAATTCATTTAAAAACCAGACGTACGGCTCTGATATTGACCATTTTACCTGCTGGTTTTTCTAGCACCCATATTTTAGGAGAAACAGGAGTAACAGTAAAAACTGAACAACTCGCAGTAGGTCAAATAGTATGATTATGTTGAGCATGTATATACATTTTCTACTAAACTCTAAGCCATAAAAAGGCCCAAAACACGATGTATTATCTCTTTTGATTTCATTTTTTTTTCTGTTTTGCTTTAAGACTTCTTACTTTCTGCAATCATGTTGGCTAAAGAATATATCATTTCATGTACAGAATGAAAGATCATCTTTAACGTTTTTATCTGTTCTTTGTAAGTTGTTTGCCCTAAATAGTCAGCTTTAAGCGTTCCGTAAGGAGGACGACCAAGAAAAGCGCTTCATGATACTGAATGCATGGTTTAAGGTTGTGCTAGTCCACAGTATGGAAGGTTTTTAATACAATCTTTTTTACGCTGAAATTAAGACGGTAATAGGATCCAATATCAGCAAATTGGAGCCAAGATACTGTTACAAGGTATCTACAAAAACTCATCATAGATGGATAGCGGAATATAAATGTTGCCGGTTTTTGCGCCAGACACGCGTTTCGTTTACAAAAGACTTATCATTGACACTCGAACCAAATTAAGTTAAAAAGGCAAATAAAGTCAAATCAAATTGAAAAGGCCAAATAAAGTAAACTTTTAAATCCAACGTATAGCTCTGGTTTTGTAAAAGTTGAAACCGTTCATATCATATAAAAACGTATACCATAAACATTATTTTCACAAGCATTCATATTTATGTAATAATTACCGCTGTACTACATTAAGCACCCAACTTGCATTCATGTTTATGTAATAGTTGCCGCTGTACTACATTAAGCACCCACCTATCCAGTTGTAGGTGTCGGCATTTTGAAAGTTGAAAATTGTGTTCAAAAGTTTTTATCAGCGATAAATGGTAATCGTCTGGGGAACCAATATTTAGATAGTTCCTGTTTTTTACTTGATACTAACACTAGGGGTTTCGATAATGGTACATTACAATATTCTGATCCCTAATTTGATGATATAATATTCTGTGCCAGAAGAGGACAAAAGAAAAATTATCCATGCCTTTGAGTGTTAAATGTTTAACCAGAAAAGTTGATTAATGGCGATGAAAAACTTAATAAAATTGTTAGCGCTTCGACAAAACAACCTCACCCCACTTTTAAAGTTACATGGTTGCTACCTTAAAGACAACGTTTGGACTGGTTATCATACACGTAGCTCCATTATAGGTTCTAAACCAACCACTGTTTTATTATAGTAAACAAAAGGAATAGATCTTTTTGTATTAAAGGATATTACTGTCCCGTATTTGCATTTTGTTATTTGGGTATTTATATTTGAAGTTATCGTACGACAATCGACTTTTAGCAAACTAAAAGTTCAATGTACACCCAGTCAGAATGGGGCGACAGTGACCAGGCGCGTAGCTACCTATACGCCAACACGCACTTGCGTGCACATCGATTTGGCATGCAAAATAAAATTGCAAAATAAACTTTTATAAATTAAATGTTTAAAGGAAACACATATGTTGTCACTTTTTTAATTGATGAAATGTCATTAAATAACGGCATTAAAATAGAAGTTCTATTGGAGATCATGACAAAATCGGACAGTATTATAATTACTTGTATCTCATTACAAGATTTGAATTTGTTATACTCAGTCTAAGACATGTAATTTCGGAGCACATTTTACAGAGTACGGCTTATCTGTTTGGAATGAGATATACCAATCGGCATTAGATTTATCAGAACCCTTCGATATCGTTGAAAATATGATACGGCGATGTGTTGGACAGACTACCAGAGCCAATCACCCTGCAAACACGCCAAAACAGTATTGGAAAGTCTCGTTATAATTTGCGTTTATAGACCATATGGAGTACCATATGATAATGGAACTGGAGAGTGTAGTCACGTCTGGTATTAACAGAAAATCGGTTCTTTGTGCCGTATCTGCTTCTTCGTGTTGTAGGAAATATAATAAACTAACAAATCTTAACATTGTCTGAGACATACGAAACTGACCTGGTATGTAGCTTTGACGAATTCAATTGGGAGGTCGCTCGATGGCGAATACGTACGTTGCATGGTTTATAACATCTCGCAAGTGCTACCGTGGAGATCTATCAGTGTACTAGTCTGTTGAAATCAAATGTACGATCAACAATGCACAACTTCTGGTTATCATCGCTAGCATTACTATATATTCATCGGCGTTTCAGTGTAAATATTGACAAAGTAATAGAGAAGTTCGTTTCTGTCTAGACCCGAAGAGCACTGAGATTTTTGACAATTTTGAGTAAATTCTGAATCAGAAAAATGTGTAGTTTATGTTTTCAATTAAACATGATTTACTCTATTCAGAAGCTTTATTAATAGTTTTCACTCGCTCCGCTCGGC
Organism: Mytilus edulis; assembly: GCA_019925275.1. Taxonomy (NCBI): domain Eukaryota; kingdom Metazoa; phylum Mollusca; class Bivalvia; order Mytilida; family Mytilidae; genus Mytilus; species Mytilus edulis. The sequence goes on from CM034354.1 coordinate 113,561,922, forward strand.
GGTAGTTGCTTGCATATTGATCCTTTCTGGCTACGCCCCACGCCGCGTGCAAAGAGAAGCCACACTGTCAGCTGAATGATGGATTTTTTCCATTTTTGGCCGTACACCAATGTCACTCTCGAAAAACCAGTACAATATTAAACGCAGAATTTGAAGTAAAGAATTCACATACGGAACGCTGAAACTGAAATTTGAAATTCAAGCAAAATAAGAACGAAACAATTAAAGAGGTGTTTGACCAAAGTGAAGTTAAAACATATTTAAATCCATCTATAAGGGCAACTTTGTCCTCGGAAGTTGAATCTTACGTTTCTTCGTAATTTGTATGTAAACAACCTATTTTAAATTATCGATGTTTTGTTGTTGCCAGTGACAAATATTTCATGAATGTTCTGGAACAAATTAGCAATAAATGCAACAGGGAGAGAGTGTGCATAATGAGGACATATAAAACCTTTCAATTAGTTTAATTGAGGTCTGGAGCTGGCGTATGACAGTAACTGCTAGCCTTATGTATAGTAGTCCTTTGTTATTTTATTATCATTGTCATGCATGTTAATTAGTTTCTTAGTTTGTTTCCTATTCTGACATAGGACTTGTATTTCCTATTGAAGTGCGTTTTACTGTTCGTAGTACTGTGTGTTTTTCATTCTTTATTGGATAGAGGTATAGGGGAGGGTTGTGATCTCACGAAACATGTTAAACCCCGCCGCATTTGTGCGCCTGTCCCAATCCAGGAGCCTCTGTCCTTCTAAGTCTTGTATGATTTTGATTTTAGTTCATTGTTATGTTTCGGAGTTTAGTATTACGTCTATAATCGCTGAACCAGTACACTTTTTTGTCTAGGGGCCAGTTGAAATACGCCTAGCACAACTTTTATTGCGACGTTATATTTAAGTATTCCTTCCGTATCATTTCTTGGAACTGAAATACATCATAAAAGGCAATTTATTGTCATCATGCAATCGATAAACAAGAAAGAAAAACGTTTTAAGTTGTATGCCAGCCCAGAGAGGCGCTTTTTCTGGATCTACCTTCATCGGGAACGTAAAAAAGGCGAATAATACTATATGGTTTACTGCGAGTTGGTCATTTTTCACTGATACTTCTAAATGTTGGGCACTGGGAACACAAAATAGCTTTGAATTATTTATCTCAAACGCTAACCTTATATAAGAGATTTAAATCAACGTAGTTGATTCCGGTTTAAATAGGTTTAATTATATTTTTTTTGATAGATACACAACCTTAAAATTTCAGGATACTGTTATCCCATGTGATGTCTAATATGTTTCATAAAAAAACCCGACTTCTTCTTTTCATTATTTATTTTGTTATTAAGAATGATTTGATATATTTCATGCTATTTATTTATAACTAGGAATAGTTCTTATCAGAGCCGTGTTTACATCAGTGATTACAGGTACCCCTCTTGTCGCCCCTTTATATTTTTGATATTTTAAGCAAACATTTAAAAAATTAAACTTTCAAAAAGTGAAATAATCAAAATTGCACATTAGGTTTAGTATTTTAAAAGTTTGATCAAGTTTCTAAAATATCAAATTTATAAACGATATTTAGAATTTTGATATTTTAATAATTTGGTTAAAATTTCAAAATTTCAAAACTTTAACACAATTTGAAATTTTGATATTTTAAAACTTTGATCAAAATTCCAAAAATCTAAAATTTCAAAACTTTTTAAAACTTTGAATTGATAAGTGTTACACGGACCACTTGTCCGTTATTTCAGATTTTTAATTGTAACTCGACATATCAATCCTAATATTCGGTTGTCTTTGGATTGCAAGTCATTATCCGGAATACTCATTATTTATTTTCAAAATAGGACCAGATACTCCACCCATATTTCAAAGATATATGAGAAAACATGATGTAAACAACTTTTATGAAAATTTCTTAGGTTTTGCACTGTTGATTATTCATCCCTGCTACATGTATATTGTGAATTGTTAAACATATTGATATTCCTATTACTAATTAGAAGCATCTCATAATGTGGTTGTCGTGTGTTGCTGTATATCATATTTGAATTTAGTCTTAAATTTTATACATAAAGCAGGTTCATATTTATCTCATTTGATTTGCTTTAATTTGTCAAAACATAGACTTGTTTAGTGTAATATGAAGCAAAATGCGAATTCTGCATAGTATTGAAGGCTACACGGTGGCACAAAGTTGCTAACATTTACGTTATTTGGTCTTCGGTGGAACGTTGTATTTTTGTTTGTATCACATCAAGTATCGTAGTCGCTTACGAAATTAAATGAGTCCAGAACTTTTCTAAAGGATAACAGTATTTCTATACTTTGCAATGCAATTTTATAAGCATTTTTCATTTAGAAATTTAAAATGTTACGTTACCTTTGAACATGCTCAATAAGAAATATGCTGACAGAACCCAACAACAATATTCTTTAATAGTCTGATGTTGACTTTTATGAATCTAACAAAGAGTTTCAGACGTTGGCATATTATTATTACACCTGCTGTACTATGATAAAGTGAATTTGTAAATTCCCTCAAAAAGTTTAAATCCCAGAGTTGACTACGGATTCTACAGTGAAAAACATTTCAATATTCAATCTGACAGCATACGTGTTTCGCTGGAACTGAGTTTCATACCATTATTACAAAGAATCGGTGACTTTCCAATAAAATGGATCATGACATTAATGTAAGGACCGAGGAAAACTATTCGTCGTGACATTTCATTTTCAACCCATTCTAACGAACAACCGTGTATAACAGTCACTATTAAAGTCACAATGTTTGACATATTACTAGTCATACTCCGTTAAGTGTGATACGACAACACTCTATTTTTCTGTTATATAAAGACATGCTACAACCATAAAATAATACATTTTATTTAATTTGCATTATGTTACTTTTCAAAATCAGTGCTTGACATGACCATGTAACGTTCCATTTGTAGTGGCCAAGTTCTCCTCTACTTGCCTTGCTTATCACCAAGTGTTGTTCATCGACTTATTTTAGAGGTTCAATGTTCGTAGTCTTTAGTTTCTTGTGTACTATTTTTTGTCTGTCTGTTTCTTTTTCTCTTTTAAGCGTGGCGTTGGCAGCTTATTTTTGAACTACGAGTTGGCTGTCCCTCTAGAATCTTTCTTTTTTTGCAGTAAATAATAGTTAATTGGTACAATTATTGGTGCAGAAACTACTTACTAATGTTGTTTCGTAGTGCTCATTTTTTTGTTTTGTATTTATGTTCATAATCCTGCTCGTGTAAATTACAAAAAAAAAACTGGTACTTTTTCCTTCAACAGTGCTCCTGCTAGTTAAACTGTCTGTATATGTTTGGCGGTAAAAACAAAGAAAGGGCGTCTTCAGGAGAAAATTCTACATGATGCACTAGGCATGTATATTTGGCGATTCATTATTTCGGTTAGTAACATCGCTTTGGTCATCTTCGTCACTCATGGTGTACGTAAATTTTTAGAACAAGTTTTGTGTGTGAAATCTCGATGAAATAAAAAGGGCGCGTAAAACAGTATGTAATGTCCGAAAACCGAATTACTCAGTATTGCAGAATGGAAAAAGTAAGGAATTTTAAAACGAAAAGAAATACAAATTAAAATTGAGAATGGAAATTGGGAATGTATCAGAGAGACAACAACCCGACCATAGAAAAAACAACAACAGAAGGTCACCAACAGGTCTTCAATGTACTGTGGATTCAATAATATTCGTTGCATACCAATTTTCATGGGTTTCGTGGGTACTGGTGAACCACGAATTCAAATATCCAACGAATAGCATATTTTGAATATGCTTTGTATACAGTGTTTCATAAAACCACGAAGTCAAACATCCACGAACATGCAAGTTTTCAGCAACCCACGAAAATTGATATCCACGAAAATGAATGAATCCACAGTAACCAGAAACTCCCGCACCCGGAGGCGTCCTTCAGCTGGCCCCTAAACAAACATATACTAGTTCAGTGATAATGAACGCCATACTAATTTCCAAATTGTACACAAGAAACTAAAATTAGAATAATACAAGACTCACAAAGACCAGAGGCTTCTGACTTGAATTGGAACAGGCGCAAAAAATTAATGCGGCGGGTTTAAACATGTTTATGAGATCTTAACCCTCCTCCTTTACCTCTAGCCAATGAAGAAAAGTAACGCATAACAATACGTACATTTAAAATTCAATTCAAGAGAAGTCCGAGTCTGATGTCAGAAGATGTAACCAAAGAAAATAAACAAAATGACAATTAAACATAAAAAAAACCCCAGACTACTAGCAGTTAACTGGCATGCCAGCTCCAGACTTCAATTAAACTGACTGAAAGATTATGATTTCATCATATGAATATCAGGCACACTCCTTCCCGTTAGGGGTTTAGTATCATACCACCATAACATATATGAGAAGAACATAACCTGTGTCATGCCAACAGCTGTTATTTGAAAGTTTTTTGGGGCTTTATCTGCGGGACAACACCATATTCGTCATGAAGAAATTTTTAACTTCTTTTCCATTGGTAATAATGAAGCACCTACTTATACCTATGAATAAAAACAGTAAATTCCAACAAACTGTTTTAGTCTATTATCTAAATAAACTCTTCATAGATACCAGCATTACATTTTGTAATCCCGCTTAACGCGCGTTTTTAAACACATTTCCCACTCATCGGTTTCACCAGTCTGTGGTTTCTATTTATGAAACAATGTCAATAAAGCCTTGTTTGACTTTTTAATATACATTCTCCAATTACCCATATGTGTTAAGTATTCTGGTCGTCAAATCATAGACACGGATAAAACAATCTCTAGTTTATGAAAGGGTTTAACTTAAATAATTAAAATCTAGATATATCTTTTTTTTGTAAAGGGACATCTTTATTTTTTCAGGTATACATAGCCCATTCAGTAATAATTGTCATGATGATATAGGTTTCTCTTTGCCATACGACAACTTTCTGAAGCCATGGCACCCCTTTCTGAAGAAGAAGAAAATTATGTCCGCCTAGCATTGTTATTGAAAGGAGTGACACCTAGAGCAGTCCGTACCTTTTTTGACAGAGAATTTCCACCTACGTATCTACCATCAACACTGAATACAAATAACAACACTCTTTGGGACTTGAAATTAAAAAGAATCATTAATCAGGCTCAATGGAATCTTTTGATTCCAAGAAATGGTACGTCTTTCTGTTACGGTAGACATTTACATTTAGATTTCGTTAACGTGAGATTCGAAATTTGTGTTGTTCTTGCTAAGGCTAAAACAAACAAAAAATTTGAATAGTGGTTGACTTCTTAAATAATGTTCTTCTTACAACTTCGTGTTTACAAGCCGTATGTGTTGATTAATTTTAATCATTCCTCTCTTGTCTAGATATAAAAGGTAAAACATTGTGTATATGTTGCAATCATCTAAAAGGAATATTATACCGTCAGGGGTTTTACTTAAAGTAACTGTTCAAAGGGACGTCTATCCCTCTTTTCGTTTGTTTGTCCGTCCTCATGTCTTTTCCTGAGAGTCGTTTTAGCGCATGTTTGTGATACTTAGGAGAAGTTAGTAAATCAATGTCAATCGAATATTTCTTAACACAAGTTATACCTCATGTAAATATTGTTGCATTTCATAGTTTGGACAATAATTTTGTCTATTCTGACAAACTGTTGGTTCATTAGAAAAAAGTTTAAATCAATTTGCTGGTACATGTACTTTAGCCATACCTTTTCGCATTTTTTTTTCATAAAATTTTAAAGGAATACAAAGCATTTGTATTTGTTATTAACCTGATCGTAAAATGACGTTTGTAAAATCCCAAATCTTTAACTTAACATACAGATGACATACATTGCACGTTTAAAATAGCCGGAACATTCGTTTGTCATCAGGATTTTAAAAAAGATGACAAAAACTAAGAGCACACATATTGTATTAACGCTAAAGTACACAGGAATTAAATACATGATGATGTCTTATAACAATAGTTATCAAAGGTACCTGGATTATAATTTGGAACATCAGACGCGCGTTTCGTCTACATCAGTGACGCTCATTATAAAGCCGTACAAGTACAAGGTTGTAGAGCATTGAGGATAAAATACGACCGACCAATATAAATGCTTGCACACTATAAGTAATATACCTTTCTTGTTTTTGATGTACAGGGATTCCGGATTCTAAAACATTCGATGTAACGTTGATGATCTGTTTAATCAGAAACTTGACAACTATAAATCCACCAATCAATGGATTTGACAGTCTACCACTACTAGGGGAGACAACACCAGGATCTGATTTAGCCAGGATAAAATATTATAGGAATAAACTAGCTCATCATGATAATAATACAATAGACACTGCCTATTTCTATACGGCATGGACAGATATATCAAATGTAAGTTCCAATGCTACACTGATCAACATTAACAAGATAACATTGATATTTCTACTTTAATTTCCAGAGACGTGATACGATCAATTTTGGAGTTATAAGCACTAACATGTCAATTTCTTGAAAATTCTTCCTTTATGTAACTCTTATACTCCAAAAAATAAAAACGGTAAACAAATTTGACGTACTTTACAACGATCAGTAGATAAATGTCTATCTATGTTTACAAGTTGCTGTAATAACGCTATATTTCACAATTTTGGATTAATAAGTTTTGTGTTAATCATAACAAATAAAGGCAGCAGTAGTATACCGCTGTTCAAAAGATATGAATTGATTGACATAAAACAAATCCGGATTACAAAATTAAATAGTGGGAATATTATCAACTAAATCAATGTGTGAGAGGACAACAACGGAACAACAGAATCACTTAAGTGCAATAAAACAAACGCCATTAATTATGACGTCGTCACAGCATGCGTAAGGCTGTTCTTATTGATGGTTTAAATGTTGGTAATGTAATATAGTGTTATTTATTTATATTTTTATTGTCAACCTGTCACGTAGGGTTGCTATTTAGACACTTTTTTTAACATTACCGTTAGCTATTGCTAGCCATTAAATGCAGGTTCAAATCAAAATTGTTTTTTTTAAATGTCCTGTATAAAGTTTGGTATATTGGCGTTTGCGTTTGTTGCACTTTAATGTTTTTGTTGTTCCGTTGATTTTCTCTTATATTTGATATGTTTCCTCCGGTTTTTGTTTGTAACCGATTTGTTTAATCTATATCGATGTATTACTCTTGTCCATCGATAAAGTACAGATGATTTCTTTAATATTAACTTTATTCTTGAAAAGGCCCTTTTTTTATCTTGGAAATATCAACTTTTATTTTGGAAAGATGAATTTTAATCTAAGAAATATTTACATGAACTAATATCAAATTTGATATCGCAAATTTTAACTTAGATTTTGAAATTGGTAACTTTATCCTTGAACTATCAGCATTGATCATGCAAATAATAACTTGAATTATCATTATGTCAAAATGTAAGACAAGGCCTAACGATATTCTGAAATGTCGACTAGAATGGAGCGGATGATATTTAAAATAACTAATAACGTACATGTATATTGATATTAACATAACAACATATTGATTGACAGATGACTAGTCATTTTAATTTCCAAGCAAGACTTAACTTGATGTATTATAATTGGTTATCGTGATAAAAGTTCGTAGGCAGGCTAAAACAACAAATGTTTATTAATAAATAATTCAGAATATTACATTGATTTATATATACATTGATTTATTCCAGAAATGATTTCATTTCCAGGCTGTAGGTCGATTGGGAGGTCAAACCATGTACCAAGAGTGTCAAGAGTTAAAACTGAAAATCTTAGACCAGTCTAATCAGGATATTATGTTGGAAATCAAGCAATCAGTTGGAGAGATAAAAGAACTGAAACAAACAACATACAACTTGAGGAAGAAACAGTCAAAAGTGACAGGAGAGCTCAGAAAGTTACAATCTTTGCATGATACATTAAAGACTTCCCACAGTATATTAAAGACTTCCAATAGTACATTAAAGACTTCCTTCAGGTTTTTACGGGCTGAACAAGTAATAATCAGAAAAAGTTTAAAAAAACAAATACCACCAAACATAAGAGGTACATACTGATTATTGATAGAGTTGAAATAGAACATTTTTCATTTTCCAAGTTCTCATAAAGTTTAAAATGCTTTATCCTACATTGATGTGTTGAAAACATTTTTTTCAAATCTATCTTCTTTTTTTAACCACAAAATAATATGTATTCATCAACTCTTGCTTGTTACAAATGTGACCAAAAGTCCAAGCGTCTCTTTATTCACCCAGTTACACTCCACTGATTATCCAGGAAAATGAACAGCTCATCTAACTTATTAACTGATAACAAATAATATACATCTATCTTATGAATTTAACAGTCCGTGTCGAAGTGGGTAATGTAGAAATAAGACTGCTTAAAATGATTTTTATTTCTTTAAACATTTTTATTGTAGTTGTTTCCCTATTTGTTTAAAACGATGATAAAATAATTAAGACTACTCAACACCAGGTAGTCAAATATATTCCTTCGAATAAAAGAAAGTTACATAGCATCAATGAAAACTACGGAAACGTATTAGGACCATCCTTTTTAACATTTTGTTTTTCAAATTGTAGACTTTAATCGTGGAAGTATCAACCTTTATCTTTGAATTTCGTACTTTAATTTTGGAATTTCGAATTTTAATCTTAGAATTTTAAAATGTAATCTTGGAATTATCAACATTGGAATTGGAATTATCAGCATTGAACTTTCCGACCCTTATATATATATACATTGTAGCTAAAATAGAGTACATTTTGCGTTTGACGAAATTACCATTTATAATGTATTCCTATCATGTAATGGTGTAATTTTAGTGTCATATGTAACATTGCCAGAAAAGTGAGTGGTTTTGCTGTCCACAAAACCAGGTTCAATCAACCATTTTGTTCGGATAATGTCCTGTACCAAGTCAATAAAATGACAGTTGGTATCTTAAAGTTCGTTTCTGTGTTTTTTACATATTGTCGTTTGTTTTTTGTTCACTTAAATGTTTCTTTTTCTTCGTTGCTTTCATCTTATAACTGATGTTTTTTACTCGGTATTAGTTTGTAACCTGGATTTGTTTTTGTTTATAAATTTATGTAAAGTAAAGAAATGCTTGATGGTTAACTAGGATAATCTATGACTGTTTTTACAATGACATATTTTCAAGGGATATTTTCAATATACAATATATATAAACGTCTACATAGAAAACAACGTTCAAACCTGTGATTACGTTAGCTAAAAACAACGTTCAAATCTGTGATAACGTTAGCTAAAAACAACGTTCAAACCTGTGATTACGTTAGCTAAAAACAAAACAACGTTCAAACCTGTGATTACGTTAGCTAAAACAACGTTCAAACCTGTGATTACGTTAGCTAAAAACAACGTTCAAACCTGTGATTACGTTAGCTAAAAACAACGTTCAAACCTGTGATTACGTTAGCTAAAAACAACGTTCAAACCTGTGATTACGTTAGCTAAAAACAAAACAACGTTCAAACCTGTGATTACGTTAGCTAAAACAACGTTCAAACCTGTGATTACGTTAGCTAAAACAACGTTCAAACCTGTGATTACGTTAGCTAAAAACAACGTTCAAACCTGTGATTACGTTAGCTATAAACAACGTTCAAACCTGTGATTACGTTAGCTAAAAACAACGTTCAAACCTGTGATTACGTTAGCTAAAAACAACGTTCAAACCTGTGATTACGTTAGCTAAAAACAAAACAACGTTCAAACCTGTGATTACGTTAGCTAAAACAACGTTCAAACCTGTGATTACGTTAGCTAAAACAACGTTCAAACCTGTGATTACGTTAGCTAAAACAACGTTCAAACCTGTGATTACGTTAGCTAAAACAACGTTCAAACCTGTGATTACGTTAGCTAAAACAACGTTCAAACCTGTGATTACGTTAGCTAAAACAACGTTCAAACCTGTGATTACGTTAGCTAAAAACAACGTTCAAACCTGTGATTACGTTAGCTATAAACAGCAATTTGTATACGTGTGCATGGAACAAATTTCGTTGTAGAGGGATCTAAATACAGTAAAAACAACATTTTCCAAAAGACCAAAAAAAAAGTGAAAAAAACATATTTTAACAAACCGCATTTGACTAACAGGTCGAACAACTCATGTTCTCAAACCATGCTGACTGCTATTGACGATTGCCAAATAAATTGATCACAAGGTGTAACATAACTATATATACATGTAAATATATATTATGAAAATAACCAGGTGAAAATGGCAGTATTCACCTCAGAAGCTAAAACAACCTTGAAATAGACTTATTAAGAAGGGATATAGTTACGATACTGTTGTCAGGTCATTAAAGATTGCATATGTTTGCTTAAATATTGATTCACTTAAAGGGTCTTTGCATCGGAACTAAACATTTTTTTTTAGAAACCAGTTATTAGCCTGTCTCGGGTTATATTCTTTTATGGTATGATATTACACCCCTAACGGGAGATTAAATTCATATGATGAGGTCATAATCTTTTAATTGAAGTCTGGAGCTGTCAGTTAACTGCTAAAAGTATGTTGTTATTTATGTATCATTTTCATTTTATTTATTTTCTTTTGTTACATCTTCTGACATCAGACTCAGACTTCTGTTGAACTGAACTTTAAGGTGTGTATTGTTAAGCGTTTACTTTTCTACAATGGCTAGATGTATAGGGGTAGGGTTGAGATCTCATAAACATGTTTAACCCCGCTGCAGTTTTGCGCCTGTCCCAGATCAGGAGACTCTGGCCTTTGTTAGTCCTGTATTATTATGGCATTCATTATCACTGAACTTGTATATATATATATTTTTAGCTCCCAGCTGAAGGATACCTCAATTTGCGAGAATTTCTCGCTGCATTGAAGACCTATTGGTGACCGTCTGTTTTTGTCTGTTCTATGGTCGGGTTGTTGTCTCTTTGAAACATTCCTCATTTCCATTCTCAATTTTAGATGTGGTACGGTGGTTATTTTACAATTATCCAAAAAACAAACAAGTACATAAACAATTACAGGACACCATCAACCTTCAGTACTGAGTAAAACGGATGGTGTGCAACATTGTAGAATATATCCTGAGATGACACAATGTGACACATGCCATCTTCTATTTTTGTGTATTTTATGAATTAAAATTTGTAAATCATATTAATAGTCAAATTCTAAGATTCGCATTAGTTACAAATTAATTTTTCAGATCAATTTAAAAAACAAATAGAAGACTGGAAAACGAAGAATAAGATGTTTGTTTCTACGAGAGCCAGTAGGTATGTCATGAAAAAATTAAAGGACAACAGTTGTTTGACTTTAACTGCCCCATCAGGAGCTGGAAAATCTTTTATTGCAAGACACACGGCGCTTACTCTACAGAAAGCAGGATACAAAATAGTTCCCGTGATACAACCAGATGATATCAGAAATTATTATCAACCTGGTGAACAGACAGTGTTCATTGTTGATGATATGTGTGGAAATTTTACTGCCAACCAACAACAGATTGAGAACTGGAAACAACTGTTACCTGTGATTGACACAATTATTGCAGACAAATGTTGTAAGATAATTGTATCGTGTAGGTTGCAAGTATATAACGATGATAAGTTTAATACATTATTACCTTTTAAATCCTGTGAATGTAACTTGAAATCAGATAAACTATGCCTTACATCTAAAGAAAAAAATAGTATAGCAAGTAAATATATTGGTACCGGATTTGCTGATCTTGATAAGTTATCAGAAAATATTGATTTTTTTCCTCTTTTGTGCTCTTTATATAATGAGGAAAAACATGGAGATTTGAACAATTTTTTCGAAAATCCATATATTGTCTATGAAAATGAAATAGACAGTTTAAGTAGGCAAGGTGATGAGGGGAAATGTAAAAAATGCAGTCTAGCTTTATTAGTTATTTTCAATAATCAGCTGAGAGAGAAATGGTTCCAGGGTGGAATTACAAATGCTCAAACAAAGATAATAAAAGACACATGTGAGGCTTGTGGAATGAACAGCATTCCAAAGGCAAATCTGAAGACAGAACTTGACACTTTAGTTGGTACATTTGTCTCTAAACAGGATGGTATTTACAGAACAATACATGATACATTGTTTGACATCCTTGCCTATTACTTTGGTCAGAAAATTATAGAATGTTTAATAGAACATGGTGATAGTGATTTAGTACACGAACGTTTTGTTTGGCCGACACCAACGAATGACCAGACAAATAACATGGATTTCATGATAAAGATACCAAATGATCATTTAGAATCGTATTTCCAAAGGTTTATCAAGGACTGGTTAGCAGGAAAGGTAGCAGCTGTGTTCAGTAACAATAATATGAAAGTGTCATCATTCAGACAACAATTAATACAATACTTGCAACAACTAGATAGACTACAACGAATAACATTAGCCAACACTAAGGATACATCAAGACCAAAGGAGAGCTGTGCTTCTGGTACTACTCCACTGGTATGGAATTGTTATGATGGCTATACTGATATGGTACAGTGGATGTTACGTAATGATGTTGTTGTGGATCAATGTAGAGATAATGGGGCAAGTGGACTGTACATGGCAAGTCAGGAAGGGTATACTGATATAGTAAAGTTACTGTTAGAGAGGAAACCTGATGTTAATCTATGTGACAAGTATGGCTCGAGTCCTCTGTTACAGGCAAGTCAGAATGGACATACTGATATAGTAAGATTACTGTTAGAAAGTAATCCTGATGTTAATCTATGTAACAAGGATGGCTGCAGTCCTCTAATTATAGCAAGTAATAATGGACATACTGTTATAGTAAGATTACTGTTAGAGAGGAATCCTGATCCATGTAACTATAACACCAGAATCAGTAACAGTCCTAGTCTTCTCCAGTCATTACTGAAACATAAACCAGACATTAATGCCCAGACATATGATGGAGGAAATGCTTTATATTTCAGTGCACTTGATGGAAACATTGAGATAACACAGTTACTTTTAGAGAATAATGCTAATTGTAATATCTGTATCAATAGCAAACAGTCTATGACAGATATATATAATAACCACCCAGATTTAACGTTAAACAAAGCAAAACAAAACTTATTTGACAGCCTTGTTAAGAATACATCATCACGTGTAACAGAATACGTCAGTAAGAAGTCAGTAGATTATGCCTTTGATTTAATAGCTGGTTCCTCTCCATTACACATTGCTTGTTTTATGGGTAGGATAAATGTAGTCCGCTGTCTGATAGACCACAAAGGAAACATAAACATGACAAAAGAAGACGGGACCACACCTTTGTTTTATGCATGTGAAGTAGGATATGAAGATATTGTACGTTTATTATTAGATAACGGAGCAGACACACAGATATGTAGAATGGATAAGAAATTCCCTTTAGACATTGCAACAGAAAATGGACATATATCTATAGAAATGATTGTAAACGAATAACATGAAAAAGAGGAAACAATGTACTCTTTATTTCTAATTATGTTGTCTAGAGTGGTTGTGACCTTTAAAACAAACAACATGCAGCAGGCAAAAACTAATTTTATTCTGACATTGTTTGATATTTCCTCCTATTTATCCCATTATAACTGTCTTTGTTAGATATCTACTGATATTCATCACATTACTTATGTCTTTGTTAAATATCTACTACTTTTCATCACATTAGTTGTGTCCTTGTTTGATATCTTCTGCTGTTCATCCCGTAGCATCTGTCTCTGTTTGATATCTACCTCTACCGTTATTCATCCATTACTTCTGCCTCTATTTGATATCTACTACTATTTACCCCATTACTTCTGTCTTTGTTTGATATCTACTGCTATTCATCGCATTACTTCTGTCTCTGTTTGATATCTACTGCTATTCATCCCATTACTTCTGCCTCTATTTGATATCTACTACTATTAACCCCATTACTTCTGTCTTTGCTTGATATCTACTGTTATTCATCCCATTTCTTTTGACTCTGTTTGAAAACTTCTGATATTCATCCCATTATATTATAACTTTTATTTTGTATCTTCCTTAATTACAGTTTTTATTTCATTATCATTATAGTGCTGTATCTTTCATAGTTTACATTTTTGACTAAATATGATTTTTATGCTGTATCTTTTTATTATTTTACATTTTTGACTCATTATGACTTTGACAGCTGTTTGATGCGTTATTTTTTATATTTCACAGTTTTTGGTATATATTCTTATTTTCAGGCTGTCATATTGTCTGTCCAGTTGTGAACAATTTACATAATTACAGATGATTATGATTTTTTATACTGTATCTCCAATGTTCACACATTTTGTCTACGTATGATGTTTATTCTGTATTATAGTTGTTCTTTTTCTATGCTATTTTTGAATATTTTGCAGTGTTCGTCTTAATATGATGTGCATGCATATGTCTTTTTTTATCATTTTTTTACAGTTTTTGCTTTATGTTGAATTTTCATTTCACAAGTTTTTGTCTTATTGAAATGTGCATGCTGTATTTTCCATAGTTTACAGATTTGGTTTTACTCTTATATTGATAATGCATCTTTATGTATTATCTTCAATATTGTTTGATTTTTTTTTGTATGTTCATTTTTGTAATCTTTTCTTTCGTGTTTGCTTATGTGCTTTGTCTTTGTGGCTTTTTTTTTCTATATTGACGTGTTTGTTTGTTTTTAAAGTGATTGTTATCAAAACGCAAAGTTGACTGCTTTACCCCTTATTTTGACATATTATGTTTTTATATCTGCTATTTTTACTCACATGGTTTTATAAATAGTGTGAACCTATTTGTGACTGTTATACAAATGAGAGGACTGTTTCTGTGTTGTTATGGTTTCCATCCATTAAATTCCTTATTTTACTGAATATATTTTACAAAATAACACTGTATATAATTATCAACTACTATAATTCTATGATTGGTATGCTATTTCATGTGTTGTGTTGCTGTTGTGTTTTTTTTTCTGATTTATATGATTTTGTAATATAAAACGCCTAGTAGATTAATATTCTAGTCTTTATTGTACACTTAAGACTTCCCATTAGATATAGGAACCTAAATGTTAAGCAGCAATCAAAGTGTGACTAAAACATAAAAATATCGGAGTTCCAAGAAGACATGCAAAAGGTGTATACTTATACATTGATTTATTCATTTTAAGTTTTTTATTTAGTTTATTTACACTCAAGGTTTTTTCAATATATATAACCCAATATTAATTTCATGAAGTTGTACTTTCAAATATTACTCAATTCCTTTGTGATCATTACTTTGGGATTATAACATTGAAAAAGAAATACCTTCAAATTCTTCTGCAAAGAATTTTTTCTACATATTTATACCATATCCATGAAGCGTTATTCCTTTTCATTAATGCAATTTCCCCTGCATTCGGTTTACAATTGCTCTGCTGTTGATTCATAATCATTCGTTGGATACCAATTAATGTGGATTTTGTAGGTAAAGGTGAACACTGGTGAACCACGAAACTAATGACAAATTTTCCAAACGCTTGTATAAAGACTTCTGCAAAACCACGACATTAAATGTCCACGAACATCAAAGTTCTTATTCATATTTCGCCTTCGGTCTCAAGTAATGAATTAGCTTTACTTCTCTATGAGGGGTGAAGCTTACATTATAATATCTCTATTTAAAGAAACAAACTATAATCACCTATAGCTGGCCAGTGACCTTGACCCTAGTATATAAGCACCTGTTCCATAATAACTTGTCATTATTTTTCTAGAGGGTTTGAAGTGAACACTTCACATAAGTTCTTTTTAGTTATTTTATTTTTATCTTAAATTTGGCAGAAAGTTATTAAAGTTACATTAACTTGTCTACGATGTACGACAAGTTCTAATGTTATTTTGTTATTTACAAATAATAATTCCTCAATTGTCTACGATGTATGACAATTGTTGATGGAAATGAATTTAAGAATTTCTTGTCTACGATGTATGACAAGTGTTCATGGAAATTAATTAAATATTTTATTGTCTACGATGTATGACAATTTTATATATTCATTAAGTTTTTGCCTAATAGCACATTTGTTACTTAATTCATACTCCTGTTTGTTAAACAGGTAGATATTTAAAAGTATTTCTATTCACCTGAAGGTCGTGAGTACTTTTCACAATTTACACGTGTTTTACCTGCACAGGTACACATTTTTGTATGACAATGGCTGAATTTGTTTATGCAAATGTATTGTTTTTGCAAGATGTTTAGAATGATGTTTACACTTACAAGGGTGATGGTTATGATTTTCATCACCTCTGGAATGTTTTAGAAATTAAAGATGATAAATTTAATAGGAATACAAGAGGTATTTTGAATAAATCCTCTTCTTAAACAGTTATAAAACCTAGTAGTTTTATAATAGATCATAATGGCATGGCAATTGGAAATAATTGACAAAGCAACAGAACCTGTAAAAAGTAAGTTTTAAAATCTAGTGTTACTTGTATAACTTCAAAATCTACTTGATTTGTGATTGTTTCTAACGAAAGTGCTGTTGAGATTTAGATAGGCATGTATATTGATACATTTACTATTTATTATTAATGTATTAAAGAACCTGTATGAATCATGAGGTTTGAGACAGTTTCACTGCCTTCAACTCTAGCAGAGTTTGTAGAGAAACCTGCTGCTATATTTGAATTTTTGCCATTAGAGGCTTACTTTAATGAAGATTTAGTTCTAAATTTTGATCTTATCTACTGAATTGATACGGTGTATGAACCTCCTTTTGGAGTATGTGCCATGGCTGATGATAGTCCAGCCGGAGTTGAATTTGATACGTCTTTTGATCCTGCATTAAGGTCTTTTGATCCTGCATTAAGGTTTTCAGAAGCCTTTAAGGCTTCTTTTAGTGAGATTAATGGTCCATTATCTCATCCTGTTTGTTGAACAGTTTAATCATGATTTTGATAAAATCAGGAATATATAAAGTTCATAGAGGAAATACTATCACACTGAGAACTGTGACAATCCTAGTGTGTCTAGGATAATTAAAAAATCGAAATGGCAATGCCTAGACAGGCCCACTCTGTGGTTTCAAAGATGCAGGAAACCCAGAGATACTTTATTAAGGGGTTGATCATCACCCCTATTGTTGAGTTTGCTATTCCTTGTTGTAGGAATGAGCCATTGGATCTTGATAATACAAGGATTTTATTGTAAAATTATATTTGTTTGTTTTACCATGGTTTTCTGGTTAAACCCATAGGAGATGCTCAGAAATATTTAGATGATAAAACTTATTTGTAATTCTGTTGTGATAGTTGCTTTATCACATTTCTAGTTATGATTGCAAAAAGCAAACTTAGTGTTTATACAAAGATTCTAAGCAAATTATAGATTCCTTGGAAGAGGTTCCAGGTCTAGCAATTAATTTACTACCAGCTGTTATGGGAAAGGCAATATCAGTTTTTTAACTGCAGAGGCTCTGTTGGTCAACAGGGCGACTATACTACATGTAGTAGGCAATTCCCTTCATTGAGAGGGAGAGGTTTCCAAAAAGGGAACAGAGAATCTCGAAGAGGTCACATTTCTCAACCAGTTGCTATATATACAGTAGATAACTTAAATATTATGATTTGGAAAATGTTACTAATGATCTATTGATATTAGATTTATTAAGAAATGGTTATAACATTATTTTTAATGATGTACCACAAGGTTTATCCTTTTTGAATTAAATACATTTCACCTTTCATAAGGATGAATTAATTTCAGAAGTCCAAAAATTGATAGCTAAGAGAGCTATTTAAAAGGTTGATCGATCAATGGAAAATCAGTTTATTTCCTATATTTTCTTGGTTCCTAAGAAAGATTGGTCTTCAAGGCCTGTATCTATTTGAAAAATTAAAACAAACTAAGTTTGTGGCTTATCAGCATTTGGAGCAGGACCATTTATCTTTTGTTTTTCTTTAGAATAATTATCTATATATATATATATATAGATAGATAGAGCTAACATCTATAGATCTCACAGATGCATATTTAAGTATCATTTATGTTTATATCACAATTTCCTGATTTATGTGGAAAAGACATTGATATGATATTTATGTTTTTTTGTTTTAGATTGGCTTCTGCATCAAGAGTTTTTACTAAGGTTTTAAAACCTGTCTATGTATTTATGAAATAATGTCACTTGAAGTATATACATGCTATAGTTTATACATTGATGATTATTGTATTATGGATCAGAGTTTAGATGATTGTATTGTGAATACAGAAGAAGTGGTGCAAATGCTTGATAAGCTGTGCTTCAGAAAAATTTTGAGAAGTTGGTACTCATTCCTTGGAAGCACATTGTTTTCCTTTGTCTCATTATTGATACTGAGCTATTTAAGTTTTTTCTGACAGATGAGAAATGGTAAAATTATCTCCCTTGGGAAATTCTTTTTAAATAGAATTGTGTAACGGTATTATAGATGTTTTACATCATTTATTGGTCTTGTGATGAATGCTTTTAATGCAGTATCTGTGGCATGCATGGGAATGTTACATTGCAGAAACATGGCGAGAAATAATGTTGAAACACTGTATAGTTGTTACAGTGTTTATTATCATCAATAGGGGAAATTTTTTAACAATTTAAAATCAGAAATTAAAAATTTGATTTATAGACCCATCCAAATAAGTTTTTGGGTTGTACCAGATTCCTCTGACATAAGGATTTGGGATCCAAATTTGAAGAAAATGTTTCTGTTGGTAGACGGAGCTTCTTTAAGAGTATGCACTCATTTCATATAGATTTCATAGTATTGTTGGCTATAATATTCTTCTGGAGAAAAAGTTTTAGTCACAGAGAGTTATACAATCAGAAGATACAATTTCAGTAGCTTTTATTATGCAATAGGAGGTGTAACCTCTTTGTCACTTAACATGCTTACTACAAATATTTCATTATTTGGGCTTGGTGTTCAAGAAAGAACATTTTTATCACAGCTCTTTATATTCCTGGTAAGAAAATTTTTGATGCTTATCATATGTCTAAAAAATTTACAGATTCAAAAGGATGTCAATTGAAAGAAGATATATTTGTTTTGTTGTTATTACGTTTTCATTTTCAATCTGTAGATAATTACTTCGTTGTCTTTTGACCAACAAGCTCCTTTCAGAGATGTTTTTATTTTCATGATCAGAATTATGACCTTATATTTTCCCATCTTTTTCATTGTTGGGGATATTTATAAAGAAAATTATTAGTGATAAAGTTCAGAAGGCTCTTTTGATTATCCCTTTTGGCTTGCTCAGAGTTGGTTTTCTTTGCTAAGACCAATTTTAATTTATTTGCCAGTTAAACTGTTAAGCATAAAAATTAGTAACAATGTTACATACTGAAGATAATGTCTTTCCGTCAGGAAGAGACTTAATTTAACTGTATATTGTAAAAAATTAAAGTGAACCAACACCTGAAGGGTTGATTGTGCAGTTGGGTAAAAACGTGTGTATTATACTCAGAAATCACTTTAATATAAACAGGAGATTTCAGAATCATTTGTAAAATATATTTACACTTCATCTTGGAGACCATGCATCTATAATCAAGCATTATTAATATTTTTTTGAGAAATTTCATTATTTGGTGTGTTCAATTAGAGAACCAATTCCTTATCACCATCTAAAAAGGATGTTAGTCACGGATTATTGAAATTTTTGTAAAACACAAGCTTTTCATATTCAGCATGTTTAATGTGAATTTTTCTTGGTCTATGTTGAAACAGACTTTATCCTTTAAGAAATAGATTTTACTGAATTTGTTTGTTTACTACATGTATTTGTGGAAGGTTGCTTAAACCTGAATCTGCAATTGAAGAGTTAGATACTCTTTCACTTGGGAGATGAATTTAGCGCTATCTTTTTTAAGTTCTTAATATTCATTGGAGTATTTAACATTGAAACTGTCTTTTATACTTGTGTCTTTATTTGCCTTGACTACATCTGCCTTGAAGTACTATCTTTATCAGCTGTAGATTTACATTCTATGTCTTTCATTCAGAGACATGGCACTTTATTTTTTCATAAACATGAGTTTTTGAAAAATACTAGATCTGTTAGTTAGTTTACCTAATGAGGTGATCAAAGGTTTTGATAAACCAAAACTTTGTGTTGATTAAGACAATGATTTATCATGTTTTGTGTACAAAATAGGTGAGAGAATTCATCTAAGTCTTTTCGTAAAGTTTAGATAGTTAGAGAGAGTTCTAATTTTATCCAAGGTTTTAAGGTTAACTCATTTGGAGGAACCTCTTCATAAGTGCATTTAGCTTCAGGATGTTCTATTAAGGACATTATGGCAACAGTTTTGTCTGGACATATGGTAAAACTTTTTACAAGTTCTATAACAGGAAAGTAAATAATATCAGTACTAAAACACTTTTCTTCAGTTGTAGTTACTGGATGATCTTGTGATTTTTATCCTTTATTAAATGTTGGCATTTATATAAAAATTGTTTTTAGTTTGTGTCTACACTTTAAACAAGCTAATTCATTACTTGAGACCGAAGGCGAAATATGAATAAGAATGTTCCTTCATCCAAGCATATCTTGGATGTGCAGGATGAAGGTCATTCTTAGAATATGAGCCTGAGGCTCGAAAGTAATTAATTCCCACCCTAGGGATTATCAGTCAGACCCACCCTTTTCCACTGGGTTTTATATTTGGTCGACACAAACTTGCTTTAAATTATGACAAGTTATTATGGAACAGGTGCTTATATACTAGGGTCAAGGTCACTGGCCAGCTATAGGTGATTATAGTTTGTTTCTTTAAATAGAGATATTATAATGTAAGCTTCACCCCTCATAGAGAAGTAAAGCTAATTCATTACTTTCGAGCCTCAGGCTCATATTCTAAGAATGACCTTCATCCTGCACATCCAAGATATGCTTGGATGAAGGAACATTTTCCGTCATCCACGAAAACTTGTGTCCACGAAAATAAATGAATCCACAGTAATTAGTATTTAGAATTTTCATGTGATCAAAATTGATGTAAACTTTAAAGTTTAAAATTAAATTAGTTGTACATTTATGAAACAATTATTTTATCAATAATGTGCTCAATAAAAATTCAATGGCGTCTGAAAGTTTTATATGATAAAGAGATATGTTATTATCAACTGAAGTTAATATCTATATACTGGTTGTTACTAGTTTGTAATGGTTTGAATGAAATGTTGTATATATTGTAATTCAAAGAATAGGTTTGTGATAACAATTTATATATCAGCAATACAAACGAAATACCCTCAGATTCTCCTGTAAGGAAATTTTTCTACATATTGCATTGTATTGAGACCATTTCCATGAAGCGTCTTTCCTTTTCATAAATGCATGTTCCCCCTGTAATCGGTTAACATTTGATATAATTAGTATTTAGAGTTGCCATTTGCGCGACATTGACTTACACTTTATGATTATATTTAAATTTGATAGAAATTTATCAAACAACATGTTTTTTTAATATTGCGATCAATAGAAATGCAATGAAGTTTGAAAGTTTTGTGTAATTAAGAGATAGTTAATTATCAATGGAAGTAACTATCTATATACTGATTGTTTTGTAATGGTATCAATGACATGTTGTAGATATTGTACTTCAAAGAATAGTTTTGTGATAACAATTAATATCAGCAATTTAATCAGAATAAAAATTATCTGGTGTTATTTTTTGTTAACTTCTCTAATTTATTCATGTTTTTATTACTATAAAAAAAGACAATGTCGAGTGATTGCAAATAAAGGCAACAGTATATATACCCCTGTTCGAAAGTAATACATTGATTGAGATAAAAGAAATCCGGGTTACTAACTAAAAAACAGAAAAAACAAAAACACAACAGAAACACTAAAGTGCTACAAAAAAAAGAACCAACACACATAGAAACGAATAAGAAGATAACAACAACCATTTTCCTGACTTGGTACAGGACATTTATAGAACAAAATGGTGGGTTGAACCTGGTTTTATGGCCAGCCAAACCTCGCCTTAAAGAGACAAATAACCTACAGAATCCTAATGCCATAAATGTACACCCATTGCGAAGGAAGATACTGTTATCCCATCAATTTCAGATCTTTCCTGAAAAAACAGAGGAGGGTTATTTCGTGCTTCGATAGGGAAATGCGGTTTTTCGCATGCAGTCGTCAACACAGATGTACATCCTTCACTAAGCAATATTCATAACATTTGGAGTTAATTTGTTCAACCTGTTTCTTCTCGATTCCTGAATTTCCCCATTAAATACAATGTATGTCTAAAACTATAGGTAAATGTATCCTTCAACAATGAGCAAAACCAATATATTGAATAAGATGTAAAAGGTGCCAGTATTAAAGAAGAAAACAAAGAACAAACACATTTCCGAGAGTGTTATCTTTTGTTGCTTTCTTTCTTTATTAAAAGAATGGTTTCGTTTAGTGTAATCCATGCGTTTATTAAGAAAAAGTTCATAGAGGCCATATATTTGTTGGAAATTTTCACATGGTCTTGTTCGTGATATTCGAAATTTATTCTGAGCTTTAGCATTTGTATATCAATCAGAGGAGTGAGATAATTCTGTATACATATAAACATGCTCCTAGAAAGCTTTAATCAGAGGCTTGAGCTGATTCTGAATCAATTTTTAGACATGCTCCTGGAAAGATTAAATGAGAGGGGTGTGCTGATTATGTATCAATAGAGATATGTTCCTGTATAATGGGTTTCTTACCAGATTAAAACAGTCTTTAAAATTTCTTGGATATGACAGTTCTAAGTACTCCGGTCACAGTTTTCGTTGAGGTGGAATACCACCAAATCATGGTACGTCGCATCAGGTTGCCTACGAAAATAGGTCAGAGAAAGTATATATGCATATTGATCATATCGTAATCTGTGGAAATCCTAAATTAAATGTAGGGGTGGTTAAGGTTACGACATTAAGTCCTAGTTTAAACTGTGAAAGGTTCGGGCATATACATGTTGACAATAATCACAACAACCCTATATTTTGACCTTTGAAAAAAAATTGAAATGCATATGAGCTTTTCATTCTAGGATATAACTATTTTCAAAACTTCACTTTAAAAGTGGTACAGTTTTAGCCATTAAAAAGGGTTCCTTTACGAAACTGCATTGTGGATATTTACAGAAATGCAACCTATATTGGGTGAGAAAAAAAAGTAAGAATTTAACTAAATCTGGTTTATCTCACTGGTGTTATTGCAATTTTACTCAAAAATGAAGTTTTATAAATACTTTATGAATATTTAGAAAAATTCTGGGCCTTAAATACTAGTATGATGACACCTACATGTGCAACTTTTATCACCGCAACATAAAACAAATACAAGCTAGGAATGCAAAAATATCCCGAATAAACTTTCATTTGTGTGTTCTTTTCTTAAAATCCACTAAATATTCCATAATGCTAGACACAGCAGAATAACTTCAGAAATAGAGGCATCAGGGGTAAAAAAACAGAGAAAAAATGTAACCCTCTAAGTCATTAACGAAATAATTTAACCTGGAAATGCTGTTTTTTTATGATTTTGAAGTGGTTTTGTTATATAGATAACAATAATTCAAATAATTTTAATTGAAAAATAGGCATAAAGTAAGATGTGGACTTGATACAGAGTCAGAATGTGATATATAATCCTGTATGTTGAAATGATTGCTACTAAACATTACATTTACTAGAACACATCCTCTATATCATGGGTCCAAGTCTGAATTAAAATATCTAATTATGTTTAAGCATTATGTTAGCCTGGCTTTTTAGTATTGGTTTTGTCATCTGATAAAGTCATGCTGATTATAAGAATAGTAAGATGCACATTTTTGTTCTGTTTCCAAAATCTTTCAGTTTGAACCATGCACATACAGTACGTTGACAATAATTAAAATCATGTTCTCAAATTCTTCAAACAACTGTAACAGAGAAGAGGGTATACAAGAGGAACGAATGATACAAAACGGATAGTCAAACTCATAAATTAAACTAACAACGCAAAAGCTAAAGAAAAAGACAAACAGACAAATAACAGTACACAAACACAACATAGACTAAGCAACAAAAACCTCAACAAAAACTGTGGGTGATCGCAGGTGCTCCAGAAGGGTACGCTTATCCTGCTCAAAATGTGGCACCCGTCGTGTTGTTCAAGTTATTACAAATCCGGTAAATAGTTTATTTTTGTGGTGACATTCTTGAAAAAAAGGAAGTGGTTGTAGTTACATAGGAACATATCCGATAAAATCTGTCAAACGATTATTCCATTACGGTCAATCAAATCGTGATAGCTCCCGTAAAATTCTCGAAGGAATGATATCAACTTCACCACTTGAAACTTGGTTTAATACCTTCCTTTTTTAGCAGCAACCTCTTTCAAGGAAATCATGATAGGAAACACAAGCCCGGGAATATCGTATGAATTGGAAAAAATATATATACTCCGCATGCAGGTCTGCAGAAATTTTGATCTATAGAAATTGAAAATTCACAATTTCGAAGCTGAAATCATCCCTTTTGTAAATGTTCAGTAGATAAAACCTTAACGGATATTTAGTTATGTCTTATAGGCTACAATTATGTATATAAGTATTAATGTGAGAAGAGGTGTTTTCAAGAGTTTTCTATTTGAATATATATTTTTAAAGGTTACACTTTGTAAATACTGTGCCTCTTTTTGGGGAGAAATCTACTATTCATAGATGAATGATTTTGTTTACGTACTGGTTCCAATTTATGATATCTATGTCTTTTCATAGATACATAACTTGGGAATGTTACCAGTAAATTTAGATGTGCATATTGGTCATATTGGAGTATGTGGTATTCCTTAATACAAGGTGGTAGTGTAAGTGTTTGTGTTAAAAATTCGGGGCATTTAAACGTTAAAAATGTGCCGCACAGTCCTATATGTTAACCTTAGAAAAAAAACAGTTTCTATTCATGGATATAATTGTTTTTAAACTGTCCTTTAAAAGTGGTACAGATTTAGCCGTAAAAGCAGTTGTTCATATGGGAAATTGTATTGTGGATATTGAAAGAAATGCAACCTATACATTGCTCTAGGCGGGACATATTAAGCATTAGGATTTGACGTCCCTCCAGAAATGATTAAGACACAGGAAAAACGACAAAGGGATGCATACACATATAAGTAAGATCCTTCTTTCATTCGCTGACAGGCTGTTCTGAATGTCTTTGCAAAAGCACATTCGAATATAGTATGAAATTAATTGTAATTTTTTAATATCATTATATTTTTCTATGTTTTTTATTTCAGTTTACCAGTGAATTTATAAATTTAATTTCCTTACCACTGTTTTGGAGAACAACAGTTTTACACATTATTCATCTTTTTTATGCATACATTACATACATTTTGTATTTGCCCTAATTCATTTAGCGTTACAGTCCTTGGATGGTGTAAACTTCCCACTAACACCATACACCATGGCACCATACACCATACACCTTGTACCATTACACCATACACGTTACACCTTTGCACCATACACCTTACACATTACACCATACACCATTCCCCATTCCATCTACACGATCCGAAATTACCCATAAAGCAATTAAATTTCAAATATTAATATTATTATTATTGTTTATGTTTACAATTCGAGAAAATAAAACAAAAAGATCTTCGTTTTCAACCAATGAAATGTCGTACACCATCATTCACACCATTCCCACACCATCGCACGTTACACAATCACACCATTCCTCGAACACCATTACACCATTCTCCTTACACCATACACCACAGCACCACAGCACCACACACCTTACACCATTGCACCATATGCCATACACCATTACACCATGCACTTTTTTTTGGGAACTTTACACCATCAAAGGGCTGTATATCTCAAATTAATATAAAAAGTTGAATAATAATTGAAATAAAAACTTAATATTTAAACTATTTAAAAAAATCACTCTTATTTAATCTGTATTTAGCATGCCAGTAATTCATAAATTGCAGCCCAATATGCTCATTGAATATGTATGAGGACAATTGTTATAGAATATTTAGGAACTTTACAAAAAAAATGCATATGCAAAGGAACATGCATCAACAAAACATGTTAATATAAATAAAATATGACGTTCCATGTGGTAGCAAGACTAGTGTCACCTTGGGCCAGAGTAACAAAATAGGATTCTGATATACAATTATTAAATGTCAATTGTTCGCTTATTTACTTCATCTATCTATTTGTAATAAAAACAATTTGTATAACTAAAAATAAAGATTTGAAAGATATTTGTTTTAATTCAACCAATTTGATCTCAAAACATGTATTGTCAGCTGGACCGTACGCGTAAACTTCAGGGATGATTCCAGGTGTTTCAAATGGGTCCCTTGAACATCAAATTGGGAATTGTTATTCTAATTGGGAATTTTTAAGCTTAAAATCTAAGACGAAATAACATTATTTTCCTGAAAAACGGAAAATGTATATTATAAAGTTTAACCTGTCAAAAAAAAAAAAAAAAAAAAAAGTTTAACCTGTCATGCCTGTCCACTGATGTCCATGTAAGTTGTAACATTTTGAATAATTCTGGATGGGCTACTGTTATTACATGAATATCATTGAACATGATGCACTAGTCTATCATCTTAGCTATAGTTACCTAGACCTATTATAAAAACATATATTTCTTCTAACATAAACCACTGAAAAAAAACATTCATTGGGTATTTTTTCAACAGCAGGTCATCTCTATAAATTTACCTGAATTCAAATGGATTTCAAATTGAACTGGTCAATTGTCGAATTCAGAAAAGCAATTACAAAGGTTCATATACTTGATTGATAAGATATTTAAAGCATTGAACCAGTGTTCTTTAAAATTATTTGGATCATCTTCAAAACTTTTGAAATAGTTCAATAATGATGACATCGTATTTCATGAATGGTCTATCATCAACATTATTTTCAAAAAACGCTCAAACTTTTGTCTTTTGAGGAAATAATTTCTTTTACAAAACAAGTTTTCATCATATTATATAACCGGCTCTGCTGGGCGATCTGCTTTTACGAGATCGGCGTCCATTAAACCTTATCCATCAATGTTATATAAAAATCTGCCGAGGTCTGCTTTGACACCCATTTTTATCAACCTGCAGGGCGATCTGGTTTTACAAGATCCAATACTCCCATAACATATTAATTAATTGTATTCGGCTGCTAAAATTGTTTCCCACATGTTGACATAATTAAATCGTTGTTACTAAGATGCGATCGTAAACAGCATTCTTATCAGGATTTTAAAACGTTTTGACAACAAACTATGAAAAATTATAGTTGCCTTATTCGGTGACAGAAACTTTTCCGGAAATATCGATTTTTATTTTATTTTCCTGAATTGAGAATTCATTTTCATGTACATTTTTTTTGGGGCCACTGGCCAATTTAAGGGCCCCTCAGCGGCCCTAAAATTTATAGTGGAATCATCCCTGAACTCATACGGTCCGACCGTACGAGTATACGTTTACCATCCGGACCGTACGCGTACGGTCCAAATACTTATATGGTATGGAACATATATATATATACAACTCGTCTAAACATCAACCCAACAATGTTAGATCTGTAAATTTGCTTTCGCAAATTTTTGGTTCTTCCCTCGCCGGGATTCGAACCCATGCTACTGTGATATCGTGACACCAAATCGCCTGCACTGCAGCCGTCCCGCTAGACCACACGACCACCTGGGCTCTCAATATATATATATATATATATATATATATATCTAGGATTGATGAACTCTTTTACTTATGATTTGACATTTTTTTGTATGTTTTTAAACGTTATACATGTCTTTGGATCCTTGTGTAGATTTTAAAAATATTGTAAAAGTATTTAGTATACTTGGCCCATAAAGCTTAACAATCTGGTTTCATTCAATATCAAGACTGATTATATCAGAATTAACTGCTGAACTTATACCCTGATATATAAGGTTTAATACACCATTTGATACAAAAGAAATTAAGAATATGACAGTTGTTATCCATTCGTTTGATGTGTTTGGGCTCTTGATTTTGTCATTTCATCAGGGACTTTACTTTGTTTTTAATTTTCCTTGGAGTTCAGTATTTTTGTGATTTTACTTTTCTTGGTAACGATACGGTTTTTTTTGTAAATCATACAATTTACTAAATTTCCACCATTTTCAGTTAAATCAATAATTAACCAGACTACATTCAGCTTTTCAAAGTCTTTCATTAAAACACATCTTTAGAAATTTAGATATACAATCTGTGATGATCAGATACATATTCTTTAAATTAATTGTCTTTGTTTAGTTAAGAGTCATATTAACAATGACTCGAGAGGCGTTGAAATATTATTTAGGAGATGAAGAGGATTTGTCAAGCAATAATGTTAAATGTGATCACTTTAGATTCTTTGTACAAATGATACATTTATGTAGTACTAAACATTTTAAAAGGCTAGTCTTAAGCCTTCATTTTGTCATTTTAAGGCGAAGTGTACGTAATTGCACGCCTCTAGCGGAAGACGGGATTAAAAACGTTCGTCGTTAGTTACGCAAGTTATCTCCCTTACTCCAAAAAGGACACACAAAAGAGAAACTACTTTCTGCGGTCTATAATGAATCCGACAAGCACTCCTATGCTGTCTTAAACCTCATAGAAATTATCTAAATAACTCCAATTACAAATCATTCTGTACGTTGTTCTGTGTGCAGCTTGACTTATTTAAAAACACTGGGTTTTGTTTGGTTTTAGACGCGTAGGAGAAGACATTTCGTGTTTATGATATCAACAGAAAGAAAAAAACGCCTCACAACAAAATTATAAACAAATAAACAAATAAACATGTAACAATTTTCTTCTATTGATATCAAATTAATCATAATGAACCTGAATTGACCCAACAATTTCGTTTTAAAAAGCCGTAGTCTTGAACGGAAAACACAGTAGGCTACTCAACGTAAAGTTTTATAATAGGTTACAAATAATTAATGAAAGACGTGTGTATTTAATTGTTTAATTTAAAAGACGTTGAAATGTTCGTATTTTGTGCAATTGAAAATTTAAGGACATGATTTATATTTATATAAGAAATCAGACGATACCAAGAGAATAATTTGACTACTAGTGCAACACTTACAGGTCGGAAGAACAAATACGAAAAACAAACAAAAAATAAACAAATTAGGCCCCAAAAATTAAACTTAAAAGTTTTCTCACTCTAACATTTATCTTAAAAGTAAGTAAAAAATATGTCATTCAACTCCCAGTTTTCAACTTTTTCTACATGTGCAGAAAGTAAACAGGTGTCTTCTATTCCGTCCGCAATTTATGGGAAAACTAAATCTAAATGAAGAACCATATTGAAATTGAAAGTACACATGTTAGATAAAATATAACATGTCATTTCTTCTTTCACAGATTCCAATTTCGAAGAGATATAAAGCGAAATCTGTTTTCTTTTATTGTGTCTAGCTGTGTGCATCATTCAAAATTACAGAATGTAATGTTGAAGTATCAAGTCTCAATTCAAGATTATGAATGAATAGAATATAGAATTACGGGGGGAAAGGGGGGGGGGGGGGGTAGGACCTTTATCGGAACTCCGGGATCTGGTGTTTTAAGCTCGGGATTTCGGGATTGACCCTTTTGGGATCCGGGAATTCTATTTCCGAATTTCGGGTAGTCGGGATTTAATTTTTTTTTAATTCAGAACCTCGGGATGTCGTGTTTTTAAGCCCGGGATTACGGGATCTGGATCCCTCCGCCCCCTTTCCCTCTATTATGGTTAAAGAAAAGAGGTCAGGGAAGTTTTGTAATACTTGTAACTGCAATTTGATATTTAGTGGAATGAGAGGTGAAATGTGTTCAGACTATTACATTTCGATTTTTTTTTTAAATTTAACCCAAGTTTACGGCAAGGTGTGTTTAACGACCTCGATGATTATCCATGAGGATCTCGCACTCGGTCAGCTATAGGTTTTCACCTAGTTCATGATCATACAAGAATTGAGAAGCCTGTGGTTTACTAGTCTTATAATATGAGACTTTGGAGTTCATATTATTTACATTCAACGTTTTTTTATCGAATATTTCAAGGCTTTTTGACTATCAATGTTGACCCCCCCCCCCCCCCCCACAAAAAAAAAAAAACTAAAGTCCTATAAACTGACTAGTATTCGAATTTGTTAAAAGAAAAAATTGGTATCTCTCATATTGATTCAATACCGTAATGCCGAAAAACAATCATTTGTTTCCGCGAATTCCGAACAGCTAGAAATATATTCCCGAGTTTCAATTTGAGTAGCTCGAATAATTCAAGCCCTTTCCATGTCCGATTTTCTCCCAAACGAGAAATGGAGTATTCGTACATTAGCTGAATAATACGACTGAATTATTCGGGTTACAATTTGTGTAAATCCCGAATGCACATAAAGGTAAAGGTCCAGCCCTACTTTCGGGAAAGGACTGTTGTGGATTTCAGATTGGTTTCCAGAAATAAAAATCATACAAAAATGTTTCACACAAATATTCGTCTTCAGACGTGTAAAGTTATACAACGGTTACTAGCCGGTCTGGATTGTGATAAAAAGAAGCGCATGCAATGCATAAAATATATAATGTCGTGGCTCAGCGATGTGTTGAATTATAGAGATGCTTATGCGGCACAAAGATAAGATTAATTTATCCAAATGTACTAGTTTAAGAATTACCACACAACTTAAATTTGCTTAAATAACGATTTGTTATCCTGTGCCAGACAGTTTTCTAGCTTCGCGATCTCCGCACGCACCCGAATATAAAAGACAAATACAATACAATAGTACACAAGACGTAACATAAAGAACTAAAGACCGAGCAACACAAACTCCAACAAAACGGTATATATTTCATACAAGTATAGAACTATATGAAGCGTCGTAACTGTTGCGGCGACGTCAATAACGTTGTCGTTGTTTTTTTGTTTTTTACACTCAAGATTCAACTTTAACAGGTTATAGCTTGAAAAGTAGCACGGTTGCTAAGGACTTTCTTTGCACCAATCGATTCCTCAGACATTTTAGAATCTTCTCATAAATTTAAAAAAAAAATCGATTGTCTAATATAATAGAAAATCTTGGAAATGTAACAATTCCTGCCGAATTTCACGATTTTCCCTATATATCCTTTGTAATTTTGGTGTATGATGCTGTTAACTTCAACAGCTCGTATCTCAAAAACGAAAACGGTTACCCCCTTTTTTTATTTTATTTTCCGATTTATTTTTACAAGCAGAATCTACATGTAAAATTTAAAAAAATCCATTGTGTAGTTTAATTACGTTCACTTCGCCTTAAACAAATACAACCAATATACAAATAAATATTAGGCCACACAAATACTAAACTTTCCCCTGATCAAAAACATGAACAGGATACAATTTCACCTTTATATACAAGGGTCTGCGATGTCTTAAGTTTCTATTTCACATATGGAACGTGTTATCATTCTATTGTAGAGCATGTGCGAAGCTTGAATTATATATGAAACCACGTGAGGCTCGAAAACATGTGTCTGATTATATTTTCCTGTTATGTTTAACCTTTGGACAGCTAACACGTGTACTGACGCTGACTTAACTAATTGAGTGTATGCCCAAACCTACAATAGTAGAGGGGCATTATGTTTTTGGAATATGCGTCAGTTCTTGCATCCATCTGTTCTGCCGTCAATAAATTTGTCCGTCCGTCTGTTCCTCTGCCTCTCTTCAGTTTGAGTTTTTAATCAAGGCTGTTTATGATGGAGTTAAAGTCCAATTAACTTGAGTAAACACTTAGTAAACATGTTGCCTATGATATGATCTTTCACATTGCAATGCAAAAATTAAGTTTGACTCCAGTATCATAGTCCACTGAACATAGAGAATGATAGTGCGAATGGGGGCATCCGTGTTTTATAGACCAATCTTGTTTTTATATATTACATGCACTTGATGTTTGAACTAAACTCGTGTTAACTTTTGAAATATGTTATCCTGCATACTTGTGTATTCGTTATTTTACAACAAGTTACGTATTCAATTGTATTGAATCCATGAAATCAATTTCTACGGTATTGACATTTATATCTACATTCTTTGGAGGTAACTTGTGGTATAGTGTTTAACATTAACATTTATTTTCTTTCAGAATAATTTATATTAATAAGTAGTTTTATTACATGTTTGTGTTTATTAAGAGTTCATCAATTCTTCTATTCTCTTATATCGTCTTGAACTAAATTTTAATGTGCGTATTGTTATGCGTTTACTTTTCTGCATTGGCTAGAGGTAAAGGGGGGGGTTGAGATCTCACAAACATGTTAAACCCCACCGTATTTTTGCGCCTGTCCCAAGTCAGGAGCCTCTGGTCTTTGTTAGTCTTGTATTATTTTAACTTTTAGTTTATTGTGTACAATTTGGAGTTTAGAATGGCGTTCATTATCACTGAACTAGTATATATTTGTTTAGGGGCCAGCTGAAGGACGCCTTCGGGTGCGGGAATTTAATATTTGCACAGTTTTCCTTTAGTTTGAATCTGAGAGAAAACGTTATTTGAATAAGTCAGAATCATTGTGTATGAATGATAGATATTTTATTTTGAAGAAGTATTTTCATGAATTCAGAGAAATGATATATCATAGATATATTATTGATACACTTATAGGTAATATTATTATTGCTATAAAAGGTCTAAAGCAATGTCTATTGAACATAATACTTATTGTTTATAAATGTTATGCAGATATAATTTAGTCAATTACCAGGCTTCTCACAAAAGAAATCTAAGTTACTCAATTTTATTACGGCACAATATATACACAAGACAAACAGATATATTTCACAGCACAGGACAAACACTCGACTGTACCACTGACAGTCACATATAACATGTAAAGTTAATGTTCAAGAGCAAATATAGCGTCTAGCCATTAGAAATGATAAATAAATTCATCCAAACAGCTCGAATAAACACATGAGCTAGCCACAGTATACACAAGCACATCTTATAAATAAGTACACAAAATACATTAAAATTTATAACTAACACAGTTGTATGCGGCGGGTGGGAGGGTAATTAATTTCAATGAAAAATTTCAAATGTACCGCGAATCCCGAAACAAAGAAATATATAAGAGCGTCCTGTATCCAGGTAACAAATTGACCAATCAAAATAAGGAATACTCGGAACAATTTCTTCCGAGTAAATGTAAACAGTGATTCACGTGGTAATTATCCATTTTTATAAAATCAAAAATTACACAATTACCAGGCTTCTCACAAAAGAAATCTAAGTTACTCAATTTTATTACGGCACAATATATACACAAGACAAACAGATATATTTCACAGCACAGGACAAACACTCGACTGTACCACTGACAGTCACATATAACATGTAAAGTTAATGTTCAAGAGCAAATATAGCGTCTAGCCATTAGAAATGATAAATAAATTCATCCAAACAGCTCGAATAAACACATGAGCTAGCCGCCAAGCCAACGGCCGCCAAAAAATAAACAAACAACTGTGCTGAACAAAGAATTAAGCAGATTAATTTTAACTATCATATAAACAATACACAATTTAAGCTTGTTAATCTAGCATGCAAGAAATAATATCAAGCAAAAACTAAATAATAAAAGCAAGCAAGGAAGAAACAATATCAACCCTGAACATAAACTTTTCTCCATACAAGAAACAATATCTCATATGAAAAGAAACCGCACCCAACAGTGTGAACAATACTCACTGAAAAGAGTCCCTTACCTGCAATATAAAATAAAAATATTAGTACTTATTAATATAAATAAACCTAACTACATCTTAACCAAACAATCTTAAATAATACCAATACATATTAAGGAAAATAAAATAAAAAATAATCCAAATTTTAGTATGGAAGAAATAATATCAACCATAAACTAAAAAAAACCCAAAGGAAGTATGGTAGAAACATGAAATTCAACCATATCTAATCCTTTAACTCCACTTAAGAAAATCATCTCAAATGACAAGTTAACCTATCTAAATTAAATGAGCAACCCTTCTTTTAAAATATAAACCTAACTGCCTTGTACCTTCACAATTGAGATGTAACCCACCATCTTTATAGGCAAATAGCTCCACCTTTGGCTTTCCACATTTCAAAAAACATCTATACGAATGAATGAATTCGACTTCATAACTCAAACATAAATTTAACAAAGCCATATTTACATCCTTTATCTTCTTACCCGTTTCCTCAAAATCAACAGGACGAGGAAGAATACCAGACAAAGCAATAACCATAGAAGGAAACAATAACTTGGCGGTAGAAATTAAATTACAATAGGCAGACTTAAACTGATCAATAGATAAAATATGAATATCATTGGTACCACAATGAATAACTAAACATTTATAACCTCCATAAATACTCCCCTTGTTCTTGTTAAGCTGATAGGTTATTTCTCCAATGGAAGCCCCCCGAAACGCATTAACATCCGCATTCTCAAGCTTCACATATTTTGCAATTGAGTCTGACACTATCAGAAAAGTTCCTGGTTCTACAAAGAAACGATATAAATTAGTAACCTAACAAGGAAACACTCTTCGACATCATTTGCGAAACTTGAAGTTTCTGTTCCAAAGTAAATTCTAAATACTTTTTATAAGCATCACTATGCCAATCTCCATGAAGTTGAATTAATTCCGTAGAAACCGCAGCATCAAAAGCTAAAGTTGCCCCCCCCTCTTCTAAAACTATGAGTAGAGTAAAATAAAATAAATAATGAAAAATTTCAAATGTACCGCGAATCCCGAAACAAAGAAATATATAAGAGCGTCCTGTATCCAGGTAACAAATTGACCAATCAAAATAAGGAATACTCGGAACAATTTCTTCCGAGTAAATGTAAACAGTGATTCACGTGGTAATTATCCATTTTTATAAAATCAAAAATTACACCATTTAAATTATGTAGGTTATATTTGTATTTTTAACAGGTGCAGAATATCTTGATGTTATTATGATCTGATGATAATATTCATGGTAAGATCAGTGTATCAATTTTAGTGTACTGTATTGTCTGTGTTTTTCTATTTAATTTAAGTTCAGTATATGTATTGTTTGTGTCTTGTGAATAGTAGTTACCTGTAATGTCAATGATTACATGTAAACATTATAGTAAGAAATAGTTCATTCATAAATATATCAATGAGTAGCGTAATATATAGGACATAATATAATTTAGTACTGAATTCTGACTTTATTTATAACTGATGTTGATTGAATTCATATATTTATAATATATACATTTAAATAGTATTGATTGTATTCTTACAGAAAAAAGCTAGTTTATCGTATTTTATACATGTACTTTCCGTTTTATGATTTAGAGTTATATCCCTTTGTACACTGTACTGTCTATGTATTTACGTTTTGTTATTATTATACTTTCAGGGTTAATTTATAATGTCGTATGAATAAAACATCTTAAACTTGATCAATCCTTTTATTTTGTCCAAGAACCCTGTTACATTATGATTGATTAGTTATGTATTGGTTAACGTCCAATGGCATGCATTAATGAGAAAAAATAAAGAAAAACATTACTCATAATTATAGTTCCTGTAAGAAAGTTCTTTTATAGTAAAATTGCTCTATATTTGCATAGTTTTTCAAAGAAATATATAACGTTAACTGCACTATGCGAAAATAGTATGCATTGTGATGCAATAGACTATTGATTTTCACGTCAATCAATATTTGATTTCACGTGCAAAGGCGGAGGGTAGTTGCTTTGACAGACATGCACCCAAACAAACAAACAGATTGAAGAACAAATCATGCTAACAAATGATAAACAAATCGTATGGTTTCTTTGTGATTTGAAAGTGATAAAATTTTACATGCAAATGAGCTAACAAATCACAATAACAAATCGCGAACAAATTGCTTACAATTCATCAGCAAATCATAAACACATTGTCAAGAAATTGTTTTGAAATCATTAACAAATCATAAGTATTGCTTTCCTACTTAAAGCAAATCACAAACAAATTGTTTTCAAATCGTAAAGAAATTGTAAAGAAATTGTTATCAAATCTTAAACAAATCAGAAGTAAATCATATTCCTACCGCAAACAAATCGTAAACAAATTGTTTTCAAATTATGAAGAAATTGTAAACAAATTATTATGAAATCTTTAACAAATTAGAAGTAAATCATATATTCCTACATTAATCAAATCATAAGCAAATCGTAAATAAATTGGCATCAATCATCAAATCACTAATTAATCGTTTACATGCAGATCAAAAATATGTTCTGCCCCTGAAACCCCCAAATTTTGAAGCACAAATGTCTTCATTTAACCTTAAATAGCTACTCCTCTAATTGTAAAAAGGACTACTATCTTTGGTTGCGACGAGGGACGAGTTGTTCGCTCTATGTAGGTTTCTCTTACTTCTCTCCCGAATTTGACTATAATAACGAAATTTAAAAAAAAAACATTGGCAACCACGTGTTCTTTGTAGAATGATGTCAAATAGGTGCTGGCTCTTAGTCTTGGTTCAAATCTGCTGCATTGTAATATAGCTTTGCTCATTTTTCCCGGGACCTGGTCAGTAAACATCATGAACAATTAAAACTTTAAACTTGCCAGTGAATTTTGTCTGCTGGCTCGGGAAGCTAGTCTTTAAATGAATGTTTCGATCTGTTTACACATCTTTTACACATTTTTATTTTGAAAATTAATCCTTACAGTACAAAATCATCATGATTATAACGAGATACTGAAATGCACAGTTTCTAGATTTTAAAAATTATCGTTTGAATAGTATAAGTTGAATATGTGAAATTTTCAATAAATAACTCAGATTCCTTACCGCCGTCATCTTTCATAGACTTAATAAGACTCCTCATCTTGCAATCTTCTTCGTTCAGTTAATATAAAAAAAAAAAAAAAAAAAAAAAAAAAAAAAAAAAAAAAAAAAAAAACAGTATTTGAAATTTGAATTTGACCTCAACCGGAAGTTAGAGAGATAGATAAACAAAGAAAATTGCAATGCATTAACATTTTATTCATTGTAGCAAATCATCCATGATAGCTAACAAAGTTAACAAATCATTTTCAAATCATTTCTTTGGATATTCAAAGTTAACAAATTATAACAAAATCACACCATTCTAGCAAACAAAATTAACAAATCTTTCAAATCATTGCATACGATATTCTAAGTAAACAAATTAAAAAGAAATCACACAAAAACAGAAACAAATTGCTTACAAATCATACAATAGAAAGAAATCACGAAGTAACCATTTTAAGGCAATATAGAAAATTCTGATTTGTTTATGATTTGTTTAATGAATCATAAGCAAATGGCACTAACAAATCGCAGAATCACGATCTGAAAGAGATTTGAATACGATTTGAAAGCAATTTGTTCATTTTTTTTTTGAGTGCATGTAAGTAGATTGAACTTATAAGCTTGATTATATAAGCGCTTAAAATGACGATGTTATAAACCACTAATTAAAGTTGCATAATGACTAAACTAAGCCCTTTCCAAGTTTTGCGCCGAGTACAAAAAAAGTTTACATTTTTATGACATTGACCTTATATTGTTTTTGTACTGCAACTTAAATTAATAAAATGTTTTTTAATCGTACCACAAATGTCATAAATCGACGCCATTGACGTTACATTGGAACATTTATTCTACTTCTTCTACGTGGTTAATCTGCAGTCGAAATTTCCATAACTCAGATAATTTGTGCGCGTGTGTCAACCAGTACACGCCAAGTAAAAAAATAAACAGAAACTTTTGTATTTACAGGAACAACAACAAATAAAATAATATGATGTGTGCAGCAACTGTACAGGGTTAAAATCAGGTATCAATAGTTACGCCAGGAACTGTCACACACAGACCCGGAAGGCTTGTGGGGGCTTGGATGGCACTTTCAGGTAGTTGGTTCCAGTCAAAAATTGTTCTGGGGATGAAACATGGACGTCAAGTTGGTTACTTATTCTTTATTCCTTATTCGTTACTTATTCCCTATTCCCTATTCGTGACCTATTTGTTACTTATTACCTATTCCTTATTCGTTACATATTCGTTACTTATTCCTTATTCCCTATTTGTTACCTATTCGTCACTTATTCCTTATTCCCTATTCGTTACCTATTCGTTACTTATTCCTTATTCGTTACCTATTCTTTACTTATTCCTTATTACCTATTCGTTACATATTCGTTACCTATTCGTTACTTATTACTTATTCCTTGTTCGTTACTTATTCGATTTTTGGTATTCTCCCCCTTTTTAATTGTTTATATTCTTATCTCTGGTTATAGTTCTAAATTTGTTGAGGTAAAATTACCTTTTTATGACCTATTTATATGTGTTTGTGCCCAACCGATCCTGCTGCTTTATATTAGATGCTTATTTGTTTCTTAATTGATTTTTATACGTTCTACCTTTAAAATGTGTTATATTCGTATGTTTAAAGATCTGGTGTTTGGTTCGAAGAGGTGAAATCACCTTTTAGCGCTTATATAAAAATGAAGATGTGGTCTGATCGCCAATAAGACAACTCCCCACAATAGACCAAAATGACACAGAAATTAACAACTATAGGTCACGATACGGCCTTCAACACTAAACAAAGCCCATACCGCATGGTCAGCTAAAAACATGTTAGCAGGGTGTACAACGTTTCGGAGCTTGACTAATACCTTGTTTATAACACGCGTATTATACGTTGCACCTTTTAGAAAAGGATTTTCAATTGTGTGCTTGTCTCTGGCGGTAACTATGTGTTCTTAGAGATGAAATAACCCTATAAGCGCGTATGTACCTGTCCCAGCGCTCGGTTTATACCCTGTTACTTATTCGTTGCTTAATCGCTTTAAATACGCGTGGTATACAATGCACCTTTTAAAAAAAAGGATTTAAATTGTTTTCTTGTTTCTAGTGGTAGATTTCGTTTCTAAGAGATGATATAACCCTATCAGCACGTATGTAGCAGTTTCAGCGATCGACTGATACCCTGTTACTAATTCGTTCCTTATTCGCGTATAATACGTGTGTTATACGTTGCACATTTAAAAAAAATGATTTTCAATTGTTTTCTTGTCACTGGTGGTAAATTTGGGTTCTAAGGGGTGATTTAACCCTTTAAGCGCGTTTGTACCCGTTTCAGCGCTCGACTATTACCCTGTTACTTATTCGTTTCTCATACGTTTGGTATACGTTGCACCTTTTAGAAAATGATTTTCAATTGTTTTATTGTCTCTGGCGGTACCTATGTGTTTTAAGAGGGGAAACGCCCCTATTAGCGCCTATGTACCCGTTTCAGCGCTACACGGTTATCCTGTACTTATTCGTTCCTTATTCGCTTATAAAACGTGTGTTATACGTTCCAATTTTAAAAAGAAGTATTTTCGTGTCTCTGGTGGTTACTGCCGGTTTTTAGAGGTGAAATAACCCTAATAGAACATATGTACCCGTTCTAGCGCTCGACTGATACCCTGTTACTTATTCATTCCTTATTCGCTTTTAATGCGCGTGGTATACGTTAACAAAATTGAGAATGGAAAGAGGGAATGTGTCAAAGAGACAACAACCCGACCAAATAAAAAACAACAACAGAAGGTCACCAACAGGTCTTCAATGTAGCGAAAAATTCCCGCACCTGGAGGCGTCCTTCAGCTGGCCCCTAAACGAATATATACTAGTCCAGTGATAATGAACGCCATACTAATTTCCAAATTGTACACAAGAAACTCAAATTAAAATAATACAAGACTAACAAAGGCCAGAGTTGCCTGACTTGGGACAGGCGCAAAAATGCGGCGGGGTTAAACATGTTTGTGAGATCTCAACCCTCCCCCTATACCTCTAACCAATGTAGAAAAGTAAACGCATAACAATACACACATTAAAATTCAGTTCAAGAGAAGTCCGAGTCTGATGTCAGAAGATGTAACCAAAGAAAATAAACAAAATGACAATAATACATAAATAACAACAGACTACTAGCAGTTAACTGACATGCCAGCTCCAGACTTCAATTAAACTGACTGAAAGATTATGATTTCATCATATGAACATCAGGCACAAACCTTCCCGTTAGGGGTTTAGTATCATACCATCATAACATATATGAGAAGAACATAACCCGTGTCATGCCAACAACTGTTTTTAGAATAAATGTGTTTAGTTCCGATGCAAAGACCTTATCAGTGACTCAATATTAACGCCAAAATATGCAATCTTTAATGACATGACAACAGTATCGTAATTATATCCCTTCTTAATAAGTCTATTCAAAGGTTTTGTAAGTTTCTGAGGTGAATACTGACACCTTTGTGCTTTATAAAGAATATTTCCATAAAAAATTGGATGTGAAATACCTGAACGTATAAGAAGTCTGCATGTTGAACTATATTTACGAATGATGTCTTTATACCGATGATAAAATTTAGTAAATGTTTTGACTAGTTTGTGATATCGAAAACCCTGGTGTAATAATTTTTCAGTAATACATAAATTTCTCTCGTTAAAATCTAAAACATTGTTACATACACGAGCGAATCGTACAAGTTGAGATATATAAACACCGTAAGATGGTGACAAGGGAACGTCACCATCTAAAAACGGAAAATTAACGATAGGAAATGAAAAATCATCCCTTTTATCATAAATTTTAGTATTCAGCTTTCCATTAGTGATATAGATATCAAGATCGAGAAAAGGGCAGTGGTCATTGTTAGTATTAGCTTTATTTAAAGTAAGTTCAACAGGATAAATTTCATTAATATACATACTGAAGTCGTCA
Organism: Mytilus edulis; assembly: GCA_019925275.1. Classification (NCBI taxonomy): domain Eukaryota; kingdom Metazoa; phylum Mollusca; class Bivalvia; order Mytilida; family Mytilidae; genus Mytilus; species Mytilus edulis. Next base: position 113,602,871 of record CM034354.1, read on the forward strand.
TTATTGAGAGCCAAAATATCATCCAAATATCTAAAAGTATTATTAAATTTGTTTATCAGATGTTGTTTCGATGGGTCTTTGCATATTTTTGTCATACATTGTAACTCATAACAATACCTTGTACCTTGAAAAACATCGATTATCGATTGTTTTCATGTCTCTGGCGGTAATTATGTGTTCTCTGAGGTTTAAAAAACCTAATAGCGCATATGTACCCGTTTCAGCGCTACACTTATACCCTGTTACTGATTCGCTTATAAAACGTGTGTTATGTGTTGCACTTTAAAAAAAGGAATATTTTTGTGTCTCTAGTGGTAACTGTCAGTTATTAGAGGTGAAATAACCCTAATAGAACGTATGTACCCGTTTCAGCGCTCGACTGATACCCTGTTACTTATTCATTCCTTATTCGCTTCTAATACACGTGGTATACGTTGCACCTTGAAATAAATCGATTATCGACTGCTTTCATGTCTCTGGCGGTAATTATGTGTTCTCTGAGATAAAAAAAAAAAACCTATTAACGCACATGTACCTGTTTCACCGCTATACTGATACCCTGTTACTTATTTGTTCCTTATTCGCTTTTTATACGCGTGGTATACGTTGCACCTTGAAATAAATCGATAATCAATTATTTTTATGTCTCTGGCGGTAATTATTTGTTCTCTGAGGTGAAAAAATCCTATTAGCGCATATGTACCCGTTTCAACGCTACACTGATACCCTGTTACTCATTCGTTCCTTGTTCGCTTTTAATGCGCGTGGTATAACGTTGCACATTCAAATTGTGTTCATGTCTCTGGCGATGATTATGTGTTCTCTGAGTTGACAAAACTCTATTACCTCATTTGTACCCGTGTTAACGCTACACTGATACCCTGTTACTTATTCGTTCCTGATATGGACGTCAAGTTGGTTACTTATTCCTTATTCCTTATTCGTTTTTATTCCTTATTTCTTTTTCGTTACTTATTCCTTATTCGTTACTTATTCCTTATTCGTTACCTATTCGTTTCGTATTCCTTATTCCTTATTCGTTACGTATTCGATTTTAAATATCCTTCCCCCTTTTTAATTGTTTATATTCTTACCTCTGGTAATAGTTCTAAATTTGTTGAGGTAAAATGACCTTTTTATGACCTATTTATATGTGTTTGTGCTCAACCGATCCTTTTACTTTATGTTCGATACTTATTTGTTCCGGTTTTGATTTTTATACGTTCTAACTTTTAACTGCTTTATATCCGTATGTTGAAGATGATGGTTCTTGTTTCGAAGGGTGAAATCACCGTTTTAGCGCTTGTATGAAAAAGAAGATGTGGTATTATTGTCAATGAGACAACTCCCCACAATAGACCAAAATGACACAGAAATTAACAACTATAGGTCACGGTACGGCCTTAAACAATGAGCAAAGCCCATACCGCTGGAAGTATTTAACGACCTTGACTGGCTTTTCAGCCCTCGCACGGTCGGCCCGGTGCCGTAAGGCGTTTGGTGAGCTCTGTCATATTTTGATGCGTAGGGTCAGGATCAGGTGAGGACGCAATATATAGGCCACCATTTTGATTTTGGTGAGTTGTTTTTCTTTTGTTGACTATTTTGCTGTTTCTTTTACTTCACAACGGCTGTTTTCAGGGCCAGGTTAACCAGCTGGGCAGCCCGCTAACCTCGACGATGTGTTGTTGGTAGATGAATCATTGACTCTGTAGTAGATGACTGCAACCTGCACGAAGCTAAATACACATAGCCCTCGGACGTCTAGACAGCATATGACACTCACCCATCCACAATGGGTTTCGGAGTGTCGCTAACGCGGGTCTACTAGTAAGGTAACATCATAAGCTAGTTTGTCGTTGAACCATCTGAGCAGCGTAACATGTTGTAGCCAACGGGTAATCGGAGCTGATCCAGCACGTCCTTTCAGCTGTAAGGACTGAGACGTGACTGTGTGTCAACTTGAGTGGGGTTTTATTTGTCATTTTTCACCACTACCTGATTATTAGACAAAGTGGCACTTAACTCTGTTATTACATACTCGATTATCATTTGTTTTCTATGAAAACATTTTCACTTTTAACTCTTTCGGGCATAATGGTTGACGTACGTTTACGCACTTTTGTCATGTTTGTGTCTAGACAACTTATAATTGTATATATGGCAAAGTTATTTTCAAACAGTTGTTACAAAAGTACGTAGAACGTTTAAAGATTGACTAATTAATTCATTAAAATTACAAGGAAGCAACGCCATTTTCGTAATTTATTCAGCATTAATGTATGCATCTGTCACTATAAACATGAAACATTGGATAACATATTTCACAATACATAAAATCCATATTTCAGTTTTACACTAGTCTGATCTCTTCTTTGACACCAGGGAGGTATTGCTACCAAAATCGACGGATATAAGACAAAATTACACAGATTCACGTCAATTAATTGTGGTCTGTGAATAAGAGGTTCATTTGAAATTAATGTAAATACAGACTGTTTAAAAATACTCCTCTGTAAAAATAAAAATTCGAATAATATAAAATTACAGAGAAATGTAGCTCGACAATAACATATACTCCAAGACGGTAAGCTTACAAAGAAAAGTTTATCCTATGCATTCAAGATCATGGTTATAAGCTTCTGTTTAAGTCATACCAGTAAACTGTAGGAGAAGTTATGATTACATTTGTTGTAGGTCTTGTTTTGACCCCTTGAAGTCAAAAATTAGTATCTTTTATCAGTCTAGTTAATACACTGCAATGCCATTCTTCGTTATTCATAAGACATAAGTCTCGAACATCAGTATATATTATTGATTTCTGTCTTACAAATCGCTTTTAAGGTGGTATGGGAGTATAAATTTGAAATGAAAGAATTGTTCATACTTTGTCAAAATGTAGTATATATTGTGGTATGTTCATAAATATAATAAAAAAAAAGATAGGTCACCGAGCATTTTCCCAAGCTACAGGTTGTGACAAAGTGACACATTTTGTATGGATTGTACAGGAAAAACATCATTATGTGATTAGAGCTAAACTAAATGATAGAATTGTAAAATAAAATACGAAAAGATAACTTTTAGAAAATGCGGTCACCGTACTTTTTTTTTTCCGAATAAAATATAAAATAGCAAAATTTCATGTAGATTCCTTAAGAAAATGCACTAGTTCAGAGTTACCTCCACTTAACCCTTTCGCGTTCCCATCGGTACTCTGGTACCGATGGGCTATGTTTTTGGGCAACTAGCTTGCGTAAAGTATTGAATCTTTGACATGTGTTTACGTACAGAAGTGGTTGAGGCTTGAATCAATCCCCTATATCACAGCTGTGTGTTTCATGGTGCCTTAAACTTTTCACGAGTACGGTTTGGTATCAAATCGCCCCGAACGGACAACATTTTCTCCTGTTTTTTGAATTTGAACACAATATTTCCATAGAGTATGGTAAAATATACTGTTGATTTTGGGGCAATATAAAGTTTTTTTTATTAACTACGCCGTGTATTTTTTAGGGAACATCTTCATAGTATGATTGAAACTTGTACTCAAGTTAAATAAGTAATTTAAAGTGTACCAACGCAATCATTAACTTGAAATGCACTCTCAATGTGTGGTCAATTCTTACCAAACTAATTAAAAAAGAGACAAAAAATCATAATTTTTTTTGGCGAAGTTGAAAAGATATAACAGAACATTGTTTCTTGAAGTGCCTGGTTATGGAAAAGACAAAAACACTTTTGTTGAAATAAAGGAACCGGTAAAAGTTTATAAAAAACATGGCAGACTAAAGTAGGATATTATCCTATATTTGCTTAAAATATTTGTTATATCGAGACTTAATTTCCAAACGAAAACGGCTGATTATTTGTTAAGCCTGAAATTTGGATCAAGGATTAGATTTGGACGAAAAAACGGCTGAAATCCTTTTTTTTTTGCATGTTGCGGGCATCAACTTTTGGAAGGCAAATAGCACGTAATACCTCCAAATATATCATAATGGCAACTTTTCTGTTTCTATCAGACTTAGGCCATTGCTGTGACACCAAAACTACATCCCATTAGCCCATAAAAAAGTCTCCACACGACCTTTTTCGCAAGAATTTTGTATTTTTTTCATTTTTTTTTTCGCAATTCACGTGACTTTTGACCGAAAAACACGTGACTTCAAAAGACAAAATTTCTGATTGTTTTGAAATATTTGATCAATTATCTTTCAAGTGGACCCAAAACAATCTTTATGTGAGCTTCAGTGCGAATTCTATATGCGATTGAACTTTGATAGTGTCTTTTCATAAGGTTACGTCCAATTTGGCGGAACGTGAAAGGGTTAAAATACCAATTTAAAAACATTAAAAATCCATCAAAAATAATCTACGCTTGTAAAAAAATTAATATTTATAAGTTAAAATCTTAAAAAATATATTTTTTTAAATGAAAATTGACATCAGTTTATCTGCCTTCCTTATCACATTTTGCTAATTTGATTGAATATCTGGACCTTAGGTTCTCTGTTATTTAAATCCAAGATGGGGAAAGACAATACTACCTTAAGGTTTCACATTCTTATATTTTGTGCAAAACATCAAAACCTGAAAACAAAGTCTTGTATTTATTTCTTGTCATGAAAACTTAGATTTGTACGTGCTGTAAAATTTCGAATGCATATTTAGACAGTTAACATGCAACAACCGTTTGCTCTAGGCATTAACATTAAAATCCATAGATATTCCTATATGTAGTTATTTTCTGTCAGAACGATGGGTCTATTTTTTTTTAAACAACCCGGGCTAATCCATAGATAAGCAAATTCAGTTTTAGTCATGCATCAAATTGTATTGACTCTCTCATTATATACTCGATTATCATTTGTTTTATATCTTCTCAATCGGAAAACATTTTCACGTTAAACTTTTTCGATCATGAAGGTTGACGTAACTTGATCACTTTTGTTAATTTTTGTGTCTAACAACATCTTATTATTGTATAGATGATAAAGTAATTTTCAAACAGTTGTTTCAAAAGTACGTATGAAGTTTAAAAATTGACTAAAAGTCCAAGGGGGCAACGAACTAATGGTTAGTTACTCAACTTTTATATATGACACGGGTTATGTTCTTCTCATATATTTTATGATAGTATGATACTAAACCCCTAACGGGAGGGATTGTACCTGATATTCATATGATGAAGACATAATCTTTCAATCATTTAATTGAGGTCTGGAGCTGGCATGTCAGTTAACTGCTAGTAGTCTGTTGTTATTTATGTATTATTGTCATATTTTTTTTTTTTTTTTTTTATTTTCTTTTGTTACATCTTTTGACATCAGACTCGGACTTCTCTTGAACTGAATTTTAATGTGCGTATTGTTATTCTTTTACTTTTCTACATTGGCTAGAGGTATAGGGGGAGGGTTGAGATCTCATAAACATGTTTAACCCCGCCGCAATTTTGCGCCTGTCCCAAGTCAGGAGCCTCTGGCCTTTGTTAGTCTTGTATGATTTTAAATTTTAGTTTCTTGTGTATAATTCGGAGTTTAGTATGACGTCCATTATCACTGTACTATTATGCATATTTTAGGGGCCAGCTGAAGGACACCTACGGGTGCGGGAATTCTCGCTACATTGAAGACCCATTGGTTGCCTTCGGCTGTTGTTTGCTCTATGGTCGGGTGGTTGTCGCTTTGACATATTCACCATTTCCTTTCTCAATGTTATCTAACTATTACACATCAGACAGTATATATTAAAGTTCTTATTGATTAAATGTTCAAGGAATAAGTTGTTGTAACACAATGTCTGGAATTTATTTAAATTCACTAATAAAATCATTAAAAGTACAAGGCAGCTTCAACCTATTAGTAAGTTATTCAACTTATATGTATGCATCTGTTACTACGTACATACATCATTCTCTCCAAATACATACAATCTATATTTTGAGATGTATACTTGTTTTTTCTCTCATTTGACACAACGGAAGTTATGCTACAACGAATCAACGAATATATGACAAAATTACAAAGATCCACGTCAATTAATTTGGCTTTGTGAATAGTATTTCATTACAAAATCAACGCAAATAAAGACTGTAAAAAATATCACCCCCTTCAAAAAGAAATATAGAATATATGAAATTACGTCGAAAAGTAGCGGGACAAGGACATAGATTAAAATGCATCGAACATACCAAAAAAGATTACCGTAGGCATTCAAAATCATGGGTGCTCCGATTTTGTTAAAGTCAAATACCGAAGGAAAAGTTGAGATAACACCATTATGTGACCCCTTGAACTTAAACTCAAAATGTATTATAAATCTTGCATATACACTGCAATGGCATCCTTCATATGTTCATTAAGAAATAATTCATGGAAGCCATAGATTTGTTGGAAATTTACACATGGCCTGGGCCGTGATATTCGAATTTTATCCTGAGCGTTAGCGAGGGATAAAATTAACGAATATCACGGCCCAGGCCATGTGTAAATTTACAACAAATCTATGGCTTCCATGAATTATTTCGATTCTAATACGACAAATACGATCATTAAAAAACTAAAGCGATGATGGGTACACCGTGTGTGTGGCTGTTCTATTTTACCCACTGTTCGATAAATGTAAAACAAATCTAATAAACCTGCATGAATGATTTCTTAACTAACCGCTAGAAAAAAAATGTGATTACTTTTGTTACTTCTCAGTAAACCCAACATTTGTGCAATTTTAAATTTACATTGTTTATCGTAAGCTACCGTCAAATTCACTGTTGACATGTTGTAACCAAGGAGCCGCCATGTTGACTTGCTGAAATCAGTAAATGTGCGAATAATGCAATAGAACAGAAAACAAGCAACACCTACCTCAATAATTTATTAATGCAATTGTATCCGAGTTTAGAAGGTAAACGCAATAGAAAAACGTTCAGCTTTGACGTTTTCATTCGTATGACGTCATGTTTTGAAATGACGTTAATGCGCCAAAATCATTACTGGAATTTCGCGGACTTTTAATTTATTTTTGTATTTGTCCATTTTACTGTTCTCTAATGTGTAAATTCTTTTTGTTATGCGTCAGAATCAGAATAAATGTTCTGTAGGGTTTTATTCAATTGTAATTGTTAACACAGTGAAATCCACAACCGTCTACACATAGGTTACGATACATGTGGATTTACGTGGGAGGCATATTTAAACAGCCATTTGTGTACATCTTGGAGTCTGCGCTAAGTATAGATATATCGAGAATTTTATCACGGTGTTGTTTTTCAAAGCGAAAGAAGCACGTCATATTAGAATTAGATATAAATCTGTGAAATATCAGTATCTATATTTGTGCATTTAGTCTAACATATTACTATAAAGGCTTCAAACGTCCTACATTTTGTGCAAAACACCAAAACTGTCAATCAGTTTTATATGGGTTTTTTTTCTTGCGATTATTATCATGATTATATAGATTGCGTAAAAAAAAGTAGCCCAAGAAAAGAAAAAAATGAAATTGTCACAAACATGTCTTGAAAACGTGAATCTTTACCATGAAGCCTGTGTGTCTATATTTAAAATTATTTACCATTTCTGTATACACCATTCTTTTAGTACTTTTATCAGACATATGGATAAACCTATCAAAGATCGTCAGATGCGTGTTTCGTCTACATAAGACCCATCAGGGACGTTAGAAAGAGTATGAATTTGCATTGCTATACGACGTGTCTCGGTATTTTGAACATTGATGTAATTTTTTTATGTTTCTGTTATGGTTTCGGTTGGATAATGTGTTAGGTCTTATCGTTTGTAGTACAAATCAAAATATCGAAAATACAAGTACCTAAATATTACAGTAATTTTAAAGTAAAGAAATAGTACTAAATATTAAAAGTAAATTTCCAGTACTACATATTTTCAGTACAGAAATAGAACCTATACTAAAGTAGCTGTGTAGTAAGATGTTTTAACGTTTATATAAACATGATACATTGACATTCACTTCCTTTCAAATCTATACATTTTCCATGGGGAATGTGCCAAAGAGACAACAACCCGACCATAGAAAAAACAACAGCAAAAGGTCACCAACAGGTCTTCAATGTAGCGAGAAATTCTCGCACCCGGAGTCGTCCTTCAACTGGCCCCTAAACAAATATATACTAGTTCAGTGATAATGAACGCCATACTAATTTCCAAATTGTACACAAGAAACTAAAATTATAAATAATACAAGACTAGCAAAGGCCAGAGCCTCCTGACTTGGGACAGGCGCAAAAATGCGGCGGGGTTAAATATGTTTGTGAGATCTCAACCCTCCCCCTATACCTCTAGCCAATGTAGAAAAGTAAACGCATAACAATACGCACATTAAAATTCAGTTCAAGAGAAGTTCGAGTCTGATGTCAGAAGATGTAACCAAAGAAAATAAACAAAATGACAATAATACATAAATAACAACTACTAGCAGTTAACTGACATGCCAGCTCCAGACTTCAATTAAACTGACTGAAAGATTATGATATCATCATATGAACATCAGGCACAATCCTTCCCGTTAGGGGTTTAGTATCATACCATCATAACATATATGAGAAGAACATAACCCGTGTAATGCCAACAACTGGTTTTTGATTAAATGTGTTTAGTTCCGCTGCAAAGACCCTATAAGTGTATACATTCCGATATACACAATCCTTTTATCACTTATATCAGACATATTGATAAACTCATCAATGTGTGTAAAATTCTACAATTTCAAGAGTTCTTACACAGCTACTTTTGCATAGGTACTATTTCTGTACTAAAAATATGCAGTACTGGAAATTTACTTTTAATATTCAGTACTATTTTGTTACTTTAACATTATTGTAATATAGGTACATGTATTTTACAGTACTTACATTGTACTTGAAATGTAGGTACTACAGATTTTTGGTTACTATCGTTACATTTTCAGCATTTTGAAAGTTTTCTATTTCAAATCTCTTAAAATTATGATTTTCAAACATGGAATAATGTATTATTTCTGTACCAAAATATTTAGTACAAATCAAGTACTGTAAAATACAAGTACCTTAATATTACAATAATTTTAAAGTAAAGAAATAGTACTAAATATTTTAAAAAGTAAATTTCCAGAACTACATATTTTTGGTACACAAATAGTACACAATAGAAATGTTTGTATCTGCAGCTAAACAAACGGTGAAACTGGTTGAAATTTCATTTCAAGTAAGATTATCGAAACCTTATAAAAGTATATACCAGTATCATAAATTTGAAAATGATACAATAACAAACGTAAAAGACTTGAAAATTTTCAAGAGTATCTGATCAAAAGCTATATTTTACATATATGTTATTGAAAAAAATATCTAATATTTGATTAAAAATAGCAAGATATAATGAAAATCTTGGCATTATCATGTGTTCTTAGTATACCGAAGTAATATGTAACTATAACTATTGATTATAGAGAAACACATTGAAAACATGACAGTTACCATATTTTAATAACCATTTTTTTTTCCTTTTGTTGTTTAATTAATCTTTGATCTTTTGCAATTACTGTTAACACTGAGGTTCTGATTTCGAAGCCCGAACGTGGCAAGTGCGCTCGACTAAAATCTTAATTATTGACTATGGTTGTCATTTTTCCTGCGGAAGGTTCTCTCCGAGCACCCTGGCAACCGCAACCCATAATAATTGACCACCATGAAATAGCACAATAGTGCTGAGAGGCGTTAAACACCAATCAATCAAGAAATATGTGAAGTCGAAAGTAAATCACACGGAATTTTTATGTAGAGTTGTCTCATTGACAAACATACTATGTATCCTTCTTTTGTATGGTGACTGAAATCGTATGATCTGATTTTTCAAATTCCATTTCAAGATTTTATTATAATTGTGTTGTTTTCCTTTATTTTCAGTTACGTTTTAAAATGTCACCTAACTTTTACTTTGTCTACTTTCGTTTTGTAAACATATGTAGCAATGTTAACGAGATACTTTTACTTTTACTTTGTCTACTTTCGTTTTGTAAACATATGTAGCATTGTTAACGAGAGGAAGAGTAGTGTTCCACTTGAATAAACAATGAACAAAAACCGAAAATCGTTTTAACAACAAATAAGATTGTCAAGCTCTGTCAATATGAATAACATGTAATTATCTGATTGGTCGAGATGTATTATATTTTAATGTTTCTTAAACAATGCGTCATGTACCACATGATTTAACTATACATATATATATACTGCTGTCAGTTGATACAAATCATAAATGTTTTAAATTGAATAAGTAAAAGCGTTAACGATGAAATCATTAATTCTTATCATAGCAGTTCTTATTGGGATGTTATTTGTTCCAGCGATAGAAAGTAAGTTTTTAATCTGTTCGTATACATTTCCAGAAAAATCACGGAAAACATGGAAAAGGCAAAGATTTAAAATCAACTCAACGTAAGAAGCTTGTAAGTTTTGTGTAAAGATGGATAGCCGGAGGAAAAACTTTCTATCCAAATAAATTGAATTTCAATGCCTGCACCAAGTCAGGAATATGGCAGTTGTTTCCTCCTTATATGAGATGTGGATTTTTCAAATTGTACAGGGACTTTCCTTTTTGAATTTGCTTGGATTTCGGTATTTTTGGTGTTTTAATTTTTATGAAACATGAGACATTACAAAATACAGAATCAGATATTATAAATATTAAGAAACACTTTTTAAATTTATGAAGTTATAATGAAATAAGAAAATATATTACAATTGATATGGTTAAGTTCGCTGTACTTGATTTTGAGTTTTTGCCTTGTATTCCAAATTCTCTTGTTATGTCTGTGTAGTGCTTTTAAAAAAAATGCCCCTACTTTAGTCTTCATAGGTTTATAACATATAGTTTAAAATCCATATTTGAAAATCTTATAAAATTCTTTTTATTTTTTCATAGTTTTTGAAAGAAAAAAGGTGCCAATGGGAAATGTATTAAACATTTAAAGAAAATCATTTCCATCCAAATTCAAAGGTTAATATCTCGAAAACAAGCACAAGGACCCTTCATTTTTTCTTATTTTTAGTTCCTTTATTTTAATTCTATTAATTCATAACAGTCTTTAACAAAGCTTGTTAAATTTAAACAGAGAACCAAACATACTTAATGAAATGTTGCTAAAGTTTTTGTACATAAACAGAGTGTTTTCTATAGTTTCCAATATCTAAAATATTCTATCCAACAATGGAGGCAATGAGTTGTTAGATCTACTTTTGAATATAAAGTAATTTAATGGAAACACAATATTGGTTTTACTACCAGACACAGCAAACATTTATTTCATTTGTGATAAAAGACAGCCATATAATTATTTCTAATCTAACCCAGTCTGTTATGGATAGCCAGAACATTATATTCCAAAAACACGTAAACTATTTTTTCTCTGATTTCTAAACAAAAAGTGCATAGTCTTGCATATAAATAAAAATAAATTACATGGTAGAATTCTATGTACATGTGAATGTCTGCTCATGAAATAACAGGCATTGGTAAGGGGAGGTGGAGGACTCACAAACATGTTAATCCCCGCCACATTTTCTATGAGCCTCTCTAAATTCAGGAGCCTGTAGTTCAGTGGTTGTCGTTGGTTAATGTTTGTAATATTTGTTTTTGTTTGTTTTTTTTTGTTAAAATTAGGCCGTTTATACTATTCAATTGAATTGTTTCATATTTTTCATCTCAGGCCCTTTTATAGCTGACCCTACGGTATCTTTTTTGTTCTCTTTGTTGAAGGCCATACGCTTGCCTATAAAATTCTTACATCCATTTCATTTAATCTCTGGTGGATAATTATCTCATAGGCAATAATACCACATCTCAGTATCTTTAAGTTTAGTTTAAACATATTCTATTTGGTGAATTAAAGTAAAATGGATTATACACAATTAAATCATACTTATGAAGTCTTCTCCATAATACAATATAAATAAACACAATTATAGTATAATGAGCATGCATTTAAAGCAAACAGTTTATAGAATATGAATACAAGCTTTCATAGGTAAAAAAAAAAGAAGAAAGGGAGAGAGAAAAAGAAAAAGAAAGTTTGAAAAGTCATATAATTCTGTGATGAAGACATGGGTGTTGATGATTATGTTAATGATGTGACGTGTCATTATCAATAACACTTTATGAAGGTAAAAGAAATCTGTTTGACCTTTTGATGAAATATTTAATATGTTTTTGAAAATTGAATATTTTCTTCTTTCGAAAGTTCCAAAATTCCGCAAATTAATAGTTTTGTATCTAAAACAAAGTTTTCGGAAAGCCAGTTAAGATTTTCTACATCAAGTTTATTTGGGACAAACGAAAAAGTAATGATGGACATTCTCAATATCTGATCCACATTGGCAAGAAGGATCATTTATAATACTAGCTCGAAAAAGGTCATAATTTAAGAATAAAGTGGAGCATCGCAATTGCGTTACGATAATATTCAATTTCCTCGGGCCGAACAACAAAAAAACGTTTCAACTATACTTAGTAGACCATCGTTCTTCAATTCTTTCTTAAATTTAGAAATAGAGTCGACACTGCGAATTTTTGGGTCAAATTTATTCTACCCACGTATTGTATAGCGATAAGCCGATTCAGTATCAAGGGAAAGTCTACAAAATACAACAATAATAGCATGACAATTTCGCTACGGATAGTGGGTTGTACTTTGACAACAATAATAGCATGACAATTTCGCTACGGATAGTGGGTTGTACTTTGCACACAACAATAATAGCATGACAATTTCGCTACGGATAGTGGGTTGTACTTTACCCACATTGAGGAACAAGAGTTTTATTATTATTATTAATTTTAAGTGTATACAGTGTATTGATGGTTCAGTAATTACCACAATGTATTGTTTTTTTAGAAACCAGAAATCCTTTATATGGAGGGAATATTTTTTATAAAATTTAAATCGATAATCTGCATATTAGAAAATAGTTCCCACTTAACACATGAAGACATAGTCACTTTTTTATAATCCTACAAAAATAATGTATAGAAAAGTAATAGTTGTTGTTCTTTTGAGATTTATCTACCAATTAATTTTCAATATTGTCGGGTATAGAACTGGCATCTATCTTACTTTTAAATTTATTTGGAATTGCAGTTACAATATCATAAAACTCCACGATATAAATATTGATAAAAAAAAAAATTTAACTTATCATACATTCTATGAAAATTAGGCATGAATCAATATATTGTGATGGTAACATTTTGGAACTTTTCTAAAATGTTTGCTCGTTAGAATTACATTTGGCTCATTATACCTGTATTGGTGAAATTTTAAAATTGTTATAATGATAATTTAATCTTAATACAATCTTAATAATTTAAATAGAAAAATATTTGACATTGAAATAATGATATTTGAATTATTATATTTCAAGGTTGGGGTGGAAGAAGATATTATCGAGGAACCCGTTGGCCAACAGCAACCCCTGCCGCAAACCCTGCCGCAGCTGCTGCCGCCTTCCTTAGTATGTTTATTAAAATGATATTCATATAATAATATTTGTAGTGTTAACATTTTAAATTGTTAGAATAATTGTTCAATCTGTATTATTTTGATGGCAATTCATTTGCCCAATTAGAGTTTTGTTAGAAATATTATTTTTTTATCAAATGGTAACATTTTGAAATTGTTGAAATAAGATTTCAATCTTGATACAATCTTTACAGTTTAATGAAATTTTTTTGTCATTGTGAAAAAATTAATGGCATTTTTCTATTTCAAGGAAATGGTAGAAGAAGAACTTTAGCTGCAGCCTGTGTCGCAGCCGCTACCGCTGCTCAAAGTATGATTAGTAAAATGATACCTAAATCGTAATATTTGTTTTAATAACATTTTGAAATTGGTACAATAATAGTTTAATCTTAATAACTTCAATGCTAGAATTATTTTTGAAATTTAATATTTTTATAATGATAACATTTCGAAATTGTGTGAACATTAGTTTAATCTTCGTAGATTTAATGACAAAATGTTTGATATTGTAAGACTGATATTTAAAATTTTCTCTTTGAAGGTGTTTGTCTTCCAAATGCGTTGACAGTAACCCCTGCCTGTGCCGCAGCCGATTTACGTGCTCAAAGTATGAATATTAAAATGATATTTGAATCGTAATGTTTCTTGCAATAACATTTTAAAATTGTTACTAGTTCAATCTTTATAATTGCAATGCTAAAATGTTTGCCCTATTAGAATTATGTTTGAAATGTTATATTTCTATTGGTAACATAATAAAATTGTTAGAAAAATAGTTAAATCTTCATAAGATATCTATAGATTTAATGAAAAATGATTGACGTTTTAAGAATGATATTTGAAAATTTCTATTTGAAGCTGTTTGTGGAACAAGAATTTAAGCTGGTGTTCAAGGTATGTTTATTCAAATAATATTTGAATCGTACAATTGATAATGGAAATGGGGAATGTGTCAAAGAGACAACAACCAGACCAAAGAGCATAAGGCTGAAGACCACCAACATACTTAACACAATGCATATGTCTGAGCAACATTTGTGTTGATTATGAAAGTAGAGGACCATAGAATAAATGTGTAAAAACTATGGAGTTATTAAATGTATAAAAATATTAAATTTTCAAAGAACTTATTGTGTGAAAAAAGGGACTCTTTACCGCGAGGAACCGCATCACAAAAAAATTTTCGGGATGTGTTAATTTACAGAAAATGAATCACACATCGTACCCCGAAAATTTAACCACACATGTAAAAATGTCTCAGCTTCGAAACGAGCTATCATACATATCCAAGTTTACAATATGGACTGAGCTACAGAAGAAAATGTTAACATTAACGCCTATGGAAAATTCATTAAGCATACTGACCCAGATCTCTATCACTTACGCTTCATGGGTGTATATACCACTCATGTCAAATACTAAAGGGGAATTAACTGTCATATAGAGTCTCGTTATTGTTTCCACTAAAATTTGATCAAAACATTTTGAAGATTTAACGAACCATTTGTGAAAATAAATTGATCAATTTCTTTAACGGTTGCGGACTTAAACTTCCTTGTTGTTAATAAAACAAAACATGATCATACATTTTCTTTGAATACATGTATCCGACTTTGATTTCTATATGCATTAAAAGAGCATAGTCCAGTCCTTCACCAGTACATGTAACACACAATTTGTCCTAAAACTTAATATGTCCTAAAACTTAATATGTCCTAAAACTTAATATGTCCTAAAACTTAATATGTCCTAAAACTTAATTTGTTGATTTAAATTTATGAAAATTATAGCATCTCCATATAACACACATCTTATTTCGTTCATTGCAGGTTTGCCTAATCACCATGACGATAATGAAAAGACAGAAGAACATATCGTTATAATAAATCTCAAACAAAACTTTATACTTGTAAAGCATTATTTTCTGCCAAATCCCATTTCAGCCAAATCTTTGTCTACTGATTTTATCGGGACTAATTATAACTGGCTTGAATCTTCCGTTTGGTGTCTTGCAACTCCCTGACTAGCCTCACGCTGCTTAGGGTCGATAATCTTGATAAACGTCATTTATCTAATAGGATCGAATGCTGTTGAACGCTTCTCCAGGGACAACAAGGGAAATAAATTTATCCTGAGCATTATCGATGTCTTCTCGAAATATGGCTGGCTGATACCACTCAAGAACAAGAAGGGGGTGACGGTGCGGGATGCCTTCCAAGCGGTGTGCCCAAGAAGCTATGTACAGACAAAGGCACTGAGTTTTACAACAAACATGTAAATCAGCTGCTTCAAAAGCATGGTATCGATCTCTACTCCACCTGGAACGAAGAGAAGTCTAGTATTGTCAACCGTTGGAACCGCACAATGAAAGAGAAAATGTTCAAATACTTTTCAGCCAACTACACACGCACCTATATCGGAACCTTTACGGCAGCATACCTCCCATTAAACCACCGCGATTTTCCGAATCACCAAGAAGAAAGGTACATTCGAGAAGGGATATATCCCCCGATGGACCGAGGAAGTATCCACCATTTCCCTAGTTTTATCATAGGTCCACTGGACAATCTTTTCTTCGATCTTTTCATTTATCTCCTCAAGGATATCAACCACGTCCGTGGCCGCGGTGAAAATCTAGTTTCCAGAGTGAAAGCATCTCTCGTTCTCATCATCCGCCTTACCTGTTGGATTAATCTTTTCAACATTAAAAACAGTAACATTAAGTACAGTGCATGATGACATTGGTTTGCCCCTTACAATGCCCAATCTTCTATAAGTTCCACCCGTGACATCCGAGAGACCTCAAGGGCGGTGTGCACATCCATGCCATGATGGGGATCATATTCCAGGTAGTAAATACATCTTTAAAAGCTTTCTGTGGGGAATGTACCTCAATTTTATCCCCAATGGCTTTCTTATCTTCCCAAATCTTTTCCTGTACTAGTGCCTTCTTTAGCTAACCCCTTTCAACCCAAGTTGTTTTGTCTGGGTGATAATCTCCTTCCTCGTGTGGGGTTTTGGGACGACGATGAGATTTTTCTTCGTTTCTATCAACTCTTAACCAATTGATCTTTCCTCAACCGGGAATACCCTCGAAGGTGGTTCATTTTGGCTATACCTCTCAGGGCTTTGACTTTTTCAACTACTAACTCCATGTTAACTATTGAATCCATGTCTTTATCCTAACAATAAAAAAAAATCAATTTTGGTCACCCTAAAACTACCATCCCTAATTCAACACTCTCGATCCTACAATCCATATAAAAACAACAAAGTCGTGAAACGTCTGGATTTTTTAATCCCATAGCTCACAAATTGCACAGCTTAATCGGTCTCTCTCTTTGCCAAGACGGTAGTAAGCTGCTTGTTTAATCTCTCACATTCCCATGTGCGAATAGTTCCCCTTTCGAGCACAAAGTTATAATTGTGCAGACCTTTACTTCGTGTCAACATCTTTAATATCTTTGACAATCCAGGTTGAGTCCTGCCATACTCCTTGCCTTTTGAGAATTTCATCATCATTGCAGCGCTGTTCTCGATTGGCCTTTACAGCGTCCACTTTTTTCAGAATGTCTACCTCTTGCGCTGTATTCTATCTCTGATCAGACATATTTGTAATCGTATAACCCATTGTTTTTATCATGTTTATCTATCTGTGATTTTTTATTGTCGAGCCTGCAACTTTTGTTGCAGAAAGCTCGACATAGGGATAATGATCCGGCGGCGGCGTCGGCGGTGTACGCTCACTTCTCAATAGCTTTATATTTTAGAAGGTAGAAGACCTGGATGTTTCAAACTTTATATATAGATGCCTCATGTTACGAACTGTCCGTCAGTCACATGTTCAATGTCATTGACTTCATTGCCATGGTTCGGTTCAGTGACGACTTGAAAAAAAGTTAAGATTTTTTGTAATGTTAAATTCTCTGTTATTATTAGTATTAAGATAAGTGTCTTTGGTATGTGCATACTTTGCAAGGTCCTCATGCCCGTCAGACAGTTTTCACTTGACCTCAACCTCATTTCATGGATCAGTGAACAAGGTTAAGATTTGGTGGTCAAGTCTTTATCTCAGATACTATAAGCAATAGGTCTAGTATATTTCGTGTATGGAAGGACTGTAAGGTGTACATGTCCAACTGGCAGGTGTCATCTGACCTTGACCTCATTTTCATTGGTTATAGTTAAGTTTTTGTGTTTTAGTCTGTTTTTCTTATACTATATCCAATAAGTCTACTTTATTTGGTGTATGCAATGATTATAAGGTGTACATGTCTAGCTGACAGGTGTCATCTGACCTTGACCTCATTGTCATGGTTCAGTGGTCAAAGTTTTTGAGTTTTGGTCTATTTTTTTAATACTATATGCAATAGGTTTACTATATGTGGTGTATGGAATGATTGTAAGATGTACATGTCTAGCTGACAGGTGTCATCTGACCTTGACCTAATTTTCATGGTTCAGTGGTCAAATTTAAGTTTTTGAGTTCTGGTCTAATTTCTAATACTATATATATGCAATAGGTCTACTACATTTGGTGCATGACATGGTTGTAAGGTATACATGTCTAATTGACAGGTGTCATCTGACCCTGACCTCATCACTATATTTTGTATGTGCATACCTTGCAAGGTCCTCATGCCCGTCACAGTTTTCACTTGACCTCGACCTCATTTCATGGATCAGTGAACAAGGTTAAGTTTTAGTGGTCAAGTCTATATCTCAGATACTATAAGCAAAAGGTCTAGTATATTTCGTGTATGGAAGGACTATAAGGTGTACATGTCCAACTGGCAGATGTCATCTGACCTTGACCTCATTTTCATGGTTCAGTGGTCAAAGGTAAGTTTTTGAGTTTTGGTCTATTTTTATAATACTATATGCAATAGGTTTACTTTATTTGGTGTATGGAATGATTGTAAGGTGTACATGTCTAGCTGACAGGTGTCATCTGACCTTGACTTAATTTTCATGGTTCAGTGGTCAAAGTTAAGTTTTTGAGTTTTGGTCTATTTTCTAATACTATATGCAATAGGTCTACTACATTTGGTGTATGGAATGGTTGTAAGGTGTACATGTCTAATTGGCAGGTGTCATCTGACCCTGACTTCATCACTATATTTGGTATGTGCTTACCTTGCAAGGTTCTCATGCCCGTCAGACAGTTTTCACTTGACCTCGACCTCATTTCATGGATCAGTGAACAGGGTTAAGCTTTGGTGGTCAAGTCTATATCTCAGATACTATAAGCAAAAGGTCTAGTATATTTCGTGTATGGAAGGACTATAAGGTGTAAATGTGCAACTGGCAGGTGTCATCTGACCTTGACCTCATTTTCATGGTTCAGTGGTCAAAGGTAAGTTTTTGAGTTTTGGTCTATTTTTATAATACTATATGCAATAGGTTTACTATATTTGGTGTATGGAAAGATTGTAAAGTGTACATGTCTAGCTGACAGGTGTCATCTGACCTTGATTTAATTTCCATGGTTCAGTGGTCAAAGTTAAGTTTTTGAGTTTTGATCTATTTTTCCAATACTATGTGCATTAGGTCAACTATATTTGGTGTATGGAAATTATTTACATAATTATCTATAATATGTCAGTCGAGCAAGTTTTATATGACCTTGACCTCATATTCACGGTTCATTGCTAAGTGTTATGTGTTTGTGTTTTGGTCTGTTTTTCTTAATTTATAAGCAATAGGTCAACTATATTTGTTGTATTGAAGAATTGTTAGATGTACATGTCTGCCTGGCATGGTTCATCTGACCTTGACCTTATTTTCATGGTTAATTGATGAATGTTTCATTTTCCTGGTTTATGTTGAGTTTATATGACAGTTGTAATAAAGCTTTATATGTAAGACTATCAACATAATATCAATGATTAATAAAGAAAGCGAAATATTTCGGCGTGTGCACTCTTGCTTTTTTTGTGTGTGTGTTTCTTTCTTCCACAAAGACACATTTTCCTACGACCCCAACCTAAAAATTGGGGTCTGACTGAACTCTCATAATCATACTACTGTTCCTCACTTAATAAACTTTCAAATGAGGTATTAGGTATATCTGTAATTAGAGGCTAAAGGGTCACAGCATTCCATTCCATTATTCAAAATATCTATTTCATTATTCAAAATTGGCTATTTCTTAATTTTCACGCGTATTTTGGCATTTAGGTCCTCCGTAAACCCTCTAATGGTCATTGCGGCACACATCATTGATACTCAGTTTATTCCTCTATCAATAAGCTTCAATTTGGGGTATGAATTTTGCCTTTATTAGGGACTGAGGGGTTGCAGCAGTCCATTCCATTATTCAAAATAAGCTATTTCCCAATGTTCACGCGTATTTCGATATTCAAGTCCTTCGTTACTCCTCTAATATCCGTTGCGGAACATATTTGTTATATACCTTTTGTTCCTCTCTCGATAAGCTTTCGTTCGAGGTATAATATATATCTGTAATTAAGGGCTGAAGGGTCATAGCAGTCCATTCCATTATTCAAAATATCCATTTCATTCTTCAAAATTGGCTATTTTTTTAATTTTCACGCGTATTTTGGCATTTATGTCCTCTGAAACCTCTGTAATGGTCATTGCAGCCCATATCGATTGTACTCATTTTTTTCCTCCATCTATAAGCTTTAATTTGGTGTATATTGTTTTTCCTTAATTAGGAGCTGACAGGTTGAAACAATCCATTCCATTATACAAAATTGGCTATTTCTCAATGTTCACGCGTATTTCGATATTTAAGTCCTTCGTTACTCCTCTAATATGCGTTGCGGAACATATTGACTATATACATTTTGTTCCTCTCTTGATAGGATTTCGATCGAGATATAATACATTTCTGTTATTAGGGGCTATAGGGTCCTGCCAGTCCATTCCATTATTCGAAATTTCCATTTCATTAATCAAAATTGGCTATTTCTCAATGTTCACGCGTATTTCGATTTTTAAGTCCTTAATTACTCCTCTAATATGCGTTGCGGAACATATTGACTATATACATTTTGTTCCTCTATTAATAAGCTTTCGATCGAGGTAAAATATATATCTGTTATTAGGGGCTGAAGGGTCCTGCCAGTCCATTCCATTATTCAAAATTTCCATTTCATTATTCGAATTAGGCTATTTCTCAATGTTCACGCGTATTTTGATATTTAAGTCCTTCGTTACTCCTCTAATATGCGTTGCGGAACATATTGAATATATACATTTTGTTCCTCTATAAAAAAGCGTTCGATCGAGGTATAATAGATATTTGTAATTAGGGGCTGACGGGTCCTGCCAGTCCATTCCTTTATTCAAAATTTCCATTTCATTATTCAAAATTGGCTATTTCTCAATGTTGACGCGTATTTCGATATTTAAGTCCTTCGTTACTCCTCTAATATGCGTTGGGGAACATATTGATTATATAAATTTTGTTCCTCTTTAAATAAGCTTTTGATCGAGGTATAATATATATCTGTTATTAGGGGCTGAAGAGTCCTGCTAGTCCATTCCATTATTCAAAATTGGCTATTTATCATTGTTCGCGCGTATTTCGATATTTAAGTCCTTCGTTACTCCTGTAATATGCGTTGCGGAACATATTGACTATAGACATTTTGTTCCTTTCTTGATAAGCTTTCTATAGAGGTATACTATATATCTGTAATGAGGGGCTATAGGGTCCTGCAAGTCCATTCCATTATTCAAAATATCCATTTCATTATTCAAAATTGGCTATTTCTTAATTTCCCGCGTATTTTGGCATTTATGTCCTCTGTAACCTCTGTAATGGTCATTGCAGCACATATCGTTTATACTCAGTTTATTCCTCTACCAATCAGCTTTAATTTGGTGTATATTTTTTTCCCTTAATTAGGAGCTGACTGGTTGCAACAGTCCATTCCATTATTCAAAATTGGCTATTTCTCAATGTTCAAGCGTATTTCTATATTTAGGTCATTCGTTACTCCTCTAATATGCGTTGCGGAACAGGTTGACTATATACATTTTGTTCCTCTCGTAATAAGCTTTCTAATAAGGTTGACGGTTTCTCTATAATAAGGGGATAAAGGGTCTCAGCATTTCAGTTCCATTATTCAAAATATCTATTTCATTATTCAAAATTAGCAATTCTTAATTTTCATGCGTATTTTGGTATTTAGGTCCTCTGTAAAACCTATATTGGTCATTGCGGCATGTATCGTTCATACTCAGTTTATTTCTCTATCAATAAGCTTTAATTTGGTGTATAAATTTTGCCTTTATTAGGGACTGAAGGGTTGCAGCAGTCCATTCCATTATTCAAAATAAGCTATTTCCCAATGTTCACGCGTATTTCGATATTCAAGTCCTTCGTTACTCCTGTGATAACCGTTGCGGAACATATTTGTTATATACCTTTTGTTCCTCTCTTGATAAGCTTTCGTTCGAGGTATTATATATATCTGTAATTAGGGGCTGAAGGGTCATAGCAGTCCATTCCATTATTCAAAATATCCATTTCATTATTCAAAATTGGCTATTTCTTAATTTTCACGCGTATTTTGGCATTTATGTCCTCTGTTACCTCTGTAATGGTCATTGCAGCACATATCGATTGTACTCATTTTTTTCCTCCATCTATAAGCTTTAATTTGGTGTATATTGTTTTTCCTTAATTAGGAGCTGACAGGTTGAAACAATCCATTCCATTATACAAAATTGGCTATTTCTCAATGTTCACGCGTATTTCGATATTTAAGTCCTTCGTTACTCCTCTAATATGCGTTGCGGAACATATTGACTATATACGTTTTGTTCCTCTATTAATAAGCTTTTGATCCAGGTATAATATATATTTGTAATTAAGGGCAGAGGGTCCTGCCAGTCCAACCATTATTCCAAATTTCCATTTCATTATTCAAATTGGCTATTTCTCAATATTCACGCGTATTTCGATATGTAAGTCCTTCGTTACTCCTCTATATATGCGTTGCGGAACATATTGAATATATACATTTTGTTCCTCTATAAAAAAGCGTTCGATTGAGTATAATAGATATTTGTAATTAGGGGCTGACGGGTCCTGCCAGTCCATTCCTTTATTCAAAATTTCCATTTCATTATTCAAAATTGGCTATTTCTCAATGTTCAAGCGTATTTCTATATTTAGGTCCTTCGTTAGTCCTCTAATATGCGTTGCGGAACAGGTTGACTATATACATTTTGTTCCTCTCGTAATAAGCTTTCTAATAAGGTTGACGGTTTCTCTATAATAAGGGGATAAAGGGTCACAGCATTTCAATTCCATTATTAAAAATATCTATTCATTATTCAAAATTAGCAATTCTTAATTTTCATGCGTATTTTGGTATTTAGGTCCTCTGTAAAACCTATATTGATCATTGCGGCATGTATCGTTCATACTCAGTTTATTTCTCTATCAATAAGCTTTAATTTGGTGTATAGATTTTGCCTTTATTAGGGACTGAAGGGTTGCAGCAGTCCATTCCATTATTCAAAATTAGCTATTTCCCAATGTTCACGCGTATTTCGATATTCAAGTCCTTCGTTATTCCTGTGATAACCGTTGCGGAACATATTTGTTATATACCTTTTGTTCCTCTCTTGATAAGCTTTCGTTCGAGGTATAATATATATCTGTAATTAGGGCTGAAGGGTCATAGCAGTCCATTCCATTATTCAAAATATCCATTTCATTATTCAAAATTGGCTATTTCTTAATTTTCACGCGTATTTTGGCATTTATGTCCTCTGTTACCTCTGTAATGGTCATTGCAGCACATGTCGATTGTACTCATTTTTTCCCTCCATCTATAAGCTTTAATTTGTCGTATATTGTTTTTCCTTAATTAGGAGCTGACAGGTTGCAACAGTCCATTCCATTATACAAAATTGGCTATTTCTCAATGTTCACGCGTATTTCGATATTTAAGTCCTTCGTTACTCCTCTAATATGCGTTGCGGAACATATTGAATATATACGTTTTGTTCCTCTATAAAAAAGCGTTCGATCGAGGTATAATAGATATTTGTAATTAGGGGCTGACGGGTCCTGCCAGTCCATTCCTTTATTAAAAATTTCCATTTCATTATTCAAAATTGGTATTTCTCAATGTTGACGCGTATTTCGATATTTAAGTCCTTCGTTACTCCTCTAATATGCGTTGGGGAACATATTGATTATATAAAGTTTGTTCCTCTTTAAATAAGCTTTTGATCGAGGTATAATATATATCTGTTATTAGGGGCTGAAGAGTCCTGCTAGTCGATTCCATTATTCAAAATTGGCTATTTATCATTGTTCGCGCGTATTTCGATATTTAAGTCCTTCGTTACTCCTGTAATATGCGTTGCGGAACATATTGACTATAGACATTTTGTTCCTTTCTTGATAAGCTTTCTATAGAGGTATACTATATATCTGTAATGAGGGGCTATAGGGTCCTGCAAGTCCATTCCATTATTCAAAATATCCATTTCATTATTCAAAATTGGCTATTTCTTAATTTCCCGCGTATTTTGGCATTTATGTCCTCTGTAACCTCTGTAATGGTCATTGCAGCACATATCGTTTATACTCAGTTTATTCCTCTACCAATCAGCTTTAATTTGGTGTATATTTTTTCCCTTAATTAGGAGCTGACTGGTTGCAACAGTCCATTCCATTATTCAAAATTGGCTATTTCTCAATGTTCAAGCGTATTTCTATATTTAGGTCCTTCGTTGCTCCTCTAATATGCGTTGCGGAACAGGTTGACTATATACATTTTGTTCCTCTCGTAACAAGCTTTCTAATAAGGTTGACGGTTTCTCTATAATAAGGGGATAAAGGGTCACAGTATTTCAATTCCTATGTATCACTAACCATATGCATAATATTATGAAGATTGAGAGATCAGACAGATCTAGCCAACGCCCTCGGTTCACTTTCCTGTTAAAAGTCAATCGAAAATATATTTTTTTGGCTTTCCATAGTTGTTTCTATTTATATTTTCAAATCTAACTAGAGTGACCGCTTGTTTTTGGTTCTTGAAATATCATCTGTTAAATGAGCAAATAATGGACATTAGGGAGGGCAAGGGCTTTGTCACAGAGTCAGACTTGGCCACAATCTCCCATCTACGAGTAACAATGGTCTTCTTATCCAGGCTGGACCACCTGAGGCCCAAGGCAGGCATGATGATATGTTAAATAGGGTTAACACTCAAATAGACGGGGAACACATTGCCAATCTGCATTCAAGCAAGAAACATGGAATCAGGGGCAAAGTCTCGGGCTCTGGGGAGGGCCTAGCCAAATGGACTCTTCCTTCCTGGGGTGTAGTCCATACCCTGGGGATGCTGGAGCTAGACATAAGACACAAGAAAATTGGAACGGGGGATATAGGGAACAGTTGAAGAAAAAGGAGTGGAGTCATCACACTATTGGTGACCAAAACCAAGATAATCCCCACACCAAAGGATTAGTATTGTGAACAAGCCGCAATGGCCATCTGAGGTCAGTGCATGGGACAAGAATGTCCAGACCAAAGGGGCACATATTCATATCCCAGGGGTCAAGCAAGCAACTATGCAAGTCAGGCGTCAGCACCCTGTACCCAACCAGCTCATACTGGTGGGCGGCAGTATGCGACACCCCGTAGTAGGTATGGCAAGTGGCAAGACAAAAGGGACGATAACACAAGGCAGACCCAATCCCACACCTATGGAAAAGACAAGACAACAGGCCAGGGGCAAGGCAATCCCAGAACCAGTATACTCAAGGGTATACACCGGTGCCCCCACAAGGGGTCACCGCAGGGGGAAGCAATGAGCAACAGTCCTACCCAGTACCATATTATAAGGATAGGCCTAGGGAAAATACACGGGGACCTGACGGCAGAGGTGGGGCACGAAGCTCTTCAAGCGGCGTATCAAAAGTAAGCAATGCCCAAAGAATATTAAATATGAAGGAAAGGGCAACTGGCAAGCCTTTTTCACAAAATTTGTAAGGTATGCGGAAGTCTGTGAGTGGGGTCCGCAGGAATGCAAGGATCAATTTTGTTGGTGTCTGGAGGGAAAAGCCAATGTGTATTATGTCCTCATAACTAAAAGAGACCGGGAGGTCAGTTATAGGGAGCTTGTTGAGAAGCTACACAAGCGGTTTGGTTTCAAGGCGCTCCCTGAGACTGCCCGGATACAGTTTAACAATGCCCGGCAAGCCCCTGAGGAGTCCCTTGAAGACTGGGTTGATCGGGTGTTATCCTTGGCGACCAGGGCATTTATAAACCTCCCCGATGATTACATGTACGAGCAAGCCGTAACACGGCTGTGCCAGGGTATCGAAAACAAGTAGTTGGGGTACAAGTCTCTAACCTTCAGCTCCAAAGTATAAAGGAGGCCGTAGATAAAATACGGCTATTCCAACATAACACCCAGGCAATATATGGCAAGACAAATAGGCGTGGGGTTAGGCATGTAATGGGTGGGAGGTATGATGAACACCCAGAGGCCTTCCATGAGTATCTGGTGCCCCATGTCAGGGCTACCATGGCCCCTGAGAGGGCTCCAGCCAGTACATGGAAAGTGGAGTTAGAGAAGTCCGATAAGCAGTTTGAAAACAAACTTGGACAGGTCCATGAAAAACTAGATGACATGATGGACCAACTCAGGAAACTCCTCACCCGCCAAGCGGCGAGAAGTCCCTCACCGGGAAGAAGACCAGGAACAGGGGAATTTTACCACTGTGGGGAGAGGGGGTATTTCAAAAGGGACTGCCCAAAGTTTAGGGGAAGGTCCAAATCAAGAAGCCCTTCCCCCTATCGAGGGTCTGGACGGGAAAGTGTGTGTTATAACTGTTACAATAGTTATCAAAGGTACCAGGATTATAATTTAGTACGCCAAACGCGCGTTTCGTCTACATGA
Source organism: Mytilus edulis (assembly GCA_019925275.1). NCBI lineage: Eukaryota > Metazoa > Mollusca > Bivalvia > Mytilida > Mytilidae > Mytilus > Mytilus edulis. The sequence continues at coordinate 113,629,315 of CM034354.1, forward strand.
GACTCATCAGTGACGCTCGTATCAAAATATTTATAAAGCCAAACAAGTGCGAAGTTGAAGAGCATTGAGGATCAAAAATTCCAAAAAGTTGTGCCAAATACGGCTAAGGTAATCTATTCCTGGGATAAGAAAATCCTTAGTTTTTCGAAAATTCAAAGTTTTATATTCAGGTAATTTATAAAAATTACCACCTAATTGATATTCATGTCAACACCGAAGTGCTGACTACTGGGCTGGTGATACCCTCGGGGATGAAACGTCCACCAGCAGTGGCATCGACCCAGTGGTGTAAATAGTTATCAAAGGTACTAGCCCGGATATTTTCGAAATGAGTTCCCAGAACTGCCGTCTAAAGAGAGGACCGTCAAAATGTGGGGGAGATGACCTTGGGGCATTATTTTCTGGAATCGGAATGCCCTTGGGAGGACGCAATGCCCCAAAAACCACAAAAAGATGGAGGGGATTTATCATCATAGTCCGAAGGGGAGGGTACCCAGGACACAGTGTCTGTAAATTACTTAGCACCTGACTGCCCATTAGAGGTTAATGGGAGTGCCTCCTCCGATTCAGAGAGAGAAGTCACGCAAGACCATGGAGTTGACAGTCAGTTGTCAAAAACACTGACATATGAACTGTTGCATGGAACCAGTAAATTGGGACACCAGTTTTTCTTTGGGGGATTTGTGTTTGTCGATGAGCTCCTGTCTAGGCAACCATGGCTATCAGGGTACACCCTAAAGGTTGATGATTCGTGGAAAAAAAGGCAAACCTGGAGCATTTCATCGATGTGGGATCTTTTGGTATGCCCTCAGTAGAGGAAAATATTGTTGCCCATGCCTACCACGTTACAAACAGGCTTGCTTGGGGGATATAGTAGAGGAAGATTGAGGCGGATGAATAGCAAATTCACTTATTGCGTGAAGTACCCCTTAGTTTCAAGCCTCATTGGGAGATACAGATCATGATAGATGTACCAAGCGCTCAGGCAGAGGGATACAAATTCTTCTGGGCACCCAGAATGGCTATTATATGTCCGGGTAATTATATATATCACCCAGCAGGGGTCCTGCCCGCCAAGTTCTTCATGGGGGCTGTTCATCTAGACTCGGGGGAACAAATGAAAATGGAAACCCCTATTGTTCAGACAGTGCTTACCCATGACCAGGGGACCCTGGGTTGCGGAGCTGGATGAAACGATCGGAGTCCTGTGGTATGAATACAAAGATCTGACCCCCTCTGAAGACATCAGCCAAGCAGAGGTAGCTCAAGTCGGTTATTGGGAGCCCCATGAAAGCTGGGACTCCACTGCAGGCCATAGCCCTCCCGGGGAATGACCACCATTCATACTGCCCTGGGAAGTGATGAGGAGGCCCACACAGGCAGAGACGACCACATTGATGGATGAGGGAAGTGATTGCGAAATAGTCACTGTATGTCAGCTCCAGTCTGGAACTGTACTTAGGGTACCCATAAAATGCTCAGGGCAGAGATTGTTTGATGTAGTGGACACTGCAGCGGAAGTGACCCTAATATCTGAAGAGGTGTATAGGTCACTAAAATCCGCTCCACCCATCCTGAGGGAGGTTATAATGAATACAGCAGGGAAGGGGATGCAAATGAATGAGTATGTTGTTGGGCCAGTGAATTTGGAACTGGGCTCCAAGCTCATACAGTCCAATCTGTATGTGGCCCCTATACAGGACGACATGCTTCTGAGTTTCGATCTATTAAAGGCTCATTGCATCGACTTGCAAATGTCTGAGAGACAGCTGAGGGTAGTGATGAGGTCATACCCATCACCATGGGCAAGGTCAGGCTTGCCCCGATAGTAGTTAATCTGACAATACGCGAGAAAATCATAGTGACGCCTAATTCAGAGATGAAGATCAGCTGTCAGGTTCGCTGTGAACTGCCCAGTTACATTGATGAGGCAAAAAAAAAAACTAACATAAATCTGACTAAGCAGTATGGGCTTTGCTCTTTGTTGAAGGCCGTACGATGACCTATAGATGTTAATTTCTGGGTTAGTTGGTCTCTTGATGAGAGTAGTCTCTTTTGCAATCATACCACATCATCTGTTTTATAAAAACACAACAGATAAATGGTACCAATAGCAGTAAATTACAACATATTAATAAATCATGTTGTCCCAGACTGTGTTTTATGAATACATCAACGAATTTAGAAAAAAAGAGAGAATACATATCCGCATATTTGGCTACAAAGAACAAAACACAAAAGTATCCGCGTGAATTGATTTTACATTAAATTGACCTTTAACATACCATAATGTTGCTATTTAACATGAGCATTAAATATTACATATATTGTGTCTGTGTTACATAACATAAATGATGGATTAACAATTCATCATCGAATGTGAATGTAACACGATAACTGTCCTTTGGTTTTGATACAGTCTGATCTTTTAAGTCAAACGTGTACCAGATTTTGATGTATCACAAGAAGAGAGATAATCAACAATTTTCAGATGTATCGTTGCAAAAATTCAGAGTTATCTCTCTTTTCGTAGATAATAGCGGATGTGTGATTTTATTGTTCTTAAGGTGTATTGTTAATGTGGCACGGTAGTATTTCCTAGCCCATAAGGGATAATGATAGCCTTTTTAGAATTTTCACCACCTTCTAATACTGCAAAAAATTTTACGTTCACAGTTAACTGTAGTACTTTGATTTTACTATTCAGAAATGAATTTAAATATGTATCATGACCGTTTACTTTTTGCTATTTTTAAAAACCTAAGGCCACTTGTACTTTAAGGTCATTTATGGTGCAGTGAATACAAAATTAAAAAAAAATTCTCAAAAATTCATTTCCATCTGTATGTAAAATAATTTCATATTTTTCTACACCTGATTCGTACCTCAGTTTGGAAAAGTATGTTCAGTTGATACTGTATTCCGATCAAACTGTTTAGATATATTTACCTAAGTAGGGTACACAAAAGAGCAACCTAAATTCTAGAATGCAAATACTACCGTGCCACCTTAACCAAGACATAACAAACTTGAAACCAGTCATGACAACTATGATTTATAGACTTCTTACTTTGTAATTTATTACAATAAAGAATACTAGTTTGCATTCATTTCTTACCAAAAAAATGAAACATTACATCCCTACCCCATCTGGCAGATTTTCACCTTTTTTTCATCTTACCATTTTTACTTAAGGAGTAAACAAAACCCAAATATATGATGTTTCGAATCAACACAGAAGTCTAACATGGTGATTCAGGAGGAATTATTGGATTGCCGACTCTGTTTATGGTTAATCTGACTAAAAGAAACAGTTTAAGCACCAAATCATGAAAACTAATATCAAAGTCCATTCAACATTTTACAGCATGCCTTATATTACTTTAAACATTTCCAGATTATGAGGGCAATACAACAAGAGTCTTGAGATTGCAGTTAACTATTATTCCAAAATCTGTTTGACAATACATGTACTAGAATACATCTCTAAGTTGACTGTTTGTCTATTTCTCATGTATGCATTAGGTTAAATTATGTCCCCTTACATAATAAATTTGCCTTTTTTGTGCTTTTCACTGTCAGAAAATCTTAACAACTAATGGTATTTGCATGGATAATGAATAAACAATTTAATCATGCTGATATAGCATCATAAATACATTCTTTGTCAAAAATAATGTCTAGTCAATGTACAGAAACCCCTATTTCTATTTCTATTTCAGACCAAATATGAGGGCTAAAAGAATAAGTAAGGACCCCTTAACCACTTACTGGTTCCCCAAAAGCTCCTACTGGTGTCATGTTACATCAGAACTACAAATTAAACCTCAAGAAAACTAGTAAAGCTATACTTGTGTTGAAAAAAATAAGAAATTATGCAATTTATTTATTTCGGTGAAAATAATAGGATGTACATTCAACCGAAGAATGTCGCGTCTCAAATTTCAGTGGTTGTACATATGTCAGACACTGCGAAAAATTAAAGCGAGCATTTATGCAAATTGCATAGGTAAAAAAAGTTCCTTTATTGATTTAGTGTAAAACTATATATCCCCCTTAAGCCTAATTTGAAAATTGATAAACATATTTCAAGCTTAATTCAATAAGAACATGGGTATGGTTTCTGTTTGATCTCAAAACAAAAAGCCGTCTAGAGTTAACTGTTTGTATTTTTCTAAAATACAGTTAAGATTGAAAGCAACCCTAGTTATTAATCTGAATTATATAGGCATACATAGTAAAACATCTACTAAGCGTGGTTGTTCTTTTCTTGTACTTTAAATACACTATAATAACAAAACGTAGTATGACTTAGTATGACTGTCGTCTTAAATGAAGATATTGAATACATACCAGCATTCAGTCCCTAATACAGGCACACAATGAAAGAAAAATCATTTAGGAAAACATACATACATGAAGGTTAGAATTGACCTGCCTTGAGATCGATATTTGTTTTCTTCAATTTTAGCCATGCGCCTTGTCGGTAGTTAAGTTAGTGGGTATAGGGTTGACCATTAATTTTGATAAGATAAAAGTATAGTCTGAAACAGAGAATGACACAACTAAATACCATCAGAAAACAGTCCAGACTACTGTTTGAAAGCAAGTAAAATGAATAAAACAATGTGTTGCTGTCTTAATTATCTTTTTGCCGTTAAGCTGTATTGTCTGCGTTGTAGTAGTCCTTCTAGTCGGTATAAGATACAGGTTTTATTATTTAAACAGACACTTTCTAAGTCGGCTGAGCAATAGTTGATACAGTGAGTCTATAGCTACTCAGGGGACATGTTTGTTTGTTTAGGTAAGAGGAAGGTTAACTTTACGAAATCAACTGGGAAGACCTTAGATAGAAAGGTCAAATGTTATATTTGTTGACATCCTCAAGGCAAAACTAATTTCAAATAAAGATTAAAGATTTTAAGCACAGGCATTTTGAAATATTTGCACATTTATCATGTGTTCATAATGCGACATGCCCTACTCGTACAATCAAATTTCGATGTTCAATAAAAACAGTATTTTGGAATTATTTTTATCAAAAAAGACTAGAGTACGGTTTCGAACAATGATTCACTTACGTTGTAATTCGATTTTCTTGTAATAATATTTATTCAAGTGATCAACACTTTAGTTACGTGACCACCTATTCTTGTTTTGATACGAACAAAATCAGTTAGCCTGAATAGAAGTATTTACAATTCCTTTATCAGGATCTTTTTCTCTCTTTGTTTCAATTTTCCTCCTTTCAATCAGTAATGTAATATAGAGAAGCAAACACTGTATACCAGCGGCCCAGTGAAAAAGATAAAATAGAAATCTTTGATTGATAGATATAAGACGATATGGTGTGAGGCATGCATGCTAGGATACGCTTATCCTGTCGACGCTCCCGGTGTTCCTCTTCTGTAGTTCAAATGATTTTTGTATTTGAGTGTTGCCTTGATTTGTCTCTTCTTAATCGATTGACGAGATCTGAATATTGATAATTTACTGTCACCTTAAACTATCTCGGTTTTGCTCGCTAGGAAATTAATTTAAATCATTCTAAAAGTAAGTTTACCTATATATGTTAGGTTTTTTTTTTTATCGTTAAACTGTTTATTTTCTATAACGGTTTTGGTTCATCAAATCAAAACAACTGCCTTTCGAATATTATAGGTCCGCTTCGAAGTACAAAAGTTTTAAAAATTCCTATCAGAATTGAAATAATTCTATCATGCAATGGTTTATGCTAATTATAACATGGGTAGGCATTATATTTGTCATTATTTTACACCATGCTAGCGCTCGGTATAAAGATATTGACAAATATAATGCCTACCCATGTTAAAATAATCATAAAGCATGGTATAAAAGAATTTTTCTTAAACATACGATAACATGAAAAGTACGTCCATTATTCATAGTTCATTATTTATTATTCAATAATGAAATAGTTCACTATTCACTATTCAATATTAAAAAACGAATAATGAATAATGAAATAGTTTATGTTTTATTATTCAAATTGAAGCGGCGAATAATGAAATAAATATAAAAAAAAAAAATGACAGTGACACTATAGCTATATCATGATTCGCAATCCCTATAAGAGGGTTTATGGAGAATCTAAATGCCAAAATATGCGTAAAAATGAGGAAATACGTGTAGCTAATTTTGAATAATGAAATGGAAATTTTGAATAATGGAATGGACTGGCAGGACCCTTCGGCTCCTAATTTCAGATATATATTATACCTCGATCGAAAGCTTATTAATAGAGGAACAAAATGTATATAGTTAATATGTTCCGCAACGCATATTAGAGGAGTAACAAAGGACTTAAATATCGAAATACGCTTTCAACATTGACAAACAACCAATTTTGAATAATAAAATGGACATTTTGAATATTGGAATGGACTGGCAGGACCCTTCAGCCCCTAATTACATATATATATTATACCTCGATCGAAAGCTTAATAATAGAGGAACAAAATGTATCTAGTCAATATGTTCCGCAACGCATATTAGAGGAGTAACAAAGGACTTAACACCCATTCTCTGTAACCGTCAACCAAAGTTGGGCACGGGTGGTCACCGATTTTGTTGAAACTCTGTATATGTCACCCTGAATTATGTATGGTTACCATGGCAACAGGCTTTAAAATGTTAAAAATAGCTGATTTTTGCTATTCTCGGCTTACAGTGACGTATATACAGCATACTATGTTTGGTGCAGTTAATATCATATCAATTTCTTTTAAATACTTGTTCAGTGACTTTTTTTCACTTTTTCTGATATTAAACTCAAATTGAAATTTTTTATCTAGGTAAGTAGTATGAATTTTAGCATATTCTAATGCAATTATGAACCGACTTTTTTCCTAATTTATGAAAAAACGCATCCATTCCTGAATAAACTAAAAAATAGCTTTTATTCCAAAAGATTGATATTTCTCATTTCTGCAAAAACATTTTTGGGGCTCATTAGATTTTTTGTATAAAAGTTGGATAAAAATGCCAAAAATTGCCTGAAATCTACAAGAGTTATTTCCCTTTTTAGAACTCATCAAAGTTTAAAAATAGAAAAAGTCATTTGTTTATCTACACAAAAATGGAGACAGACGTCTGCAACATGTTTTGCTTCTTTAAATCAACATATTTTACTTTTTACATCTAATTCTAAAATATATCTGTATACATGCTTTATAATGGCTGGTCAGTTTTATAACAATGATAAGCCTTTACTATGTCAATGTATGTTCAGAGGACATGAAAGTCATAACAAACTTGAGAGAACATGTGAAAATTGTGATGATGACCATGATGAACAAGATGTTGTTTGTACAGAATGTGATTTGCTCCCGTCACTTCATGAAATTTACAAATATGTTCAAGCTATTGTTCAATGTACTTGGAAACAATGAAAAAAAGAAAAAGGGGGAAACTAAGTGAAGTTCCGTTTTGATCAACTCCTGTGACATGAACCGTCTGATGCTAAAAAAATGATGTGACAGAGAACTGTCACTGTCTAATGTGGAAACTATAAATATACTTCATGGACTAGTCCTTCAACTTGAAACAGGTAAGCATAGTTTTAACTAAATTATAAATTTCTATTTTTTGCAAAGACATGTGTTCCAAGTGGATCAAAGGTTTGCTTTGCATGCTTTCATAAAAGAGCTGTAATTAAGATTCAGGAGTAGATCTAGTACACTATGAAAGAATAGTTCCAGTACTTCCCAATTAAAGAAACAAGGGGTTACCCCAAAATTCTCGCACTGCTTCACTGGAATATTCAAATCTGACCTCTCTAAGATCTGATACCAGTATTGATGTCAATTAAGAGGGCTGAACATTACTGACTGAAACAAGCTTTGTCAATTATAATGAAAATTGTGAATAAACATTCTAATATTGTTTAGGCCTAAACTTAAATCATAGGAATAGATATTCTTTACATGAAATCTGGGATTAATTATATTATTATTAACATAAAACATGGGAATATATATCCTTAACATGAAACATAGGAATTAAAATCCTTTACATAAAACAAGGAAATAATTATCCTTAAATATGAGACAAAGGAATAAATATTCTTAACATAAAATATGGGAATAAATATTCCTAACATGAAACACGAGAATAAATATGCCTGACATCAAACATTGGAATAAACATCTCTAACATGAAATCTACGAATAAATATCTTGAATATAGATCATAGAAAAAAAATATGCTTTCCATGAAACATTGCAATAAATACCTTTAGCAAGAAACATTGGAATAAATATTCTTCACATAAACACTGAAAATAGATATCCTTAACATGATTCAAAGAATAAATGTCCTTAACATGAAACCTAGGAATAAATATCTAACATGAAACATAGGATTTTACATCCCAAGTAAGAATAATATGAATAAACATTCTGAACATGAAACATTAAAATACATATACTTAACATGAAAAATAGAAATAAATATATATTACATGGAACATAGGAAATTCAATTGAAATTGGAAAACAGAATTCCTCAACAGGAACAATTGGAATAAACATCCAATAAATAAAACATGGCAATACATATCCTTAACTGGAAATGTTGGAATAAACAAAAAACTTAAAACAAATAATTTAAATATAGGGACAATTATTCTAATCATGAAAGCACTTTATGATTTTAAAGAAAAGTACTAAACAGTTTTTAACTGTCTATTATACTATTAAATCAATAAAACCCAAACTATAAGTTTCATTCCTAAATTCTTATTAAGTTTAACCTTTGTCGGTCTGTACCTACGTCCCAAATTTGGTTTCCGCTCTATAACTTGATTCTACCTTAACCAAATGTAATCAAACTTATATACAATGCTTATTACAGATGAAATTTAAATTTTGGTTGTGTCCCTTTGATTTTTTCAGAGTTATGTCTTTTTCTATATGGGAAAAAAATTACTGGTTTTTGTTGTTTGTTCTCTAACTTTAGTTTCCTTCAAACCAAATTTTATCAAACTTATACACAATGCTTATTACCACAAAAAACGGATCAAGTTTGAATTGAAGTATGTCATTTTAACCAATCTAGAGTTATACTCCTTTAAAAATGGAAAAATTGCTGATTTTTTTTTTTCCCTTCTCTAACTTAAGTTTGCCTTAACCAAATGTTATGAAAGTGATACAAAATCCCTTTTACCATAAAATTCAGATCAAGTACTAAATTTGGGTAGTGTCACTTTTACTGTACTTCAGTTATGTTACTATAACTTTATATGATATGTAAGCAGAACCATCATCAGTGTCCCATGGACACATTCCCTATTTATTTTATTTTATATGATAATACATGTCCAAAATAAAAGCATTTAAAGCCATTTACTGAAATACAAAAAAAAACAATGATTTATTTAAAAAAATATATTAGATTTATATCACTTAAATTGAAAAACATGAAGCTTAAATAATACAATTATTCATTGTTATTACACACTTTAAAACAAATATATGTAGTAAAGAATTATACTTTTATTGTAATTTCTCCTTATATTTTTATTTTATTTCAGACAATACCAGTGAAAGGTGTTCCATTGTTAATCCTAGAAGATACATGTAGTCAGGAAATAAGTAAAAGTGAGCAAGCTGATTTGAGTCAAACTTCAGATTCCTCTATTTGTAATTCCATAAAGCTGGAATCCTTGAACGGATTGCTCAGTTATTTAGGTATGAAAATATTTTTTTGGCAATTTGTATTTCAAGTACATTTTTTTGCTTTAAAAAAATAGAACAATGTTACTCAGAATAGGTTAGTTGATATAAACTGATTCTTATTAAACCCCATGCAACAAAGTTAGTAATTAGTAATTTTAAGGAAATTTTGCAGTTTTTGGTTATTATATTGAAGATTATTATAGATAGAAACAAACTGTAAACAGCAATAATGTTCAGCAGAGTTAGATTGGGATTGATTTTGGGAGTTGAGGTCCCAACAGTGTAGGAATTAGGGGCCAAAAAGGGGCCCAAATAAGCATATTTCTTGGTTTTCGCACCATAACTTTAGTATAAGTAAAAAGAAATCTATGAAATTTAAACACAAGGTTTATGACCATAAAAGGAAGGTTGGGATTGATTTTGGGAGTTTTGGTCCCAACAGTTTAGGAATAAGGGGCCCAAAGGGTCCAAAATTAAACTTTGTTTGATTTCATCAAAAAATGAATAATTGGGGTTCTTTGATATGCCGAATCTAACTGTGTATGTAGATTCTTAATTTTTGGTCCTGTTTTCAAATTGGTCTACATAAAGGTCCAAAGGGTCCAAAATTAAACTAAGTTTGATCTTAACAAAAATTGAATCCTTGGGGTTCTTTGATATGCTGAATCTAAACATATACTTAGATTTTTGATTATAGGCCCAGTTTTTAAGTTGGTCCAAATCAGGGTCCAAAATTAAACTTTGTTTGATATCAACAAAAAATGAATCCTTGGGGTTCTTTGATATGCTGAATCTAAACATGTATTTAGATTTTTGATTATGGGCCCAGTTTTCAAATTGGTCCAAATCGTGGTCCAATATTAAACTTAGTTTGATTTCAACAAAAATTGAACTTTTGGGGTTCTTTGATATGCTGAATCTAAACATGTACTTAGATTTTTTATTATGGGCCCAGTTTTCAAGTTGGTCCAAATCGTGGTCCAAAATTAAACTTTGTTTGATATCAACAAAAATTGAATCCTTGGGGTTCTTTGATATGCTGAATCTAAACATGTATTTAGATTTTTGATTATGGGCCCAGTTTTCAAATTGGTCCAAATCGTGGTCCAATATTAAACTTAGTTTGATTTCAACAAAAATTGAACTCTTGGGGTTCTTTGATATGCTGAATCTAAATATGTACTTAGATTTTTTATTATGGGCCCAGTTTTCAAGTTGGTCCAAATCGTGGTCCAAAATTAAACTTTGTTTGATATCAACAAAAATTGAATCCTTGGGGTTCTTTGATATGCTGAATCTAAACATGTATTTAGATTTTTGATTATAGGCCCAGTTTTCAAATTGGTCCAAATCGTGGTCAAATATTAAACTTAGTTTGATTTCAACAAAAATTGAATCCTTGGGGTTCTTTGATATGCTGAATCTAAAGGGACCAGGATTATAATTTAGTAAGACACGCAAGAATAAAAAAAAATATTTGACCTTCAATGTCTCAACCTTTTTTAATGTGAGTAACTTCATTGTTCACTTAGATTTCGATTTTGATATTATTTTTGTTAGTTTCCATAATAGATTTCCGGTAATTGTTCTGCATAAAACCCTATGGGAAAGCACATTAACTAAATTTTACAACACGTTTATTGGAACCCAATGATTTAGCAAGGTGTTGCAACCTGTAATGTAAAAGAGTTACAGCCGATTGCACTGAGTGTGTAGGCAAAGGTAGCATATCCTTGGTTAGCTTGCTTGTATTATTAGGTAAGATGAACTACCCTCCTTTAAGAGTAGACTAGTTCGACAGATAACCAATCAATCTGTCTGTAGGACTAGGCTCCTTCTACAGGAGGGTGGTATACCTTACCTAGTTACTTCATAGTTCAGCTAACAAATAAGCGATCCAAAGATATTATCTTTGTCTACACACTCAATGTAATCGGCTGTAATGAAAATGAGGTGTTTGTGAGACCAGGCTCAAGCAGCCAGTCGGTAGCAGTCAGTTTTCTAATATATAAAAACAAATATTGCATCAGACTTAAACGTACTTCAAATGTTTTTATTAATATATAACCACTATATCATCAGTTTTTAAAATATAATTAAGCAGTCAAAGACACTTTTCAATGAATTTTAAAATTTCATTTCTGGTTTATTTAAGAATTGAATGCTTTTTTTGTTTGTTACTTCATTGAGGTGTAAAGCGATGACCGAAATACATTTTGTATGAACAGCGGAAACGCTTTATTCTTAAAATGTACGCACGGTCAACGCTTTTACAACCCTATGAAGTTACAAAAAGAAGCATTCAATATTTATAATTACATGTTTTAGCTAGGATCATGAAAACACGTTTTTTATCAAGTTTTTATTAAATTCACCTTTGCACATTTATTGTGGGACCTTGTGTCATCATCAATAATGATTTTCGTTGTGTAATGTAACATGAGATGTGCAGTTAGCCAATCAGAATAACGAATTATAATGAAACATACATCTTATGTTATTATTAGTTATACAAAGCCAAAATCAATCGCTTTCGATATATTAAAAAGCGTACTGCCCGCTTTACATTTTAAATAGTCAACACTTGGAGTGTTTATAGAGTCGTAAATAATTATGATTTTTTTTTTAATGATGGCAAAATTGCACTATTGGGTGAAATAGCTTTCCTTATTATCGGCATCCTGTCAAATAGTTCATGAAAAGTAATAATAATTCTGCATTAAAAGAAAAAAAAGTTGCACTCGTGCTTTAACTTTGTTTTGCCACACAAAACTGTTTTTACAAAACATTCTACCTCTGAACTATTGGATTTCGCTTAAATATGATTAGACAAAAGGTTTATTTTTTGTATTCAAAGTATGATGGGCAAGTAAATTATTTATTAGCTTAAAAAAGATTGATCCGTGCTATAAATTAACTTGTAATTTTGATCAAGCAGGCCCTAGATCTCTAGCTTACGTTCTCTTTCCTAGTGCAGATAAAAGTATTGACGCAGAATTTTTTATTACCTGTCTGGTAAGGGTTTTTATAGGGTATACGACCTCAACTTAAGACGTACTTTAGAAAAAAAAACTAAGCAGAACAACACCCTGGATTTTTCTACTGTAGACGCCAGCTACCCTTCTTCCCTTTGCACCTAGTGAGGACAATTTTTATTACATTTTTGGTAAGGATGGGGTTCGGTGTTCGACCTCAACTTTGGACCTATCTTCGAAAAAAAAATAAGCTAAACAGCAACCTTGATTTTTTTCTCCAGCAGACATCAGCTACCAAGCTCCCCTTTACACATTGTTCGGACAGAAGTTTTCCCGTAGACATTTGTTTATTAAATTTTTTTTTTTTATTGCAAAAAATTTACAGGGACTCCAATGTGGTGTGGTCTATGCAGAACAATTACCGGAAATCTATGGTAGTTTGCAAAATAATAGTCTTTTTTTATAATGTGATATGTAAAATGTTGATAAATAATGAAAGCACGATTCTTAATTAATAGATATAGAAATAAAGAGAAACCGTATGATAACCAATAGCAATCTCCCTGAGAAAAACTAACGTTCATTAAGGCAACTAGTATGATGGTCTTGATTCGGGGTTCTTAATTTCTGTATTCTTTGATATTTTATGCCATATTTCTCTATTCTTTATACTTTTTGACAATTATTCTCTTATCATTACATTTTAACACCATTATTCTAGCTATTTTATTTATTTCTTGGTCCATTGTCTCTATTATTTATATTGTTTTTCCACTATTCTCAATTCCATAATCCCCCATCAACGACCTCTAGTTAATATCACCTTATAGTCTTCACAAATAAGCAAAATTAATACCTTATAGGCTCATAATGACAAACCAATTTAATATCCCAGTTTGAATTGTGAAATTACGGAAATTTTGAAAATTTGATCAAGCAAAATACATTATGGTCCTCGTAGTTCGTAAAATACTGGCAGATGGATCTTGGTCATCATTTTTAATAATCTTGCATCGACCTTTCTAAACCTAAAAGTAATAAAGTTCACGCACCCATATTGTTCCGATTGCTAAAGACTTTTGCATCCGTCGACATTATCTTCGATTAAAGTAGTATTGATCTGACAACCGCTGTGCATGTATACTTTAACAACCTTTAAATGATTGACAAATGACAACATTGTCATTTTTTGAATGACAATTAGACTGTGTTAAAAAGATAACATAAATACACTTTCGTTTTTCGTTTTTTGTTTTTGTGAAATCAAAAATGAAAAATGAAAACACTTTCATTTTTCGAATTTAGTTTTTGAGAAATCAAAATTGAAAAATGAAAATACTTTTGTTTTTCGTTTTTTGTTTGTGAAATCAAAAACGAAAAACGAAAACACTTTTGTTTTTCATTTTGGTTTTTTAGAAATCAAAAACGAAAAATGAAAACACTTTCGTTTTTCGTTTTGGTTTTTAAGAAATCAAAAACGAAAAATGAAAACACTTTCGTTTTTCATTTTGGTTTTTATGAAATCATAAACGAAAAATGATAACACTTTCGTTTTTTGTTTTTTGTTTTTGATATTTCAAAACGAAAAACCAATGGACCCAGATTTACACGGACCTATGTGTGAATATTTATAATGATTTTATTATACTCAGATATATCACATTTAAACATTGATTGCACGACTACTAGTGATACATCTCTCTTGCTTTTGATGACAGGGGTTCCGGATTCCAATACATTCGATGTAACGTTGATGATCTGTTTAATCAGAAACTTGACATCTATCAGTCATCCGATCAATGGATTTGACAGTCTACCACTGCCAGGGGAATCAACTCCAGGATCTGATCTAGCCAGGATTAAATATTATAGGAATAAATTAGCACATCATGATAGTAATACAATAGACACTGCTTATTTCAATACAGCATGGACAGATACAGCAAATGTAAGTCTAAACGCTATATCAAAACTGACAAGGTAAAATTGATCTTTTTAAAATAAAGAGACGCAAGACAATAAATTTAAGAGTTATTACCCATACAGGTCAATTTCATGAAAACTCTACGTCTTTGTAGCTTATACTTCAAAACATAAAAACGTTAAAACAATATTGATTCAAACAAAATAAGCAGATCATGATCGACGTATGTTTATCACTTATCCAGACTGACAAGGTAAACATGATTGTTCTACTTTAATTTTCAGAGACGTGAGATAATCAATTTTCGAGTTATCAGCTGTAACAGTTGAATTTCGAGAAAAAAATACTTCTTTGTAATTTAAACTTCTCAACGTACTCAAACACGATCATTATATCAAGTTATATCTATGTTTATAAGTTGCTGTACTAACGGTATATTTCACATCCAGCATTTATTTCGGTAGAGTCGAGTTAATTTCCATTTTGGGTTACTCAGTATTGTGTTAATCAAAATAATTAAAGGCAACAGTAGTATATCGCTGTTCAAAATAAAGGCAACAGTAGTATACCGCTGTTCAAAATAAAGGCAACAGTAGTATACCTCTGTTAAAAAAAGGCAACAGTTGTATACCGCTGTTCAAAATAAAGGCAACAGTAGTATACCGCTGTTCAAAATAAAGGCAATAGTGGTATACCGCTGTTCAACTGAACAACAGATGCACTGAAGTGCAACAAAACAAACACCATTGTTAAGGACGTTGTCAAAGCATTTAGATGTTTGTAGTTATTTTTGATTTACATGTTAGTAACGTACTATTATACTATTTACTTATGCGTTTGTTTGTATTGTAAATCTGTCACGTAGTATTGACACTTTATAGACATTTTTAGCATCGCCATATCAACGTAAGCTGTGGCTAGCCATACAATCAAGGTTCAACACACTATTGTTTTTCTTAAAATGTCCTGAACCAAGTTCGGTATTTTGGCGTTTGTTTTTGTTGCATGTCAGATTTTCTGTTGTTCCGTTGATTTTCTCTGATAGTTGGTGTGTTTACCCCGGTGTTTGTGTGTAACCCAGATTTGTTTAATCTATATCGATTCATGAATTTTGAACAGCGATAAAGTACTGGTGTGTTTCTTTAACATTAACATAATTCTTGGAAATTCAAACTTTTATCTTGGAAATTCAAACTCTCATCTTGGAATGATCAATTTTAATCCTATAAATATCAACATCAATCTTGTTAATACCAAATTATATGAATGTTGGAAAGTAGTAGGTCTTGTAAGGACCGATATTGGCCTCAATTTTCAAGTTCATCTGACAAAATATTTTAGACACTTTTTAAACACTTAAGTGTCTATTTCAATTGATTCAATTAGTTTTTGTGAAAGATTTTAACTGATTAAGTCATTAAAGACGCTCCGATTCAAGCTTAGATATGAAAACATAATCTGTCAAATTTGCCAAAAATCGTCACTTTTCAGATGTTTTTTTGTTAAAAATTAAAGTGGCCGCATCCTTGTTCATCCCCAACCTTTATATATTTATGTTTTATCATCAAATACAACTTACATTTCAATATAATGAATGAACACGAATGCGGCCACTTTCATTTTAGACAGAAACCGTCTAAAATTTAACTAAAATGCTAAAGTTGTGAAGAGTTCTGTAATTTAGCATGACTTTATGATGCTAGTACCCAATATATGTGCATTGTATTGTCAAAAACAGCCCATATTTATGTAGCAGAATCATTTGACTTTCCAATTAATAGCTCAACGATTACATTATCACAATTTTGTAAAACTGCTATATTTTGGGGCCAAAAAGGGGTTTTACTAAATCTACTCCTTTTAACTTAGCATTTGGAATTGGTAACTTTATTCTTGGAATTATCAACTTTAAAATTGGAATTATCAGCATTAAACACTAATTCCAAAATGTAAAACAAGGCCTAACAATATCCTGAAATGACGATTCGGATGGAGCTAATGATGTTTGAAATGATTTATAACGCATATTTTACTTCCACTTTAACTCTTCACATTCACAGTGGATTAAAGGCTGCATGAAATCTAAGACAATTGAAGACTAAAATTATGTATTTGTTAAACAATGACTATAACGTGTGATATTTCAATGAAGTTGCATGAGATTTTCAAAAAATTGCTACTTGCTATTAATCTTAACCTAAGCATCAAGTTTTAATGCTAACCGTAACATAAAAAAATCCGTTGTTTGTTCGACGTAACAGTTGAACAGATGGCAATTCCGCAGAAAATGCAATCCAGAAGGAATAGCAAATAAATGTCTAGAACGGATGACATTGTTTTATTGATCATGTTGATGAGATTGATTACTAGTATTTAGTATTGTTAAATAATATGGAAATACTTTTAGAAATAAATGTTATTCTATTTTAATGTTTTGACAACGGCAACATGACACTTAATGTAAAATAAACCAACATCCTGTATGAACTAAATTGATAAACTTTAAAACAAATAATGTATACACATGATGGTTCGTAATTCAATATAAGCATTAGGAAAAGAGCATACATCATAAAGAGGTATAAGATAAGATAAGATAAGAATTTTATTAATCTAATCAAGAACCCATAAAGGGCATAATTTTACAACACAATATGATTGGTATAATATTCATTGATTGGCATATTGCATTACAGCACCATAAACAAAGGTTTAAACAGGTGAACACTTTGTGGTGTAACTCAGTTCCCTTACTTTACATTTTGCCTTATCTTGTAAACACAATGTTATTACTCTTTGGAATGTGGTGAGACTGTCATATAAGTAAGAGGTTTAGCTAGCCTATAACATCATGTTAATTCCACTACTTTCTACATTCGAAAATGTCTGAATCAAGTCAAGAATGTGACAGTTGTTATCCATTCGTTTGATGTGTTTGGCTTTTGATAATGCATTGGATTAGTGACTTTCTGTTTTAAATTTTCATCTGAGTTCAGTACTATTGTGATTCACTTTTTACACAATGCAGATGACTATCAATTTTGATTTACAAGAAAGACTTAATAAGATGTATTATAATTGGTGATCATGATAAACGTTCGTAGGCATGATAGAAAAACAAATGTTTATCAATAAATAATTTAGAATATTATACATTGGTGTATTCCATAAGTGATTTCATTTCCAGGCTGTAAATCGATTGGGAGGTCAAAAAATGTACCAAGAGTGTCAAATATTAAAGATGAAAATCTTAGACCAGTCTAATCAGGAAATTATATTGGAAATCAGACAATCACTTGAAGAGATGAAAGAACTGAGACAAACAATAGACAATTTGGGAACAGAACACGCAAAAGTGACACAAAATCTTAGAGAATTACAATCTTCCCACAGTACATTAAAAACTTCCCACAATACTTTACAGGCTGAACACATAGAAGTCAGAAAAAGTTTAAAAGACCCAATACCACCAAACATCAAAGGTACATTATACTTATTGATACAGTAAAAAATCTTATTCCTTCATTTCTTAAATGTTTTCAATAATGCCAAGAGTCAAAGGTGAAAATCTTAGACCAGTCTAATCAGGAAATGATGTTGGAAATAAAACAATCACTTGAAGAGATGGAAGAACTGAAACTAACAACATACAATTTGAGGAAGAAACAGTCAAAAGTGACAGAAAAGCTCAGAAAGTTACAATCTTTGCATGGTACATTAAAGACTTCCCACAGTATCTTAAAGACTTACAACAGTATATTAAAGACTTCCTTCAGGTTTTTACGGAAAGAACAAGTAATAATCAGAAAGAAATTAAAAAACCCAATACCACCAAAAATCAGAGGTATATAATGATAATTGATACAGTTGAAATAGAACATTGTTTTATTTTCCAATTTCTCTTAAAGTTTTAAATGCTTTATTCCATATTGATCTGTTGAAAACATTTTTCAAATCTATCTTCCTTTGTTTACAACATAGTAATATTTATTCATCAAATCTTGCTTGTTACAAATTTCACAAGAGTCCAAGCTTCTCTTGATTTACCCTGTTACACTCCGCTGATTATCCAGGAAAATGAACAGCTCATCTAACTTATTAACTTATAAAAAAATAATAAACATCTATCTTATGACTTAAACAGTCCGTGCCGAAGTGGGTAATGTAGAAATAAGACTGCTTAAAATTATTTTTATTTCCTTAAACACTTTTATTGTAATTGAACTTTTTCCAGCATCTGCTTCCCTATTTGTTGAAAATGATTATAAAATAATTAAGACTAATCAACACCAGGGAGTCAAATGTATTCCTTCGAATAAAAGAATGTTACATATCATCAATGAAAACTACGGACACGTATGAGGACGGTCCGTGTATATCTGCGTCCATTCGTTTTTCGTTTTGAAATATCAAAAAAAAAAAAAAAAAAAAGTGTTTTTATTTTTCGTTTTTGATTTCTTAAAAACCATAATGAAAGACGAAAGTGTTTTCATTTTTCTTTTTGATTTCTTAAAAAACAAAATGAAAAACAAAAGTGTTTTCGTTTTTCGTTTTTGATTTTACAAAACGAAAAACGAAAAACAAAAGTATTTTCATTTTTCATTTTTGATTTCACAAAAACGAAAAACGAAAAACGAAAAACGAAAGTGTGTTCAATTTATCTTTCCCACACTGTTTGTAATTGTCATTCAAAAAATGACAATGTTGTCATTTGTGTTTCATTTAAAGGTGCTTCAGAACAATGTTGTCGATTTTTGTTACATACCAAAAGGGTGAACATAAAGTTTTGTATATAATTTTCTTTATAACTTGCTATTCGGTGTGAGCCAAGGATTCGTGTTGAAGAGGGTACTTTCCCTATGATAGTTTACTTTCACAAACTGTGACTTGGATGGAGAGTTGTCTCATTGGCACTCATACCACATCTTCTTATATCTATATGTCATTTCAATATGTGTAATTGGGGTCTGGGGCTGACATATCAGTTACTGCTAGTAATTCTTTGTCAATTTATGAATCATATTTATTTTGCGTAGTTTCTCTTGTTTACTTTTCTGACATCGGCCTCGGATTTCTTTTAAACTTAGTTTTTCTGTAATATTTGTGTGTGTTTGTTTATTTTACATTAGCTGGCTATAGTTGAATAGTTGGAGGGTTGAGATCTCACAAAGCATGTTTAACCCCGCCGCATTTTTGCGCCTGTCCCAAGTCAGGAGAATCCGGTCTTTGTAAGTTTTTTATGTGTTTTTTTTTTCTAAAGTAAGTGTGACGTCCATTTTCACATATCTAGTATATATTTTTATTTAGAGACCAGCTGAAGCCCGCCTCTGGTTGAGGGATTTTCTCGTTGTGTTGAAGGCCCATTGGTGGCCTTTGGCTGTGCTCTTTGGTAAGGCTGTTGTCTCTTTTACACATTTTTTATTTCCATTGTCAATTTTATTGATTGATCAATTGATTGATTGATTGATTGATCATTTTACTTCTAGCAAAGTCATGATCATTTGAGAATCCTTCATTTGTATCGTAGTGTTAATTTCACCAATGAAACTTTACATCAATTTTTGTCTTAATATTAAATTTCTTTGTAATGACCGTCTGATTAAAATAAGACACGCAAGAATAAGAAATATGAAAACTTATTTGGCCTTCAATGTCTCAACCTTTTTTTAATGTGAGTAACTTCATTGTTCAGTTAGATTTTGATTTTGATATTGTTTTTACAAGCTTCCATAATAGATTTCCGGTAATTGTTCTGCATAAAACCCCATGGGAAAGCACATTGACTTCATTTTCCAAACGTTTATTGGAACCCAATAATTTGGCAAGGTGTTGCAACCTTTTATGTAAAGAAGTTACAGCTGATTGCATTGAGTGTATAGGCAAAGGTAGCATCCTTGATTAGCTTGCTTGTATTATTAGATTAGGTAATTTACCTACTCTTCTTTCAGAGTAGACTAGTTCGACAGATAACCAATCAATCTGTCTGCAGGACTAGGATTCTTCTACAGGAGGGTCGTATACCTTACCTAATAATGACTTCACGGTTCAGCTAACAATCAAGCAACCAAACAAAAGATATAACCTTTGTCTACACACTCAATGTAATCAGCTGTAATGAAAATGCGGAGTTTGTGAGACCCGGTTCAAGCAGCCAGTCAGTAGCAGCCAGTTTTCAAATATTTATATAAACACAAATGTTTGCATAAGACTCAAACGTACTTCAAATGTTTTAATTGATAAATAACTACTATATTATCAAATCAATCGCTTTCGATATATTACACAGCGTACTGCCCGCTTTACGTTTTAAATAGTCAACACTTTTGAGTGTTTATAGAATCGTAAATAATAATGATATTTTTTTAAATGATGGCAAAATTGCACTATTGTGTGAAATAGCTTTCCTTATTATCGGCATCAAATAGTTCATGAAACTGAATAATAATTATTCTGCATTAAAAGAAACCTTTAACTTTTTGCCACACAAAACGGTACGGCCTTCAACATGAAGCATTGGCGCACACCGAACAGCAAGCTATGGAGGGCCCCCAAGCTTACTTGCGTTAACCATTCATACTGGAAAACCAATGGTCTAGCTATTACCTATATAAAAACCAGAAACGAGGAACATGTATAAACTACATAACAGACGACAATTACTGTACATCAGATTCCTGACTAAGGACAGGTGCAAACATTCGCAGCGGGATTACACGTTTTAATGGTACCAAACCTTCTCCTTTTTTTGAAACAATAGTAGAACATCACAACATAGAAAGACACTATAAAAACTCAATAAAAAAAACACAAATTAACACACAATTAACGAATACATTTGGTTTGTGATACTTAAATGCAAATACATAGTTAATGAAAATTATAAGGGATAAATAATTAATGTCAAACGCAAACAAACAGGTTTAAACAAAGTTAAAAGTATGATACCACTGTGAAATGTTAAAAAAAATATTTAGAAAATCATCACTCTTGAAAAAACCTGCGTCATATTATACATTTGTACATGTTATACACAGGTAAAGAAACATAATGTTGTTGTTACTTCTTCTTCTGTGTGTATAAAATCTTCCGTTTATAGGAATACCAAGGATTTGTATAGTAAGAAGGACTGGAATATCTCGGTTTATCGTAATCTCTCTCGCGGAGAGACTTCGCTAATCGCCACTACTACTATTCGTCACTTACGTTATCGGAACTTGATTTTTTTAACACATGAGCTGTTTTCATATTTTGTCACGTATAGACAATGTTGTGATGGTAAACGACTTTATTCATTTTTAAATGTAATTATCATTGATTGCAACTCACGTTTCAATTGACGAAAACACGTAATGTAAGTGTTTTATTTGGTGGACATTGTAATGCAATGTATATAACGATAGTTGACAATGAGTTTGTATGCTAACTTCTGTAAATGTTTATTTTCAGTCAAGTGCCAAAGAAATGAAAAAAAATCTCATTCTTGTAAATGATGTCATTATAGCTGGTATACCCTATAAAACTGCCTCTGATTGTTACTGTAGCCGGTTTCAATCATCATAAACATGATAAAGGCATTAATGAAACGTTAGCCAGTGTGTTCTAAATAATCAACTGCAAGCAATTTTTTTAATTGTACTAATAACATTACATCTTTAAATACACTTTTCTTTCTTGTTAGAGCACTTAAATCAATTTGTGCATGAAATAATTGGGCAACCTTATAGTGTCAGCTCTCTGTCATAACGGCCTCTCAAGTAATCAATATAGGAATTATTTCTGGTTATGTATTATACATGTACATTGTATATGGTTTGTTATTTGAAACAAAGAATAAAGAATGATCAACAACTGTCTCCAGTTGTTTAATTAGAGTATTGTCATGTGTTTACTCAGTAAATGAATCTAGACTTTACTTTAATGAGATTTATATTTCAATTATGTTTTATTTCAAACATGTATACAAGCTATTGATAAATCCTTTTGACCTATGTTGTTAAGCTTTAAGGATGATATTAAGTCATCTAAATTGTATGATAAAACCATAGCTCTTCTTCTTGGTAAGTTATTATGTTTGGCAATAAAACAATTAATAATTATCATGATTAAAAAGTCCTAGTTCATTCAATTCAAATGCATTTAGCTTATTATATTTTACATTTATGCATATGCAATGTATGTCATGCATTGATGTATAGCAATTTAATGTAAAAAATTTATACATATACACCATGGCATACATTGTACCCTTATTTATTAATCATGTAAATTTATTTACATAAATTTGTCTTACAGAAGATGTCTTAAGTCAAATTTTCAAATAACTATTTTACAGGTCTTTACTACTTGTACCGCAGAGGTCCCAAACAGAAGAAAGCCTTAAAACGAGCTTTCAGTGCACTTAACATGACGAAAATACTTCCAACCCGTGTAGGAGGAACTCGTTGGATGCCACACATGCTTAGAGCAATAAATGTTATTATCAAAGGTTACAGGGGATTTAAAGCTCACCTAGAAAGTGCTTCACATGAAAATCCAAAAGCTGAAGGACTTGCCAAAATTCTAACTGATGTAGCGGTTGTCACATTCATGTTAAATTTAAAGGTATACATGTAGAATAATAAATCATTATTTAAAACATACATTTAGAAGTCAAAATATTTTTAAGATTGCTTTATTGATTTTTGGTTTTCTTTATCTTGACATGTCTGTTTTGATTTTTGACAATTGTTACTACTCTTATATGTACAATGTAATTACTGCTTTACAAATAATGAATGTGAATATGAACTGCATATTTAAATTTCCATGTATATGACGAACTTATATATGTATTGAATTTTAATTAATTGCATTTCATTTAGGAAATCATATCACCTTTGAACAGACTATCCTTGATTCTGCAGAAACAGAACCTAACATTGTATAATGGACATGCACAGATCAAAGCAACTACAGAAGTTCTAAAAATATGCAAACCCAAGTAAGTTATCTTGTAATTGCATATATGTCATAGCATAACTGTCTCTGATTGTACAGGTTATAATAAGTAATTAAATAAATACCTGTAATCATCAATATGTCAGTCTATAAGCAAATTGTGTTTTATGGTGCAAGCAAAAATATGTTTCTCATTTTTTAACATGTTTAATGAATAAGTTTTTTTGTCATTTTAGAGTACGGGGACCATGAGATTCATCTTGTAAAGAAAAATCTCAAGTCCACCTTAATAAGGTCAGGCATGGATATAGAGGAAGTTAACACAGAGTGGGCCATTTTGAAATCTTTAATATATCAAAGGTAATTAATGTTTCTGCTCATTGTTTGGGTTGTTGTCTTTTTGGCACAATGTTTCCATTCTCTATTCTATAAAAACTAATTTTAGCTTAATGTTACCTATAGGGTAAACAACTCCTAACTCTTTATTCATTTACTCCAATTTTTTGCCTTGAACATCTTAATATTTTTAAAAATAAAATATCCATATATGTCTGATATTGAATATTTACAATTTTGTGTATTAATTTTTTAGGTACAGTAACAGACTTATAGATGGTGCCTTGACATGGGGATCTGTGTTTGAATCATTCAGGGATGGCCTTGACAATATAAAGCTTGTTATAGATGCTCTGCTCAGTCTACCACCAACAAGTGTCAATAACGAAACTACATTCAGCAGAACCAAACTCAGCAAAGGCAAGAGACGGGGTCATTTGAAGACGGACACATTGAAGGACTTGATCCAAGTCGAAATTGAGACTGCTAATGTTGAGCAGTTTGACCCAAAGCTGGATGGTAATTGTTCATTCAAAATTATTTTTTTGTCTGCATGACAGAAAAAATTGGATAATATTAGCTCAAAGTTGAATTTATTCCTGTTTACTTATTTTCAATACTTACTGTCCTCAGTTCACTGTATCATTGTATGCCTTTTAAAACACATACTTAATGTCTTATGTATTTTCTCCCATGCTGTTAAGCTCTTTCAAGACAAAGTTTTAATAACTTTAAGTTTCCTCTTTGATTACATATTAGTCTGAATAATTGTAAACTTAATTAAAATTTCTGACAAACACTGTTTATTTTTTTTAAATAATTTGTACTGTTTCAGATTACCCCTTCAGACAGAAGAAGGAGAGTTGGCTATTCCAGACCATCACGGTTGACCGAGACACTCCAAACAAACACAGTCAACCAAGAAACTGTTGTGGTTGGTCATGATGAGATTGATACACCAGCTGCTGGTCAAGACATCCAGGTATTTATTGTATTTAAAATACATCACATAGTTCATAAAAGCATTCAAATATTTGTAATTTAAAAAAAAACCATAAATACTTTTAAGAATGAGAACCAGCAAAGATATAAATTTCTGCAATATCTTAATTCTAATACACAACACAGCATAAATTATTTTTCTTTGTAGAGAACTAATTACTATATATCATGCAAATTATTATAGTCCAAAGTTGTTGTAATTATTATACCCCCGCTTTAAATTATACCCCCGCTTTAAAAAAGGTGGGGTATACTGTTTTACCTCTGTCTGTCCGTCCGTCAGTCCATCCATCAGTCCGTTCGTCCGTCAGTCAGTCCGTCCCACGAAACTTTCGTCACAGTTTTCTCAGGAACTACAATACAAGGAATTCTGAAATTTGGTTTCAGGGTTTATCTAAGTCAGCTATACCGTGTAATGCGTTTTCAGATTGATCACTTGACAACTTCCTGTTTACCGAACACTTGTATGATTTTACACATGATAGCCAAGTTGAAAATTTTCGTCACATTTTTCTCAGGAACTACAATACAAGGATTTCTGTAATTTGGTTTCAGGGTTTATCTAAGTCAGCTATACTGTGTGATGCGTTTTCAGATTGATCACTTGACAACTTCCTGTTTACCGAACACTTGTATGATTTTACACATGATAGCCAAGTTGAAAATTTTCGTCACATTTTTCTCAGGAACTACAATACAAGGATTTCTGTAATTTGGTTTCAGGGTTTATCTAAGTCAGCTATACCGTGTGATACGTTTTCAGATTGATCACTTGACAACTTCCTGTTTACCGAACACTTGTACGATTTTACACATGATAGCCAAGTTGAAAATTTTCGTCACATTTTTCTCAGGAAATACAATACAAGGATTTCTGAAATTTGGTTTCAGGATTTATATAAGTCAGCTATACAGTGTGATGCGGTTTCAGATTCATCACTTGACAACTTCCTGTTTACCGAACACTTGCATATTTTTACACTATTAATATTATCCACTTGCGGGGGGGGGGGGGTATCATCAGTGAGCAGTAGCTCGCAGTTTACTTGTATTCAACCATGATGTACATCCACATCAAATTGAAATGATTAATATTACAAGGTTTTGATATATATTTTTTTCAGATGATTGTTATCAACCAAGAAGAAGATTGCAGTACAGATGAGGATGAGGACAGTGGTGAAGAAAGTGAAGATGAAAATGAACTTGCTGAACAGGAGTTGTTCAGCAAATTGAAAAAAATCATGAAAAATTATGAAGAATAAATATATAATCAATTGATATAAGCTTTCTTCTATTTTTGGTCTGCATCAGAAAGGGTGATCTCTTTAACTTTCCAAAGTCAAATTTGAATAAACAATATGTGATGGCAAGGGGTTTATATCTACATGTATACATTTAATTTACATTTACATGTTTGTCTTCAATTCAAAGAATGGAGTCAGTTTTGTCAACAGTTTTGAGAAGGTTTTTATTGAAGGAAAGTAGAATTTTTCATATAACATGGAGAAAAAACTCTTTTTTGACAAGATATATACACAAAAATGTAACCTCAGAATGCAGGATTTTACATCTAATATTCCAAAATTTTCTTGGGGGGGCATGCCCCCAAACCTCCCTAGCTGGTTCGGATCACTTCGTGATCCTCACCGGGGACACAGATTTTATCCGCTCCAGTACATATAAATTCAGGCTAGTATTTTTTTTTTACTACCCCATAGGGCTAGCAGGGTTCGACACTAACGGTAGTCTGGTAGTCCGGTAGTCCGGTGCCCCCCTAAAATCTTGGAGGACGACCAAAACATGGTTAATCAGTAGTCCTGTGGACCACCTGGAAATTTGTATATGGTCTGGCTATTTCAATGCTAAAAATTGGCATAAAAGTCCTCCCAATTATGTTTACATTTTTCAAAGATAGTGATGGCATTTGGAAGAACGTAATTTTATATTGTTATTATGAAAGCACTTTTAAGATCCAGATTTCTGATCAGAATCTTCACAGTGTTTGTAACACATGGGATTTTCAATGTAAAATGAAAATGTCTGATAACCAAAATGTGAAGAAACTGCAGAATAGACAGCAAAGGTCAGCAATAAAAACGTAGGTGTCAGAGTTAAAAAAAAAAATACTTCCCAAATTTGGAAAAAAAAATTATTACCCCTAAAAAAAGAAACAGGAAGAGGTTGTTTGAAAAAAAACCCAACAATATTTTTTGGTGGCTTTCTTATTAAAAAAAACCATATATGCATGTCATTCAAAATGGTATTAAAGGCATTTTGTTTTAATAATAATGATAATAATAATAATTCTTTATTTAAAGAGGGTTACACAGTTAGCTGTAAAGCTAATCTTCCCTGAGGCCCTCATGAAATACAATGAAATATAACAAACAATTACAAAATATCAAACAGACACACATACATGAATAATGAAATAAAAAATTGTTATGAAATATACAATTTTCAAAACAGGTAAAAGTTACAAATTCATATATGACATGTATAGTATTGGCATCAACAATATCATAAGTTTGAGTAAATGTGTGAAAATTATTATGCATATAAAAAATGCACAGCTTCTTAATGTTCCATCAAGTATTTTTTTTAAATCTTTTTTTAATGAGCTTGTACTTGAGGTTGATTTTTTCAGGGATATTGGTAAGTTATTCCATAAAATAGATCCTGAATATATAAAAGATTTCTTATACAGCTCTGTTTTGGCTTTTGGAACTTGTAAATTTTTGCAAGAGGCATTTCTCAAACAATATTGGTTTATTTCTGGCATTTCTTTAAACTTTTCAGGGAGATATACAGGGGCTTCATTCTTAAGGCATTTATGCATCAAAACTGATTTGTGGTATGAGATTCTGTTCTCTACTGTCATCCATCCAAGCTGTTTAAACAGTGGAGCTGATGATGAAAGTGGATCAGCATCTAAAATAAGTCTTGCAGCCCTTTTCTGCAATTTTATTATTCTGACTAGCTCATTTTTATCACAACCACTCCAAATAATTATACAACAATAATCTATCAGTGGGAGAATATAACCATTATAAAATAATAGCAACATATCCACTGAATTGCTTTCAACAGTGATGATGAAGTTGACCTCTAGTTCACAAACAAAAGACATTGTATCACTACAAGAAAAATCTTATAAACTGTTTGAAGAATTAATGAAAATTTTGACTTATTTCTATCCTTTTTTTCTAAATAAACCTGGAATAAAAGGTCAAATAACTCCACCTAACAAGGCCTTAGAAATTGTCTCAGATTGCAGATTTTGCATTTCAATTTTCAAAATTTTCTGACGGTAAAAGTTCAGGAGTAATAAAATTTATTCACTGAATGTCAACTTTAATTTATCTGAAAAAAAACACAATATTTTCAAAACTCAAATGAACATTTGTGTGCTTTTGAGGTGCTCAGATGGCAGGAAATTGCATCTTATTTCGAAAATTTTTTCTTGGTAGTCCTGTGGACTACATCACCTCTAATGTTAGTGTCAAACCCTGGCTAGTTATTCAAATAGTTTTTGGCACAGACTGTAAACAAACAACAACCACTGTATGTCTGTACTCTAACTATTTATACAGAAAAGAAGATGTGGTATGATTGCCAATGAGATAACTCGCCACAAGAGACCAAATTGACACAGAAATTAACAACTATAGTTAATTTTAGATTGCCTTAACCAAATGTTAGTAAACTGTTATACAATGCTTATTACCACTAAACACAATCAAGTTTGAATATTGGGGGCGTCACTTTAGTCGTTCTAAAGTTATGCCCCTTTACAAATGGTATAATTGCTATTTTTTTTAGTTTTCTTCCTATTTCTGTAGTTTGCCTTAATCTAATGTAATAAAACTTTTATACAATACTTTTTAGTTATTTTGTGTATATTTAAATTGCAGAGTAATGAATATCTTATATTTCATAGGGATCAATATACAGGGATATTGCTACTCTGAGGCCCATGCAGGAAAGTCATATTGTGATTCAAAGATGGCAAATAAGCGCAAAAAGATAAAAAGTTGGGTTGCAAGTTGAAAAAAAACATTGTAACAGCAGCTGATATGAAAACTGTCCTTGACTCTAGAACAGGTAAATTAACAAAATGTACATTGTTCAAACAGAAAACATAATTACAACACAAACTCCGCCAATGCACATGTTACATAACCCATATTTAACAGAAAAAATTAAAGCATTGGATAAAATGATCCATGGCATGTTGTTTGAAGCCCCATGTGTGATATTATATGAACATAATTTTTCTGATCTGTGTATTCATCTGCTTGACTGTTTGTCTGTCTGTTCCTTATTATACCTACCCCCACAACAGAATTTTATGATACTTGGTAGATAATAAGGACAAACTATGTAGATGTGCATATCAACAGGAAATTACAATTCGATTTTTTTCTATGAGTTACTCCCCTTTGAACTTATTTGCTTTAACCCTTTCATGCCGAATGTATCCTTTTGGTACACCCGCGCGCATGCCGAATGTATCCTTTTGGCACACCGGTGTAGATGCCGAATGTATCCTTTTGGCACACCGGTGTAGATGCCGAATATTTCTATTTTTAGACGGTCACAGTGCAAACAGTAAAAATAATGTTTAAACATGTTTCTTGGCCCCGTTGCTTCATGGATGTTATGATAAACATCAAATGCATTCGATATTTTAGTATCGGGCGTAAAAACACTGTTGAAATATGTTTTTTTAAAGATTGTTGAGGAAAAAAAAAACTCGTGAAAAACAAAATGGCGGAATCATAAACAATCGTGGTCAGGAGTTTCATTTCGAGTTGAAACATTTAGAAAACTTGACCTGCGGTCATGAAAGTGGCTTAACTTGAACAAAAGTAGTTATTGTACGTATATTTTGGAGTTGTGAGAAGGATATTTGTAAAACAATCTGAAATCGAGACTTTGATTGTCGCCATCAGGTGCACGACTGTAAATTATTATTTCTCGTTGCCGTTTGACAGTCAACCTTTCATTACCGATTGAGTCAGAGTCTTTTGTCATCGTTTCAGACACTCTCATGAGTCTGTAGTGCTACAGGTTTTCTTTCTTTTCATTGAAAGGCTGTACTGCAGTATGTACTAAGGTCGACAAAACGAAAGTCCAATTTCATTTAAAATAGAACCGGATATTGACAAAATTGACAGCTGAGTCTATAAATAGTGTGGTTATTAAAACATGTGTTGTTACATCTCAAAGCTTTATTATTTTACATAAAAGTGGTTTCGAAAGATGAGACAATATTCTGCAATCTTATTCGTATTTTAATCGAATGTAAATTTATTTTCCATGATGTATCTCGTCTTGTGACAAAGGTTTTTAAAAGTCTTGTTCAGCATACAAAAATTTTACAAGTTGTTTTGAAAAACAAATTATGTTGACCAGAGACATGTATACTATATATGTCTCTGTGTTGACAGAGAAAAAAAATACTGAAAAATGCCAAGATGATTATTTTATTTTAACAAATCGTTTTCTTTCTCATTTAAAAAAATATTGTAAAAGAAGGGAAGTGGAAAAAAAAAAATGTTTTGGAAGGGAAGGGAAAATTATTTTTTTAGAATTGGAAAGGGGAAAAAAATTTGCTGAAGGGTAGTGATTTTTCCCCAAAGTGAAATAACATAATGTGTTGTCAGCTGCTTCTGATTAATCTTGAGATTGCATCATTTATTATTGTAAAATAATACTGTTCCTGTATGTTTCTGAAAACAATAGGGGTTCAATTTTTTGTTTTGGAAATTATGAGGAAGAACTCCCCCCTCATGTTGCACACACAAAAGATGAATGACCAGTGTAGCAGTGCCTAAAGTTTATTACAATTTGTAATGCCAATATAAGCAACCATTTTTAACACTAGGAAACATCTTTTTCGTGTTCAAAAAGTGACTTTAAATGGTATATAAATTGCTTCTTCTCTCAGATGCCAAGTCATATACATGTAGTAGTAAAAAGTAAGAGAAAAAAGTAATCAAATTGGAAATGGGATAATGTACCACATTAGGGTCTTGTAGCTGTCACCTTGTAAGTCAGCTTCTTTAAAAATTTACACTGTTAATGGGACTAGCACACATGATAAGCAGGGTATCTTCATACCACATTAATATATAGGCTTATATTGTAAGTAACACTTGCTGCTGGATGCAATAGATTAATTAATAGACTGGTTTAATACAATGGTTATATTCTAATAACAACCTCACTCAAGTAATTTTTATTCACTTTTTGACAAATCATTCCATTAAATAACCCAACAATATAAACAGAAATAAAAAAAAAAAACAGTTTCCATTGTCCTCACTCAATTTCAAAATCAAAATTTATGATATGAATCCTCCTTTTCAATGAGTACACAGCAATATAAACTAAAACAAATTTCATAGCTTCCAAATGTTATTACAAACTATATCCGCTCCCCGATGTAGCTTTCCATCAATGAATTTTAAAACTGAATTTTGCAGTAAAACATGTACATGATTTATTAATTTAATCTCTTTTGGCAATTGTTTTCAACGACTTGCATCTGTGTGTACATACCATGAGTTTAAATAAAACAGTACCCAGTAGTTGTCTGCATATTTTCTATCCTTTACCTCTACTGCATGTGATTAATATATTTAACTATGATGAAAATAAATTTATAAAATATTAGTTATCAGCTTTTGGTATTTATTTGTGCTGCTTTAACAAACATCAGTTGATGTATT
Source organism: Mytilus edulis (assembly GCA_019925275.1). Classification (NCBI taxonomy): domain Eukaryota; kingdom Metazoa; phylum Mollusca; class Bivalvia; order Mytilida; family Mytilidae; genus Mytilus; species Mytilus edulis. Next base: position 113,660,926 of record CM034354.1, read on the forward strand.
TGTCAATTTCATGTTATCTTATACATCCTTAATTTTGACTACTTAGTTTCAACAATTTTCAAAAAAATAAATAATTCAGTAGGCTCTTTATCTTGAGATCTATACAGCTGAATATTTGCTTATTTCTTGTACATTTATTTATGCTTAAATATTTTTTATATATTATAAAACCACCATGACCCAAATCAATTTTTTTGGAAATTTCATGGATTTAGAACTTTGAAAAAAATCACTTAATGGGTTTATTTACTAACTTTTATTTATTGGAAAGCTTTATCTCATTCACATGTGGAAGAATTAAGGCATTACTGGGATTAAGTCATAAAGTAAAGAAGTCCCATCGATTATTATTGCAGTTAAACAATATTTTTAACTAGTTCAGTAATCGCACATCAACGCTGGGGGTATTATACAACTCCTCTGGAAGAGTTATTTTCCGTTATCGAACCCAAGTTATCTTTCTTCTTTCGAAACCGTAAACAAATGGCGGCCAAAAATCTACGTGAACGACAGTCTCGATTTACAAGTATTTTTGCCAAGAAAACGAAAACGGAAACAGGTTTTGAAAGAAAATAATTCAGTAGCTCATAGAAATAGAATTTCGAATCACACGTGTGCTTAAGAAATGTTGCCGAATGGAAGTGAAAGTGATATACGGTCATGACGGTAGGCAATGACAAAAATTATCTTCCGACTCAATCAATCTACGTTTTCAACACGCGTTTTTAAGGTAAACTAATTTTCACTCTATGAAAAGGTTACGAACGATCAACCTATGATATTTATCTACATTTTATCAAAATTTGACCGCATAACTCGCTACGGTTGCCGAGTTTTCAATGACCCAAACTACGAGGTCGTTTTTGCTGAAGCACATGTCAAATTAATCCTGGTCAGGCAAACGGCTCGTGCAAATATATTTCGGCCAGGAAATCCCGCGAAAAAAATAAATTCAGTAGCGAAAGTGTTAATGTACTTCTGCAAAAGTGTCTTTGCAACTCCTCTGAAACTACACAACAGAACTTCATGAAACTTTGTAGATAATAAGGACATACTATGCAGATGTGCATATCAACAGGAAATTATGATTCAATATTTTTTCTTGCACAATTTTTTTTTACTTACACTTACTATATTTCTTTAATGATAATTTGCAAATGATTTGGGGATGTGGGGTATGTCCAGGATTTTGGCCAACCAACCAAGATGGCCGCCATGGCTAAAAATAGATGATAGGGGTAAAATGCAGTTTTTTGCTTGTAACTCAAAAACCAAAGCATTTAGAGCAAATCTGACATGGGGGTAAAATTGTTTATTAGGTCATGATTTATCTGCCCTGAAATTTTCAGATGAATCAGACAACCCGTTTTGAATTGGTAATTTTAAGGAAATTTTGCTGTTTTTTGGTTATTATCTTGAATATTATTATAGATAGAGATATTAATAACTGTAAACAGCAATCATGTTCGGCAAAGTAAGATTTACAAATAAGTCAACATGACTGTAATGGTCAATTGACCCCCTAAGGAGTTATTGTCCTTTATAGTCAATTTTTAACAATTTTCATAAAATTTGTAAATTTTTACTAACATTTTCCACTGAAACTACTGGTACAAGTTCATTATAGATAGAGATAATTGTAAGCAGCAAGAATTTTCGGTAAAGTTAGATGTACAAACACATCACCATCACCAAAACACAATTTTGTCATGAATCCATCTGCTTCCTTCACATAGACCAAGGTGAGCGACACTGGCTCTTTAGAGCCTCTAGTTTGAATAATGTTATAGATAGAGATAAATTGTAAACAGCAATAACGTTCAGCAAAGTGAGCTCTACAAATAAGTGAACAGGATCAAAATTGACAATTGACTTCATAAGGAGTTATTGCACTTTAAAGTCAAATTTTACAATTTTTCGTAAATTTTTGCAATCTTTTTCAAAAATCTTTCCTGAAACAACTGAGACAAATTTAAATGTACTTGGACCCAAATAAACATTATGGTATTTATTTAAAAAAAAAATGTAAAATGTGTCCAGTGACCCTGTCTGCCTAAAACATGGCAGACATGGCTAAAAATAGAACATAGGTAAAAAATGCAGTTTTTGACTTTTCCATACATGTATCTCTGAAACTAGAGCAAAAGTATAAAGGTTGCATTATTCCATGCATCAATTGTAAATAAAAATATCATGTGCACAACACAGGCTCCTTGGAGCCTCTAGTTTAAAATGTTTTTCTTTTCTTCAAAATAGCATGTTGATCTATGCTGTAATGTACACACATTTTGTTGAAGTTGAAAACATGACCTTTGAAACGGTTTATAATTCCCCTCATTATTATTTCTGTTCACAGGTGTTGCTGGATGTCAAGTCTCTAAATGTGCTAACAACACATCATAACACAAACTGATAACACACAAGTTAGAAGGAATAAATGATTTTAATGATTTGTGAGTTGAAAAAGATGGTATACTACTGAGGAAAGCCTACAACATCGGCAAGGTAAAATTTATTCCTAATAAATCCATAGACCAAATGGATTTTGGTAAACGACAGGAAAATAAAACAGAATAATGTGTGATAATATCAGGATTTGATTTACCTGTTAATGTAACTGGAAAAATCAAAATGCCTAAAACAGTTGGTGCAGTTAATCTCCATGAAGGACCAGAAATAAAAAACAGAAAATTGTGAAGACTCATCCAGTTAACCTCTCGTCACTCAGAAAGTTCTGATTATATGCTGTTCTTTTGCTCAAAAGTTGGCTGTGTCATTAGATTTGCTACCTTAAATTGACTTGAAAACCATCTATTGATAGCTATATATATATATATGTAGGAAAGCATTGTTAACAGTTGCAACAGGAAACAACCTGACACTAGTGGGCCAGGTTGTGAAATGAAGTGGTATTTACAACCAAAAAATAAACCAACATCAACAGATGGGACTGAAAATGAATTTTCTATAAGTAATAGGAGATAGGCTTTAAAGAAAGACAGGAGAATATCAAGATTTCCTTATTATTTTTTTTATAAAAGTATTTGTCACATATTATTAAAGAACATTTTACTAAGCATGCTAAGCAATCACTCTTTTGAATAGAAGGTTAAGATACATATTTGATCAATGAAAACTAAGTTATATTAGAATATATGTTAAAATAATTTTGCTTGTACCATCATGACCATATAATTATTTTGTTTTGAGAAAATTAAACATTTGAACAACTTATTATCTATCTTTTTTTTTTATTCTTTACTTCCATTATCTCCAATTGACTTTCTTGCTTGTAGTAAACATTGAATTTAAGTTCAATATTATCAATATGCAAATAAGGGTGGTTTCACTTTATACATGTTAGTTCACTAAAGGGATAAAATTCAGTATGCAAGACCATTGACTTTTGCATATTTACACATTGACGAAGAAAATGGGGGCACCTGTTTATATTTGATTTAACTGCTTGTAACACTAAACCAATATTTTGCAGGAGTACATGTTTATCACATCTTAAATAAAAAAAATCAATGTGGGAGACACAAAACATAGTAATCGTTTGCTAAAATTTCTACACTAAAGTGCTGTGTGATATTTGGATCAATATATTGAGAAAACTATTTGGTTCTAAGAAATCAAATCCTTCATTTATATCAATTCAGACCCTGTTGATGCTTGCAAGATAACAACACAATTATTGTGGACTTTGGCTCATTACTAATGTAAATCATAACATTTTTCCCCATGGAAATAGTTCAAGCGACCCTCCTCCCCAATCATACACAAACAAACTATATATTGTTCCACTCAAAATGCAAAATATTAACCCTTTAAACCCTGATATATCATATGTATAGGAATTGGCATGACATAAGTGAATATTTCACATATATTTGATCAACATGGGGCGTAAAAATCATAAATAACTCTGAAAAATTGACGATTTTGATGGTGCTGCCACCTACAACAGCGAAATATTTCCAAACTTTTTTGTTTCGATTTATTCTATAGGGCTTCTACTAAAAGGGAATATATAATAAAAGTGTGTATACTGTTGCTGTTTCTTAAAGAATATAATGAAATTAGATGAAATTTGCATTTTTCTAAAATTCATTTTGATCACATTTCCATGGTTACGGTTGCTAGGGAAGAAAATATTTGAAATCAATTTTTAATCTGTTTTCATATTACTATACATATGAACTCTATTTAAAGTATAAACTTGCAACAAAAATTCTATTATTTAAGCAAGATAAATTACTTTAAAAACGTGCATTTTTGTAGTTTTTCTTGCTCATTTTTAGCGGCCATCAAGGGGAAATTTGAAAATGAATATTTTTAACACAAAAATTATTTAAAAAAATAAAAATCATATTCAAGTTCTGATAGGGTAAATCCATATCTAGACTATGAAATTTGATCAATTTGCCAACATAGACTTATCACTGTTTGCCTGATTCTTACATGGACCTGTACTTAATATATATGAGACAATATCTGAAAAAAGTAGTTTTTGGCAATAAGAAAAAAAAAAAAAAAATTCTTTAGATCGGGTATTTTAATAGCACAAATCGAAGAACACGCATTGGGGATCTAGGAACTGTTGTCTGTAATTCAAACAATTGTTTAAAAAGGAAACAATGGTTATTTTAAAATTAGTACAAAAAAATTCAGTTCTTTCCTGTTACCAAAGTGAATCAATTTAAAAAAGTTTCTATTGGGAATACAGAATAAGTTTCAGACACTATTTGTGGTTTACTAGTATATCCTGCAATAGTTTATCAAATGCCAATTATTGATTTTAGCATTTGCAATACAAAAGGTTTAGAAATATACTTTAATATAGTCAGATATGTCGGTAACATGAAAGAATCTTGAGTAACAGGACAACGGTAACAGGACAGAGTTGGTAACAGAAAGGATTTTTCTGCTTTATTTTAAAGTTTAAGAAAAATACATCATTTTAGATTGGTCACAATTGGAAGATAACAGCAAACAATGTCATTTATTCTTTGAAACTGTATTTGCAAGATGAAAAATCTGCCTAGGTAATGAAAAATGCTAATATAAATTCCTTTCTGTTACTATCTACTATACTAGAATTGCACAATGTTCTCTGCTGTTATCAAATGCAAAAAACCTATTTTTTTATTCAATATACTGTATATTATTTTGAAATTTATTTGATATGGTGGTGGTAACTTGTATTAAATGAAATGGTTGGCATATAGTAGATTAACTTTTCGATTCTTCTGTGAAAATGTCTTAAACATCCTTCCTGTTACTGATGATGGTTATGCTGTTACTTTTTATCAGGTAACATGACAGAACGTAACAGAAAGGAATTACCCGATAGTTTTTGTCCTTTTTATCACATTATTAAATGTAAGTGTATTTCCTGTGACATATAACTTTTAAAAAGATGATATAAAAACACACCTAATGTTGTGGTGCACACTTAAAAATATTCTCAGAAAGTGTAAGAAAAGGCTATAACAGGATAGGACACCAATACGTATTTTTCTATAAATTCTTACGTTGGATGGGCTTGAATTTTCAAACTATTTCTTTGTACTAATGCATTCAGAAAATGATGCTCTTCACAATACATAATGGGAAAATAACTATTGGTCTTGTAAACGTTTTCCACAAGTAAAAAAAAACTCAGTGGTAACTGGAGGGAAATCACCCCTGGGGACAAATTTTTTTTCTCTTAAAATTTGCAAAATTTTATTACATGCTTTAGTTATAATATAAAAAGACAAATGAGTGGCAAGTTTATTATATAATATATCATATATGTGAGGATCGGACGCCTGTTTAATTAATTTGGATATTATTTAAATGATTTAGTTTTCAAAAAAACACAGGGGACAACATGATTTGAGGGGGGGTTGAACATTTAAATTACTTATAGTATAACTAATCGCCGTATTTGAATATCAAAAATAAGACAACGCGTGACCGAACGACACATGGATTAAACGAGTGCGCATCACGAGTTTAATCCATAGCGGCGTTGGTCACAAGTTGTTTTATTGTACTTTTAAAATTCTTCAAAATTAACCATTTTTATCAAACATTACTGTACAGAACTGTTAACACATTTTGTGTTATTAGCACATATATTTAGCCAGTTATTTTGGCTTCTTTTTAATGTTTGTTGTACATTGTTCAGGGAGTTTTAATGTCACTTTAAATTTACAGGGCTTCCAAAAAATATTTGAGCCAGCCGGACATTTTTTTTTCAATCCCTTTTTTATCACTGTAGACCTTGGTTGTTTTCGGGTTATCTACATGTAGGTACTGTAGATTAACTGGAAAATAAAAGTCTTTCAACCCCAAATATTATGGGCTGTTTATTTAGCTCAATGTTCAAAGTTTTGGTTTCCAAAATAATAGAGCTGTGGATAATCCAGTTTTGTCTACTTAACTTTTAATCAATGTCATAATATTTTCTTACCAGTGTCCTTTTTCGCTTATTTAAACGAGTACCATGTTAAGTTTTTATAAGAAATGGCTTTTATACTATTCAAAACAACAACCTGAACACACTCATCCATTTTGTCATGCCAGGTATTTGCAAGGGATGACTAACATGACTAATAAGAAAAACACACAATTTTTGGACACGGTTATGAACAATTTTTTGTTCATAAAACTTATCATTATGTTCCCTGTGTGAAAGATCAAATATATCAATCACTTCCTTGTTGAAGTAGTTGCATCAAACAATACCATACAACAGCTTTAAGACATGACAGCTATCATTATGTGAATAAAATCTGAAAATCATGAATACATGCAACTAAAAAATAAACGTTCATAAAAATATATCTAAATTTGGTATCCATTGTGACGACCTCATTTTCATGGTTCAGTGGTCTTAGTTAATTTTTTTTGTTTTGGTCAATTTCTCAGATACTATTAGCATCCAGTCTAATTATATTTGGTGAATGGAATGTTTGTAAGGTGTACATGTCTGTCTGGCAATAATCATCTGACCTTGACCTCATTTTCAGGGTTCATTGGTCAAAGTTAAAGTTTGTGATTTGGTCTATTTCTCGGATACTATAAGCATCAAGTCTATCATATTTGGTTTGTGGAATGTTTGCAAGGTCCTCATGTCTGTCAGTCAGTTTTCACTTGACCTCGACCTCATTTCATGGATCAGTGAACAAGGTTAAGTTTACAGGATTAAGTCCATATCTCAGAAACCATAAGCAACAGGTCTTCTATATTTGGTGTGTGGAATGATTGTAAGGTGTACATGTCCAACTGGCTGGTGACATCTGACCTTGACCTCATTTTCATGGCTCAGTGGTCAAAGTTAAATTTTTGTGTTTTGGTCTATTTTGCAGATACTAACTATAAGCATTCAGTCAATTATATTTGGTGTATGGAATGATTGTAAGGTGTACATGTCCAACTCACATGCATCATCTGACCTTGACCTCATTTTCATGGTTCAGTGGTCAAAGTTAAATTTTTGTGTTTTGGTTTATTTCCCAGATACTATTAGTTTTCAGTCAATTATATTTGGTGTATGGAATGATTGTAAGGTGTAAATGTCATCTGGCAGGTGTTATCTGACCTTGACCTCATTTTCATGGTTCAATGGTCTTAGTTAATTATGCCCCACCTACGATAGTAGAGGGGCATTATGTTTTCTGGTCTGTGCGTTCGTCCGTCCGTCCGTTCGTTCGTTCGTCCGTCCGTTCGTTCGTTCGTCCGTCTGTCCCGCTTCAGGTTAAAGTTTTTGGTCAAGGTAGTTTTTGATGAAGCTGAAGTCCAATCAACTTGAAACTTAGTACACATGTTCCCTATGATCTGATCTTTCTAATTTTAATGCCTAATTATATTTTTTACCAATTTTCACGGTCCATTGAACATTGAAAATGATAGTGCGAGTGGGGCATCCGTGTACTTTGGACACATTCTTGTTTTTTTTTGTTTTGGTCAATTTCTCAGATACTATTAGCATCCAGTCAGTTATATTTGGTGAATGGAAGGTTTTTAAGGTGTACATGTCTGTCTGGCAATAATCATCTGACCTTGACCTCATTTTCAGGGTTCATTGGTCAAAGTTAAAGTTTGTGATTTGGTCTATTTCTCAGATACTATAAGCATCAAGTCTATTATATTTGGTTTGTGGAATGTTTGTAAGGTGTACAATTCTGTCTGGCAATAATCATCTGACCTTGACCTCATTTTCATGGTTCATTGGTCAATGTTAAATCATCAATGATTTGGTCTTTTTTCAGATACTATAGGGATAGTAGAACTATATTTGGTAAAGGCAATAATTGTAAAGGTGTGTATGTCTGTTAAGTAGGTGTTAGTTGATCTTAACCTAATTTTCATGGTTCATTTGTCAAGTTTATTTTTTAATGAGGTTAATTCGAGATACTTTTAACAATAGGAAAACTTTTGTTGTATGGAATGAGTCTATAAAGTATATATAATAAACTACATTTCTGTCTGAAAGGGTTTAGTTCACCTTCATCTCAAGTACAGCTTATTTAATGTAATGCTTGTGGTATAAACTTCTTTTTTATACTTTCAACATAAATTATATTATGCGTGTCCACTCTTGTTTTAAAAGATTTCAGGCAATTTAAACAACTTTTGATGTTAAAATGATACAATTGAAACTTTCCTGAATTTCATTAACTAATTTATGAATTTATTAATTGCTAAGAATTACAAATGAGAAACTATATTGTTCATTGTTCATAACAACAGACACAGAAATATCGGGACACTGATGATACAAACATTGAAAATTTACCCTAAATGCCAAAAGTAATTTATGTGTGACATGATAAAATAAAATCATAATACATCATTTACATGTAATATGTGCATTTGTAATCCATGGAATAAATACGTAGTTTATACATGTAAAATGTTTATTACATTTGTTCATAACCTCCTTGTGTCTGAGTTATGAACACCATAATTCACCTGTTCAAATGGAGTTTATTGTACACTTGGAACTTATGCCTTGTTCACATGTAATGCAAATTAATTCTCATTATCGAATGCGCATTAGAAAATGATTAACATTTCAATATTTTCAATGTGCATTGAATTCGCTTTGATGTCTGTGTGAAAGCGTTTGACGTCGTCAATTCACATTTGAATGCCCATTCAATTCACATTATATGTCCGTGTGAACTCACAGACGCTTGTGGAGTGGACTCCCCTTTTTTATTTGTTACTGTTTATGTCAGTGAGTAAGTATATGACCTGATGTCCAATTACTCATATGGCCACTTGTTTGTTCATACCAATAATCATGAGGAATTGTTCAGCATTTAGTCCAGTAGTGTTTGTTCATACCAACAACCATGAGTAATTGTTCAGCATTTTTACCATGATTACTGTCTCTGGATCAGTATATAATGCTATCTCCAGTTTCTCATACACTAAGGCACTTATTTGTTCATACCAATAATCATGACATGACTGAGGAATTGTTCAGCATTTATTTCTGTTAATTTCTCTGAGTCAGTATTTGATCCTATGCCCAGAGTCCCATATAACCACTTGTTTGTATTTTACCAATAACCATGATAACCATGAGAAATTGTTCAGCATTTATTACTGTTTATGTCTGATCAGTCCATAGGTGGATTTTTGAAAGGTCAAATTTCTGATCATATGGGCTATCCAATTTACCAGCCAGTGATCATGGTGATAGTCCAAATTTCCTCCTCATCAAGTCCTATTGCAGGACCTACCTGTTGTCTATTTATTTGTTCTTGTCTTGAAAGTGCATGAATTAGTTGCCACTGAACATTAAACAACCAACAATCAATTAAACTTAAGGTTAACAGGGGTAATGCCATCTGCGGTGTTAAAATACATGTAACTACGCTAAAGTCTATTTTTCTTTGCAATATAATGTTTTTTCAAATGCTAAAATTTTATCTTTGTATACATGTTTGCTAAAATTTTATCAATTTTCTGCAAAGCTAAAATTTTATCTAAGTTGTGGATGCTAAAATTTTAGCTTTTGGTCTGAAAAAGAACCAGCTAAAATTTTAGCTCTCCTTTACATTACTTACTGATTTAAGCTAAAATTTTATTTTTTGCTTCAGGACTGATGAAGATTGTACAGCAGAATAAAAATGATTGCTCATTTGGGATTATCTCTTGTCCTTGATATATAGTTAAACAAGTGCAGAGATATTTTTGCCTGAGCTTTTGTTCTTTTTCATCAATGTTCAGAAAGAAGAAATATAGAAGAATAAAGAAAAATTTGGTAAGTTTTTGAATATTGATAAAGTTATAAAATTTTGAGGTAAAATTTTAGTTTTTTGCAATTTTCTTTAAAAAATCTACTCTTGAGAAAATGAGACAGTCTCAAAATATAAAATCCTCCCTTGTATATAAATTATAACGACATAATAGCATATTTGTGTAGGATTTGTATTACCTCAAACAACCACACAAATATTTGTGTGCACTTTGTTTGAACAGAAAACATCCCCACTCCGATATAGTAAGCGTCGTAATCCCACTAGACGTTATTGGTTGATATCCATTGCCAGTTATATCACCTTGTTTTAAATGTTATATCACCTTGTTTTAAATGTTATATCACCTTGTTTTAAATGTTATATCACCTTGTTTTAAATGTTATATCACCTTGTTTTAAATGTAACTCTTGTCATTTTCCTCGTTATATAGATTCCTACATATGATATAAGAACATAAGAACGTATAATTACAGCCCAGTAGTCATCCTTGTAACTTTGATAACTATTTACACCACTGGGTCGATGCCACTGCTGGTGGACGTTTCGTCTCCGAGGGTATCACCAGCCCAGTGGTCAGTACTTCGGTATTGACATGAATATCAATAATGTGGTCAGTTTTATAAATTTCCTGTTTACAAAGGTTTGATTTTTTCCAAAAAACTAAGGATTTTCTTATCCCAGGCATAGATTACCTTAGCTGTATTTGGCACAACTTATTTGAATTGTTGATACTCAATGCACTTTAACTTTGTACTTGTTTTGCTTATAAATATTTTGATATGAGCGTCACTGAGGAGTCTTATGTAGACGAAACGCGCGTCTGGCGAACTAAATTATAAGCATTCTGACACTTAAAACAATACATCTTATTTCATTTACTATTACCGATGATAAATTTATCCTTAATGTTTAAAGTTAATTAAGTTATTCATCGTATTTTATCACTTTTGTTTACTTTTGAAATTATAAATGCCATTTAAAGTCCAATTTAAATCTGATATTTTTTTCAGAGGCGCCTTTGATCAATAATTCAACCAATCACATGTATGCAACACATAAAACAACCCTACTCATACCATGTCACGTTACCGGATATCAACTGCCTTATGGAACGTGGACAGTAAACGGAAGTAGAATATCGAACAATGACAAATTTCTAGTCAGAGAAGATGGACTTCTGATACAACGTGTGGCATATACTGATCATGGGAATTATACATGTACTGTACGTAATATTATAGGATCAGATAACAGTACAGTGACTTTGGACGTTTTGAAATCACTTTAAACATGTTCTGTTGAATTGTTTTTAAATTGTAACACGAGGATGACTGCTTGACCATTTTATTTATTATGTAAGTTTTAGTTCACGCATCAATATATTAATGTAAATATAACGGAGTTTGATGAGACCTTCGTACAAAGTGAGAGGTTTAGCGCTATAAAACCAGGTTTAATCCATCATTTTCTACATTTGAAAATGTCTGTATCAAGTCAGGAATATGACAGTTGTCAGATGTTGATACTTAAAAATTCAAAAGAGTTAGTGGCGAATTTACATGCTCAATCCTTTAAACATTGTACCAACATTAAAACCTTTGATTTTTCAACTCTGTATATCACTATTCCACATAAGCTTAAGCGCCACTGAAAGAACTCGTCAGCTTATGTTTCTTTAACAGAATGGCACTAGACGTTTCAAATGTCTAGTTTTTGGTAGTTCACTCGTGATAAGTAGATAGGAAGTAATATGTCTTAGTTGGTAGTTCACTCGTGATAAGTAGATAGGAAGTAATATGTCTTAGTTGGTAGTTCACTCGTGATAAGGAGATAGGAAGTGATATGTCTTAGTTGGTAGTTCACTCTCGTGATAAGTAGATAGGAAGTAATATGTCTTAGTTGGTAGTTCACACTCGTGATAAGTAGATAGGAAGTAATATGTCTTAGTTGGTAGTTCACTCTCGTGATAAGTAGATAGGAAGTAATATGTCTTAGTTGGTAGTTCATACTCGTAATAAGTAGATAGGAAGTAATATGTCTTAGTTGGTAGTTCACTCGTGATAAGTAGATAGGAAGTAATATGTCTTAGTTGGTAGTTCACTCGTGATAAGTAGATAGGAAGTAATATGTCTTAGTTGGTAGTTCACTCGTGAAAAGTAGATAGGAAGTAATATGTCTTAGTTGGTAGTTCACTCGTAATAAGTAGATAGGAAGTAATATGTCTTAGTTGGTAGTTCACACTCGTGATAAGTAGATAGGAAGTAATATGTCTTAGTTGGTAGTTCACACTCGTGATAAGTAGATAGGAAGTAATATGTCTTAGTTGGTAGTTCACTCTCGTGATAAGTAGATAGGAAGTAATATGTCTTAGTTGGTAGTTCACACTCGTGATAAGTAGATAAGAAGTAATATGTCTTAGTTGGTAGTTCACTCGTGATAAGAAGATAGGAAGTAATATGTCTTAGTTGGTAGTTCACTCGTGATAAGTAGATAGGAAGTAATATGTCTTAGTTGGTAGTTCACTCGTGATAAGTAAATAGGAAGTAATATGTCTTAGTTGGTAGTTCACACTCGTGATAAGTAGATAGGAAGTAATATGTCTTAGTTGGTAGTTCACACTCGTAATAAGTAGATAGGAAGTAATATGTCTTAGTTGGTAGTTCACTCGTGATAAGTAGATACGAAGTAATATGTCTTAGTTGGTAGTTCACTCGTGATAAGTAGATAGGAAGTAATATGTCTTAGTTGGTAGTTCAACTCGTGATAAGTAGATAGGAAGTAATATGTCTTAGTTGGTAGTTCACTCGTGATAAGTAGATAGGAAGTAATATGTCTTAGTTGGTAGTTTCACACTCGTGATAAGTAGATAGGAAGTAATATGTCTTAGTTGGTAGTTCACTCTCGTGATAAGTAGATAGGAAGTAATATGTCTTAGTTGGTAGTTCACACTCGTGATAAGTAATAGGAAGTAATATGTCTTAGTTGGTAGTTCACCTCGTGATAAGTAGATAGGAAGTAATATGTCTTAGTTGGTAGTTCACTCGTGATAAGTAGATAGGAAGTAATATGTCTTAGTTGGTAGTTCACTCTCGTGATAAGTAGATAGGAAGTAATATGTCTTAGTTGGTAGTTCACACTCGTGATAAGTAGATAGGAAGTAATATGTCTTAGTTGGTAGTTCACTCGTGATAAGTAATAGATGAAGTAATATGTCTTAAGTTGGTAGTTCACCTCGTGATAAGTAGATAGGAAGTAATATGTCTTAGTTGGTAGTTCACCTCGTGATAAGTAGATAGGAAGTAATATGTCTTAGTTGGTAGTTCACACTCGTGATAAGTAGATAGGAAGTAATATGTCTTAGTTGGTAGTTCACTCTCGTGATAAGTAATAGGAAGTAATATGTCTTAGTTGGTAGTTCACTCGTGATAAGTAGATAGGAAGTAATATGTCTTAGTTGGTAGTTCACTCTCGTGATAAGTAGATAGGAAGTAATATGTCTTAGTTGGTAGTTCCACTCGTGATAAGTAGATAGGAAGTAATATGTCTTAGTTGGTAGTTCACTCGTGATAAGTAGATAGGAAGTAATATGTCTTAGTTGGTAGTTCACTCGTGATAAGTAGATAGGAAGTAATATGTCTTAGTCTTAGTTGTAGTTCACCTCGTGATAAGTAGATAGGAAGTAATATGTCTTAGTTGGTAGTTCACTCGTGATAAGTAGAATAGGAAGTAATATGTCTTAGTTGGTAGTTCACTCGTGATAAGTAAGATAGGAAGTAATATGTCTTAGTTGGTAGTTCACCTCGTGATAAGTAGATAGGAAGTAATATGTCTTAGTTGGTAGTTACACTCGTGATAAGTAATAGGAAGTAATATGTCTTAGTTGGTAGTTCACACTCGTGATAAGTAATAGGAAGTAATATGTCTTAGTTGGTAGTTCACACTCGTGATAAGTAGATAGGAAGTAATATGTCTTAGTTGGTAGTTCACCTCGTGATAAGTAGATAGGAAGTAATATGTCTTAGTTGGTAGTTCACTCGTGATAAGTAGATAGGAAGTAATATGTCTTAGTTGGTAGTTCACTCTCGTGATAAGTAGATAGAAGTAATATGTCTTAGTTGGTAGTTCACTCGTGATAAGTAGATAGGAAGTAATATGTCTTAGTTGGTAGTTCACTCTCGTGATAAGTAGATAGAAGTAATATGTCTTAGTTGGTAGTTCAACTCGTGATAAGTAGATAGGAAGTAATATGTCTTAGTTGGTAGTTCACCTCGTGATAAGTAGATAGGAAGTAATATGTCTTAGTTGGTAGTTCACTCGTGATAAGTAGATAGGAAGTAATATGTCTTAGTTGGTAGTTCACTCTCGTGATAAGTAGATAGGAAGTAATATGTCTTAGTTGTAGTTCACTCGTGATAAGTAGATAGGAAGTAATATGTCTTAGTTGGTAGTTCACTCTCGTGATAAGTAATAGGAAGTAATATGTCTTAGTTGGTAGTTCCACTCGTGATAAGTAATAGGAAGTAATATGTCTTAGTTGGTAGTTCACTCGTGATAAGTAGATAGGAAGTAATATGTCTTAGTTGGTAGTTCACACTCGTGATAAGTAGATAGGAAGTAATATGTCTTAGTTGGTAGTTCACCTCGTGATAAGTAGATAGGAAGTAATATGTCTTAGTTGGTAGTTCACCTCGTGATAAGTAGATAGGAAGTAATATGTCTTAGTTGGTAGTTCACACTCGTGATAAGTAGATAGGAAGTAATATGTCTTAGTTGGTAGTTCACTCGTGATAAGTAGATAGGAAGTAATATGTCTTAGTTGGTAGTTCACACTCGTGATAAGTAGATAGGAAGTAATATGTCTTAGTTGGTAGTTCACTCGTGATAAGTAGATAGGAAGTAATATGTCTTAGTTGGTAGTTCACTCTCGTGATAAGTAATAGGAAGTAATATGTCTTAGTTGGTAGTTCACTCGTGATAAGTAGATAGGAAGTAATATGTCTTAGTTGGTAGTTCACTCTCGTGATAAGTAGATAGGAAGTAATATGTCTTAGTTGGTAGTTCACACTCGTGATAAGTAGATAGGAAGTAATATGTCTTAGTTGGTAGTTCACCTCGTGATAAAGTAGATAGGAAGTAATATGTCTTAGTTGGTAGTTCACTCGTGATAAGTAGATAGGAAGTAATATGTCTTAGTTGGTATATCACTCTCGTGATAAGTAGATAGGAAGTAATATGTCTTAGTTGGTAGTTCACTCGTGATAAGTAGATAGGAAGTAATATGTCTTAGTTGGTAGTTCACTCCGTGATAAGTAGATAGGAAGTAATATGTCTTAGTTGGTATTCACTCGTGATAAGTAGATAGGAAGTAATATGTCTTAGTTGGTAGTTCACTCTCGTGATAAGTAGATAGGAAGTAATATGTCTTAGTTGTAGTTCACATCGTGAAAAAGTAGATAGGAAGTAATATGTCTTAGTTGGTAGTTCACTCTCGTGATAAGTAGATAGGAAGTAATATGTCTTAGTTGGTAGTTAACACTCGTGATAAGTAGATAGGAAGTAAATATGTCTTAGTTGGTAGTTCACCTCGTGATAAGTAGATAGAAGTAATATGTCTTAGTTGGTAGTTCACACTCGTGATAAGTAGATAGGAAGTAATATGTCTTAGTTGGTAGTTCACCTCGTGATAAGTAGATAGGAAGTAATAT
Organism: Mytilus edulis; assembly: GCA_019925275.1. Taxonomy (NCBI): domain Eukaryota; kingdom Metazoa; phylum Mollusca; class Bivalvia; order Mytilida; family Mytilidae; genus Mytilus; species Mytilus edulis. Next base: position 113,676,899 of record CM034354.1, read on the forward strand.
GTCTTAGTTGGTAGTTCACTCGTGATAAGTAGATAGGAAGTAATATGTCTTAGTTGGTGTTCACTCTCGTGATAAGTAGATAGGAAGTAATATGTCTTAGTTGGTAGTTCACTCGTGATAAGTAGATAGGAAGTAATATGTCTTAGTTGGTAGTTCACTCTCGTGATAAGTAATAGAAGTAATATGTCTTAGTTGGTAGTTCACTCGTGATAAGTAGATAGGAAGGAATATGTCTTAGTTGGTAGTTCACACTCGTGATAAGTAGATAGGAAGTAATATGTCTTACTTGGTAGTTCACTCTAGTGATAAGTACATAGGAAGTAATATGTCTTAGTTGGTAGTTCACACTCGTAATAAGTAGATAGGAAGTAATATGTCTTAGTTGGTAGTTCACTCGTGATAAGTAGATAGGAAGTTAATATGTCTTATTGGTAGTTCACTCTCGTGATAAGTACATAGGAAGTAATATGTCTTAGTTGGTAGTTCACTCGTGATAAGTAGATAGGAAGTAATATGTCTTAGTTGGTAGTTCACTCGTGATAAGTAGATAGGAAGTAATATGTCTTAGTTGGTAGTTCACTCGTGATAAGTAGATAGGAAGTAATATGTCTTAGTTGGTAGTTCACTCGTGATAAGTAGATAGGAAGTAATATGTCTTAGTTGGTAGTTCACTCGTGATAAGTAGATAGGAAGTAATATGTCTTAGTTGGTAGTTCACTCGTAATAAGTAGATAGGAAGTAATATGTCTTAGTTGGTACATTTTTAGTTCACTCGTGATAAGTAGATAGGAAGTAATATGTCTTAGATGGTAGTTCACTCGTGATAAATAGATAGGAAGTAATATGTCTTAGTTGGTAGTTGGCACTCGTGATAAGTAGATAGGAAGTAATATGTCTTAGTTGGTAGTTCACACTCGTGATATGTCTTAGCTGGTAGTTCACACTCGTGATAAGAAGTAATATGTCTTAGTTGGTAGTTCTCACTCTTGATAAGAAGACATTTGTACTAGATAGGAAGTAATATGTCTTAGTTGGTAGGTCACACTCGTGATATGTCTTAGTTGGTAGTTGACACTCGTGATAAGAAGACAGTTCAAGAACATCATCTATATATGTTTTCTTCATAAGAAATTCCTGTATGAATCCAGCCGCATATGAATAAAGAAAAAAGTCGACAAAAAAGCACATTAAGATAATAAGTACCCAACGGAAAGACAACCTGAGTTTAATTAATAAAAGAAGTTCAAGAAGAGAAAAGCAAGCGGTTTCTTTGATTATCCTTTATCAATAACGTTTACAAATATTCATTTGAAAGCTAGAAATGTATGAACGAAAATCCAAGCGTTAAGAGTTATATGACCAAGAAGGTGTTAATTGAACAGCAAAACATGATCTTATTTTTAGATTCAATTCAATCGAGCAGCAGATTGAAAGATGTATCAGATCAGTTGACATGTATATAAAAAAAACATATAATCCTTTTAAAAGAGGGACACGAAAGATACCAGTGGGACAGCCAAACTCATAAATCGAAAATAAACTGACAACGCCATGGCTAAAAATTGAAACGGACAAACAGACAAACAATAGTACACATGAAACAACATAAAAAACCAAAGAAAGAACAACACGAACCCCACCAAAAAATAGGGGTGATCTCAAGAAGGGTAAGCAGATCCTGCTCCACATGTGGAACCAAGAATCAAGACGACCTTTTAAACCAATCAGATCACGACAACTACAAAAGTATGTTTATTGTAACATTCATACTTGATCGATACCTCTGCTTGTTAACTATAAATTTGTCCTCGGTGGCATCATCAGCTTGGGTATTGACTTGATATATAATAGACCTTTAAGTAACTGTCCGTTTATAAAATTATAAAGAAACCAAGATAATTTAGTTTATTTATTTACTGATATGATATCAATACTGAATTCAATAAATCTACGTTATTTACGAACAAATATAGTATTGAAGGTGTTTATTCATTGTGTCCTAGTGTTAAATGAGGATGATTCAGATCTAAAAAAAAAAGAGTTAAAACCAGTAGTGGTAAACCTGCAAGGTATATTGTAATATGCTTGTTCAAGTCTGAAACTTTATAACTTATTGTTGTATTTAATAGCTTTATGAGCACTATTTTGAGAATTAAGTGCGGAAGCAGACGTTGTTTTTATTGCATGTACTTTTAAAACATATTGATAAACAATCAGTACCTCTAAAAACCGTATTGAATCAAACGTTATTTTAAGTGCTTTTTGGTTCTCGATTATTGTCTGATTGACATTTAACTACAACATATGTGCGTCATTTACACATTGCATTTCTTTGCCTGGTGGATGTTTATTGTTAAATTATCATCGATAATTCTCATGTATATTTGTTTCTTTGTGTTATTAAAGTCTCAGTAACTAAGCCCTGTGCATATTTATAAATTCCGATATTCGAACGCATACCACAAAGGAAATCTGCAATCATCATCTGGCCTGTTGTTATTCTGTTCAAAGATTATGTAACCGCAGCTGCAGCGAAAATGTAAATCAATGTCAATGACTATCGATAACTACCGATTTCAACAAATTACCGAAATTACTGGTTAAATTAACAATTGTTACATTGAAACGATATTGCATTGTCTATTTTGGCATAAAGAAACCATTATTATATATTATATTTGTATTGTATAATGACATACATGTACGTTATCTCATTTGTACTTTTGATACTATCAAATTGAAACTCATCTTAATTTTTTATTCCTCTATTTATTCTCTATCCAGTACAACGAAACCATACAGCTCATATCAACGGTCCCATGCTACATATATCAACTGACCAAAAATCATATGATGGAACCCATTTCACTCAGAACATATTTTCTTCAGATCAATGGACCAACACTTCGCAGAATAAAGGATCTGTCTACTCAGATCAACAGGCCATTAGTACTACTCATATCAATTGTTCAATACAACTTAGATCAACGAACCCATACTATGATATCAACGGATTCCTACTATCATATTAACGGACTCAAACTATCATATCAACGAACCCATACTATTAGATCAACGGACCCATACTATTCAGATCAACGGACACATACTATTCAGATCAACAAACAAATACTATCCGACCAACGGACCCATACTACTAAGACCAACTGTTTAAATGTATGCTCAGTCTCCTTTGGTTTTAATGGACCCATGATACTTAGATCAACGGATCATTCTTAGAACAACGCAGCTAAACTTCACAGATCATTATATTCATACTAATCACGGCAAATATACAGACCAACGCATACAACTGATATCTGAACAAATATACAGACCAACGCATAAAACTGAAATCAACGAACCCATGTATGTTCGGGATGTATGTTTACACCGTTTTGGCTGAATCTTATTTATATTTGGATTATCATATTATGTCTAGATCTGTTTTGTGTGCTCATGCATTAAAGTCAATATTAACGATAAGATCGATCGATTGATCAGTTAAGATTGAAACTTTTTGTTTGATGGACCTTCAAATATCTACTTTTCATAAAAGTATTTTTAGCAATTCAATCTTATTCGAAATGTGTAATTATAGACACCTGATAAACCTGACTAGTTTCTAAAAATAGATTATATTTTACAGAATAACTAGATGACATCATATAACGAATATACCCGTCTGTAAAAATGTTTGATTGTAGTTTGTATTTATCATCTGGCCTGCTGTAAATCTGTTCAAAAATTATTATTAATTCATACTAATCAAATATACCAACGCATACAACTGAAATCAACGAACCCATGTATGTCCGTGATGTATGTTTACATCGTTTTGGTTGTTGAATCTCAATTATATTTAGATTATCATATTATGTCTAGATCTGTTTTGTGTGCTCATGCATTAAAGTCAATATTAACGATAAGATCGATCGATTGATCAGTTAAGGCTGAATTTTTTTGATTGATGGACCGTCAAATATGAAATTTCTTTTTATCTACTTCTCATACAAGTTATTTTTAGCCATGACATTAAATGCCAGACGATTATTTATAGACGAACGATAAACCTGTCAAACACGTTTCTAAAAATAGATTATTTTAACATAATAACTAGATGACATCATCTAACGAATATACCCGTATGTAAAAATGTCTCGACTTGTTGTCATTCAGGAAAATAAATATGAAACGAAAGTAAAAGTTCTTTTTAAACAAGAAGACGTTTTCAACTAGTGAAGGTAAGTTTGATTAGAACTATTTAATATAAGTACATATAATACCCTATGCAGACATTAATTTGAGACATAATCTACCTTATATTTGTGTCATACAATTATTTGACCTTGATGAAGAGAATCAAATATACTCATAAACACTGCGGAACATATGAGCCACACATCGGATGCAAATTTATATAACATAAACGTTACCAATTTTCCTGCACCAGATATGCATTTCGACAATACATGTCTCTTCAGTGATGATCGTGGCCAACATATTTGAAAGTGCATAAACAATACTTTAACCTTTGATTTCCCCCTTTTAAAGAATATATACGTTATTGATCGTAAGAGTTTACTTCCTGTTCTTAATATTCTTATCTTTGTTATAAAAAACCCGAGTCTTTTCAATAGGAGACTCACTAATAGTTTGCCAATAACTTTTCAAGTTATTATTTCACTTTAGTATTACCAAAGGACAAGGTATGATAAGGGCTATTTTTGGCCCCCTCTGCAAATAAGTTTGTATTGATATCAATGATGTTAGTGTTAACACTTGAAAAAAAAATGATTTTATTGTGTTCCGGTGAAAGGAAGGTTGCCTAGCAACGGTTTTTATTAAGAATGAAAAATATCACATCTTAATTGCTTTATCAGTACAAATTTAAATATTTGCCAATAATATTGTTTGTCCAAGAAGAACTTGAAGTCACAAATGAAAATACCCTTTGATTTTGTTGACTATATGCTTAAAACAACTTTGGCAAAAGAAATGTTGCCTAGCAACGGTTAACTAATTGGTGCTTGCCCCTCTAAAGTATGAATTAAGCAGTTGTTTGAAGATTTTTCTTTCCATTTGGTGTTTCATTCCAATATTGTTTTATATACATCTTTTTTTTTATTCTTTACAAAATCCGTATTGAGCATAGCAACAGCAAAACATGTTTGAATTAAAGCCAACTACAAATCAAATAGTCATTTTATTGAACAAATTAAATTGAATGCAATGCAGATTATCTGTTTGTGAACATAGTCTTAGATGCATGATTTTTTCATTGGTTGTTAGTGACTTTGAACTAGCTGTCAGATAACTGCGAGTACTCTCAGATCTGTTCATTGTGTCTTTTTGTGTCTTGATGTATAAGTACCCGTCCACGTCCACTTGTATGTTTGTCCATCTGATGAGTTAAGCCTTTTTCAACTGATTTTTATAGTTCGTTCTTATGTTGTACTGTCATAACACTGTCCCAGGTTAGGGGAGGGTTGGGATCTCGCTAACATGTTTAACCCCGCCACATTATTTATGTATGTGCCTGTCCCAAGTCAGGAGCATGTCAATTCAGTGGTTGTCATTTGTTTATGTGTTACATATTAGTTTTTCGTTCATTTTTTACATAAATAAGGCCGTTAGTTTTCTCGTTTGAATTGTTTTACATGGTCCTATCGGGGCCTTTTATAGCTGACTTTGCGGCATGGGCTTTGTTCATTGTTGAAGGCCGTACGGTGACCTATAGTTGTTAAAGTCTGTGGTCTTTTATGGATAGTTGTCTCATTGGCAATCATACCACATCTTCTTTTTTATATGTTTAATTAGAAATAAAAACTTAGTTCAATTGTAGGTCACTACACGCCGATCAACAACTAAGCTACATAACAAGTGCATATCAACCATGCAATAATAGGTTCCATATATTTTTTGAAGTATGAACTTAGTTATTTTTTAGGAATATACTTCCTAATACGGTGTTACACTATAATATAAACATCTAGATTATCATGATTTTTTGGACGAATTCTATATCGAGTATAGAATCCCACATCTTGCTAAGCAACAGCAAACATTTTTTTTAATTGTAGACCACTAAAACACCTTTGTTTCAATGTGAAGGTCTTTTCATGAAAACAAGAATATATAGGATTTAATAATTTGAGATGAGTTTGAACAGTTTTTTAAAGATACGTAACAGTTAATGGAAGGAAAGAGACGTGACTTGTACCACATACAGAAATTGTGTGGAATAAAATGTCTAATCCAGGCAATTACGAATTGATATGATATTGGGGTTGGAATGTGAATGTGTCCTCTGCATGATTACAAAAACCTATGGTGAAGTAGAAACGACTTATTAAGGCAAAAAGAGGGGGATATAAATCATTTTTGTCGAGCCTGCAAATTTTGTTACAGAAAGCTCGACATAGGGATAGTGATCCGGCGGCGGCGGCGGCGTTAGCTAACTTCTTTAAAGCTTTATATTTTAGAAGGTGGAAGACCTGGATGCTTCATACTTTGTATATAGATGCCTCATGTTACGAAGTTTCCGTCAGTCACATGTCCAATGTCCTTGACCTCATTTTCATGGTTCAGTGACCACTTGAAAAAAAAGTTCAGATTTTTTGTAATGTTAAATTCTCTCTTATTATAAGTAATAGGATAACTATATTTGGTATGTGCGTACCTTGCAAGGTCCTCATACCCGTCACTTGACCTCGACCTCATTTCTATATCAGTGAACAAGGTTAAGATTTTGTGGTCAAGTCCATATCTGAGATACTATAAGCAATAGGTCCAGTATATTCGGTGTATGGAAGGACTGTAACGTTTACATGTCCAAATGACAGGTATCATCTGACCTTGACCTCATTTTCGTGGTTCAGTGGTTATAGTTAGATTTTTGTGTTTTGGTCTGTTTTTCTCATACCTTAGGCAATAGGTCTACTATAATTGTTGTATGAAATGATTGTAAGGTGTACATGTCTAGCGAGCAGATGTCATCTGACCTTGACCTCATTTTCATAGTTCAGTGGTCAAAGTAAAGTTTTTGAGATTTGGTGTTTTTATCCAATACTATATGCCCTAAATCAACTATATTTGGTGTATGGAAATATTTTATGATCTATATGTCAGTAGAGCAGGTTTTATTTGACCTTGACCTCATTTTCATGGTTCATTGCTCAGTGTTGACTTTTTGTGTTTTTTTTTTTTTTCTTTAACTATAAGCAATAGGTCTACTATATTTGTTCAAACAGTTTATGTGAGGAGATTTACATACAAAAAACAATGTTGTGTTGGTGCTTTATCTGCGGGGACTACACACTATTTGTCGTAGAGAAACTTTCGTTTTTTACTTCCATGTTGTAATATAATATCTATGAAACCAGAAGTGTGTGATTTATTCAAAAGTTTGATAAAACTATTTTTAGATTGGTTGTTTTCCCTATTCTTCAACTCGTTATTAAAAATGTCTTTCAATTGATGTTATGCGAGTGTAGACAAACGGATATCTGGAGTAATAAATTTAAAAGCACGTTATATTTTTAATGAGTATTTTCTAGCCTACTCTGCATCACAGAAACCATTTGTCGAGATGTAAATTTGTCAGACAAAAATAACATGGTAAGCGGTATTTAACTGTTTTTTTTTTGTACACGTGCTTTTAACGTCTATTCCACTGGTAATAATGCTACGCCTACCTAAGCATATGTATTAGAACATTATCATCTAAATGCACTTCCCACCCATTGGTTTTACCTCTCTCTGATTTTTATTTTTCAAATAATGTCAACAAAGCCAATGCGGTCACACTAGTCTGTAAGTAAGAAGCTGATGTGTTATTTTTCAACTTGATTGACTTTTTAATAGACATTCTCCATTTACCATTTAAACATGCGTTTAGTATTTTGATCGTCAAATCGTAGACACGTATAACAAAATCTCAAGTTTATTGAAGGTGTTAACTAAAATAATTAAACTTTGGATATTTATCTTTTGTTTGTACAGTGACATCTTTATTTTTTCAGGTATACATTCAGTAATAATGGTCATGGTGATATAGGTTTTTCTTGGCCATTAGCAAACCTTTTCTGAAGCCATGGCACCTCTTTCTGATGAAGAAGAAAATTATGTCCGCCTAGCATTGTTATTGAAAGGAGTGACACCTAGAGCAGTCCGTACCTATTTTGACAGAGATTTTCCGCCTACATATCTACCATCAACGCTGAACACAAACTACAACACTCTTTGGGGCTTGAAATTAAAAAGAATCATTAATCAGGCTCAATGGAATCTTTTGATTCCAAGAAATGGTACGTCTTTATGTTACAGTAGACATTTAAATTTAGATTTCATAAACATGAGATTCAAAATTTGTGTTGTTCTTGTTAGGGCTTAAATAAATACCTTTCTGAATAATTAAATGTTAACGATTGACTTCAACAATTTGTTCATTACAAATTACTTTTTACAAACGGTATGTGATGATTAATCATGATCACTCCTCTATTGCCTAGATATCAAAGGAAACATTTTGTTTATATGTTGCAATCATATGAATTGGACATACTACCGTCAGTTGTTTTACTTAAAGTAACTTTTCAATTCGTTTGTGTGTCCGTTCTCATGTCTTTCATTGAGGGACTTTTTAGCGCATGTTCATGATACTCTGGTAAAATTTGAAAATCAGTGCCAATCGAATATTGGTAACACACATTATGCCTATTGGAAATATTATTTTCATGTCATAGTTTGTACAATCATTTTGTCTATTTTGACAAATTGTTGGTTTATTGGCAAAAAGGTTAAAATCAATTTTCTGGTCCTCTTACCATGCCTTTCTGCTGGAACTGTATCAATTTGTATCATGACACTTGAAAAAGGAACACATAGCATTTGTATTTGTATTTTCTACCGGGAAATGACGCATGTAAAAGCCCCAAACCTTTGATTTGACATGCAGATGACATACATTGCACGTTTAAAATAGCCGGGAAAATTGTTTGTCATCATGATTTAAACAGCCCTTACCTTAAATGAATGTAGCTCTTAATATACAATTTTATAAGTTAGCTTTTAATCTGTCGATATTTATACTACATATTGTAATATTCATAACAAATTTTACACTGACTTGACGACTATGAGTAATATATTTCTCTTGATGTCACAGGAATTCCGGATTCCAAAACATTCGACGTACCGTTGATGATCTGTTTAATCAGACACTTGACAACTATAAATCCACCAATCAATGGATTTGACAGTCTACCACATCCAGGGGAGACAACACCAGGGTCTGATCTAGCCAGGATAAAGTTTTATAGGAATACACTAGCTCATCATGATAGTAATACAATAGACTCTACTTATTTCCATACAGCATGGACAGATATATCAAATGTAAGCCTCAATGCTACAATGATTAAAACTGATAAGGTAGATTTGATTTTCCTACTTTAGATTTTCAGGAGACAATCAATTTTGGAGTTTTTAGCTCTTACCTGTCAATTTCTAAATCAATCTACTACTTTTTAACTCTTAAAAATACTAAATAATTAAAAAACTAAAAAACGTTAAACCAAATGTGACGTACTTAAATGCAATTAGTAGATCAAGGTCTATCTATGTCTATAAGTTGCTGTAATGTTGCTATAGTCGAGTTAATTTACATGTTCAATTAATAAGTGTTTTGTTAATCAAAATAATTGAAGGCAGCGGTAGTTTTTAACATTTTTAACATTGTCATATCAATGTAAGCTTTTGGAACCATATAACCAGGTTCAAGTTTTTTTCTTAAAATGACCTGTACAAAGTTAAGTATACTGGCGTTTGTTTTTGTTGCACTTTAGTGTTATTGTTGTTTCTTTGGTTTTCTCTTATAGTTGATGTGTTTCCTCCGGTTTTTGTTTGTTACCGATTTGTTTAATCTTTATCGATTTATAACTTTTGAACATCGATAAAGTACAGATGTTTTCTTTCATATAAACATTATTTTTGGAAATTCTAACTTTTATCTTGGAAATATGAACTTTTATTTTGGAAAGATTAATTTTAATCTTAGAAATATCTAATATCAAATTTAATGTTGGAAATTTCAAGTCAGATTTTGGAATTGGTAAATTTATTCTTGGAATTATCAACTTTAATTTCGGAATTAGACATGTTAAATATACAAATTATAACTTGAATGTACATTTCCAATAACATCACAACTTAAAACAAGGCCTAACAATTTCCTGAAATGACGACTAGGATGGAGCTATTTATGTTTGAAATAATTAATAACGTATATTAATATTAACACTTTTACTGCCACTTTAACTCTTCACATTCAAGTGAATTAAAGGCTGCATGAAAACTAAGAGGATTGAAGGCTGAAATTATGCATTTGTTTAACAATGACTATAACGTGTGATAATTCAACGAAGTTGCATGAGATTTCCAAAAACTTGCTACTTGCTAACCGTCAACTAATTATCAAGTTCTTTGCTTATCGTAACATTAAAATTCCGTTGTTTGACGTTTGATGTAACAGTTGAACAGATGACAATTCCGCAGATAATTTAATCTAGAAGGAATAGCCGATAAATGTCTAGAACTGTTAAACTTTAAACTTTAAACTTTAAAACAAATAATGTATGCACATGATGGTTCGTAATTCAATATAAGTACAAGGAAAAGAGCATACATCATGCAGAGGTATAACATTCATTGATTGGCATATTGCATTACAGCACCATAAACAAAGGTTCAAACAGGTGAACACTTTGTGGTGTAACTCAGTTCCCTTACTTTACATGTTGCCTTATCTTGTAAACACAATGTTATTACTCTTTTGAATGTGGTGAGACTGTCATACAAGTAAGAGGTTTAGCTAGCCTATAACACCATGTTAAATCCACCATTTTCTACATTAAAAAATGTCTGTATCAGGTCAGGAATATGACAGTTGTTATCCTTTCGTTTGATGTTTTGGGGTTTTTGATGTTGTCATTTAATAAGGGACTTTCTGTTTTAAAATTTCTTCTGAGTTCAGTATTATTGTGATTCACTTTTTAAGCAATGCAGATGACTAGCCATTTTGATTTATAATCAATACTTAATTAGATGTATTAGAATTTGTTATCGTGATAAACGTTCGTAGGCATGATAGAACAACATGTTTATTAATAAATAGTTCAACATATTATAAGTTGGTTTATTCCATAAATGATTTAATTTCCAGGCTGTTGGTCGATTGGGAGGTGAAACAATGTATCAAGAGTGTAAAGAGTTGAAGGTTAAATTATTAGATCAGTCAAATCAGGAAATTATATTGGAAATCAAACAATCACTTAAAGAGATGAAAGAACTGAAACAAACAATAGACAGTTTTGGAACCGAACACGCAAAAGTGTCTGAAAATCTCAGAGAGTTACAATCTTCCTACATTACATTAAAGACGTCCCACAATACTTTACAGGCTGAACACATAGAAGTCAGAGAAAGTTTAAAAGACCCAATACCATCAAACATTAAAGGTATAGTATGCTTATTGACAAATAAAAAAAATATGATTGAATATAACTTGACGGTAAATCTTTTTTTTTAATTTCTTAAATTCTCATATAGTTTTTAATGCTTCTTTCCTATGATGATCTGTTAAAACATTTTTCAAAACAAATTTATGACATAAACAGTCTCTGCAGTATGTGAAGATAATGTGGTTAAACATTCATATTACTATTGTCATTATTGTCTTTTTCAGGGGATATTTTCAATACATATGATAAAAATATTATGATAATACCCAGATGTAGTATAGTGACAATGAGACATTGACCCAACAAAAGACAAGTACATAAACAATTACATGACACTATCTAGCATTCAATAATGAGTTAAACGGATGCTGTATAGTAGAGTAGAAGAGATCATGAGATGACAAAATGTGACACATTTATGAATAATCTACTATTTTCTGTCTGTTTTGAATAAAATGTATAAATCATATAATCTAAAATCTAAATTTCAATAGGTAGTCATCAATGGTACCAGGATTGTAATTTTATACGCCAGACGCGCGTTTTTTCTACATTATACTCAACAGTGATGCTCATATCAAAAAAGTGTTAACGCCAAACAAGTACAAAGTTGAAGAGCATTGAGTATCCAAAATTCCAAAAAGTTGTGCCAAATACGGCTTAGGTAATCTAGTCCTGGGATAAGAAAATCCTTAGTTTTTCGAAAAATGTAAAGTTGTTTAACAAGAAATTTATAAAAATAACAATATAATTGATATGCATGTCAACACCAAAGTGCTGACTACTCGGCTGGTGATACCCTCGGGTACGATACGTCCACCAGCAGTGGCATCGACCCAGTGGTGTAAATAGTTATCAAAGGTATTAGGATTATTATTTAATACGGCAGACGCGCGTTTTGTCTACAAAACACTCATTAGTCATGCTATTTTTTTCAGATCAATTTAAAAAACAAATGGAATACTGGGAAAAGAAGGATAAGATGTTTGTGTCTACAAGAGCTAGTGCTTATGTCATGAAAAAGTTAAAGAACAATAGTTGTGTGACTTTAACTGCCCCTTCAGGAGCTGGGAAATCATTTATTGCAAGACACACAGCACTAGTTTTACAGAAAGCAGGATACAAAATAGTACCCGTGAGACAACCAGTTGATATTAGACATTATTATCAACCTGGTGAACAGACAGTTTTTATTGTAGATGACATGTGTGGAAATTTTACTGTGAACCAACAACAGATTGAGAACTGGACACAACATTTACCAGTGATTAAAACAATTATTGCAGACAAATATTGTAAGATTATTGTATCATGTAGGTTACAAGTCTATAAAGATGATAAGTTTAATGTGTTAGAACCTTTTAAATCCTGTGAATGTAACTTAATATCCGACAAGTTATGTCTGACATCTGTCGAAAAAAATATTATAGCCAAAAAATATATTGGTTCAAGCTTGGTCGATATTGATAAATTGTCACAAAATAGTGATTTCTTTCCACTTTTGTGCTCTTTATATCATGAAGCAAAACATGGAAATGTAAATGAATTTTTCAAAAATCCATATATTGTCTATAAAAATGAACTAGACAATTTAAGTAGGCATGGGAGTGAAGTGCCAATATGCAGTCTAGCTTTATTAGTTCTTTTCAACAATCAGCTTGGAGAGAAATGGTTCCAGGGTAGAATTACAAATGTTCAAAAAAATATAATAAAAGACACATGTGAGGCTTGTGGAATACACAGCATACCAAAAATAAATCTAAAGAAAGAACTTGACACTCTAGTTGGGACATTTGTCTCTAAACAGGATGGTATTTACAGAACAATACATGATAAACTATTTGACTTCCTTGCCTATTACTTTGGTCAACAAATGATAGAATGTTTAATAGAATATAGTGAAAGTGACTTAGTACATCGACGTTTTATTTGGCAAAAATCACCAGATGACAAGACAAGTAACATAGATTTCATTATTGAAATACCAGATGATTATTTAGATTTGTATTTCAAAAGGTTTATCAAGGATTGGCTAGCAGGAAAGGTGGAAGTTGTGTTCAGTAACAATAATATGAAAGAATCATCATTCAGACAACGGTTAATACAGTACTTGCAACAACTTGATCAATCAAAGCAGGTTAAATTAGCCAACACCAAAGGCACAGTGTTACCAAAGGAGAACTGTGCTTCAGGTTCTACTCCACTGATAATGACTTGTTATAATGGTTATACTGATATGGTACAATGGATGTTACATAATGATGTAGATGTTGATCAGTGTAGAGATGATGGGGTAAGTGGACTGATGATGGCAAGTCAGCAAGGACATACTGATATAGTGGAGTTACTGTTAGAGAAAGACCCTGATGTTAATTTATGTACACATGATGGCGTGAGTCCTCTGTTTTATGCTAGTCAAAATGGACATACTGATTTAGTAAAGTTACTGTTAGAGAGGAATCCTGATGTTAATCTATGTAACAAATATGGCTTCAGTCCTCTGTTACAGGCTAGTCAGAATGGACATACTGATATAGTAAAGCTACTGTTAGAGAGGAATCCTAATGTTAATCTATGTAACAAGACAGGATGGACTTCTCTAATACGGGCAAGTCAGAGTGGACATACTGATATAGTTAGATTACTACTAGAGAGGAATCCTGATCCATGTAGCAATACATCACCGAGTACTTCATATGTCAATAATAACACCAGAATCAGTAATAGTCCGAGTCTTGTTCAGCCATTACTGAAACATAAACCAGACATTAATGGCCAGACATATGATGGAGGCAATGCTTTATATTTCAGTGCACTGAATGGACACATAGAGATAACACAGTTACTGTTAGAGAATAATGCTGACTGTAATATCTGTATCCATAGCAAACAGTATATAACAGAAGCATTAAATAATCATCCAAATATAACATTGGAAATAGAAAAACAAAACGTATTTGATAGCCTTGTAATGGTTACACGATCAAGTGTAACAGAATACGTCAGTCAGAAGTCAGTAGAATATGCCTTTGATGTAGTGGCTGGTTCCTCTCCATTACACACAGCCTGTTTTATTGGTAGGATAAATGAAGTCCGTTGCCTTCTTGACCACAATGCTAACATCAACATGAAAAAAGAAGATGGAATAACACCATTATGGTATGCATGTGAACTAGGACATCAGGATATTGTACGTTTATTGTTAGATAAAAAAGCAGATACAAAGATATGTAAAAACGATGGGAAATCTCCTTTAGAAATTGCAACAGATAATGGACATACCTCTGTAGTAGAGATTGTTAAAGAATACATGAAGAAGCAAACACATATTTGATCAGGCTTTGCTATCTCAGGAATTAATTACCTTAGGTGTACTTTGCAAAACTTTTAAAAACTGTTGGTTATCAATGCTCCTCAACTTCGAACTGTATTCTATATATATCTTTCATGTTAAACATTTGTGTCTTGTTTTGATTTTCATGTTGTATCTTCCATGATGTAGATTTTTTTTTTATGCTGTATGTTCATTTTTTGTATTCTTTTCTTTCATTATTGCTTATGAGCTTTGTCTATATGCCATTGTGTTTTTCTCTGTTGATCTATTTACTTTAATTTTTTTATTAAGATTAGAACAGAATGTTGACTGCTGTACCCCTATTTTGTCATTTGTTGTGTTTAAATCTGCTAGTTTTCATCAAATGTTATTGTCAGTATAGAAGAACTTTATGCGACAGTCATACAAAGTCAGAGAATTCATTTTGTTTATTTAATGGTTTACTGAATGCATTAAGACGTGATTACACGTCTTTACAAGTATCAGCTAATGTTTTATATTTATTGTTATGCCATTTCATTTGTTGTGTAGCGGGATTATTGACTTGCTAATTTGCTGGATTTATAATGCGCATGTAAATCAAGTTTTCAGAAAGAAATCGTATTTGTTAAATTAAACTTAAATCAAATTAGATAGTATGTGGCTCAATTTCAAGACACAACCAAACACAAAGGTGACTTACCCATACAAATATAAAAAGTGAAACAAATTATTACAAATTGATATATTCATTTCAATTTTTCTGAATTTTATTCACACCTATGTTTTTTTCTATAACTGGATCAACATGTGTTCTTTCAATTACATGTATGACGCAAATCTATTTTGGATCATACCATTTCAAAACGATATCCTCAGATTCTTCTGTCAGGTAATATTTCTATATATTTAGACCATTCCCATGAAGCGCCATTCCTTTTCAATTATACATCAGTTCCCTGCTTTCGGTTTTTATTTGTCGTAATACGTATTTAGACTTGTCATGTGACCACAATTAATTTAGATTGTAGAGCTTATAATCACATTGTTGTACATTTATCATTCTATAAAATTGTGATCAATAAAATGTAAATGGTGTCTGAAAGTTTTAACGTGATAATAATATATGCAATTATCAATTTTAAATGAATATATATATATACTAGCTGTTACTATTTTGTATTGTTATGATTTACATATCGTATATTTTGTAATACAGGCATAGTCATGCATAATTTGTTGATAAAATTCATATCAGAAATATAATCAGAATAAATTTAATTAGTGTTAATTTTTGTTTATCTCTCTTAATTTATTCATGTTTTAGACGATGTCGTGTGATTGCTCGACTCATCAATCGAAAATAAACTGACAATGCTTGGCTAAAAATGAAAGAAGACACACAGACAAACAATAGAACACATGACACAACATAGATAACTAAAGAATAAGCAACACAAACCCAATCAAAAACTAGGGGTGATCTCAGGTGCTCCGGAAGGGTAAGCAGATCCTGCTCCACATGTGGCACCCGTCGTGTTGCGTATGTTAATACAAATCCGGTAAATAATAAATATGCTTGAATAACGTTCACTTTGAAAAAAACTGAATCCGTCCGTATTTTATTGTCAAATATATTTACCGTCGTCAATGAAAGATAATCATAACACAATGGAGAGAGAGCATAACCGTTTATTTATAGAACTTCTTCTAAAATAATCATTTAAATAACATTAGCATGAGAAAATTATATTAAATTATACTATATATTATTGTTACCATTAGTGATAGCTAGATTTGATTTTTAATGCACGTTAGTTGTAATAATATTTTTCTCCCCATACACATTATTTTTTCTATGGCGATCCTGCATGATTATAGGGAAAACGGTACTATTTATTCTGACATATGCGACAATACTTACATTTTATAAATTAATCACTTGTTATGATAAAAACCTGCATAAAGCAGTTATGAGTGGTGTTAGTACTTTATTATTCTTGTTTAAAAATTAAAGCCAAATAGTATCATGACTAACTTCCAACGGAGGTTTTTTTATATTATCAATGCCCAACGTCATTTTAAACAAATTTATGAAATTTTGGAAGTCTTTTCGTATAATTTTCTAGAAAATATTTCAATAGGTATCAAAATTTATATTGTAGATATAAACACTGTGCTTATTCATGAATAAAGAAAAACATATTGTATCCTAACATCCAAACATAGTTGACTTCCTTTATCTGCATTGGGTACACACACATTTGAATGCAAGGCTACATTATTATTGTTTCTGTTCTTATTAGTTAGAATGCATTATACATTATTATACTTCCTGTAACATGTGTAAGAAAGTTCTTCTATAGTAAAATTGTTCTATTTTTGCATAGTTTTTAAAAGAAATATATAGCGTTAATTGCACTATTCGAAAATTTTTCGTCCCTCTTTCAAGCAGCTTATATATACTTACCTCCAAACGTACCGAAGCTAACAATTTGTTGACGATTTAAATGCTTTAAAAAATACCTAAATTCATAATTTTATCTAGATTGTGTCATCAAAGTTCGGGTCGGGGTCGTTCGACCTATACGCCACTTTGAACTCGCCACTGGTAATTTATAACAAAATCGTATGCCAGCTTCACATTTGGTAAGAAATAACAAAACAGGGACAACAGCGAAATCCGATGAAGATGAGTTAGATTATCATGTTTATTATATAAATTCACATTGATATTTTGGAAAAGTCGGAATGCTACACCATGGAATGCACATTTTTAGGTCATATCGTTTGCTTAATCGAAATATTATGACATGCCCGACATATTTTTGACCAATGATATATGTTGCATATAATAAAACGGTACAAGTATGTTAAACAGTGTCGGGGATTAACATGCAATCATCTGAAATATTAAGTTGTCATTGGAGATTTAAATATCGTTCTACATATTATGAAAACCAAAAAACATACTTTGTAAAATCTGCTGAGTTTTCGAAATTTAATTAACTTTGTCTTTCAAGCAAGAGGGATAAAAATCATTGGAGCAATACAGATTGATCAAACTTCGATTTCATTGTAAATCTGCTGCATATTATAAAACTATAAGATAAGTCCTTGTCGGAGATTCAGTTGTAACTCAAGGGGAGATTAAATTGTCATTTCTTTACGCAAAATAAGCTTGGTGACGGTTTTCGTCCATGTCTTGAGTCGTAGACCTAACTACTCAAATCAAATGATTTTCTAAGGATTTCAATGATACAGGGGTTTGCTTAACTTATCTACATGCACTCGTCCCACAGGAAATTGCGTGTTCGAATCGCACTGCCGAAAATGAAAAGGAATATTTTCAATATTAAATACAACTGAACTTGACTTTCATTTTCAAAATAAAAACTGACTACTTAATATATGTTTTTTTTTTGTTTACACAGTACCTACAATCCCCTTCTCTTTCATGAATGTGACATACCGAATTAAACTATTTACCGGATTTGTAATCACATAAGCAACACGACGGGTGCCACATGTGGAGCAGGATCTGCTCACCCTTCCGGAGCACCTGAGATCACCCCAAGTTTTTGGTGGGGTTCGTGTTGTTTATTCTTTTGTTTTCGATGTTGTGTCATGTGTACTATTGTTTTTCTGTTTGTCCTTTTCATTTTTGGCTTTCATATAATTGTTATATGTCCAGCGTATGACTGCTGGTGCAAATGCAGTTTTTAATTTGACGCTTGTCTTGCTTTTTTATGAGTAAATATAATCCTGGTATCTATGATCAGTTTATTTACACAATCTTCAACTGTCCTTTAATCAATAAAAGTAGTCAACACAAGGTTTGCAATATCTGAAACGATTCTTTTAACCAATGAATTATTCAACACATAGATGATGACACTATAAGAAATCATTATTTTAATAAATAAATGAATCACAAAAAAAAAACACTACCGGTTATGTTATTGTTTTTTTTTCCATCTGTCATAACGGCACCTTCTATAATATTTCAACCAATTCGGTTTTGCTCACTGTTGAAAGTCATATAAACATAGAGTTAAAGTTAACATTTTTTGGGGATTCAAGAATTGAAAAGAGACAGATTGAGCGTCATGGCCCAAAACAATAAATATATATTGCTTAGCTAAGGGAGAATAGTTATCAAAGGCCCCAGGATTATAATTTAGTACGCCAGACACGAGAATGTTTGTGTTGACGTCTGTAAAAAAACCATTTCCCAATCGATGCACCGCAGCCCCTCTCTTTAGCTTATTCCAGAATTATCTGAAATTTATTGGTTGAAAAATTTATCTCTTTAAATGACCGTTGATTTATGGTAATTTTTTCTGTAGGTTATTTCTCTTTTTAGCAATCACACGACATCGTCTAAAACATGAATAAATTAAGAGAGATAAACAAAAATTAACACTAATTAAATTTATTCTGATTATATTTCTGATATGAATTTTATCAACAAATTATGCATGACTATGCCTGTATTACAAAATATACGATATGTAAATCATAACAATACAAAATAGTAACAGCTAGTATATATATATATTCATTTAAAATTGATAATTGCATATATTATTATCACGTTAAAACTTTCAGACACCATTTACATTTTATTGATCACAATTTTATAGAATGATAAATGTACAACAATGTGATTATAAGCTCTACAATCTAAATTAATTGTGGTCACATGACAAGTCGAAATACGTATTACGACAAATAAAAACCGAAAGCAGGGAACTGATGTATAATTGAAAAGGAATGGCGCTTCATGGGAATGGTCTAAATATATAGAAATATTACCTGACAGAAGAATCTGAGGATATCGTTTTGAAATGGTATGATCCAAAATAGATTTGCGTCATACATGTAATTGAAAGAACACATGTTGATCCAGTTATAGAAAAAAACATAGGTGTGAATAAAATTCAGAAAAATTGAAATGAATATATCAATTTGTAATAATTTGTTTCACTTTTTATATTTGTATGGGTAAGTCACCTTTGTGTTTGGTTGTGTCTTGAAATTGAGCCACATACTATCTAATTTGATTTAAGTTTAATTTAACAAATATGATTTCTTTCTGAAAACTTGATTTACATGCGCATTATAAATCCAGCAAATTAGCAAGTCAATAATCCCGCTACACAACAAATGAAATGGCATAACAATAAATATAAAACATTAGCTGATAC
Organism: Mytilus edulis; assembly: GCA_019925275.1. Taxonomy (NCBI): domain Eukaryota; kingdom Metazoa; phylum Mollusca; class Bivalvia; order Mytilida; family Mytilidae; genus Mytilus; species Mytilus edulis. Next base: position 113,696,944 of record CM034354.1, read on the forward strand.
TTGTAAAGACGTGTAATCACGTCTTAATGCATTCAGTAAACCATTAAATAAACAAAATGAATTCTCTGACTTTGTATGACTGTCGCATAAAGTTCTTCTATACTGACAATAACATTTGATGAAAACTAGCAGATTTAAACACAACAAATGACAAAATAGGGGTACAGCAGTCAACATTCTGTTCTAATCTTAATAAAAAAATTAAAGTAAATAGATCAACAGAGAAAAACACAATGGCATATAGACAAAGCTCATAAGCAATAATGAAAGAAAAGAATACAAAAAATGAACATACAGCATAAAAATAAAATCTACATCATGGAAGATACAACATGAAAATCAAAACAAGACACAAATGTTTAACATGAAAGATATATATAGAATACAGTTCGAAGTTGAGGAGCATTGATAACCAACAGTTTTTAAAAGTTTTGCAAAGTACACCTAAGGTAATTAATTCCTGAGATAGCAAAGCCTGATCAAATATGTGTTTGCTTCTTCATGTATTCTTTAACAATCTCTACTACAGAGGTATGTCCATTATCTGTTGCAATTTCTAAAGGAGATTTCCCATCGTTTTTACATATCTTTGTATCTGCTTTTTTATCTAACAATAAACGTACAATATCCTGATGTCCTAGTTCACATGCATACCATAATGGTGTTATTCCATCTTCTGTTTTCATGTTGATGTTAGCATTGTGGTCAAGAAGGCAACGGACTTCATTTATCCTACCAATAAAACAGGCTGTGTGTAATGGAGAGGAACCAGCCACTACATCAAAGGCATATTCTACTGACTTCTGACTGACGTATTCTGTTACACTTGATCGTAAAACCATTACAAGGCTATCAAATACGTTTTGTTTTTCTATTTCCAATGTTATATTTGGATGATTATTTAATGCTTCTGTTATATACTGTTTGCTATGGATACAGATATTACAGTCAGCATTATTCTCTAACAGTAACTGTGTTATCTCTATGTGTCCATTCAGTGCACTGAAATATAAAGCATTGCCTCCATCATATGTCTGGCCATTAATGTCTGGTTTATGTTTCAGTAATGGCTGAACAAGACTCGGACTATTACTGATTCTGGTGTTATTATTGACATATGAAGTACTCGGTGATGTATTGCTACATGGATCAGGATTCCTCTCTAGTAGTAATCTAACTATATCAGTATGTCCACTCTGACTTGCCCGTATTAGAGAAGTCCATCCTGTCTTGTTACATAGATTAACATTAGGATTCCTCTCTAACAGTAGCTTTACTATATCAGTATGTCCATTCTGACTAGCCTGTAACAGAGGACTGAAGCCATATTTGTTACATAGATTAACATCAGGATTCCTCTCTAACAGTAACTTTACTAAATCAGTATGTCCATTTTGACTAGCATAAAACAGAGGACTCACGCCATCATGTGTACATAAATTAACATCAGGGTCTTTCTCTAACAGTAACTCCACTATATCAGTATGTCCTTGCTGACTTGCCATCATCAGTCCACTTACCCCATCATCTCTACACTGATCAACATCTACATCATTATGTAACATCCATTGTACCATATCAGTATAACCATTATAACAAGTCATTATCAGTGGAGTAGAACCTGAAGCACAGTTCTCCTTTGGTAACACTGTGCCTTTGGTGTTGGCTAATTTAACCTGCTTTGATTGATCAAGTTGTTGCAAGTACTGTATTAACCGTTGTCTGAATGATGATTCTTTCATATTATTGTTACTGAACACAACTTCCACCTTTCCTGCTAGCCAATCCTTGATAAACCTTTTGAAATACAAATCTAAATAATCATCTGGTATTTCAATAATGAAATCTATGTTACTTGTCTTGTCATCTGGTGATTTTTGCCAAATAAAACGTCGATGTACTAAGTCACTTTCACTATATTCTATTAAACATTCTATCATTTGTTGACCAAAGTAATAGGCAAGGAAGTCAAATAGTTTATCATGTATTGTTCTGTAAATACCATCCTGTTTAGAGACAAATGTCCCAACTAGAGTGTCAAGTTCTTTCTTTAGATTTATTTTTGGTATGCTGTGTATTCCACAAGCCTCACATGTGTCTTTTATTATATTTTTTTGAACATTTGTAATTCTACCCTGGAACCATTTCTCTCCAAGCTGATTGTTGAAAAGAACTAATAAAGCTAGACTGCATATTGGCACTTCACTCCCATGCCTACTTAAATTGTCTAGTTCATTTTTATAGACAATATATGGATTTTTGAAAAATTCATTTACATTTCCATGTTTTGCCTCATGATATAAAGAGCACAAAAGTGGAAAGAAATCACTATTTTGTGACAATTTATCAATATCGACCAAGCTTGAACCAATATATTTTTTGGCTATAATATTTTTTTCGACAGATGTCAGACATAACTTGTCGGATATTAAGTTACATTCACAGGATTTAAAAGGTTCTAACACATTAAACTTATCATCTTTATAGACTTGTAACCTACATGATACAATAATCTTACAATATTTGTCTGCAATAATTGTTTTAATCACTGGTAAATGTTGTGTCCAGTTCTCAATCTGTTGTTGGTTCACAGTAAAATTTCCACACATGTCATCTACAATAAAAACTGTCTGTTCACCAGGTTGATAATAATGTCTAATATCAACTGGTTGTCTCACGGGTACTATTTTGTATCCTGCTTTCTGTAAAACTAGTGCTGTGTGTCTTGCAATAAATGATTTCCCAGCTCCTGAAGGGGCAGTTAAAGTCACACAACTATTGTTCTTTAACTTTTTCATGACATAAGCACTAGCTCTTGTAGACACAAACATCTTATCCTTCTTTTCCCAGTATTCCATTTGTTTTTTAAATTGATCTGAAAAAAATAGCATGACTAATGAGTGTTTTGTAGACAAAACGCGCGTCTGCCGTATTAAATAATAATCCTAATACCTTTGATAACTATTTACACCACTGGGTCGATGCCACTGCTGGTGGACGTATCGTACCCGAGGGTATCACCAGCCGAGTAGTCAGCACTTTGGTGTTGACATGCATATCAATTATATTGTTATTTTTATAAATTTCTTGTTAAACAACTTTACATTTTTCGAAAAACTAAGGATTTTCTTATCCCAGGACTAGATTACCTAAGCCGTATTTGGCACAACTTTTTGGAATTTTGGATACTCAATGCTCTTCAACTTTGTACTTGTTTGGCGTTAACACTTTTTTGATATGAGCATCACTGTTGAGTATAATGTAGAAAAAACGCGCGTCTGGCGTATAAAATTACAATCCTGGTACCATTGATGACTACCTATTGAAATTTAGATTTTAGATTATATGATTTATACATTTTATTCAAAACAGACAGAAAATAGTAGATTATTCATAAATGTGTCACATTTTGTCATCTCATGATCTCTTCTACTCTACTATACAGCATCCGTTTAACTCATTATTGAATGCTAGATAGTGTCATGTAATTGTTTATGTACTTGTCTTTTGTTGGGTCAATGTCTCATTGTCACTATACTACATCTGGGTATTATCATAATATTTTTATCATATGTATTGAAAATATCCCCTGAAAAAGACAATAATGACAATAGTAATATGAATGTTTAACCACATTATCTTCACATACTGCAGAGACTGTTTATGTCATAAATTTGTTTTGAAAAATGTTTTAACAGATCATCATAGGAAAGAAGCATTAAAAACTATATGAGAATTTAAGAAATTAAAAAAAAGATTTACCGTCAAGTTATATTCAATCATATTTTTTTTATTTGTCAATAAGCATACTATACCTTTAATGTTTGATGGTATTGGGTCTTTTAAACTTTCTCTGACTTCTATGTGTTCAGCCTGTAAAGTATTGTGGGACGTCTTTAATGTAATGTAGGAAGATTGTAACTCTCTGAGATTTTCAGACACTTTTGCGTGTTCGGTTCCAAAACTGTCTATTGTTTGTTTCAGTTCTTTCATCTCTTTAAGTGATTGTTTGATTTCCAATATAATTTCCTGATTTGACTGATCTAATAATTTAACCTTCAACTCTTTACACTCTTGATACATTGTTTCACCTCCCAATCGACCAACAGCCTGGAAATTAAATCATTTATGGAATAAACCAACTTATAATATGTTGAACTATTTATTAATAAACATGTTGTTCTATCATGCCTACGAACGTTTATCACGATAACAAATTCTAATACATCTAATTAAGTATTGATTATAAATCAAAATGGCTAGTCATCTGCATTGCTTAAAAAGTGAATCACAATAATACTGAACTCAGAAGAAATTTTAAAACAGAAAGTCACTAATTAAATGACAACATCAAAAACCCCAAAACATCAAACGAAAGGATAACAACTGTCATATTCCTGACCTGATACAGACATTTTTTAATGTAGAAAATGGTGGATTTAACATGGTGTTATAGGCTAGCTAAACCTCTTACTTGTATGACAGTCTCACCACATTCAAAAGAGTAATAACATTGTGTTTACAAGATAAGGCAACATGTAAAGTAAGGGAACTGAGTTACACCACAAAGTGTTCACCTGTTTGAACCTTTGTTTATGGTGCTGTAATGCAATATGCCAATCAATGAATGTTATACCTCTGCATGATGTATGCTCTTTTCCTTGTACTTATATTGAATTACGAACCATCATGTGCATACATTATTTGTTTTAAAGTTTAAAGTTTAAAGTTTAACAGTTCTAGACATTTATCGGCTATTCCTTCTAGATTAAATTATCTGCGGAATTGTCATCTGTTCAACTGTTACATCAAACGTCAAACAACGGAATTTTAATGTTACGATAAGCAAAGAACTTGATAATTAGTTGACGGTTAGCAAGTAGCAAGTTTTTGGAAATCTCATGCAACTTCGTTGAATTATCACACGTTATAGTCATTGTTAAACAAATGCATAATTTCAGCCTTCAATCCTCTTAGTTTTCATGCAGCCTTTAATTCACTTGAATGTGAAGAGTTAAAGTGGCAGTAAAAGTGTTAATATTAATATACGTTATTAATTATTTCAAACATAAATAGCTCCATCCTAGTCGTCATTTCAGGAAATTGTTAGGCCTTGTGTTAAGTTGTGATGTTATTGGAAATGTACATTCAAGTTATAATTTGTATATTTAACATGTCTAATTCCGAAATTAAAGTTGATAATTCCAAGAATAAATTTACCAATTCCAAAATCTGACTTGAAATTTCCAACATTAAATTTGATATTAGATATTTCTAAGATTAAAATTAATCTTTCCAAAATAAAAGTTCATATTTCCAAGATAAAAGTTAGAATTTCCAAAAATAATGTTTATATTAAAGAAAACATCTGTACTTTATCGATGTTCAAAAGTTATAAATCGATAAAGATTAAACAAATCGGTAACAAACAAAAACCGGAGGAAACACATCAACTATAAGAGAAAACCAAAGAAACAACAATAACACTAAAGTGCAACAAAAACAAACGCCAGTATACTTAACTTTGTACAGGTCATTTTAAGAAAAAAACTTGAACCTGGTTATATGGTTCCAAAAGCTTACATTGATATGACAATGTTAAAAATGTTGAAAACTACCGCTGCCTTCAATTATTTTGATTAACAAAACACTTATTAATTGAACATGTAAATTAACTCGACTATAGCAACATTTCAGCAACTTATAGACATAGATAGACCTTGATCTACTAATTGCATTTAAGTACGTCACATTTGGTTTAACGTTTTTTAGTTTTTTAATTATTTAGTATTTTTAAGAGTTAAAAAGTAGTAGATTGATTTAGAAATTGACAGGTAAGAGCTAAAAACTCCAAAATTGATTGTCTCCTGAAAATCTAAAGTAGGAAAATCAAATCTACCTTATCAGTTTTAATCATTGTAGCATTGAGACTTACATTTGATATATCTGTCCATGCTGTATGGAAATAAGTAGAGTCTATTGTATTACTATCATGATGAGCTAGTGTATTCCTATAAAACTTTATCCTGGCTAGATCAGACCCTGGTGTTGTCTCCCCTGGATGTGGTAGACTGTCAAATCCATTGATTGGTGGATTTATAGTTGTCAAGTGTCTGATTAAACAGATCATCAACGGTACGTCGAATGTTTTGGAATCCGGAATTCCTGTGACATCAAGAGAAATATATTACTCATAGTCGTCAAGTCAGTGTAAAATTTGTTATGAATATTACAATATGTAGTATAAATATCGACAGATTAAAAGCTAACTTATAAAATTGTATATTAAGAGCTACATTCATTTAAGGTAAGGGCTGTTTAAATCATGATGACAAACAATTTTCCCGGCTATTTTAAACGTGCAATGTATGTCATCTGCATGTCAAATCAAAGGTTTGGGGCTTTTACATGCGTCATTTCCCGGTAGAAAATACAAATACAAATGCTATGTGTTCCTTTTTCAAGTGTCATGATACAAATTGATACAGTTCCAGCAGAAAGGCATGGTAAGAGGACCAGAAAATTGATTTTAACCTTTTTGCCAATAAACCAACAATTTGTCAAAATAGACAAAATGATTGTACAAACTATGACATGAAAATAATATTTCCAATAGGCATAATGTGTGTTACCAATATTCGATTGGCACTGATTTTCAAATTTTACCTAAGTATCATGAACATGCGCTAAAAAGTCCCTCAATGAAAGACATGAGAACGGACACACAAACGAATTGAAAAGTTACTTTAAGTAAAACAACTGACGGTAGTATGTCCAATTCATATGATTGCAACATATAAACAAAATGTTTCCTTTGATATCTAGGCAATAGAGGAGTGATCATGATTAATCATCACATACCGTTTGTAAAAAGTAATTTGTAATGAACAAATTGTTGAAGTCAATCGTTAACATTTAATTATTCAGAAAGGTATTTATTTAAGCCCTAACAAGAACAACACAAATTTTGAATCTCATGTTTATGAAATCTAAATTTAAATGTCTACTGTAACATAAAGACGTACCATTTCTTGGAATCAAAAGATTCCATTGAGCCTGATTAATGATTCTTTTTAATTTCAAGCCCCAAAGAGTGTTGTAGTTTGTGTTCAGCGTTGATGGTAGATATGTAGGCGGAAAATCTCTGTCAAAATAGGTACGGACTGCTCTAGGTGTCACTCCTTTCAATAACAATGCTAGGCGGACATAATTTTCTTCTTCATCAGAAAGAGGTGCCATGGCTTCAGAAAAGGTTTGCTAATGGCCAAGAAAAACCTATATCACCATGACCATTATTACTGAATGTATACCTGAAAAAATAAAGATGTCACTGTACAAACAAAAGATAAATATCCAAAGTTTAATTATTTTAGTTAACACCTTCAATAAACTTGAGATTTTCTTATACGTGTCTACGATTTGACGATCAAAATACTAAACGCATGTTTAAATGGTAAATGGAGAATCTCATTAAAAAGTCAATCAAGTTGAAAAATAACACATCAGCTTCTTACTTACAGACTAGTGTGACCGCATTGGCTTTGTTGACATTATTTAAAAAATAAAAATCAGAGAGAGGTAAAACCAATGGGTGGGAAGTGCATTTAGATGATAATGTTCTAATACATATGCTTAGGTAGGCGTAGCATTATTACCAGTGGAATAGACGTTAAAAGCACGTGTACAAAAAAAACCAGTTAAATACCGCTTACCATGTTATTTTTGTCTGACAAATTTAAATCTCGACAAATGGTTTCTGTGATGCAGAGTAGGCTAGAAAATACTCATTAAAAATATAACGTGCTTTTAAATTTATTACTCCAGATATCCGTTTGTCTACACTCGCATAACATCAATTGAAAGACATTTTTAATAACGAGTTGAAGAATAGGGAAAACAACCAATCTAAAAATAGTTTTATCAAACTTTTGAATAAATCACACACTTCTGGTTTCATAGATATTATATTACAACATGGAAGTAAAAAACGAAAGTTTCTCTACGACAAATAGTGTGTAGTCCCCGCAGATAAAGCACCAACACAACATTGTTTTTTGTATGTAAATCTCATCACATAAACTGTTTGAACAAATATAGTAGACCTATTGCTTATAGTTAAAGAAAAAGAAAAAAAACACAAAAAGTCAACACTGAGCAATGAACCATGAAAATGAGGTCAAGGTCAAATAAAACCTGCTCTACTGACATATAGATCATAAAATATTTCCATACACCAAATATAGTTGATTTAGGGCATATAGTATTGGATAAAAACACCAAATCTCAAAAACTTTACTTTGACCACTGAACCATGAAAATGAGGTCAAGGTCAGATGACATCTGCTCGCTAGACATGTACACCTTACAATCATTTCATACAACAATTATAGTAGACCTATTGCCTAAGGTATGAGAAAAACAGACCAAAACACAAAAATCTAACTATAACCACTGAACCACGAAAATGAGGTCAAGGTCAGATGATACCTGTCATTTGGACATGTTAACGTTACAGTCCTTCCATACACCGAATATACTGGACCTATTGCTTATAGTATCTCAGATATGGACTTGACCACAAAATCTTAACCTTGTTCACTGATATAGAATTGAGGTCGAGGTCAAGTGACGGGTATGAGGACCTTGCAAGGTACGCACATACCAAATATAGTTATCCTATTACTTATAATAAGAGAGAATTTAACATTACAAAAAATCTGAACTTTTTTTTCAAGTGGTCACTGAACCATGAAAATGAGGTCAAGGACATTTGACATGTGACTGACGGAAACTTCGTAACATGAGGCATCTATATACAAAGTATGAAGCATCCAGGTCTTCCACCTTCTAAAATATAAAGCTTTAAAGAAGTTAGCTAACGCCGCCGCCGCCGCCGGATCACTATCCCTATGTCGAGCTTTCTGTAACAAAATTTGCAGGCTCGACAAAAATGATTTATATCCCCCTCTTTTTGCCTTAATAAGTCGTTTCTACTTCACCATAGGTTTTTGTAATCATGCAGAGGACACATTCACATTCCAACCCCAATATCATATCAATTCGTAATTGCCTGGATTAGACATTTTATTCCACACAATGTCTGTATGTGGTACAAGTCACGTCTCTTTCCTTCCATTAACTGTTACGTATCTTTAAAAAACTGTTCAAACTCATCTCAAATTATTAAATCCTATATATTCTTGTTTTCATGAAAAGACCTTCACATTGAAACAAAGGTGTTTTAGTGGTCTACAATTAAAAAAAAATGTTTGCTGTTGCTTAGCAAGATGTGGGATCTATACTCGATATAGAATTCGTCCAAAAAATCATGATAATCTAGATGTTTATATTATAGTGTAACACCGTATTAGGAAGTATATTCCTAAAAAATAACTAAGTTCATACTTCAAAAAATATATGGAACCTATTATTGCATGGTTGATATGCACTTGTTATGTAGCTTAGTTGTTGATCGGCGTGTAGTGACCTACAATTGAACTAAGTTTTTATTTCTAATTAAACATATAAAAAAGAAGATGTGGTATGATTGCCAATGAGACAACTATCCATAAAAGACCACAGACTTTAACAACTATAGGTCACCGTACGGCCTTCAACAATGAACAAAGCCCATGCCGCAAAGTCAGCTATAAAAGGCCCCGATAGGACCATGTAAAACAATTCAAACGAGAAAACTAACGGCCTTATTTATGTAAAAAATGAACGAAAAACTAATATGTAACACATAAACAAATGACAACCACTGAATTGACATGCTCCTGACTTGGGACAGGCACATACATAAATAATGTGGCGGGGTTAAACATGTTAGCGAGATCCCAACCCTCCCCTAACCTGGGACAGTGTTATGACAGTACAACATAAGAACGAACTATAAAAATCAGTTGAAAAAGGCTTAACTCATCAGATGGACAAACATACAAGTGGACGTGGACGGGTACTTATACATCAAGACACAAAAAGACACAATGAACAGATCTGAGAGTACTCGCAGTTATCTGACAGCTAGTTCAAAGTCACTAACAACCAATGAAAAAATCATGCATCTAAGACTATGTTCACAAACAGATAATCTGCATTGCATTCAATTTAATTTGTTCAATAAAATGACTATTTGATTTGTAGTTGGCTTTAATTCAAACATGTTTTGCTGTTGCTATGCTCAATACGGATTTTGTAAAGAATAAAAAAAAAAGATGTATATAAAACAATATTGGAATGAAACACCAAATGGAAAGAAAAATCTTCAAACAACTGCTTAATTCATACTTTAGAGGGGCAAGCACCAATTAGTTAACCGTTGCTAGGCAACATTTCTTTTGCCAAAGTTGTTTTAAGCATATAGTCAACAAAATCAAAGGGTATTTTCATTTGTGACTTCAAGTTCTTCTTGGACAAACAATATTATTGGCAAATATTTAAATTTGTACTGATAAAGCAATTAAGATGTGATATTTTTCATTCTTAATAAAAACCGTTGCTAGGCAACCTTCCTTTCACCGGAACACAATAAAATCATTTTTTTTTCAAGTGTTAACACTAACATCATTGATATCAATACAAACTTATTTGCAGAGGGGGCCAAAAATAGCCCTTATCATACCTTGTCCTTTGGTAATACTAAAGTGAAATAATAACTTGAAAAGTTATTGGCAAACTATTAGTGAGTCTCCTATTGAAAAGACTCGGGGTTTTTTATAACAAAGATAAGAATATTAAGAACAGGAAGTAAACTCTTACGATCAATAACGTATATATTCTTTAAAAGGGGGAAATCAAAGGTTAAAGTATTGTTTATGCACTTTCAAATATGTTGGCCACGATCATCACTGAAGAGACATGTATTGTCGAAATGCATATCTGGTGCAGGAAAATTGGTAACGTTTATGTTATATAAATTTGCATCCGATGTGTGGCTCATATGTTCCGCAGTGTTTATGAGTATATTTGATTCTCTTCATAAAGGTCAAATAATTGTATGACACAAATATAAGGTAGATTATGTCTCAAATTAATGTCTGCATAGGGTATTATATGTACTTATATTAAATAGTTCTAATCAAACTTACCTTCACTAGTTGAAAACGTCTTCTTGTTTAAAAAGAACTTTTACTTTCGTTTCATATTTATTTTCCTGAATGACAACAAGTCGAGACATTTTTACATACGGGTATATTCGTTAGATGATGTCATCTAGTTATTATGTTAAAATAATCTATTTTTAGAAACGTGTTTGACAGGTTTATCGTTCGTCTATAAATAATCGTCTGGCATTTAATGTCATGGCTAAAAATAACTTGTATGAGAAGTAGATAAAAAGAAATTTCATATTTGAAGGTCCATCAATCAAAAAAATTCAGCCTTAACTGATCAATCGATCGATCTTATCGTTAATATTGACTTTAATGCATGAGCACACAAAACAGATCTAGACATAATATGATAATCTAAATATAATTGAGATTCAACAACCAAAACGATGTAAACATACATCACGGACATACATGGGTTCGTTGATTTCAGTTGTATGCGTTGGTATATTTGATTAGTATGAATTAATAATAATTTTTGAACAGATTTACAGCAGGCCAGATGATAAATACAAACTACAATCAAACATTTTTACAGACGGGTATATTCGTTATATGATGTCATCTAGTTATTCTGTAAAATATAATCTATTTTTAGAAACTAGTCAGGTTTATCAGGTGTCTATAATTACACATTTCGAATAAGATTGAATTGCTAAAAATACTTTTATGAAAAGTAGATATTTGAAGGTCCATCAAACAAAAAGTTTCAATCTTAACTGATCAATCGATCGATCTTATCGTTAATATTGACTTTAATGCATGAGCACACAAAACAGATCTAGACATAATATGATAATCCAAATATAAATAAGATTCAGCCAAAACGGTGTAAACATACATCCCGAAAATAGTATGCATTGCTGATGCGATAGACTATTGATTTTCACGTCAATCAAAGTTTGATTTCACGTGAAAAGGCGGAGGGTAGTTGCTTTGACAGACAATTAAGTTGAACTTATAAGCTTGATTATATAAGCGCTTGAAATTACGATGTTATAAACCACTTATTAAAGTCGCATAATGACGAAACTTCCCCAGTTTTGCGCCGAGTACAACAAAGTTTACATTTTTATGACATTGACCTAATATTGTTTTTATACTGAAACTTGAATTTTTTATCGAACCATACATGTCAAACTTATTTTTATCCGTTAACGGACAGTCAGTATAATAATGATATTAATGTTGTGTTTAACATTGGCTATGGAAAATAGTAGCCAGGGTTTGAGATACACTCCCCTTCGGGTCGTGCACTATTGTCTCTCACCCTGGCTACTATTTTCGCAAATTCAATGTAAAACACAACATTATTATAAGAATGTTGGCCTCGGTGAATATCATATCTTCGGGTTGATAAATCATTGTATCAACCTCATCAAAAGTCTACAATTGCATTATTATATGACTTTTTATCCGTCTTTAATTTTGCTAAAGATAATTCCTAAAATTGCTATTTGTTTTTGTATTATTAAACATCCTAAGCTTCTTTTGCATGCAGTTAATAATTTTCATAAGTATTAATTTTCAATAATTTTATTAAAAACAAATATGCCCAAAAAAAAAAAAACAAGATGAGAACAAAAACACCGAAAACGAGGAGAAAATGAAAAAAGGGGAATTAACTTGACGTTGTGGTGCTAAACACCAATATACAGTACTGAATCAGTCCATGTTTTATATGTGCCTTATCATGTGTCCGTGACGTAGTACACAGAACACACGATTCCGAACTCTTTACCTTTAACCACATGTATTGACATTATTGATTGCATTGATTATTTCTATTATTACTGTATAATTGCTGTATCACCTGAATAAACCCTGGTGAGTTTCATATATATTGTTCTTATATGATTAATTATACGCTCGGATCACAACATTGGCGTCGATCGACAGCTCGAATCTGTTGATTTTGAAACTACCGGTTCTACACGGTACGTTTCACACCATTTGCTCTTAATTACTGCATATTATAGCAAAGGCTTTATTTTAAATTAAAACCTTCAATTTTAGAAAGTTTTAGTACCTTTTTAGGCAATACTGCACATTAGTTTCACTGTTTGAAATTAAATGCTTGTCTAGTTTCTCGTTTTAGTGAGTCGCCATTTTGAATAGCCATTAGCTGTATCTTGTCCAAATTGAGCAGGACGGAAGTTGCGTATCTTTGTGGAAGGGTACAGTACTGTCTTAGACAACATACTCACGAAACAGAAACTATCAGTTTGAAAAAAGTAAAATCACAAAAATACTGAACTCAGAGGAAAATCAATTCGGAAAGTCCATAATCACATGGCAAAATCAAATAACAAAACGCATCAAAAATGAATGGACAAGAACTGTCATATTCCTGACTTGGTACAGGCATTTTCAAATGTAGAAAATGGTGGATTGAACCTGGTTTTATAGCTAGCTAAACCTCTCACTTGTATGACAGTCGCATCAAATTCCATTATATTGTCACCGATGCGTGAACAAAACAAACAGACACAATAGGTAAAAATGTCAAAAAATGGGGTACAGCAGTCAACATTGTGTAAATAATAACTATTTAAAACCATACAATTTTACCAAATTTTTAGAATGTCAAAACCTATTATACTTATGGATGCCACCTTGGATCAACTTCAATCAGTTGAGGGTATAGACAATGAAATGGCCATACAGATACTTGAGGTTAGAGATGCCTCACAAATCATAGACTTAAATGCAGTGTACGGCATTGCTGGTGTGCCCAAATCAACTTAAATATATTTCATTGAACCTGGCATGTTATTCTTATACCATAAACTGCACAATGAGATAGCAGAAAGTAGACACGATATTTCTAATGTCACATCAGGACTTCAAGAGGTAGACAAGAAAGCCTAGCACAACATGATGGAGAAGTTTGATGATTTATGTGCTCGCATGACTAAAATGGAGCAAACTCAACTGATGGGGTCAACCATTCAGTTTAAGAACGCACTGCCATTATTGCAGGATGATCATCATGAACAGGCTGAACAATCAGAGAAGAAATTTTGTGCTTTTGGCGCGACAACTGATACTTTAATAGCCCAGAAAAACCAGCAGGCTAAGGAAAAATTTGGAACTAAACCCAAAATATTTAGTACCCCAGCTAGTTCATCAATATATCCAGACTTTTCAAAGGTGTCACCAATTAGTAAACCAACTGGAATTTCTAGTTTAGGTGAGTCATACACTACCAACACAAGTCTACAGGATGATATGTATGCATGTGCAGCGTCCACTCTGTAAGTAAGTACTGCAACTGAAGCAGCTTAAGAAAAATCAGTTATTACAGAATAGTGTCTACCATGCACTTGCACTGCACTTATACTAGAATTTCTTTTGACAACCCTGCATACCATCCTTATCCATTTAAGGATTCTCTACCTTCACGAAACTTAAGAGGCGTTGGTCCAGCAGTCCTTCATTTATATTAGAATAGTATGATAGCAGAAAATATCAATATAAACATGATATATATATATAAAACAATGTAGAATGATATATTCAAATGGATGAAAATCATATACATGTATACATGCATGTAACTGTATAAACAAATATACAAATATGTATATACATGTAACAACAAACCAGAGTATATACTGATTTGTATCACTACAATGTAAAATAGTTATTACGGTGACGTAATTCCCTGTCGTTTAATTTATTCATTGTCCATCCACGAACTTGCCTGTCTTTGCACATAGTACATTAACCTCACTTGTACATGTAGGTTTATATATGTGATAAACAGGTTGAGAAAAACCCGGCGAAATATAAACTCGATGGTTAATATTTTTGCGTCCATGTGGAGAGCTATTAATTAAGACATTTGAACCTCAAATAAGACACCACTCGATACAATAACAGTACAAAGTTGAGTAAATCTGACTAGACTATTAAAAAAAACCCGGTAAAATAATATAAATTGAATTTAGAAACAAGACATTAACGAATATTTTAGTGTTTTCCATAGCTACATGTAAAAGATGCGTTAAAAGTTCAGCATAACTTAGATTTTTTTTATTTATAAATCAAAATGGTTAGAACCGAGTACAGTAACTTTTATAATTTTCAAATAGTCACAAGAGCTTAAAAACAAACAAATTAATTCTAAAAGTGTCCATGTCGTATGAACTAAGCCCTCGGCAGTTTTCTATGGGGATAAGTTTGACAAGTGTGTATATTCCCGCTGGGTTTATAGTATATTGACCGTTATTATGAAGTTATGAAGTATTGTGATTCGTAAATCTACGGGTATTGGAGGTAAAATCTTGCATGCATGAATGATTTCACAACTAGGTTATAAAAATTAAAACGTTGTCATTATAATAATTTCGAAACGTGTCTTACAGTACACACAGAGAGGATGTAACCTCATACTCCCTACACTGTGTAAAAACTTGGTGTCACACCAGGAAACTCCAGCAACACTCTCCAAATCTTGGGAGGAAATTGGGAGAAACTTGGAGTAATTCCTCCCTAAAACTATATAAAATATAGTATATTGACCGTTGTTATGAAGTTATGAAGTATTGTGATTCGTAAATCAACGGGTATTGGAGGTAAAACCTTGCATGCATGAATGATTTCACAACTAGGTTATAAAAATTAAAACGTTGTCATTATAATAATTTCGAAAAGTGTCTTACAGTACACACAGAGAGGATGTAATCTCATACTCCCTACACTGTGTAAAAACTTGGTGTCACACCAGGAAACTCCAGCAACACTCTCCAAATCTTGGGAGGAAATTGGGAGAAACTTGGAGTAATTCCTCCCTAATTGTTTATTACCTTGGTGTGGTTTCTCCCAACACCATGATTTTTATTGCTTTGTTTACCTTTGAAGTGTGCCAGTAGTTGATGACTACAATAAACATTTCTTGTGTTTCCTGTCATTTAATGACAATCACAAAAATGATGTAAAGTGTGAGATTTGTTAAATTTAATCAGAGATATATTATTATAATCTAATTTTATTAAAGAATCCTGCACAACTTTATTCAAAATATATTCAGCATTTGTTCTGACAGTGTACGTTGGTTTTCATACTTATGAAACATGATTAAAACAAACAAAATATCACCTGTTAGTGGAGTATAGTTTATAGAAAATAAAGACATATATTTCAATTGAATTTATTCAAATTTTTTTTTATAAATTTAAATAATAAATGAAGATTATATAAATACAATATGTATGAAATTTATCATTTATCTACATTATTTTATTTATTCATTTTTCTTATATAATTACTATTATTTTTTAAACCATGTATATATTAATATCTATATGTTTAAACTGACTATTAATACAATTTATTATAAATATCAAGTTGCCATTCTTAAATATGAGATTTTGAAAGAATGTAAATAATTTTCCAATCTAAAAATACTTTTTGTATATAATTTTTTTAAATCATTTCATTAACCTTTTTTATAGCTTTCAGATATAAAACTAAATAGGAAATGATTGAAATAGAAAGAAGTGAGAGAATAGTTGACATGTAATTATATGTCACTATCAGACCATGCAGTCATGCTTTGTTAATTTTTATTACTTTTACCTGCAATCAACAGGTCATAAAACCCTCCCAGATGGGAGTAATTACTTGGTGTTTTTTGGGAGGAAAATCTGTGTTTCACAATGTGACACTGTGTTACACCAGAATCAGTGTTGGGAGTATGAGATTACATCCTCTCTGTGTGTACTGTATGTTATAGTTAAAGATACATTTTGTTTACAAATAAATTGAGACACCTTGTTCAATTTATCTGACAGGTGCATGTAATTATATGTTTTCAAGCATTAAATGTGCATTAACCAGTCCCATGTGAAATTGCAGGTATCTAACGGTGGTCTGATTTTTTTTCGAAGAGATGCGAGACAAGGGAGTGTCAATTGAGTTATTAATTTACAACATTTACAAGATAAGCGGGGAATCCCAAATTTTTCAGCGGCAGATATTTCAATATGTTTTTTGTTTTTACAATCAGTTTCTATTTATACTAATGTATTAAATGGGTGTGGCAGTTGTGTCTTTTTTATAACAACCTTTTTGTAAATTGCACACGATGTAATTGTATTTAAAATAATTTAACCTATTCCGGACTGTCAGACAGAAATTCGGTATCCGTGACTTTTAAGTCTATAAAATGACTACCAATATTCGAAAGTTGCGACACTTATAAATTAATGGTTGTAGCAATCATATTTTAACTGTAAGAACCTTTTGGACGTTTAAACAGTTTATTTACGACTGTTTCAACGTTTTGCGTGTTGGGGCAGTTATTAAATAACTGTAACAACTTTCAAAAGGTTGCAACAGTCGTATTATAACTGTGAGTTATTTAGTGTGTATTTTTCTTTCTTTAGAATGTCCATTTGGGAAGTATTGCTGTCAAGATCCCTCATATGAACATCCCTTTGTGAATTATGAAGGGAACCATTTTCTTTTTTAGGAAGTCGCATTCTGAAATCAGTTGTTTCCTCAATTTCCTTTTTTATAGCGATATTTGTAAGATGTATTTTGATATGTTTCGAAAGATTTCCTCTGTCTCTAATAGCTCTGCCGCATATTTCACATTTGTAAAATTTCACGCCTGAATGATCATGAATTGTTTGATGGGTCTGAAGCGTGCCATTTCTGCTGAAACTTTTGCCACAGATGCAACAGCGATGTGGCTTGTCACCCGAATGTGTTCTGATATGTGTTCTAAGGTTTGCGTGATTGCTTTTTTTTTGTGACAAACTGGGCATTCATAAGACTTCAATTCATCAGGAGTCTGGAATGCCCAACATTCCGTATTTTCATCTTCAAGGAAGTATCGCTTTCACTTGTGGCCTGGTATGGTTCTGTTTTATAAAAATTCAATTGGTTTGATGGCTCATGTGGTTCATCTTCTTGACTCTTTTGTGTCAAAGTTCTTGTGATGTTTTCTATGCAGGCATCAAGCTTACTGGGTCTTACTCATTTTGTTACACTATCCATTCTCTCTTACTGGACAATGCTGTCCAGGATTGAATGGTTACTTCACAATATTATTTGACATCAAAGAAAAGCAAAGTCTCATAAGTACTATCCTAATCGAACTGTATTACAACTGAGAAATATATTCTTTTTAAACCAAACTTCACGATAGGATTTATAAGCGATGACTCGATAGACAAGGAATCATCCCGTTGGAAGGAGTCCCTTGCTAGAGAACGAAGCAAAAGTCCACAACTACCGAAGATGCCAGTCTTTACTGGTTCTGGTAATCTTTCTTGGGAAGCGTTTGGGTACCAGTTCGAAAGAACTACAAATCGCCGTAACTGGGATGACGCAAAGAAAACGTGCCGTTTTCTAGATTGTTTGTCTGAAGTTGCACTTGAATGTGCCAGACGATCGCATATATCAAGATATGACGACTTGCGGAAATATATGAAAAGGCGATTTAGTAAGAAGGGGGAGCCTCTGCAGCAAGAAGACAGCTACAGTACATCAGGCAGTTAGATGGGGAGACCATAGAGGAATACGCAGAGCGAGTTCATTTCTTGAAAATGTACGGGTTTTACCGAAGCAACAATGACATCATTGAGGAGGCAGCCCTGATCGTTATAGAGAAAAATCCAAGGACTATAAACGAATCACTGAAATGGATCAAGTCTTCATTAGCTAATCAGAAAGCCATTTATGGAGTCAGGAAGTCTTATTCTCAGTTATATACTCAACGATAATTTACCTTTTTTGATCATTCTCCCCAGAGGCCCTCGGCCTTGCAATACAATCAGAGGTTTGATAAAGAAGAAATATCTTTAAAATCTGATATCGAAGACTTAGTGTCTATAGTTGGTCAGTTTTTAAAAGATAGAAGGAGTAATATATCTACAACCCAACCAATGTCACAATCCAAATTCCGGAGTCCTCAGAATTCACGTTTTCCGTCACCACAAAGAAGACCAAAACCTTGAAGAACAGCCCAACATATCACCATCTTTCCAGAGGACCTCGTCCTTGCATACATCAAAAGATCAATATTTAAACAAGACAAGGTCAGGTCATTAAGCTCACTTCTGACCCTCGAGAAGGAGAGCCTACAAGAGCTCGCTGTTAACACTGTAGGTATATGTGGTCTGATATTTGCAGTAAATTATATATCAGTCCAGAAGATAATTGTCACTGCTGCTTAATCTTTACTAAGCAGATCATGCATTTTAAACACTCCTGTAAACCGTGAACATGTACTTGTTAAGAGGAATTAGACCTCAACCAGTTAGTTGCAACTTTGTCACAAACACTACCATTTCAATAGGACACCTCGCTTTGCATTTAGAAGTGTGTGTGATATGTATGACCGAAACTAGACTAGATATTTTGAAAGCGTGCACTGCAGTATTAGACTTGGTGCACACATCTGATAACCGTAAAATCCATGGAAAGGAAGTCTTACAACAGAGATCTTCAGGGGCCCTAGGTCCCACAGCATCCTCTATTTCAGTAGCAATTGACAGTAAATTCATCACTTCATATAGAAGTCGACCACAACAGTGTTTTGTGTGTGAATTAGTTACACATGTCAAGATGAAGCGTCATAACTTGAAGAAGCATTTGCAAACGTACTGAGAAACGACCTGCTAGAGCTGTGAATTTCAAGAGGCTCGGTTAGGTTCTTTGGCGTGTCGACATACAATGGAAATCACAATGGATTACAATGTACATTTTACAGAAAAAAAACTTCCGTTCGAGTGCTGTCCAGTAAACTATCCTTGGTTTGACGTGCGAGTTCCAGGAAGATACCGTTTACCGTATTCTATGTGGACCTTTAATGACAATGCTCTGCTATCCGTTTTAGCGCCTTGGGTTATGTTTCCGAAGAGAAAGATATATATTTTGTTCCTATGACCGTTTATCTTTGCGTATTTCAACTATATATACCCTTTCGTATTGAATAATGTTTCCAGAGAGGAAAAGACATATCTTATTATTAAGTCCGTTTATTTTGTGTATTTTATGAACTATGAAACTTAACTAATATTTAGCATGTTTAAAGGAACTTTTTTGATGTGGATTTATTTATGGACTTTTGTGTAACTGTATGTGTAAAATGATACCACGTTTATTCCGAAATTACTATATGGATAACTTTCACAGACAGTGCGTTATTCTTAGTCGTTTTATTTACCCCTGGTCTGGTTCTACTGAGATGGAGCGATTGTGGTGCTGAACACCAATATACATGTACAGTACTGAACCAGTCCATGTTTTATATGTGCCTTGTCATGTATCCGTGGCGTAGTACACATAACACATGATTCCAAACTCTTCACCTTTAACCACATGTATTGACATTATTGATTGCATTGATTATTTCTATTATTACTGTATTTTATGGATAATTACTGTATCACCTGAATAAACCCTTGTGAGTTTCATACATATCGTTCTTACATTATTAATTATATGCTCGGATCACAACAACGTCATAAATCGACGCCATTGACGTTACCTTGAAACATTTTATTCAGGTACATGGACGATAGTCCAAGTCTTATATTAACCTCTCGTGATTTTTGTCGCAAGAATAAAATATTCTATCAAAAATAGTTTCCTTTGTTTTTAGCAAATGACATGGCAGAAAATTTATAGTCATATAATAAAATAATTAAACGCTGGTTTGATTGGATTTAAATTTTGTGAATTAGCCTTTAATAATAACGTATGGTAGTAGTAAATCTCAATAGATCACACCATTCAGTGACAGACGTTTTGAAATATCCTGATGAATTGAATCAACATTTCGTTAGGTTCCCGTGGAAGAAAGCCCAGACATATCCGGATTAAGGATTGAAATCCAAATAAGTTCATTCGGGCGTATTACGTTTTCGCAATTTTAGCAAAACTCCAGTTTTGCGTTTCCGCATTTTCGTGCATTACTTTTCCGAAAAAAAAATAGATATTACATTTTCGCATTTTTACCTGTATTTCACATGTAAAAAAAATGATTATAATGATATATAAGACTTTATTTTATTATTATATAAATAGTATTTTTTCTTGATTTGTATTTCATTATGGATTTCTTTGGTATAAAGCGAAGATATTAGACCGTGAGTTTTCTCGTTTGTTTTGTTTTGAAATGTTTACATTAGTGATTTTGGTGCCTTTTATAGCTTATTGATTCTTGCTAATTGTTGAAGGCTAAACGGTGACATATAGCTGTTAATTTCTGTGTGATTTACTCTCTAGTAGTTTAATGGTTGTTGATGGTTCATGTCTCTACTCATATTTGATATTTTGTAAAATGTTTAGTTATGTATAATTTTCGTTTGAATTGTTTCACACTGTTCATGTCGGGCCTTTTCTAGACGACTTTACAGTATGGGTTTTGTCATTATTGAAGGCCTAAAGGTTGCCTATAATTGCTTACATCCACTGCACACTGATTTGAATTCCGGTGAGATAATTGTCACTGGGCGTAAAAAATAGCAACAAACAAACAATCAATCAAATTATAATTAAAAACAAAATAACTGGCATAATCGATATATTAAGACGAATATTAATGCCAAAATAACCCAATAGTGTTTTGAGTAGCAGTTAACACCAAACACTACAGAAGAACAATAAAAAAAACACGCCCCAGGTTTACCTGGCAAACGAAGAAGGCATACATTAAAAAATAAAAATGTGGAAACGTAAACAACCTTTAACAAAATCAATGTAAAAAAATGCGGAAAAGAGTACTACAAAATTGCGGAAATGTAGTGCCAAATTGCAGAAAAGTAAAACGTCAGTTCATTCAGACCGACGAAAGAAGTCCATTCATTATAAGTGGTATAATAACAATTTCGTCGTTCTCCCTTTGACCAGGAACGAAAGTCCGGACGTATACGGATTACCTGTGGATATCTCAATAAGTTCCTTCAGACCAGCGAAAGTAGTCCGGAGTAGTACAAAAACAATTTTGCTAGGTTTCCTTTGACTGCCAATGAATATCCGGATATTACCGGACCATGGGTGGAAATTTTAATTGATTTCCTCAGATCGTTGAAAGAAATCCGGAAATATCTGGAATGGTAAAATACTAACAAAATTTCGTTTGTTTCCCTTTGATCGAGGACGAAAGTCCAGATGTATACCGACTATAGGTGGAAATCTCAATAATTCTACGGATTATAGGTGGAAATCTCAATAATTTCCTCCGACCGGATAAGGAAGCAATTTTGTAGGTTTTTATTTGACAAGAGATAAATGGCAAGACATATATGAGTTAAAAAAATCTCAATACGTTTACTTTCACCGCTTACATATTTTGTCCTGAATATCGGGCGTGATATGATAATCATTTCGCTATGTTCTCTTTGTCCTGACATAACCGCATTATGGGTGGTAATCTCAAGTTCCCTCAGACTGGCCATGGTGAAAGAAGTCTGCAATTATACAGAGTGTTATAATAGTAATCTCAAGTTCCCTCAGACTGGTGAAAGAAGTCTGCAATTATACAGAGTGTTATAATAGTAATATCAAGTTCCCTCTGACTGGTGAAAGAATTCTGCAATTATACAGTTATAATAACAATTTCGTTGGTTTACACTCTTATAGGTAGTTGCCTTTATGTTTGTTTTCTAGGCTTTTATGATGATGTAGTAGACACCTTACGCATTAATTAAAGCTATAATATACCCCAGTGGCATACCTGGGCAGTACTGGGGGGAGATTTTGACTCTTTTGGGTAGCTGCCTTTATATTGGTTTTTTAGGCTTTTATGTTGGTTTATCGTGTTTTCTCCATAATAAAGCAACTATTTATGTTGGAAAACACATTTTAAAGTTAGTCAAGGCCTTTATGATGAAAATGACACCTTGTATAGACCAATGATATGCTCAGTTTTTGTCTCTAGGATCAAAATATCCGGGGTTGATATGGTCAATATTGGCGTCTTGCTATCGAAATTGGGGATAGGGGTCAAATAAATATTGTTTTGGCTTACGTTCACTTATTTTAGTATAGGTAAAGATTCAGGCATGTACTAAACACCCTAAGCATTAGTTTGAGCTATGATATACCCCAATGGCATGCCTGGGCGGTCCTAGGGGAAGATTTTCAGTCTTATGGGTAGTTACCTTTATGTTGTTTTTCTAGGCTTTTATGATGGTTTATCCTGTTTTCTGCCTAATAAAGCGCCTATTTATGTTGGAAAACACATCTTAAAAATAGCCAATGCCTTTGCGATGAAAATGACACCATGTATAGACCAATAATTTGCTCAGTTTGGTCCCTAGGGTGAAAAGATCTGGGATTGCTATGGTCAATATTGGCGACTGGCTATCCAAACTGGGGGTAGGGGTCGATTAAATATATTTTTGGCTTACGTTCACATATTTTAGTATAAGTAAAGATTCATAATATACCCCAATGGCATGCCTTGGCGGTGCTGGGGGAAGATTTTCACTCTTATGGGTAGTTGCCTTTATGTTGGTTTTCTAGGCGTTTATGTAGATCGTATTTCACCCTCAACGGGTTTTTCAAATGGGTCTTTCACGTATAGATAGCGTATAACTCTCACTACACCAGGCATCGGATATACGACTTTTCTTTTTTTCGACCGAACGAAGCTGCGTATTTATACAGTTGAACAGCTAAATCGGACCCATCCTTTAGCAAGGGTATACAGTCTGACGGGAGAGGTCCAGAGATGTCAATATCCCTATACCCAAGTCAATACTTTGGTTTGGAATAAAAGGAGATAAAAGTATACATTAATGCGACAGCAACTCAACGACACAGAAAAATCCAAATATTAAGAGTCAATATAGTTTTTTGTTATAGAAAGATGTGTATACAGAATAATGAGCTCAAACTGTTCCATGACTAAACCAGATGCTCCGTTAGGCACAGCTTTATACGACCGCAGAGGTCGAACCCTGAACAGTTGGGGCAAGTATGGACACAACATTTAAGCTTGATACAGCTCTGAATTTAAATTGTGTTTAAATAGTTGACACAACATAGGTTTCTGTCACAGAATGAATGTGGTCTAAGAACTTAAACTTAAAAAAATAGACATTATTATTGTCCAATATCCAAAATCTAAGTACATGGTTAGATTCAGCATATCATAGAACCCCAATAATTCAATTTTTGATGAAATCAAATAATATTCAATTTTAGAATTTAAGACCTCAATGTGAATCCATTTGCTAACCGGGCCCAAATATTAAAAAAATCAAAATGCATAGTTAGATTCAGCATATTAAAGAACCCCATATACTAGTATTCAATTTTGTTGAAATCAAACAAAGTTTGATTTTTGACCGTTTGGACCTTAATGTAGACGAATTTAAAAACGGGACAATACTGTGCAATTGAATATTTCTTGCTATTGCGCAAAACTGTGCAATTGAAAATGTATTGCTATCATTGAGCATTTACTATTACTAAAAAATCAGAAACCGTCGTCTCTGCACAATTAAACTTTCGAAATTGATATTGTGAAAATAGTTACATGGAATTTCAGAGAGAAGCAATAGTATTGGCACACATTTATTGTTTCAGTTCCAGCTGAAGTCCGTCTCCGGTTGCGGTATTTTCTCGCTGTGTTGAAGACCCATTGGTGGCCTTTGACTTTTTTCTGCTCTTTAATCGAGTTGTTGTCCTTTTGACACATTCCCCATTTTCGTTCTCGATTCTACATACTCAATATGCAACTGCATATTTAGACAGTGAACATGCAACAACGGTTTGATCTAGGCCCTAACATTAAAATCCATAGATGAGCAGATTACGTTTAAGTCATGCATCTCTATGAAGTGCCAGTCTTTGTAAGAATCAGGCAATTTTGAAAAATTCTAAACATGACCGAAAACAACCAACAGACCTAACCATTCTATTTTGAAGTTACTCTCATCCTGAGTTAGAAATGGTAGGTCTTTCGTTTTTGGTTGTCTGGAAATTCAAGAAATCTCTAGAAAACTTATGGTTAGAATGATAAAAAATTACATAGTAAGCTCCCCTTTATTTGTTAATTTCTAGTGCATTTCAACCAAATTATGTCTTGAATTACCAGAACAGGAAAAGGAAATGAATGTCATATTCGTGCACCATTATACAATTTGAACATGAATTAATGTCAACTTGACTATGTGGAAGTATTTAACGACCTTGATGCTTGGTGCCGGGTGGCGTTTGGTGAGCTCTATCTATTTTGATGCGTAGGATCAGGAATAGGTGAGGACGCCATATATAGGCCACCATCTTGGTTTTGGTGAGTTGTTTTTCTTTTGTTGACTATTTTGCTGTTTCTTTTACTTCACAGCGACTGTTTTCAGGGCCAGGTTGATCAGCTAGGCAGCCCGCTAACCACGACGATGTGTTGTTGGTAGATGAATCATTGACTCTGTAGTAGATGACTGCAACCTGCACGATGCTAAATACACATAGCCCTCGGACGTCTGGACAGCATATGACACTCACCCATCCATAATGGGTTTCAGAGTGTCGCTAACGCGGGTCTACTAGTAAGGTAACATCATAAGCTAGTTTGTCGTTGAACCATCTGAGCAGCGTAACATGTTGTAGCCAACGGGTAATCAGGAGCTGATCCAGCACGTCCTTTCAGCTGTAAGGACTGAGACGTGACTGTGTGTCAACTTGAGTGGGTTTTTATTTGTCATGTTTTCACCACTGCCTGATTATTAGACAAAGTGGCATTTAACTCTGTTATTATATACTCGGTTATCAATGGTTTTCTATGAAAACATTTTCACTTTTAACTCTTTCGGGTATAATGGTTGACGTACGTTGCGCACTTTTAAATTGTCATGTTTTTGTCTAGACAACTTATAATTATATACATTGCAGAGTTATTTCCAAACAGTTGTTACAAGAGTACGTAAGACGTTTAAAGATTGACTAATTAATTCATTAAAATTACAAGGAAGCAACGCCATTTTCGTAATTTATTCAGCATTAACGTATGCATCTGTCACTATAAACATGAAACATTGGATAACATATTTCACAATACATAAAATCCATATTTCAGTTTTATACTAGTCTTGTTCTCGTCTTTGACACCAGGGAGGTATTGCTACCAAGAATCGACGGATATAGGACAAAATTACATAGATTCACGTCAATTTATTGTGGTCTGTGAATACGAGGTTCATTTGAAATCAATGTAAATACAGACTTTTTAAAAATACTCCTCTGTAAAAATAAAAATTCGAATAATATAAAATTACAGAGAAATGTAGCTCGACAATAACATATACTTCAAGACAGTAAGCTTACAAAGAAACGTTTATCCTATGCATTCAAGATCATGGGTTATAAGATTCTGTTTAAGTCATACCAGTAACCTGTAGGAGAAGTTATGATTAGGTCTTGTTTTGACCCCTTGAAGTAAAAAAATAGTATCTTTTATCAGTCTAGTTAATACACTGCAATGCCATTCTTCGTTATTCATAGGACATAAGTCTCGAACATCAGTATATATTATTGATTTCTGTCTTACAAATCACTTTTAAGGTGGTATGGGAGTATAAATTTGAAATGATATAATTTGTTCATACTTTGCCAAAATGTAGTATATGTGTTCAAAAATTAAAAACCAAAGCGCTGTAAGCACTGTAGGCAGTTAACCAAAAACCAAGGCAAACAATGTTACATAATCAGATAATTATGAAAACTGTGGCAATGTTGCTTCAATTTTTTTTTTTAAAGATTTAAAAGAACAAACATTAAACATTCATATAGAATTGTACATTTATGTTCATTTAATGAATTAATCATTAAGGCAAATAATTCATAGTTTATCAAGGTTTTCTAAGTTTGGAATAAAATGACAGGTGTTAGGACTAGAAAAGTGATATGCATATGTGACGCCTATGAAATTGACCTTGTATGTCATTCAATCTTTTTGAAATTCCAAACAGGAATGAATATGGTTTAGGAGTTGGTATCTCAATCTTTTACAAGTTCTCAAAACACACACAAGAGGGTGTGAGTGACCCTAGGGACTACCCCCATTTTTCATTTGAATTTTATATTGTCCCATACATGAATATATATGGTTTAGGGGTGGGGGACCCCAGTGATTTGTTATATTGTCCAATACATGAATATATATGGTTTAGGGGTGGGGATCTCATCTGTTTCAAAGTTATCAAACATGATTGGGTAGGGTGACCCTTAGGACTCTCCTTATATTTCATTTGATTGGTTCTTTTGTCCCATACATGAAAATATATGGTTTAATTTAAGATTAGGATCTCGACTGTTTCCACGTTCTCAAACAACAGGAGGGGTGGGGTGACCACAGGGACTTCCCCTATATTTTATTTTATTTGTTATTTAGTCCCATACATGAGTATATATGGTTACGTGGTGAGTATCTCGACTGTTTCCAAGTTCTCAAATATGAGGGTGCAGTGACCCTAGGGACTTCCCCTATAATTCATTTGATATCCAATACATGAATATATATGGTTTATGGAGGGAATCTCAATCGTTTTCAAATTCTCAAACAGGAAGTGGAAGAGTGGCTCCACGAACTCCACCTATATTTCATATGATTTGTTATATTGTCCCATACATGCATATATATTGTTTAGGGGTGGGGATTTCGACCTTTTCCAAGTTCTCAAACAGGAGGGGTGGGGTGACCCCAAGGACTCCCCTGTATTTCATTTGATTGGTTATATTGTCCCATACATGAATAAATATGGTTGATGGGTGAGGATCTCCACTGTTTCCAAGTTCTGAAGCAGGAGGTGGTGGGTGACCCTAGGGACTTCACCTATATTTCATTTGATTAGTTATATAGTCCCATACATGAATGTAAATGGTTGAGAGGTGGAGATCTCATCTGTTTCAAATTTATCAAACAGGAGGGGGTAGAGTGCCCCAAAGGACTCCACATGCATATAATTTGCTTACATTCAGGTATCATATAATCTAGTTGCACTATATGTGTAAAATAAGAAACTTCCAGCTATTTTAACTGACCAATCAAAATTGAGAAAGAAAAAAAAACCTATTTAGTAATATGTTTACACTTTAAAAGCATCTAACTTGCTTTACCAACATTTATTACTGATAAAGAAAATTTATACTGTCACCAGGACCATATATATTGTTAGATATACTGTTCCTAGCTGTCACAAAAACTCACATTGTATTGGATTTTGACATTAAAATTTGTCAAAAAATAATTTTGAGTTTTCTATGGATACCTATGGATCTTCATAACGCTGGCACTGCTGCACCATTATATTCTGATTTACTTCAT
Source organism: Mytilus edulis (assembly GCA_019925275.1). Taxonomy (NCBI): domain Eukaryota; kingdom Metazoa; phylum Mollusca; class Bivalvia; order Mytilida; family Mytilidae; genus Mytilus; species Mytilus edulis. The sequence continues at coordinate 113,725,345 of CM034354.1, forward strand.
CATCATTGTATTAAATTGTACGTTTCTCACATTTTCAGTACAAAATATTTTCAGTTTTTTCATTCTTTCACATATATTTTTTGGTTTTCAATTCTAGTGTTTATAATTATTTACAATGCAAAGATGTATTTTCTCGCTACATTGAAGACCTGTTGGTGACCTTCTGCTGTTGTTTTTTATTTGGTCGGGTTGTTGTCTCTTTGACACATTCCCCATTTCCATTCTCAATTTTATTTGTCATCTGTCTGATTTATTTAAAAGTTCAAAGATCGCAAAAACCCGGAATTATCCATATCCGCTTTCGGAATCGGATCCAATATTATAATTTTCTTCTCATGTCAGCCATTTTGTTTTCAATGTTGTTTTTGTGAGATACGATTTTACTCGAATTTACACATTATTTGTCGGCGATTTTCTGTATAAAGCTAGCGGTTGAACAAAATGAACATCGCTGTCATGAATAGTAATGTTCAAAACAAGTTTTGAGATGGTTTATTAGGAGACTTTGGTAAAAAGGTCTGCAAAGTTATTTTTTTATTTCCTTTCAAGTCGTGCATGTCGAGCGTAGCTAGTAACCAAGTCGAAAGTCCGACTGCAAAAGTGGAAGTTCGTAGACCTCGGACAACCACTAATAAAACCCCTGCCTCCAAATTGAAAAGATACAAAAATTTCGTCTTATAATTTAGAATTGCCGCCAACAGCATTAACAGTGGAACTTATTTTGAAACTACTGACGTAGTTGACTACGTATTGACGACAAACAATATTCCTACGACTTTTGCCATTTGGGAAATCTAAACTATTTGTCTTTAGAAATTTTCGGCGATTAAACATTTCATACAATTGTTCTTTGACAGCTTAGCCAAAATCTCAGGGGATAATAAACTACATTAAGATTCCTAATGTGTCCTACTTCTTATGTGCAACTTAAAAACTTTTGGATAAATCGACGATCATTTAAGGTTTTTCTGATCATATGTTTTGTAATCAAGAATTAAAAGTATGAAAAAAACTGTCAAATTATTTATGAATATCATAACATCCAGCTAGATAATAACAATGGCACATATTTCAGCATTTATTGGGTGAACACAAATCTAGGGTGCTCGCATAAGGCAGCTTAACTGCCTAAAAAAAATAGGTCACCGAGCATTTTCTCAAGCTTCAGGTTGTGACAAAATGACACATTGTGTATGGATTATACAGGAAAAACATCAGTATGTGATTAGAACTGAACTAAATGATAGAATTGTAAAATAAAATACGAAAAGATCACTTTTAGAAAATGCGTTGTGAATGGCAGAAAAAAAGATAGGGTCACCGTACGTTTTTTTTTTTCGACTAAAAGAAAACATAGCATACTTTCATGTAGATCCCTTCAGAAAATGCACTAGTTCAGAGTTACCTCCACTTAACCCTTGCACGTTCCCATCGGTACCAGAGTACCGATGGGCTATGTTTTTGGGCAACTAGCTTGCGTTAAGTATTGAATCTTTGACATGTGTTTACGTACAGAAGTGGTTGAGGGCTCGAATCAATCCCCTATATCACAGCTGTGTGATTCATGGTGCCTTAAACTTTTCCCGAAAACAGTTTGGTATCAAATCGTCCCTAACGGACAACATTTTCTCCTGTGAAAACCGTTTTTTTTCAAATTTGAAGACAATATTTCCATAGAGTATGGTAAAATATACTGTTGATTTTGGGGGCAATATAACGGGTTTTTTTTATTAACTACGCCGTGTATTTTTGAGGGAAAATATTCATAGTATAATTGAAACTTGTACTCAAGTTAAATAAGTGGTTTAAAGTGTACCAACACAATCTTTAACTTGAAATGCACTCTAAATGTGTGGTCAGTTTTTACCAAACTAATTGAAAAAGAGACAAAAAAAGAAAATAAAATCATGATTTTTTTTGCGAAGTTGAAATAGATATAACAGAACATTGTTTCTGAAGTGCCTGGTTATGGAAATGCCGAAAACACTTTTGTTGAAATGAAGGAACCGGTAAAAGTTTATAAAAAAATGGCAGACTAAAGTATGATATTATATTTGCTCAAAATATTTGTTATATCGAGACTTAATTTTTAAACGAAAACTTCGTTAATGGAAGAGTTAACTACTAAAATTTCGATACTTTAAACTGGTACTCCAGTGGGTCAGTGGGAAGCTGTAATAGCCCACAGCAGGAAGATTGCATGTTCGAACCTCAAAGACGGAGGTGAACAAATAATTTCCTATATTAAATGTATAATTAACTTTACTTTCAATTTCAAAAACAGAGTCATGGATACATACAAAACTCAAATTAAAAACAATGTTTGTATGTTTTTAAAGAATGTGTGTCCTAATTGCATCCCCCCCCAAACAAAAACATCATAGGCCCAAAACACCAAAGTTATTATTGGTAATTCATTGAATCTTTACTTTTAAAGTCCAAATTCTATGTGCTGCTTAAATAAATATAATTTAGCCTGAAATTTGGGTAAAGGATTAGATTTGGACGAAAAAACTGCTGAAATTTTTTTTTTGCATGTTGCGGGCATCAACTTTTGGAAGGCAAATAACACGTATTTCCTCCAACTATAACATAATGGCAACTTTTCTGTTTCTATCAGACTAAGGTCATTGCTTTGACACCAAAATTTCATCCTATCAGCCCATAATAAAGTCTCCACACGACCTTTTTCGCAAGAATTTTGTATTTTTTCATTTTTTTTTCGCAAGTCACGTGACTTTTGGACAGATAACAGGTGATTTCAAAAGACAAAATTTCTGATATATTATTTATTTTGAAATATTGAACAATTATCTTTCAAATGGACCCAGAACGATCTTTGTGTGAGCTTCAGTGTGAATGCTATATGCGATTGAACTTTGATAGTGTCTTTTCATAAGGTTACGTCCAATTTGGCGGAACGTGAAAGGGTTAAAATACCAATTTAAAAACATTAAAAATTAATCAAAAATAATCTACGCTTGTAAAAATATTAATATTTATTAGTTAAAATCTTAAAAATTTATTCTTTTAATGAAAATTCACATCAGTTATCTGCATTCCTCATCAAATTTTGCTAATTTGATTGAATATCTGGACCTTAGGTTCTCTGTTATTAAAAATCAAAAATGGAGAAAGACAATACTACCTTAAGGTTTCACATTCTTATATTTTGTGCAAAACATCAAAACATCAAAACCTGAAAAAAAAGTCTTGTATTTATTTTTTGTCATGAATACTTAGATTTGTACGTGCTGTAAAATTTCGAATGCATATTAAGACAGTTAACATGCAACAACGGTTCGCTCTAGGCATTAACATTAAAATCCATAGATATTCCTATATGTAGTTATTTTCTGTCAGAACGATGGGTCTATTTTTTTTTAAACAACCCGGGCTTATCCATAGATAAGCAAATTAAGTTTTAGTCATGCATCAAATTGTATTGACTCTGTCATTATATATTCGATTATTATTTGTTTTATATCTTCTCAATCGGAAAACATTTTCACGTGAAACTCTTTCGATCATGAAGGTTTTATGAGTTTGACTGTCCCTTTGGTATCTTTCGTCCCTCTTTGACGTACCTTGATCATCTTTGTCAATTTTTGTGTCTAACAAACTCTTATTATTGTATAGATGATAAAGTAATTTTTAAACGTTTCAAAAGTAATTATGAAGTTTAAAAATTGACTAAAAGTCCAAGGGGGCAACGAACTAATGGTTAGTTACTCAACTTTTATATATGCATCTAACTATTACACATCAGACAGTATATATTAAAGTTCTTATTGATTAAATGTTCAAGGAATAAGTTGTTGTAACACAAGTGTCTGGAATTTATTTAAATTCACTAATAAAATCATTAAAAGTACAAGGCACCTTCAACCTATTGGTAAGTTATTCAACTTATATGTATGCATCTGTTGCTACGTACATACATCATTCTCTCCAAATACATACAATCTATATTTTGAGATTTATACTTGTGTTTTTCTCTCATTTGACAAAACGGAAGTTATGCTACAACGAATCAACGAATATATGACAAAATCACGAAGATCCACGTCAATTAATTTGGCTTTGTGAATAGTATTTCATTACAAAATCAACGCAAATAAAGACTGTAAAAAATATCACCCCTTCAAAAAGAAAAATAGAATAATATGAAATTACATCGAACACATCGAACATACCAAACAAGGTTTATCGTAGGCATTCAAAAGCATGGGTGCTCCGATTCTGTTAAAGTCAAATACCGACGGGAAAGTTGAGATAACACCATTCTGTGATCCCTTGAAGTTAAACTCAAAATGTATTATAAATCTTGCTAATACATTGCAATGGCATCCTACATATGTTCATTAGACATAAAGCTGTCAAATATCAGTATCTATATTTGTGCATTTACTCTAACATATTACCATAAAGGTGTCAAACGTCTTACATTTTGTGCAAAACACCAAAACTGGCAATCAGTCTTATATGGTTTTTTTTTCTTGCGATGATTATCATGATTATATAGATTGCGTAAAAAAAAGTAGCCCAAGAAAAGAAAAAAATGAAATTGTCACAAACATGTCTTAAAAACGTGAGTCTTTACCATGAAGCCTGTGTGTCTATATCTAAAATTATTTACCATTTCTGTATACACCATTCTTTTATTACTTTTATCAGACATATGGATAAACCTATCAAAGATCGTCAGATGCGCGTTTCGTCTACATAAGACCCATCAGGGACGCTCGAAAGAGTATAAATTTGCATTGCTATACGACGTGTCTCGGTATTTTGAACATTGATGTATTTTTTTTTATGTTTCTGTTATGGTTTCGGTTGGATAATGTGTTAGGTCTTATCGTTTGTAGTACAAATCAAGTACTGTAAAATACAAGTACCTAAATATTACAATAATTTTAAAGTAAAGAAATAGTACTAAATATTAAAAGTAAATTTCCAGTACTACATATTTTTAGTACAGAAATAGTACCTATGCAAAAGTAGCTGTGTAGTAAGATGTTTTAACGTTTAAATAAACATGATACATTGACATTCACTTCCTTTCAAATCTATACATTTTCCGTGTATGTGATTAAATATTAAACAACCTTTTGCATACTATATCACACTGGTTCCCTGGACGTGTAATATTACAAAATGTGTTTTTTGCGTTCTTTATCAGAGTTAATATATGCCCCTGTTTTGCGAGAATATTGTCTGATATGTTATTTAAACCATTCATACGTGGAACAATATGGATACACAATAGAAATGTTTTTATCTGCAGCTAAACAAACGGCGAAACTGGTTGAAATTTGATTTCAAGTTAGATTATTGAAACCTTATAAAAGTATATACCAGTATCATAAATTTGATAATGATACAATAATAAACGTAAAACACTTGAAAATTTTCAAGAGTATCTGATCAAAAGCTATATTTTACATATATGTTACTGAAGAAAAAAAATCTAATATTTGATTAAAAATAGCAAAATATAATGAAAATCATAGCATTATCATGTGTTCTTAGTCTACCGAAGTAATATGTAACTATAACTATTGATTATAGAGAAACACATTGAAAAGATGACAGTTACCATATTTTAATAATCATTTTTTTTTCTTTTGCTGTTTAATTAACCTTTGATCTTTTGCAATTACTGTTAACACTGAGGTTCTGATTTTGAACCCCGAACGTGGCAAGTGCGCTCGACTAAAATCTTAATAATTGACTATGGGTGTCATTTTCCTGCGGAAGGTCGTTGGTTTTCTCCGAGCACCCTGTCAACCGCAACCCATAATAATTGACCATCATGAAATATCACAATAGTGCTGAGAGGCGTTAAACACCAATCAATCAAGAAATATGTGAAGTCGAAAGTAAATCACACGGAATTTTTATGGAGAGTTGTCTCATTGACAATCATACTATGTATCCTTCTTTTGTATGGTGACTGAAATCGTATGATCTGAAAGTTCCAATTCCATTTCAAGATTTTATTATAATTGTGTTGTTTTTCATATATTTTCAGTTACGTTTAAAACTGTCACCTAACTTTTACTTTGTTTGCTTTTGTTTTGTAAACATATGTAGCATTGTTAACGAGAGGAAGAGTAGTGTTCCACTTGAATAAACAATGAACAAAAACCGAAAATCGTTTTAACAACAAATAAGATTGTCAAGCTCTGTCAATATGAATGTAATTATCTGATTGGTCGTGATGTATTATATTTTAATGTTTCTTAAACAATACGTCATGTACCACATGATTTAACTATACATATATATACTGCTGTCAGTTGATACAAATCATAAATGTTTTAAATTGAATAAGTAAAAGCGTTAACGATGAAATCATTAATTCTTATCATAGCAGTTCTTATTGGGATGTTATTTGTTCCAGCGATAGAAAGTAAGTTTTTAATCTGTTCGTATACATTTCCAGAAAAATCACGGAAAACATGGAAAAGGCAAAGATTTAAAATCAACTCAACGTAAGAAGCTTGTAAGTTTTGTGTAAAGGTGGATAGCCGGAGGAAAAGCTTTCTATCCATATAAATTGAATTTCAATGCCTCCACCAAGTCAGGAATATGGCAGTTGTTTTCTCCTTATATGAGATGTGGATTTTGCCAATTGTACAGGGACTTTCCTTTTTGAATTTGCTTGGATTTCGGTATTTTTGGTGTTTTAATTTTTATGAAACATGAGACATTACAAAATACAGAATCAGATATTATAAATATTAAGAAACACTTTTTAAATTTTTGAAGTTATAATGAAATAAGAAAATATATTACAATTGATATGATTAAGAATGTTCGCTGTACTTGATTTTGAGTTTTTGCCTTGTATTCCAAATTCTCTTGTTATGTCTATGTAGTGCTTTTAAAAAAAATGCCCCTACTTTTGTCTTCATAGGTTTATAACATATAGTTTAAAACCCATATTTGAAAATCTTATAAAATTCTTTTTATTTTTTCATAGTTTTTGAAAGAAAAAAGGTGCCAATGGGAAATGTATTAAACATTTAAAGAAAATCATTTCCAGCCAAATTCAAAGGTTAATATCTCGAAAACAAGCACAAGGACCCTTCATTTTTTCTTATTTTTAGTTCCTTTATTTTAATTCTATTAATTCATAACAGTCTTTAAAAAAGCTTGTTAAATTGAAACAGAGTACCAAACCTACTTAATGAAATGTTGCTAAAGTTTTTGTACATAAACAGAGTGTTTTCCATTGTTACCAATATCTAAAATATTCTATCCAACAATGGAGGCAATGAGTTGTTAGATCTACTTTTGAATGTAAAGTATTTTAATGGAAACACAATATTTGTTTTACTACCAGACACAGCAAACATTTATTTCATTTGTGATAAAAGACAGCCATATAAGTATTTCTAATCTAACCCAGTCTGTTATGGATAGCCAGAACATTATATTCCAAAAACACGTAAAATATTTTTTCTCAGATTTCTAAACAAAAAGTGCATAGTCTTGCATATAAATAAAAATAAATTACATGGTAGAATTCTATGTACATGCGAATGTCTGCTCATGAAATAACAGGCATTGGTAAGGGGAGGGTGGAGGACTCACAAACATGTTAAACCCCGCCACATTATCTATGAGCCTCTCTTAATTCAGGAGCCTGTAGTTCAGTGGTTGTCGTTGGTTAATGTTTGTAATATTTGTTTTTGTTTGTTTTTTTGTTAAAATTAGGCCGTTTATACTATTCAATTGATTTGTTTTTTATATTTTTCATCTCAGGCCCTTTTATAGCTGACCCTACGGTATCTTTGTTTTCTCTTTGTTGAAGGCCATACGATTGCCTATAATTGCTTACATCCATTTCATTTAATCTCTGGTGGATAATTATCTCATAGGCAATTATACCACATCTCATTATCTTTAAGTTTAGTTTAAACATATTCTATTTGGTGAATGAAAGCAAAATGGATTATACACAATTAAATCATACTTATGAAGTCTTCTCCATAATACAATATAAATAAACACAATTATAGTATAATGAGCATGCATTTAAGGCAAACAGTTTATAGAATATAAAAACAAGCTTTCATAGGTAAAAAAAAAGAAGAAAGGGAGAGAGAAAAAGAAAAAGAAAGTTTGAAAAGTCATATAATTCTGTGATGAAGACGTGGGTGTTGATGATTATGTTAATGATTTTACGCGTCATTATCAATAACACTTTATGAAGGTAAAAGAAATCTGTTTGACCTTTTGATGAAATATTTAATATGTTTTTGAAAATTGAATATTTTCTTCTTTCGAAAGTTCCAAAATTCCGCAAATTAATAGTTTTGTATCTAAAACAAAGATTTCGGAAAGCCAGTTAAGATTTTCTACATCAAGTTTATTTGAGACAAACGAAGAAGTAATGATGGACATCCTCAATATCTGATCCACATTGGCAAGAAGGATCATTTATAATACTAGCTCGAAAAAGGTCATAATTTAAGAATAAAGTGGAGCATCGCAATTGCGTTACGATAATATTCAATTTCCTCGGGCCAAAAAAAACGTTTCAACTATACTAAGTAGACCATCGTTCTTCAATTCTTTCTTAAATTTAAAAATAGAGTCGACACTGCGAATTTTTGGGTCAAATTTATTCTACCGACGTATTGTAGAGCGATAAGCCGATTCAGTATCAGGGGAAAGTCTACAAAATGCAACAATAATAGCATGACAATTTCGCTACGGATAGTGGGTTGTACTTTGAGGTACAAGAGTTTTATTATTATTATTAATTTTAAGTGTATACAGTGTATTGATGGTTCAGTAATTACCACAATGTATTATTAATTTTAAGTGTATACAGTGTATTGATGGTTCAGTAATTACCACAATGTATTGTTTTTTTAGAAACCAGAAGTCTTTTATATGGAGGGAATATTTTTTATAAAATTTAAATCTGCATATTAGAAAATAGTTCCCAATTAACACATGAAGACATAGTCACTTTTTTATAATCCTACACAAATAATGTATAGAAAAGTAATAGTTGTTGTTCTTTTGAGATTTATCTACCAATTAATTTTCAATATTGTCGGGTATAGAACTGGCATCTATCTTTCTTTTAAATTTATTTGGAATTGCAGTTACAATATCATAAAACTCCACGATATAAATATTGATAAAAAAAAGAATTTAACTTATCATACATTCTATGAAAATTAGCAATGAATCAATATATTGTAATGGTAACATTTTGGAACTTTTCTAAAATGTTTGCTCGTTAGAATTATATTTGGCTCATTATACCTGTATTGGTGAAATTTTAAAATTGTTATAATGATAATTTAATCTTAATACAATCTTAATAATTTAAATAGAAAAAATATTTGACATTGAAATAATGATATTTGAATTATTATATTTCAAGGTTGGGGTGGAAGAAGATATTATCAAGGAACCCGTTGGCCAATAGCAACCCCTGCCGCAAACCCTGCCGCAGCTGCTGCCGCCTTTCTTAGTATGTTTATTAAAATGATATTCAAATAATAATATTTGTAGTGTTAACGTTTTAAATTGTTAGAATAATTGTTCAATCTGTATTATGTTGATGGCAATTTATTTGCCCAATTAGAGTTTTGTTAGAAATATTATATTTTTTTCAAATGGTAACATTTTGAAATTGTTAAAATAAGAGTTCAATCTTGATACAATCTTTACAGTTGAATGAAATTTTTTTGTCATTGTGAAAAAAATAATGGCATTTTTCTATTTCAAGGAAATGGTAGAAGAAGAACTTTAGCTGCAGCCTGTGCCGCAGCCGCTACCGCTGCTCAAAGTATGATTAGTAAAATGATATCTAAATCGTAATATTTGTTTTAATAACATTTTGAAATTGGTACAATAATAGTTTAATCTTAATAACTTCAATGCTAAAACTTTCACTCTACTAGAATTATTTTTGAAATTTAATATTTTTATAATGATAACATTTCGAAATTGTGTGAACAATAGTTTAATCTTCATAGATTTAATGACAAAATGTTTGATATTGTAAGACTGATATTTAAAATTTTCTCTTTGAAGGTGTTTGTCTTCAAAATGCGTTGACAGTAACCCTTGCCTGTGCCACAGCCGATTTACGTGCTCAAAGTATGAATATTAAAATGATATTTGAATCGTAATGTTTCTTGCATTAACATTTTAAAATTGTTACTAGTTCAATCTTTATAATTGCAATGCTAAAATGTTTGCCCTATTAGAATTATGTTTGAACTGTTATATTTCTATTGGTAACATAATAAAATTGTTAGAAAAATAGTTAAATCTTCATAAAATCTCTATAGATTTAATGAAAAATGATTGACGTTTTAAGAATGATATTTGAAAATTTCTATTTGAAGCTGTTTGTGGAACAAGAATTTAAGCTGGTGTTCAAGGTATGTTTATTCAAATAATATTTGAATCGTACAATTGATAGTGGAAATGGGGAATGTGTCAAAGAGACAACAACCCGACCAAAGAGCATAAGGCCGAGGGCCACCAACATACTTAACACAATGCATATGTTTGAGCAACATTTGTGTTGATTATGAAAGTAGAGGACCATAGAAAAAATGTGTAAAAACTATGGAGTTATTAAATGTATAAAAGATATTAATTTTTCAAAGAACTTATTGTGTGAAAAAAGGGACTCTTTACCGCGAGGAACCGCATCACGAAATGATTTTCGGGAAGTTGTAATTTACAGAAAAAATGAATCACACATGTGAAAATGTCTCAGCTTCGAAACGAGCTATCATAAATATCCAAGTTTACAATATGGACTGAGCTACAGAAGAAAATGTTAACATTAACGCCTATGGAAAATTCATTAAGCATACTGACCCAGATCTCTATCACTTACGCTTCATGGGTGTATATACCACTCATGTCAAATACTAAAGGGGAAATAACTGTCATATAGAGTCTCGTTATCGTTTCCACTAAAATTTGATCAAAACATTTTGAAGATTTAACGAACTATTTGTGAAAATAAATTTATCGATTTCTTTAACGGTTGCGGACTTAAACTGTCTTGTTGTTAACAAAACACAACATGATCATACACCTTCTTTAAATACATCCATCCGACTTTGTTTTCTATATGCATTTAAAGAGCATAGTCCAGTCCTTTACCAGTAACACTTAATATGTCCTAAAACTTAATATGTCCTAAAACTTAATATCTCCTAAAACTTAATATGTCCTAAAACTTAATATGTTGATTTAAATTTATGAACATTATAGCATCTCCATACATATAACTCATATCTTATTTCGTTCATTGCAGGTTTGCCTAATCACCATGACGATAATGAAAAGACAAGAAGAACATATCGTTATAATAAATCTCAAACAAAAATGTATACTTGTAAAGCATTGTTTTCTGCCATATCCCATTTCATCCGAATCTTTGTCCACTGATTTTATCGGGGTATTTTATTTTGTAAAATGTTTAGTTATGTATAATGTTCGTTTGAATTGTTTCACACTGTTCATGTCGGGCCTTTTCTAGACGACTTTACAGTATGGGTTTGGTCATTATTAAAGGCCTAAAGGTTGCCTATAATTGCTTACATCCACTTCACACTGATTTGAATTCCGTTGAGATATTAGTCACTGGTCGTAAAAAAAGCAACAAACAAACAATCAATCAAATTACAATTAAAAACAAAATAAATGACATTATCGACATATTAAGACGAATATTAATGCCAAAATAACCCAATATTGTTTTAAGTAGCAGGTTACACCAAACACTACAGAAGAACAAAAAAAACATGCACCAGGTTTACCTGGCAAACGTAGGAGGCATACATTAAAAATAAAAATGCGGAAACGTAAACAACCTTTAACAAAATCAATGTAAACAAAATGCGGAAAGAGAAATACAAAATTGCGGAAACGTAGGAATGTTAATGCGGAAACGTAGTGCCAAATGCAGAAAAGTAAAACGCCGGTTCATTCAGACCGACGAAAGAAGTCCATTAATTATAAGTGGTATAATAACAATTTCGTCGTACTCCCTTTGACCAGGAACGAAAGTCCGGACGTATACGGAACACCTATGGATATCTCAATAAGTTTCTTCAGACCAGAGAAAGTAGTCCGGAGTAGTACAATAACAATTTTGCTTGGTTTCCTTTGACTTCCAATGAATATCCGGATATAACCAGACCATGGGTGGAATTTTTAATTGAATTCCTTTAGATCGATGAAAGAAGTCCGGAAATATCTGGAGTGGTAAACTACTAACAACATTTCGTTTGTTTCCCTTTGATCGAGGACGAAAGTTTTTTTGTTTTCTTTGACCTCCGTTCAATGTCCTGACATAACTGCATTATGAGTGGTAAAGTTCCCTCAGACTGGTGAAAGAAATCTGCAATTATACAGTTATAATAGTAATCTCAAGTTCCCTCAGACTGGTGAAAGAAGTCTGCAATTATACAGAGTGTTATAATAGTAATCTCAAGTTTCCTCAGACTGGTGAAAGAAGTCTGCAATTAAACAGAGTGTTATAATAGTAATTTCAAGTTCCCTCAGACTGGTGAAAGAAGTCTGCAATTATACAGTTATAATAGTAATCTCAAGTTCCCTCAGACTGGTAAAACAAGTCTGCAATTATACAGAGTGTTATAATAGTAATCTCAAGTTCCCTCAGACTGGTGAAAGAAGTCTGCAATTAAACAGAGTGTTATAATTATAGTAATTTCAAGTTCCCTCAGACTGGTGAAAGAAGTCTGCAATTATACAGTTATAATAGTAATCTCAAGTTCCCTCAGACTGGTGAAGGAAGTCCACAATTATACAGAGTGTTATAATAGTAATCTCAAGTTCCCTCTGACTGGTGAAAGAAGTCTGCAATTATACAGTTATAATAGTAATCTCAAGTTCCCTTAGACTGGTGAAAGAAGTCTGCAATTATACAGAGTGTTATAATAGTAATCTCAAGTTCCCTATGGTGAAAGATCTCAAACTAAGGTTATAATGTAAACTCAAGTTCCCTCAGTGGTGAAATTATCAATTATACAGAGTGTTAATAGAATCTCAAGTTCCCTCAGACTGGTGAAATGAAGTCGCAATATAACAGGTGTTATAATAATCAAGTTTCAGATGGTAAAGAATCTCAATATACAGAGTGTTAAATAGTAACAAGTTCCCTCAGAGGTGAAGAATCTCAGTTATTAGGTGTTATAATAGTATCCAAGTTCCCAGATGTGAAAGAAGTTCAATTATACCAGTGTTTAAATAACTGCTTGAGTTAATAGATCTCAATTCAGACTGTAAAAGTAACTCAATTCTCAGATGTTAAAATAGTAATTCAAGTTCTAAGATTGAAAGTCTCAATGTAAAGGTTATATGAATTCAAGTCTAAATGTAAATCAATTCATCAGGTGTAAAAAGTTAATTACAAGTCCTAATGGTAAGAGTCCATAACAGGTGTATAATAAATCAAGTCTAAAGAATCCGTAAATTAAAAGAATCGCAATTAAGATCTATAGGTAAGAAGTTATCAATGTTAAAAGTTCTCAATGTAAGAGTTGCAAATACATGTAATCATAACCAAGTTTAAGACGTCAAGATCTACAAGTTATAAGAATTCAAATTACTACGGTTCACCTGAATGTTATAAGTCTCATATACAAGTTATAAATCTAAGTTCCTGATAGTAAAGTCTTCAATTAAATAGTTCTAATGAAAAGTTCCAAGAGTGTTATAATAGTACTCAAATTTCAGGTGTAAAAGCTAATCAGTTCAGATGTTTAATGAAGTCAATCAATCAGACTGGGAAAGAAGTCTGAATTAATCAGTCTTTAATAGTAATAAGTCGCAACTGTAAGAAGTTCAATTAACTAATGTTATAATAGTAATCAAGTTCTCATGTAAAGAATGTATACAAGAATCTACAGTGTTCCCCAGATGTAAGAAGTCTCAACTTACAGAGTGTTATAATATAATCAAGTTCCTCAGACTGGTGAAAGTTAAACTTACAAGTGTTAAATAGTAATCTCAATTCCTCAGATGGTGAAGAAGTCTCAATTAACAGTGTTTTGAAAGTCCTCAAGTTCCCTCAGGTGAAAGAAGTCGCAATTCATACAGATGGTTAAAAGTAATCTCATTCCCTAGATGGTGAAGGAATGAACTCAAGTTCATACGATGGTTTAATGGAAGTATTACAATTATCAGAGTGTTTAATAGTAATCTCAATTTACACTCAGATGGTGAAAGAATCTCAATTACACAGTGTATAATGTAAAAGTTCCTCTAGACGGTAAAGAATACTCAATATCACCAGAGTGTGTAATAGAACAAGTTCCCTCAGAGGTGAAGGAATCTAAGTTAACAGAGTTTAAATGTAATTCAAGTTCCCAATTTCAGAGTTGAAAATTGAAATATTCCTAATTGTAACCAAGTCCTCTACTAGAGTGAATGTTATAATAAATCTATAATCCTAAGGGAAGAAGCTGACATCAGATGGTAAAAAGTTCATCTATTCTCAGACTGTAAAAGTCTGCAATTATACTGATATATGTAAGAGTCCTCAAACGTTTAAAAGTTTAATTCATGGTGTAAAGATCAGCCTAACAAGTGATAAAGTAATTTCAAGTTTAATGTAAAAGTTCACTCAGATGTTAAAAGTAATTATCAGTTATTAACTGTACAACTGAATAATCGATTATATGGATGTTATCAAAGTTAAGATTTAATTTAAAGAAGTCAATTAATCAGATTTAAATTTAAAGTCCAGACTGTAAGAGTTAATTATCTAAGTTCTAGATGTAAGAAGTCTCAATTAAAGAGGTTAATTATCAATTTATTTAATAAGCTCTGTAATAATCTGATTATAAAGTTTATTCCCAGAACTGTGAAAGAAGTCTGAATTAACAGAGTGTTATAATAGTAATTTCAAGTCCCCAGACTGGTGAAAAAAGTCTGCAATTATACAGTTATAATAGTAATCTCAAGTTCCCTAGACTGGTGAAGAAGTCTGCAATTATCAGATGTTATAATAGTAACTCAAGTTCCCTCAGACTGGTGAAAGAAGTCTCAATATACAGAGTGTTATAATAGTAACTCAAATTCCCTCAACTGGTGAAAGAACTGCAATATACGAGTTATAATAGTAACTCAAGTTCCCTCAGACTGGTGAAGAAGTCTCAATTATACAGAGTGTTATAATAGTAATCTCAAGTTCCCTCAGACTGGTGAAAGAAGTCTGCAATTAACAAGTGTATAATAGTAACTCAAGTTCCCTCAGACTGGTGAAAGAAGTCTGCAATTATACAGGTTATAATAGTAATCTCAAGTTCCTCAGACTGGTGAAAGAAGTCTGCAATTATACAAGTGTTATAATAGTAACTCAAGTTCCCTCAGACTGGTGAAGAAGTCTGCAATTATACAGAGTGTTATAATAGTAACCTCAAGTTCCTCAGACTGGTGAAAGAGTCTGCAATATACAGTTATAATAGTAACTCAAGTCCCTCAGACTGGTGAAGAAGTCACAATTATACAGAGTGTTATAATAGTAATCTCAGTTCCCTCGACTGGTGAAAGAAGTCTGCAATTATACAATGTTATAATAGTAACTCAAGTTCCCTCAGACTGGTGAAAGAAGTCTGCAATTATACAGAGTGTTATAATAGTAATCCAAGTTCCCTCAGACTGGTGAAAGAAGTCTGCAACTATACAGAGTGTATAATAGTAACTCAAGTTCCCTCAGACTGGTGAAGAAGTCTCAATTATACAGAGTGTTATAAATTAATCTCAAGTTCCCTCAACTGGTGAAAGAAGTCTGCAATTATACAAGTGTTATAATAGTAACTCAAGTTCCCTCAGACTGTGAAAGAAGTCTGCAATATACAGAGTGTTATATAGTAATCTCAAGTTCCCTCAGACTGGTGAAAGAAGTCTGCAATTATACAGAGTGTTATAATAGTAACTCAAGTTCCCTCAGACTGGTGAAAGAAGTCTCAATTATACAATGTTATAATAGTAACCAAGTTCCCTCAGACTGGTGAAAGAAGTCTGCAATTATACAGAGTGTTATAATAGTAATCTCAAGTTCCCTCAGACTGGTGAAGGAAGTCTACAATTATACAGAGTGTTATAATAGTAATCCCAAGTTCACTCAGACTGGTGAAAGAAGTCTGCAATTATACAGAGTGTTATAATAGTAACTCAAGTTCCCTCAGACTGGTGAAGGAAGTCTACAATTATACAGAGTGTTATAATAGTAATCTCAAGTTCCCTCAGACTGGTGAAAGAAGTCTGCAATTATACACAGTGTTATAATATTAACTCAAGTTCCCTCAGACTGTGAAGGAAGTCTCAAATTATACAGAGTGTTATAATATAATCTCAAGTTCCCTCAGACTGGTGAAAGAATTCTGCAATTATACACAGTGTTATAATAGTAACCTCAAGTTCCCTCAGACTGGTGAAAGAAGTCTGCAATTATACAGAGTGTTATAATAGTAATCTCAATTTCCCTCAGACTGGTGAAAGAAGTCTGCAACTATACAGAGTGTTATAATAGTAACTCAAGTTCCCTCAGACTGGTGAAGAAGTCTACAATTATACAGAGTGTTATAATAGTAATCTCAAGTTCCCTCAGACTGGTGAAAGAAGTCTGCAATTATACACAGTGCTATAATATTAACCTCAAGTTCCCTCTGACTGTGAAAGATGTCTGCAATTATACAGAGTGTTTTATAAAATATTAATCTCAAGTTCCTTCAGACTGGTGAAAGAAGTCTGCAACTATACACAGTGTTATAATAGTAATCTCAAGTTCCCTCAGACTGGTGAAAGATGTCTGCAATTATACAGAGTGTTATAATAGTAATCTCAAGTTCCCTCAGGCTGGTGAAAGAAGTCTGCAACTATACAGAGTGTTATAATAGTAATCTCAAGTTCCCTCAGACTGGTGAAAGAAGTCTGCAATTATACAGAGTGTTATAATAGTAATCGCAAGTTCCCTCAAACTGTTGAAAGAAGTTTGAATTATAACAATGTGTTAAAATATTAATCTCAAGTTCCCTCAGACTTGTGAAAGAAGTCTGCAATTATACAGAGTGTTATAATAGTAATTTCAAGTTCCCTCAGACTGGTAAAAAAAAGTCTGCAATTATACAGAGTGTTATAATAGTAATCTCAAGTTCCCTAAAACTGTTGAAAGAAGTTGGCAATTATACAATGTGTTATAATAGTAATCTCAAGTTCCCTCAGACTGGTGAAAAAAGTCTGCAATTATACAGAGTGTTATAATAGTAATCTCAAGTTCCCTCAGACTGGTGAAAGAATTCTGCAATTATACAGTTCTAATAATAAATCTCAAGTTCCCTCAGACTGGTGAAAGAAGTCTGCAATTATACAGAGTGTTATAATAGTAATCTCAAGTTCCCTCAGACTGGTGAAAGAATTCTGCAATTATACAGTTCTAAAATACAATCTCAAGTTCCCTCAGACTGGTGAAAGAAGTCTGCAATTATACAGAGTGTTATAATAGTAATCTCAAGTTCCCTCAGACTGGTGAAAGAAGTCTGCAATTATATAGTTATAATAGTAATCTCAAGTTCCCTCAGACTGGTGAAAGAAGTCTGCAATTATACAGAGTGTTATAAAGTAATCTCAAGTTCCCTCAGACTGATGAAAGAAGTCTGCAATTATACAGAGTGTTATAATAGTAATCTCAAGTTCCCTCAGACTGGTGAAAGAAGTCTGCAATTATACAGTTATAATAGTTATCTCAAGTTCCCTCAGACTTGTGAAAGAAGTCTGCAATTATACAGAGTGTTATAATAGTAATCTCAAGTTCCCTCAAACTGTTGAAAGAAGTTTGAAATTATACAATGTGTTATAATATTAATCTCAAGTTCCCTCAGACTGGTGAAAGAAGTCTGCAATTATACAGAGTGTTATAATAGTAATCTCAAGTTCCCTCAAACTGTTTAAAGAAGTTTGAAATTATACAATGTGTTATAATATCAATCTCAAGTTCCCTCAGACTGGTGAAAGAAGTCTGCATTTATACAGAATGTTATAATAGTAATCTCAAGTTCCCTCAGACTGGTGAAAGAAGTCTGCATTTATACAGAGTGTTATAATAGTAATCTCAAGTTCCCTCTGTCTGGTGAACGAAGTCTGCAATTATACAGAGTGTTATAATAGTAATATCAAGTTCCCTCAGACTGGTGAAAGAAGTCTGCAATTATACAGAGTGTTATAATAGTAACTCAAGTTCCCTCTGACTGGTGAACGAAGTCTGCAATTATACAGAGTGTTATAATAGTAATCTCAAGTTCCCTCAGACTGTTGAAAGAAGTCTGCAATTATACAGAGTGTTAAAATAGTAATCTCAAGTTCCCTCAGACTGGTGAAAGAAGTCTGCAATTATCAAGAGTGTAATAGTAACCTCAAGTTCCCTCAGACTGTTGAAAGAAGTCTGCAATTATACAGAGTGTTAAAATAGTAATCTCAGTTCCTAGACTGGTGAAAGAAGTCTGCAATTATACAGAGTGTTATAAAGTAATCTCAAGTTCCCTCAGACTGGTGAAAGAGTCTGCAATTATACAGAGTGTTATAATAGTAATCTCAAGTTCCCTCAGACTGGTGAAAGAAGTCTGCAATTATACAGATGTTATAATAGTAATCTAAAGTTCCCTCAGACTGTGAAAGAAGTCTGCAATTAAACAGATGTTAAATAGTAATCTCAATTCCCTCAGACTGGTGAAAGAATCTGCAATTATACAGAGTGTTAAATAGTAATCTCAAGTTCCCTCAGACTGGTAACAGAATCTGCAATTATACAGTTTAAATAGTAATCTCAGTTCCCTCAGACTGGTGAAAGAAGTCTGCAATTATACAGAGTGTTAAATAGTAATCTCAAGTTCCCTCAAACTGTGAAAGAAGTTTGAAATTATACAATGTGTTATAATTAATCTCAAGTTCCCTCAACTGGTGAAAGAAGTCTGCATTATACAGAATGTTATAATATAATCTCAAGTTCCCTCAACTGTGAAGAAGTCTGAATTATACAAGTGTTTATATAATCTCAAGTTCCCTCAAACTGTTGAAAGAAGTTGAATTATCAATGTTAATATTAATCTCAAGTTCCCTCAGACTGGTGAAAGAAGTCGCAATTATACAGAGTGTTATAATAGTAATCTCAAATTCCCTCAGACTGGTGAAAGAGTCTGCAATTTACAGATGTTATAATAGTAATCTCAAGTTCCCTCAGACTGTGAAGGAATCTGAATTAACACAGTGTTATAATAGTAATCTCAGTTCCTCAGACTGTGAAAGAAGTCGCAATTATACAGAGTGTTATAATAGTATCTCAGTTCCCTCAGACTGTGAAAGAAGTCTGCAATGATACAGAGTGTTATAATAGTATTCAGTTCCCTCAGACTTGGAAAGAATCTGCAATTATACAGAGTGTTAAATAGTAATCTCAAGTTCCCTCAGACTGGTGAAGAAGTCTGCAATTATACAGAGTGTTATAATAGTAATCTCAGTTCCCCGACTGTGAAAGAAGTCTGCAATATACAGAGTGTTATAATAGTAACCCAAGTCCTCGCTGTGAAAGAAGTCTGCAATTATACAGAGTTTAAATAGTAATCTCAAGTTCCCTAGACTGGTGAAAGAAGTCTGCAATATACAGAGTGTTAATAGTATCTCAAGTTCCTCAGACTGGTGAAAGAAGTCTGCATTTATACAGAGTGTTAAAAGAATCTCAATTCCGCAGATGGTTAAAGAAGTCTGAATTATACATGTTATAATAGTAATCTCAAGTTCCCTCAACTGGTTAAAGAATCTGCATATACAGAGTGTATAATAGAAACTCAATCCCTCAGACTGGAAAAAGTCTGCAATTATACAGAGTGTTATAATAGTAATCTCAAGTTCCTCAGACTGTGAAAGAATCTGCAATTATACAGAGTGTTAAAATAGTAATCAAGTTCCTCAGATGGTGAAGAAGTCTGCAATTATACAGTGTTAAAATAGTAATCTCAAGTTCCTCAACTTTGAAAGAAGTTGAATTATACAAGTGTTATAAATTAATTAAGTTCCTCAACTGGTGAAGAAGTCTGCAATTATACAGAGTGTTATAATAGTAATCTCAAGTTCCCTCAAACTGTTGAAAGAAGTTTGAATTATACAAGTTTATAATATTAATCTCAAGTTCCCTCAACTGTGAAAGAAGTCTGCATTTATACAGATGTTATAATAGTAATCTCAAGTTCCCTCAGCTGGTGAACGAAGTCTGCAATTATACAGAGTGTTATAATAGTAATCTCAAGTTCCTCAGACTGGTGAAAGAAGTCTGCAATTATACAGAGTGTTAAAATAGTAATCTCAAGTTCCTCGACTGGTGAAAGAATCTGCAATTATACAGAGTGTTATAATAGTAATCTCAAGTTCCCTCAGACTGTGAAAGAAGTCTGCAATTATACAGAGTGTTAAAATAGTAATCTCAAGTTCCCTCAGACTGGTGAAAGAAGTCTGCAATTATACAGAGTGTTATAATAGTAATATCAAGTTCCCTCAGACTGTGAAAGAAGTCTGCAATTATACAGAGTGTTAAAATAGTAATCTCAGTTCCCTAGACTGGTGAAAGAAGTCTGCAATTATACAGAGTGTTATAATAGTAATCTCAAGTTCCCTCAGACTGGTGAAAGAAGTCTGCAATTATACAGAGTGTTATAATAGTAATCCAAGTTCCTCAGACTGGTGAAAGAAGTCTGCAATTATACAGAGTGTTATAATAGTAATCTAAGTTCCCTCAGACTGGTGAAAGAAGTTGCAATTATACAGAGTGTTATAATAGTAATCTCAAGTTCCCTCAGACTGGTGAAAGAAGTCTGCAATTATACAGAGTGTTAAAATAGAATCTCAAGTTCCCTCAGACTGGAACAGAATCTGAATTATACAGTTATAATAGTAATCTCAAGTTCCCTCAGACTGGTGAAAGAAGTCTGCAATTATACAGAGTGTTATAATAGTAATCTCAAGTTCCCTCAACTGTTGAAAGAAGTTGAATTATACAATGTGTTATAATATTAATCTCAAGTTCCCTCAGACTGGTGAAAGAAGTCTGCATTATACAGATGTTAAATAGTAATCTCAAGTTCCCTCAGACTGGTGAAGAGAAGTCTGCAATTATACAGGTGTTATAATAGTAATCTCAAGTTCCCTCAAACTGTGAAAGAAGTTGCAAATTATACAAGTGTTAAAATATAATCTAAGTTCCCTCAGACTGGTGAAAGAAGTCTGCAATTATACAGAGTGTTATAATAGTAATCTCAATTCCCTCAGACTGGTGAAAGAAGTTGCAATTATACAGAGTGTTAAAATAGTAATCTCAAGTTCCCTCAGACTGGTGAAGGAAGTCGAAATTATACAAGTGTTAAATAGTAATCTCAAGTTCCCTCAGACTGGTGAAAGAAGTCTGCAATTATACAGAGTGTTATAATAGTATCTCAGTTCCCTCAGACTGTGAAAGAAGTCTGCAATATACAGAGTGTTATAATAGTAATCTTAGTTCCCTCAGACTGTGAAAGAAGTCTGCAATTATACAGAGTGTTAAATAGTAATCAAGTTCCCTCAGACTGGTGAAGAAGTCTGCAATTATACAGAGTGTTATAATAGTAATCTAAGTTCCCTCGAACTGGTGAAAGAAGTCTGCAATTATACAGAGTGTTATAATAGTAACCTAAGTTCCCTCTGACTGGTGAAAGAAGTCTGCAATTATACAGAGTGTTATAATAGTAATCTCAAGTTCCCTCAGACTGGTGAAAGAAGTCTGCAATTATACAGAGTGTTATAATGTAATCTCAAGTTCCCTCAACTGTGAAAGAAGTTGCATTAAACATGTGTATAATAGTAATCTCAAGTTCCCCAGACTGGTTAAAAAGTCTGCAATTATACAGTGTTATAATAGTAATCTCAAGTTCCCTCAGACTGGTAAAGAAGTCTGCATTATACAGAGTGTTATAATAGAATCTCAATTCCCTCAGACTGGTGAAAGAAGTCTGCAATTATCAGATATAATATAATCAACCCAGAGGAAAAATTGATTTCAGAAAAATAGAAAAAAAGTACATAGATGTATAAGAATTGCAATTATACAAGTTTAATAGTAAATAATTCCACAAACTAAAAATTAAATTCAATTTTTATAAATATTCAATTCACTAGAGGTGAAAGAGCTGCATAACTGGTTATTATATTAAACAAGTCCCAAATGTTAAAGAATTTGATAATTATACATGTGTTATAATATTTATCTCAATTCCCTCAACGTGAAAGAAGTCTGCATTATACAGTAATGTTATAATAGTATTCAAGTTCCCTCAGACTGGTGAACGAAGTCTGCAATTATACAGAGTGTTATAATAGTAATCTCAAGTTCCTTCAGACTGTGAAGAAGTCTGCAATTATACAGAGTGTTAAAATAGTAATCTCAAGTTCCTTCAGAGGTGAAAGAAATCTGCAATTATACTAGTGATTATAAGTAATCTCAAGTTCCCTCAGACTGGTGAAAGAAGTCTGCAATTATACAGAGTGTTATAATAGTAATCTCAAGTTCCCTCAGACTGGTGAAAGAAGTCTGCAATTATACAGAGTGTTATAATAGTAATATCAAGTTCCCTCAGACTGGTGAAAGAAGTCTGCAATTATACAGAGTGTTAAAATAGTAATCTCAAGTTCCCTCAGACTGGTGAAAGAAGTCTGCAATTATACAGAGTGTTATAATAGTAATCTCAAGTTCCCTCAGACTGGTGAAAGAAGTCTGCAATTATACAGAGTGTTATAATAGTAATCACAAGTTCCATCAGACTGGTGAAAGAAGTCTGCAATTATACAGAGTGTTAAAATAGTAATCTCAAGTTCCCTCAGACTGGTGAAAGAAGTGTGCAATTATACAGAGTGTTAAATAGTAATCTCAAGTTCCCTCAGACTGGTGAAAGAAGTCTGCAATTATACAGAGTGTTAAAATAGGAATCTCAAGTTCCCTCAGACTGGTGAAAGAAGTCTGTAATTATACAGAGTGTTATAATAGTAATCTCAAGTTCCCTCAGACTGGTGAAAGAAGTCTGCAATTATACAGAGTGTTATAATAGTAATCTCAAGTTCCCTCAGACTGGTGAAAGAAGTCTGCAATTATACAGAGTGTTATAATAGTAATCTCAAGTTCCCTCAGACTGGTGAAAGAAGTCTGCAATTATACAGAGTGTTAAAATAGTAATCTCAAGTTCCCTCAGACTGGTGAAAGAAGTCTGCAATTATACAGCGTGTTAAAATAGTAATCTCAAGTTCCCTCAGACTGGTGAAAGAAGTCTGCAATTATACAGAGTGTTAAAATAGTAATCTAAAGTTCCCTCAGACTGGTGAAAGAAGTCTGCAATTATACAGAGTGTTATAATAGTAATCTCAAGTTCCCTCAGACTGGTGAAAGAAGTATGCAATTATACAGAGTGTTAAAATAGTAATCTCAAGTTCCCTCAGACTGGTGAAAGAAGTCAGCAATTATACAGAGTGTTAAAATAGTAATCTAAAGTTCCCTCAGACTGGTGAAAGAAGTCTGCAATTATACAGAGTGTTATAATAGTAATCTTAAGTTCCCTCAGACTGGTGAAAGAAGTCTGCAATTATACAGAGTGTTATAATAGTAATCTTAAGTTCCCTCAGACTGATGAAAGAAGTCTGCAATTATACAGAGTGTTAAAATAGTAATCTAAAGTTCCCTCAGACTGGTGAAAGAAGTCTGCAATTATACAGAGTGTTATAATAGTAATCTAAAGTTCCCTCAGACTGGTGAAAGAAGTCTGCAATTATACAGAGTGTTATAATAGTAATCTTAAGTTCCCTCAGACTGGTGAAAGAAGTCTGCAATTATACAGAGTGTTATAATAGTAATCTCAAGTTCCCTCAGACTGGTGAAAGAAGTCTGCAATTATACAGAGTGTTATAATTGTAATCTCAAGTTCCCTCAAACTGTTGAAAGAAGTTTGCAAGTAAACAATGTGTCATAATAGTAATATCAAGTTCCCTCAGACTGGTGAAAAAGTCTGCAATTATACAGAGTGTTATAATAGTAATCTCAAGTTCCCTCAGACTGGTGAAAGAAGTCTGCATTTATACAGAGTGTTATAATAGTAATCTCAAGTTCCCTCAGACTGGTGAAAGAAGTCTGCAATTATATTCAGCATAAACCTATAATCAAACAGAAAAAATTGAGTTCAGAAAAAAATCAGAAAAAAAAGTATCAATAAGTATATATAAGGATAATTGCCAGTTCAATACCAAGTTTAGTATGTAAGGAATAATATCCACCATAGACTAAAATAAATCTATCAATTCAATTTTTATAATCGTTCAACTTCAACTAGAGGCTCTAAAGAGCCTGTGTCGCTCACCTTGGTCTATGTGCATATTAAACAAAAGACACAAATGGATTCATGACAAAATTGTATTTTGGTGATGGTGATGTGTTTGAAGTTCTTACTTTACTGAACGATTTTGCTTCTTACAATTATATCTATAATGAACTTTGCCCATTAGTAACAGAGAACTATATTTGGTAAAAATTTACATAAATTTACCAAATTAATGAAAATTGTTAAAAATTGACTATAAAGGACAATAACTCCTTAAGGGGTCAATTGACCATTTAGGTCATGTTGACTTATTTGTAGATCTTACTTTGCTGAACATTATTGCTGTTTACAGCTTATCGCTATCTATAATAGTATTCAAGATAACCAAAAACGGCAAAATTTCTTTAAAAATTACCAATTGGAGGGCAGCAACCCAACAACCAGTTGTCCAATTCATCTGAAAAATTCAGGGCAGATAGATATTGACTTGATTAACAATTTAACTTCTTGTCAGATTTGCTCTAGATGCTTTGGTTTCATAGTTATAAGCCAAAAACTGCATTTTACCCCTATGTTCTATTTTTAGCCGTGGCGGCCATCTTGGTTGAATGGCCAGGTCATCGGACACATTTTTCAAACTAGATACCCCAAAGATGATTGTGGCCTAGTAGTTTCAGTGGAGATTTTGTAAAAGATTACTTAGATTTATGAAAAATGGTTAAAGATTGACTATAAAGGGCAATAACTCCTAAAGGGGTCAACTGACCATTTTGGTCATGTTGACTTATTTGTAGATCTTACTTTGCTGAACATTATTGCTGTTTACAATTTATCTCTATCTATAATAATATTCAAGATAATAACCAAAAACAGCAAAATTTCCTCAAAATTACCAATTCAGGGGCAGCAACCCAACAACCGATTGACCGATTCATCTGAAAATTTCAGGGCAGATAGATCTTGACCTGATAAACATTTTTATCCCATGTCAGATTTCCTCAAAATGCTTTGGTTTTTGAGTTATAAGCCAAAAACTGCATTTTACCCCTATGTTCTATTTTTAGCGGTGGCGGCCATCTTGGTTGGTTGACCAGGTCACGCCACACATTTTTTAAACTAGATACCCCAAAGATGATTGTGGCCAAGTTTGGATTAATTTGGCCCAGTAGTTTCAGAGGAGAAGATTTTTGTAAAAGATTACTTTAATTTACGAAAAATGGTTAAAAATTGACTATAAAGGGCAATAACTCCTAAACGGGTCAACTGACCATTTTGGTCATGTTGACTTATTTGTAGATCTTACTTTGCTGAACATTATTGCTGTTTACAGTTTATCTCTATCTATAATAATATTCAAGATATAACCAAAAACACCAAAATTTCCTCAAAATTACCAATTCAGGGGCAGCAACCCAACAACCAATTGACCGATTCATCTGAAAATTTCAGGGCAGATAGATCTTGACCTGATAAACATTTTTATCCCATGTCAGATTTCCTCAAAATGCTTTGGTTTTTGAGTTATAAGCCAAAAACTGCATTTTACCCCTTTGTTCTATTTTTAGCCGTGGCGGCCATCTTGGTTGGTTGACCAGGTCACGCCACACATTTTTTAAACTAGCTACCCCAAAGATGATTGTGGCCAAGTTTGGATTAATTTGGCCCAGTAGTTTCAGAGGAGAAGATTTTTTGTAAAAGATTACTTTAATTAACGAAAAATGGTTAAAAATTGACTATAAAGGGCAATAACTCCTAAACGGGTCAACTGACCATTTTGGTCATGTTGACTTATTTGTAGATCTTACTTTGCTGAACATTATTGCTGTTTACAATTTATCTCTATCTATAATAATATTCAAGATAATAACCAAAAACAGCAAAATTTCCTCAAAATTACCAATTCAGGGGCAGCAACCCAACAACCGATTGACCGATTCATCTGAAAATTTCAGGGCAGATAGATCTTGACCTGATAAACATTTTTATCTCGTCAGATTTCCTCAAAATGCTTTGGTTTTTGAGTTATAAGCCAAAAACTGCATTTTACCCCTTTGTTCTATTTTTAGCCGTGGCGGCCATCTTGGTTGGTTGACCAGGTCACGCCACACATTTTTATAACTAGCTACCCCAAAGATGATTGTGGCCAAGTTTGGATTAATTTGGCCCAGTAGTTTCAGAGGAGAAGATTTTTGTAAAAGATTACTTTAATTAACGAAAAATGGTTAAAAATTGACTATAAAGGGCAATAACTCCTAAACGGGTCAACTGACCATTTTGGTCATGTTGACTTATTTGTAGATCTTACTTTGCTGAACATTATTGCTGTTTACAATTTATCTCTATCTATAATAATATTCAAGATAATAACCAAAAACAGCAAAATTTCCTCAAAATTACCAATTCAGGGGCAGCAACCCAACAACCGATTGACCGATTCATCTGAAAATTTCAGGGCAGATAGATCTTGACCTGATAAACATATTTACCCCATGTCAGATTTGCTCTAAATGCTTTGGTTTTTGAGTTATAAGCCAAAAACTGCATTTTACCCCTATGTTCTATTTTTAGCCGTGGCGGCCATCTTGGTTGGTTGGCCGGGTCACCGGACACATTTTTTAAACTAGATACCCCAATGATGATTGTGGCCAAGTTTGGTTTGATTTGGCCCAGTAGTTTCAGAGGAGAAGATTTTTGTAAAAGTTAACGACGACGGACGACGACGGACGCAGGACGACGACGGACGCAGGACGACGGACGCAGGACGACGGACGCCGGACGCAAAGTGATGGGAAAAGCTCACTTGGCCCTTCGGGCCAGGTGAGCTAAAAATGACATGTTATCTTCAATAAATAAGCAATTAAATAGAGAATGGAAATGGGGAATGTGCCAAAGAGACAACAACCCGACCATTGAAAAAAAAAAACAACAGCAGAAGGTCACCAACAGGTCTTCAATGTAGCGAGAAATTCCCGCACCATTTTTTTGAAATTATACCCAATTGTCTTGTATCGTCATTATAAAGATGTAAGCCACTGATCTTATGTAAATATGCTATATAAATGACTGAATTATTCTTTATAAATCAAACATGTGTTCAACACGACTATGTAAATTTTCTTTTTTTTTTCTCATCAGTGGATCTTCATGGGAACAATAAGTGATTGGCTGTCACAATATCCGCCTGACTTGTAGGGTGAGGCATTATCTCTTCATACGATTGCCAAGGGAATAATTGGTGATTGGATGTAACTTGGTACTTCTGTCTTATTAGGGGATGATGTATACGTCTTGGGAAAAATAAGCGATTATATATAACATTATACTCCTAAATTGTAGGGGGAAGATTGTGTTTTTCATATGATCGTCATGGGAAAAATTGACATTTGACTTTCATATTACAATCCAGGCTTGCAGGGGTAGGGCGGTGTCTCCTCATACGATCTTTATGGGAACAATTAACGTTTTTCTGTCATATTATTTTTTCTCTGTCCTGAGTGTTCTTGCGTATATTTGTAGTGTATTTCTTTAACGTAATGTGGTCATTTTAGCGGTATTTGTAACATTGTCATATAAGCGGGAGGTTTGGCTAGCCATAAAACCCGGTTCAACCCACCATTTGTTACTTGAAATGTGCTGTACCAAGTCAGAAATATGGCAGTATTTATCAAATAATCCGTTTCTATGTATGTTGGCGTTTGTATTTTTTGCAGTTCAGTGTTCAAGAGACTGTCACACTACATTACTGACTTAATTAGGGCGATATATCTTTATATGATCGTCATGGGAACACTCACGATTGGCTCATTCCTGATATGAAAGGGGAGAGCGATATTTCTTAATACGAGCGTCATTAAAACAGCTACATACAAAAGTAATGGTTTTTTTTTAGGTTTATTATTTTCATGGATAAATTGTTGACATTTAGGTAGAATATGTATAAAATGAACGTTTGGTGAAAAGATTTTCACAAAATGTTCATTTTTCATGAGTCTATACTTTTTTTCCTGTCTGCGGCACTGCATGGTTAATTGAAATTTCCGTATTTGGGTTAAACATTTGTTGAACAAGTAGAATTTGTCTAAAACTAGCCACATGACAATGATTTTTGTGATTAGGTGTGACAAGTAATCAATAGTCTTACAAAAAACACCAACTTGAGTATTCATTTTGTTTGTTCTTGAATTTTATTTCAAATTTCATATGCATTGGTGGGTCAAGTACAGTCTAAAAACCATGATATAGTATACATGTATAAAGACCAGTATAGTCAAACAAGAGAAAGGTATGGTCTTTCTTGTGTCCAGATAGTTGTATTGTAGCAAATTCTTCAATATGAAAAAGTTTTGGGTAGTTTTTCAATTTTGACTTAAACTAGAGGCCCACTTGGGTAGATTTCATTGAAAAAAGGGGGAGGGGTAAACTATTGAATGTGGTTCATTTAAACAGGAGGAAAAAAATAAAAAATATTTTTTTTAAGACATGTCATAATTGTTATAGGTACCAGTCTTGTATTACAACTCCAGTTGCCGGTGCATGTCAAAACATGGAGGGAAACAAAATAGTGCATTTTTTTCTGAATTTTTTTCTGTACTCAATTTTTTTCTGTTTGATTATAGGTTTATGCTGAATTGAAACATATAAATATATTTTTTTTTTTAAATCTTGCATCTTTTGGGGATATCAATCCAGGAGAGTGGAAGGATATCATGTTTACTGGAAGTGGTGCGGCCTAGTAAAAATAGCAAACAGAAAGTAGAAAAAAAATGTTTTGACTTCAGGATTGCGTAACTTTTTATTCTTCGTGGCAAGACCCCCTTTTTTCGATTAAATCACAATTTTACATTAGTACTTACATGATATGAACACGAAATTCCTTTTTTATCTAGCAATTTTTATTTTTTTTTTTATTTTCAAAGATCAGCTGTTTTGCATGTAAGACTATGAAGCAGTCATTTACAAGACTGTAACCTGTAACGTACTAATGATTTTTTTTTGCAGATAAGGGACTGTTTCTATTGAGTATGATTTACACTGTGCTCCACACTGTGCCTCTTATCATACCCTAATGGGTAGTCAAGTTGGTTAAAAACACCCACGTTGTCTTATCATATAAAATATAGTTTCTTGTGTTTTGAACGAAGTGTATGTTCGTTGCTACGATTGCTTATTCTATGCTGTCTCTGCTTATTCATTTAGTGTTTGAGTTATATCACTCTTACCCAAACCTGCCAAAATTACAAGTTATATTGTTAAATATATTGAATCTGTAAGTTAAAAGTGAAACCTTCGAATATTTGTTTGTTTTTAGAAGCCGTTTGGTTTAGAAGTAAGCTCGTATGAGTAGTATAATCTGTTTGGCTTATTTGAATATTTGTATTTGTCGCAGATTGCTTACTCATATAATTTGGCATGACTGCTAGTCAAACTTGCAGCTGCAAGTTTCTGTCTTGAAAACGATGAATTATCGTCAATCATACATCATTCAATTCCTGATTAGGTTTACTCAGCGAATATGTTACGTTTACTTACATTTTAATCCTCTATATCACAAACTCAAACTGTATTTTCTTAAACCAACTTATTTTGCTTTGTTCTGGCACTTTGAACTACTTGTCACGTAAACACGTTTTTTCATTCCATCTGCATAGTGTTTTGGGAATCTAATGTATATGATCCCGGAGAACTGCATGTATTAACAAATTTGCTTCTTCGTCCAATTTATTAAATGTAAACGTTTTTGGTGCCAATTTTTAAAGATGTTCATACATTTTCTCTGATAGAGGATATATAACACAAAGATGGTGACTTTTAGTGCAATATAGGCATTATGTGACTTGTGTATGTGTCCTGTTTTGACATCATTTGAAATTCTACTGGGTGAAAAATGTCCAGGGTAAACAGACAGTAATTAGAAACTTCAAACACTAGATAAGAACTCTACAAATTTACTCGACAAAAAACGACCGAACTGAAAACTATGTACTGTGTAGTTCTTGTTTTTAAATAGGTGTTTCAGAATTACTTGTTTACCTAGAAGCCTACATGTACTAAGCATGAAACTGATATAAGATAGAATAGCGAGACACATTTAAGTGATCTGTATAAATAAGCTCCTATTAATTGTGGCAATAGTAGTTGGTATCTCATAATTCAATTCAGAAGAATAATTATCATTTTGACAAGAGGTGATAAGGTTAGAGTTTAATTTACAAGGTTAGTATATGAGATAAAAAAGATATTATCAATACTGATAATATTTGAGATACAAAAGATATTATCAATACCATGTTTACACACATACCTATGCAAATTTCAAAGGAAATGCATACAATGTTGTTATTGCATTAAAAACGACATTTTGAGACTAAATTCATTTATATATGTCCTAGTTTTTTCGAAAGCAGACATTGTTTTTTCGAGTGATTATACAAATTTCCCATAGCTTTCAATGTTATGTGTCAGTGTATTTACGTTTAAAGTGTAATCAGATCTCGCTCCACATGTTGAAGTCGTTTAATCCAAAACAGTTCGATAATTTTACGGGAATCTTCAAATTGTTTATGCGATTGTCCTTGTTGTTTCTGGATCGTTTCCAGCGGTTGAAATCTAATTAATTTAATATAGTGGTTGTGTTAATCTAAATGTTGATAAATTATACTTTTGAATTCCTTAGGTTTTCGGAAGATGTTCCTGTGTTTGCTTAAAAAACTCCCGTTCTGTTTGTCCTACACATTGTACACCACACTTTGGCTTCGTTCATGTAACCAGATAAATGAGGCTTTGAGTTTTCGTGTAATGTAACAGGAAAAGGAAAGCGAAAAAGCTCTTCCTTTCACTGTTGACCTTACAGTATTATCAGAATATAATATAGAACAGGTTTGTCATCTTCTGGCATTGCAAAGACATATTTGTGGATATCCACGTGCATTTTTATTGAATAATCGGGCTGCAGCAGCATTGCAACCTATAATACAATTATAAAAAGTTATAAATTTAGATGGGGAATTCCGATTGACAGCGGTTGAATTAATATTTTGAATGAGGTTTTTAGAGCACGTCACTATTCTTGAAGGATAAGTGTTTAGTGTTGTTTTTTTTTTGTTCATTTTTATATTGAAATCCTGTTCCTGTATGCTATTGACAAAACAATAATCGTTTTTGAAAAAAGTAAGAAGTCGCTTGTCCCGAGTAAAAAACATCCTAAAACAAAAAAAGTCGGAGAGCTTGTTTATGGTGTATCGTATTAACAAACTTTCTACAGGGCACCAGACCCTGCATTTGTAAAAAAGCAAGCATATAATTTCGTTTCTCATGATTACGAATCTTGAAGTTAATGCCCCTGAACAGCAGTTACTTCAGAAACAATCAGAAAGCAAAGATATGCACATATCAATGTTTTGAACATTATTAGAGAGGATTGTTAAAAACCAAATGTTCAATAGATTATGTCTGAAAATCAACGACACGAACCTGTTTTTTTCTACTTGTTTAGATCCGTTAGTCAAACACTATCAATCTAATACAGTTTGTTAAAACAGTAGAGCAAAACTCCTTTATTACCCAAATTAACAGAAAAACGAAAATAAATTACTTCCCAAATCAACAGATGAGAAAACATTCTTTATTCCACATATCAACAGAAGAGCGTACATTCTTTATTCTCCAAATCAACAGAAAAACTGAAATCCGTTATTTCTAAAATCAACAAAACAGCAAATATACTTCAGTTTATTAAAACAATTAACTGAAGAACACCATTTATTCCCCAAAACAATAAACAAAAACACGACATTCTTTATTCCCCTAATCAACAGAAGAACAGATATGCTTTATTCCCCAAAGAAACAGAAGAGCGGACTTTCTTTATTCCCCAAATCAACAGAAGAGCGAACATCCTGTATACCCAAAATTAACAAAACAACAGACATTCTTTTATTCCCAAATCAACAGAACAAAAAACATCCTCTATTCCCTAAACATTGCTAAATCAACAGAAAAACAGACGTTTTTTATTCTCCAAATCAACAGAACAGCGAACATTCTTTATTCCCCAAATCAACAGAGAAACAGATATCCTTATTCTTGAAACCATTTGAAGAGCAAATATTCTTTATTCCCAAAATCAACAGAGGAACGAATATCCTTTATTCTCCAAATCAACAAATGAGCAAACATCTTTTATTTTCCAAATCAACAGAAAAGCGAACATCCTTTATTCCCCAAATATCCAAAAGAACAGAAATTCCTTTCTCTGCAAATCAACAGAAGAGCGAACATTCTTTAGTCCCCAAATCAACAAAAGAACGGAAATAATTTACTCTACAAATCAACAGAAAAGCGAACATCCTTTATTCCCCAAATCTCCAAAAGAACGGAAATGCTTTTCTCTACAAATCAACAGAAGAGCGAACATCCTTAATTCCCCAGATCAACAAAAGAACGGAAATTCTTTACTCTACAAATCAAAAGATGAGCAAACATCCTTTATTCCCCAAATCAACAAAAGAACGAACATTATATACTCCAGCTTTATCCTGTACATCTTTTGAATATTCATTTTATTAAATTTACTGTTTGCAAAAGTATAAATTACTCTAAATTATAGGGATTTTCTGGTAACTTAACAGAAAACCCTTGCCGTTTTTGGCACAACCTTTTTGATCTCTTGGTCCTCGATGCTGTTCAACTTTATACTCGTTTCGGCTTTCAAACTTTTGTATCTGTGCGTCACACATAGGTCTTGTGTGGACAAAATACCCTTCTGGCGTATTAAAATTTTGAACTTGTTCCCCCTTTTTTTTGGCTGTTGTTCGTGTGATTCTTTGTCAATTGTGTTCTCCAATTTATTTATACATGTTATATTGTAGTCCTGTGTTGTCATTTTGATGTTATATTTCACATGGCCATAAAAGTGCGAGGTTTGGCATGCCACAAAACCAGGTTCAACCCACCATTTTTTCCTTTAAAAAATGCTCTGTACCAAGTCAGGAATATGGTCATTGTTATATTATAGTTCGTTTCTGTGTGTATTACATTATAACGGTGTGTCGTTTGTTTTCTCTTATTTTTGAGTGTAAATTCACATTGCGATAAGACGTGTCACGGTACTTGTCTATCCCAAATTCATGTATTTGGTTTTGATGTTATATATATTATTCTCGTGGGATTTTGTCTATGTGTGTTACATTTTAGTGTTATGTCGTTGTTCTCCTCTTATATTTAATGCGTTTCCCTCGGTTTTAGTTTGTTATCCCGATTTTGTTTTTTGTCCATGGATTTATGAGTTTTGAACAGCGGTATACTACTGTTGCCTTATTATGTATTCCCCAGATCAAAAGAAAAGCGATCATCCTTTATTTCCGACATCAATAGAAGAGCTAAAAAATGTTATTCCCCATAATCAACAGAATAGCAAACATTATGTATTCTTCAAAATCAACAGAAATTCTTTATTTCCCAAATTAACAGAACAAAAAACATTCTCTATTCCCTAAATCAACAGAAAAACAGGATTCTTTTATTCTCCAAATCAACAGAAGGGCGAACATTCTTAGTTTCCCAAATCAAAAGAAGAGCGTACATCCTTTATTTCTCAAATCAACAGAAGAGCGAACAACATCCCTTACTCCTCAAATCAACAGAAGAGAAAACATTCTTGATTTCACCAAATCAACAGAAAAACGAATATCCTTTATTCCCCAATTCAACAGAAGAACACACATTCATTTTTTCCTTGAATAAACAACGGAGGGACCAAACTTTATTCCCCAAATCAACAGAAGAACAAACATTTTTTTCTATGGTCGGGTTGTTGTCTCTTTGACACATTCCCCATTTCCATTCTAAATTTTATCATTTAATCCTCGAATCTAAATCGGACTATATAACCAGTATAGTATAACGACAACGGTAGGAAGGGTGGTTGTTACCGCTAACTTCAGAATCATTAAGCATCTATAATTGATACACTATGAATAGCATAAAACAGAGAAGAATGAATATCAAATAGGTCGAATAAAATAATTTTGTTTCACTAAACAGCCCATCTTGAAAAAAGTTTAAAAATATTAAAAAGATCGTGAATGTACTCCTGCCAATATTTCAATTTTGTTTGTTTTCACATAGTTCAATTTAAATATTAACTATCAACATCTCCGTTTTCAAAATTCATGAAAGTAAGTGATACAAATGACTTCGCGAAAAAAAAAATAAACATGCGTAGCAACAGATGAAAAGGAATATGATATCCAGAAAAATCCTCCTGTTCAAACCTCTATTCTGGCAGAATATTAATGATTATCCCCTCAACTCTTTAACAAAACATGTCATTTCATAAAGGTGGGTTATTTAGTTCTTATCGTTGGTTGTCAAATTTATGTTCATCCATTTCACACATTCTCATATTTGATTGATAACATACTTAGAAAATTAAAAAAACACGTTTAATAATGTCATGCGTTCGAAGTGCTTTTCTACATTTATCTTCATCAGGAACGCTCAAAACCAAATATTCAAACGTTTATTCAAATTATAAAATGTCTGAAATAAAAATGTATCATCGTTTTTTTTTGTGTGCATATTATAAAGTCGGTAATATAAACGATATCACCATAAATTAAAATTTACATAGATATCGAAATCGTGCAATTCGATTGTTATAGGTTTGTTTAATTTTATATTATAAGTAAACGACAGCACATATACATTTCTAGGTATTTACCTCGAATTTTAGAACAACAGTCATCCATGTATCTTTGACAACCGAGACGATTTCAACTTTGAAATTATATTCTATTATTAGCTGCAATATACAATTAACTTCACCTAAGTATAGATTATAAATGTCGCAACTCATACTATATTAAAGAGCTAACAACTACTACTTAAAATTTGTGAAACGTCACCAGTGTCTGAACAAACCAATAATTAGCCATGGTTTTGACAAAGAAAGTATCGTCCTTTTCCCAAGAAGTCCATTGGGAATTACCAGAGCCTAATAGACCCCGGGTGTGGGAGTTTCTCGCTGCATTGAAAACCTATTTGGTGATTTCTGCTGTTGTTTGTTCTATGGTCGGGTTGTTGTTTCTTTGACACATTCCCAATTTCCATTCTCAATTTAAGTGTCTACTTCACAAATAGTACTAGATGGTATTGAGTTAAGGAAGCTGGCTTGTCATGTTTTGGATATTTTGTCCGATTTTCGGAATCCTCTGGTTTTATTCATTTGAATGCTTTGAAAAAATTTGCCCGGTGACCCCCATTTTTCTTTTTGTTAATCTTTTGCATTTATAATCATAAGCCATCTGTATAAGTCTTATAAAATTTTAATTACTTTTTAATAGTTTTTGAGAACTTCAACCTGCCAATGATAAAGCTATGGAAAGTCAAGAGAGAATATTTTCCCGCCAACATTTCAATGACTAATATCTCGAAAACAAGCACGGCGACCTATATATTTTTTTTTGATTCCTTTATTTATCCCCTATCAATATACACTAGTGTTTTGAAAAGTTAATTACTTTGAAACTGAAAAGACAACTCCCTTAAGGTTTCTAGATGATTAACTTAGTAATCTTGCCATGATACTTTAAATCATCTTTATTTGTCTTTGGCCTATATAATGTTTATTTTGATAAATGATGTTTACCGTATTCGTGCATACCTTATCAGGTTTTCTACATTGGGTAGTCATGATGCAGGAGTATCCTAAGGTGTGGTTCTATTTTTACCTCATCTTGTTTGTATAGTGTATTTATTTGTACTTTATCGAGTAACTGTACATGTACACTATTACAGTTTGTATTACCATCTACAAACACTCATTATCGTAGTCTTTGTCAATTTACTTTAAACGATTATATCGTTTTTGTTGACGTCTTTGCCAAATTTACTCTGGACATCATATTTGTATTGGCGTCTGTCTTATATTTATTTGCATTGTCAAATATTTTAAGTCAGTTGTGTTGTATGTTTCTGATGTAATGATGATTGAGTTGTGGCTGCTTGATCCAAACTATTGTCCTTTAACCACTTATGTCTGTTGAGTTGTCAATATAACGATAAACAACATTTTTCCTGTCATTCAAGTACTAGGTTCAGCTAGCTATTAAGTTTTTTCCCGTCATTTTCTTCGGAAAATGTCCGTACCAAGTAACGAATTCGAACATGACAATTGTTTTGCCTTATTTCGCTGGTAAACGGCTGATTTGATAAGATTTTCAGGACTTCCTCTTATTGAATTTTTCCTTGAGTTTTTTTTTTTTTTTGCAGTACCTTTTTGAAGCGTTTCAGACGGACAACCTGTTACATAACTATATGAAATCAGTACAAACATAATCTTTCTAAATAGATTGTTGTTTTTAGCCATGCTATTGTTACAACGTTTGTATGATTCAATGGCAAAGTTTTGATAACTACCATAGGAATGTAGCTGAAAGTGAAATCAACCAAATTTTGAAGATGTTATTTCTTTTAGTGTTTTAGTAGGTTCAGTATGAATTCCAATAACTGTCAGTACAAATAGTTTTCTTTCAGAAATGAATTATAAAGTCAGATACATCTAGGCTAAATTATTCCAATGCGTACACATCATTTACATAGATAAGACATACTATTAATCTAATGAAAGTCAAAATGTTATTCCACACTGAACAACACTGTAATAACAATATAGACAGGATATTAGTGGTGTGGTGACTTAAGTATACTATAGATATATATGACTTACCAAAGAGTGTCACTGAGTACTCTTAGGTTGAGAGTTACACGGGTCTGTATACAGCACCGAATTCCAGGCTCCTACGATCAGGGAACACGTCTGTTAGCTTGGCCGTCTATATTAACTCTAAGGGAATCCCCGACCATTCGGAACTCTCTTGACTAATGCATATGATGTTTGATTGTACCTAACCGGCGTACTCCACATTCCTCTCCCTTCTATTTGATAGGATTTCGTTACCGTTCAAGTTTTCAGAATTAAGAGTTGTATAAAGTTCTTCTGAAGATCCAAGACAGAAATTATCTAACCTCAAAAGTCTTAGATTAACTAAAGCCGTTAAAACATGAACACACAAACATATATACAGGTACGCAAACGTGACAAATGTTTTTATCCCACACATATAAAGAACACATAAAAGTTAAAGGAATATCTACTAAACAAGGCCTTTGTACAGTTTTAAAATCACATGAATCCATGAACTAATGCTTTATTTTGTACAACTCCAGAGCGTTTGAAGTTGTAACACTGGCCATCTCCATGAGAGATACATTAAATAAGTTTGCCAATTGTTGAGCTAGGTCATAAGTCATAGATGGACAACCTGTTATTCCTCCTTTGTTACTTAGGTAAGGCGCATCTGTCTCAATAATAATATCGTTGATATCCATGTTAGATACTGTCGATCTTATATCAGGATATTTCTCTTCCATCAACAAAAAAGGGGAAATCACAAATTTACAATTCGGAAAGTAACTTTTCCATTTCCTATACCTACCAAGTTACCCCCGAAACAATGTCTATGTATATGACGGTCCTTTTCCAACACTTTCCTCATAACTCCTAAGCATTTGTCGTCTGTACTATCTTCTCCAGACAATCCCCTACAGTGGATGACTACTGGCAGCAGTTGTACCTTAGCCAACTGTAGCTGGCTATGCAGAACTTCCATTTCCCTGCTAATATCCCGCTCCGATGTTTGTTGAGCATCTAACCCACATTCCCCAATTGCGCATACTTTTTTTGCCTCGACCAACACTTCCAGGTCCGACAACCAGCTCTCCATCTGTCGTTTTGTTTCCCTTGATACCATCCTTGGGTGAATACCAAAAGTGAACAGCAATCTTTTATCTTTTCTCAGCTGGTGTCGGTCTTTACTGGATGGCCAATTACGCGGAAAGCAGTAGTTTGAACTGAATTTCCACGTGTCTGTCTGTTTCATCCATGTTAATGACGGTAGACCAGAATGTCTGGTCTCTTTTAAATATAAATCTAGATGTAAATGGCTATCTACAAGTGAGACTAAATGTTTTGTTATTTGAGTAGAATGCAGTTCTAGTTCTTATTCGAAAGTGACTAAATTTTCTCCTGATTCTGTATGGGCTATCAGAAGTGCCAGAATTTTCCAATGAGTAATGAGTGGGGATTTCTAGGTGAGTAGGCTGAATGTAAAAGATGCGACGGCTTGTATATGTTTACCTCATTAAATAGCTTTAATAACGGCATATCTGACCAATGATGTACCCCGCCGGAACAAATTGAAAAATCTGAATGTTTTTGAACAAATTTGATTAAACCTTCAAATTTAACTGGTATACGTTTAGCAATATCATCTAATAAACCGTTCATTAGATATGTCCATCTTTTCCCATGCTGTAAAGTATCAAATGTATGTGGTTCCTCCTGGCTGTTGTGTATGTTTATTATATGAACCTGTACCAACTTTTCCTGTGCCAACTGTAGTTTACAGGTCCAGCATGCTGTGAGTGGCGAGGTATACCAAGGGAGATGGGAACAAATAACATGTTTCCTAACATTAGTAAATCTGCCTTGGCAAACTGGACAAGACTGCACTTTACTCTTACGTTTGGAACTGCCTCTAATTGTCGAACGAGGTTCCGGAATTTCACCCTCTATTGGTTCATAGTCTGGTTCAAAATCGTCCATCATCTATAATAGACTATATATATATAAAAATAAATATGCATATATATTATATATTGAATCTATACGTAAACATAGAAACGCAAACAAACACACACACAAAAAAAATACTGAGTACTTCGTCAGGAAAAAAATCAAATCAAACCGTTTACAATACCAGACAAACATATAGGACAGATAGGACGCACCAAAACAATACAAATAAACATGACAAAATATACATGACAGATACGTATACTGCAATATATTTATTGAATAACACAGTTATAATTACAAAACACAAAACATCACTATACATATATACAAATAGAACAATATCTTGTCTGTACATTATTCAACATAGTCGCACAAATAAGCGGGCTTCTTAACTTTCCGCTTTGTTCTTGACCCTTTTGTTGAATATTCTTGTATATTATCATCCCTGTCATCGTTGTTAAAATCGTAGATAACTGTATCATCCATCTCCGGAATAATATCAATATCAATCAAACTGTTAACAACGATTCTGTGGCCATCTTCCGACATATTTTGGAGATAAAGTGAGTCTCTTAATCGATAGGCGTCATTCGCTGCAGTGTCATCACGGTACATTGGAACATCCGATGTTTCAACTGCAGTATCACGGTACATCGGAACATCCGATGTTTCTACTGACGCGTCACGGTACATCGGAATTTCCGATGTAATAAGACTCGACTCAACAAATAATGGCTCCAGATTCATATCTGTCTCTGTATCTTCTGGGGTTGTGGTATCTGTTTCTTGAACCTGTTTACATAGGTCAGATCTTTTCCGTTGAAGCCACACCGGAAGTTCACCGTCCGTACATATTTTTAATCGATCATGGTGTACGATCCAGTCTTTCTTTCTGTCGGTTATTTGAAACAAAACAGGATTTATCACTTTAGTGACTATATAGGGTCCTTTCCATGAAGATTTCAGTTTTTTGGATTGTCCGATTTTAGTAACTGAATCACGTTTGTAAACAGCGTCCCCTTTGTAGTAGGTTTTAAATTTTGCCCTAAGATCATAATCTCCCTTCTGTCGTTGCTGTGCTGATTTAAGATTATCCCTAGCAATATCATGTATCAAATTCAGCATAATAATCAGATCTTGTATGTATTCTACAGTCTCTTTTTCACATTGGTTTACAGCCAAAAGTCCAAAAGATAAATCAATAGGTTGATTAACCTCTCTACCAAACATTAAAAAGTTTGCCGAAAAACCTGTCTGTCTGCTCGATGTTGCTCTGATTGCCCCTGCAAGCAGTTGCAAATATTTGTCCCATTTATTCTGCTGTTTCTTAATAAAGCATCTGATAGCCTGTAAAATTATGCTATTGTACCTTTCGATTTGTCCGTTAGAGGAAGGGTGGTATGGTGTTGTC
Organism: Mytilus edulis; assembly: GCA_019925275.1. Lineage (NCBI taxonomy): Eukaryota > Metazoa > Mollusca > Bivalvia > Mytilida > Mytilidae > Mytilus > Mytilus edulis. The sequence goes on from CM034354.1 coordinate 113,765,801, forward strand.
CTGGTCTTTTTTATTTGTAGTAGATCACATAGTTTTCTGATCATAACGCCATCCATATTTTTTCCTTGGTCAGTATGTAATTCCAACGGACAACCAAACTTAGAGATAAATCCATCAACCAGGGCTCTCGCAACAGTATCTGCAGTTTGATTTGGCAAGGGATAACACTCAATCCACTTGGTAAATTAATCAATTACCACCGTATGGGGTTAGTAAGTTTCATATGGGGTTCATGACGCGTTAATGGCGACGTCATCTGTTAATGTTGTTGTGTTTCATTGTTTATTTTTCAACAAAACGCCGCAGAAAAAGTCCAGCGTCCGATAAATTCGTTATACGGTTAACTACTGACCCCCTACGGATCCATAGAGGGTGAATAAAATTCATAGGGGACCCGGCCTCCAGCCTCACCCCCTATGGATTTTGCTTACCCTCTATGGATACGTATGGGGTCAGTAGCGAACCATATAACTTATAGTATTCTATTATCCGATACATCTATCTTATGCAGATCTCCCGAAATGGCAATTATTCATCTTTCATTTGTGTTCCCTCTTAAAAAATTGCAATAATAAATTTGAATTAACAGTGTTTACATTTCCTGTTCTGACAATATTTCCAGTACTTTCGTTCAGCGACCTCTTCACTAGAGAGTCGTTTTATTAATGAATCAATAAAAATGTACCAATAAGTTAAAGACATTACTCTCTTCTTATAATGAGTAGGTATGAAAAAAGGAGATTTGGCATCTTGGACAATGAGACAACGCTCCAGTCAAGACCAAATGATATAGAAGTTAACAACCTTTTATAAAATAATGTTAATGATGTCAACTGAGGATTATTCTTTTTGAATTTCTCTTGTTGACATCACTTCCATTTATCTTTAGCATCATGTTTTCTATATTGTATTTTCAGTTACTTTGTTGTTCTTTTATGCTATTGCTTTATTATTGTATGTCTCGAGAATTAAGGTAGTTGTATTTTTTAATATAAATGATTATTGTTATTTAGTGTATTTCTTTTTGCCAAAAACAGATTATAAATGGTTTTCAAGCGTTGGATGTTTTTCGGTCCAATCTCATTTGGAAAACCATGGGTTATCTATAAAAGAGGAACCAATGATACCAGAGGGACAGTCTATATACTTTGTAAAATCAATGGTGTCACACCCGGGCAATCATCTATATTGTGAATCCCATCTACAACTACATTATATTTATACGGATTGTCTACTTTATATCTGTATTTCCATGGTCGATAGGTCTAAGTCAGCTTTATCATCCCATCTCCAACTACATTATTTTAGGCAATGAGTCAGTGCAGTATGATTATACGGATTGTCTCCTTTATATCTGTATTTCCCTGGTCGATAGGTCTAAGTCAGCTTTTATCATCATGTGGCGTCTGTCATGCATCGTGCACCGTCGTCGACGTGATCTTTTCAAACATCACCTTTGTACTTGCATGGTTTTATGAGAATAAACTATATATCTTTAACTACTGTGCCTAATTTTTGTTCCATTTAACCATCTGCACTATTGCTCTTTTATGACGATTTCGACCATTTGATGGGGAGTTGCCTTATGTAAGAGAAATCATAATAGATAAATAGATACTTTAAAATTCAAAACTGATCAGCAAGACAAGATCTAAAAGCAAGTCAAATTTTGCCGATATAGTAAGAATATTTCCAATCTTTATATAATTTGTTTAAGCCGTCTTTTGGGTTTTGAGCAAAAAAAAAAACTAAAGACGACAGAGGGAGACACTGAACAGACTAAATGAACAGCAGTAAATGATCAGCAAAATATTGATTTGTTCCATTATTTCCATTCTTGTCTACAATGTTGGAGAGTTCCTTGTATTAGACATGAACATAGACCGATGTAATCGACACAGACTCCTTAAATCATCAAGTTTTACAAAGAAACCTCACTTGTCCGAGATAAACAATTTTGTCTTGCCGCGTCATACAAAAAAAAGGGAAAAAACAGAAAAAAAATGTATATAATAAAATTGAGAATGGACACGGGGAATGTGCCAAAGAGATAACAACCCAACCATAGAGCAGACAACAGCAGAAGGTCACCAACAGGTCTTCAATGCAACAATAAATTATCGCACCCGGAGGCGTCCTTCAGCTGGCCCCTAAACAAATATATTCTGGTTCAGTGATAATGAACACCATACTAAACTCCAAATTGTACACAAGAAACTAAAAGTTAAAATAATACAAGACTAACAAAGGCCAGAGGCTCCTGAATTGGGACAGGCGCAAAAATGCGGCGGGGTTAAACATGTTTGTGAGATCTCAACCCTCCCCCTATACCTCTAGCCAATGCAGAAAAGTAAACGCATAACAATACGCACATTAAAATTCAGTTCAAGAGAAGTCCGAGTCTGATGTCAGAAGATGTAACCAAAGAAAATAAACAAAATGACAATAATACATAAATAACATCAGACTACTAGCAGTTAACTGACATGCCAGCTACGGACCTCAATTAAACTGATTGAAAAATTATGTCTCCATCATATGCATATCAAGCACAATCGTCCCGTGAGGGGTTTAGTATCATACCACCATAACATATATGAGAAGAACATAGCCAGTGTCATGCCAACAACTGGTTTATTAATAATAAATGTGTTTAGTTCCGATGCAAAGACCCTATAAGTGAATCAATATTAACGCCAAAATATGCAATCTTGAATGACCTGACAACAGTATCGTAACTATATCCCTTCTTAATAAGTCTATTTAAAGGTTTTGTTAGCTTCTGAGGTGAATACTGACTTTTTTGTGCTTTATAAAGAATATTTCCATAAAATATTGGATGTGAAATACCTGAACGTATAAGAAGTCTGCATGTTGAGCTATATTTACGAATGATGTCCTTATACCGGTGATAAAATTTAGTAAATGTTTTGACAAGATAACACAAAAAAGAACACTCGCATGTGCTGAGAATAAGGGCAACAAGAGAAAACTTAATAACAAGAATTATCGCAGATGGTCAAGATAAGATCAACTAGATAACACTAAAAACAGGAAAGATCGGACATACTCAGAGAAAGGGCAACACTTAAACACAGGACTGATCACATATGCGTAGGGACAAGAGCAAATAGATGACACTTACACAAATGGAAGTTATTGCAGGTGCTCAGGAAAACAGCAACAAGATAACAAAAAAGCGGGAATGATTAGAGGGTCTCAGGAAAAAAAGTGTCATGAAATTACAAAAGCTGAAGGTGCTGAGGAAAAGTGCAACAACATAACAAAAGTACGGGAGGTGCTCGAAAAAAGGGCGAGACTACCACTTAACGACAGGAATGGTCCCTTAAAGCCTTAGTAGTTCATGTTCCTCTAATATCAACGTGTATTGTTATAGGATACTGGGAATAAGAGCAAATTAATATATTTCCTTTAATCATTGTAGAACTTTAAATCTAGGAAATAAAAAAAAGATGCAACAGTTACCAACTGTAACAATATTTTACTGTTTGATAAAATTAAAAGAAAATAAATCTTTTGTATTTGGGAGGCAAAGTCAAACTAACAAGTGAAACACAAACTGACTAAGCCATTGCAAACAAAAATGACAAAAGACAAAACAAAATAAAGGTTTTGCAATAGATATAGGAAGATGTGGTGTGAGTGCCAATGATACAACTCTCCATCCAAGTCACAATTTATAAAGTAGGCCATTATAGGTCAAGGTACGGTCTTCATCAACGAGCTTTGGCTCACACCGAACAGCAAGCGATGAAGGGGCCCAAAAACTACTAGTGTAAATTTATTCAAACGGGAAAACCAACAGTATGATAACACGGATTTTCTTCTTTGAGCACAAAAGACCGAATCGAACCTAACATGTCCTCTAATGTGTACGTTTGATTAGATACTGATGATAAATCTTGATTGCATGTCAGTGTCTACTCTCTTGGTTGAGTATTTGCTGGTAAAAATGGAATGCAGAAAACCAAATTACAAAAAACAATGATAAAAGAAAGCATATCGGAATAACGACTTAAACGGAGGAAACCGCATAAACTATAAGAGGAAAACATAGAAAACTAACGAACTATTTGACTTTATACAGGACATTTTAAGAACAAATGGTGGTTTGAACCCGATTGTTTGATTAGCCAAACCTTCCGCTGATATGGCATAGTTAAAAACATGTTTAGCTTAACATACATCACTACGTGAAAGACATACAGCACATTCAAACGCAAGCACACTGAGCACAGAGAACGCACAAATTAATTTACATTATAATATTGATACAACATGTTAGCCGTAGAATAACAACGTTCATTTCTCGTTAACGACAGCGCAGCAAATTGAAAGCAGTGACTAATTGTTGTAATAAATGCATTATCTTGAAATGCATGCAATAATTTAACAATACTAGTCCAAAAGAACTTATAATGATTATTACATGATTAAAAGGCTATTTCAAAAAATGCTGTTATGGTGTAATAATTATTTCGATTACACAAAACTTTATCCATGGACAATGGAAATTAACTTGACTATACTGGCAAATGAGGCATATGTGAAATGTTCCAAAAATACAGAATTTCAACTACATACGCTAGGGCATAATACAATATTCAATCAATACATAGACATCATAAATAAACACATAATTATAATCGATGGCTGCACAAATTCCAAGGCACGTCAAACATGTCATATATCAATGCAAATTCAAAATCAGCTAAACAGTCATACTTGAACATGGTCACGTTTGGTAGTTTAATTACAGACAACACAGATGTAAACTACATCGTACAAATCAAACAGTTCGTGATGTGTGTCCATAACACGGAGTATCATTTTTAATCGTTCCTCCTTATAACTCTGTGAGCGCAGTTGCTGCATGAAGAGCACACTCCTGTATACAGAGACAATAATACAGTCAGTCCTTATAATGTAGTGCTAGATTGAATTTCTCAGGAATAAATCATGAAAAAAACGTTTATGACGTGGCGATCATAGACAAAAAAAGTCTATTAGACGAAAGACACATATCGTGAATCAAATAATAGGACATGTTACATTTAAATGTAAAATATCAGATTTTTTTGAATTTCTTGTGCAAGAATTTGAAGAAAATAAAATACGCAATTCCGTCAAGTTAGGTATATTCAACAACCCATTGTGACGTCATGAAAATGAAATTTGACAAAACTCGAATTTTATGAAGACGCAATGTCACATAAACTTCTGTTGAAATGTGGCTACTTTGAACATATGTCTAAAAATTATCATTTTTATCGCTGAAAATCTGACTATTGGAGAGTTTCAAAAAAGATATATGTTACTAATTTTGTGTGTACCAAAGCACTGCACTAAATTTAGAAACTAACGAGGACAATCTACCCGGAGTGATAACGACCGATCATTCTAAATGTAACAAACACTTTATAACATATGATTATTGTTAATAACAATTAATCACTATTCATTAATGATTAAATCCATTTAGTAAACTGAGAGTACGTAATATTTGTATGTTCTATTTCATAGGCTGTTTTCCCGTCTTTATTTGATAAATCATTGAATGTTTTTTCGTGATTTTGTGTTTTTTGTTGCGACATTTAGTCCTTGGGAATATTTTCCTAATGTTTGCTGTATATTTTAAAATATTGACAAAAGAAGTGGGCATGTATATATTCGTGTTTGCTGAATTGCAGACTTTATAACAGTTAGTATTTGGTAGCCCAATTGCCGTTTTGAGTAAACATATGATGGTTGCCCTCTAATGTTTTCATCTGGGAAATCAATGAGGATTTGTTGCTGAAATCGACTTTGCTGACCTGTAGCTGTTGATATATATTTTATTGTCCAAATAAAACCATTAAAAAAAGATATTCCAGCCTTCATATTTTTTTATGATTACTGATTGGTTGTTTTACAATACTTCTATGATAAAGGTATCTGGAATTCTTTGAGTTATTTTCATTAAGTTATAATTGCAAAACATTTTTTTTCTTCCTATATGCATATCAACATTTTTCATTCATCATTTTGAAGGATAATTCCGATTAAGATTTTACAACACTTAAATTATTTGGGTTAGTATGTACATATAATAGAAGAGCGGCGAATCCTTGCCTCGTTTTGGCTGATTGTTTGCTTCCTGATCTTGTTGTCCTCGTTAAGGTGATGGAACAGCCTTAATGATGGAGTAGCTACAGGAGGTAAGTTAACTTGTTTATTTTTTATATCATTTGTAAAAAAGGTTCTATGTATTTTATTTGAGCTCACCCCCTCTTTAACTTTGTAAACAACACAACTTATCGATTGGTTAACATCGTAGTAGCCATGCTCATTCATCCTTGGTTACACGTCAATATCTTGTAATAGGAAATTGAAGTTGATTTAAATTTAAACATACATCAACATATAGCAAGTAATAGGTGGACCTGTACATAGTTGAATTGCATCTGTCATATTCTATACCTTTTAAACCTGTGATAAAAATCAGCTCTTATAAGGGGAAATCTGTCTTGTCAGACCAACATATAATTTCTGCAGTTTAGTAATACCTATGTATTTTGATGATATAAAGATCACCCATTTTAAAGGGAAACCTGTCTTGGAAGATCACCCTAAAATTACTGTATAGTAGTAATACCTAATCATTTTAATGTTATAACGATCACCTCTAATTAGAGGAAACATGTCATGTGGGAGCACTCTATAAATGCTGTACTAATACCTAATGATTTTTATGTTATAAAATCCCCTCTAATCAGGAGGAACTTGTTTTGACAGAGCACCCTAAAATTGCTGTCCTAAATTAATACTAATGTATTTTGATGATATAAAGATCACCCATAATAAGGGGAAACCTGTCTTGGAAGATCACCCTTAAAGAGCTGCACTGTAATAATACCTAATCATCTTTATGTTATAAAGTTCACCTCTAACAAGAGGAAACTGTCCTGTCAGAGCCCCCTATTATTGCTGTACTGAAGTGATACCTCTGTATTTTGATGATATATTATCACCCATAATAAGGGGAAACCTGTCATGGAAGATCACACTAAAAGTGCTGTACAGTAGTAATACCTAATCATTTTGATGCTATAAAGATCACCTTTAATAAGCAGAAACCTGTCCTGGGGGAGCTCTCTATAAATGTCGTACTGTAGTAATACCTAATCAATTTGATGTTATAAAGATCACCTCTAATAAGGGGAAACCTGTCCTGTCATATCACCTTATAATTGCTGTACTGTAGTATTACCTCTGCATTCTGATGTTATAAAATCACTGCTAATCAGGAGGAACTTGGTCTGACAGAGCACCCTATAATTGCTGTACTGAATTAATACCTATGTATTTTGATGATATAAAGATCACTAATAATAAGAGGAAACCTGTCGTTGAAGATCACCCTATAATTGCTGCACTGTAATAATACCTAATCATTTTGATGTTATAAAGATCGCCTCTAACAACAAACTTGCCTTGTCAGATCACCCTATGATTGTTGTACTGTTGTACTACCTATACATTTTGATGTTATAAATATCACATCTAACAAGGGAAAACTTGCCTTGCTAGATCACCCTATAATTACAGTACTGTAGTTATATATGTATTTCGGTGTTATAAAGATCACCCTATAATTACTGTACTGTAGTTGTATATGTATGTCGATGTTATAAAGATCACCACTTATAAAAATTACCTGTCTTGTCAGATAAACCTATACATGTAATTGCTGTACTGTAATAACCACGTATTTTGATGTAATAAAGATCACCAATAATAAGTGGAAACCTGTCCTCTCAGAGCACTCTATAATTGTTGTAGCGAAGTAATATCAATGCGTTTTTATGATAAAAAGATCAACACCTATGTCTAATGAGGGGAAACCTGTCTTGTTAGATCACCCTATAATTGCTGTACTGTAGTAATACCTCTTCATGTTGACATAATAAACATCGCTTCAAATAAGGGAAACATGTCTTCTCAGATCATTCTATAACTGCTGTACTATAGTAATACCTTTTTATTTTGATGCCATAATTAATAAGGGGAGATCTGTCTTTTCAGATCATCTTATAATTACTGTACTGTAGATATACCTATGCATATTCGATGTTATCAAGATCACCATCAATGAAGGTTTTAATTGCATGCAAATGATAAACATTAAGTTAATGTTAAGAACTAGAATTAACTCCCTTGTCTGTTAAGTTCTCGAAATACATAGTGCGTATATCATTTGGTGAAAACTTTGGTTTGCTGTCAACCTATGATAAATAAAATATATATTAAATGCACTCATAATGAAATGTGTTAACGATTGTTACTGATAGTGTACCTGAAGCTGCTAACATTGATAACGCTAAAGATGAAACTAAAGATAAGCAACCCACAAGTGAAAGTAGTGATGATTCAAATGATGACAGCGAAGATGATGACAAACAATTGGTAGTCCACAAAGAACCTGAACAAATTACTGCGATCAGTGAGCAGACAAACAAAAAAGACAAAAAGACAAATGGAAAAAAATCAAACAAAAATAAATCAAACAAACAAAATCTTCCCAAGTCAGCTTCTGGACCCTTGGATCACTATATGAACTTTAAAGATCCGAAAACTCCAAGCCAATCAAAGCAACAACGCCGACTGATGAATTACACAAAAGAGTAGTCGAGCCGACAAAACAGAAGACAAATCCCTAACCAGTGTCCTAGTTAACTTTAATGTACAGTAGTGTGATTTTCAATGCACAGTTTTTGTGCTTGTGTATATATGTTAGTAATATTTTTATCTTATCTGAAAAATGTGAAAAAAATAATTCATTGTGTGATACAATATTAGATTGTATACACTCTGTAAAGAAAAATATATTAAATGTTGATATGAAATATTTTATTTATATGAATATCATGAAAACAAATGAATATGATCAAATAGTTGATTCATTGAAAGTTATTATCATCTTTTTATTAACCATGAATCAATTCAAAACACCTGTAAATCCCAATCTGAATGGTGTCAGTTTGATTGGTAAATTGACTAACTTTAGCTGCGTTCCATATCACTTAGTTGATGAAATCACTTCTTTGAAATATAAAATCCATGTTAATAAATGTGTCAATTCCTCACATACATGTACTAGGAATAACTTTAAAACTGCTCAAGATCTGCCATATACATTATCTCACTTAGTTCACCAGGATACAGATAGTATCAATTTCAACGATTGGCATATTAAAAACACCACTATTGCTTTAGGTATCCAAAAACTGAAAATTAGTTCCTCCTATATAGTTCACATATTTTTTGTACAAGCTACGTCCACATCCATGGTAACTACCACTCTAAAATACCTGAAAAGAATTGATACATATGTAAATAAAAGTTATGTGTTTGTTCTTTTACAAAATAGCTTATATCAAACACTCACATCAATAAACAACTATTTAAGTAGGTCAATCAATGTAATCATTAATGTAAACATGTATCTGCAACTATTTTTAATTGTTCAAAAATACTTTCTCTTTTTAATTTACATTATCGTCATACATGTGACATACCTAACTAAAAACAGTATAACTACAGTTATATTCATATTCATCTAATAGAGAAAAATGAACATATTATTAATAGTGAAGTAAAAGGTAAATTTTTTCATAGCTATGGAAGTTCCCAATCAAGAGGCGTTTCAATAATGATTAAAGACAGTTTAAATTATAAACTAATAAATGAAGTTAAAGATAATGATGGCAGAATTATTTTGCTCAACATTGAAGTTAACGATAACATTTTTACCTTAATAAATGTATATGCCCCAAACATTCATACTAACAGAAATAAATTTTTCAAAAAGGTAAATAACATCATAGAAAATAATCGATTAGGTATTTTAATTTTAGGAGGGGACATGAATGAAACCCTATTAAAAATAGATAGGAAATCAAATAGCTCTCATAAATACTATAAACCAGTAAATAGCCTTAAACAGCTCATTAAAAAACACAAATTAATAGATATATGGAGGGAAATAAATCCAAACAAAATTCAATTTACATGGAGAAGGAAAAACAATACGAATATAACAAGCAGAATAGATTTCTTTTTGATCAGTCCAGATATAAGGCCACATGTAATCAATTCTGATATAAGACCTGCTATGATATCATACACTGACCATTTCGTTAAAAATCAGACAAAATCACCATGGCAGAGGAAGAGGTTTCTTTAAAATAAATAATAGTATTTTAATAGATGATAATTATAAAAACCATATAAACAATCTTTTCTAAAATATAAAGAAAAGGCATTTACCAGAGATTCAAGAGATATATGGGATATCTTCAAATCTGAAGTAAGGGACATAACTGTTATGTATTGTATTGATATGTAAAAAATAGGTACATTGGTTTTAATATCCGACAGATTCAAGATATCATAGACTACTCTGAAACTTTTAATATAGATGGTGCTTTGTTATTTATAGATTTTTCAAAAGCTTTTGACTCGTTAGAATGGTCATTTATGTATGAAGCTCTTTTAAAATTTGGTCTCCCGCAGTCGTTTATTAAATGGGTTAAAACTTTATATAATGGTGTCAAAGGTTGTATGCTAAATAATGGGTGGATTTCTGAAACCTATAGCATTTTTCGTGGTATTAGACAAGGGTGTCCCTTGAGTTCGATAATTTTTGTTATAGCTGTAGAGATTCTGGCATGTAGAATAAGACAAGATACAGGTATTAAAGGATTTCAAATCAAACTTGATTCTAAAACACATAGTCTTAAAATATCACAACTTGCAGATGATACTACTCTCTTTCTTAAATCAAAACAAGAAATAAGCCTGGCATTAAATTTAATTGAAGAATTTGGAACTCTTTCTGGTCTAAAACTTAATAAGTCAAAAACTGAAGGAATATGGCTAGGTAAATTAAAACATTCTAAAGATAAATATGAAAACATTAGTTGGAATAAAAGCCCCATTAAAAGTTTAGGTGTATATTTTGGAACTAATAAAATTGAATGCCATAAATTAAACACAGAAAATATTTTGAGGAAGTCAGAAAAAGCAATTTCAAATTGGAAGAAAAGAAAGCTTACAATGATTGGACGAATAACAGTAATAAAAACATTAATTATACCAAACGTACATTGTAACCTTTTTAGCATCAGTAACTAATTTATCGAGAGACTTTCTAACACAATTTAAAAAATTAATATTTAACTATATATGGCAAAACAAAAATGAGAAAATCAAGAGATCTACTCTATGTATTAATGATTATCAGGATGGAGGTTTAAAAATGATTGATATAGATAGTTATATAACATCAATCTATATATCTTGGGTTAAAAGGTTAACAACAGAAGAATTTTCAAATTGGAAGGTTATACCCTTATATTACTTTAACAAATTTGGAGCAAACTTTGCTCTATTTAACATGAACCCTGAAAATATATATGACATACCAAATTTAAAAAAAATTATGCCAGAATTTTATTTTGAAATTTTAAAAAGTTGGTATAAAGTACATAATAGTTCAAAGATAAGCAAGGGGTTAAATTTCAAATGTATAAGACAGCAATTTATTTGGGGTAATCAATCAATTAAATTAAATGGTAAAAGTCTTGTTTTTCCAAACTGGATAAAAAGTGACATTCTTTTTATTAATGATATCATTGATAAACAAGGAAATATCTCCCAAAAAGTAATCTTAAATAAATTGAAAGAAAAATCAAACTGGATAGCAGAACTTTCTAAACTGAAATCTGCAATTAAAAAGGAATGGAAACTCATGTTAAAATCAAATCAATCAATTTCAACTAAAGTTCAAATAGATAGAAATCTTTACTTAGAAACAAAAAACAAAGCCAAATCAATTTGCATTAAAAAATTAAAACCTAAAGATATATATAATTATATCAAAGGTATAGAGAGTGACACACCTATTGGTTTCATAAAATGGAAAAAAAAATCAATCTAAATTCCTCAAATCAATTACATGATATATTAAACTTTACATTTCACCAGTTAATTGATAACAAACTAAAAATGTTTAGGTGGAAATTGATCAATTATATATTGCCATGTAAGCAACTGCTTTATCAATGGAAAATAATGAAGGATAATCAATGTCATATATGTCACCAAGTAGACAATTATAATCATTTTTTCAAAGAGTGTGAATTTTTACAAGAATTTTGGATTAAAGTTGGGTCATTACTAGATAAAATAAAAATAGGTACACATATTTTATCAATGCAAAATTTAATACTTGGATACAAAATTCATGACAGTTCATATTTTGATATTAATGTGTTGTTAACAATTGTTTTATTTGCTGTTTACAAAAGCAATTATGCATCAGAGTTAAAACACAAGTACATAGATGTATACAGGGTTTTTAAATTAGAATTCTTAGAATGGTATGAAAATAGTATACTCTTAGAAAGAAAATGTAGTAAATTTTTAAAAGAAACATTTAAATATATATAATTCACAACAATGTAATTCAATAGCTGAGGCGTACAAGTACTTATGATTGAGTAGTTGTGTGACAGAGAGTGTGTGTGTGTGTGCTAGTTTTGTGACCAAGTTTGTGTGTAGGCACATGTGTGTGTGTCTGTTTATGTGAAAGTTAAGACATTATACTCCATGTACTCGCAGAGCAATATTATGTTTTTCATTTATGTTTTATGTATACTGTTTCTCTGTTTACACGAAACGATTGTCAATACTTTATACAAAGTATAAAAAAAGTCTCATTCTTTATCCATCATGTCCATGTTTTGACCATGTTAACTTTATACCATCAGAATGTCATCAATGTTTGATACTCATAATAGGCTAATGCATCAAGTTTCTCAGTATTCTGTAGCGCATTCAAGTAATCGTTAAAGAATACAAAACAGTTATTTCATTAAATTTAAAACTTACCAAATTAATTAAGAATATTCCAACATACAAGAATGAATAAAACGCACGTGTTCAAGATACATAATAAACATCTATACCACGTGATATACAATTAAAATAAGTAGAAAAACGTAAACAGAGAGAACGTATGTTTTCCGGATTTTATTGCTATGCAGTTTTTGTAAACTATATAGATTGTAATAATATATTAACCACTTATAATAAGTTTATCTTGTGAATCCCCTGGTTCATTTGATAATTCACACACAGGGATAAACCTATCTGGGATAGTTGTACCTTTTAGGGTATTTGTTAACAACCAATAGTGCAATAAACTGAATAATTATTAAAAAAAAAACAAAAAAACATTTGAACTACGTGGGGCCTCTTTCTATTCTTTTTACTTCAATTCTTTTCTTTTAAAATCTTTGTTTTCTGGTTATCTGTTTGCCTCTCTTCTTATTCTTATTCATACTTTCCCAAACTTTAGGCGTTAATTTTCCGAGGAACGTTCTGATGCTGCATTTACCTGAACGTTTAATTTATTTATTTGTAATGAAAAGGTGTAATATATACTAATAAACTACTAAATCTATATAATAATTCAGTAAGTGCAAAATTAATCCAATCATGCATTATAACATCAATTTGAAAAGATTATATTATACCGGACTAACAAAGGCACTCATTAAGCGTTTTATAATATGATATTTGGCAAGGTTTTGGAAGTGATTGCAATAATTAGGTCACCTGATGGGTATGCATTTTATATTGCTTCTGCATATGATGGACATCCTTTTTAGTGGATTTGTTTTGTGTACAATGGCAATTTGGAATGCAATAATTGACAATATATATGATATAGGGAGCATTATAGTGTCCAATGCAAATTCAAGGTAAACATGTATATTTAATAGGTGTGACCTTTACCATTTACCTTAAATCAATACAGTTGAACTGTTCTTTTTGGTATAAATTTACATATACAGCATGTGACCAAGTTTGTGATAAACATAAGTAATATACATCACATAGTTAGCTTCATTGTCATAATTGTGGCACATAAGAACCAGTGGCAGTCTTGATAATATACTTTATATTTAAATTATAAAATAAAGTACAAATCAATAGTGTAAAATGTGGATCACTGTGACCTTCTTTTGCCTGGAAGCTGAGTTACTAACTGAGACTCTGAGAGTGTATATATAAGTGTGCATGATATATAGTTGCTGAGATATACATTTGTTGTATATAACATTGGATGGTTAACGTAACCAAAGTCAGTGAAGTGGAAAATGTAGGTCAGTGACATCTGTGTACAAGTTTACATGATCCTACTTTTTATAGTTGAGTCTACTAAATATATTGTCCAAAATAAAATGTTTATGCCTGCAACACACCATTATCAGATTACAAAGTCTCAAATAAAACCTCAAGTTTTTTTTCGCAAAGTAACTACATGTAATTATCCTAAAATGTATGTATTTACCATTGACAGCCATCCTAAATTTTTCTGTAAAACTGCTGCTAATAACCTGCTGTTAAAGGATGACCATGAGACCTACAATTGATGAAAAATATAACAAAAACTAAATAAGTAAATTTATATAATATAAGATTTAATAAGTGAGACTTTTATATTACTTGTTATCAATTTTGGTTGTTCAATATCAAAATAATGAAAATAATGATAAAAAAACCATTTCTTTTAATAAAATAACTATAAATGAAAAAAACATCATATTCCATATAATCAAGAGCATTGCTAAGTATGGTATCCTCTCACCATAGAAGACTGTTGCTTTCAAAAAGGTGTTTAGAATCTACAATGTCCACTTTCACCTTGACATTTAGGAATATCTTTTCTATTAATAAAGTTAAAGCCAATTTTTTTTAATTTACCTGTATTACTTTCATAGTTTCAACCAGTACCAAACATTTGCCATTCTGCAACAAAACTAGCTTCAACCTAATGAAAAAAAGTAGTAACAAATATATATAAATGAAAGTGCATGCAATGTTCAAATACTATAGCTAAAACATATTACATTTAAAATTAACTGGAAACTCAGGCTGTTAACAATTAAATGTGTAATAATAATGTATAAAGGCTTTCAAAACCAAATAGGTTCCTTTAAATTTGTTGAAATTATCCATTAATATAGATTTCATAAAATAAATACAAATATAACTGATTCTATTTCAATATTTTTGTTGAAGCAAATTCTGTCATGTTCTATACATGAAAAGTATATATAACAATGCTTTACCACAAAATTGATTTGAACTATTGACCCTAAACTTGAAATTATTACCAAGATCTGTTAATTCATGTTTATGTCTGCTTAAGCATTGTTAATGGCAAATATGAATATAACTATGGTCCTCATTATACTTTATATCTACTTTGGAAAATTATCAAACAAATACTTTGAAATTATATAACTAAAGGTTTAATTACCTTCCAATTACTCATTAAATTAACCATGTTTAAAACTGTTTCTTCTTTTAAATTTATTGACAGGATTCTTTTGCAACTGCAAATATTTTCTTTCCAGTTTCATTCTCCTTTTACCCTAAGTATGGTAGATGAATTCACAGAAAGTACATTCAATCCATTAAGGAAATTGTTGAAATGTGTGGCACAAATTCCTGCATGTATCATTCCTGAAAAATATGATATGAAATGTCAGTCTGCACATGCATTGGTTAATTAGATCAACTATAAACTATTTAGACTTGAGTTCATGATTTTATTTGGAATATACAATTGATTTTTTCAATTTATATTTATATAATATGATTGTGAATTCATGTTTACCTTTATTCTTATAGATCACAGACTCATATTAATTTCTAATAATGTGGATTGAGGGTGGGTGCCCCTTCTTAATTTGCTTCTTTGCCTTCATGCATTATCCTGCATTCTACACATCATTCTATGTGTTTTTAAATGACTTAATATGTAAGGTATCAGACCGCTTGGACTCTGATTTAATACATGCAAAAGATGACTTAATATGAAAATTCTGATTATAAAATAAAGAAAACTAATATTTTGAGTTTGTAAAACATTATTTTTGTAAATGAATCCTTGTGACTGTATTTGTTTACTTTTTCAATTCTTATTTCATTTATGGTTAATTGCTATCAAATAAGTATTTACAAAAAAATCCTCCCTTTTTGGATGCAAAACTAAAGAGCCCCTTATGTATAGATGTCTTTGTGTTCATTGCAAAAATGATCAATAACTTCCAGGGGCAAAATTCCAGAAAAATTACTTAGTCCAACATTATAAAAAATTTGGGCAGCACTTCCCCTCAAAATAAAGATTTTTACCCTCAAACCACATAAACCCCAGACCATAATAGAGGGAATTGAAGAAAGAAAAAGAGAGGTGTGGGGCAGGTTCATTTATACAAGACATGAAACCATACACCTTCTCCACCCAGTAAAATGTGTAAAGAGAATATATAATAAAGAGAAAATTGAACTCTCTTACCATGTGCAGCTTTTGAATTGATAACAAATTCATCAGTTCCATTTCTTTTCCCGTTTCTATACTGTCACACATGTATGATATGCAGGTTACATGCACTGCAGCTACTACGATATGGTATGGACAAATGCTCCACGGCCTCAACCTCCTGGTCCAAGCCTTGAAAGTCGTATTTCCGTTCACAGACAGTATCTGCAGGGGACAGTCATACATCTTAACGAACATATTCTGCGATAGGTGATCAGCCAGAGCTATTCGTCGACCTTCTTTCAAGGTTTCGTCAAACGAAAGGTCACTGTCTGTGATCGTACGCCGAATTTCTCCGACTCCCAAAAACTTATATGATAATTTATGATCTTATAAGTTGAGAATCATTTAAGACTGTGTGAACTTTCAGGCTGAAGCTATTAGTATAGGAAGTCACCTTAAAAAAGTTAACGATTTTTATTTCATTAGCATGATTAGTACAATTAAATTTTCCCGATTTTTTTTTTAAATTTTTTTATTGATTTTTCTACCATATTAACTTAAACTTTAACTTATTGATGAAAATATATCCTATTGTAATTATTACATTTTTTTACTAGTACGTTAATTATTGAGACTTCGTGACACAAATAATATATAAACTTTAATATTTAACATTTAGGTGACTTATAGACCCATTGGGTCGGGTGTATATGTATATATTTAGTTAAACTATGTTCATGATGTTAATTGACACACTACTGTATTTATGTAAGTCACTATATAAAAAAATCTAGTTACTTACTTACTTACTTACTTACATAGCTTCAGGCAAATGTTTGTGATATGGAGAACCCTGGACTGTATTTTTTTTAAGCCTTACAGAAATTTCTTTCGTTAAAACTAAAAACATTGGTTCATACGTGAAAGGGTCCAACAAGTTTGAAAAGGGACCGCTACCATCTAAAGAAGGATAATAAACAATAGCAAATGGGAATTAAATAAAGGCAACAGTGTAGTATACCACTGTTCAAAACTCGTAAATCCATGAACAAAAAACAAATTCGGGGTAGCAAACTAAAACTGAGGGAAACGCATTAAATATAAGACGAGAACAACGACACAACATTAAAATGTAACACACACAGAAACGGACTAAGCATTAGACAAAATCCGATGAGAAGAACAAATATAACATCAAAACATAATACATGCATTTGGGATAGAAAAGTACCGTGATACGTCTTATAGTTATGTGAATTCACACTTAAACACAACAGAAACACAACTTTAAAATGTAACACACACAGAAACAAACTATAATATAACACTGGCCTTATTCCTGACTTGGTACAGGACATTTTTAAAGAAAAAAAATGGTGGGTTGAACCTGGTTTTGTGGCATGCCAAACCTCGCACTTTAATGGCAATGTTAAATATAACATTAAAATGACAACATAATATTACAGGACTAGAATACGAATAAATAGGAGAACATATTAGACAAAGAAACACATGAATAATAGCTAACACAAGGGATTAGCTTTAAAATTCAATACGCCAGAAACTCGACTCGCCCACACAAGATTTACCAGTGACGCCCAGATATAAAAGTCCCCAAGTCAAAACAAGTACAAAGTTGTACAGCACTGAGGATCAGAAGTTCAAAAAGGTTGTGCCAAATACGGCTAGGGTTTTCTGCTTGGGATAAGAACATCCTTATTATTTAGAACAATTTATCCTAATTAATCTGTTTTAGCATTAATTTTTGTATTTGGTTTACCGTTTAATATATGTATTTCAAGATCCAGGAAAGGACTGCTTTTATTATAAGTATCACCCAGCAGGCACTCAACGTTCAATAAACGTTGAAATGAGGTTGAAATGTGATCAACGTATGTTCAACGTTGAAACAACGTAAAATATTCAACGTTGAGAAATAAACAAACATTCAACGCTGAATTAACTTTGAATATTTCAACGTTGAAATTGGAACGTTGGTTCAACATTGCATCAACGTTTACTTATTAAAGTACTCGTGGTAGGCCTATATAAAAAAAACATTATCAGAAGGCAATACATACATAACCGTAGAAGTATATATTTATAAAGAAAAGAATGAAATAGAGTTTTGGTTTTCACAAAACAGTATAGAACGTACAAACTATTGATCACTTCTTCAACTTGAGTTTTGCGTCAAGGTATTAAAAAAAGGGGGGGGTCGTTTTCTAGGCAATAAGAAATATAATTTATAAATTGTATTTCATATAGTGTTAATTTAAATATAACGATAGCATGTAAAGAAATAATTAATTTGAAATAGTTGATTATCAACAATGATCGCGATTTTTTTCAAACATATTTTCGCGGGATTTGAACAGGAAGTTAGATTGCTTGTGCGCATGATTTAAACCCGCACCTTTCTTGTATTTCAAAACGAACAGCAAATGACGAAGTCGAAGAGAAACTTTCCGTTTATTACGTATATTTATGGTATGTAGATATTTTTATGTCGCTATCACGTCTTTTATATTGTAACTTTTTTCGTTTATTACATGCATCACTGGGTTTTATTATCATATTCCTTACAATCTATGTTTATCGCCTTCAATAAGATTTACTTGTTAAATGTTAAATCAATCATGTTAACCAGCTGGTGCCCCGTTGCTTTGTTTATACAGGTGCCTCAATTGACCTCAGCTTCGGTTGACCTCAGCTCCGGGCTACGGACTCCGGGCTCCTGTAACATAGCTCCTGCAGAATATTTCTTTGTTCAGTGTCATTTAACCATATTATAATCAGGTTACTAGAGTAGTATAAAAAAGAGAAATAGCTGTATAGATGAGATACGATATACGAGAGGAGATACGATTTTGTGAACGAGAGGTGCGTACGTAGAAGATTTGAGATTATGACACCGTATTGTTTAGATGTTGTAAACTTGTATTACTCTAACATGTGCTTTGGAATTTGAATAATACAGTATTGAACTTGAAATCGACATTGACGCAACGTTAGATATTGTTACTACCACGAAAAATAGCATTAAGTAAATATTTGACGGGAAAATATTTATAGAAATGCTGAAATAAATTTCAAATTACACATGAAAATAAAGATTGATTCTTAAATTTTCACATTATGATAGAAAAAGAATAAAAATACTAGATTTGTAATTGCTAGCAATAACGGATGGCACCCTTTCCCAATTGCCAGGTGAGCGGCAGCCATTTTGAAAATTCCAAAGTCAAATAGTGCATCTACAGATATCTAGTAACATTTTTGCAAAGTTTCATTAAGTTTGAAGCATTTTGAAATTTTTGATATTTTTGCTGTTTCCATGGTTACGGCAGCCATTTTGAAAATTCCAATTTCAAAATGCAACTCTGCTTATGCTAGTTACTATTCCTGTAAAGTTTCATCCAGTTTGCAGCATATTCTTTTTTTTTGAAATTTTTAACCTTTTTGCATTGTTTCCATGGTAACAACAGCTATTTGGGAAATTCCAACTCCAAATGCCACATCTTCTCATGTTGCTCATCGTTACTGTGAAGTTTCATGAAATTTGGAGCAGTTTGAGATTTTTGGAATTTTTGATGTAGTTTCCATGGCAACAGAGTAGTTCCAATGAGAGCCAAAATCATCCAAAACCTGTATATAGTGGGCACCTACATTGTATTGAAATATAATGATTCTGAGTTAAAGCTGAATTCACTAGCAATTTGACCAAGAAGTCATATTTTACCAGATGTTACGATGATCTGAATTGTAAATCGATAAATGTCGTCTACGGATTAGAGTGCAACCTTTGCGGATTGGTATACGTCGGTGAAACGAAAGGAAGGCTAAACAAACGTATGTGCGGTCATAGATCAGACATTAACCTCAATGTTAACGACATTCTATACCAGCATTTCAATCAGCCCGACCATTCCATCGTGTCTATGACAGTTCGCATTATCGAAAAGATATACCATAGCTCTAACAATCCTAATCTTTCAACGACTCTCCGTAGACAAAAAGAAGACTACTGGATTAGACAATTGGGAACTGCAACACCGTATGGCTGCAATGACAAAATTGATGGTATAGGTATTCTATCTAGTCCTTCGTGTAACTCGGTGAATGTGATGAATATTTTCAACTCGATTCCTCGACGTAGACGCAGTCATGGTCATCGTCATTATACATCACCTTCTCTGCATGATGCCTCTATTAATGACTTGCTGTCATTCATACAAAAACCGTTAGGTATTCATCACATTCGCACGAAACTTTATCCATTACCCCTTTCAAAACTTCATTCTCTGTTCAATTTATGTTTGGAATCCACTGTTACAAACCCTCATTCAAACCAATACAAACTTCAAGCTATAATTTCGGATATTGCAAGTCACAGACTTTTCAAGCCAGTTCGCATTGGAAAAGATGAAAAAGAGAAAAGATCTTTTCTAAATCTTTCCTTTGCCAACAAAGGTCTCGATGGCGTCAACCTACGCAATATCCCTCATCATAAATTAGTTCAATCGAAAATACCTCCTTATTTCAAAGACCAGTCTGTACCAATAATTTCTTATACCTATACCAAACCTATTGCAACTAAAATTTTCAATTACAAACGCGTTTTGCAGAATCTCGATATTGACGACTTCAAGTCTAAACCTCCTTATTGCACTTGTGCTAGTTCCCAGTTCAAATATAATCCTGCTGGCCACGTTATTACCGGTGACCTTAACATTGTTAATAACACTTCTCTACGAAATGTGTTATCGAAAGGTCCGAAATATCGTGAGCCTAAATCCATCAATTGGAAATACAACTTTAAAATTTTGATGGACTCAGTCGAGGATTATGCCAGGCAATGGCTAAACGCGAAAAGGAAGACGTAGACACTCTATCCGAATGGATTAAGGCAGTGAAGTCGTTAATACAAATTAGAATTAAGAAACTGAATGGGTCCATCAATGCCCATGCTACGTCAATCTTTAAAGACCCAAATGTTGCTAAACACTTATCCGACCCCCATGATAAATATGTTGTTGTCCCCGCAGATGAATCTCCAAATAACATCGTTTTTGTCTGTAAAGGTCACTACATTAATTGCTTGATAAACGAATTAGGTATAGACAATTCACTTGGAAACTCAACATATACCCTCACGACACTTACCAAAGAGGAAATCCTGGATAATCATAGGTCTGTTCTTTGTTCCTTTGGTATTTCAACCAAAGATGAAGAACTGGATCTTCCATCACTGTATTGGATACCTAAACTACATAAGTGTCCTTACAAACAACGGTATATTGCTGGGTCTTCCAAGTGCTCCACGAAACCTCTTTCTAAATTATTACCATCTATTTTATCAGCAATCAAAGACGGGCTTCAAAGTTATTGTGAAACTGCCTATTCTAGAGGTGGCGTGAATCAGTTGTGGATACTTAAAAATTCCAAAGATCTTTTAGAGTACATACAATCTAACTCTCTTTCATCTTGTAACAGTATTAAAACATTTGACTTTTCTACTCTTTACACAAGTATTCCACATTCCAAACTAAAAAAAAATTGAAAGAGTTGGTATTACTTTGCTTCATAAAAAAGAATGGCCAATGTAGATACAAGTATCTTGTCTTAGGGAGGGATAAAAGAGGGACGAAAGATTCCAAAGGGACAGTCAAACTCATAAATCCAAAACAAACTGACAACGCCATGGCTAAAAATAAAAAAGACAAACAGAAAAACAATAGATAAATCATACTTTGTAAAGAATCAATCTGATTCAAACAAAAAACTCTCTGAAACCGATATTATCAAGATGCTTGATTTCTTGATTGACAACATATTTGTAACGTTCGGAGGACGTGTTTTTCAATAGACTGTCGGCATCCCAATGGGAACAAACTGTGTCCCTCTACTTGCCGACTTGTTTCTTTATTATTATGAGGCTGACTTCATGCAGGAACTTCTTAGGAAGAAAGATAAGAAGTTAGCAATATCCTTTAACTCTACTTTCCGCAATATAGATGACGTTCTTTCACTAAACAATTCAAAATTTGGTGACTATGTGGAACGCATCTATCCCATCGAATTGGAGATAAAGGATACTACAGATACGGTTAAGTCGGCTTCATATCTTGACTTACATCTAGAAATTGACAATGAGGGTCGGTTGAAAACAAAACTTTACGACAAAAGAGATGATTTAGGCTTTCCAATTGTGAACTTTCCATTTCTAAGTAGCAACATTCCAGCAGCACCTGCATACGGGGTATATATCTCCCAATTGATACGATATTCCCGTGCTTGCATTTCCTATCATGATTTTCTTGATAGAGGGTTACTGCTCACAAGGAAGCTATTAAACCAAGAGTTCCAAATGGTGAAGTTGAAATCATCCCTTCGTAAATTTTACGGACGCCATCACGAGTTTGTTGACCGTTATGGAATAACCGTTTCACAAATGATATCGGATATGTTCCTTACGGTGAACTACAATCCCCTTCTCTTCCATGAATGTGACCTACCGAATTGGAGCAGGATCTGCTTACCCTTCCGGAGCACCTGAGATCACCCCTAGTTTTTGGTGGGGTTCGTGTTGTTTATTCTTTAGTTTTCTATGTTGTGTCATGTGTACTATTGTTTTTCTGTTTTTCTGTTTGTCTTTTTCATTTTTAGCCATGGCGTTGTCAGTTTGTTTTAGATTTATGAGTTTGACTGTACTTTTGGTATCTTTCGTCCCTCTTTTAAAGCATATCCAAACAGTTCACCAAAACCAAAAACTGGATTTTTTCACATTTGTTCTGTTTCCATGGTAACGGCAGCCATCTTGAAATTGCCAACCCCAAAAAGCAAATCTTCATATGGTGGTTAACATTATGGTATAGTTCAATCTTCTTGGGTCCATTCACATTAGAGTTCCAGACTGGACAAAAATGTGTGGAAGAAAAATAATAATAACTAGATTTGCCATTGCAAGCAATAGCGGATGGCACCCTTGCCGTATTTTCAGGCGAGCGGCAGCAATCTAAAAGATTCCAATTTCAAAAAGTGCATCTACACATTCAAATTATCATTGTTGTAAAGTTTCATTAAGTTTGGAGCATTTTGAAATTTTGGATATTTTTGCTGTTTCCATGGTTATGGCGGCCATTTTGAAAATTCAAACTTCAAAATGCACATCTTCCAATGTTGCTCATCATTACTGTGAAGTTTCATTAAGTTTGGAGCATTTTGATATTTTGGACGAATTTGCTGTTTCCATGGTAACGGCGCCCATTTTAAAAATTCCAACTTCAAAAGTCAACTCTGCTTATGCCAGTGACCATTTCAGTAAAGTTTCATCCAGTTTGCAGCATTTTTATCTTTTTTTGAAATTTTTGACCTTTTTGCATTGTTTCCATGGTAACAGGAGCTATTTTGGGAATTCCAACTCCAAATGCCACATCTTCTAATGTTGCTCAACGTTAATGTGAAGTTTCCTGAAGTTTGGTGCATTTTGAGATTTTTGAAATTTTTGATGTTGTTTCCATGGCAACATAGTAGTTCCAATGAGTGCCAAAATCATCCAACACCTGTATATAGTGGGCACCTACATTGTATCAAAATATAATGATTCTGAGTTAAAGCATATTCAAACAGTTCACCAAAACCAAAAACTGGAATTTTTCACATTTGTTTTTTTTCCATGGTAACGATAGCCATCTTGAACCATCCATGCTTCCTGCAACACTGCACATGGGGGTCCTTAATATAGTAAAGTTCCATCAACTTTGGTCCATTGGATTTCAAGAAATCGCGCGGACAAAATGTGTTGCAAGAAAAATAATAAGAAAAAAAAGAAACGTAGAATTACAATACGTCACCCCAACTCCGTTGAGGGTGCCATAAAAATAAAAAAGACAAAAAGAAACGTAGAATAACAATATGTCACCCCAACTCCGATGAGGGTGCCATAATTAGATAAAGCGCGTTTCCAATTTAATGTCATTTTTTCTGTAACACTAAATGGTAGCAATATCTGACGTTGCGTCTTTGTGTTTATGTTAATTTGCAAGACTTCGTTCAGATTACATCAGGATCCATTTATTTATTTATGTGACCAGGATTCCGTTTAGCACGCTACAAGAGATTTTTAAGGTAACCCTGTCAACGAGTAAACTTGGCATTTGTCGTCCGTGTACAAGTAAAACGTAGACATAAAACATAACAGCATTAACACAAGAATACACACTTGAGTTCAAGTTGCAGCACGGCAAACTAACTGCTCAACCAAACTACACTTTTTCGTCACATTGGTGACAGCGATGGTATTGACTGTGTGTGACTTCAACGAACTTGTAATAAAATAATGGAACACCAAGAAGAACAACAAGGACGTTAACGCAGGCTCCAATGCTCTCTCAAGTAAGGCAGAATTTCTTTAGAAATCAAGTAGTTTCCCCAGCAGATTCTGGGTTAGGTAGTTCGCCTGAAACTGGACGTACTCCTAATGATATTCATACGGAGAATATGCCAGAGGTCAGATATCGCCGCAATATCGGGCACTGCTACCAAAGAAAAAATCACTATCATAGAGTTATCCAGGAGATGAGCAATACGGAAAAAGATGGAGGAAATGGTTGGAAGAAATTTTGGCAAATATGGATTATTTTGCTTACTCTCAGTAACGGCCTCGTCGCATTATCATGGATTTTGTTCCCTCACAATCGGGTTGTACAGAAATATATTCGAGTTAAATGTATGGAACAATGCAAAGTCACGAAGAGTCCTTTTTAGTATACTAAAAGGACAAGCGGAGACGTATGCAGTAATAATACAGGGAGATTATAATCACCTTAAACAAAATAGGAAAGAAGGGTATGTGACAGAGGCAAAACTTAGAAAGAGAAAACCTAAAGAATCTTTTAGAGATTTCGGTCAAGCCATACAAGATTTGTACCGTAGTGCGTATCCGGGCAATCCTGAGATTGTAGAAGAGAGCTCTATTAAAGCGTTCCTTGACAAGTGCAGACAATCAGGAGATTTAGGATTATGTCACCGTATTGTTGAGCCCGTAGTTTAGATGTTGTAAACTTGTATTACTGTAACATGTGCTTTGAATTTTGAAGAATACAGTATTGAACTTTTAATCGACTTTGTGTTTATGTTAACTTGCGAGACTTCGTTCAGACTATACCAGAATCCATTTATTTATTTATGTGACCAGGATTCCCTAAATCACTCTACTAGAGATGTTGAGGGTACCTAGTGAAAGAGTGAACTTGGCATTTGTCGTCCGTGGACGAGTGAAACGTAGACACCAAACAATGCAGCACAAACACAAGAATACACACTTGAGGTCAAGCTGCACTACGGCAAAACTAACCAACTTATACACTTTTTTCGTCACAATATTTATGAATAATTTTGTTTAGAAACTCTAAATTTGTATCATATTGCATAATCAGGGAAAATATAACGTCAACATTGTATAATTGTTTTTCGGAAAACAGACCAGAACACATGGAAGGACCATCATTTATAATGTCCACCAATTATACTATTTTTATTAGCGTTAAATGTGGAAATAGATATAGGAAGATGTGGTGTGAGTGCCAATGAGACAACTCTCCGTACAAATAACAATTTAAAAAGTAAACCACTATAAGTTAAAGTACGGCCTTCAACACGGAGCCTTGGCTCACACCGAACAACAAGCTATAAAGGGCCCCAAAATTACTAGTGTAAAACCATTCAAACGGGAAAACCAACGGTCTAATCTATATAAACAAAACGAGAAACGAGAAGCATATTTAGTTTCATTTTAAAGTTAAGGTAAAAATTGATACATGTAATATTCATAAAGATTCAAATAAGAAAAAAGGGGGGATAAGCAAGTGTTTACATTACTTATTGTGTTCAGGTGAATTTCCCAACATTTTTACTGTATACTATATCATGTATATATATGCAATTCGTTTAGTTTAATTAAGTACATACTTTTTTACGATAATAAACAATGAATTTCAACTGGACAACAAAGTATTACACTTCAACGATCATGTGATGGAAAATTGATACTTTAATTGTCTTTTAAGTACAAAGTCATTAACTAATTCAACAAAAAAGTATTATTTAACGTTATGAGCTTCAATGCTTCTAGAAACAAATTGAAAGTGGCTCAAATTTAAAATACCTTTTCAGGACATACAATTTATATTCATTATAATCTGATTTTTTCCAGAGGTTACATATACTTCAAAAGTATAAAGATGTCACTGGGAAATGATATCTGATTTGGCCTCTCCTGCTTAAAGTCTACCAAAGAAAGATCCCGAATTGCTGGAAGGATGATGCCATACAATAAGGATAAAAAGAGACAAATATAACAAATGAATCTATAAAATAAATCTTGTATCGAAAGAAGTATCATTGTATTACTAAATTTGATAGTGTTCCTGAGTAAATATGTATTCATATAATCATTTATACCAATTACATGTATAGGTGTGAGAGTAAAATATATATATTTATGTAACATATATATAATCAAGGAACTTTGTTTTTTGTGGAGAGTTGTATGGTAAACAACCATGAAGCATCTTCTTATTTTCATACGTACAATGTATTGCGATCATGGATCTGATAATGTCTTCACTCTCCTTGGAATGTACTACTTTAGATTGGTTGGTCGTTTAACAAGAACTACTTTGAACTTGTGAGAATTGTTTAGAACTATTCAATGTCTTCTTTCCTTTCCGGAGATCCTTAATGAGGTGTCAGGAAATAAAGTGTATGTCATAATGTTTATGCACACCCTGTAATCAAATTCATTGAATGATTTTTTTGTATAGCTATTAACAACAAAAAATACAAGTAAGAATATATCAAAAGTAATAGATGTCCACTTGTGTATAAAAATAGAAAATTAGGTATAGTATCTTTTAATACAAGTGGATACACACAATCATTTCAGGTATTCCTTCTGGTAGTTTTTCTTGTTCTCAAAAGCTAAATATACATTTTTAAAATAAATTTAACAATTAAATATGAGAGACACAGAAACCAACAGGATATTAAGATGTAACATCTAAAGTCTAGATTATTGACTTTGTACAAGCACCAGATCCTGTTTAAGTAACAGTTGATGTATTTATTTAGATGTCTCCCATTGAGCTTATCTATTTGGTTCATATGTGTATTGGTAAGAGAGAAAAACATTAAAAAAAAAACGGTACACCTAGGCTGCCTGTCTACCATCTAACAACAGCAAAAATTTGAAAAACAGGTAAAAATGTGTATGTAGCTTTATAATAATGTTCATTAATATATTTTCAACTACTATTCAACCTTGAATGGATGTTGAAACTTTCAACGTTGATTCAAATTTTCAAAATCAAACATAGTTTTGACATTGTTTCAACGTTGAGAAACAACCTTGTTTCAACGTTGAATCAACGTTGGGTGCCTGCTGGGGAGCTTTATTGAAAGTCAGTTCAAAAGGATATATCTCGTTAGTGTACAAACTGGAGTCGTCATTTCTAAGAGTAATTGATATCGAAATATCTAAAAGTTAACTATTAAATGTGTGTATCAGATGGTGTGTCGATGAGTCTAAGCTGTTTGTAGTAATTAATTATTAGTTAAAATGTTGTGAATTCGTGTTTACTTTTGCAGATTCAAAATGTAAAATTTACATCAAATACTAATGATATTATTAGCAGCCTTATCTGCCGGAACGAAAACAAAGTCCTTGACGAGAACTTTTAGCTAATGTTTGGTACAGGAACTAGGGCTAAAGTGGTTGATGTATGTTGTTAGAAATGTTTTAATTAACATCAACTTTTTCATTTCTAAATAAAAGGATCGAAGGTTTCTTGTCAGCTTTTTCTCATTTAAACCATTTCGAGTAGTAGGTATGGCGTGTGTAGTGGATGATTTTACAATTTTCATACTTATCTAATTATTAATTTTAGCTGTAATGAGCTTTATGTCCTCTTCTAATGAATGATGTCAACTTATGGCCATGAACGATTTAAGGTCTCCTGTAATAACATGGGAAGTTGGGCCATACATATTTGATAAACTGACAGCAATCTATGAATATTTTTTACACTTAGGGAAAGACACCACTAGTTTTACTCGAAGATTATTGTCAAAAGGTACACCAGTACAAGAAAGACGACAAGGTATGATGTAGGTTGATACTGGAATAAATATATCTCACAGTCACATTCCTGTTGTATAGGTAGTTTTTAATTATATTACATACACTTTCAAACACGTTAAACGACAATCACTGTATTTCCATTATTACGTTTTCGTATTCGATAAATTGGGGTCTTATTATGCCATCAGCTAAAATATATATTGTGAAAAAGCTCATAACTATGTAATTATAAAACCGAGGGACAAGTTGCTGTTTTAAGTGTGAATTCGCATTACTATAAGACGTGTTACGGTACTTGTCTATCCCAAACTCATGTATTTAGTTTAAATGTTTAATGTTATATTTGTAATTCTCATCGCATTTTGTCAAATGTGTTGACGTCTTTTCTATTATATTTATGTGTTATGGAAACAAAAATTAATCACCGCCGTCATTTATTAGATTTATTTTTGGTCAACATAATCTGTACGATAATTTAAGTTTGAAGTTGGATTCATAACAAACTGCACATATACATATTATAGTTAATTGTTATTGATAAGTATTGCAATATGCATTGTGTTTAAATGCAATATCAGTATTTAGTTCTATTTTAATCTTTAATCAATCCTAATTCTATCTTACTTTTGAGATATAGTTTTTCATATGTGACGTAATTTTTCTGCTGTTTCAGAAATTTCATATGTTCAAATTTTTAATGCCTTTTCACCATCGTATGTGACGTAATTTTTAATGCCTTTACACCGTCGTATGTGACGTCATTTTCATAATTTACTGCGTTGAGGCCTGGACTGAGTCGGGTGTGTCTATTCTGTGTTGGTCATTCATTATGTATTCGTGTTTGTTTTATGTAATGAGTTAATACTTCAGTTTCATTATGTATATCTGTTATATTCATTTGATAAAATTTACTGTTTGTAATAGCATTAATTGTTCTAAATAATTAGGATGTTCTTATCCCAAGCATACAAACTTAGCTGTATTTGACACAACCTTTTTCAACTTTTGATCTTCAGTGCTGTACAACTTTGAACTTTTTTTCGCTTTCGATCTTTTATATCTGGGCGTCACTGGCGAGTCTTGTGTGGACGAGGCGCGTTTTTGGCGTATTAAATTTTAAACCTGACGCTTTTTGTTATTCATTAATCATGTGTTTCTTTGTCTAATACGTTTTCCTATTTATTTGTATTGTAGTCCTGTAATATTATGTTGTCATTTCTATGTTATATTTAACATTGCTATTAAAGTGCGAGGTTTGGCAGGCCACAAAACCAGGTTCAACCCACCATTTTTTCCTTTAAAAATGTCCTGTACCAAGTCAGGAATATGGCCATTGTTATATCATAGTTCGTTTTTGTGTGTGTTACAATTTAACGTTGCGTCGTTTGTTTTCTCTTATTTTTGAGTGTAAATTGACATTGCGATAAGACGTGTCACGGTACTTGTCTATCCCAAATTCATGTATTTGGTTTTGATGTTATATTTGTTATTCTCGTGGGATTTTGTCTGATGCTTGGTCCGTTTCTGTGTGTGTTAGTTACATTGTAGTGTTGTGTCGTTGTTCTCCTCTTATATTTATGCGTTTCCGTCAGTTTTAGTTTGTTACCCCGATTTTGTTTTTTGTCCATGGATTTATGAGTTTGAACAGCGGTATACTACTGTTGCCTTTATTTGTTTAGCACACATATATGAACTGCAGATAACATTATGTAAACAGATTTGACGGCAGCCAAAGATTCGCAACATCGCTAAGATGAAACGTCAACATGTCCTTATTTGATGTCGTTTAGTCCTATAAAAACATAGCTTGTTCAACTGAATATTTAAAATTTATAGTGTACTTCTTTTGTGATAGTTGCAATGCTAGGATAAGACGATCAGTTCTTCATGAATGATTATAAAGTTATTGTTAAAGGGTGAAACCGGCTTGCATTTAGCAGCCAGCAAGGGGATAAACAACGTTGTAAAAGCATTTGTGAGTTTTGGAGCCGACATATCAGCTGTTAATAATGAGGTAAGTCATGCTTTTATTATACTAAGACGTTAATGTAGAGCTCCATTCCGTTGAACATTTATCTGATAACACATATTTTGTTTATTTGCAATAATGCGAAAATTATCTGTAAATCGTTATGCGGTCTTGCTTATTTATGTTTAATTATTCGATTTATATATCCATTTCACATATAAAGACATGATGATCAGGAATATGTCTGACAAATGCTCTCAAACAAGTTTTGTATGTACGATTTCTTATGCATTTGGCAATTAACACAAATAGGGGCATGGTTTCTATTTAACCAAAGATGCATATTAGTATTATGTTAAATTAGTGATTGAACTATATAATAGGTCGTATGTACTCAATACGAAAAAGTCGTATATTTGTTAGTCAAAGATTTTGCAATGATATTGACATCTCAAACGGATCCATAGTTTTTTCCTCCCAATGCTAAGCATAAAAATGCGGCGACAGGAATATGCAACAGCAAAAACATAATGTAGTGAAGCAGCCACTATCTGCTATTATACTGATTTCCTGAATATGTTGAAAATTATTTTGTGCATTTTCAAAAATGAGGGGCGAAAGATACAACAGTAACGATTAAACTCATAAGTCGAAAATAAACTGACAACGTCATGGCTAAAATGAAACAAAAAATGAATTCAAGACTCATGATCCTTCCGAAGTGTAGGCCTTTCAACTGTCTTATTTGCATTTTTCGTCATTTGCCTTCCTTATTTATATGCATTCAACAGTAAAAAGAGAATATCATATGTAAATCATTGTATGTTTTGAATTATAAAGCAGATATGATTTGGTCCGGTTGAAAAATTTAAAAGAAGTATGTATGAATTTCATTCAAGACTATACTATATATATATATAAAAGAAGATGTGGTATGATTGCCAATGAGACAACTGTCTACAACAGACCAAAATGACACAGACATTAACAACTATAGGTCACCGTACGGCCTTCAACAAAGAGAAAAGCCCATACCGCATAGTCACCTATAAACGGCCCCGATAAGACAATGTAAAACAATTCAAACGAGAAAACTAACGGCCTTATTTATATAAAAAAAAATAACGAAAAACAAATGTGTAACACATAAACAAACGACAACCACTGAATTACAGGCTCCTGACTTGGGACAGGCACATACATAAATAATGTGGCGGGGTTAAACATGTTAGCGGGATCCCAACCCTCCCCCTAACCTTAGACAGTGGTATAACAGTACAACATAAGAACGAACTATACAAATCAGTTGAAAAAGGCTTAACTCATCAGATTGACAAAAATACAATTGGACGTGGCCGCGTACTTATACATCCCGACAAAAAAGACACAATGAATAGATCTGAGAGTACTTGCAGTTATCTGACAGCTAGTTCAAAGCCACTAACAACTAATAAAAAAATCATGCATCTAAGACTAAAATATCAATCCGTACACATCCAACATCCAATGGATTTAGTGTAAATCCGCATAAACAGCAAGAGAAAAACATGACCTTGTGCAATGTCAAATTTGCATTCATTTGATATCAGTAATTGAGCTTTTGACAATATATCTGACGACATTAACACGTAACATACCAATGTAAATATGTAAAGAAAAGACTGATGTAATTAATGTTACCCAATTATATTTTAAACACTTTTTTAAGATCGGTGATGATCGGAAGTTCTTCCTGTTTGATAAGCCTTTACAGTACTTCTTACTTTTGAGCAGTCATAATAAGTATATATACATAGTTTTACATGCTAACAGTGTATACTTATTTTGTTTCCTTTAGGGTAATTCACCTTTACATCTAGCGGTGTTATATGAAAGGGAGAACATTGTGACGACTTTGATAACATCAGGTGCCGATCCATCAGCTAGAAATAATGAGGTCAGCATTTTCCGGAAGAGTCTTTTCTGACTCGTGTTTCATGATTATTTCACATTCCCGCATGCATGCATAACGGGACACACTTAGCATGTCCTCTATTTTGCAATGATGACGAATACGGTATTGGTTCTCGTTAGATTTTCCTTAGTGATATTTTGAAATTGTTTATTTACCCGAATCAGAAATCGTTTAAAAAGTTTATGTTATTGTAACCTATAATTCCAAGTTGTTGACATGAACATTCTTGTATATTAAATGTTATAAATGTTTGTTTTTATTATATTGCGTTGATTTGTCGATAATGCCTGGCTATTTCTATCAAATGGTGCATAATATAAATTCCTTTTTGAACACATAATACTTCTATTATTTTGTAACAGGATAAAACACCTATTGATATAGCTGAAGATGTGTATGAACAAAAAAAGAATAGCATACATGGGTATAGATATCGAATGATATTGAATGTTCTAAAGGTAGTTATCCTATTTTAAGTAGTAAATACAGTAGTTTTGAATGTTTGATAAATAGCCTGTTGTTTAAGCCATATCGCGCAGCTTTGAGTCGCACCCTTTATTATACCCTTTACCACATCCTTCCCTTTATCACACTCTTTATCAAACCTTACTCATGTTTTTAATTATTTTCACATAAAGTCCCTTTTAATTTATACAAGCTTCTCAAGAAATATTTGTTCTCAAAACAGGTCCTAAATGACGGGTCTTTGGGGTGAGACGCAATTTATTGAATGGCGTCATTATTAGGCATGTGAAGCCACAAACGTCGAGTTTTCATTTTTTCTGGCACAAACAAAAACTCAATGAAATAGCATACAAAGCACACAAATAATATACAATAAACAAAATATTTTTTAAAACAACAGTATGCAAATTGTAAGGTTATCCAGGTGCTTCAGATGAGTACTTCAACAGTTCTTTTAAAACTGTTTAGTTAAAACAAAAGTAAAATTGAGGGTAACCCAGATGCTAAGGATCAGAAAGCAGTTCATATATACTCTCCTGTTGAAATATATGATAAAGCGTATAAAACATGGACGAATCCCTATCACATGCCGTATCATCTTCGACCAATATCACCCTTCGGGCCTAAAGGCTCTTCGACTGATATTGGTACCTTTGGGTGACACAGTATATGATACGGATTTTGCGATGTATAAATCTCTATTCATCATACGTTTTTATCTTTAACATTTATTGTTATGTTACAGTATACATTTTGGTTCAAATGTTACCCTAGAAAAAATGTATGAATTGACATTAACAATATGAATTGTAAACAGAAACACAATTTTCGATAAGAGTTGAATATTGGTAGTGGTCGTTGTGTTTTTGTTGTTAAAATGCATCACAATCAAAAGGATCTGAAGAAAGGTCTCTAGCATGTCAAATAAGATGGTGATATTAAACGATATATGACATAGTTCTGAAGGTGTTGCATAAAGCAAACAGCTATACAACTTAATTGTTGGCATAACATATTTAAATGTGTTTTAGGGAAACTCTCATACGTTGATTAGAACAAGAAAACAGTCCCGTGCCATCACCAAAAAACAAGAACCTACTAAGGCGAAACCAAATACCATACAGTCAGAAAAGTCAAAAGGTACAAATATATTTAGCAATAGTATTCAGTTACGTCTAAATTTATCGATAAAAATCAATACTAATAGTAAAAGAAAACAACAATATTAAAAGATTAAACTACAGGTATAGGTATTTAGTGGTGATAATTAGCTGTTCCAAAATAGGAGATGTTGGCTGCAACAGAACTATTTTTACACAGAAATCTATATTTCATTTATTTACATTGGCCTTATTGATTGTAAATTGATGACGTTTTGTTATTGACGATCGTCTGTATAAGGTTGTTATCGCTTCATATAGTAAATAAGATATCATTATTTATTAAAAAGTTTGATTCAAAAATATAGATTTTCGCTTCCTTAAGATGTAAAACTTCCATTATGTGTTATTTTAATGCTGACAAAATATCATAAATAAATATTCAAATGATGACATGTCATTTAATCGGTCCGTTTCCCTTGCAAATGGAAACTGGTAATTGTCTATATTAGTCTGAGAACTGTTTAACTATCATTTAAATTGAACATATTCAGACTCCTTCAAATCATGGAAATGAGGTTTCCTCAACGGCGTGCTGAATGTTTTTTGTGTACTTTTTTTTATGTTAAATCATATATCTAAATTATATACTTGTAAGTAGAAAATTCATAAAAAAAAACCTGAACTTGATGATCAAATTTTAAATTATTTACAGGTTAAAGGTTATGGCTGTTTTTTTGTGTTCGGCAATCTACGATCTTTAAAAAATCTTATTAATAATAGTTTGTTTCAAATTTAGTTACTATTTTGTTTGTAATTACTGTTTAGAAAAGGACCTTCAACTCCCTTGGTTGGTTGATGCTGAAGAATTCCAACGCATGCTTTCACAAGGAACATATTTATCTTACGAGAACCGTTTGAGTCTAGGTAGTATAGTTATCAAAGATAAACAAGATTCAAAGAGTCAATAAAAAATACAGAAATGAAGATTTAAGAATTTCTGTTTTACATGTTTCATTCTTTATTGGTATGTCATATGATGAGTCTTTTGTAGACGAAACGCGCGTCTGGCGTATATACAAAATTTAGTCCTGGTATCTATGATGAGTTTATATACATACAGATATCGTCAATAATTTCTGGGATATGTTTTGTTTATTTATAGTTCATTGATAACACTGTCTTGAAAATCACAAAAGACGTACGAAGATGTGGAATGAGTGCCAAGTAGACAACTCTTCATCCAAGTCACAATGCATATAAACAAACCAGTATAGGTCAACGTACGGCCTTCAACACGGAGCCTTGACTCACATCGAACAGCAACCTTTAAAGGGCCCTAAAACATTACCCGATAAAACCATTAAAACGTATAACCAACGATCTTATCTATATAAATAAGAAACGAGAAACACTAATCAACCAGATCAACAAACGAAAACTACTCAACATAATATTCCTGATTTAGGACAGGTACAAAGAATTGCAGCAGATGTATATATTATTGCCAAACTGATATAAGAGTGTAACATCACAACATAGAAAGACACACTATAAAATATCAATTGAAATGACTAAACTTTATCAAAAGACATATAATCACAAACTGAAGAAAGACATTTGATATATGATACAATTTAAATACAAAAACATATTTCTCTAAAAAAAATATGTAACATACCTTAAGTTAAAATTAGATAAATAGTATCATTACAAATTCAACTGTATGGCATTCTACAGTTATAAGTTATGTTAGGCGTGTTATGGTGTCTTAAATGCTTTTCTTGAATCTGCTAGGCAAGCAAAAACCCACACATTTAGGATATATGTGTTGTTCTTGTATTTTTATTATAGATATTTATATTAAGGTGGCCCATGCAGATCAGGAAAAAGTACTTTAGCAAGTGTGCTTATTGGTGAGAAAATTCCCCTTCAATGGAATTCTACAGATGGACTGGTCATATACTTTGGCAGAAATGGTATTGATATTGACAAAAAAAAAATGGTTCCGCTTAAGAAAGGTTTGTTTAAGAATAAGGAACACATACATCTTGTCTTTTCTAACACTCAATTAACACGCCATTTTCATTTAAAAAACTTTGTTATTTTTGTCCTTTTTTATTTTGTTTTTGGTCTATATTCTTGTATGAATATCATTATTATATTATAACGGACTTACCCTTTTCCATAGCAGTAGCATATAAATGAAAGATTATAACATGATGTCCTTCACACGCTTTGAGTACACACCCGTGGTGAAAAATGAATATATTGCCTAGGTTGTTACGAATGCACACGCTCGTCATTTGCTTTTTTGAATGAACATCTCGACGTCATAGAACACTGACGTAAGAATATAAAATATTTA
The DNA here is from genome assembly GCA_019925275.1 of Mytilus edulis. Taxonomy (NCBI): domain Eukaryota; kingdom Metazoa; phylum Mollusca; class Bivalvia; order Mytilida; family Mytilidae; genus Mytilus; species Mytilus edulis. The sequence goes on from CM034354.1 coordinate 113,802,201, forward strand.
CTGGAAATTACATGCTTGTGAAACCGAAAATCATCACAACAACGAAACGTAAACAACCAATGATGTAATGTGTTATAAGCCATATTTAAGACATATTAGTAAATTATTATTTAAATGCATCCTTAATGATATATAGACACTATTGTGAATAGTTTTTCTATCCCAGATCCATGTATTTAGTTTTGATGTTATACAATGTTATATTTGTTATTCTCATCGGATTTTGTCTAATGCTTAGTTCTTTTCTCTGTGTGTTACATTTTAATGTTGTGTCGTCATTCTCTTATATTTAATGCGTTTCCCTCGGTTTTGGTTTGTGACCACGATTTTTTTTTCTTTTTTCTATCGATTTATGAGTTTTGAACATCGGTATACTACTGTTGCCTTTCTTTTTTAAGCAAGTCACTAATCCCAGATTCCGTTTGCTCCGTTCTTTTACGCCAATGGTATATTGCATGTATATAGTGGAATTATTACCTCCACCCAAAGCACTTCGATCCAAAGGAATTGCCATATTTCTAATATTCGAATATAATTGATTGATGGGATCTTGAATATATCGTGGTTTTATTACGGGTTGTCCCTTTAGGGCGATAGTTTGTCCCTTGCTATCGATTATGGTAAAACATTTGCCATAAAGGGCCATTCTGTGGTAAAATCACGAGATATTCAAGCCCCCATGCATTCTTTCTTAACCAACCAATAGAACAATCGAACACGCGTTGTGTTGGTTTCTTTCCAAAACTTGGAAAACTTGTTAATAGGTCGGATAACTTTATAAAATAAAACTAGATGTGTCAAAGAGACACGAATGGTCCCGTCTCATAAATTTGAAAAGTCTGCAATTTCCATAACATATGTGGACACACACATGATGGTAGTCTCACATATCAAAATTCAGCTCAAATTCTGGAGGCACATAGAAAAAAGTCTCTATGTGATTTTCAATAATTTATCAAAGTCCATAGCCTGTAATTCCGGCAAAATAAGCACAACAAAGCTACAACAGCGGAACAAAACTAAAACTGGATCTATAATTCATCATGGTTAGATCACATACAAAAAAAAATGCCCAAAATCTGAAGGCGTTTAGAAAAAAAGTCTGTAAAACTGTGATTTTCATCAATTTATCAAAGTCCAAATCCCGTAATTTCGGTAAAAAATATCGAAGCGGAACGAAACTCAAACTTGATTTGTAACTCATCATGGTCAACTCACATACCAAAAAATCAGCCCAATATCTAAAGGCGTTTAGAAAAAATAACTCTGTATAATATTTTGTTGCTGAATGACGGAATGACGGAATTTCGGACAAGGGTTAAACTATATGGCACCGACAACTTCGTTGCGGGGCCATAAAAAAACTTATTCATGTTATTGCTGTAAAACAATTTATGTGGTTTATTAGTTATCAGCACTTTCATATTTTATCATTTATAAATGTTTGTTTTATTTCATAGGTGAAAGGGGTCATGACGTTTTGGCTAAAATTCTCAGAGGGAAACCAGATGTTTTTAACAAATCAAAGATGAGAGAATTTGATCAAACTAAAACATCGGTCAGCAGAAACACTTCAAAGAACCAAAATGAAAACAACACCTCCAAATCAATGATCAAAGATATGCCAATGCATTATTCAGTTACCAGGACATCAACAAAGGAACTTGAAAATCAGACGCATACTTCCATTGCTAAATCTGATCTACAGCCTAAAGGTACAGAAGCGGCAGGCAAATACATGTCTGCAGTAAGAAATGACATCCAAACGTTAGAATGTCAGAGGCTACAACTTCAATCAGATATTTTGGACGAAGTTAGGACTGGACAATATAAAATCGAAATAGCACCGTCAGACCTGATCGATTTTGGTGGCCAGAAATCATATGATATGACCCATCAACTGTTCATACAACACAAAGGTACATTTTTGTTGATGTTTGATGGTAGATATGGTTTATATAGTCAGTTGAAGGATTATCCTGAGGGAGTTACTGCTGTGTGTAAGTAAACTCATCATAAATACAAGAACAAGTATAATACACACAATTAAGTATGCTGAGTATACTGCATATGTTAAATATTGATCAACTTTTTATTACTTGCGGAGAACTCTATGAGGTTGGATACATGATACTGTCGAATTGATGTTCTATTGAGACTAAACATGCTGTGTTATTAAAATACTTTAAAACATTATCTTATCATTCAATAGTGTGCCTTTAACTCGTCAATTATAAATTTTACAATTGACAATGTTTGTAAAATTTCGTTTTCTTTATTTGGTATTTCATTGAAATGATGTATGCTTATCCTGAGATATAACTAAGAATATGATATCATTTTATTTCTGATTCTAATTCTAACAAATTGTGTTACAACGTTTATAGTTCCGTTTAAGCCTATTGCATATAAACCCTTTCATCGGCTTTGAACATAAAGTAAACAACATAACAGTTTTGAATTTTGTAATTCCTACAAAGAATAAATGACGTACTTTTTCAGCTATAATTAAACACTGGGTTGATTCAATATTGACGTACACTGCAGATACGGATGAACTAATGCCAATGATATTGTTTGCAGCAACACATAGGGATATGTGCGGGGTAGATATATATATTAAATATCTTTTAACAAACGTAGAATACAACTATCTGTGAATTGTGAAAGAACGCCATAATTTGATTTGAAAAAAATACCTTACATTATAAAGATGCCCTTTGTCTTGATTAAAATCATATTTCTTACATTTTGAACAAATGATGCAGAAAGAAAATACATATTGTCAAGGTCTTTAGAGCTACAGCTTAAAGTGAAGCTCCAAGGACCTACTACTGTCTTTGATTGACTAGTCTTTATGGTATATATATTTAACATCTGATGGTAGATGTTTCCTACTGTCGTATTCCAAAACGTGTACATTTTTGAATGTGAACTCACCAATTGAGACATATTACACATGTATGAACACCATTAATTAATAATATCCCGTTTAACGTCTGTCTCCAAACGCGCGTTTCGTCTACATAAGACTAATCAGTGACGCTCATATCAAAACAGTTGAAAAGCGAAAAAGGTACAAAGTTGAAGAGCATTGAGGACCAAAAATTCCAAAAAGTTGTGCCAAATACGACTAAGGTAATCTACTCCTGGGATAAGAAAATCCTTAGTTTTTTTTTAAATTCTAAGTTTTGTAAACAGGAAATTTATACAAATGACCATATAATTGGTATGCATGTCAACACCGAAGTGCTGACTACTGGGCTGGTGATACCCTCGGGGACGAAATGTCCACCAGCAGTGGAATCGACCCAGTGGTGTAAAATAGTTATCAAATGTACCAGGATTATTATAATTTAATACGTAATATATATCCAATGAAATTAATCAGTCATGTCGTTCTCTCAAGTCACATCAAAAAGCCAATGCCGTACCACTACCTAATATTAAAAACCTGTACTTCAACTTTTTAGGGAGATACAACAAAGATGAAGGAATGCTTCCTAGCAGATATCAAAGAGATGTTTTCCAGTCACGAGAAAAAGAATCACATACATCTAGACACGCTTTACTTTATTAACGGAGTAGATAAAAACGATGTCGAAATACAAAGAATGACAGATCAAATTGTCATGTTTGCAATGAGGCAGCAGTCTTGGGGTCAGCGAAGACCTATGCAATGGGTTCCTTTAGAGCTGCAAATTTCCAACATGAAAATGAAGAACATTAACATCTTAACAAAGGAAGACCTCCAACAAGTTAATCAGCTAAATGCAGACCTGGCTTTAAATGAAAATCAAATGGATGCCTTTCTCTTAGTTCAACACTCACTCGGTAAGCTGATGTATTACAACCTTCCTGGATTAGACAATTTCATCATAATCCATCCTCCTGCATTGGTAAATATACTTAGATCCTTTGTGACAGACGAACAATTTTGGCCGGCAGATACGGATCTGAGATGCATACTTGAAACAATGACCAAAACGGGAAAAATCTACAAGAGAGATCTTTTAAAGATTTGGGAACAACCTCAATTCAATCAGTACATGCAAGAAGATGCAATCAAAGAATTTGTCTTAAAACTTCTTGTCCACTTGGACATACTCATAGTTCCTAAGGCGTTTAAACAATCGTCTACAGATGTGTATCTCGTACCATGCATGATCACAGCAATACGACCGGATTTCAACAACATTGGAAGTCAAAGAGAGAAAACAATCTGCCTGCAATACAGACTAACTCATAGTGCTATACCTATTGCATTAGCTTACAAAGTTATTGGAGCCGCAGTTATCGCTTGGCCATTGAAAGAGGAAAACAACAAACCATGTCTTTATCACAAGGCTGCAGTGCTGAACGTAAGTGAAGATGATGAAATGCGAGTCTGGGTAGACGGCAATCGCGTTTGGATATATCTTACAAACAAAAAATCATTGCTATCTGTCCCACCAGATGTTGCTGCAAGCATACAGGAATGTTTGACACAGAGTTTTGAGTCGTCCCTCCTTTTTTATCATAGGAGTTTTGGTAATAAAATCAAACTTACAAATGTTTTGGAACTGTACACGCTTGCAGTTGGCGTTCCATGTGGACATGATGTTTGCCTGATACCTGTACAAGAAGTAAATGACAATGATTCTTGGAAATGTGACAAAGGCAGGATACATGACACAAGATATTTACGGTACTGGATTTTTAATAAGGTAATGTTTATCAATTATAAATTTAACAAACACTATAACAAGTTATATTAAATACAAATTATAATACAAAACATCATGTAAAGGCATTCCTCTTATTTTTAGAATTTCCCATGATAAGCGCTTACTTCAATTAAAACATATCCAAAAGTGATGGTATGGCAAAGTCACATGCTGGGCCGTTAACTTGAATCAAAAGACAGCATGAACAATTCAGAAAGATAGCATTCGTAAGATTCCGATACACATTTTAGATAGATGTGCTTACAACTTTCAATACATGCTGTCTACGGAATTGACATATAGACATTATATTTCTTGCTTTTTTTGCAAACCTGCATAAACCTCAAAAACGAACTTATTTTGTTATATCATTATTACTATTCTAATACGACTAGAGAAAAGGTAAAAACACAAAAATACTGACCTCCGAAGAAAATTCAAAAAGGAAAATCCAAAATCGAAAGGCAAAATCAAAAGTCCAAACACATCAAACGACTTTACCTAACATATGTGTACCAATATGTTATATTGTGTTCAACATACTTAATGGAGAAGGCCTAAACTCAGATTTAATTCTATCCAAACTATGTTAAAAATGACTTGTTTAGATAAAAAAAAAAAAAAAAAAAAAAGTCTAAGGACGTGTTTGTAACGTCATCAGTACAGCTTACATATTATGTTGAAGGACGCCTCCGGGTGCGGGAATTTCTCGCTACATTGAAGACCTGTTGGTGACCCTCTGCTGTTGTTTTTTATTTGGTCGGGTTGTTGTCTCTTTGACACATTCCACATTTCCATTCTCAATTTTATGTTGCACTCAAGTGTTCATGTCGATATAGAATCGACTGTAATCGATTATGTTTATACCTTTATCAGTTTTGAATGTGGCCAAAGGATTGCTTGTATCACTACTCGTCCTACAAGGCATGTTGCAAGTTCAGTGTACCATCACCAGCATATTATAAACTAATGAGTTATATTAATAAAACTCTGGAGTTACGAAATCAATAATTTAAAACACAAATATTTGAAATAATAACTAATGACTACGTATAAGAGAATATATCATGTTGCTTTCAAAACATTATGAACTTTGTTCGTAATAACAGTCGTGTTTTAAGCACATTGAAAGGTCAAGCAAAAGACAATGAAAACAATGCGGTCGTCTTTACGATAACAACCGTTTACCAAATTATAAAACTATTCATTTCTTTTATTACATTTTAACCATCAACAATATTATATAGTTGTCGTAAATAAACGACTAGTTTCATGCAGTCCTTGCTGTAATTGACAAAAACATAAAATATATATTTACAGAAGCAACAGATGTGTCCACCTGGGTGTAAAGGTAACTGAAAAAAATATAGTTAGACAGGCCTTCGTGATTAAAAAGATAAAAAAAAAGTAACGACAATGCCAATTAAATCAACAAATAGTGAACAAGCTTTCATATAACATGTATGCATTTATTTATTTCAGGTTGATGACGAGTTTTTTCTACCAATGTATATATGCAATTTTCATAGCACAATAATATCAAAACAGCAAAACATAATTTTTCTTAATAAGTAGCATTGCCTTTTTGTAAATGATCAAAAGGAAACGTTATTTACAGTACCATTAAACATTGTTTTATTGCATTTATTAGAAAAGTGAGGTAATGTGGCAAATCATGCTAATTTCTTAAGAGAAAAAGGCAAAGACTTTATTACAGGAATTAAGCTTATAACATTTTAAACTGATTTGCGTTTTTGTCAATGTTGTGATAGCGTTAACTATTATTTTTTGGACAAAACCTAATGAAACTTTCAAATCAAAACTAACGGCGTGCCTAAGTCGTGTACATCATATAGGTCCACCTGTACTTGTTTGTCTTTTTATTATCAGAAACGTCTATACACAGATACACAGATTTGATTAGTAAATTTGGCTGTACCTGTAGAAAACGTATCAAAAATGGTATTTCACATCCTAATTTTTACGGTAATATTGTACTTAAAGTGAGGAAAGCACTATGTGATCCGTGTACTCCATCAAACCTTTAAAGAACATAAAAAGTAAGGGTTATCGTACCAATATTGTAATTATCTCTTTGAATATAGTTTACATTTGCATCGATTTTGTCATTAGCAAATAAAAACATAATTAAATTGTATCTTCTTTTGAGGCGGGATGTATAGAGACACACACACGTTAATTTTGTATCTCTAAAGAAGTCGCTCCTCACTATCCTACTACATGTACCTGTAAATTTATGTTTGGCATTGCGCAAATTATGTCTTCTCTGACTGTTCATGATGTTAAAATACTAAATCCCTAGGATGTGTTTTAGTTAATTTTAGTAACTGATGCATGATTTTTCATTATTAATTGTTTTTGGCTTTTAACCATCTGTCAGTAACTGCGAGTACTCTCAAATCGTTTTTTTTTTAAATTCGACCTGTTGATACTGTTTATAATGGGTTTTTTTTTTTATTAATATGGATCTTGCGGATATACCAGCTTTGATTATTTGTAATATCTACTAATGTTCACTATTTTGTACTACATTTGTATGCACATCAAGATTATTCTCCTTAATTCTGTACAGGGAAGTTTTAGCTAACTCTAATTGTATAATTTTATTGTTGATATTCACCCAAATTTGTATATAATGTTAAATGTTGTATTTATATGACAAAATTTTCTTGGTTTTTCCTAATTATTGGAAGATTTTATACACATAAGTAGTTACCTAAAACGACACAGTTATTTTTCAATAACCTGTAGATATTATTAACCAGTTTTTTTTCAAAAGTGATATTTTCAAAGGGTTACATATTTCGCGGTGGTGTCTTGCAATAGCTTTGTTTGGACTTGTTTGTTTGCTTTTGGCCTTGAATGTTTAACCCTAATAGTTTATTAACTGTGCATTTGCATTCAGGTATCGCAGATCAAATTTATTTGTTCATAGTGTGTTAATTTACGTTTTTTGATTGCGTAAAGCCTTCCAATTGGTATTTTATCGTATGGTTTGCTTTGTTGTGATGTGATGTCATTGTTTCAAAAAAAGGAAGAATGTTTGGTACCATTAAAACGTTTATTCCCGCTGCAAATCTTTGCATTTGCCCTAAGTCAGGAATCTGATGTACAGTAGCTGTCGTTTGTTTATGTAATTTGTACGTGTTTCTCATTTCTCGATTTTTATATAGATCTGACCGTTGGTTTTCCCGTTTGAATGGTTTTACACTTGTAATTTTGGGGCCTTTTATAGCTTTTTGTTCGGTGCGAGTGCAGGCTCCGTGTTGAAGGACATACGTTGACCCATAATGGTTTACTTTTATAAATTGTTATTTGGATGGAGAGTTGTCTCATTAGCACTCACACCACATCTTCCTACATCTATATACAAGAATGCATTGCTAGCAATACATGCAGTAACCAACCATTAGTACAAAGTCACCAAATTTAACAGTACAAGGAGGGAAGTTGTGTAGTTTCTATAACATGCATATGTTTATGATTGAAACGAAAAAGGGATATCCAATCGTTACGTGAAAAGGATTACATGAATACCAAAACTACAATTGAATACAATTGTCATAACGGCGGAAAATCCAAATCAAAATGCATACATATGCAGCATTCATAATAAGTAGTAAACGAAGTTTATTCTGCGTTAAGAACAACTTTTTTCTGTAATTTGTAAATTACTTGTTATTTAACCACTAACACTGTTATAAACTCTAATTTATCAAATTATAAAAACAATTGTTGATTGGCAATAAAAGACACTTTTGAACGATAACATTTAAAAACCTATCTCATTGATAAATTACGTTACGTTAAACCTAATACAAACCTTATCATGCATGATTTTTTTTCTAAAAGACTCTTGATATCTTAACAGCATGTGATATATTGTTGTTGAATAAAAAAAAAAAAAAAGACTCTTGATATTGCTCATTACATAGATAATATTTGTTTAGGTCTCAGAAGCGACGAATTAGGAACAAAACCAAGCGATAAGCATCTAGTTCGTTTGGGATCTCGAATTGGAATACATTCATTCAGAGAGATTTTCATACTCTTGGGAATGACGGCAGTGAATTGGGAGAACATCGTTGACATGTATGATGGCCAAAATCGTGAAGGGATAATTTCAATGGCTTTGGTTAAATGGAAGGAGTCAAAAATCTCAAACCTTGAGAAACCTACATTGAATGATCTTTCATATGCCATGACAGAAGCAAATTTTGATAAGCATACTATTTGCCAGGTACGTCAATATTCTATAATGACTCTATATATCACAAATCAATATGACTCAATCAACCAGAGTTCATGAGGTTTAATTCCGTGATTCAAACTAAAATATAAACTTATTTAACTACTCTATAACCAATGATGTGAGGTGTTCACTAAATCTGATTTGTGTATACATTCGAGTTATAAATCACTAGGTTGTTTATAAGTCATTACAAAGTATTTATATGTTAATAAAAAGGTAAAATTTGTGAAGCAATAAGCATACTCAGTTAACTTCTTCTATACAAAAAATATGACGAAATAATTCTGATGTTTTTTCATATGCTGAACGTAAGTCATAAATAAAATACCAATACGTTTGAAATGTATGCTTGACGACGCCTTAGTGTACAAAAATGTAATGACTTATAAATCCTGATCACAAATTATCAACCAACTTGTATCAAGTAAAAACATACCGCGAATATTAATCTTTTCATAATTAACTACCACTATCAATGTTGAATCTGGAATGGTAATTTTGATATTGACAGTCCAAAAATGACCATAACATCAGTGATTCTATCACACTACCGTAACGATCAATTTTCAGACTTGTAAAGACAAAAGACTGTAAAGTGGGCTAAATTAGGCGGATATTTTGTCATTTGAATTGTTTTACATTGTCATTGCATGGCCTTTTATAGCTGACTATGTGGTATGGGTTTTGCTGATTGTTGAATGCCGTACGGTATCCTATAGCAAAATAATGTATGTGTTATTGTCGTCTCTTGTTGAGAGTTGTATAATTGACAATCATACCACATTATATTTAAAAAAAAATGTAACATGAAGACACAGCAAACAAAATTGATTTCGGGAAGTTTGACGAGAACTGTACACGTGTTGATACTAAATTTGTTTTCACTTTTACAGATTTTCAGAGAAGAAACGAAGTTACTTGGTAAGAACAAATATGAAACAAATTTACTAGCTAGACTCTCTCTGATAATTTAATACAGTGTTCACAATGTTAATATAGTGTATCTATTAAATATATCGTTACCATTCATACTATCTCAAGTCGTGTTATTATTTTTTTTTTTTTTTTTTTAATATTAAACATATTTTATTAACAATCACCTGTTACATCAACCCTCAAGTCGTGTTATTATTTGATTATGTGTGAAAGTTTACAAAACATAGTATATTAGCTAACGCAATACACAACTTAACTAAGATTGAGAAGTTTGATTAATTAAAGTATTTTGATGTGTTTGCACTTTTGATTTTGTCTTTTTGAAGGAACATTTGAATCTACCGTTTGCTAATTATGTTATTTGACTTTCAATCTTAAGCGTGAAAAATGTGGTTTGAAAACCTACGTCTTTGACAAAAAAGACAAAAAGCAATACCTTTGTCATTTCCACATTTGCTGTCTAACACAGGTAGTATTCAGTCTGGGGATAGTCAGCCAAATTTTAGATTTTGTATCATAATGTACATGTGTTCATTATTATAGCATTTACATATGATATATCTTCAATTTATCACAGTTGTTATCAAATTAGTTTATGCATAGTTCATTTATTGAAATTACAGCACATGATAATAATTCTTATATGATTTGCATATTAAGAAATACGTTGATGTGATTGGTTGAGAGAACCTCCGGTAGTTGATATTAACGTTAATTATTTTTCGATAGACGACGTTGACCGAACTTCTTTTCGTAACCAATGTATTCAAGATGGCGGCGGTAAGAACACTGACGTTAATAAAAATTATTCTCTAATTTTTGTGCTATTTTCACATTTCCTGACCGGTGTGAGAAAAATATTTCTCCTCACTAGTGAAAAATCTGTTCTCGGCAAATGATTAGTCGAAATTTGATTATGACGTCAAAATGTTTTGTTTGTCTTCTGAATTTTTCAATTGTGACGCCATGAAAAAAGGCGGTAATGCCTGATGACGTCTCATATAAAGAACACAAGTTTCTGAAAATCTTTGTAAAAGAAGGATACAAATTATTAGAGAAACAGATTCCGACACTATAACTCGTGTATTACGATATTTCTCCACTCGAGACAGTTAAATTTTATTATTTAAAGCGCGAGGCTTGCCGAGCTCTTTAAATAACTAAAATTTAACTGTCAACTTGTTGCAGTGTAGGAATCTATATTTCTCACTTCATGTAATCGTTGAATTAAATAATACACAAAAACTATCGTTTAATTAATAATAATAGTGTTTGCAGTTTATTTTTTACCAGATAGCAAATTTTATATTGAGTACATATTTTTGCGTTCACCAACAAATATATTCATGCCCTAGGCCGTTGCATTGACATAAATATACAAGTTACGTGTGATAGAGGAAACCAGTGAAGATAAAGTCACATTATTATAGGATTACACGCTTTTTTAAAGGAAATTATGTATAAATTGGACCAAGTCACTCACAAACACATCATAAACGTCCGTTGGACTTATATTTGTTTGTGGGTGAGTAAGTCGAGTTTATACAGCAATAATGTCTTTTAAAAAAGCGTGCAACCCAATAATAATGCGACTTTGTTCTTTATTTAATTATCAATGTTTGGCTTCTATTATCAGTTAAATGGTTCGCTACTGACCCGTTACTGATCCAAAAAGGGTTAATAAAATCCATAGTGAGTGAGACCGGAGGCTGAATCCTCTATGGATTTAATTCACCTTATATGGATCTGTAGGGGTCAGTAGTTAACCGTATAACGAATTAATCGCACGCTGGACTTTTCGGCTAAGTTTTGATGAAAAAAAAACAATAAAACACAACACATTTAATAGATGACGTCACCAATACGCGTCATTAACCCCCTATGAAATTTACTTGCCCCGTACAGTATCATAGGAGGTCACCACGTGACTGTGTTAAACCAATCTCAACGTGATAATTCACCCGCGGTTCGATAAATACTTCTATGTAGACAATTAAACTATAAGCTGAGTACATAGCCTGTATTATACAGACTAAACATTATACTCCGTCATTTGTTTATAATTATATATTTGGTAAACACAATTAATCTATCATTATTTAAATTAACATATTTTATTAGATATTGCAGATTTCAAACTCCAGGAAACCCCAAGTGACGATGTGTTGAAGGAGTTATCCCACCGTATAGGAAATTGTGCTATGCAATTAGGGATAGAACTAGGAATAAGCTTTAATGAAATTGAGCGAAGCTTTGTGAAGTACCCAAAAGACTTGTTTGGTTTGGTAGAAGATATATTGAATAAATGGAAAGCAACGTCAAAAGTAAAGACAATACATAGCTTGATGATGGCACTTCGACGCGTTAACGGAGGTGGAGTGGCTTATCTATACGAAATGTCAAAATGACATGTTCAGTTTTTGTTCCTTCTTAGTAGTATGTGACATGACTCATCGCCTTTGACTTTGTTTTTCTTATTTTGTAGAAGAAGCATAGCGTGTCTATAGATAACACGATAAGCTGATTGAAAGTATAATACATTTGAGAAACGTGCCCTGTCCAATATTTTTCTTAATTAATTTCATTATGATCCAGCAACTGAGTATCATATTCGGTCTTCCATACGCATTCAGAAGCCTGCTTAACTATTACCAAAATCATGAACTAAACATATACGTACACTTCAATGTGTTTGTGTCTAGCAAAGTACCCCACAACATTGTAAAGTATTAAACCCTAATGATACGGTTTTATTCCGTCTACACATACTAGGAATTTGAAAATTTGATATCAGCAAAAGGTCTATTGGTGTTCACTTTATAGATACATTTTGAAATGATTTTAAGCATGACAAACACACACATACTACCCTGAATTTACTTGTGCAAATGGAAACATTGTAGGCGTATACAAATATCATGATGAAGACAGAATCTTTCAGTCAGATTAATAGCTAGCTAGCATGTCAGTAACTGCTAGTAGTCCTTTGATAATTTATGAATTATTGTCATTTTGCTTAGTTTCTTTTGTTACCTATTCTGACATCAGACTCTGGGTTCAGATTTCACAACACATGTTGAATCCCGCCGCATTTTTGCGTCTGTCCCAAGTCAGGAGTTCATGACTAAGGCCACCTCCGGGTGCTGAATTTGATCGCTTTGTTGAAGACCCATAGGGGCATTCGGTTGTTATCTGCTCTTTGGACTGGTTGTTGTCTCTTTGATATAACTCATTTAACACTTGTCATATGGGAAAGAATTTGAACAAATATACACAGAGGTAAACTATAATATTTTTTGTGTACGTATGAAAACAATACATAATTGTAAATTGAAGTTTGTAAATAATCTCACTATAGATTACAATGTATCTTCATACATATGGACATGTATTCATCTTCATATAGTATGTTTTAACAAGACTTGTTGAAGTTTGCAGAATGTTTGTTGAATTTACATATTAAAAAAAAAACAATGCACGTATACGTCGGTTAATTATTATTTAACGTTTAGTACAAAACCATTATAGTCGGATAAGTCCGTATGATTTGAAATGTTTAGATTGAATAATGTTTAACTATTTTTCTTCTTCTGCTATAATGGGACATATTCAATTCTACAAAATTCATAAATTTGTTAAAACATTCACACATTTGCATCAAGACCAATAAGGGTTCAACTTTTGATATTACTGACATAGTATATAGTTTCGTTAAGTATTAAAATGTATGTATAAAACTTACAAAAACTAACAGCGGTATAAATGTGTTATTTTCTAATACTAATGAGACCGGGATAAGGTACTAGTAATTTATGTTTTCCAACTAACAAATGTACAAATTTCAATACAATATGATAAAATATAAAAGAAAAAAAATCAACTTTAATCGGAAGGTTTTCAGAAATAATAACATATGTAAGAGTAGTGTTCATGCACAATTAAAATATAACATAATTGGTGTTTCAAAAAAAGAAATAAGAAGCTATGCTAAACTTGTGAAATGTTGAGTTTTGTCATACAAGCATCAACAATAACTGAAAAAAAACAATTGTTACAATTTGTTGTGCTATAGATTGAAGTCTTTTAATTGGCTGCTCCATATAGTTACATGCAAAACAGCTGATCTGTGAAATGTTTAAAGAAAATAGAAAATGTTATATATAATTTTTGTTTTTCATGTTCAAATCATATATGTAGTACTGTGAAATTGTGACTCAATCAAATGCAAAGTGGGGGTTTCCACGAAGAATACAATGTTTAATCGCCCTGAAAACACAACTATTTTGTTCTACTATCTGTTTGTTTTAACTAGGCCGCACCACTTCCAGTAAACATGATATCCTTTCATTTTTCTGGAGTAATATTCCCCAAATAATGCAAGCTTAATTTCAATATAAATATATGTTTTAATTTGACATAATGTTTGAACATGTTTAATACAACAGACAAACAAATGAGTTCAGAAAATATTTAGGATTTTTTTATCCATTGTTTTCACATACACCGAAAACTGAAATTGTAATACAAGACTAGTACATATACGGCATTTCAAGTGTTTGGCGAAGATTGCTTTAATGAGTGTGCCTATGTAATCGATTTACTATTATTATATGGAATTTCGTCATAAACATTGTACTTATTTTTATAGTAATAAAAGTAATTCACATTTAGTATTTTCTTCTCTTATGTTATGCTTATTCTAATTCGTCGAACAAAAAATAATAAAACAAAATGATATAAGAAGATTTGGTATGAGTGCCAATGCGATTATTATCAAATCATATCGAAGTTTGTAAAAGTAAAACCAATATACATGTAGGTCAAAGTACTTCAACAACAACTTCACGTGCTGGGTCACACAGATGTTCTAAACGATAGACAGGAACTATATACAAGATGAAAATGTTATACAAATGTTGTTTGACGATTTTTACTGCACAGACACAATGAATGCTAAGCATGAGGATTTGTTTTGTTCAAGAGCTATAAGCTATAAAGAAACATAATATATTATGGTCACAAGTTATAATAAGTGTGTGTTATAAAATAAAACTGGCAGGTCAATAAAAAAACACAATTTGAACTACACAGATATGGAATTATCACAGCACATTTCATCAGCAATCAGAGGCTGCAGCTAAAATATCACAATAAGGATAAAATAACCCTAAACCATATTAATTAATAAATAGCTCAGTAGTATTTTCTCAAGAAAAACAAAAATAAGAAAAACATTGATGTCGAATTTTCGAAAATACTAAATCTTTTTTTTGGTTATGATTTAATTATGGATGTTACAAGTCCTCTGATTGGCTTAAGGTTTTTTGTCTTTCAGTTTATAGACATAATCTTGACTATCCCTATGGTATCTTTTGTCTCAACATTATATGTGACTGTGACGTCATCAACATAGCTTTTTGTCATGATTCACACATTAAAAAACAATTTTGAATTAAATCATAAGGAATGATTGTCATTTTTATATTTATGTATTTGTTCTGTTTATTCGAAATAACATAACCAAATATGGTGCACACTTTCCTTGTATCCATTACCACATCTTTGAAATTATTTCTTAATAGACAGAGTTAATATTACAGTCATTCCTAAAATATTGATAAATTTATAAGTGCTTGTTTTGGTACATTACTAGTGATAGGACTATAGTCAAAGACTTACATATCAAAACATGTAACGACACATTTGTATTTTGAGTATGAGAACAGGAGCAATACCATTTAAAAAAGTCCCTATAGTTAAGTTAAAGATGAAGATATTGACACAAACATTTGTATTCTAAAATAAGAAAATGAAGAAGCAAAAGCACCATGCGAAAATTGGAGCTTGTTAAACAAAGAAGTAGGTCGTGTGAGGACCGAATTTGACCTCAAAATTTAAGTTCATCGTTGAAAAGGTTTGGTCGTTTTTTGGACACGTAAGTGTTAACTTCAGTTGATTAAATTTATAATTAGTTTATGATTCAGTCATTACAGATGCTCATATCAAGCTTAGATATTAAAAATATATCAAATGTGCCATTTTATGTCCTTGTCATATTGGGTTTTTTTGGTCAAAAGCATGGCCGGGTCCGTAACCCTTTTCAACCTTTTATGTTATGTATTATCAATAAACACAACTTACATTTAGATATTAAGAATTAACACTAGTAAGGCCACTTTCATTTCAGACGGAAACCGGCTAAAATTAAACTCAAATAATAGTAAATAAAGGCAACAGTTGTATACCGCTGATCAAAATTCATAAATCGATTAGAAAAAAAAAAAATCATGTTACAAACTAAAACTGAGGGAAACACATCAAATATAAGAGGAGAACTACAAAAATGTGCGACACAGCAAAAACACACCACTACAATTTACTAGACTAAACGAACTTTAATATAACATTGGCAATTTTCCTAACCTGGTACAGGGCATTTTAGGAAAATAATGGTGGGTTGAACCCGGTTGTGTGGCTACCCAAACCTCCCGCTTTTATGACAATGTTAAATATTACATAACAATGATAATATTACATGGCACGACTACATTACAAATAAATGGGAGAACATATAGCACAGAGAAACACACGAGTATTAGCTATAAAAAGGTACCACGTTTATTATTTAATACGCCATACGCGCGTTTCGTCCACATATGACTAACAAGTGACGTTCAGTAAAAAAGTTTCGAAAGCCAAAAAAAGTACTAACAATGACTAAGTTGAAGAGCCTTAAGGACAAAAAGTTCAAAAAAGTTGTGCCTGATACGGCCAAGGTTTTCTGCCTGGGATAAAAACATCCTTATTATTCAAAATAAGTCATATTTTTGCAAAGAGTAAATTCTAAATATGTCAGTAATTAAGTAAGAATGCATAATGCTAGTACCCGATATGTATGCATTGTATTGTCAATAGTTAAGACTCATAAGCGACAAGCAGATCGAAAATGTGATAAAGCCACACAGGTACAAAGTTGAAGAGCATTTAGTACCCAGAATTCAATGCCATATGCGGCTTAGGTAATATATGTCTGCGATAAGAAAATCCTTAGTATTTCGAAAAAAAGCATTCTTTTGTTAACAGGAAAATTATAAAAATGACCACATATAGAGAGGTTTAGCAAACGTCCGTGTGCGTGAACGCGTACGTGTAGAACAGAAGTACACGTACCCGTAAGTTTTTATTATGCCACGATGTGTTTAGCAAAGTAGTACGTATACGTTTACGTATAAAAGACGTAATGCAAAATATTATCTCATTGGTTGAAAGCAAAGAATAGTTGCCAATAAATGTCTTTGTTATATGTTTGATAACTATGGCGGAAAACTTGAAAGTGTTAGCAGCTTTAGAAGACTCCGATGAATTACTGCTTTTGTCATTATGTAAAGAGGAAAAGGGCAATTTTCCAGGTATACTGAGAAGTTGAAAAACTTACAAATGAACAGTGTCGATCCTTTTTTAGATTTGATAAAGATGATATTGAAATTCTTCGTCGTGCCCTGTGTATACCAGAGAAAGTTGTATGTAGTAATCGCACCACGGCAAGGGGTATTGATGGACTTTGCATGGTATTACGACGACTTGCCTACCCTTGTCGCCTTGGGGATCTATAATATATATTTGGTAGATCAAAAACAGAACTTTCTCTCATTATCAATGAAGTTCTCGATTACATACATGACAATCATTGTCATCTTCTTTCAGACTTCAACATGAGTTTGCTCTCACAAGAGTGTTTAGAACGTTTTGCAGGTGCGGTTTTCAATCGTGATGGGCCTTTAGATAGCTGCTGGGGTTTATCGACGGTACTATTAGACCAATATGCAGACCACAGGAAAACCAAAGACTTGTGTTTAATGGCCACAAAAGGTCACTTGCCTTGAAATTTCAAAGCATTGTTACCCCTAATGGGATCATCTCAAACTTGTTTGGTCCCATAGAAGGACGTCGACATGACGCGGGAATGTTACGTGAAAGTGACATTTTAGCACAAATGAGGGTCCATATGACAACTCCACAGGGGCGAATATTTTGCATCTATGGTGACCCGGCATATCCGGTGACTGATGGATATATAATTGCACCATTCAGAGGCGGATTCATCTCCAGGAATCAAATGATTTTCAACAAAAGAATGTTAGCAGTACGCATTTGTGTGGAGTCGGCTTTTGGGAAAGTTTTGTCATTATTTGCATTTCTAGACTACAAGAAAAATCTAAAGTTATATCTGCAACCCGTGGGAAAGTATTACAAAGTAGCAGTTCTACTGACAAATTGCCATACCTGTCTTTATGGCAGTGAAACCGGGATACCTATTGGGCTGACAATTTTCCCAATGTTTCCAGATGGCAAATAATTATCGTTATTGCTTTTTAATCGTTTTGACGTTTCATTGAAGAGCTGATAAAAATTAAATGTTAAGTTTGTCTTAAATTTGTTAAATAGTTTTAAAAAAACCCAAACAATTATCATATACTTGTTGTTGCCTTTTGTGTTCTTTGTAAATTCCTCAAGATGACATATAGTTTACTTTTGCGGCAACTCTTAAAAATAAGATGTTTCAGCCATATTTAATTGTATCTTGTCTGATCATGACTTTTGTGCTGACCAAGTTTTGTTACTGACAACACTTTTAGGCTAATGACACATTACTGATAATACCCCTAGGGTAGTGCCAAATTAATGACAACACCCCTAGGCTAGTGACATGTTACTGACAACAGCCCATGGCTAGTGAATGACACATTACTGACAACACACCTAGGTTAGTGACACGTTGTGTGAGAAATGCGGAGGGGGTCTTACTTTAGCAAGAAGCAGAACCTCATTACCCTTACAGAACAACAAATATCATTCCTGTTTTTCATGCTCCTTGATTTCCATTTGTTTTTAGTTTAATACGTATTGAATATAAAAAAAAATGTACGAATGCCAATGAGACAACTCTCCACAAGAGACCAAAATGATGCAGAAAAACATTAACAACTTTAGGTCACTGTTCGGCCTTCAACAACGAGCAAAGCCCCTACTGCATAGTCAGCTGTAAAAGGCCTCGAATTGACACTGTAAAACAATAGACCACTTTCGAGTTCATCCGTCACCGGCAAAAACTCGTCAATTATGCGCGCCTTTATGACGTCATTTACCAGATAGAGGGGATCGCCTGTATTCCTGCACTATTTACGTTCATTAAGCGTCTTAGTGATCGTCGTTGTGCAGGATAAACTAGAAATAATGGTTGTTCTGTAGGTACTCAATCATGTTAATGACAATTCCCTAATGACAGCAGTGCTGATTGTCAATTTTGAGAATTTAATTTGGTTGAATAATTCGTACAATATAGAATTATAGTTTTCCAACCACTCGCTCAACATTGAAACGGAAGTGACGACGCCCCTAAACGCACAAATGACGTTCACTAAAACCGGAGTTTTTGACGGAAATGCATCGAACTCGAAAGTTGTCTATTCCAACGACAAAACTAATGAGTCCTTGTGTGTCTTGTTGAAAGGTTTTTCTTTTTGAGAATTGATTGACCTTGCTTTAATATCATTTCGGTTGTCTACTTCTCTTTTGACATACTCGTATAGTTCGATGAATTCATAGTAATACACATATTACAATGCGGAAAGAATGTAGATAGGTATCTCTTGGTTTATCATCTTATAAGTAAGCAACATGTAATACCACTATCCAAACTAGAACTGTGATTAAAATATTTCAGGAAACCTCCGGCCCAACCCTTTTCTCAAATTAAAATTGCTAGAGTGATTTCTTCTTTATGCATACCAGTCATGGCCACACAGTAAACCTCATTAAGACACATTTAACATATATCATTGCACTATCTTACCAGTAAATTTGATTATCTCCCTTTTAACATTTACAACCGTGGGTAAAACAACAAATATTATAAGATACAGTTTTTCATAATAAGTTGTGTTAATATATTTATTATGTTTGATGATTTGAAATATGGCTTCTCTATTAATGTCTGTCACCTAAACATTTTTTCAGCAGCTCAAACATAAGTGTTTGTTTGTCATTTTCCAATTTCTGCATCCTTTCATGTTTCTCTAGTTTGAACTTTTCCTCCTCCAATTGAAGTTGCTGTTTTCTAACTTTAAGTTCTTGCCTTCTATATATCAACTCGGCTTCCTTTTTTTTCTTTTAGATATCCAACTATATTTCCGGAACTGTTTCTCTTTGATGGGGTGGCATCGTTAGAATCATCATCACCTGAAATATAGACATAATTTGTTAAAACATGTGTTTGGTTTTGGGCTTTCAAATAGTTGGTCCACGAGTATCATTGGAGACAGAAGAGACATTACATTTTGGATCATTTGTTATGATGTTAATAAAATTTAGAATGGTATTGGGAGAATATGTGAAAGAGACAACAACCCTACCAAAGAGCAGATAACAAAGTTTGGAACAAACCAGCTACAGCCTGAGCCTATACTCTAATTGGTGATTGTTCCTTAACGTTCGAGACTAATTGACCGTCTTAAATTATATGTTTACTTGCTGACTGTGTCATCACTGTATATCACATGCTATATATATAATAAGGAAGATGTGGTATGATTTCAAATGAGACATTTCTCCACAAGTGACCAAGTTGATCAACCCCCCTTTTCACTGAAATAAAAAAATATTTAAAGCACCAAAAGCGGGTCTTCTCCTTAATAGTTTAGATCTGCAAGTATTTCAAGACTCTTATGAATTTGCATGTCTCTCATTCAATCGTAAAAGACACAATTTGACAGCTTCATTAGTTCACGCACCTGCTCACGCCCCCGCTCACGCCCCCTTTTTTTTTAACAAACTTCAAATCAGTGAATTTGCTTCTTGAAATGATTCTAAACTGCAGAACTATTCGTCGCCGAACATGTTCACTATAGGGTAACTATAAAATAATTTTAGAAGTTATTATAATGTAATTTTTGGATAATTGAAAAACCTTCAATATGCCGCCATTTTCCGTCAAATACGTCCTACATTCACGTTCCATCCTGATGTCATAGAAACGTTTTAATGGCTCAAAATACTTTTAATACTTCAAGTACATTCTATTGTTCCTGTACATATTCAATTTTATTCACGAATATATGTGTTTTAAGAAAAATAATTCACAAGTTCTTATCTTCGTGTAGCCGCCGCTTTACAAGTTGTCCCTGACTTGGACGTTTCACCGCCAGGCAAAATCGATGACGTAATTCGCGGGAAATTGGGTGGTTTCCCTAGCCACACGTACACGCACACGTACAAGTTCCGATGCTAAACCTCTCTAATAATGTCAACACAAACAACCAGATTTATGTAACAGAAGTATTTTACTTTCCAATAAATAGCTAAAAGTCTATCGTTTATCGAATTTGTAAAACATGTAAAACTGCTATATTTTGGGGCCAATAAGGGGACTTACTGGACCTACTCATTTATATATGTTTTTGATAACAATAACATAGCAAAATGAAATACAAGCAATAAACACCAGTAGTAACACAAAATGACCATCTTGTAAAGATTTTGGACAGCAGTGCTGTTTCTCCGTTAGCCTCTATTATATGTAGAAATTTGAACCTACTTTGGCAACGTCTTAATGTTCTATCAATACGTGGAGAAACGAACACATTGTTTCACAGAATTTCATTTTAATTATATGTCGTTTCGTGTATCATAAGTTTTTTAAGGCCTTGCTTCTGAACTTAAAATGTACATGATGCATACACTACAAAAGCCTAAAAGTCTAAAAAGACCAGTTTTGTCTTAAGTTGCATAAACCTTTACTCGACATTCTCCAAAAGTATGACTTGTGTCTTAATTGTTCTTGACAAGTTCTCATTTATATTAAATATGTATGAAATTTACTCGACATATTCTCGACATTCTGAATATGGTCTTAAAATTTCTTGACAAGTTCTTGACTTTGAATACTGTCTTGAAATTTCTCGACATACTCTCGACATTCTTATCTTTTTTTTTGTAGTATGGCTTGACATATTCTGAACATTTTGAATTGTGTCTTAAATTTACTTGACCGTTCTGAACTCTACAATATAACTTTAATTTTTATTTCTCTTTATATGATATACTGTTATCAAAAGTTACACTTCTTACAACAAAAATAGTAGTTGGGCATGTAAAATAACTGAAAATTTGGGTAAATAAATATTTTTACAAATGCAAATATGGCTATGAAATCAAAAGCGTAAAATAATTTAAATGTGGGTTTTTAAATAATTTCAAATTTTAATGCCTAAATCTTATAAATTAAATGATGAAAACCAATTATACTGTAGACATATTTTATTCAACATTTATAATATTTAATCTTAATATGGTGAATGATTATTGTACCAAAATGTGGTTTATATAAAAAGCAAATCATGATGATATACAAATCATGCATTCAAAAGAAAGAAAAATTGTGTAATGTCATCTGTTGGAATACAAATGGACAGGATGTTCCCCATGAAATTAAGGTGTTCCACATCCCAGATTGCACGCAACTGGTAAATAGAAATTATTGCTTTACCTGTAATCAGCCATACAATTTATCACTTGACCGACCATTCCACTTCAATTTTTGAAAGTTTGATGATAGATGATAATGAAATTCATCATTTTGATAAAAAAAAATAGAATTATTGGATTATCTTCAACAAAATTATGAAGTTAATTTTTTAACATAAAAACAAACTGAATAATCCATATGATTTAAACTACTCCAGGAGTAATACAAAAATGTATTTTATAATGGGTCCCATCAATGAGTCCTATAGAAATCATTTGTCTAATGAAATGGATTTCAAACAGACATGCATTATATAGATCTAAACATTTTTTTCTTTCTTTTCAGGCTGGAGTAAATACAGTCTCTGTAACGTAAAAGTGAACACTTTTTCGCTAGGAAATCGTACGTTCAGCATTCGGGAATCGTTCGTTCAGAGTTCGGTGATCGTTCGTACATCATACGTATAGCGTCCGTACAACGTTCGGTCAGCGTTTGTACATCGTTCGTTCATCGTATGGTAAATGTCACCGTTTATTGTTTTGTATATCGTATGGTTCATGGTATCGTTAAGTGTTTTATTTATCTGTTGACCTGAGGATATTATAAGTGGAACATACGCGACGGGTAATAGGTGCATAGGCGATTTTGCGGTTATAGTGCACAAGTAAGGCATAAACCAAAGAGTGCACCGGTTAAGTAGTGCACAGGCGGAACAGAACAGATAGTGCTCAGGAATAGCAGCGCACAGGTAGAATACACAAAAGATTTTGATAGTGCACAAAACTGTTTGCTACTGGACAAAAAATGTATATGCAAAGACAACAACACGTCCCACATATTTCTGTTTGGCGACAGAGGCCAAACATAACAAGTTAAAGATAGATATCTAAGAGATGGAGCATCTTCCAATATCCAAGGATAAATTCTGGTACAATAACCATAAGTTACTACACCGAGTACGTGACATCATTTTGGTGACTGCGGTGGGATATTGGTAAGTTTGTCGATACTTGTTTGAATATGGGCGATTTACAACAGCATATACGTATGTTTGAGGAAGATGTAAAGCATAAGATAGAGATGTTGAGACAAGCTCAAAATCCCAGGCTTTTTGACACCTCAACACTCTACCCAAAAAGAGCAACATAGAAACCTGACAGATTCCAGAATTGTTCAGACGATGTGCACGGATTTCGGCGATGTCACAGAGCGCACAGTCCAAACACAGCTTCAACGAGCTGGTGATGCTCCAGCATTGTTTGAATCTTACGCAAGTGAGCACGAACAGGGAGTCCGTTCTAAGCAATTGCAATAAAAAGCAACTAGCGCCGCGCCCGGGGCCAGTAGTGGAGTTTCTTTGGATATTTCTTCTATCCTAAGATATAACAAAAGGATTGCAAGACAGGTTGTCAATAACCAGGGAAAAGTGCACACGCCTAGAAAGAATACTAGGAGAGAAATCAAACTGGACAATTATGATGGGTCTGGCGAATGGGTTGATTCTGAATAGCATTTTGAAGCATGTGCTTTCATCAATAGTTTGAACGAATATGAACAGGAGCTTTACCTTGCCGCTGCCCTTCGCGGGCACGCACAGAGTGTCTCTAGCGATTAACCAACTGATAAGAGACCTTAGTGAAATCATTAGAAGAGCGTATCAGAACGAACTTTACAGAGTTCAGTTAAAGAAGGAACACCGTCGCGCAAGTAAAACATTTGCCCTAACTAGGACAAACTTTACGGCGATTAGTAAACAGAGCATACCCGCTAGCACCCACTGAAGTCAAAAAAACATTATTAAAGGATTTTTTCTTAGATGCATTGCACAATAGTGAGACGAGGATAAAAAATAAACAACCCAGAACGCAAAACATAAACCTGACAATCAAACTTGAGGCGTTCTGCAAAGAAGAGAAAAGACAAGATTTTGTAAAAACTCATCTGCGGGCTACACATGCAGATACTAGTTCACAAGAATTATCTAAGGACGATAAGTTTACAAAAATAAGGGATTCGTTTACTAATCAATTAGAATCACTTCGAATGGAGTTAATGAATTCAAAAAGAGTGGTCAATGAAACACCGATCCGGAATGGAAACGGAATCAGCAATTTTAAAACTGCGGTAAACATGGATTTTTTTTAACGAGAATGTAGGCTACGAAAGCAAGGCGGCAATGGCAACGGTCAATACAGGAACATCATAGTGACTCTGCAAGGCCAGCACATTCTCAAACAAGAGGACAGCGGAGAAAACAAATCAAAATTGAATGTCCAAAAAAACTATATGAAAGAAGCAGGGGCATATATAGACGTAGTTATAGGACATATAAAGTCAAGTTTTCTCGTAGACACAGGAGCCACTGTCATTTTTATATCAAATAAACTTTTTAATAGTTTGAAAAAGGAAGAGATGTTAAAGCTCAATCAAGTGGTTCAAACTATTAAACCAGCAAACGGAACTGAACTGAACGTTGCCGGACAAGGAGAATTTCACATCTGGATTGATCGAAATGTTTACTTAGCAGAGGCAGTAGTAGAAAGTAAAATCACAAAAATACTGAACTTAGAGGGAAATCTAATCGGAAAGTCCATAATCACATGGCAAAATAAAATAAATAAACAGCGGATCTTGCTTTAGATGGTATAATTGGTTTAGATTTTCTCAAGAAAAATAGATATCTGATTACTTTACAAGAATAACATATGGTTTGCTATAATCAGGTGATACCACTGAACCTCACTGGACAGCTTTGTTGTTATAGAGTATCATTAGTTGGAGATACATGTATACAGCCAGGTACAGAAGCTTTGGTCCGAGGTCACATTAAAGAATATCCGTCAACAAAGAATGAAGTAGGCTTAGAAATCATTGAACCCTGTGACAAATTCATAGCAAAGGACAGCGCCTTAATGGCCAGAACTTTAGTGAAAGCATCAAAAACCGTACCACTACGCTTTTAGAATGTATTGCATGTAGTGAAGATAATTAGAGCTGGGACACTATATAAATAAAATATCCTACAAGCAAACAATATCAGTAGGTTATGCTTTAATAGATTGCATGGTTCATGGACACGATTATTTATATAATTACACCTTATGTAAGGATCCGAGGTTTTGATTGGTTAATAGCCAGTGTATTTTTCACCAATTTACTGTTATCAAATGAATATCGTTCATTTTTAACGCCGCCGGGGTATTTGCTAAAAGGATATGCCTTTTTTACCCTCTCTGCCGTGGTATTTGCCAAAAAATACTCTATCCGACTGGACGCTTGTAACGTCACGATCATCAATGCGTTTTAGTACATTAACATTCGGTGTAATTAAACAGATATATCATGTTATTGAGGGGTATTTGCGAAAAATACCAGTCTTGAGAATGAATTTCCCTCGCCTTACGGCTCGTAAAATTTAACATTCTCTCGACTGGTATTTTTCGCAAATACCCCTCCTTAACATGATATATCTGTTCAAAATATAAAATATCCTATAGGCAATAATATTAGTAGGTTTTGCTAAGATTGGTTCATGGACACGATTATTTATAAAATACCACTGAATTTGACAGGACAGCTTGATTGTTATAGTGTGTCAGTAGTTGAAAATACATGTAAACAGCCAGGTACATAAGCTTTGGTCCGAGGTCACATTGACGAACATCTGTCAACAACGAATGAAGTAGGCTTAGGAATCATTGAACCATGTGACAACTTCATAGCAAAGTACAGCGCCTTAATGACCAGAACTTGAGTGAAAGCATCAGAAACCGTACCACTACGCTTTATGAACGTATCGAATGAAGTGAAGATAATTAGAGCTGGGACAATTGTAGGAAATATAAGACCTGTCAAGGACGTGATAAGCGACGACAAAAATATTACTGTTATACAAAAGGATCCGGACCTAAGAATTGCTTTACAAAAATTACTGAATAATTGCAGCAGAAATCTTAGCCATGAGCAAAAACGAGGAGTTGAAAATCTTTTAGATAAATACAAGGATCTTTTTGCAGCAGGGACTTAGGTAGAACTAACTTGGTGCGTCATATCATTAATACATAAATACAGGAAATAATGCACCAGTAAAACAAACGCCTCGCCGCACACCTATTTATATGCTAGAGGAAGTCGATAGGCATATCAATGACATGCTAGAACGCGGAGTAATTAGTCATCCGAGATAGTACTGGTAAAGAAAAAGGATGGTGCTACACACTTTTGCGTTGATAATCGCAAGGTTAACGATTGAACAGTAAAAGACGCATACCCATTAGCCCGCATCGAGGACTCATTGGACAATTGTCCGGAATTAAAGGGTTCTCTTCTTTAGACCTGTGTTCGGGTTACTGGCAGGTGGAAATGGATGAGAAAACTGCATTTACCACCCGACAGGGACTGTTTAAATTTCGACAGGTAACATTTGGTCTGGCCTGCGCATCAGCAACCTTCGAATGATTGATGAAAAAAAGTATTGGCGGGACTATAGTGGAGTATATGTCTAGTTTATCTGGAAGATATAATTGTAGTTAGAATCTCCTTTTGATGAGATGCTCAAGAGTCTTTGATCGGTTTTTGATCGGCTGAAGGAGGCTTGCCTAAAGCGTAAGTCCAAAAAGTGCACACGATTTGCACAGCAAGTTAACTTTCTGCAAAAATCGTCAAATGTCTCCATCAACTTATAGAAAAAAGACGAAAGTAGTTATGGACATAAGAATGTCAGGAAGCTTTCGAAATCTTGAAAGAAAAGCTAACAAAACACCCATTCTCGCTCATCCAGACTTATAAAGACCCTTTAGTCTAGACTAAGACGCGAGAAATAACCCTATCGGAGCTGTGCTATCACAGGCAATTGCTGGGAACAGAAGTTATAACGCGTTTCGGTATACCTACTGTAGTTCATTCTGACCAAGGTGCGCAATTAGAAAGCAAAGGACATTGATTTATGTATAAATGTCATATCGTTAAATTTCTTTTGTTATCTGTTTTGACATCGGACTCGAACTTTTTTTAGAGACAGTCCTTAGCAACCGTGCTAGTTTTAAACATATTTCCTGTGGAATTTGATTTTAAGCGGAGAAATCGAAATATTCAGTGTTGTTATAGTATGTCGCCACAACTTCTTCGCTTTAATGCCATTTTTCTGTATAGTGTCGTAACAAAATCTTGAATTTGTATCATCCATTTTCCTAATGATTACAAATGCCCAAGGGTAAAAAAATTCCTGAGGAAAAAAAATGATTAATCATAAAGGACATTTTGCCGCCAAAAAGTAGCAAGTAGGCAAATATATGTACTGCAAGAGAAAGGTAACTGTAGGCTTTAACTCCATTTTTCCATATAGTATAATATTTAGCAGCTTTTCGTAATGCTTGTATTGTTCTAATTTGCTTACAGAATCAAATTTCTAGTTTCAATTTTGTCCATATTAACACAGACAGAATGATTTTATGTTTACTGGCGTCAAACCATTTCCCTAACCTGCAACAGTGGTGTAACAGAACACAGACAGAATGATGTTATGTTTACTGGCGTCAAACCCGTTCCCTAACCTGAAACAGCGGTGTAACAGAACACAGACAGAATGATTTTATGTTTACTGGCGTCAAACCATTTCCCTAACCTGAAACAGTGGTGTAACAGAACACAGACAGAATGATTTTATGTTAACTGGCGTCAATCCCTTTCCCTAACCTGGAACAGTGGTGTAAGAGAACAACATAAGATCTATAAAAATAAATGGAAAACATATTTTTAGGTATATGTTGGAGGAAGGGAACACGTTTCTATATGTTCCTGTCCCCCAAGCCAGGAGCCTGTAATTCCGTGGTTGTCGTTTGTTTCTGTACATCATATTTGTTTTTGTACATCATATTTGTTTCTGTACATCATATTTGTTTTTGTACATCATATTTGTTTCTGTACATCATATTTGTTTTTGGTTTATTGTTGAATTGGTTTACATTACTTTGTGTGGCTTTAATATACGGTATGAGTTTTTGCTTATTGTGAAGCCGCACAGTGACCTATAGTTGTTAAATTTTACGTCATATGATCTCAGTTGTCTCATTTGGCAATCATACACATTGTTTTTCTAACTATCATTCCAGTTTTCCTTTATATCATACAAGAAACAGAGAAAACCATAAAAAAAAGTATTGTTGACCAATTAACCATGAACATTAGTACAATTGAAGATGAAAATCATCTAAAATATAAGATGTCCCTTTCTGTATAATAAAACACAAACTGACTGGATTTTTTTGTGGAATAGTAAGCTTATTGTTCCATATAGTAAAACTAAGATATGTGACAGTTTTCTCTTCTGAATTGTTTTGCATCAGTCATTTCGAGACCTTTTAAAGCGGACTATCTGGCATGGGCATTGCTCATTGTTGAAGACAGTATGGTGACCTATAGTTGTTCTGACTCTTATCATTTGGTGTCTAGTGAAGAGTTGTCTGATTGGCAATTACTGAACATCTTCTTTCTATTTATATATATATACACCTAATATTGTGGTATTATTGTTAATAGTACCTGAGAAACAGATCAAACCACAATATCTTAACATTGACCAATGAACCATGATAATTAGGTCAAAGTCATATAACCCTGCAAGACAGACTTGTACACCTTACAACTTTTCCACCATTATAGCTGACCTATTGCTTATATCTGATTAACTGACAAAATTTATGATAACTTATCTTAGAGCAATGAACCATGAAAATGAGGTCAGATCATATGAACCCTTACCATGCAGACCTTCAAAACTCATGATTGTTCCATAAACCAAATATAATTGAACTATTGCTTATAATATCTGGGAAAAGTATACCAAACCACAAAAGCTAAACAATTGTCCAATGAACCATAACTAGAGGGTCCAAAAAGTCTGTGTCGCTCACCTGATATTTTTGTTAAAATCCAAGCACCAAATATAAGGCCTCTTTTTCTTATAGTATCAAAGAAATAAACATGGCATACAAAATGTTACTGATTTTATTTACAATAAATTGGTAAATATTCAATAAAATATCACAGGTTTTAGCTCAAAACAAAACAAGAGGTTCACAGGTACTATGTCATTGTAAGTCAAGAATGCAATTGTTTTAAGAATATAGTTTGGTAAATTTCAGATTAGAGGGGGCCTCATTACTGCAATTATTTAGACCCTTGTTCTAAATTTTTAATGTTTTTGGTCTATTTTTTCTCTATTCATTTTTAAAGAAATCCAAATTCTCTCTTTTGTTAATATCCATTTGTCTACATTTTCTAGGCCTTATTTATATAATTCTTTATAAGATTCTATAAGTTCTTCTCAATTTTTTGGACAATTAGAAACAGAATTCAACATTATCAGAAAAAAGTATCAAATATTGAAGTTTTGATTTTTTTCAAGTTTAGATTTGACATTCCATCAGTGTCGTTATGGTTGATAAATTCAATGACATGCTTAAGAATAGACCACTTTCACTTCACTGGGAAAAATTTTGTCAAATTTGTGGGCCTTTATTACATGTATGTCATTTATCAGATAAAGGGGATCGTATGTATCCCTGCTCTGTTAAAGTTCATCAAGCGTCTGTGTGTTCCTCATTATGCAGTATATACTAGAATCATTTTTTTTTGCTGAAAAATGTAGCATAATAATTTGTTCAACCTATTGCTCAACATAGGAACAGAAGTTAAGACTCCCCCTGTTCACTAAAACCAAAGTTTTTGACAGAAATGCAACAAACTCGAAAGTTGTCTATTCACAAGCTTTTCATTATATAATATATTGCAAATAATCTGAAATTACCAACATTCTAAAGTCTAAAAGTACCAATGAACCTTCAGTAAAGCACTTAAAATATATGAAAAAAAATCTTAAAATATATAACTCTCTAAAATAAAATTCTAGCAAAAAAACATTTGATATCATAAAACATATCTTCAATCTGGACGGATTTTTTATAATCTAATTCTTCTTTTAATATAAAATATCACTACTCTGACCAATAAACATAAAGTTAACAAAAAATACAGGAGTTTGTTCATAAAATAATGCAAAAATAAATATAGGGTTTTTTTTCTGGTCTTTTTATAGTGCATCATAATAAATAAGAATATATAATGTTACTATTGAGGAAAGGTGTGTTCTTTTTATAGCTTACAGCCAAAATTACCATTGGGTGAAGAAGTGCAAACGGAAGTAAGTAAAAGAAAAAACACTCCTCTGCTTCTTACTTTCACTTTCATATTCTTTTTTAGCAAAGTTTCTAACAATAATATGTTTTTTACTTTTACATCTAATAGAAACAAATCTTTTTAAATTACCTCTTAAAAGAGGCAATACAATTTTCAAATATTCTGCATATATTAGAATCAAAATTTATCGAAATTTAAGAAAGTAGTACTAATGCACTAAATACTTAAAGATTCTAAATTTAGACTTTTATAAAAAGTAAATTTACTTCTTTTATCATTTAGTCTATAATTCAATATATCTCACTTTTGTAAATGCATTTTACAACTGTTAATACAAGTCAGTTCAAAGGGAAGTAATTCATTTTAAAGGGGAGACAACTTCTAGCACTTGTGGTTGAAGAGAGGCTGTAGATATATTCGTCTCTGAAAAATAAAACAAAATAAATAATTAGTATTTTTCTAAATCTATGCTGTTTCTTATATCACCATAAATTAATAGTTGCAATGAATTACTGTGATTTCCCTGTGAAATAAAAACAGATCTAGTGTTGTTGATGACATGACATCAAAACAAATTGTGTGACATAGTTCACACATCCTTAGTCAATGTAATGGAATTAATGCAACTGTCATACAAGTGAGAGACTTACGATGCCACATGTGGAGCAAAATCTGCTTATCCTTCGGGAGCACCTGGGATCACCCCTAGTTTTTGGTGGGGTTCGTGTTGCTTATTCTTTAGTTTTCTATGTTGTGTCATGTGTACTATTGTTTGTCGGTTTGTCTTTTTCATTTTTAGCCATGGCGCTGTCAGTTTATTTTCAATTTATGAGTTTGACTGTTCCTCTGGTATCTTTCATCCCTCTTTTAGCTAGCTATAATACCAGGTCTAATCCACCATTTTCTAAAATTATGCGCTATGCATAACCAGATGAGAAGAATGGAAACAGGCTAACAATTTTAATATTACACTTATAACAAACAAACAAAGTGTATACAAACCTGTTAACACTAAACAGTTGAAAATAGCCATGGGTTTTAAGTGAGCAACCAGATTTTCAAGGGTTACAAGTTTTGCAGTTACTCTGAAAGTAGTCTAATACCTTTTCTTTTTGTATTATTATATGTGAACTAAATCAAAATAAAACTTTCGTATTCGTATGAAAAGAAGGGAATCAAGCTATCAAGTTTTGTATCAGACTAATTACTTAGTGTCTACCAACCTTCTGGTGAATGTCTGCCTCTTGAGCCACCAGATATTGGAGGCAGGGGTGGTGTACTGTTTATTGCTCGACCAACATCTCCATCTGACATACGTACACGTTTCTGTACTGACGGTGATGGTGTATATTGATGTGCTGTCGGTGATGATGGTGGTACATTGTCTTTAACACCTATAATAATACACACAAGTTAATTACAACATACACATATTATGGTATACTTAAGAAATAATTCATGGAAGCCATAGATTTGTTGGAAATTTACACATGGCCTGGGCCATGATATTCGAATTTTATCCTGAGTGTTAGCGAGGGATAAAATTAACGAATATCACGGCCCAGGCCATGTGTAAATTCACAACAAATCTATGGCTTCCATGAATTATTTCGATTCTAATAGGACAAATAAGTTCATTCAAATACTGAAGCGAGGGTGGGTATGCTGTGTGTGTAGTTGTTCTTTTTTACATCTTGTTAGATAAAGCTCAAATATTCTCATAAATCTTTAGCTTGCATTGATTATTTCATTAATAACCGCTAGAAAAAATATGTTTAATTCTCAAACCCAATATTTCCGATTTTTTATTTACATGTTTTCTTGTAAACTACCGTCAAATCCAAACTTGACATTTCATAACGAAGGAGCTGCCATGTTGACTCACTGAAATCAAATGGGAAAGCAAAACAAAACCTACCTCATAATTCCATTTTAATTCAATATTATACGAAGTTCGATGGTTACAAAAAAGTTTATATTTTTGAGACATTGACTAAATATTGTTTTTATACTGCAACTTAAATTAGTATATTGATAGCTTTTAAAATAGTAACATAAGTATCAAGCTTATGTTCATCCCTTAATGGACCCCTGATTGTAGAGAAAGTGTTCCATGATGAAATTGATATTGCACAAAATATAGCTGTGTTACTATATTTAGGAAATAAACAAAACTAGTTGCAATATATTAGTTCTTTTCATTATGCATCTGAATAAGAATAAAAGTTCTTATGTCTTTTGTTTTATTGCAATTTTTAATACAATAAAATCGGCAAAGTTTTTGCAAAGTACCGGTAGGTTCAAATACATGTGGATTTACGTGGGTGGTATATTGTGACATCCATTATTATGTATATCTCCGAGTCTGCACTAAGTATAGATATATCGAGAGTTTTCACACAGTGGTGTTTACAAAGCGAAAGAAGCATGTCATATTAGAATGTGGATTCATTAATTATTATTCGTTTGATTACAGTTTTTTATGGATTTCATGGGTAAAAGCGAACCGTTTAAAAAATTTAAATGAATGTATTTTTTTTATATAGGCTTGTACGCAGACGGCAAAACCACGAAATTGAAATATCCACGATTCATGCAAGTTTTTCCTTAATCCAAAATAAATTGGTATCCCCAAAAATTAAATGAGTCCACAGAAGTGCAGATGTGCTTGTCCTCAGTTACTGAATAAGGAACTTTGTCAATATCACATTGGAAATTTATTAGAGTAGACCTTTGATAGCCTTTATTAGTTATATCAATGACTATTTTATTACAGTAGACCTTTGATAGCCTTTATCAGTTATTTTCAAGGATTGGGGAAAAATTGTAAAATTGTTGATATCTGATTTCGTGGTTTTGCCAAAGTCTGCACACAAATATTTTAAAAAAAATTGTACTTCTTTTAAAATAAGAATTCAGGGTTCACCTATACTCAAGAAATCCACAAATATTGGTATCCAAGGAATAATCATGAATCCACAGCAGTGCTGAAAGTGGTTTTAAAATACCAAAAATCTATTGATCAATTAATCTTGTATCAACTTTTGGAAAGAAAACTTATTCCAGTAGTAATCCAAATGCATTCACATACATCCAAAATTTACTTTTAATTCATAAAAAAGTTTGTTTTGAAATAATGACTTACTAGAGAAAGTTGATGGTCTAACTTGTCCAGGCGCTGGTGCTGGACGATTGACTGTCACATACGATCGTAAATTGTTCTGTGATGCATTAACAAGTCTGTCGTCTGACACGCCAGGGGAGGTAATTCTGGTACTGAAAATAGTAAGGGAAATAACAATTGTTAATGTTTTCTCCTATTTTTTAGTGTCCAAGGTATGGCACTTCCTTTTTTTTTTATTTGGGTATATGTAACTCAATCTTTGGATTATTTTGTTTGTCTTATGTTTATCCACAAGGGGTTTGTTTGTCCTTCAGCAATTATTGACCGTTTGTTTGTCCTTCAGCAATTATTGATCGTTTGTTTGTCCTTCAGCAATTATTGACCAGTTTGTAACCCCATGGTATGAGGATTTGTCTGGTAAAAATAATTATCAAATCTTTTTATATCAAGCAGATTATTTTTTTACAAATGTTTCAACTGCAACTTCAACAGTGTGAAAACAGTCCTACATCTTTTCAGGACTTCCAACAGTTTAGAGCTTTGTTTCTGTCTATTATTCAAGACTGTCTAGATACCTATAAACTGAGTTTGTTGTGAGAGTTCTGCCTTATTGTTATTTACCCCCATTTATTAGCTCCTATTATTTGTAAGTAATTTTTTAAGTAATTCCTTTATTAATTTGCTAAAATTGAACATTTATAATAACCTTTGACCAAAAATATCAGATACTATCCTTATTCTATTCTGACCAATCAGAATCCTGTTTAGAAACAGACTATTTTATTCATACCAATCAACATCAGGTTAAGTAACCTACCTAATATTATTCTGACCAATCATCATTCTATTTATATCTAATTCTAATATTCTAGGTGTGTTCATCATATTTGGATTCTGAAGGTCGTCAATGGCCCGTACCTGGGAAGAACCAATCTGAAAAACAAGACAAATATGAAATTTTCTATGTTTCATGAAAAGGCGTCTGTATTAACTTCTTTAAATAGAATTTAATCAGAGGACCAAAAGCATGAGGACTGATATTGATTGTGGCCTGGTATAGCACACTTTACTATGTACTGTTCAATTTATCAAAAATAAAACAATCTCAAATAATTCAATCCCTCTAAGTGTCCTGATTTTCTTCCACACAAGGATGTAGCCAACATAGATCAGCGGAATATAACAACTGCATTATTCGGGTTAAAATAAACAAGGGGTATTCCAAACAGTTTATGAAAAATGAAATTAAAGTGATATGTGTTTATTGATTGATTGTTCCTTGCTTAATCGCAGTGGCAATTATTTGATGCATATTTAGAACGATTTACACAATATATAGGTTCTGCTAATGTAGTCTTACCAGGATCAATGGTTAAAAATTTAAAATAGAAACATAGGTCAAGTAAGTCTGGATTTTTCTAGGAGGTGACTTTTCATTTTTGAATTTCTAAAGTCTTGAGTTACTCTGTATTCAGGACAATTGAATTTTTTTATGGAGGACCGTTCATTGAAAATTTCAAATGGTCCTAAACTTTTCATTTTTTAGAGCAAATTTAGATTCCCCGGAAATAAGGGTATGCTGGTCTTCCTGGATGTAAAGGGGGGCCATAAATTTTGCTTTGAAACAGGCCACTAACAAGCTTATAATGATACAAAGAGCATGGTACTCCCTAAACAAAAGGCATCAGTTAAACATCCCCATTCTGATCAAATATCACTGCATGTTTATACATTATGCTTAGTCAAACAGGTGACCCACATTAGCAAGTGTATACCTAATAAAACAAGAGAAGTCCTTGTCACTTTATTTCAATACCTCATTTCCATCTTAATAAGAAAATTTAAACAGTGTTATCGACTAAATATGTGACATAAAATAACAATCATACCTGTGTGGAATAATATTTCTTTTCAATATTCATAATAAACCATTAGATTAGATGGATTATTACAAATAAATCCCTGGATTAGACAATTATAAATCCTGACAGTATTAAGTTTTAAACTTTTGTTTACATGCATATATGTTATGCAATCAATTATAGGTGTAACTCAAGTCTGGTGGAGAAATAAAACAATGGACTAATAGCTGTAGATTTAACTTCCAGATTAGGATTAAACAGCTAAAGGTCAAGTTACAGTAAATAAATGAGCCATGTCATAGATTTTGATCAAATTATGCATAGAACATTGTCTCGTTGAAGCAATCACATGAAATATTACTGATTGAACTCTTTCGTAATAGGTGAACATTTGTAAAAAAAAAAGACATACAAAATGGGCAAAAAATCTTGAGTTGTCATTAATTAAAAAAATCTCTTATTTCTATATATTGAAATTCATTAATATTTAGGATTTTCAGTTATAGGTTGCACTTCTGTATTAATACACAATGCAATTTACCATAAGGACTCTTTAATGGATATTTTATAGTGTGTTTTTCTATGTTGTGATGTTATGCTATTGTTTCAAAAAAAGGGAGAAGGTTTGGATCCATTAAAACGTTTAATCCCGCTGCAAATGTTTGCACCTGTCCTAAGTCTGGAACCTTATGTACAGTAGTTATCGTTTGTTTATGTAATTTATACATGTTTCTCGTTTCTCGTTTTTTTAAATTTTATATAGATTAGACTGTTGGTTTTCCCGTTAGAATGGTTTACACTAGTAATTTTGGGGCCCTTTATAGCTTGTTGTTGGGTGTGATCCAAGGCTCGGTGTTGAAGGCTGTTCATTGACCTATAATGGTTTACTTTTTTTAAATTGTTATTTGGTGGAGAGTTGTCTCATTGGCACTCACACCACATCTTCCTATATCTATCTAAAACTGTAATACTTTTACTATGAAGTTTCATAAAAAATTATTTGAAAGAATAAAAAGTTAACTAGATATCATTGAGATGGGAGCCATCTCTGTGGGCCCTGCTGTGAATAATGTGCATTAAAAAATTGTATCTTTACCATAGGACATAGGTTTGTCAACTGAAATCAAAGTTTTTGACCTTGACCTTTGACCTAGGAAGTTGTAAATAAATTATGACACACCCTTTGGTGTTGGTTTATATACATGTCAAGTATAAACTTTGAAATGATAACGGTTCTCAAGATATAGAGCGGACACGATCTTTACCATAGGACATGGGATTGTCAACTGAAACCAAAGTTTTTGACCTTGACCTTTGACCTAGGAAGTTGCACATAAATTATGACACACCCTTTGTTGTTGGTTTATATACATGTCAAGTATAAACTTTGAAATGATAATGGTTCTCAAGATATAGAGCGGACACGATCTTTACCATAAGACATGGGGTTGTCAACTGAAACCAAAGTTTTCGACCTTGACCTTTGACCTAGGAAGTTGTACATAAATTATGACATACCCTCTGATATTGGTTTATATACATTTCAGGTATAAACTTTAAAATGATAACGGTTCTCAAGATATAGAGCGGACACAATCTTTACCATAGGACATGGGGTTGTCAACTGAAACCAAAGTTTTTGACCTTGAACTTTGCCCTAGGCAGTCGTTCATAAATAATGACACACCCTCTGGTGTTGGTTCATATACATGTCAAGTATAAACTTTGAAATCATAACAGTTCTCAAGATATAGAGTGGACACAATCTTCACCACAGGACACAGGGTTGTCAACTGAAACCAAAGTTTTTTTACCTTGACCTTTGACCTAGGAAGTTGTACATACATCATGACACGCCCTCTGGTGGTGGTTAATAAACCTTGAAAGTATAAAGTATGAAATCATAATGGTTCTCTAGATATGGAGCAGACACAAAGTTAAAGTGTTACGGACGGACGGACAGACTGATCACTATAGGGCGACCCGCCTTTGGCGGGGCCCTAATAATTTTTATGCACTTCTATTTTACTCCCCCCCTCTAGGGTGCTCCCTTTAAAATGAGATTTTCTCAGAATTTTAATATCTCTACTATGCATGTTTATTTATACTGGTAACATTCCTAAGTTATGTGTCTATGAGATGAATCATAGAGATCATATCTGAGAAATACGACTTATACAAAACAAAATATCTTTGAGTATTCTATATCTCCCCAAAAGGGTTGTGGTTTGTCAAACAGCTGTATTTACAAAGTGTAACCTATGATTTAACAAGCCAAGGTTATACATGTTATATGCAAAATTTTAGAAAAATTTGTGACATAGCCAATAAACTGTTCCTGGACCTTAAACACTAGTGGTTACAATTATATCAGCTTAAATTTCAGCAGGTGAGCTTAAAAGGGAAAGAAGGAGGGGATGTCATCCCAAATTCCTGGAAAACAACTGATAGTCTGAGTCCTGGTAAAAGTAAATCATGAATACACGCAAAATAAAGGTCTATTACTGTTGTTCTAAAAAGTCCTTTATCGCCTAAAAAATAGTTTCCTCAAATATATGTAAACAAGAAATCTTAAGGAAAGGATAACACATTTGTCTAAGACACAGCTCTGTGTGATATGGTTAATACTCTTCTTGTAGGGATTGGAATAGAGATACATTGATTAATATTATTATGCCATGACTATATTTCTTTATTCTATAATCTCTAAGACTTACATTCCACGTCGATCTTGGTACAGAGCCTACCCAGACCATTCCTGCCCCTGTTATACCACTATCGTCTCCCACTAGAGGGCGCAGTGGTTCTGGGCGTACTTCTTCTTCTGGTGCCTAAAATGTATTTATATCTTTATTGTTATATCATCAATCTGTAACCCGTTCAACAATCAGTTTTGTTTTTCATTTTGCAATATGGTCAATCTTTGATAGAACATATGGTTTTTAGCTGGGCAAGTAAACAAATTGAGTTGGAGTTATCTTCCTTTGATCATGAATGTTTTAAATTTGTAGATGAACCTTTTTTCATAACTGATTTATACACCATGCATACTTATTTAATTTTTTGATGAACCTACAGTGATTCTGATCTTAATTACTGTAAATTCAGAAATCATTGCGAGGTTTTTATTATTGCAAATAATGCGACAGAGTTGTATACGTAATAATTCAAACTTGCATTTGATATATTTTATATGAATTAAACAGGGTTTTTCTCAAAATCGTAAAAATTAAAATCCCATTTAAGTCGAAAATGTCAAAAGCGCAAGAATAAATTCCCGCAATAATTTCTGAAATTACAGTTTCAAAGTATAATAGCAGCAATCTTTACCAAACAAGAAAAATAATTAATGAATGGTTATTATTTATTTTGAATTTATTGAACCATAAAACTAATTTTTGACTCTTCACATTGAATAATCCACGAAGAAGATTATGTAAAATGTGAAGAGTCAAAAATTAATTTTATGGTTCAATAAATTCAAAATAAATTATTGCCATTCATTATTAAAAAATTTCTATCAAAAATAAGCTTATGGAACTTTTTATATCATTTATATTAACAATAACAAGGTACACACATGTTGGCATATGAATACACAACGTCAGAGTGGGCGTGTCGCCATAAAAATTGACAACATTGAAAATAAAACTAATAATTTTAACCAATCAGAAGACAGTAAATACACCAAATTTATTTATTAAGAGATTACATTAGGAAAAGACCAAATAAATAGATAAATCTACTGGTCATACTCTGTTGACATAAGCTTAGATAAAGGTTTACCTGCATCAGACTAGAACTAACATGTCCCCTTGTTAGGCCCCTGATATTAGATGCTGGTGTTGGTGCAGGTGCAAACGAGCTGATCTCTCGTGCAGGTGATATGTTTCTCTGTGGTCTCATCGGGCGGGCAAGTTTTCCTGCATATCTCTCTTTGATGTCTCTAAAATAAAATGATGTTAACAATAAACATTATGGTTCTGATCTGATAATCCACAAAGGCAGATTTTTCAAATATTTCAAATTCAACAATATAACATGATTTTTTCCCTATAAGTACAAGCAGACAGCAATTAAACAATAAAACTAAACCAAAAGATATACTACCCTAAACATTAGACAAGTCTATACAAAACTATACAAAATCAAACTCACATTGAGTCTAAAAGATTCCTAAAAAAAAATATAGTGAAAATAAATTAGTAAATTACATTCATAAGTCAGAAAATATTATATGGTTAGCGTGGGAATTGATTAAAAACAACTTTGCGTTAACAGTGGTAAGGTAGTTCATTAAAACATAGTTGTGATGTAACTTGATCAAACAGTGACATAGACAACCTTCAAACAGGTAACTAAATAACTCAAGGTCAAACAAAATAATGCAAAGATTGAGAACTCAGATTTGTCATTAGGTGCTGATATCACGTCATCATTTAAAACATGTTATTATTTCACTATCAGAATTATCATATATTTCCTTTTGTGACCTTGACATTTTATTAGGGTTAAATGTGAATTCTGGTTTTACCGTAAGTAATCTGGTATGTTTATTGTATCCCTTTAAAAAGAAAATATAACAAACATAGTAAATTATCTCCCTTTCTATAAGAATAAATTATCTCCCTTTCTTTAAGAATAAAATTGTTCTTATATAAACTCTGAACAAATTGTCCTGTTTTGCAATAATAATCTGTAAACAATGTGGTTTTGTAAAAAAAAAGTTTTTTGCCAAAAGTTTATTTTAATACAAGTGTGTGAACTTCTCATAATTTACCTTAGATCATATTACTGACCAAATCATTTGAGAGTTTTTAACATGGAGGTAGATATGCATTTGCCTTGCTTTTCAAACGGGAAAATTAAGCTTCAGAAACGATTTTAATTGATTTCCACTAAACATATTTGACTATACATGTACTATTATTTATACCTCACACAGATGAATCCTTTAATAGGTGACAGTTCCCATATCTTTGATTTTCATGAAAACATCATTGCAAAGATTTCTTTAGTTTATCACATGTCTGGTAAACTGACACAAGGCACGGAAAGCAGATCCAAATCGAAAGTCTCAGGGCTCTCGGTCATAAAACTTTACTTAGCACTTGGAGTACAAAATAAGTGCTCGAAACACAAAATCCAGTATTTTGATTGGTTGATACTTGAGTCTGAGTACAAAAATCGTACTCAAAAGTTTTATGACCGCAAGGCCTGAAATATCTTTTGTAGTAGAAGAGATTATCAAAATAAAACACTGTCTGCACCAGAGGCAGATTTAAGTGGAGGTGGCCAAGTCCCCTTTTGGAGCTACAATTATGGCTAATGCAGACTTTTAAATCTATTCTACTCCAAATGCTGTCTAATCTAGGGCCCCAAGCTGCCTAATTTAAAAATCCTGGATCTGCATCTGTGCAGAAATTCTAGAAACTGTCCGCACTTTGAAAAGTATGCTCTCTTAAGCATGAATATCAATAATCGCCCAACTTTATACTTACCCTTGATTGAGTACATGAGTTTAATGGGAAATATTCTTGACTTACCTCCCCTTGAACAAGTTCATGGGTTTAATAACAGAGATTCCAGAATTACCTCCCCTTGAATGAGTACATGGGTTTAATAAAGAAGATTTCTGACTTACCTCCCCTTGAATGAGTACATGGGTTTAATAAGGAAGATTCCAGACTGTTGTTCTATATTCTCTAATGTCTCCATTAATATGTTAGCAAATCGTAGTCTGTCATTACCCATGTGG
The DNA here is from genome assembly GCA_019925275.1 of Mytilus edulis. NCBI lineage: Eukaryota > Metazoa > Mollusca > Bivalvia > Mytilida > Mytilidae > Mytilus > Mytilus edulis. The sequence goes on from CM034354.1 coordinate 113,843,579, forward strand.
TCCATACCATCAGCCCATTGTTTGGCCCTCTAAAATATAAAAAATAAATACCAGTTAAGAGATATTTGTTTATAAACTAATAAATGATAAACCAGTATTCATGTATGTAAACAAAAACTAATTCCAAATTTTATCTGGTATTATAGATATATGCATGCAAGGTGCGTTCAACTGGGATTAGCTGCATAAAGAATTTGGCACCAAGACAAGTTAAAAGAAATCATAAAAAAGGTATCTGAGATTATGATATTTCAGTTTAAATGCTATCAAATATCACTAAAAAATGTAGAATGAGTCCATGGGACACAAATGATGCCCCTGCTTGCCTATAACGTTATAAAGGGACACACAATGTAACTCAAGAAAAGAAAAAGTTATGTCACCTAAATTCAAACTTGATCTGAGTTGTGTATTAATAAGCATGTGTATAAGTTTAATAACAGTTGTTTGAGGCACACTTGAGTTAGAGAATGGGAACCAATTTCAGAACTTATGTACATATCATTTTTTCCCATTCTGCGCTTGATCCCAATTGGACTGGTGAAAATGACAAACTACTTCCTTGATTTACATTCTAATAGGACGTTCTTCTATAGCTTTGGATATAAAGCCATGTTCTCATTCCAATAAAACATGAGCTGCATGTGATTGACATGATATTGCAGTGTCAAGATGAATTTTGAACAAGGCCAGAGATCAAAATGGACCTTTTTGTTGGTGCTGCTGGCTAGGAAATTAAGTTTAAATGTGTCTGTTCTTTGTTAAACTGTCCATTTTCTATAACGTTTTTGGTTTTTCAAATCAAAATAACGTCATTTCGAGCATTTATTATAGGTCCACTTTGAAGTACAAAAGTTCAAAATATTCCTATTAGAATTGAAATAATTATTTCATGCAATGCTCTACGCTCATTTTAACATGGGTAGGCATTATATACATTTAACACCTTGCTAACGCTCTATATTAAGATATTGACAAATATAATGCCTAGCCATGTTACAATGAGCACAGAGCATGACATAAAAGAATTATTTCTTAAGTATAAATATATATACTCTGATATCTTACCTTATTCTGAAAGTTTTCCATCTTATCCAAAACTTCAAACACATTCTCATCTAAACTCTTACTCTTCTTTACATTCTCTGAAATATAAATATTGTAAAAGTGTACATAAATTCCTCAATGAAATGCAATAGAAATATATAATATATCAACACTTTCAATCAAACCTTCTATAAGGTCACTTTTATTGAATGAAAAACTGTGAGCGAGCTTATATAAAAGAAAAAGTGGTATGAGTGCCTAACAGACAACTCTCCATCAACGTCAAATGTATAAAAGGTTAACAATTACAGCCTTCGACACGAAGCTTTGGCTTACACGGAACAGCTAGCTATAAAGGACCCCATAATAACTAGTGTAAAAAAAAATCAAACAGGAACCACCAGTTTAATCTATAAAAAGAAGCAAGAAACAGTTATGAAAAACACCAACAAAGGACAACCCCTGAACTTGACATGATAAAGACAACTGGCTATTGTTGAAGACAGTAGGTTGACCTCTAAAATTCTTACTTTGTTTTTTTTTTAGTATTGCTACTGGTTGATTGTCTCGAGGACTATTACCACTTAATAAAAAAACTTCTTATTCACTGTGATAATTACTAGCTCATGTATGTAAACGACTATTTTGTACAGTAGAAATAAAGAGAAATTCTGATATTGACTCTATAGAAGGTGATCCTATTTACCAAGTGACTATCCTGGTATCCTTTGCTTTAGTAAACCAGTCATTCGATTGGTTGTCTCCCTTACCTTCTATTTCCTTCATTCTACAATGATGTACATATTTTCTTACAAGATGAGCTAATCTTTTGGCAGGTATACTGACATAATCCTCCATTTTGGACACAGCATCCTGAGAAAAGAATAATATTCAAAACTGAGTAATTTTTAAAGTCAAAACGAATATACATATGCTTTAATAAAACATTTTTCATTTCCAATTATGATATAAATATGAAATTGAAAAAATTATCTGTATTTTAGTTAGATCACTAAACTAATATCTACTGTAAATTCAGAAATTATTGAGTGCATATATCATGTATATTATTGCAATTTTGTCATTTTGGACTTAAATGCGATTTTAATTTTTGCCATATTGAGAAAAATCCTGTTTAATTCATATAAAAAATTTCAAAATGTGAGTTTAAATTATTGCGACTATAACCGTGTCACATTTTTCGCAATAGTTTCTGAATTTACAGTATTTTCCATGTGTTGAAAATAAGAGTTTATCATAAAAGGGACATAACTCACTTTATACTGATCTGGATCCAGTTTCTGGTCATTGACAGCTCTCTTCATTATTTTTGCATTTCTTTCAGAATCGAGTCTAGTAAACATGATAGCTGACTCTGCTTGTCCCTAAAATAATTTTTAAAAATACTTTATTAACATAGGCAAAACAAGCATGTGTCCATAATGAATGGATGCCCCAATCGCACTATCATTTTGTATGTTCAGTGGACTGTGAAATTGGGGTCAAAACTCTTATTTGCCATTACAGTTAGAAAGCCCATTTCATAAGGAACTTGTGTACAAAGTGTCAAGTTGATTGGACTTCAACTTCATCAAAAATTACCTTGACCAAAAACTTTAATCAAAACTTCAACCTGAAGCGGGGCAGACATACAAATTGATGGATGAACAGACCAACAGACCAAAAAAACATAATGGCCATCATTGCGGCATAAAAAGCCACCTCAATAAAAAGGAAGAAAGATATCTGCACATAGATCATGCGCAACTCACAATATCACTTTTTCGTGTTCATGCATGATCAGTAAAATCTGGCTCAAAACTCTTGATTTAGAATATATTTTAAATACTGTAAATTCAGATATTTTTTTGTAATACAATGTATTTTCATTATCGCAACAGAATAAGTTCTAGATCAGCTCCTACAATTGCTTTGTTTTCAGGGTTCTCAAAAGAAAAAGCAGAGATGTTTTGTGCTTGGATAAGCATATCTAAGATTGTTTGTTTAAAATTTGTGCTCATTACACCAAATGATTTATTTCTAAGCCTTAAACGTGTACTTAAAAGTTTTATGACTACAAGGCAAGACCTAAATCGAATAAGAAAATTTTCATGGTTATTTATCTACATGAATTTAAATATTTTTGAGGATAATAAAAATCAAACTATACCAAGATCCAAGTTCTGATTGTGGCTCATTAATTGTATCAAAGCATTTCATTTCAATGGGATGTGGCCAGATCAGAGCTTGTTTGTATAGGATAGACCTTCCTAGGTTAATAATTGTTGTACTTCATTAATTGTATTCTCCATTTCACTTACCTGGGGTGTGGCCAAGTCAGAACTTTGTCGTATACGACTAGCAGACCTTCCCAGGTTACCAAGTTCTCTTTGTAGTTCATTAATGGTATCCTGCATTTCCATCATAACAACTGTGTTATGTCGGATCTGTTCTTCATGTTTCTTTGATTCACCCTCAAACTGTTTTTGTCTGTGGAAAAAAGTAAAAAATAAATAAGTTATCTCCCTTTGATTCTGTTTGAGGAGACATTATTTTTAACCTAACAATTTGTCCGGAAAAATATTTAATACAAAAGTTATCCCACTCATGCCATCCACTTTATTATTTTTCTGTTCAGATATATTTCAATAATATAGAAACCTCAAACTTTTTTGCCAAAAAAGTATACCGGTATGCAAGTTAGCTCCCCTTGAACAAATAATATTTTAATTAAATGACAATATTTTGTCTACATCTCTTTAAACTGTTTTTAGTGAAAAAATAAAATGACGAAAATTAATATCCCATAGACCAATAAAAGTCTGAGTACAAATTTTACTTCATACAGACATAAAAAGTTTTTCTGTCAAATATTTGTAAAATGTTAAGAGTTACTTCCCCTGAACCAAGAGAAAACGTAATATGCACCTTTCTTCATTTTGGTTCTCTTATTTTTTTAAAAATATTTTTGACTATTTACTAAGATTTAAATACAGTGATTCACTTACAGTTTTGTATAATTATCTTGTAATTCATTTAGAAGACCTTTATCTAGCCCTGGACTAGCGACAGAAGATATACGACTCTGACGTAAAGCTCCCCTGAGGGAATCGCCTGATTTTTCTCTCGTCATTGGTTTTGTTCCCTCCCTTGATATCATCATAGATGACACTACTGGCTCCTGCAATAAAATAAAGTACAAAGTGAGGATGAGGATCATTGATACAAACATTTTTTTTGTGTATTTTATTGGTTTTTCTTTTTCTTTATGTAAGAATTTTGTACTATTTTATCTGAAATACTGTAAGTTCTAAAATTGTTGTTTGCATTAATTTTTGTGATTGCTGTAAATAAGTGTGCTAGTTCAATTATTGAAATGCTATTAAACTTTAAAATAGGAGTTGTTCTGGCTTTTGTTTTAGCAAAATATGTCCGTCACAAATTTTTCAATAAAAAACTTTATGCTTTATTGGGGGACACAAAGGACATCTAAAAAAAACTATCACCAAAATCCATTAGATGTAGAGTATATTGAGATCTTCTTTAAATGGTATTTAAGAAATTTTAAAAACATACTTTGACTAAGTATTTACAGAGGTTAAAAACTGAGGTCAATATATCAAAATGCATACCCTCTCTTCTGTATATAAAATACTGCCTAAAACTGCTATTATCTCTTCAAATACTGAAAAAGAATAATTTACAATAAGTAATACTGGTATCTGAAGAATACTGAGGTTTCATTTTTTTTTTTGTGAATTGAGGAAAATTTATATTTTTGTGGATTAAAAAAAATTTGTATTTATGTGGATTAATGAAAATTTGTATTTTTGTGGATTAATGAAAATTTGTATTTTTGTGGATTAATGAAAATTTGTATTTTTGTGGATTAATGAAAATTTGTAATTTTGTGAATTAAGGAAAATTTGTATTTCTGTGGATATATGATGCTTTTGTATCCATTTTTGGTTGACTACACTCCCACACATCCTCTCAGAAATATCAGAATAATAAGCATTTCATATAAATCTCTCCATCTGAGGTTCTCTACCACATCCTCTAAGAAAATAACAATAATTGTATTCAGACACCATTTGCAGTTATCTACCCCTCCTCCCCACTTATCAAAAAACTTACAGTAATAAGCGTTTGAGGTCATCATCTCCACTTGTGGTTCCAGTTTGTCATCTCTGTCAAATCTAGCTGTCTCTAATTCAGTTAATACTTGACTAGCTTGTAACATTTCTGGAAATATATAGTATTTATCTCCCTTTAACTAGTCATAAAAATATATAGGAGTTACCTCCCTTTAACCATATGTAAATAAAAATAAAATATATACAATCACATCAATACAAATAGTTTTTAATGTTTTAAGAAGAGATCAGTCTAATGCAAATAATTTTTTTTTTTAATAAAAGCCTTTGATTTTTGTTATGTATAAATATAGTCCTTTAGGATTTATAGTGTATAAATTGCTAAAAAAATTTCATAAACTCTTTGTTTACCCTCACATACCTTTATCCAGTAATATTTTACTAAGAGCATCCCTGAAGCTTATAATACTGTCGTAAGTCTTTAGATATTCTTGTATAACTGGGTCATCAGGTTTAGTTGAATACCTGAAATAAAAGATTAAAGTGTTTGTAATAATCATAATCAGTACCTGAAATTAAAGTGGTCTATAAAATCACTAACAATTGTTATAATTTTGTGGATTCAGAAAAAATTGTATTTTAAAATTTGTGGGTATATGATTTCTTTGACAGTCACCATCAAACATTAGAAAAACTTTTGCTTCATTGAACATTTATGTGGTTTTCCCACAAAAATTGGTACTACACCAATAATGATTTTGCAGTAACCTTTTTTTTTAAATCCTAAAATTAACTCTGGCTTTCAAAAGTTTCACTACATTTACCAGTCAATTTTGAGACCCAGGAAACCTCAATTGTCGGATGTAGATGTCACTCTAAGATTTTGACCCATTAATGTTGTGAAAAAGATGATATCCATAAAGAAAGACAACTCATTTTATTATTTTCCTTATTGAAAATTAGAACTTCCACTTCGATTATTAAATTTAATACCAGGATTGAAATTTTGTATTTGCACCAGACGTGCGTTTCGTCTACAACTCTTCAGTGAAGCTTGAATAAAACAAGAATGATTCCCAAGTACACGGATGCCCCATCAGCACTATAATTTTCTATGTTCAGTGGACCATGAAAATGGTGTAATAACTCGTAATTTGGCATTTGTATTCATTCAACAGCTCCTAAGTTTTGCCAAATACAGCTAGGACTGACTATTTTGGTTATTTGATTATCTTGTTTAAAAAAACAATTAATTTAATGATTATGTGATTATAAAAAAATTGTGATGATGTGATTTCTTGGATAACCCCATGAGAGGCCTCAAATATAAGATTTAATAAAAGAGGAGGAGACTGTCAACAATTCATCATGCCTCAACTTACCTTGTAATAGAATCTCTTTTTTCTAGAGGAGGAGAAGTAGCCACATCCATTGTCGCCTCTCCACTTACCTTGTAATAGAATCTCTTTTTTCTAGAGGAGGAAAAGTAGCCACATCCATCATCGCCTCTCAACTTACCTTGTAATAGAATCTCTTTTTTCTAAAGGAGGAGAAGTAGCCACATCCATTGTCGCCTCTCAACTTACCTTGTAATAGAATCTCTTTTTTCTAGAGGAGAAGAAGCCACATCCATTGTCGCCTCTCGACTTACCTTGTAATAGAATCTCCTTTTTCTAGAGGAGGAATCTCTTTTTTCTAGAGGAGGAGAAGTAGCCACATCCATTGTCGCCTCTCCACTTACCTTGTAATAGAATCTCTTTTTTCTAGAGGAGGAGAAGTAGCCACATCCATTGTCGCCTCTCAACTTACCTTGAAATAGAATCTCTTTTTTCTAGAGGAGGAGAAGTAGCCACATCCATTGTCGCCTCTCCACTTACCTTGTAATAGAATCTCTTTTTTCTAGAGGAGGAGAAGTAGCCACATCCATTGTCGCCTCTCCACTTACCTTGTAATCGAATCTCTTTTTTCTAGAGGAGGAGAAGTAGCCACATCCATTGTCGCCTCTCCACTTACCTTGTAATAGAATCTCTTTTTTCTAGAGGAGGAGAAGTAGCCACATCCATTGTCGCCTCTCCACTTACCTTGTAATAGAATCTCTTTTTTCTAGAGGAGGAGAAGTAGCCACATCCATTGTCGCCTCTCAACTTACCTTGTAATAGAATCTCTTTTTTCTAGAGGAGAAGTAGCCACATCCATTGTCGCCTCTCCACTTACCTTGTAATAGAATCTCTTTTTACTAGAGGAGGAGAAGTAGCCACATCCATTGTCGCCTCTCCACTTACCTTGTAATAGAATCTCTTTTTTCTAGAGGAGGAGAAGTAGCCACATCCATTGTCGCCTCTCGACTTCTTCCTTCTAAAAATAAACAAAAAACTTCATAATGACTTGTGACAACTTCTATATCAATATTATAAGATAATAAGGGAACATATTAATCAGATAGCAACTTAACAATACTAAACAAATAAAAGACATCAACAATATCTGTTGCTGAAAACTAAAAATGTTCAATGTTATAAAACAATTTACCTAATTTTGAAGGATAACTTCATTGTATTCCTAGATTCCTTTGTTTCAAATTTTCAAAAGAGCTAGGACAACCACTGAACTACAAATTTCTGACTTTAGAACCACTAATTCAGGCCCGGTCGGAAAGATTATACAAGAAAGTAGTACATATTTTAAACAAAATAGTTCCAACGCATAGCAGCGTATCTTTGTCAATAGCAGATATATTTGGGTAGTTTTTGTATCAAATGAAAGCTTGGGGACTTGGGATCACTGTAGAACCCTTGTTGAAAGATTTATTTGAATAATAAAGAAGTTAATGAAATTATGATAGGAGGGCACATTTGGCCTGTTGTTCAGATTTAAAGTTCCTGCTTTTGTACTGTCAAACTTTCAGGAACCAGTAGGCTCTAATATGCAATTAAAAGTATGTTGATTTTTTCAGCACATGTCAGGATAAGGTATAGTTTTGACATGAAATAACTGCCACTTTATTTGAACTTAAGATAAAGTAGCTGTTAATGCTTGAAATTGCAGATATAAGCATAGAAAGCAATGGGGCTATGAATTAGTGGTTTTTTATAACTTACCAGATTTTATTGATAATTCGTTGATATTAATAGGTGCTATCTTTTTAGGTTAAAAGTTGTGACATTTCTGATTCAAGGATAAAACAACAAACAAATCATATTTCAAATTGTCTTTATAATAATACTCATAGGACAAAATGTCATATTTTAAATATACATTAAAAAGTTTCATTTAGGTGGGGCAGGGTGGGGTGGTCTGATCCTGGATGCTGCTAATATTGTTGTCAATATGATTTTTGCAGTTCTTGTGCCACCAATTTAATATAAATGTTTGCCTATAAAATAAATATATATTCAAAAATATTTGTTATATAATTGTTATAGTTTATCAAAAAATTTATACCCAAATAAGTGAAACTTGTTTTTTGTTCTTCCATTTTAATTATCTTAAATTAATAAATTACAAACATGTATTTATTCTAAAAAGATGCATAGACAATTTAATAGATGTCTCTTAGAGCAGAACTAAATATAGGACAGACGTAAACTTAGTTGCATTTTGTTCAATTATGTCAATTATTTTCTTCTTATAAATTAGAGACATATATTTCTTTTCCAAAACAAAAGCCAGGACAATATTTTGTTTATCATGTGAGCAGAACAAAAGGTGAACTTTGTTGTATGTTTTTCAATATTTGTCATTTGCTTCTTTCGAAGTAGAGACATGCATTTCTTTTTCAAAGCAGTGGCCATGTTTATGTAGGGAATGCATAGAAAGTCACTCCACATAGGTCACAATTTAGATGATTGCTTCTCTGATGAACAATAACCTTTTCTAAGCCATTTAATAGTTCATAATATTTACTATAAAATAAGAACTAGCAATTTCCATAATTTCTTAGGTTAAATTCTTTTTTAAAAATATGTTTCCATTTTTCCATTTATAATAACAAATGTTTATAAGATTCAAATTTTATACATCATCATTTGAAAACACTAATGGACCAAATTTCCTAAACATCAAAGCTTATTCATAGCAATAAATTTATTGTATAATGAGAAATATTACTTTTTTCCTGTTAGAGAAGTGTAAAATTTCAATATTCATATGTTAACCTTATAATTAATGTGATGAAAAAACTCAGTTCTTTTTTATCAATGAAAGTAATTTAATTTATTCACTACAAAATATAATCTTGAGATAAATACACGCAAATATATAACATGGAAAAAAATTAGAAAAATTAATAAGAATTGATGATGAAAAATATTTTTCACACATAAAGATTTTGTTTGCTTCTATTTTTTTTTTACATCTGGTTAAGAAAAGTATTATGACATTAGACTTGTCTCTAGACTAATTAAAGGATTAAAATTGATTAAAACCAAGCTTCAAAGACAAGCTGAGGGACAATTAAACAATTACAGGAGCACCTGTTAATTGTCAACTTTGACCCCTAAGTGCTTTATGGGTATTTCCTGGGGTTCAATTAGGTAATGTCATTACTATAATTACAATCAATTGACAGAGATGCCATGTCAAGATCACTCAAGCTTGTATGACAAGTTTCTAATTGGTCAACATCTCCATTAACTCCTGCCCTAATCTGAAATCTATCCAATGGAAAACAAGAAAAATAGACTGATCCATCGAAATGGGACTGACCTGAGTTGTGTCTGATGTAATAATAAATACCCAAATTTACGGTGTGGTCAGTTAGAATTTAGTGGACACACAAAAGCACAACAAATACACAACAATGGCTGGCGGTAAAGCAGGAAAAGATTCAGGAAAGGCTAAAGCAAAAGCTGTCTCCAGATCTCAAAGAGCAGGTTAGCTTTCATTTTATTAATATAGTAAATTGCTTTTTATTTTATGAATGGAAATTATGTATTTTTAACCAGCACAAGCTATTATCGTAGAAAAAGCTTCTTTTCCCGCCAAAACAGACACATGATGCACAAATTCGGCGCTTGTTGTTTACACACTATTTTTATTGCAAATTTGTTTAAATATGTAGAAAAATTATTGTGTGTAAAAGTATTCTATTATGTATCTGTCAAAGATCATTTATTAATTCGTTTCCTACATTGTAAGTCCTTTGTTTTCTTTTGATATTCAAAAAACTATTATGCAAAGGTCAAATAGTTCATCTGATTATTTCATTGTATTTTAAATTATAAAAGTAAATTTAATAAAAGATTCTTTAGTGCTCAGATATAAAGAAAACCAAACACACAATCATTGTAAATTAGAATGATATGTTTATGCCCCAGGGTGTCAACATTTCAAATAAAGTATGCAATTTGACCTAAATAACTTGTGTGTAAATACATGTAGTCACACAAAATGAACTTGAATGTGTACAGTCTGGTTCACGTTTTTGTGTAAATAAAGATTTAACTGTTATTCTCAACTCAACCAATTATCTTGGTAAACAAAAACATGAGAAAAACCTACACTTTTAAATATAAAGTTTATAGAACACAATAAATAAATTAAAATAAAATAATTTGTTTTAATCTTTTAAATATTATAAATTAATGGGTAAATTACAGAATAAAAGAATTACAACATTGAAATTGTGTACACTTGTACACTTGTACAAGTAACTTATAGTTTCAAGATTCTTTGAGAAGAATTTAATGTAAGGCAAATTTAGTGCAATATGTTATAAATTTGTACTTAATAAATTGTGTAGAATTTTAGTACATGTACCAACTAAGTAACTGACTTATTAATATTGTATATTTAATATATTTCAGGTTTACAGTTCCCTGTTGGTCGTATCCACAGACATCTTAAACACAGAACAACAAGTCATGGTCGTGTCGGTGCCACCGCTGCTGTCTACAGTGCTGCCATCTTGGAATACCTAACTGCTGAAGTTTTGGAGTTGGCAGGTAACGCCAGTAAAGATTTGAAAGTAAAGAGAATCACACCCCGTCATTTACAGCTGGCCATTAGAGGAGATGAAGAATTGGACTCCCTCATTAAAGCCACCATTGCCGGAGGTGGTGTCATCCCACATATCCACAAGTCTCTTATTGGAAAGAAAGGTCCACAAGGAAAGGCATAATTGTGTTTATATCAATGACTTTTATGGCAGCTTTTACAAACATCTCATTGACCGTGCTCAATAATTCATGAACTTTTCATCAAACATTCAGGTTTTCTTTGGATATAACTTAAGTTCATTTTAAACTTATCATCGAACAATAATGTGATTTTAACAAACCTTACGGGTAAAAACACACAGAAGGTTATAGACAATTAGTAAAATGCAGTTGATTATCATCTATGTTTTTATTGAAATAAAATTTTTAAAATGTTTTTTTTTTAATCAATTTATTGAAGTTATATGTTTTGTTCATTATTGAACAAGGTGGGGTACAAATGCCAATAAGACAACTACCCAACAGATTACAAATATATTTGATTTAACTAGCTACGATAAGCCATTTTACTTTCTTCAATGAGCAAATAATTCACCAATTTAGCTACATGTATTAACTTCACCAACATAAAAAAATGTTAACAACAATTGCAACAAAAAAAACAAGACCACTGACGCAAACAACAAATCAATCATGTGCAAGTGTGATGGCAAATGAGAACTGTCCTCTAACAGTGAAGTGGAACGGGATCTGAGGTTAACACTCCGTCAGTCCAGCAAACCATTTTCACACTTTTTTGCTTAAAGGGGCACTAGCTACGAGATATATAAAATATTTAAAGTTTGATTTTTTTTTGTTCAATCAATAATGAAAGTGAAATAGTGAAATAACAATTCGCTTTTTGCAGCCAAAAAGGTTCAATTTTGTCAAATTACGCTAAGAAACATTGATAATTAGCTATTCACTTGCAAGTGAATGAGTCGACCTCTTTAAATCCGTATTCATGTGAACTTCAATTACACCCCTAGCTAGAGATTGACAACGCATGCATTGTACGTGTACTGGTTATTTAAAGAAAAAGAATGTCAACAATGAAAGTGAAACTACGGTAAATCATTTGATTACTAATTCGATGCACATAAAATCATTCTTATACGGTTAAAAACAATGAGAAACATCTATTTTTAATCTCTATATATTCGAACAGACCTGTAAAAATCCAATTGCACTCGAGTTGGTTTAATCTATTCATATCGTTATTTATGTTTACATCGCTTATATGGTCATCTGAGGTCAAATCGATAGTTAATTAGATGGCGTCTGGACTAAAATACACACGAAACGAACCTATATATTATCTACCCCATGCTCTGTAAACTGTTTATTTTAGACTTTTGATAGTTTGGATAAATGTTTTACATTGTTATAAATCAAATATGAGAATTTTAGTCAAATCGGTGACCATGAATTTGCCCCTTTAAAGTTGTTGATTTGATATTTGGTGTATTGTTTTATCAAAACAAATTGCAGTTCAAATTTGAATTTGTTCGGGTCTGATGATTTTCTGCAAAGTTATGGTCCTTGAAAACTGGTAAATTCAATACTCTTTTTTGTCATGCTTGAAAATAATGTCTCGCTGAATGCTTATTATATTTATGGCCAGGTTATTGAACTGAAATATACTTCATTATTTCTCCTCTTGGTAAATAACTTGATTTGTTTAAGTCATTGGCTAGATACTTATCAATTTTAAAGTTTATATCACTTGTTAATATACACATAACAGAGTGCACTGAGCACAAAATACTAAGCATCCTACCAATATTGAAGTATGAAAATTGAAAAAAAATATATAAATGTAACATGTACTCCGATACTCTAGCGGCAAAAATGATACAAATATCAATGCCTTCAGTTGTTTCACAAAGCATGCCTCTTTTGAGGTCACAGATAAATGTTTTATAAAAAAGAAGATGTGGTATGACTGTCAAAGAGACAACTCTTCACAAGAGACAAAAATGAAACAGAAATTAACAACTAAAGGTCACTGAAAGGCCTTCAACAATGAGCAAAGAACATACTGCATCAGAGTTGGATCCAGCCATTTTAAAAAGGGGGGTTCCAACTATATGTTCCCATTCGAATGCATTGATCATTAAAAAAAAACTCCCCCTGGAATCGCCACTGCGCATAGACAGCTATATAAGACATGGAATGACAAAATGAAAGTAAAACAATTCAGAAAACAAACGGCCTTGTTGAAAAAAAAATGTAGCACATGAACAAACGACAACCACTGAATTACAGGCACATACTGTATACAAAATGTGGCGGGTTAAATACTTGTTCCCAGATATGAAATCTGTGAAAAACTTACAGTCAAGGTGGGGGTATTTCAAAATTTTAGTGTAAGTTTTAATCTCTTAGAAAGTTTGGGGATATAAATGTTGAAAATATGTCCCAGGGCACTATATTTTGACATTGGAAAAAATAGTAGTAAATATGAACTTTCCATCATAGGATATAATTTTTTTTCAGACAAAACTTCACAGTAAAAGTAGTACAGTTTTAGCCTTGAAAGGAGTTCCCTTGGGAAATTGCAATGTTGATATTTAAAGAAATGCAACCTTCAGTTTTAATGTAAAATTTAAAACTAGAGTTATCTTCCTTTATACATAATTGGAGATGACAAAAACAACATTCATTGTAAGGCCTAATACAGCGTTAAAATTTAAGATTCCAAAGCAAAATCAAACTCAATTGTTTTCCCTTCAGTGATTATGTACACTTTTCAGAGTTTGTAGTCTTGGTGTCATTCAGTATTTTTAGTGAATAAGAAAAATTTTGTACTTATTATTCGTATTCATATAAAAAAAAATTGTTACTGTAATAGTTGTCTTGTCGAAACATGCTTGTCTCCAATCAAGGAGGTCTTCAAATAGGTCTCAGCCTCGTAAAACCAAAGACTTTAAAACTTGTATTTGCTGCTTTTCTGCTTAGGAAAATATTTAGTGTGGAAATACATTTTGTGGAATGAGCAAAACTTGGGTTTTTGTGGACATTTTATTTCCTGGTTTTGTGCAATCTCTTCATTCATTGTCTATAGAAAATTTGAATTTGTGGTTCACCTGAACCCATTAAAATTGGTATCCAATGTACAGTTAAATAATTCAAAGGGAGACAACTCACCTTTAAAATCATCAGGCAGTGCCACATCATCATCTTCATCCTCGATCAGTTGATCTTCCTCCAGGGACCTTGGTGAAGGTATAGAAATGGCGGGAGTATTTGACCTCCTTTCCTCAACAGCATGGCGGGTTTCCTCTAATTTAGCTTTATACTGACTCCGTAAAGAGGCTCGACTAAGGGCTGACGACTCTCTGACAGACTCTGGAGATTCTGGTTTTGTTTGTACAGACTGTGGTTGTTGTTGTGGAGGTGGAGAGGTCTGGGTCTAAAATGTAAATATGGACGTCATGGTTGTCATAGTTTCGTTTTCCTTCATGATTTCTTAGGATGCTTTAGTAATCAGTTAGAAACTTTGACCATATTGTATATTTTTGAAAAGATCAAAACATTTAATATCGAGATACAATTTAAATGGATTTTGACACTATTTATATAATTAATTAGAACATCTCTCTCTTTCAAAGAGGACTAAAATAACAAAAAATAATATTCTGAAATCCTTATCTAAGTTAAATTGATAATACAACATCAATCAAGGTAAAGTTTTACATATATATGTAAATGATTTTCATGACCAACATTTCAAACGTGCAACAAAATAATCAAGTCAATGATCCCTTCCTCTGGAACATAATTCACAAATTACCTAAAAATTGCATAAAATACAAACATTTTATCACACAAGGCAACTTGTACGACATATTTTAAATCATAACAGATATTAGTTCATGCACACACCACTTTATCAAACATTAATAGGTAATATTCAAATTTGTTTTTCCTTTTTCTTGAACAAAATTCACAAACAACCTACCATACCTAAATAAACATACTAATAGGGATTTAGCTTTCAAAACTCCCTGTTGTATTATTGGCATTAATATAACCCTCCCAATAATTTCTGAATTTAAAGTACTACAAGATATTTTTGGTACATTCATTCAACCATGGGATCTCTGGAGGAACCTGTGTCAATTTAGAATTTAAAAGTCAAGAGATCTCAAATAATAGGAATATAATGAACAGCTGCGCCACTAGTGCATGATACTCCTGTTGTCTTGTGTGTGTGGAGTTTAAGGCAATAATCATAAATGGTTTTAGAGATACGGTGCGACATGTGAACCCCCCCTTTTTTTTTACAAAAAACTCAATAACTCTAAAATAAAATTTTAAATAATCACCAAAAAGTATAAGATCTTTAGATTAATATAACTAAGAAGTGTGTAAAATTTTGAGCAATAATCATAAATCATTTTTGAAATACAGCACATCATGTAAAAAAAAAATACCCTCTGTTTTAGTTATAAAGTCCTGTACCTCAAAAAGTTTACAAATCCTTTGACCATCATAAGAAACAACTATGTTAAGTTTCATGAAATTTGGATAAGTGGTTCTCAAGTTAAGGTGCAACATGTGGACGCCAAACAGATGGATGGATGCTGGACATTAGTATACCATAATACGTCCCTTCAAAATTTTGACGGGTGTATAAAAGTGAACACAATATTTATAATAAATAATTATATTTGGACATTTTTTGGTGACAATCACAGGTTAAAGATAAATGTGAGGTGAGAAATCAAAGTCAAACTTGTGAAGGTTAAAGGGTCATCCAATATCTCAATGTCAAAACATTGTTAACTAAACACATTCAATAACATTTTACAGTGTAAGCTTAGGTTCAAACTATCAGTGAAGGTCAAATATCTGCAACTGAAAGACACAATACTCGTTATCAATACTTGTGCAGTTTAATGTAAAGAACATTATTTTCAAGGTGAAGATTGAAGGTCAAATTCAAGTGACAAAGGTCAAATGTCATCCAATACCTCCATGTCATGATAATCAAATGTTTGAACATCAACGCCCCTTGACCTTAGAATTTTGGTGTGCTTCCTTGAATCTGGTTTGATCTTTGGTAAAAAAGAGGTCAATGTATTCATTCGAGACATTGTTCCCATTGTAGCTTCTGTGTCAAAGGTCGTGTCCCTGTCGTCTAGGTAGGAAACCATTCGCTGTGGTGCAGAAGGTGGTTTGTATTTGTCTATTGAAGAGAAGGTAGTTTCTCCAATGAAAGGTCTTTGTGACTGAGACGATGTAAGAACGCCACCTAGTGGTGGCAGAGATTTCAAACTATGGTGAGATAACTCTTGCAGGAACGCTGTCATATGCTACAGAGATTGAGAAAAACAACTGTAAACTAGTGATTCTAGAGTAGTTTTAAGAAGAATTTTTTTTTTTCATATAATTTTCAATGATTATGATTTTTTCTATCTAATAATATGACAAGATGAATAGATAATGAATACAATGAATGTATGAACAACAATAACTGGAAAGATATAATACTAAAGTAAAGAATAAGGTGCATGATTTTTTTTCTACAATTTTTATAACATTTTCATACATTTTTAATTTAAAGTTTATTGCCTATTTGACTAATAAAGAGAAAAAAGTTGAAATAAGAGTACAATTTATATATAAATGAAAAATTCAGTGTGCTTAAGATTCAGGTCAAAAATTAGGATGAAGGATGAAAACTTGTTAGTAAACAGAATATTACAGATTAGGATTTGAGGAAGAACCACATAACAGGAGATGAAACAGAACCCAAAAGGTTTATTAAGCAATATGCATTTTTTAATCTTTTTTGATGAAAATGTTATATATGAATTATGAATCTAAAATTAAGGATATTTAGGATTGGAACAAGTGAGAAACATGATATGATGGTTAACAGAGAGTCATATAACAGTTATGGTGAATGATGCTGAAAAAAGTGTCAACAAGAACAGGATGTAAAACCTGTTGTCATGGTTACAAAAGTGTCAATGCAAACAGGAAGTGATGTCAATGTAAACCTCTTAGTATAACGGTTAGAACAACAGGAATGATGTCATTTCTGAACAAACCTGGTTTTCGACCGACATTTTGGTTATAGGTCTGAGGAACTCGGCTCCAGTATTATATGCTGACATATTATCATCCAAACTATACTCGTCCTCGCCGTGACTCATATCAGACATAGCTCGGGAATTCAGGACAGCAAATGTGTCAAATATACTATCTGGTAACAGACCAAGGTGTAGTGATTCCTCTGTCAGCTGACTAGCCAATGAAATCATTGTAAGTGTTCTTTCTAGCTGCTGATTGGATAGATTTTCCTGATCTTCGTTTATCTGTTGTAATGCCATTCTAACGGAGTCTAATGCCCTTGTTTGGTATGAGGATAACTTTTCCTGAGTAATCATCTGATTAACATTGTCTAAAGCCTCTGCCTGATTTTGAGGTAGAGTTTTGATGGATACCTCTGGAGAGGTGTAAGGTTTCTGTTGAGGTAGTGATTTCACAGGAGAGGTGTAAGGTTTTTGTGGTGTTAATTCTTCTTCTTCTTCTTCAAGCCATTCAGCTCTAGATAAGGCAACTTTTCTGATAGAATCAGCACTTCTAGGGGATGTCTCAAAATTGTCAGGTGACATTTGATGATACTTTGGAGATGTTCCCCTCCTGGATGATGCATCACTTTTGGCTGATCTATCACGTGAAGCCAAATGTGTTTCTCCTCTTGGAGTATTCCATGCTGACCTTGAATGACCTCCATCTTGCTGTGGAGGTGATGATCTGGTATTAATGTGTGGTGACCTTGGATTTGACCTAGAATTAATACTTCTACTACCATCTGACAGTGGTGACCCAGAATTTGAACTATGACCTTCAGAGATTTCCTCAATAGCATATGCTGACGACAGGGGGTGTAATGATTGTGAATTTTCTACTTTGTCAGAACTTCCTGGTCTTGGTGACCTTGACCTTGATCCTCCTGACCTTGTCCGTAATAAGCCTTTCTAATAATTAAAACAACAATATATATGAAATAATAAAAATTAAATTTCCATGCTTGTTAAAAAAAGATATGGTAAAATTGTAATTAAGACAACTATCTAAATGACGTAGATGACAGCAACAAAAGATAATGTACATCCTTTAACAATGAGCAAAACCTTACAGTAAGCTGTTAAAGACACCAAAATGGCAAAATATAACATCATTTAAAGTCTTTAGTTTATTTAAAAATAAAATGTATTGGCCAGGTTTTATTAGTTTGATCGATTGATTGTTAAATGCTTAATATTGATTAGCAGTTGGTATGACCTTGAGGTTGAAGAAAGGTCAACTCATAATGGAAAATTTAACAAGCAATTACTTAAAGCACATGCATAAATATAAATTAATTGATTCAGTTTATAGATGTATCTTTTAGGGAATATTTTATTATTGATAAGCTAATGTTTATAACTGGAGGTTAAGTTTTATATTTGTTTTAAACATAACTTTCAGAGTTACCCTTCCAGGGCCTCAATCCTACCTTTTGACTTATGAATACCTGCAACCTCTGAACCTGAGTAAATTCAAATCAAAATAAAAAATAAAAAAACATTTTCCAAAGGATATATTTAAAAAACTTCTTACTGCATATTCTCTTATTAAAGATTTATGACGTGTTTCTGTAATATTCTTCATCATGTCAACTTTGCCTGGGAAGTCATTACCTTAGTTGTTGTATATAACATGGTGGAGGACCTAGGCTCTCAGTAGTAAAACAGTACACTTGAGTTGTAAAAAAACTTTGCTGGAAACACCAATTTCAGTACTTTGATTGGTTGATTTCTGTCAAATTATGTCTTTGATACAAACATGATAATCATTTACATCTTTTTTATGACCACCAGGCTTTAGTGTTTTCTATCTAGATTTTATACTGGCAACAATATTCATGTATTAATGGTAATCATGTCCTTCCAATACCCTATACAAGTCCAAAATCACTGCAGGCATTAAAGGCAAGAATACTGTAAGCTTAAGCCTCACATCAACATTAATCACTAAAAACCAATTATATTCTCCTTTGACATCAATCTCAATCAATTCTAACCTATTCAAAATTAAAATCATATGCTGAAGCATTTAAAAACCAACAATAAACTATATTTCATGTGTTACCTTTATACAAATGAGTGATCTCCCCTTGAAGCAGATTTTTATGAGGTTAATCACAATAACAAAATCTTGCAAGATAAGTGTATATTTTTATAAAATAGACATTATTTTTTGCTTAATTTAAATTGGTTGACATGTAAGCTATTTTCTTGCTGCAAACAAATTTTCTTTTCCAACAATTTATTAGACAAACATCATTAAGAAGGCATGCAAGCAACAACTTAACAGCAACTTTAAGTGAAATAGATTTCTACAATTTTGCCATAAAGGGAGATAACTCTGTGACAGCGAATAACCTATACCAAAGGGCCATTACTCCGTTTCGGAGTTCTGGACTCAAAACTGTCCCCAAAAACAAACACATGTTTGTACCTGTCTACTAAAATTGACCTGGATCTAGTTTAAATAAAGGAAATATCATTAAAAAAATAAAATCTTGGAACTAAAAGAAATTGCTTCATCTTATCAAGTCTCTAAACTAGTACAGATTTTATTTACATTCCTGGTTTTGGTCAGGGATCTTGTAAATTAAAGAAATTGATTGTCTTGTCAAGTCAACTAGCACAGATGCTATTTATATTCCTGGTTTTTGGTCAGGGCTAGACAGCACATTTTTAAAGTCCTCACTAATATCAGCCCTCCATTTCTATGGTCTCTGGTTGTGTAAAACATGTTATTTACTTAAACTGATACAGTATTGTAACAGATTTTCCCGTAGCAAATTTGCTGTATTTTGTTATATCTAATATAGCAGAGTTAACTTAAGCTCTGCATTAACAAAACGTCTTAAATCTGACAAACAAACAAGTAAACAAACACAAACAACAAACAAACACACACACACACTCTCTCACTACCTGTCTGTGTAGAGCATCATTCTGTGAAGAATAATTAACAAATATACAAATATACCCATATGAAATAACTGAAAAAAAACTCCAGTTATCTCCCTTTCCATACAAAAATGTGTAAAATATTCTGTGAAAAATAATAAACGGAATATACATGGCTTGGTTTGTGTAAACATAACCCATGTGAAGAACTGAAAAAAAATCCAGTTATCTCCCTTTCTATAAACAAAAATGTGTAAAACAAAAATCATAAAACATTCAACGACTAAAACAACACTGAAGAAGGCATTTATAACACACACATGCAGAAATACTGTAAATTTAAGTAAAAACTAAGAACCAAATGTGTTTTCTTATCAGTTGATCAGCAGTAAATGTGCATAGCTGTTGTAATGGTAACAGTTGAATAAAATTGAGAATAGAAATGGCGAATCTGTCAAAGAGGCAACAACCCGACCAAAGAGTAGACAACACATAAATCAAAAAAAACATTTACTACATATACCTGGTGATCTACAAGGGTAGTCTGTAATGGTAAAATAAAACTTATAATATATCATGATAATAATGACTAAATATGTTTCTTTGGCAAAATTGTGATTTGTAAAACTTGAGGAGCAGGATCTGCTTACTGTTCCTAGACACTAGAGAAATTATTGTTACCTCCCTTTAGTGTAAATTATAGTGTCCATTTATAGTTGGGATTTAGTTATTTTAGACTAAAATGTGATCTTAATATTTGATATATTAAGAGAAATCCTGATTTAATTTAATTCATATAGAAAATTTCAATATATGAGTTTAAATTATTTCGCAATGATAAAAACATCCCAATAATTTCTGATTTTATAGTATATATAAGATCATTGTAAGTTGGGTGGAATTTTGTCACACGGTCTTTAGCTGTTCATGTTATTTTTTGTCAACAGTTATTGGTCCTTTCTTTGCCATGGTACTGTTGGATTTTCTTTAAATTTCTTTTGAAAGATGAAAGTGAATATCATCAATATCTAAATTGATCTCAATTTTGTCACTTGTAATAACATATTAAAATTTTTAAATCTATAAACAGTCAATGAGTTAAAATATCGATGCATCTGGAAACACCATTTTTCAATCTTTCAAGAACCATAACTCCTAAACGGTGAAAGTGAAAATTGTCAATATTAACCTTGACCTCCATTTTGTCCTAACTAACAACATAATTAAATTTGAACATAGAACAGTTCATGAGTAAATGCATGGACATTGTTTAGCAGCTGTGCCTGCCCACCTGACGTACATTTCCATATTAATAACCGATTGAGTAGAATTAAATTACCTTGTCGACCACTTCCACGCCATCTTCGACAGCAGGTGGCGCTGACATTGCTCCTGTGATGCGGGAGTTCATTTCTTGGACCTGAAAAAGAAACATAATATAATAAAATTTAATGTACAAGTATCTAAATGTAGTTTATAGTCAGCTGTAAAGGCAAAAAAAAGTGTGTAAAAAGCTATTAAGAAATAAAAGTTGGTAAAAAGGTCTAAATGAGAAACAAAAAGTATGCAAACAAGACTTCATAATCTTCATACTTTGTTGACAATTTAAATTTGTTAAAAACCACTATACCTACAAAATCCTAGAAAAAATTGGTATCCAATGATTGATGAAAAAAATACAGTAATTTTAATAACACTACAACAATTTCCAATGATAATATATGCCTTCTTGTTTAACTTCTATTAATATGTGTGAATGTCTTTAAAAACTTGAATTCTTACAAATAACCAACTGAAAAAAAACTTTTTTAAAAGATATAAAGATATATTTAACACCATTGAACCTTCATTGATACCTCCTTATGTATTATGTCATTGTATTTAAAACACTATTTATTTTTCTATTATATTTTAAAATGATACACAAGATGTAGAAACAATGAAAGTACAAGGGTCTGGATAGGAGGGGGTGTTAAATACAAAGGGGGTTCTTATAAAAGATTTTGACCATTATTCTTTTTTTCTCTTTTTTTTGGCCAATTAATTATTACTTTT
Organism: Mytilus edulis; assembly: GCA_019925275.1. NCBI lineage: Eukaryota > Metazoa > Mollusca > Bivalvia > Mytilida > Mytilidae > Mytilus > Mytilus edulis. The sequence goes on from CM034354.1 coordinate 113,865,734, forward strand.
ACTTGTTCAGCCCATTGTTGACTTTTTAAAATGCTTCTGTATTCTATATTTTATTTGTCAATTTTTTTCTATTCTTCTTTTTTCATTCCTTATTCTAAAAATATTTTTGGTCCATTATTCTCTATTTTTTAATGGTTTCTCTCCATTTTTTACCATATATTTTAGATTTTTTTTTGTATTTTATAAACCCCATCCAGACCCTCAGCTATATTGTTTAGAGAACATCATGACTATTCATAAAATGTTTTATACATTTAAACTGTTGTAAAAAAGTTAAGTTGAATTGACTCAGTCATCTATTGGTTGAATGTATATACACTATACATTTGTACTAGCAAACATTTTTTTTAACACATTCTTTTTTTTGGTTGATTGTTGTGGTTTTTAAGAAAAATAATGGTGGACAATTAATACATTCAAACAAAGAACTATATAGAATAGAACAATCCTAAAAGGATTGTATAAATAAGAAGATGTGGTATGAGTGAATGCCAATGAGACAACTCTCCTTCCAGTATTGGTCCATTTTCACCTTTAAAATTTTGGACAAATTACAGAATTTAAGATGAAACTAAATGTGAAAAGGAAAATAGACAAATTATTACACACCTACAGCAATAATTATACACATATATTACATTTGTGTGTTATGTACATTACAGTGAATTATAACACACACACAATGCTGAAATGAAACAGTTAAAGTTCTTGGATCATGTGACATATTTAAAATCATGTGACTTTTGGTTAGACCAATAATAATTAAATATGTGATTCTGTAAAACAATTCCAGTGAGAGTTACACAATCTGTTGTCTCAAACCTGTTTAGAATAAGAAGGGGCAGTTTTTCTTCCACTTAACGGTTCATCATCTACGTTACGACTACGTTTTAATATTTGAGATTTTCCACGACTTTGTACTTGACGATGAAAGTCATCACCAATATCTTCATCGGAATCTTCAGCAGGGAAAATATCTGTGATGTTCGATGTTCTTGATACCAACGAGCCACGTCTTGATTCGATCAATGGCAATTTTTCTACGTCTTCTTTAAGAGGGGAGTTTCGTCGAGATTTGGACTGAATTAGTTCATCTTCTTCTGCTAAAACAGAACTTTTACGTGATGTGACCCTTTCCACCTCATTGGGGTTAAGTGAACTGCGACGAGATATTGATCCATCAGCCTCTTCAACCTTCAATGAACTGCTATTAGTTTTCCCATCATCACCCTTCAGTGAACTTCTACGGGATTTACCGTCACGATTTGAGCTGTGCTTTGTTGATGACCTACTTTTTTGTCCAGATTTTAATCGGGCTTCCTCAGAACTTAATCTTGATGATTTTTGTGATTCAGGTTTTTCCACTTCATTTAAAGACCCTCTAGTCGACAAACTCTTTCTGGACATAGATGAACGATTTCTAGAATTCCTGGACTTCAAGCTTTTCTGTGACACTGATGCCTCCTGCGATGATTTATGATCGTCTGTATATATTTCTACATCTGCATCAAGGTCAACTTCTTCTCTTTCGTCAAAGTCATTGCCATGGGAAACGTCAGAGACAATCTGATCGCTTTGCTCTGATTTGATCCTATTCCTCGGCTCTGACGAAATCCTCTCCTTTGGGGTACGCTCACTCTCAGGACGTCTAAGTTCACTACGTGATCTGTAACTCTGTTTAGACCTCATTTTAAGGTCAGGACTATCAAAGACCTCTGTATTACGTGTATCTTCGCTGCTTAACTTCAACCAAGGCGCTATATCGGAGTCCAGCTCACTGATAGATTCTGAATTTTGCCTCTGGGACTTTGAACAAAGGAGAAATATATATATATAAAAATTAGGGAAAAATCACAAGATTGTGTACAAATGATTGCTTCTTAATTACAACTCTTAGTATTAATGAAACTATCTGTACAACATTAAGGAAGTGTTGTCTGCCATGTATCAAGGGAGATTACTCTCTTTTGATACCTTTCAATAATTGTAAGGACATTTAGTAATGAAACAATCTGTACAACATAAGGAAGTGTTGTCTGTCATGTATCAATGGAGATTACTCTCTTTTAATACCTACGAATAGTTGTTGCTGTACCTCACTTTATTCTATGGTAAAATGAGATACTTTGGTTATTTTATACAATCTGGAAATTTATGTAATAAAACTTTCATTTTTGTTTAAGTTTATAATATCCATGTCACTTAATTGGACCATTATAAGAATTAAAAAAAAATCTTTCCTCTTAAAAAAGTATAATAGACCTGTTTTATTTCAGGCCTACATTATTGGCTGCTCAGTCCAAAAACTGTCATATGGCATTTAATTTAATGTACCAGTTTTTATTTCATGTGACAAAAAATCTACATGGCATAATAAAAGACCCACATTACACCATGAAACAAAAAAAAAACACATCTGAATAAATCTTTCTATACAAAAACAATTGATGATTTAAAAAATAACACAAGAAAAAAAAGTCATAGTTCAAGATACGAAAAAATTGAGAAACACCAAAGGTCAATGATTATTACCTTGGCATCATCTGTCTGCTGCAGTAGTCTGGATAATTCTGGTTCTGTATGTTCCTCTGAGGGACGTTCTGTAGACGACTGTGGTTCTGCTGCTTCAGGTTCTTTCTGTGTCTGTGTGTCTGATGAAACAGACTTCCTGTCACCTGCTTCATCTGGTGATTTCTTTCTTGAAGGTCGTGTAACAGCTTTGACAATGTCAGTACGCTTACCTTCCTCCTCATCTTCCTGCAAAGAATTATGGGAAATAAAAATTACAATGCATTATGAGATACATCTAAATATGTAACGATAAGAGATATCCTACCTACTATACATTTATAGGAATATGATTGGTTAAAATCGTCCTCGTGGAGACCATGTATATTTGATATTAGGTTAGTAGGGATGCTGGGCTTATTTCATACACGGTTAGTAGTGGTGTTACGTCCCTTTATATTCCATATTAGGTAAAAGGGGAGGCGGGGCTTATTTCATACAGGGTTAGTAGTGGTGTTACTTCCCTTTATACAAACAAAAACGTGACTGAAAAAAAAATCCTAAAGGTTTCAACAGACGAAGAAATTGATGATTAAGATGGAAATAAATTCATAAAACGCATTTAAACCTAACAAGTTGTTATTGTTGGCATCTGTTAATGGAAGTAGCTAGTTTCTTAATGCTAACAGTATCGAAGACTTGTTCATTTTGATAGGTCACTAGTCTAAATTTCACATGTTAATTAAGATAGTCGGTAAGATAATTTCTTTACATAGTGACGTAATACGGTAAATATGGGGTCAGTAAATTCCATATGGGGATTCGAGCTTCGCTCTCACCCCATATGGAATTTACTGACCCCATATATACCGTATTAGGTCACTTGCACACTATGTAACTAATATTACTTTTGGTAAAACCAAAAATCAAGAATCTAGGAAAAAACAATTGTTCCTCAAATCAATGAAAAATCGTTCCCCAGAAAATTAATGAATCCATATATCTTGTTTTTCTCAACAAACCTTCTGAAATTTACAAATATGTGATACAAATGTTTTATGTGAAATTTGATATCATATATGGCATTTGATTTTATGTATGCTAAAATTACCTTTGAAATTTTCTGTCCCTTTAATAGAAATTTAGAATCTTTTATGGCCGGATACATAGTTACTAAACTAATTGTAAATATATAAGATTCCCTTTCAATATTCCATTTATAAGAATTGATAATACATAGTAAACTAATGTAAGATATTGTAATTTTAAAAATCACTTTCAATATTCTTTTTGTACGAATCGGTGTCCAGGAATAACATCACAACATATCACTTTTTGAAAAGAATTAAAAGCTGTCTTGCAATAATGCTCATTCTCCTATCCAAGACAAGTATCCAAAAGTCGGCCCAAGAAAATTATCCCAATCGGAGAAAAAAATAAATCTTACGTTGGAAATATTGTTTGATCTGATAGCAAAATCAAAGATATGATAAATCGAAATGGAATAAATTTTATATTTCTCGATCCACATATAATATTTTTTTATCACTGCTATTCTTTAGAGATCTAAAGATTCCGAGTGCAGGTATACTTTGTTCGAAGAGTGTTAATTCCTAGATCATACAAACATTTATCACATATTAAATCGTCCAATGAACCGTGAAATTGTCTTTTTATCAGCAGTTCTTTGATACATAATCCAGTGAATCTATAAAATTAATCATCAATATTTTGACTAATTTTAAATCCTGATTTTTTCCTAATTTGAAATCCTGATTTTAAAGTCAATTTTTTGTCTGAATATCTACTATTGAAATCAAATTAAATTTCAAACTTGAAGCTGATGCAGCGTTTCTGTATTAAACAAATACTAATAAATCGTTCCAGCTTGATGTACTAAACATGAAACACCGGTAGTTACAAATAAAAAACACAAGTTCAAAATTTTTCATTGATATTTTTTTCAAGATTTAATCCTTTTATCACAAACAAATGAATAGTTCCAACAAAAATCTTGAATTGGTTGAATTTTAGATCGGCTCTATGTAATTCTCAAATAATTCTAAATAAAATAAGATATTTCTAAAACACCTTTCCAACAAAAATAATTAAATGAGAATATATATCAGACCATTAATTTCCTTAACACAATATTTATATAAATGTGATAAGACAGGACACTGGAGATTTTAGACAATATTCATTTAAAACTTTGTATATCTTTTATTCTATTGTAAAAACAAATTAAACTGTTGAATTAGTTGTGATCAACTTGTCCAACTTGATTGGGGTACTTAAAGGGAATATTAAATCTTTTATTAAATTATTTATATGGATTTTATAAAAAGTTATGAAGTTAATAATTTTAATTAAATCTACAAATACACTGATGTTTCTTCAATTGTATAATAATATCAAAATTGTCCCCTATTTTTAACATTATACATTTTATCTCCTGACATTAAAATAAATTCCCCTGTTTTAAACCCTTCGTTATTTTCAACACTTTAATAACTGTATACCAACTGTTTTATACTATATATTGATACAAATCTGTATGCAGTGTAGCATACATCGACAGTTTTAATAGATTCCACATTGACAATATAACCATAATACTGTGGATTCATTTATTATAGGGGGTACCAATTTTCGTTGATTAGGAAAAACTTACATGTTCGTGGACATTTAATTTTGTGGTTTTGATTAAGTCTGCAAAGAGGTGGATTTAGGGGGGGGGGGGGCCCTTTTGTTGAAAAATTTTGGTTATCACTGAAGCTGGACGGGAGCCGGCTCCCGCTTAGGCAGCCATTGGGCCCCCACTTCTAAAAAATTTCTGGATCCGCCGCTGCTGCGTACAATTAAGCCTATAGAAAATTTGTCATTCATTGAACATTTAATTTCGTCGTTCAACTGTACCCACAAACTCCATGAAAATTGGTATTCAACGGAAGAAGAATAATGAATCCACAGTATATAATCAAAAGTTTTTATTCAGAGTCGAACAAAAGCCTTTAAAGCTAAACTTCAGGCTTCTTTTTTTCTGACGTTTGAATTGTTTTACATTTGTCATTTAGTGGCCTTTTAAAGCAGACTATGAGGTATTGGTTTAGCTCAGTGTTGAAGGCTTTTTGATGACATATAGTTGTTATCTCCAGTATGTCATTTGGTCTGTGGTGGAAAGTTATCTCATTGGTAATCATACCAGATCTTCTTATTTTTATATAAAGGCTCCCAAGAGCCTTTATAATTGCCCAACTGGTAAATGAATTTATCCCTATCTGGTCATTTATCAATTCAGTAAAATAGATGTATAAGGCCAACTAAAATTAATTAGTAGATTTTCATCCAAATTTTTGAAAAAAACGGGGCGGGTGGGAGGATTTTACATTTTAACTTTTATTTCTTATGAAACCCTCTTGTGACGTGTTCTTCATATATATGCAAGTATAATAATAAGCTTATATCATGTATATAAATGTATATGAAATCATACATAATTTTTCAAATCTTAAATAAAAATCTCTGATTGGCAACCACTGTTCTACATGTAACTGCTGCTTTAGAAACCTATTTTTAGTAAACAGCAAAAACACAGAGAAATGCTCTCTTCAGTTGGACTACCTTCACCAAATTTATTTGTCTTTCTAAGCAATGTTTTGTTTTGTCTCCATAAAATGAAACAAATATGCATTGGTATGCAACAAAAGAATTACGAGTACAGAATAAAATGAAAACTCAAACAGTTTTGAAAAAAATAGGATTGGTACGTGCTTTTATGATTCTTCTTAAAGATACAAATACAATTTAATTAATATGTAAAACATGAACTTAACAAAAAGAGAAGAAGTTGTTAAATGATTCTATTGAGAGAAATGGCTAAGAAGGGTTTTGCTGATTGTCAACAAAAAAGAAAGAAAAAAATTAGCCATGAGTAATCTTTTAACTCAATATACTGTCATAAATCTAACAAGTTCGTGCTTGTGTCAATTTATTTTATCCAGTTATGTTTTTGTACCAATGTATTTCACAATTCTTGTTCTTTGGATATAATTCACAGTCTAAGATTCCTGCCACAAAGTGATTTTATCAATAATTTTCTAATCACAGAAATTTGTGTCATGTCGCGATTTGCGCTCATGGACACAGCGTTTTACTTGTAACCTGATTATTTCATGCCCTTTTCGTAATCATTCTCTATTCTCGGTAAATGATTTTGTTATGAAGAGCTGCAGAATAATTTTAAATTTTGAAGAAATTCGAAAATCGAAATTTGAAATAGGAAGTTTTGAAGGAAACGAAATTTTTGTTATGGTTACCAGAAACGGAGATGAACTTTATCAAGAAATCTATATTTCGAAAAAAAAAAAAAAAAAATTGGGGTGGGACTATTTCAGAGGGGCGGGCGGGGATGAAAATCTATCAATTAATTTTAATTGGCCTTTCATTGATCATTACAAATCTTAATTTCAATTCACCAATAATTTTTTTTTGTTAAAAGCAGAATCTGATTAAGATAATTCTAATTTATCCCTTTTCTGCACCCCTTTCCTAATAAGTAATATTTTCACAGCTTTAATTGATAACACAATGCTATCTTGTTATCCAATAATCCATAAATAAGTTATACATTATTACACATATGTGTACATTTAAACAGACAATATAAACATAATCTAGACCTTGTTAAATAAATAGTATTTTATCCTGCAGACAAAAGGTCTGTCCAATAACTTACAGAGATGTCTTAATTTAATTTATACAAATATAAGAAATAGAAGAATTTGGAATGCACCATAACTGCAAAGGCAATCTGACTCGTCAACAAATCCAATAAAAGAATAGAGTTCCAATGTACCCTCACTCCCTTGGGTGGCATGTATTTCTTTTTTAGGTTTACAAGGTTTATAATCAAAAGAGTTTTTTTTTCAGTTTTTTTCTTTCAATTTTTTCTTACAGAAATGAAGGCTTGAAAGCAAATACAATGACATTTCCAATTCAATTAATATTTCCAAGGGGCATAACTCCTTTTAAAATATGTGATTGGCGCTGATTTTTTTGCTTATATAAAAGCAAATCGTTACAGCCAAATTTCTCAAAATCTGCATTATAATATATTTCCATACACCAAATAAAGTTTCCCTATTGCATATATAGTATCAGAAAACAAGAATGTGTCCATAGTACAAGGATGTCCCACTCGCACTTTCATCTTCCCTGTTCATTGGACCTTGAAATTGGGGTCAAAACTTTAATTTGGCAATTAAATTAGAAAGATCACATCACAGGGCACATGTGTACTAAGTTTCAAGTTGATTGGACTTCAACTTCATCAAAAACTACCTTGACCAAAAACTTTAACCTGACCTTAGCACTATCATTTTCTATGTTCAGTGGACCGTGAAATTGGAGTAAAAACTTTAATTTGGCATTAAAATTAGAAAGATCATATCATGGGGAATATGTGTACTAAGTTTAAAGTTGATTGGACTTCACCTTCATCAAAAACTACCTTCACCAAAAACTTTAACCTGAAGCGGGATGAACAGACAAACAGACGATTGAACAAACAGACGGACATACGGACGCACAGACCAGAAAACATAATGCCCCTTTACTATCATAGGTGGGGCATAAAAAGACAATGAGGTCATGGCAGTTGACACCTGCCAGTTGGATATGTACAGTCCTTCCATACACCAAATGTAGGTGACCTATTGCTTATAGTATCTGAAATATGGACTTAACCACCAAAATTAAACCTTGTTCACTGAACCATGAAAATGAGGTCAAGGACAATGAACATGTGACAAAAATGAACAAAAGTCACAGGCTCAACAAAAAAACATCAATACATTGTTAAAATATTAGTGATAACAACTTTAAACTTCAAGAGAGATTCACGTAATTAAAAATCCCTCCCTTTTGTGACTTGTTTATTAGTTGTCTTCTCAAAAAGGGGAGATAACTACTTACCAATCTTTCCTGTTCATTAATGAATTCCTCAAGTTGTGACATGGCAGTATCAGCCTCTTTCTCAGCTTCAGTCTGTAATTTCTGGGCCTGTTCTACTTGGTCTATGAGAAGTTTTCTTTCCTAAAGAAAAATAATATATTCTGAGTGAATTCTATTTGTAAGGGAGATCACTCTGAACTTTAAAAAAGAAATTGTTACGTCAATGAGGAATCGGGACAAGGCAAAGATTTTTATGGAAGTTTAACTCATATCAACATGTGACCTATAAATTTTAAAAAGCCAGTGCATACTAGAAATTATTTTGTGCATTTATTTTTCCAATTTGCTATAAAAATTGAACTGCAAGTTTCCATTTTTGCAACACAATTATCATACTTCATAATAATAACATCTCAAATATTCTCTATGTACAGTCTTGAAATACTATGTAAAGGTATAAATAAATCAAATATTATTTCTTGTTTTTTTGTTGAAAAAATTAAGGTCTATTGTAGTCATAAACTTACAGATTCCCATTTATTTTTATGTTCCTTGAACGGATGTTTTAGATTATTGACTTACAGATTCCCATTTATTTTTATGTTCCTTGAACGGATGTTTTAGATTATTGACTTACAGATTCCCATTTATTTTTATGTTCCTTGAACGGATGTTTTAGATTATTGACTTACAGATTCCCATTTATTTTTATGTTCCTGGAACTGATGTTTTAGATGATTGACTTACGGATTCCCATTTATTTTTGTGTTCCTGGAATTGATGTTTTAGATTGTTGACTTTCCTCTGTGTTTTAGCCACAGTCACTTCCAGCTGATCTTCAAGTTCCTCCAATCTTTCCTTAGTCTACAAAATAATAACAGAGTTATCTCTCTTTAACCAGAAAAAATATAATATTTACTGCAGTTTTGTCATTTGTTTCTACAATTAAAATAAGCCTCACACAATAAAATACAATAAATAATAAGTTCTTATTCAAATTTTATTTAACAATTACAGTATACTCATATCAACTGGTGCCTTCCAATTTTTCTCTCAGTTAACATGTTTACAGTGGATTCATTATTATTTGTTGAACACCAATTTTCATGGTTTAGTGGATACAGTTGAACCACAAATTCATATGTTCAACGAATAACAAATTCAAATGTTCAACGAATAACAAATTCAATATATCCTCAAAAATGCAAGTTTTTCTCAATCCACTTATTTGGGCGCTTTTAGGGTCCCTTATCCCTTATCTGATCGAACCAAAACTCCAAAAGTCAATCCTAACCTTCCTATTGCGGTCATTAACCTTATGTTTAAATTTCATAGATTTCGATTCACTTATACTTAAGTTATCGTGCGAAAACTAAGAGAAATGCTTATTTGGACCCATTTTTGGCCCCTAATTCCTTAACTAATTTGACCACAACCCCTAAAATAAATCCCAACCTTCCTTTAGTAGTATTGAACCTTCTTTTAAAAATTTATAGAGATCCATTCACTAAAACTAAAGTTATTGTCCGGAAACTAAATGCGTCTTCGGACGACGCAGATGACAACATCATACCATTATACAACGCAAATTTTTTTTTGCGGTCTCGTATAAAAATGAATCACATATTGTGTGGATTTTGTTTTATTATGTTGTCAATTTTAAAAGCCTCCATTGTTTACACTTTTTAAATATTGAGTATTTTTCATGTATCGAGGATAAATGGTATGTTGCTTGATTACTTAGTTTTACCAAAGTCTCCATACAAGCCAATAGAAACTATGTTCTTTAATTGTTCAACATATTATTCCATTGTTCACAAATACCCAAGAAATCTAAAATTGTATCCCATGAAAATAATGAATCAACAATGATATAAATAAATATCAAGATTGAATTGGTTGAAAATACGACTGATTGTACAACAGGGGTTGGTTTCTAAGTTTCTAATATTACCATCATAATATTATGAGTGCTCAGCCAATTCAGTTCTCAAGGGGTGAATAAGTAAACGAATTTTGGAATTTTTCACTGTTATCAGACATAAGACTGTCAATGATAATTGAGAATTATGCTGTAAGAAAGAGTGGTATTTAGACGTACCAGTTTTCTATACTGTATATATCTACTCTGCATCTGCTCCAATGGAAGAGTAGCCTGCAAAATAGTAATTAATAAATCAATAATCTATTTCTAAAAATTGTTAACCATAGACAATTAAAAAAACGAATCTTTTCAATACATTTTTACAGTGGATGACCTTAAGGACATGATCTTCAGGTTCATTCATTATTGCTTGTTATAAATTCATTACTTCAATCAATACTCGCGAAAATATTTTTCTAAGGACATAGATAAATAATATAAAAATGTTTTGTCGTGAGAAATATATATGAGTTAAAAAAAAATCCTAATTTCTACCGTATGCACACCTACAGAACAATTGTGTTTGCAGATGAATATTTCTTAATGCTTGTTAAATATTAATTTCATCAATACATATAAATACATTTAATAGGGGAGAAATAAAGATTCCACAACTCCAACCAGTGTGTTACGACATCAATCTCCTCTAACCCCCACCCCTGTATCAGTATCCTTACCCACGCATCATTATCCTTGAGATCATACTGGTCTGTAAATTCAGTAACTTCTCCCTCCCGTAACGGTTCCAGGGAGGATTTATTTTTCTTACTCTGTCTTGTCTCTACATGGGCTGTATTAGGGTCACCACCTTCATCCTGCATTGAAGTATCGGCCAAATCTACAGAAACAAAATCAGGTTAGAGTTATCTCCCTTTAATGTAAATTATTGTGTGCATTTATTTTTGTGATTTTGTCATTTTTGACTACAATGTGATTTTGATTTTTGCTATGTTGAGAAAAATTCTGTTTAATTCATATAAAAAATTTCAAAAAGCAAATTTATAGTTTTGCGATTATAATCCTGTAGCATTTTTTACAATAATAAAAAAAAATACAATATTTTCTGAATTTACTGTATTCAGGTATTTGAAATTAAAATCGTTCATGATATTTTTCTTGAAATTGTAGTTTTGCTTTTTAAGCCTACCAATTTATGATTATTCCTTTTTTATAAAAGGTTTTTGATAATTGTACTGAACGAACATATAAAACTGTAATAAATAAATGTTTTCTAAATGTTTAAGGTGGTATGGGTGTCTTCCTCCATCTTGGATTGTTAAAAACAGAGAACCAAAGGTCTAGCTTTTCTATCAAGTTAGCAAAATTTGATGCAGAAATGCAGATATTTTATGTGAATTTTCATTTAAAAGAACCAATTTATAAGAATATAACTTATTAATATTGATATATTTGCAAATAATAAATATTTTTGGTTGTTTGAAAGAAAGAAAAAAAATGGGCATTTTAAGGGGAGGTAACTCTAAAACAGTGCATTTTCTGAAGGATTCTACATGGAATTTTCCTATTTTGTATTTTAGCCGGAAAAAACGTATGGTGACCCTATCTTTTCTTTTGATATTCTCAAAGCATTGTATGAAAGCTATCTTTTTCTTAAGTATTTAACAATTCTATCATTTTGTTTAGTTTCTAATCACAAAATTGTGTTTTTTCCTGTATAATCCATACAAAATGTTTCATTTTGTCACGCCCTGTAGCTTGAGAAAATGCACGGTGACCTATCAATTTTATTACATTTTTCAACATATATCAATAGATACTACATTTTGGTAAAGTATGAACAAATTCTATCATTTTTATTTTAGACTCCCATACCACCTTAAATAAAGTTATCCAACGTGTTAAACCCTGCCACATTCTTTAACTTCCTGTCAAAAGTCGAGATCCTATAGTTTAGTGGTTGTTCATAGGTTCATGTCTCATGTCTTTTGTTTTTGTAATAGTTTTGTAATAAAAAAGGCCTTTATTTCTTATTTTTTATGTCAGGATCTTTCATAGCCTACAATACAGTATGGGTTTTTCTCATTGTTAAAGGCCATACAAGGACCTATAATTGCTTGTATCTACTTCACTTTTGTCTTTGGTGGATAGTTGTCTCATTGGCAATCAAACCACATCTCCTTGTTGTTATATTGACCTTTGATTGTATGGCTGTCTGTGTAGACATATTTTTTTAAATTCTGGTTTTACCTACTTTATTCTGTGAGTACGCTAAAAAGGTATTTGCAGAAACACTTTAACCACAGGAATCACTAGCATCCCTGGATACCAACTTATTTTGATGAAAATTTAATTTTGGACTCCAGCTAAGCTTAATTAAGGCCATTGATGAAGACAGAAACTTATCTTTTGCAATTTTCTTCATTTTTAAGTAATTATTCAAGTTTGACATTTACTGACACTTTCCCTTTCTATCTGTCAAAAATCACGAAAAAGAAAATACTAATTAAAAATTGGTTGGTTAAATGATTTGCAAACACCTATTTTTTTATTACTCACCTTTCCCGGATTTTCCCTAAAATTAAAAAAAAAATTGTAATTTTAATGAGTGAGAAATTAAAATATACAATTTTCTCTATACAATTACAATTTTCTCTATACAATTACAAAAATTTTAACGCTGCACAGGTTCTTTGTTCAAGTGATTTTTCCAGAAATTTTCCACAGTTTATAAACAAGCATAATTTAGGTTCTACACATTTTTGAAAAAACTATTAAAGAAAACCAAAAAACCCTGATCAATTGCAGTTAATCAATACATATAGATTGTACCTTTACTTTAGTATGATGCAAAATTTCTCCAGTTCAAATTTGAATATATTATTTCGTATAAAATTGATTTCATATAGAAATTATTCTACATCATCATGGTTTCCATAAGGGACGACATCAAAAGTTCAATGTAGGATAAAAAAACTTAACTCATATAGTTTTTCACTGACCCCCTAACTTAATTTGGGAAAAATTGATTGACCAATAAGGATATATAAATAATCGATGTAAATTAAACAAAACTTGCAGCAATTATGACCGCCACCCCAAAACTATTTGAATTAAGTATTTTATCCTTCATTTATTTTTTGATGTCGTCCCTAAGGAAGTAAAAGAGATGTTTTTAATCTAATGAATAATCTCAATCCACAAAATAAAGGAAATTTAGAACATTATTTCTGGTTAAACGTCTAATCCTGAACTTACATCACGTTTAGGAGACTTTGTAGGGAGTTGCTTCCCTTTACTAGACTGTCTACTGTTCTTTGTGCTAGGTCTACTGTCCTGAAATGAATAAATTTTACAATATAAGTGATGGTATTCATTATGCTTTACTTGTAACTATTTTATGAGGTCCTGTATGAGTCCTAATCTTTTCTGTTTTCTTTACTTTATTGATCTTTTATTCCGCATTCTTAATTTTTTTGGGTTAATTTTTCTGTAGATTTGACTCATCATTATCTATCCTTATACCGTAGATTCATTTATTTCGTTGGATACTAATTTTCATGGATTTCATGGCAACAGACTTGAACCACAAATTTAAATGTACAACGAAATACAAGTTTTCAAAAGGATTGTATGCAGACTTGGCCAAAACCACAAATTTAAATATCAATGAATATGCAAGTTTTCCTCAATCCACAAAAATTGGAACCCTCGAAAATAAATCAAACCACAGTATCTGTGGACTATCGGATAGAAAAAGTTCTTCATACAATCTTAGAACATAGCCTGCTTCACTAATATCAATAATTATAATTACATAACAAAATTTATACATTACTCAAAATTTCTGTTATTTATATGAAAGAGATTTTAAATTATAAATTGAATTTATTCCAACTGAGAATGTAGAAAAGTGAATGTCAACATGGCAAGTAAATAGAGATAAATCAGAAGAAAAATTAAAATGCTGTAAATAATCTATTATACATAAAAAATCAATGTTTAGTCTCAATTAACCAATATTTAACTAAATCTCAATGATGAAAAAGACCCCTGTCTCTCATATGTTATTTAGGGGAAACTGTATTGTAATTTAAGCTCTGAATGCATCAGTTGGTGATTTGATGGTAGCAAATTAAGTATACTGGCAAAGCGTTAGTGCATGGAGCCAGTAGACAGGTATTTGTGACCATCAAATCACAAATCGGTGCTGTCAGGGCTTAAAATATAATATTATTATCTCCTTTCTTATAAAACCGATAGAAAACAACGTCAAAGCATTTAAAATCTGTCATTCATCCTCTGTGCTTGCACGTATATTTTCATACCATCAATTGTGAATTAATGCAATGAAAATTGGTGACGTCATCCAATCAAATTGAACATTACAAATGATGTTGCATTTTTCTCTTATCTGTTCAGTTCCAGTGGAGAACAGCTATCTCTCTTCCGTTAAGCATTAATCAATTAAAGATCAGATTTATACTTTAATTAATATCCCTAATTGGAATTTACACTAACATGAACTTTGACAATATTAGGTGTACTAAGCTATCATTGTAAAATCTCTTTTCTGATTTATAATGTATATGTTATCAAGTAACACTGAAACAAGAACTTTGTTACCAAGTTGATAAGAATCAATGTTAAACAAACCGAAATCACTGGCTATAATTATAGATATAATTAGAATTTACTCTAAACCAAAACCACTGCTTATTCCGCTTTGTCATGACAGTCTTTTATTATTTTAAAATCATCTATCATTAAAATAATAATAAAGAAAACATCCACCACATATAATTATAAACCAACTACCGTCTAATTTAACCATGATATAAAAATGCTGTCCGTTACTGTCCGTATAATGCTGGATAAAAAATAAAATTAAGAAAATCCACAAGAACCTTTATAACCAAATTTCTTTCTAATTTGACTTAATATAAAATCACTGGCGTACCGTCCAAGAGTAATAACGCTCATCATCTTCAAACTAAAATTTTAAGGATAAATCATAAACAGATTAGTGTGTCTTTCTATGTTGTGATATTATAACATTATTGTTTCAGGTTAGGGTGAAGGTTTGGTACCTATTAAAACTTTAAATCTGCTGCATTTGTTTGCACCTGTCCTAAGTCGGGAACCTGATAGTTATTGTTTGTTGAAGGCAAAAGTATGTCTTTGTGATGAAGAACAGCTATAAAAGCTCTATTCAAACATCCCATTTAAATCTCTATATAGTTATTAGGAAGATGTGGTATAACTGCCTTGGAGACAATTAGAACTTTCCATCCAAGTCACAATGTGTTTATCCTACTTCCATTTATTGGTTGCTGTCTCAGGCTAATATACTAGGCATCTACTTTTATTATTGGTTGCTGTATCAGGCTAATATACCAGGCATCTACTTTTATTATTGGTTGCTGTCTCAGGCTAATATACCACGCATCTACTTTTATTATTGGGTTGCTGTCTCATTGACGAATACTGCATGTCTATTTTCATTAATATTATTAAACAAACTCTATGCATAATTTAATAGGTACCAAAACTTTCTCAATTAAATAAGTTGCCGCGATATAGCCTTTTTATGCTAATGCGGCGTAAAGCAACCAACAATCAATCAATTAAATAAGACCATACTTTGAATAACGATCATACCATTGTATCAATCATTATCCTCCTACTGAATAACGATCATACCATTGTATCAATCATTATCCTCCTACTGAATAACAATCATACCATTGTATCAATCATTATCCTCCTACTGAATAACGATCATA